>OW119934.1:54645075-55895075 GCA_933210815.1 Meta bourneti | reverse complement strand
GTTGTTGAGTGTTGCAGCATTGGAGTATTCAGTTAACTACTTCATTTCTTAAATTGCAAATCAGAACAAAGGCTTTTAAGATTATAAAATTTTCAAAAAATATTAAAACATTACCTTCGAATTCACGAATAACGTTTGCAGATTGTCACCATTTTCTTTACTCAGCCATAGGTCATCGTCAGTTCGTATATTTCGTCATTTTACAATCAGTCTCTTATGTCTAATTTTTGTGGTTTATGAAGTATTAACATTATTTGGTTACAAGAATGCTTACTAAATTGATTTCAAACGTTTCTAAATCTACATCAGTTATAAAGACCTCGTCCAAGATCTGGTGAATTTTGCTAATGGCGAGATATCTTGTCCATCCAGGTTTGGTCAGTTTTGCTAATGACAAGATACTAGATACTTCGACGAGACAAAGCTGCCATATTATTCCAAGGGAGAAATGGAGATCCAAAGAGGAAAAACAAATTGTCTCTTAACTAAAACTGGTGATAGTTTGGAAGAGGTTTTTGCATCAGAGGCTGGCCACTATAGGGTGGTTTTCGAAGCGAAAATAAACGGTCAGAAGGGTTAAAGTGGGTTCCTGTCATGTCTGAAAGGTCACATAGATGGCAAGTTAGAGTCTAGCAAGCCAATTCGGTAGAAATTATTTTGCAGCTAGTCGTGTGCGGTGAGAACCATAGAGGTGTAAAAGTAGAGTGAGCAGTGGCAGTCTTTTTATATGTCCAGGATCATATGACCAAAACTCGAAACAACATGACCCTTAGAGTGCTTTCGTCTGCCGAGTGGAAACGCACGTTCATCATCTGATTGGTTGACGAGATATGAGAAGACGCCCATCCATTAATTTATTATCTGATTGGTCCGCGCGATATAGTAGTAGACTTTGGCAATTTCACCCCATTGTCGTACTCTATAGAAATGAGCATTCATACTTCTACCTTGTCGTACGATTTTATATTGCCAAACGAGGCGATTAAACGCCAAATCGGCCAACCAGGTCAATTTTCACAGAGAAATCACATGACTGATAATCGACATGTTGATCACATTTTTTAGAAGGTCCTCTCAATAGCGATACTCCATCTACTTATATTTCACGTCTATTTGAGAACCCGAATGCAAGTGACTCTTAAAACACTCGGTAGATCCTATGTCAACTGAGACTATCAATGATTTAGTATCCTGGATTTGTAAATAACCACATTATGTAATCCACTTCAAGATTTGAGCACATTCCATTGTTTATGCTGGTTAAAACCTTAAATAAATCTTAATGCGTCACATTTTACTAAGCCTAGAAACAATAATGTGCTTATCATTTCATGTTTATCTTTTAACATTTCCTCACTAGGATATTAAAAACGGCCTTTTTCAAATTAACTAATTCTTCTTATCTTTCCTATGGCAACAATCAGCCTGTACAAAATGCTCACTGAGAATTAAAATCTCAGCATATTTAGCGGGGAATTATTCGAGGACAGAACTCAGCGCGGAAGAATTGTTAACTCCCGTCACGTTGCGTCCCAAATTCTTTTAGGAAGTTTTAAATAGATAAATGCTAGGATAAACGAAATAGAAGTAGGGAGCTTGATTCTGTGATCTGATTAAGGGAACTGAAGTCTCCTATGATGCGAAAGAGATAGCGCAGATTGCGGGAAATTCACTTTAACAGGGAAATTATTAAATTCCACTCAGCCTTTTGAAAGATAAAGTTTTGGCAGATCCAGAGCGGAAAAAATTCAGATGCATGATTTAATTCCTTCTCTGGATTTGCTTTTTCCGGGTTTTATAAACTTGAAACTGGGTGAGGGATTCGTTTTTAAATATCGATTTAAATATTTATTTGTCGCGTATATACGTGTTTGGATAGTATTGAATTTCTTAACGCATCGTGATTCCAGGAATCCATAAAACTGGGTAACTTTCAGCATACATTCTGGAATTAACATTCCAAAGGCAATTAGAAATGGGGTGAGGGATTCATTTTTAAATATTTATTTGTAGCGTATTGATAATATTCCATTTTTATTTCAGAATTCACGGATTTATGTAACTAGGTAAATTTCAGCTCATATAAACAATTATGGAATTAAAATTCCAAATGCAATTAAGAATGGGGCGAGGGATTCATTTTTAAATATTGATTTAAATATTTATTTATTGTGTATATTAGTGTTTGGATAACATTGATTTTTTAAGCATCTTGACTCCAGGAATCCTAAAAATTGAGTAACTTCCAGCCCAGCATACATGTAGGCAATTATGGGATTAACATTTCTAATGCAATTAAGAATAGGGTGAACAATTCATTTTTAAATATTTATTTGTCGCCTATATAAGTGTTTGGATAATATTGATTTTTTAACGCTTCATGATTCCAGGAATACATAAAACTGGGTAACTTTCAGCATACATATAGATAATTATGGAATTAACATTCCAAATGCAATTAAGAATGGGATGAAGAATTCATTTCTGAATGCGGATTTAAATATTTATTTGTCGCGTATATGTGTTTGGATAATATTGAATTTTTCAATCAGTAATCCAGGGATCAATGAAATAGTTGAAACCTTCATAGTGCACATGCAAACAATAATGAACTTAACAATGAAGGTGAAGGATTTGTTCGTAAATATCCAATTTAAAGAATTAATTTTTAGGTATATAAGTGTTTACATAATGAACTTTTAACGTATAATATATCATGATCCAGGAATCTATGAAACTGGGTAACATTCATGTGTGACATATGTAAGCAATTATTGAAATAACATTTTACGAAATTATAAAAAACCGAAGTGAAGAATTCATTTCTAAATATCCATTTAAATATTTATTTGTCGAGTGTTTCAATAATATTGATTTTTTTCAAATTGAGTATTCACGGATTTATAAAACTGGGTAACTTTCAGCTTACATGTGAACAATTATGGGATTAACATTGTAATGAAATTAAAAACGGAGATGAAGGATTCATTTATGAATGTGAATTTAAATATTTTTTTGTCACTTATATTTGTGTTTGGATAGTATTGAATTTTTAATCAGTAATTCATTTTTCTATAAAAGAGGGAAACCTTCAGTGTACATGCAAACAAGTATTAAATTACCATTCCAGTGAAATTTAAAATGGAGGTGAAAGATTCATTTCGAAATATCAATAGAAATATCTATTTGGAGTGTTTGGATAGTTTTGAGTTTTTAATGCCATGGATCTAAGTAGAGAGATCTATCAAAACAGATAACTTTTGGTGTACATTTAAAAGTTGTGTAAACAAAACAAAATATATCTTGCTTAAGGAGTTATTAAAAAGCAATTAACGAAACAATCTTACTTGAAAAAGTGTGCCCTACAGTCATTGAAATTACTCATAGATTATTAAATTTAAATTTCTAGTTAAATTAAAAATAAATGAGATGATAATTCATTTCTAAATATCGATGAAAAAATACTTATTTGTCGAGTTAACAGTTTAAATATTTTTGAATTCTCTTTAATGTATTGCACAATACAATCCAGAAATCTATCAAACTGGATAACTTTTAGCAGACAAATAAATTTTTATCATATAAAAAATGCTTGTAAACAATTATTCAAACAATATTACATGAAAAAATGTTTCCTCTCATTACGGTTTTATAAGTAACATACACTACTGTTTGTGAAAATTGCAACACCGTGAAGGAATTATGCAAATTAAACGAAACTTGCAGGAAATACAAAACAGGTTAGGATATGCAAATGATAAGAATTACAAAGCGATCACGCATGTGTGGGCCGAGAAACACTCTCTAAACTTCCAAGTGAACCGTGTATAAAAATCACTGCAAAGGTGAGTTAAAATGTGTGTATCGTCGTTTGACTGCTGTAAATCATTGATTAGTAGTCAATATGCCTCGCCAAAAACGCAGAGTGCCATACGAGTAACTAACGGAATTCAAACGGGGCCGCACGATCGGCCTCCATGAGGGTGGACTTTCGAATCGTGAAATCGCCATTCGCACGGGGCGTAATGCCACAACAGTGATGCGTGTGTGGAAGAGATGGACCATGGAGAACCGGACAAGTCGAAACCCCGGCAGTGGGCCACGCAATATGATGTCAGACACCTCATCCGCATGGCGGTGAAGGACCGTACAGTGTCCTCTCGTGCGTTGGCACAACATTGGAGCACGTCTAGAGGTGTATCATTGTCTGCCCCCTCGGTTCGTCGAAGTCTGCTGTGCCATGGGCTACGTGCAAGGATTCCCCTGCGCAGGATTCCCTCGACGCTGAACCACCGACGCCTCCGGCTACAATGGGCTCACCAACAGTCAATGGTGTGCCGATTGGCAACAAGTCGTCTTCGCAGATAAGTCCCACTACAATCTGGACTATAACGATGGACGCGCACTCGTCAGACGCTAGAGAGGTGAACGCCTTCTCCCGCAGTGTCTTATTCAGCGTCGTATTGGACGAATGCCTGGTGTTATGGTCTGGGGCGCTATTGGATATCATGGGCGACCCCACCTACTCCAAATTATTGGGACCCTGAACAGCGGGCGCTACAGCAGGGAAGTTGTGGAACCCGATCTCCTACCCCTCCTGCAACGCATTCTTGGAGTTGTATTTCAGCAAGACAATGACCGTCCACATGTTGCTCGAAATATACAAGCCTTCTTCAGTGCACGACAGGTTCCGCTTCTTCCATGGCCTGCACGTTCCCTGGATATGTCGCCCATTGAGCATGTCTGGGATTACATCGGACGGCGACTCGCTCGTACCGCTCGTCGGGCAGAGAGTACGACTGAACTTTGGCATCAGATAGAGGCCATCTGGAATGCCATTCATCAGCATGACATTCAGAATCTGTATGATTCGATGCCCCGACTTGTACAGGCTCTCATTGCTTCGCGTGGCGGCTGCACAAAATATTGATTTTCGGCATTACTTTTTGTTTAATTGCTCTGCAAATTTGATCGTTTATTTATACCACTATAAGTAATAAGTGGAATAAATTTCATTATTTCTGATGATACTTTCATAGTGTTGGAATTTTCACAAACAGTAGTGTATAAGTTAATTAAACTAAATGTGTCAAAAGTGGATATCTTACAGTATACATTTAAAGGCTATTTAAACAACTATAATGAATGTCTAATCATCTGCACATACAAATTAATCGTAAGTAATTAACCAGAAAATCTTACATGATAGTTAGTTTTATGAAGCAAGGGCCATATTTGACTAAGCTACGCCAAAAGCAAGACAGACAACGTAAACAATCGTACATCAAAGTGTTCATGATAGTTTGAAAATTATTAAAATAACAACTAAATATGTCCAGCTGGACAACTTTCAACATGCATTCAAAAGTTATCTTATCAATTATAATGACTGTTTTCGCATCTGTGTAAACATATAAATCGCAATTGACCTAACAATTTTACATTAAAACATGTTGACTACAGTCCTGCAAACAATTCTAATGGGATTTTAGGAACATTCGAATTTTACTTACGGGTTTTCTTCGGAAATCGATATTAGTCCGGATTGATCGCTGGTTCAAATCCAAAGTCGGTCTGAAGTTGTCAGCTAAAGGAGCTTTCGGATTTCTTTCGTCCCCTTGCATTAGTCGGCGTAGAGCAAAGAGCTGAAAAATGAATGGAAATGTTTTATAAACATAAAATACTACTGGTGTTAAAATTTATGGAGGAAAACCACCCATCTCTCCAGAGAAAACTGCGTGTAAACTCCCCCACAGTGGAAAACCACTTTTAAATTCATGTCGTAAAGCTGCACTTGTTTCAATAAGAGTAAAACGATTCGACTTTTATTTGTCTTTTAACATCATTCACAAGTTTACCTGCAACTTTACTTTCTTGCGAATTGAATAAAATACCTTACATATAAATTCCAAGATGGTATTTTTGTGGATTTCATCAAAGACGCAATGTAGCTTAGCATGGAATTTGTGTTTCTAATTTTAACTTTTTTAAAATGCCGATTGACATACGTTACCACTCTTTACGACACAGTAGAAATAAGTCCTAACCAATCTGGTGGTTATCACGATGTGGTATCTTGTCATTAGCAAAACTGACCAGATCTTGATCTCGCCATCGTCTAAGATTTGGCAATATCTTGATTACGAGGTATCTCGTCATTAGCCAGGTCTTGATGGACGAGATGTTTCGTCGAAACCACTTGGAGAGTTAAATGAAGTGTGTCGTTTACCTTGAGTTGGTTAGTGGTTCTTTTGTTGTGTACGATGTTTTGATCCTTCATGTGGTGTACTTGTATTATATCATTTGAAAATGAAAAAATAAATGAGTTGATTTCTGATATAAATATTTTTCAGTGTATGTAAGAAAGGCAGAGTTGATTTTAAAAATGGCATGCAATTTTTCCTGTTTTGTTATGCTCCTATTTAATGACATCTTTTTTACTCGTTTTGCATTAACTATTCTGCATTATACATTATTTTAGAATGGAAAAAATTAAGGATTTCCATTTAATTTACAATTGAAACATTTTTATGGGGGAAAAATTGACCAACAATACCTTTATCAAAATTACTCCTCAAACACCTCTTATTTTGAAATTCAACTTAATGTTTAATTCTGCTTGTTTGAATCTAACCATCTGAAAACTTTCTTTTTAAACGTCTCTTACCTTCTTAAATATGATATAAATATTATTATTTTGCTTGTTTTAAACAAACTATCTCAAAAATCTTTTTAAAAATCTCTTATTTTAAAATTCCACAGAAATATAATACATTAATTTTACTTGTTTTAACCCCAGATTGGTAAGATACGAAAAATTTACGTACAGTATACACATTCACGACCTTACCAATCTAAGTGTTGTCCCACTATCTCAAAGATTTCCTACTTTCTCTAGGTAGGCAGTTGAACTTACATCGCAGTGGAGTAACACAACGGGCTATTGGCGACGACCCGTGATCAATTCAGAGGGGAAAGATTCGAGGGCACCTCATAATTTTGAGCCACAGTCTGATGACGAGAACAACTTTTCCTAGCTAGCCTTTGTGAAAAAGAAATGAGATTTAATTTCTTACCGATTAGTTTTACCTTTAAAATCACAAAAGCCCAAAACTGTGTTTTCAGATAATGAATATTTGTTGCTGATATATATCTTTGGACTCATTATGAAAATGGGTTTGCTATTAGCTTTCTTTGCATTGAGAAGAAAACTTATTGTTTATTTTTAAATTTGAACATACAAAGTAGAAGGAAAGTTGGGAAGACGCCTAAAATTTAAAGGCAAGCAAATCATTGCACTTTGCTATTCATAATAAGATAAAATATAATTTATGTACATTTGACAAATAGACTGGTGACTGCTCTATAAATATCGTATTTAGAAATAGGAAAGTGTATGAACCTTCTACTCAAATGTTTTAGTTCTGCAATACGTACCCTTTAAAAAATTGTGAATATATTTCAATGACGTGCAAAAGATAAGCATATTTGTTCTAAACATATGATGTAAAAGTAGGATAGAACTATTAGAGCAACGCACACTTTAGTGTTGGTTAGTTACAGCTAAGTGAACCCTTCACTGTAATTCCAGGTGCATTTATAAGTCATTAGATACGTAAATGTATCGTATAACAAAACAACCCATGTGGATGTCTTGTTCTATTTTATTAGTTTCAAATGTAATTTTCATTTTGGTAGATCACAAGAAAGTTGATAATGCTTTTATGAATAGTTAAGTTCTCAAGAAAGTTAAGTAATATTTTTATGGAGAGTTAATATTCCACAATAGTTAAAGAATATAATAACGCTAATGTCCCATAATGACCCAGTAGCATAATCCTAATTTCATTACGGTTGGTAGGTAGGTATTTGAATTTAGGCTACACTGGGGGAGGAAGCTACACAAAGGGCAATTTCATCACGGTTGCCAAACTTAGTTTCATTAAACGTCTTTATATCTGATATTTTCATCCCACTAAGGATTATTGTATTTACTTAAAGATGTATCTCATCTGATTT
Organism: Meta bourneti; assembly: GCA_933210815.1. NCBI lineage: Eukaryota > Metazoa > Arthropoda > Arachnida > Araneae > Tetragnathidae > Meta > Meta bourneti. Next base: position 55,887,056 of record OW119934.1, on the reverse strand, counting down.
GACAACAGAAAATAAATTGCGCAAGTATGTGTGTGTTCGCCAAATATCTGACAAAGGATGACAGGAATTTTTAACTCGAAGTATGTTTTCTTCTAAAGAAGTTTGTTTACGTTTACACTGAAAACCCTCTCATAGTGTTGAGTTATAACATCAGAGGTATTGTAATAAGCAAATCGGAGACGGTCTGAGAAGATTTAACTTCTTCAGTATAAATGCTCTCGCATTTCGGGGTTACCTTAGACTATTGTTTCTCACCGTTTTGGTAACATTTGGAGTTCAATCTAATTAGTGTTGACCAATCAATATACTACTCCAGTGTGACATAAATTCACCTACCTGCCATTGAACTGGCATATATCAATTCGGAATTTATTCTTTGGAATTTTTATGAGCGCGCGAAATGCTTAAATCGTATTCGAAAAACAAGCGAACTGACGTCACGTTCCGAATACGTACAAGAAACACCTATCACTTAGAAACACTGCAGTCACCTATATTTATCTTGACAGAAAATGTCTCTCATAATTAGTTTTCTAAGAAGGGAGTTGTAATTTTTATTAAGATATTTAACAACTTTATACATTGAGTTTGGTAACATTTATACTAATCTTCCAATTGAAATATAATTTTTTAGTTTCTAGATTGGCATTCTCTACTTTAAATATAAATCGAAATTACAAAAAGAAACAAAAAGATATTTCCATTGTTGAAGAAGTTGCGGAAAATTAATTGTTTGCTCCATCCATTCAAAATACAAAAATTCCCTAGAGACACCTCCACAAGCATAGTTTAGAAAATCGTATTTACTGGTCGTTATCTTTCATCCACAAAAACTACCCGAATTTATTTCACAGGTATACATGTTACATTCAGTCAATTGAAAAACAAAACAATATTTCATTGTCTGTTTTTATTAAGACAATATTTCCAACGTTACGCCGATGATTAGAAAAACAACAGAATTTTCCCCTACGTGGATGGCCCAGGCGAAGTATAGAAAGTGCGGACGCTTGAGGTATAAAAAGCAGTATCATTTTATCTAAATTAGAATTCGCTGTAAGGAAGAAGTAAAAGAGTAAGGGGAATTGATGAGGAGAAAAGGAAAATACATCCTTTGACGCCATTACTTAATGAAATGAACTGTTCATCTCTTTTGGATTCTATAGGTTTCCAAAAGAGAATGCGGGTTTCAATTGCTTAAAAACACATTTAAATGAAAATGCTATCGCGCTCTTAAGAATCGGAATTCTTATCTTTTTCATTGAAATTCTACGGTGTCTTAATCAAACGCAGTCGCGAGAAAGCGAACTCTAATGAGGTTCTGTAATTTATTTATTTATTCCCACAGACGACAAGCATTATATGTGATGATAACACTATAACTTTTGTTATTTGTCTTATTAACATCCTGTGTTCTTTATCTTTCATTTTTGATTAATATAAACACTTGTGTTTTAGAATTTGACCAAATCTACACCTCGTTAACCAGGGTTAACTTCCTCTGAGACATTGTCACTGGCCTATCTTGAAGGGGACTGAAGCTCTGTTTACAATAATCCTCAAAGTGGTGGTTTGTTATTTTCATATTGGGTGGTCAGAATCGCACCTCAATGCAATCATATCACCGAAACATTGTCTTAAACTAATTCAAAAAATAATTGCTGGTTTTGACATGGCATATTGATTAATATAACCACGTGTGTTTTGAAATTTCACTTGTTCTACATCTCGTTAACTAGGGTTAGCTTCCTCTGAGACATCACTGGCCAATTTGGAAGGATAGGCTCTGTTTACAATAATCCTGAAAGTGGTAGTCTGTTATTTTCATATTGAGTGATCAGAATCGCGCGTCACTGTAATCGTATCACGCGATACATTGTCTTAAACTAAATCGAAAAAGAATTGTTCGTTCTGAGGGCCTTGTCACAAGTCTAAAGGACTAATTGACGTGTAATTTGCTTATACCAAGTGAGATAAGTAACAATAACTTGTTTATTTGCCAAGTGTAATACTTACTAGGCTTAAATGATATTTAAATCCTTATAATGGGTATCTATTGAATAATTCGTTTATCATTCAAAACCAGTCACCCTTGGTTTGGCCATTACAGATGAAAAGTAGATTTGAATAGATTCAAATAGAAAAAAATAACTATCAGTATTCAGTAGACCATCCAGTTTTAAGCTAATGACTAGTTTCAGCTAATATAAAAATCTAGAAAATATTTTAGAAACTGCAGGGAAAGATTTTACAGGATATTGAGAGGAACTATTCCCACCGATGAACATTTTACTGGATAAATAGCAATGTTGGATGCATTTTAAGATCCCTTTACAATTTATTTATCAATTGATACAGCGGTATCTATTTATAGTGTTGTTCATTACACAAAATCACTCGTGTAAATGTGACAGGATTTACCAGACTACTAGTTTCAGCATCAGTATTCACTTGTATTGTTGGAGCCAGATCTAAACGCTCGTTTAGGTATTCAGTGTGAGTTTCATCAGTTTAAATTAGTACAACTAATGCCCTTAGCGAAGCTTGCTTTTAATCGTACGCAAACATCCGAGAAGTGTCAGACAGAAATTTACTATTCAGGGATTATGATAGTCGTATTTTCCGCAAATTGGTAATTTGCGAGATTTTTACGAATAATTCGTTGGCCGCATATTCCTTGACCGCTTCATAACTGAAGTATCTTCTTTTAGAAATTACAATTCTTTACAAACAGGTAATAACAAGCAATATTCAACCATTTTTTACTGTCAATAAATAAAACGCTCGGCCGAATAAAGGTCTTTGTTACATACCACTAATTTTAGAGGAAGACCAAGCAACGATCCATAATATTTCTTATGTTAATGTTACACGGGTCATCGGTAAGTGCCATATAGACCATACAGACTTTATATATTCACAGTATATTCCCTTTACAATATGTTTATTAAATGATGAAATATTATCTGTATATAGTGTTGTTGAGAAGTAAAAAGACCTATATATATAATTACGACACCGTGTAATTTTGAACCACGGTCAGATGATGAGGTCACACCTGAACTGGCACCCAGCTCTACAAACTTCCCCACCATGCCAACGTGAGGACATTTGAGGCCACGACAGATTTAACGCGCACCAGCCCCCTTTGTACGCGACGGTCTTTGATTGGATTCGAACTCGCAACCCTCTGGTTGCTAATCCGTTACTCTTCCAACCAGGCTGCCGCGGCCCTAGAATCCCAGGGAACGAGCTTGTTCATATTAAATTGAAAGTCCTTTCTCTTATAAATGTTAATAGCTGGTTTTGAACCGACATCAATATGAATGTCAAGGAAATTAATAGAGGTGAACTTTTGTTTTTTGAGGATGAGTTCAGTGGGATAGATATCTTTCCAAAAATCAGTGAACTCTGGGTGAGTTAAAAATGATTAAGTCATCTATATATCGATAAAAACTAACAAATTTAGATGTGTATAATCTTTCAAAGAAATGGAGGTAGAGATTAGCAAGAATGCTGGAGAAGTATATACCCTGTGGTATCCCTTGTACTTTTTGGAATTGATGCTACCGTTAAAGATAAAATTATGGAAGACGCAAAGATTAATAAGGCTATTCCAATATTGTTTAGAAATATTAAGTAAGGAATTCAATTCAATGTAGTAAGAATTAAGAACCCCAATAAGGTTATTAAGAGGGATACTGATGAACAGATCTTTAAAGTCAAAGGAATCTATTCGGGAAATATTGTTATTATTAAAGATAAAATTAAGTGTGTATTTTGGAGTGTTATTTGAGTTGGTACCAATTAAGTAGTGGAACAGTGTTTAAAAATAATTAAACACCACGCTAAATACGATACGCACACACAATTCAGTTGAAAAATTTCGGAAACTTCGAAATTTAATTTAAGTCCCTGGCTTTTCAGTTTACATAACAACTTACTCGTTTTTTACGAAGTCAAAGAAAAGAAAACTCTTCCATAGTCCGTTGCAAGGTTTTTTACAAGCTGGAAGTGGGCTTTAAAAGCGTTCTGCCGTACATTGAAATACCAAAGAAAAATATCTCAACATTTTAAGAAGAATTTGAGAGAGAGAAGATACTCTAACAAAACTCAAGCGACACCATATCTAAGTTGCTTTTGAATTTCAAAGTGTAAAGGAATTTAAAAAAAGTGCGATACGAGCAGGAGGAAAAAATTATTTCTTGAGCAAACCGATAATTTGTATATTTGTTTTTACTGCAAACTTCGTTATGTAAATCTCCTTTCCGGGCTTCCAAATAGATGCAGGTTCTTTTTTTCCCATTTTTAGAAAAAAAAGACTATACATGTTTATATGTATATTTTTTGTTAGCTCTACGCTTTCGTTTTCCGTCCGTTCCCTTTCGATTTTTTTTCTTTTTCTTGGCCTCTTGAGATTAGAGAGTTCTGCTCTTTCTCTTTCCAGGGCAGCTTCCGTTAGTCCGTTTTTTATTTGTTTGAAAAGCACTTATTTTGTCAACTATATCTCGGAATTTGAAGAGCTAAACCACATTTTTGTCACAAGTGTGGAGTGAGGAGTGTGGAGTCATGTAAATAGGATTCATATAAATGAGCGTGCCTTGATGTTTTGGGAAATTGTTGCAGTATGCCCCTAAAATGGTCGCGCACCATCAAACAAGGTGTTATAGTGACTTATTACACAAGTGGGAGGAGGTGTGTAGTATTATATATTCCAGAAAACCCATTTCTGGGAAATGAAAGAATACATCTCGAAATTTGATGAACCATGTTTTTGTTAAAAATGTGGAGTAAAATTCAAGTAATCAAGATTCCTATCAATGTGTATGCCTTGATATTTTGGGAAATTGTTAATCTGCACCGATTGCCCCGCAACTTAGAACGATGTATTGCAGTGTTTCGTTTTACAAGTGGAGGAGATTCAAATTAGAATATTTTGCAGAAACATTCATGTCTAGAGAGAAAATGGATTTGTAAGGTTCAAAATTGATGAAAGGGGTTCAAATTATAATTTATTCCAGAAAAGTCAAGTCCAAGTCTGGAAAATAAAACTGTCGTGGAATTGGCGGAACAAAACAATATTTTTTGTTAAAAATGTGTAGAAAGATTCATGTAAACACGATTTAAATCAGTGTGCATTCCTTGATGTTTTGGTAAATTGTTGCAGTATGCCCCCAAAATTGTCCCATATAATAAAACGAGGTGTTGAAATGTATCGTTTCACAAGTGGAAGAGGTTCAAAGTAAAATACTGTGCAGAAAATTTCACGTCTGGAAAATGAAAGAAAATGGATTTTGTAAGGTTCATGAAGAAGATTCAAAATGAACGAAAGACGTTCAAAGTAGAATGCATTTCAGAAAAGTCAAGTCCCTGTCTGAAAAATGGAAGACTACGAATTTCAGGATCTGAACCACATTTTTGTTAAAAATGTGACATAATATTTATGTAAACACGATTCATATACATGTGCATGCCTTGATATTTTGAGAAATTGTTATAGTTTGACCCTTCCCCAATTGTCATGTATCTTGAAAAGATTTAATATTTCAACACATGCTTAGAACTTCTTTTTTTAGCCTTTCGATATTTTAACATATATCTTAATTAAGTGAACACTTCAGAACTTCTGTGAAATTGAATTTTATATTTCTGAAATGTAATCTTTTATTGTTGATCGTATTTACTCTCAACCATTTTAAAATATCAACAGAATTTTAAATTAACGTAAAAATAAACAGCCGCCATGTATAAGATTCCAATCTCAAAATAACCAATATTTTAGTACCCTGAAACAAGCTAAGAACTTAATAGCTCAGTATGTGCTACAGGATTTATTAATGATATTTTATGAAATTAAATATTTCTTTCTGGATATTATTTACTTTCCCACACGTTAGAATAGTATTGCACAGTTTTGAATAAAAGTAAAATAAACAGCGGACATATACAATATTCAAATCTCAAACTATAATCAATATCTAAATATCCTGAAGTAAGCTAAAAACTCAATAACTCAGTATGTGGTACAGGATATATTTATGATTTTTTAGAAAATTAAATATTTCCTTTCAAATTAGTGTTTAGTCTCTTCTATTCTTTTTTCTAATGTTCATTTCATGCATATTGCTTCGCTGGTTTATCGAAGACATCGTGAAATCGGCGTATTAACACCGGACTCATGGATCAAGATGGAATGTAAATATTTCCTTCTCGATGTTATTTGCTCCCCACAAGTTAAAACAATTTTACATAATTTTAAATAAACGCAAACATAAACAGCGGACATGTAAAAGATTCAAATGGCAAACTTACCAATATCTCAATATTAAAACGCTGAATCCAGCGCAGAACTCAACAGCCTAAGTATGTGCTGCAAGATCCACAATTTCGATTTTTCTTGAAAGTAACCCACACTCCCAAACCTTCTTAGGAACGCAGCAACAGATCTACTAAATACATAACAAGGGCCTTATCGGTTAAGTTGACTGGGTGAGTAAAGCGTTACCCATTGAAAATCCTTTCCCGTCGTACAGATTACATTGTGAACCAAATCCATCAACGCATGATGAGCAACTCGATAAGACAGGGTTTGGATTTTCGGCTGGATGCCCATGTCTAGATTACCACGATGGATGTTTAGATTCGCAAGGTGAAGAGGAAAAGGGGATATTGGAGGGATAGTTGGATTTGGAGATAGCAGTTGCTTTTATAGAGATTTTAGGGGATAAAACAGTTTCATTTTATTTCATTACCCTTACAGTAATGCCTACCAGTGAAGCAAAAAATGAAAGCAAGCTTTTATTTTGTATAGTCGCATGCCAGAAATAGTGTCTGAAATTAAGGACCGGATTTATTTTTAATGATTGATTTGATCTGTGTATATTTGATGGGATTTACTGGTATATACTTTCTTGGAAATGCTTATAACGGAATGAAGGGAATTGGTGATAAACGTTCTTACACAATACAATAAAAATCAATAGCATTGTTATATTTTATTCCCGTAGCCTCATCAGAATAGTGTCTGAATTCCTGTTTTCTTATCTTGGCGGAAATAGTGTCTGAAATCCGTTCTTGGAAATGCTTAAAAGGAAAGGAATGGAAAAATTTCTAAACATATTAATATACTAAAGTAAAAATTTACAGCATTTTGCAGGTTTTATTCATATAATCTCTGCCAGAAATAGTGTCTGAAATTAAGGACTGGATTCATTTTTAATGTGTGGTTTTAGATGTGTAGGATTGATGGAATTTACTGGGACATAAGTTCTTGGAAATGCTTATATCGGAATGAATGGAGATGATGATAAACATGCTTACATACTAAAATAAAAATTAATAGCATTGTATATTTTATTCCTGTAGCCTTAGGTCAGAAATAGTGTCTGAAATGCTCTCTTGCAAATGCTTAAAAAGAAAGGAATGGAAATACTTCTAAATACATTAACATACTGCAGTACAATTTTACATCATTGCAGGATTTATTCCTGTAGTTGTATGGCAGAAAAAGTGAGTGAAATTAAGGACGGTTTTATTCTTAATGGAGTGATTTGAAAGGTACAAGTTTGACGGGATTTACTGGGATATGTGTACGTTCTTGGAAATGCTGAAGACGAAAGACGATGATGATATAAACTTGTTTACATATCACAATAAAAGTTAACAGCATTGGCGGTTTTATTCTTGTAATTGTATGACAGAAATAGTGTCTAAATTAAGGACGGGTTTTATTTTGAATGCATGATTCGATACGTGTTATTTGATCCTATTTATTGTTGTGTACAATCTCGAAATTTCTGAGAAAGAAATGTATGGAAAAGATGCTATAGACACTGCAATAAAAATTTACAGCATTGCAGGTTTTATTCCTGTAGTCGTATGGCAGAAATAGTGGCTGAAATTAAAGACGGGTTTTATTTTAAATGATGATGCGAAAGGTGCATGTTTTTGATGGGATTTGCTGGGATATTTGTGCATTCTTGGAAATGGTGAAAACGAAAAAAATAGAAATGTAATAAACTGTTTATATACTATAATAAAAAGTAACAGCATTGTATGTTTAATTTCCGCAGTCATATGTCAAAAATATGTTGCAAGAATAATGGTGTTCCACATGGGAGTGCGGAAGAAGAAAACTAAGAATATTACTTTATGTATAAACATTTAGCTAAATTGTCTTAAAAGTCAATAATATAGCTATAAGGAACCAAAGATAAGAAATACTTATTTTTTAAACTCATGTCATAAATTTGACGAGACAATGTACATGGCATTTCCAAATCGTGCTACATCACAACCTGTCATCGTAGAACACTATCTCTTTATTCACTATCACCTAAATCACTAGCTTTTAATAAAGAACTAGCACGCTTATAAACTGATAATAGTTTGCTGAACCGCGTTTGAATAGACCGCCAAGAAGCAAAATAAACGATGCTAAATCATATATATATATATACATATGCTTTTAGTTAACAAGACATATTTAAATTCAATAATGGACATTTGTCTCCCGTAAATACTAAGAAAAACAGGGTGTTCCGCTTAGGACAATATTAAAAGGAAGTATATTTTCTTTACTTTTTTACCATGATTTATTTCCAAAATTTCTTACGTACATACATAGACTAAAAAAACTTTTTTCAAGTCTAGTACACTTCAACATGTGCACCATCCATTTCTCGTCAATCAAATCATATCTCAATGTTAAAATTTTTTATTTTATCATGGTCCTAAGCGGAACGGGTCGCGGTAGTCCGGTTGGAAGATGAACGGATTAGCAACCGGAGGGTTGCGAGTTCGAATCCAACCAAAGACCGTCGTGTAAAAAGGGAGCTAGTGCAAGTTAAATCTGGCGTGGTCTCAAATGTCCTCACGTTGGCGTGGTGTGGAAGTTCGGAGAGTGGGGTGTCAGCTCAGGTGTGACCTCGTCATCTGACCGTGGCTCAAAATTAAGTGTGGTGGTCCTCGGATATTTCCCTTCGGGTTTGATTCCGAACGTCGACAATAGCCCGTTGTGTTGCTCCAGTGCGACGCTAATTAAATACCTACCTACGTAAGCGGAACACCCTATACTTATTTTTGAAGCTTAGATGTCAAAAAATTATGTTCCTTTGTTTGTTTATAGTTGAATGAACTTCCACACCATGCAACGTGAGGACATTTGATTTCACGACAGATTAAGCGTTCCTTAGTCCCCACGTACACGACTGTCTCTGGTTGGATCAAGTTTCGAACTCGCAATCCTCTAGCTGCTAATCCTCTTCTCCAACTGGGCTAGTCCCCCAAAATAATGAGAACAATTTTCAACAAATTTACAAAAGAACATACTTCTTCACAACCTGTGTATTCACGATTGTCTAAATTACTAGCTATCGATACCTAGCTGGCACACCTATAAACTTATAAATGTTAGCTGAACCAAGAGTAAAATAAATGATGCGGAAGCATGTGTTGATATGCTTAGTTAAAAGCACTCATTTAAATGCTGTAATGAACACGTGTCTCTTTCTAAGTAACCAGAAGAGACAAGAAAATGACTTAATTTATATTTATAAAAACACTGTTCTTATGCGTTTTCAGCGACGGGGGAGAGAAAAAAGTGTCGCGAACATTAATAACCTGTAAAGTTGACACGAATTTTGTAAAGAGTTTGGAATGCTAACGTGGAATTAGTTGTTCTTGATTTAAAAAAAGTGCAAACAACCCGTTGCTATAGCTACATACCTGCTGTTTAGTTATGTAGATGGGCTTATTCATTACAATCCATGTCACGGTTTCATAGCATCCGGGCATTGTAGTTGATCCCTCGTAAGTCATGTAGTAGGGTGTTTCGGGCATGAGATCACGCAGTGACAAATACTTCAACGGAGCTTCCTGACCTAGAAATAACAAGAAACAGGAGTTATGAAATAACCCGCTACACAAAAATTACGAGTTTAAAGAAATTTTTAAAACAGCTTCGCAGCGATGAAAAAGACTCATGATATATATGCGTATATAAGTACCTAAAGATTTCCTATTTTGCACCGGTATAATAATTTTTCTGTAGAATGAATTAAAACGTAACCTATGATTTTAATCATAACCCTTATCTACTATATAAACCTGGTAAAAATAACCTATGATTTTATCTACTATATAATAACCGGTAAAAGTAGCTTATCTATATAAATAAAAATGGAGTGTTTGTACAGTGAATATTTTCAACCCATTTCAAGTTTTCTATCCGTATTAGGTCTGATGCAAAATCCGTCTCTAGCGCGTTTGTTATCTGTCTGTATGTGTGGAACTACATCCAAACGATTATATATATTTTCATGAAACTTTGGAAACTGAGTACTTACATTTATTTAGTGACTGAACTTGGTTACGTCTGTCTGTTTGACCATCATTCTGTTCTATGTCTGATTTTGTGTCTGTTTGTACAAGTATCACATCAAATTTACTCAACATATTTTAAAGCAATGTTCTATACTTGATAAACAATATTTTAATTTAGTGAATATGTTATTTGAAATTTCTTTGTTTAGATATTTAGGCAAATTCTGTACTAAAACATTTGAGTAACTATACTTAAATCAACCTTAATTTGGTAGTTTTGGAGTAGCTGGAAGATATATTGAGAATGCAATTACTTGGATTGTTTTACCAGTACTGCTGAAAAATCAATTATTTTTCCAAAAATTATTTTCACGGAATTTAATTCTAATACCTTTATATCTTCAGCCTTATTTATTTTCTTTGCGAAACATAAGCTATTTCTGAATATTTGGAACAAAGAAGATATATATATATATTTTGCAACCAAATGGAAACTCGTGTTCGTTTGCCACGTGCAGTGCTATTTTCTGTTTTTCCCTTGGAATTGATTTCGTATTTTTTAATTTTGTCTAATTTTTAGCTGTAAGTTGTGGCAACTTGCGAGATCAAGAGATAAAAAAGCATCACGAATTAATATCTTTAGAACAACTTTTTTCCCGTCAACTTTTATTTTGTTTTATTTCGCTCTTGTTCGTTTTTCTGCTTTAAGTATTTATTATTTTAATAAATCGCATTTCCCTTTCATCACACGCAACACCATGCGTATTCGATTTGAAACGTCATACAAATTAGAATAAAGCAAGTTTTAAGTGGAATTTTGCCATTATTGAAAGAATTTTAATGTTAAAAAACCGAACTAGGATATTTGAAATATTACAAATTCTTTGTCGTAGCGACTGAATGTGAAGGTGGCTTATTTTACGAATTGAAGCTATATTTAAGCAACTTATATAAGGAAAACTTGTTTAAAACAATGATTTTTTTAGAAGAAATGTCAAATCGATTTACTATTTAAAAAATGGTAATAGGTTAACTTTGCTTTGTCTGTACTTAAGACATTCAATTTTAAAACAAGATATTTTATTATTGTACGTGCCAAAAAATCGAATTTTCAAGAAAAAAGTTTCAAGTCGCATGACTGGGGAGAGTGCCACAAATTATGAGTGCTAAAGTATTCGCCGTAGATTCGTTATTTTATGAATTGAATTACGGCACTTTTACAGGAACGAACTTAAGAAAGGTCATTCCTAATTCCTCCCCAAACCCACTCAAAATCGCCTTAGCCTTTTGCCATTTTCTAGATTTGTCATATGTGTGCGATGTATGTGCAATGTATTACATAGATATGCATGTATAAGATTTGTATCCAAAGTAAGTTGTACAAATTACAAAAATGTCGAAAAGATGTTAAAATCTTACTTTTCTCACACTCAAATGATTTGGCATTTTTCTACGAGACAAAAGTGATTATATATTCTGGTCGATTTTTCAATCTATAGTTAACCAATTCAACCCGAGTGAGGTTGGGTAATTTTGCTAGTGATTTTATATAATCAGAGCTTTTATCTGCTATTATATAATAACTGGTAAAAGGTAGCCTGATTTTAATCAGAACTCTTATCTACTACATGTAAAAAATGGCAAAAGTAGACTACGATTTAATCAGAACTCTTATCAACTGTTTAAAAACTGATAAAGTGTCTCACGATATTAGGCGTGAGAGTGTGATGGTGTTAGTTATCTACTATGTACAGGGTGTTTCAAAAGTTTCTGTATATAGTAACTTTAAGGGAATGTAGGGAACACAAAATTCAACTGTATTCATATAGTATTGGTATCTCCATGCAAAGGGCTAGAGAGAGTACTTTTAGAGATTGTTGAATTGACCCGGGTGGAACTGTCGCTTGGCCACCTGATCACCAGATTTTCCTACATTGATTTATTCCTCTAGCAATAGCACAAAAGCCCGCGAGAGTCAGAAAACGATGTTGATGTTATAATACCAATTGCGCTATGCGTTACAGCTTCGCTATGCTTTACAGTTGGCAGTCACAACGCTTACTGTGAATATAAGTGCCAACTACTGCCAATCTGTAAAATCAGTACTGAGAAATATGGTTTTCAGATACTTGCAAGTTAGTCATCATTCTGGCACATCCGGAGTCCGTTTGTGGAAATCCATCTCTATGTGAGTATGATTTAATTTATGTATCCCACATCTCCTTAAAGTACACATAGAAAGTTTTGGAATTCTACGTTTACTTGTGCAAAATAAATCCGAATAAGTATTAAACTGAACAGCTTACAACTATTATTCCATATTGTTTAACCCCTCTGGTGGTTATCTCGACGAGGTATTTCGTAATTAGCAGAACTGACCATATCTGATGAACTAGATATCGCTTCATTAGAAAACTGACCAGCCTATGTAGATCTAGATATGCCACCGAGATTAGTCCTAGATATTAATATAACTTTTGGAAAACGGCTAATCTAAATAATGCAGAGATGTGGTCATAATCAAAATTAACATATCCAGATTCAATCTGCCACCACAATGTTCAAAACAAATTAATTTTAAGTTATTTCTTGATAACACTACACCATTTTGCACAGGGAAGCTGTGAAATTTTGACCGTATAAAAATACATACGTTATCACCCATAGATAATTTAAGAGCATATATAGCATGACATCACTCTCATCTGGGGTCAAACAATTACGAAAGACATTAAAACTGTACTTAAAGACGACGGTTCAGGTAATTCTGAGGAGGATTGTTATATAAAGCTGTGTTATCAACAGCTGTTGAAAGTCGTTTCGTTTATGATCCATTAACGTGATTTTTTTCAGGATTCATTTTTCGGAGGGACTTCATTGCTTAATCGTTATTTTCTTGAAAATTTTTAAATAAAACAAACATGTTTTGGAAAACATTCAAACTTTTTAAAAACTTACTTGAAGTTGTGGGTTTTGATAATCATATTATGTGAAATGGGTATGGTCATGAAGCAAGTCAAACAGAGTTCATCTTTATCTATTCATGCATTGGAAGCCTGAACAATACTCAACTCATAGGAATTTAGAAAATGGCGTGTCAAGGTTTTGTTACCAAATTATGTCGTTAATTGTTCCGGTATTCATAGCTGCTTAACCCTCCATGTAGTTGTCTAGACAAGGTTTTACACCAATAGCAAAACTGACCACAACTTAATGGACGATCGTGAATCTCGTCCGTAGAAAAAAACTGACCATCATATAACCGACAATATTATGATGATGAGATATCGTCATTAGCAAAATTGGTCAGATCTTTATTGACGAGATACCTCGTAGAAACCATTTGGAGGGGTTTTCAAACATCCAAACAGTTTTAAAAACTTGATTAAATTACTATTGATTTTGATAACCGTAGTACGTGGAATGAGTAAATTCGTATAAAGCAAGTAAAATTAAATTAATCTATATATTCCTGCGTTGGAAACTTAAGCGATGTTCAAACTCATAAGAATTTGGAAAACATCCAATCAGTGTCTTGTTACACAATTAAGTCGATGTTTAGATTAAGTTTAATTAATGTACTGAAGTTTAATGTGTTTAATATTTAGGGACACGTTAAAGAAGGGGTTAATGCCTTTTTCTTAAAAGAATCAACGTGTTATGTTTATACTTAAGTTAGAACTAGTACGTCATGCAATTTTCTAGGTATACTTTGAAGTTAGGTATCTAGACTATTAATCTAGAGATTATGATTAAATTTTACGGTAATTATAATCTTAAGCAAGCATTTGCTTAATAACATCTCAAAATATTATCCAGCAACCATCCAAAGTTACTTTTCAGCGACAGTAATTATTTTGAACGCAATCAAAACTTAATTTGTAGATTTCACTTCTCAACCAAACCTTGATTAAAATGCGTTTTAGTCGCTGTTAATGTAAGAAAATTATCCCACCTGAAGAAAAGGTCGACGGGTTATTTAAAAACCTCGGATTACCAGAATCTGTTAAATTCAGGTAGCTTTTGTTTATGTGTGTTCTCTGGAAACAGTTCTAAGTATCACGCTTGCATAATTTTAGCATTTACTTATGTTGGAATACATCATCTGTATCTGTTTATTTAAGACAATATGAGTTGAATTGTCGATCAGGATCATTATTCAAGAAACTCTGATGATTAAAATTCATTAAATTCAAACAAATTTTGGTTATGTGTGTGTTCTCTGCAAACAGCGATAATTATCACTTAAGTAATTTTAGCATTAGTGTCTGTTGAAGAATCTCATCTGTATCTGTTTAATAAAGACTTCCTGTTCAGTTGGTGATCAATAGGTTTATTTTTCTTAGTAATATGGTGACAAGAATATGCTGATGCACGCTAATCTCATTTTCATGTTTTATACCAATGTAAATCATATCGATATGTATTCTTTAAATGAAATAATTAAAATGAAATAATGTCATGAAATGTTGTGAAGCCGAAGTTGTGATATCTACGTTTAATTTCAGTTGAGATATTTTAAAGAGATGGTTGCTCCACTAAGCATCACGAGAGTTTTGAGAATGTACTATTCATTTTACCCCACATCGCACATAATGACTAAATAATCCCATCTATAGGTTGAAAGAATCTTAGGAAACATTTTATTCGTCAAGAAGGTCAAAACTGGTTAGAAGTCATGCCAAGAAGATTGTAGATTACGGAACTGATATATATCTGTAAACCCCTCAGAGGGTAAATTATGCGCTGTATCGAAGTTAATAGGGTGGGAGAGTAAATAAATTCAGTTTAAGTAAGTTCATGAAGAAAGAGTAAATTAACTTAAAATCTTGTTTTAATCCTCCTGGTGGTTTATATTCGCGTTGAAAACCACCCTGTGGTGACCAGCCTCTTATGCCAAAAGCTGTTCCAATCCAAACTGTCACCAGTTCTGGGCAATGAATAATTTTTTTCCTACTTGAATCTTCGTTCCATTTGAAGTAATAGGCAATTTTGTTTCGACGAGATATCGTGTCATTTGCAAAACTGACCAAATCTTGGACGAGATATCACGTCGAAACCACTTGGAGGGTTAATAATAATCCAATTATGCGGATTACTGTTAATAGTTAATAATTAAATCCCATAATATGGATTTTACTTACAACAGCAGGAAATAAGCAGAGCAGCATCAAAATAACATTATTGTTATATTATGCCGTCAAAAGTCAAATTCGTTAAGGGCATTTCATTCTGCCAAACTTCTAATTGAATTGTAGTTTAGAGACAAATATAAATTTGACATGTTCAATGAAGCTAGGGTAAAGGTCTGAAAGTGCCTTGCTGATTCAGTCTCCAACTCCAAGTTTTACTCGTAGTTCAGCTGTTGCTTTGTTTCGTCTTACTGAATATGATTGTCTCACCGCCTATACATTTAGAATTGGACTTAGGAATTCACCAAACTGTACGCTATGAAATTATGGACAACCAATTAATAGCGAACATTTGGGCACGTGTACTGCACTTAATGGTTTTGATTGTATTGTTCAGAGAAATTGGGAAGCTAATGGCTTAGTTGTCAAATTCCTGTCATTTGTAAATAAATGAATGTTATGATGAATACTTTCTCCTCAAAACGTTCATATCTGATTTTGGAAAATACTACTACAACCTTTCCCCTCATTAATAGTTGAGACATTAAAATATATTTTACTTAAATGAATAACCACAAGTCAACAATCTTTACATGGACAGCGGGATCCAGCTTTTGATATACATTTGAACTTTTTCCATATATATTACATAGCATTAAGATTCGTAACTAAGTCTAATGTCTTAGGGTAAACTATTCGTCCCGTTCTTCAAGCCACTCACGTAAATTGTGAGCAATAACATGGAGGGTTATTGTTCAGGAAGCGTATCCATCTCTTTCATCAGATAAAACATCAATAAGTAGTTTGGTTGTACACAACACCCTTTATTGCCAGACAACTATTACCTTTTATTACCTTTAGAAACAATATTTATGATTGCCAATCAATCAGCGATATCACCAACTATTTTAGCCCTCTTTATATGGTCAGAAATAGCTCCACACAAGCATATGGCCTGAAGTTTCTTCCAGAGAATACGCCTTGGATCAAAATGCGTCAACCAGCATGAAGATTAATGAAAGTGTATCGTCTTGTACCCATTATTTCCATAGTTATGGTCTTTATTAGTCTCTTGCATACCATCACCCTTTCTATACAGATTTTACCATATATCCTCAGTAGTGTCTACTGGACAGCTGTTGCACATAAAAAGTTCTGGTGGCCATTCAGACAACCTACTTGGCCGTCTGTAAATAGTCACTGCTAGGTCATTGGTCCCATAACATGTGATACAGCTTAGGAACGAAAATGTTGTTCTTGAAATGTTAGTTGAAACCTATACTGATACAATTTCACTTTTAATCCAAAATTCTTTATAATTTTTATTTTAATTTCGACAATATCTCTCAAAAAACCATGACACAATGACAATATTTTCGACTTTCAAATTCAGCTAAAACACAGTACGTGTCAATTTGTATAATATACCTGCATTTTTCTACGGAGCACAACCAGGATCGAGCCATTGTCTTTTAGACGTGTGGAACTTTTTCACCACTCTGCCTGAAATGATGAATGACTCTCCCAAAGTTGATGAGAGGTTTCATTGATTGTATTAGGAAATATATCTACGGAGATGCAGGCGTGGGAGTGAAAGAAAGCTGCCATCTAAACACTTATATGACACTCTGAACACTCACGATCATTCTATGTCTAAGCTATGTTGCATCCGTCTTTTACCCATTATTTTCCGAATGATACATTTTATCAGTCTCTTACATACAGTTAATCTTCCTTTTTATATATATTTTATCATCTAGCATCAAGTGTCTACTGGATAGCTGTTGGGTATAAAATGATCTGAGATAGTGTGACAGGCCACACTTTTGGACGTCTATGACGAGCCTCTACTGGATCATTGTCCATATTACATGAGATTTAGGTTACATGTGAAAATTCAAAATAGGTTTGAAATGTTTAAAGAGTAAACCAGTACAGAAAGAAATTTAAATTTTAATCTGAAATTGATATTAGTTTTTGTTTTACTTTTAACGAATATCAATTGACCAGGACACAATGACAGTTTTGCAAGCACTACTCTTTCAAATCAATTCAATTAAACCCCAGTGCCGATGTAATATACATTTGAATATCTCAATGTAAAATACATCTGAATATACTTATATGGCACTGCCAGAACCAAGCCACTGTACTTTAGACGAGTGACACTTTCCCCCACACTGTCGGGAACGATTAATCACTCCAAAACTTGATAGTTTTTATTTATTGGGTTACAAAACATATCTGCGGGGATACATGTGTAGAAGTGAAAGAAAGCTGCCCTTGGACAGTGCGTGGTACTTTGAGTACTCATGGCCATTCTGTTCAATCTCTGTTGAATCTATCTTTAACCCATTATTTTCCAAATGATACAATTTATAAACCACTTGTATACCTATGTTCTTCTTTTTATGCAGATTTTACAATCTAGCATCGATAGTGCTTATTGAATCGTTGATGCACCTAAAAAGGTCTGATGATCATTCAGACCCCCTTTTGGACGTTTATCGATAGGCATAGCTAGAAAATTGTTCACACTATATGAGGTAGGTAGATAGTTAATCAGGGTCGCACTGTAGCAACACAACGGGCTAGTGGTGACTGTCTAGGATCAATACCGAAAGGACTAATGACAACGCCTCGTAATTTTGAATCACAATTCCATATGGAATTTAATTTATGTATGAAAATTCCATGGTTTGAAATGCTATAAAAATTGAAAAAATTTACTCATTAACCCTCCTGGTAGCTGTCTCGAAGAGGTGTTTCGCCATTAAAAACTGACCAGATCCTTGATGGAGGAGATATATCGTCCGTCAAGATCTCGTCGTCTCTAGTCATCATAAGAAAACTGACCAAATCTTGATCTCGTCATCATAAAATAATCAGCAATATCTTGATGACGAGATATCTCATCACTAGCAAAATTGGCCAGATCTTGATGAACGAGATACCTCGTCGAAACCACTTGGAGGATTAAAACACTTGTTTAATCCAAAGTTCATTAAAATTTTTATTTTCTTTTTAGGAATATCAACAAACGAGGAAAAAGTGATAAGTTTACCACAGCACTCGGCTTTCAAATCTATTCAGTTAAAACACAGGACATTTGCATGTGTCTACGGAAAACCGAGCCATTGTCCTTTAGACGTGTGGCAGTTTTTCACCACACTGTCGGGAATGATGAATCGCTCTCCCAAAGTTGATGAGAGGTTTCATTGATTGGATTACAAAACATATCTACGGAGATGCAGGTGTGGGAGTGAAAGAAAGCGTGAAGCCCCCTTAGCCAACTTGATTTTCACACTGTAGTAATAAATCAAGTTCCAAATCATAATCTGTCAAGGTATAATTAGCGCGGCTTACTTTGTTTCCTAATAACGCGGGTAGTGAAGTTTTACGGTTGAACTTTGCCCGGGCAGAAATATGCAAATGAGATCGATCTGTGAACGAACATGATAAATGAGAGTTAAATACTTCCTCGCTATCCACTGACAGAAGGCATTAAAATGTCTACTCGTATCACTTATCCCAGAGGACAAAGAACTTTATTCGAAAATATATGTAACGTTATTTATCTTAGACTACTTTTTGAAGAGTGGCCTTATTAAATATTAATAACACACATAACTGACTATAGTTTTGAAATGATTTATTTATCTTTTAACCAAGTGATTTAGACGAGATATCTCGTCCATCAAGATCTGATCAATTTTGTTAACGACGAGATATATCGCCATGATATTACCGACGTTTTATGATGACGGGATCAAGATCTGGTCTATTTCTTTCTAATGACGAGAAATCTCGTCCATCAAGATCTGGTCAATTTTTTTCTAATGACGAGATACCTCGTCCATCGAGATCTGGTAAGTTTTGCTAATGACGAGATGCCTCGTGGAGACAACCACCAGAAAGGTAAAGGGTTGCAATGCAAAAATTTTGATATTGAGATTCTTAGAGATTTGGGTGCTCTTTTAATACTTTATGTTTGCTGCAATTCTTATAGAAGCTTTTAAAATATAAATTAAACTATAATGAATTCAATGTTAATAAACTGAGATTTTGAGCTTCAAATTCTGTTCTCTCAAAATAAATATATGTTTTTATATCCGTGGTATCTTTAAGAAACTACTTTAATTGTATGAGCAAAATATCCCCTACATATTCTACAAGCATCGTAGATTTTGCTGAACTATCTGTAGAGTAATTATTTTTAAAATTTCTAAGCTCACGATAACAAGAATATCAATATTGATATTCTTAAAAAACTGAAATCTTAAATCAGTGTTGAATTCAATTTTCTACAAGGCGTTGAATATAAATTTTCAATGGCATAGTTAGCAATTTATTATATTAAAATTAAATTGAAGGAGATTAGGCTACACCATTTTTCAACTTATCTACTGGAAAAAAGTTATTTAAAAGTTTAATGTAACCTAATAAAATAACACCATTTTGTCTTCGTAAAACCAACTATGGTAACATCCCCACTTCACAATAGACATAATCTAAAATATTCATGTTTTCAGAAAACATGTAATTTGAGCTTTACAAGGTATAGTTTTTTATCTTAAAGATCTTAAACTTTAAATAAACTTTCAACAATAATACAAACCTACATTTATATTATACTTAAAAAACATTTTACCTATTTTTAACATTTGACGTAAAACAGACGAAACTATTAATGATCACAGCTATATTTACCAGAAATCGATAAACGTTCAATAAACCTTATAGAAGTAAATTAAGGTTTATATTCCAATTTCAGTATGTAAAAATTGCAGGCTTCTTTAGTGACACTAGAAACGACGTGCCAAATGCTTTCGTTGGCAATATTTTAAACAAAGGCATTTTTATTAAACAACAAATGCTTTAAAGTATTGAATTATGGACTACTATCTGTGCAGTTAATCACAATTTCTAAATATTGACTATATTTCTTTCAAATAAAAATTCTGGATAATCATTGTTAAGTACATTGCTTAACCCTGCAAGTGGTTTCCACGAGGCATTTTCTCTATCAAGATCTAACCAACTTGTTAATGACGAGATATCTCGTCATCATGATATTGCCGATTTTTTCATGATGACATGATTAATGCCTGGTCAGTTTTTTTTAATGACGAGATATATCGGCCATCAAGACCTGGTCAGTTTTGCTAATGACGAGATGCCTCGTATGGACAACCGCCAGGATAGTTAAAACAGCGGCAAAATCATTGTGTGAGGATTCTCACGGGTCCCTACTGGCATTGCTAAAATTGATGGGACCAAAAGATGTTAACTAAAATTTATGGAAGTGCTTCAGCTCCTTTCTTCCCATGGCAGCCTGGATTTATACCTTCTGGTTACGTGTGCTGTAAAATATAATGCATTAATAATTTAACTATTCAATCGTTGTTTAAAAGATTAAGTTTGCAGTGTGATTATTTCCTGACTTATCTCATTTAAACACATGTTAATATACCTTATAGATTCTTTTAAGCAATAGTAAAGAGCAATGGAGAAAAATCTCTTATTTAAAAATCCGATTTGTCTTAATCCTACAAAATACTACTCTCATCTCAACTACCAAATGATATTCAAGATTAAAACCTAACTACTGTCTGAAAATTAATGAAGATTAAAAATACGTCATGTACGGTTTTTCTGACTCTAATATGTGTTTGTTCTATTGAAGTTATAAAGGTGATCGACTTCTCTATATGAGCTCCTACAGATTATGAATATTTTTCAATTGTGAAAATTCTCTATATTTTTTATTATGTGATGTTAGAATGGTTGGTTTTTACTCTCGCAGGTCATAAAATTTTATGGGTGTATACTTTTTTTGTATTCTATTTTAAACAATATATTTTTAATATTTAATGTTATGTAAATTCGTTTGTTAGGAAGGTTTCGTTATCTGAAATATTGTACTATTTTTCCATTTTAATGCTAATATATTTTGTCAAATGAAGTCCTTTGTGGTTGTAGTCTTGCTTTCCTCACTTTCTTTACATTAGATTGAAAGATATGGGTTGTGTGTAGTATTTTTAAAGTTAGATATGATTCCAAAATCAGTACTAGGTTCGTTCCGATGTTTTACCCCTCCAGGTGGTTGCCTTGACGATGTATCTTTTCATTAGCAAAACTGACCAGATTTTGATTTTGTATTCTATTTTAAACAATGTATTTTTAATTTAATGTTATGTTAGACTGAGTTCTGATGAGATATCTCATCATCAGAAAAACTGACTTGATCCTGATCTCGTCATCAACAAAAATGGCGATACCTTCATCATTCGTAATTCAATAGGCATTCTTGATGATGAGATACCTCGTCATTAGCAAAATTGTTCAGATATTGATGGACGAAATATCTCGTAGAAACCACTCGGAGAGTTAAGTTTTTTTCTTCCCCGTTTTCAATTTTTTAGGCGTTCTGTCTATGTACTGATCCCATCCTACCTTACCCATGCTCTCTTTGAAGAAAAGGGAAATTCATTTACATAATACAGGCATAGTTCCACATGGTATAATGTCTTTATGATTAGAATATTTGATGTGGCTATAGTGGTAGTTTGTCCAGGTACTAAGTATTGATCACTACTTAATGCCGTCATCATCATTTGAATTCTCATGTATCAAGACAATGTTAAAGTTGTAATGTTGGGTGGTACTGGTTACAGGATAAAATAGTTCTTCACGTTCCTTTCAATATCTTTGGCTGTATTTACGTACTGATCACGTCCTTACTATTCCAGACTTTCTTTCAAAATAAAGGAAATTCATCTCAGAAAGGAATTTTGTGATTTCTATTAAAACGGTGTTAATTATTTTTACGTTACAAAACAAGTACACTTTTAGATTGAATAGCAATAACAAAAACGAGTGTTTTGCAACAAGCCTAGTCCCACTTTCACCATTTGGAAGTGAGAAGTGAAGAACTAATCTGGGCCACTTGCCAAATTTTGTTAGATTCGTGTAATATATATTTCGATTGCCACATATGCAAAAAGTATCTAATTTCAAGAGGTTGTTTACATTAAGTTTCTCTACAGGTTATATTTCAATCAAGGATTGTAGTTCATTTAGTATTTAGTAATAAGTAAAAATACGCACATTTTGGGAATTTTTGTAACTTAGATTGTCAGGTAGAACGGTAATAGTGTTTCGTTTAAAAAAGTAATACTTTATGCGTGTCATTCCTAAGTTTTTTGCACTATTATAGCGATTTCATCAGAAACATTTCGGGGCCCGCCCAGCTGTTAGACTCGCGAATTAGCAACCGGAGGTTTGCATGTTCGAAAATCGATTCAACCACAGACCGTTATGTACGTGGGGGATGGTGCAAGTGAAATCTGCAGGGCCTCAAATATCCTCACGTTGGTGTAGTGTGGAAGTTTGGAAAGTGGTGTGCCAGTTCAAGGGATAACCTTATCATCTGACCGTGATTCAAAACTGCGAGGCTTTGTCCTCCGATCTTTCCCTCCGGGATTGATCCTGTATGATCGACAATAGCCCTTTGTGTTGCTCCAGTGTAACATAAATTCAACTATCCGATAGACACATTTTGATCTTTTAGGCCCATCCTATGTGTGCTATCACTAGATGTTAAATTTCCAACTTCGATACCACATAAGGCATTACGAGGTGTTGTCCTCCAGGATTGATCCCAGATGATCAACAATAGCCCTCTGTGTTGCTCCAGTGCAACATAAATTCAACTATCTGATAGAAACATTTTGATTTCTGAGGCTTACCCTATGTGTGCTATCACTAGATGTTAAATTTCCAATTCCGATTCCATTATAAGGGCAGTATCATATATGGAATGCATACTGAAGCAGTATAACTTTATATTAGATGTTTCACATTGTATGTAAAACAGTTGAAAAAGATATTCTCTTCCTTGAAAGGGACTGGTTTGGAAAAATTGTTTACGCAGCGACCTTTCGTGTGACCCTAATTTCTAAAATAACCACCAATGAAAATACTTCCCAACCAAGTTTATTTAGAGTTGCTTTAAGTCGTGATTGAACTCTAAAAGCAACCACAAGAGAAAAATTGGTTTTCAATCCACTGTTTCCAAAATAGAGGTTCAAATGCGCATATCATAGTCTGTCTGAATTTATTTATTTTTTGAGCCAAGGGGGAGAGAAATGATCTCGTCCCGGAATCCTCGGAGACTACTGCAAGTAACATGTGGGGATGTTGGGAGGAAAGGTTTCCATTTCTTTTCTGCTTCAAGAACTTTCAAAAGAAAAATACGAATAATGCGTCAGCTTGAAAGTCAGTGAAAACTTTGACCCAAATCGGAAAGAAAAAACAAGTACTAAAATAAAAATTAAAAATTGAATCTCAGACATTCTAATCTACGCAGTGGGAAGATCAAAACATATCTTTTCGGGTAGAATATGGCGTATTTAGAGATAAAAATTCCTCACGCTTTGCACGATTTTTCTAGAGCGTGAAGTTTGCTGTTGTATAATTGGTGGGTTGTTGTTTCAAGAGGTTTTAAATGAAAGTTCGAATAATACAGCAGCGTGAAAGTCTGAAAACTTTGACCCAAATCGGAAAGAAATAAGTCTCAAAATAAAAATTAAAACTTGCATTGAATCTCAGACATTCTAATCTACGCAGTGGGAAGATCAAAACACCTTTTCGAGTGGAATAAGGCGTATTTAGAGATAAAAATTCCTCACGCTTTGCAAGTTTTTTCTAGAGCGTGAAGTTTGCTGTTGTATAATTGGTTGTTGTTTCAAGAGGTTTTAAATGAAAGTTCGAATAATGCAGCAGCGTGAAAGTCTGAAAACTTTGACCCAAATCGGAAAGAGAAATAAGTTTCAAAATAAAATTAAAACTTGCATACTATCTCGGATATTCTAGTCTATGCTGTGGGACGATCAAAAGACATTTTCGTGTGGAATATGGCGTTTTAAGAGATAAAAAATTCCTCACGCTTTGCACATTTTTTCTATAGCTACACTGCTGGCCACCGTAAATGCAACACCCTGAAGGAAGCATGCAAATAATATGAAATTTACAACATGCATTAGCGGAGGTGAGATATGCAAATGATTAGAATTTCAGCGCAGACGCACATCACGCGCGCCTGTGGCGCCACTTCAAAGCGCTATTTAAGGCTTGGAGATTTCGACGATTTCAAGTACGGCAATTGTGTTTTTCTTGTGGTTTTTTCAAAAAAAACGATCAATTATGCCTCGTAGAAAACAGCGATCATCTTTTGATCAAGTATCCGAGTTCGACAGAGGAAGGATAGTGGCCTACCGAGATTGTGGATTATCTTTCAGGGAAATCGGTAGTCGTGTTGGACGAAACCAAACAACTGTAATGCGGATATGTGATCGTTGGATGCAGGAGGGTACGACGGACCGAAGTGTTCGATCGCATCCACCTCAGTGCACCACTTCACGTGATGACAGGCATATTGTGCGTATGGCAGTGACGGATCGCTCAGCCACATCACGAACCATAGCACAGCACATTCAGTCTGTACCGCATCATCCAGTGTCTGCACGTACCATTCGACGCCGTTTACAGCAGAGTGGTCTGTCCGCAAGACGTCCATTGCTTCGTCTACCCTTGACGCAGAAGCACAGACGTTTCCGCCGCCAATGGTGCGATGAAAGAAGGATGTGGACGGCAGAATGGAATGAAAGTGTCTTTACTGACGAGTCACGCTTCTGTCTGCAACACCACGATGGTCGGATTCGAGTCTGGAGACACCGTGGAGAGAGGATGCTGAACAGCTGCGTTATGCACCGCCACACTGGTCCTGCACCGGGTATTATGGTATGGGGCGGTATTGGATATCACTCTCGCACTCCTCTAGTACGCATTGCCGGTACTTTAAACAGCCAGCGCTACATCTCCGAGGTGTTGGAGCCAGTTGTCCTTCCTTACCTTCAGGGCTTGCCCACAGCCATATTTCAACAGGATAATGCGCGACCACACGTGGCACGCATTGTCCAAGGGTTCTTCGTCAATCGCCAGATTGAATTGCTTGCCTGGCCAGCTCGCTTTCCGGATCTTTCGCCGATAGAAAACATGTTGTCCATGGTTGCTCAACGATTGACCCAGAATACATCCCCAGCTGCCACACCAGATCAACTTTGGCAACGTGTGGAAGCAGCTTGGTCTGCTGTACCCCAAGAACACATCCAAAGTCTCTTTGAATCAATGCCGAGGCGTGTGGCAGCGGTGATCTCCAACAATGGCGGCTACTCTGGCTACTGGTTTTGGCAGGAACCACACTTCACAGAAGTCTATAAATTTAATCATTTGATACTTGGTCAACATGTTATCTACAAAATAAATTTTGTTGTGATATCTCTTGTCTTTCTTGGTGTTGCAATTTGGGTGGCCAGCAGTGTAGTTTGCTAGTTTGATAATTGGTTGGTTTATGTTTCAAGAGCCTTTTAAACGATGAAAGTACTTATAATACTTCATCTTAAAAGTCAGTGAAAATTTTGACCGAAATTGGAAAGAAAAGAAACAAGTCTCAAAATAAAAGTTAAAACTTGCATTAAATATCAGACATTCTAATCTACGCAGTTGGAAGATTCAAAAGCAAACCTTTTCAATAATATACCTTTTAAAAGCATACCTTCAAAATTTATTTTTAAAGATTTTTATTCCTCGGTATATATTAAAAGTTATCTCCATTTAAACCTCTCTTAACAACCACCTGTTTTACAAATTTCTATATTCACAACAAAATTATTTTGTATCTTAACTTTTTACGAAGTCCTTTAAAAATGTCTGCAATTACTGGATACATAATCTTTATAATAAATGTAATAATATTTTTAGACATGCATTTTTTTAATAATACTAGAAGAATCTTCAGTCTATTTGCAGAAGATCGTAGAACTGTTTAGAGTTTTTCGACTGGTTTATAATATTTACAGTATAGGTTCATGGATATTGAGTCATCTCTTTAAATACTAGTAAAATCAAGTTCTTAGTTTTGTCTATGGTAGAGCGTGGTGTGCTCATAAGATAAACTGTTTTGTAATTTTTATAAAACACTTATTGAATTTAAATTTATATTTTTATGTAATACTAAAGAAGAGCAACACCACAGTTTTTTATATGGTACAGCGTGGAACTATATAAGTTCATATGTTTTATAAGTTTCATGTTTGCGTTCATTATATTTTGAAATTATATTTTTAAATAATTCTAGGAGAAACAGCAAGCTTCAGCTTTGTGGTAAAGCGAGGGGCCGTTTATAAGTTAGACAGTCTTATAATATTTTAAGTATACGTTCATTATATTTAAAGTCGTCTTTTTAAATACTAGATGCAACACCAGTTTCATCTATGGTAGAATGTGGAGATGCATAAGAAGTCAATATATGTTTTATAAGTTTTACGTTTACGTTCATTATATTTAGTTATCTTTTTAAATAATTTTAAGCGAACAATACTGCAGTTTTATTTATACTAAAACAAGGGACTTTTTATACGCTCTAGTCTTATGTTTACAGTAAACATTCATAATATTTAAAGTCGTCTTTTTAAATAATATCACCTTTTTATGTACTCATACAAATCGCAACACCACAGCTTTATCTATGGTAGAGTATCTAACTGAATCAGAAGTCAAACTGTTTTATAACATTTACAGTATATGGTCGTTATATTTAAGATGTCATCTTTCAAATAATACTTGGAGGCGAAACTTCGGTTTTATTTGTGGAAGAGCGCGGGGCTGAATCAGAAAAATTATTGGTTCCAAGCCGAACTAGGAAGATGCAACAATGGCACTGGAAATTGTATTCTTCTATCCGTTCAGACCCACATGAAAGAAAATGGAAGATTCACGACCACGGAATTGCCATCTACTCCCCACAAAGGAGAACATGGTATCCCATCCAGCAAGTGTATGAATTCTTACGCAGTATAACTTCTTTCTTTCGAGTAGCTTTGTCAGTGTATCTTTGTGAGACCCTCTTATTAATTTATAGTTCAGAAATGACAATACGCCGAGTTTAAAGGGGTCGAATTCTGAAATTTGGCCGACAAGAAAAGGAACTGTCGAAATGAATTTTTAGCTTAAAATATAAAGATCTTTCTGCTTATTTTAGCGTAAAATTTATACTTGTGCCGTTTCTCCCCTGTAAAACTATTCATTTTCAGTCGTTAGTTGATTTTTGGTATATTCAGATCAGTAAAGATATGTTTTACTCAAAATCAGGTTTGATTTGGTAAAGCACTTTCAAAATATTTCGATACCCTAGATTTTAACAAACTTAAATTTAACAAGTATGTTTATTCTTCCTTATTTCTGGATTTTCAACAAACAGAATTTTAACCCGTGAATGAACAGATTGTGTTCCTAAGATCTAATTTTAAATTATTTAATTTTAGTTCCCCTATCTTTTATGCGCTTAATTTTTGTTTATTGAAACAAATTCAAAAGATGAAAATTCACTAGATGCTTTGAAAAATGTATTTTTATAGTTTATTTTTCACAATTTTTTTAATGATTCAAAAAATGTTCATGCCATCGGCAAAAATACATTTCTTCCTTCGAGAATTTTAAAATATTGGGTCGGTGTGAATGAAATGTCCGATGACAAATAGCTTTGGGAATGATCCCCATACAGCTAAAGTAATTACCTACAAGCTTCTGGAATCTTACGTCACAGAGCTACTATAAATAGCTATCACGCGTATGAAGTACAAGTTCCAGATTTAATTTGTTTGGGCGTAAGGTGCTTCCAAATTCGACACGGAAAACTCAGATTTGAGAGTCATCTTCCTTTACGAATGTAAGCTGAGACATTCTGCTGCAGTTGCTGCTCGAAAATTAACACAGTATTCGGTGAGAATACAGCCAATGAACATACCATTCGGCGATGGTTTGCGAAGTTTTGAAGTGGAGATATGGACCTGAAGAACGAACCACGTGGTCACCGAGAAGTGGCAGTTTCTGATGATGTTCTAAGTGTGGTTGAAGCTGAACCACGGAAAATATGTCGTGAGATAGCGGCCGAGCTAGGTGTCCACCACACTATAATTGTTCGCCGTCTGACTGTACTGGGTAGGTAAAAAAATGGATTCTTGGGTGCCTCATGAATTGACAATTGTCAACAAGATGAGACGTTTGGAAGTCTGTGCATCGCTCCTTTCCAGGAATGAAAGAGAACCTCTACTGCAGCGAATCGTTACCTGCGACGAGAAATGGGCCCTTTATGACAATCGGAAGCGATCTGCACAATGGTTGAGCAAAGCACAGCCTCCTGGACGAAATCCCAAGCCACCCTTACATACCAGGAAGGTTATGCTTCTTGTATGGTGGTCTATAGCTGAAATAATTCATCGTAGTTTCCTGCCAAGTGGCCAAACCATCACTTCAGAACATTTTGTGATGAATTACGACAGATGCACCGGAAATTGATGGTGAAACAACCGGCTTTGGTA
Source organism: Meta bourneti (assembly GCA_933210815.1). NCBI lineage: Eukaryota > Metazoa > Arthropoda > Arachnida > Araneae > Tetragnathidae > Meta > Meta bourneti. The sequence continues at coordinate 55,858,159 of OW119934.1, read as the reverse complement.
AACAGGCATGGCGTTCTCTTGCAAAATAACGCCCGTCCTCATGTTGCACAACGGACGATGCTGACACTACGTGAGTTGGGCTATGAAGCGATACCTCATCCCCCTATTCCCCTGATTTGTAACCTACAGAATTTCATCAGTTTCGTCACTTGGATTGCTTTCTGTCTGGCAATTAGTTCACCCAAGATACGTAGATTCACCATGCAGTTAATGACTTCTTCGCATACCAGCCACAAGCCTTTCTTCGTTCCTGGATCATGGCCTCAGACAAGTGGCAACAGTGTGTTAATTCAGAGGGAGATTATTTCGAGTAGGTCCGGTACTGTATTTTTCAGTAATCATCATCAAAGTGTGATGGTCATTTTCCGGACATTTCATTCGCACCGACCCAATGAATAGAAAATAATTTTTTTTTTTGCAAAGTAAGATATTTTGTCAATATTATGATTATGAGATTGCTGAATTTTTAAATATTTCATTATGTAAAGAATCATCAAGATCAAAAAATCCCTGAAAAATTTTAGAAAACTATTTAAATAACTAACAATATATTTACTCTCACTAAAATAAGTGCCACATTTAACAGTTGGATTTGATTCCAAAGTACTCACATTAAAAAAAAACGAAAAAAAATATTTAATCGTAAATTAAAAAGTTTATTATTCTAACATGGTTAAATATATCATATTGAGAGAGTTTGAATTTTAATATAGCTTCAGGATTACAATTCATTTTAAAAGGTAATTTTCACGTCTCAGTTTTATATTTCGTTGTGTACAATTTAGACGGCATTAATTCGAGATGACATCAATACACTTTCCATATACGTTTGTAATGTTAAGCAAATGTTTTCTAACGGATGTACTGTTAAAAAAATTCCGTTTTCGAATTTTGCCAACTGTTTTTTACAATAAAAAAGACGATCAAGTGACATGTATGTGTTACCGTTAACAAATGTCTTCGTTGGTACAGTCTACTTCGGAATTGAAATAAAAACTCTTAACCCTCCAAGTGGTTTTGACGAGATATCTCGTCCATTAAGATCTGACAAATTTTACTAATGACGAGACATCTCGTAATCGAGATATTGCCAACTTTTTTATGGTGACGAGATCTCGATCTGGTCAGTTTTCTTCTGAATTCGTTTGTTTTTTGATGTAGTAGGTATATTTAAATTTAAATCAAAAGTATTCGTTCAGATCAGTTTTAATTTAATAATATTGTATTATGAATCTATGCTATAGCTTCATCAAAGTGTTGAAAATCTTCAAGTTACTTTGTAAAAGACAGTTAACTTCGATTCACGTGAACTAGTCAGAAAGAACGCTTCATTGTTACATTTATTTCATTAATGGACGAACCATCAAATCTGTAACAGGAATTAACAGCTATTACTCCATGCTTTAAATGAATTTATTTTGAAATCTATGTAAAATGTTAACTTTCACCACACACTATTAAAAAACTTCTTTTACATCTAAAACAACGGGGTTTCTTGCAAGCAACGTGATACACCAGCATATTTTCTATCGGGCAGTTTAAATAAGGGACAGGTTATTTGATCTATTCATGTGGTATCGGAAACATACTCATCAATTCTCTTTAAGAGTGATTCTAATGCACACACTGCGGCCATTTATTTAAGCAGGACAATTTAGAACCATTCTGAAATATATACATGTTGAAAGTGAATGGTACACAAGTCTTTCGAGCCAAGTATTTGACGTTGAGAATTTAATTAGAAGGGATTTCAATAAACAGCCGAAGGAAGCTATTTATTGATATATTTGGATGACAGAGTGACATGGAATTTCTGTGATCAGTAAATATGATATAGATTGGACATAGCAGAGGATAAAAATAAGTTAATCGAAATAATAAGCAAATTATTACGAATGTATAGCTGGAATAAGGATACAAAACAAAATGAGTCAAAATTTCTCAGAGGATATATAAACAGTCCTGTATGACAGGGTCATCATAACAAATTCTTTCCTTCATAGTTCAATATTAATTACTTTCATTCAATTATTACGTTTTTTTCATAATTCAGAGAGAAATAGCCCAGCTGGTAGTGTCTAGTATTAGTGAGTTCGAAACTTGATTCAACCAAACACCATCGAGTACGTGGGGGCTGGTACAAGCTAATTGAGTCGCGACTTCAAATGTCCTCACGTTGGCTCGGTGTGGAAGTTTGGAAAGTGGGGTGCCAGCTCAGGTGATGACTTCGTCATCTGATCGTGATTCAAAAATACGAGTTGTCCTAGGATTTTTCCCTTTGGGGTTGATCCCGGGCTGTCATCAATAGCTCGCTATGTCATCGCTCGTCATCAATAACTCCAGTGCGGCGTAAATTCTTCTACCCACCTCTTCGTAATTCAATGTTACTAACCTTCCATTCAATTACTCTACCATTTTCTCTTCATAATTCAATAATACTTATCTTTCATGCATGGAGATCAATAGAACTTCAGCACTATTTGTGAAGGAGCACTCAGTGGGCAAGTCACCGTTGCTCACTGGACATGGACAATAACCAACGCCAATGAGCTTACAAACCGGAACCAACTGGGTGGAAGACGAAAGCTATGACCACTATTACCAATTACCTTATAACTGTAATTGTAAGCAATTCAACAACAAAGTGTTTAGATATATTTTTTTAATATTTAAAAGTTCTTTTTTTTACTTTTAGAGTTAATCAAATTTCCACTGTCAGACTGCCAAAAGTACCGACGCAATTGATTAGAATTTCTACTTGGTAACAGTTTATCTCAAAAAGACTAGAGTCGCGTTACCACAGATTTATGCGAAGAGCCTAGTAACACATACTATGAATAAAAACATGGAATAGTCTCACCCTACCACAATGTTAAATTTAAATACATATTCATGTTACTTAAAATGTAAAAGTCGTAAAATGAATTGCAGGAATCCTCGCTGTGGGATCTTACTGTACATTAATGCGGCAGTGGTCTCATTATTGGATCTAGTTTCAGTTAACAAAGATGTTTATTCACCTCTTCGCTTGAAGCATGGTGATATTTCCATTTTCTGTAGGAGCTCTCAAGCTTCAACGTCGTCGTGTGGGATCTTTTCATTACATTTGAGCTAAAACGAGCGGTTTTATGCATTTCCCAGAATCCTGAGACGAATTATGTCCGAGAATACTATTTGACTTTAGAATAACACATTTCTTAAAAGCTTTCTTTGGGTTTCTAAGTAAAAAGAACACACAGAAAATGGCTTTCTAAAATTTATCCGTACTGCCAAGAAATTGTTTCAACTTTAAAAATAAGATTTTGTACAATATCAATTTAGTATATTACCGAGATAAAAATAATTTTCCACTTCCCTTCCAAATCCATAAACATATGGCTTTAAATTGATGTTTTAGTTAAGGAGTCTGATAGCTACTTAATTTTCGGAATACTATTTTCTAGGAATAAATGACAGTTATTAAGTTAAGCTTAGGGAACGATTTAAATATTTTTTATGATAGTAAGAACTAATTTGTATGGAATTCAATCAATATGGTCTCTTCAGCAGAAAGTAGGTACATTTAATTTAATTTCTGTTCAAAGCTTTACCTTCTTCGTGCGGGATCTTTTCATTATATGAGCTAAAACGGGTGGTTTTATGCATTTTCCAGACTGTAAGAAGAATTATGGCCGAGAATACTATTGACTTTAAAATAATACATTTATTAGAAGCTTTCCCTGGGTTTCTAAGCAAAAAGAATTTACAGGAATTGGCTTACTAAAATTTCTCCGAACTGCTAAGAAATTGTTTCGAATTTAAAAATAGTTTAAAATCCAAAATAGTTAAAAATGAGGTTTTATAGAATACCAATTTTAGTATAGAAACGAGATAAAAATATTTTTCCACTTTCCCTTCTAATCCATTAAGATGACTTTAAGTTGATGGTTTAGTTAAGGAGTTTGAGAACTACTTAATTTTCGGAATACTATTTTCTAGGAATAAACGAGTTATTAAGTTAAGCTTAGGAAACCACTTAATATTTTTACGATCGTAAGAAGTAATTTGTATGTAATTCAATCAATATGATCTCATCAGCAGAAAGTAAGTAGATTTAATTTAGTTTCCTGTTCAGGAATTAAATGTATCAGTCCTATGAATAGCTCACGGGGATGGTTTTTTAACTGTTTACTTGGAAAAGGTATGTTTATATTAGTTGTTTTAACCAGAACCACTTAATTAAGTTTTGTGTTTCCCTCTTATGCCTTATATTACCTCCTATTAGTTGCGGTCTACCGAGAAAGAAACTCAGTTTATGTAAATTTTTTATTGAGAAAACAAATTGGATTGGATTTTGTGTTGGTTGGAATTTTTCTTGGTGCAAGGATTATATTTGGCCAATATGCACCAAATGTAAGAGAGAAAATGTCAGGTATTGAACATTGACCTGAGATGTAAGGAGACTGATCATTGCTATTGAGAGGAGCGTCAAAACGTGTGACCAACATGTCGACTAGTAGTCACGTGACTGCTCTAAAAAATAACTTGGTTGGCCGATTTGGCATCTTATCGACTCTTTTGGGTGATATAACATATAATGACAGGATAGGTGTTTGAATGCGCATTTCTATAGAGTGGCGGCAAAATTGGTGAAATCGCCAGTCTACTACTTCGTCGAGAGGACCAATCAAATGATGAATCAATGAAGAGACGTCTTCTTGCGTCCCGTGGACCAATCTGATAATGAATGTTCAGTTCCACCCATCTGACGAAAGTAGTCTAAGGGTCACGTTAAATACTAGTTTTGGTCGCATGATCCTGGGCACATAAACCATTTTACCATTGCTCCCTCTGCTTTTATATTTCCTCTATGGTAATGAATATGCACATACAAGGAACATTTTACCTACGCAGAAGAGAGAAATACACTCAGAGTAAGTTACAGGGATCGAACCAGCATCGCCTGCAATTCGCAGGAATTGGAGTTTGGCCTTAGTGGCACAAGATACGGAAAACGAACAGGCTGTGCAAAATCAAGTTTTAAAAATTGAACAAAAGAAAACAGTGTAAAATTAAAGACTAAGAATGAGAAAAATAATTGAGACAGATTTATGCAGAGATTATGTTTCCACGAATAAAACACATTGGTGTGGTGTGAAAGTTTGGTAGGTAAGTATTTTAATTAACGTCACACTGGAGCAACTATTGGTGACGGTCCGGGATCAATCCCAAAGGGAAAGATCGTTATATGCTCACCTTGTACATAATTCATTCATAGTGTTTTGATCTTTGTATCAGTCTAGTTCTTTAATTTTATCACTTTCACTGTATATATCACCACATATTCATTGTATAGTTATAGTTTTATACTGTATTTTCGCGTATTTTTATTGTTTATACATTGCATTTTGTTTATTATTATTTGGCAATCGGTGCCTTCTATATAAACCGAATTATTAGCGAAATTCTTTATCTTTTCTACTGGTGCCCTTATATAAGCCTTTTCACTTCCTTCTTCTTAGGCTTTGCCTGTTAAATTTTAAGAGTCCTGTTGGCTACATATACTGTTGCCCTGTTGGCACTTGAGGGAGTGTAGTTTCTCTGGTTTCGTTGCCAGTAATAAATCCTGCTGCATTATATAATATACTTGCTATTTGGGAGATGTCCCTTTATTAACGCCCTTGTAAACCGACATTGTAGTCGGTCGTCGTTTTTTGTTTCTTGTTTGGCTCTGTTGGCCTTTTAATTTAATTTTTTTGAGGGTTTAATAAATGGTGGTGCCCTGGGTCTAGGGGCCTCATGCTTTGGAACTGGGGTGTGCTCTCCCCGTCCGCCAGGGGTGTATTGTCCCTTTGTGCCTCCTACGTGTGGGTGGTGGAAGTCCTTTCCCCTTCCCGGCAAAAACTCTAAGCCATTTTCTTTTTGGCGAGTTGGGAAGTGGTGGGTTTTGAAAGGGAAAGATCGAGGACAACACCACGTAATTTTGAACCACGTGAAGTTTGGAAAGTGGGACGCCAACTCAGGTGTTGTTCTCGTCATCTGACCGTGGTTCAAAATTACGAGGCGTCTTTGAATCTTTCCCTTCGGGGGTCCGTCGTGTCTCAGTGAGTATGCCAACAATGATAGCAACCTTCGAGTTGTAGGCGGTGCAGGTTCGATTCGTGTCAGGTGCATTCCTCCATGGGTGTATTTCTCTCTTCTGTGTCCGTAAAACTTTCATTGTGTGTGTCCTATAACTTGATTTTATATGTCGTGTCAGGCCCAATTATGGCCTTTGCTCCATAAAACCCTCAAACGAACCAACTTTCCGTTCGGGATTGATCCCGGACCTTCGCTAATACCCGGTTGTGCTGCTCCAGCCCGATGTTAATTATAGCCCGTTGTGTTGCTCCAGTCCGACGTTAATTATAGCTCGTTGTGTTAATCCTATGTGACGTTAATTAAAAATACATACACACCGAAGTTAATTACCTATCTACAAATAGAAATTTTTAAATTTGAAAATTCTGAGACTTAAATATTCGATTTTAAAGTATTGAATTTTTAAAAATTAAATAAGATTCTAAAAAAGCAATAGTATTTGAAAAGGATTAGAGATTTAATCGAGGATTTCCCTCAATAAAATCTTCATTGTGAAGACGGTTCTTTCAGTCTTGTTTACTATGGCAACCCTATAACTACAGTAGAATCTTGATTATCCGAGGTAATAAGAACCGAAGCCAGAAACCTATACGAAAAAGATACAAAGGCCTAATCCGAAATGCAGAAAAAACTATTGCATCACACGTTGTTACTATTGCTACTGAAAGATTCATAAATCGAGAAAACTCGTTGTCAAATCTGGCTCATACAAGACAGACACTCGGTTAATCGGAGCTCAGATAATCAATGTCCTACTGTGATTTTTCTCCAATTATTCAGATGTCAAGTATAACTAAGGCTGCCATATAATAATATTATATGTCGAAGACTGTGTGAGTGTTAAGGGAAATTAAATAGTTAGTGCTCCAGCAATGGCGATTAGTGCAGATTGAAATTTTCAAAGGAAAACTTAACGAAATTGGAAAATACCCACCTCATAGCTAGTACCTCGGTTGGTTGGTTGGTTGGGTGATAGTTTTCAGGGTTTTATGGCCATATTTGGCCCAGCTGCGCCATGCATAAGACATACAACACAATGACAGAGGAAGAAAAAGCAGAAGGGTAAGCGAGGGAAAGAATGAAAGTGAGAAAAGATCACTCAAATACCTCGGGTTTGTGATGCCTTTACACACCTAAAGAAGATGTGCCCCTGAGGTTGCTAGTACCTTAGAAACCACGCTAGTGATGCCCAAGAATGATGAGATTTAGAGATATTAGATATTTCATATTAGATCTCTCGTTCATTGTCATTATGATCTTCCAATTTCCGGTAAGGGAAATATTGAACAAGCTTCCCCAACTGTCTTAATATCTATTGAAAGGGGCATGCTGGTATTACAAACAAAAATTGAATTTATTTTCGTAGGTAGATACGAATTCAAGTCTATAAGTATGTTACGATGCATGTAATAAATCCGGTTAGTATTAATAATAACCGGCTAATATTAATAACAACCGCGTCTTTTAGTCAATGTGATTAAAAACGCATAATAATTACATATACGGGTAAATATTAATAATTAACAATGAAACCTGGTGAATTTAATAAAAATACGTTTTATAGTATTTATTAATTTTGTGTTTATAAGATACATTCATTATTTATTCCATAAACGAGTTCTTATACGTATGTCTTGTTAAACGGTTTAAAACAAATTATTTAATTTTGCAGAAAGAGTTTCTGTGGCATTTGTAATTACAAAGGGTTTTTGACTTTTTACATATTGCAGCGATTTGAGTTACAATCGCCTGTACAATGATTATTTACTGTAGTAGTAGTATTTACTGTCATACGCATGCGCTATTGAGTCTCAGACCGAACGCATTGAAAATTGGCAGAGTTGCGAATTCTTAATAATCATCGGTTCATGTGATAAATTCTTATAAATTATTCACTTTAACCTTTTTATTTGGTTATTATCAATATTATCCTGTCATTAATAATATAAACTGATTGATCAGAACCTTAACAAGTATACCATAAAACAAAAAATAACATATTTTTCCTTCCAAATTTCGAATTTAAACAATTACTGAGTCAACCAGTTGCAGAATTGTTTTAAAACAGACAGATCTTAACTCATCAAGTGGTTTCGACGAGATATCTCGTCCCTCGAGATCTGAGGGCCTCAGTAGCCCAGTTGGAAAAGCAACGGATTAACAACCGGTGGGTTACAAGTTCGAAACTCGGTTCAGCCTAAGACCATCGTGTTCACGGGGGCCTGCTACACGTTTAATCTGTCTTGGCCTCAAATGTCCTCACGTTGGCGTGGTGTGGAAGTTTGGAAAGCGAGGTGCAAATTCACACAAGAGTGTTGTTCTCGTTATCTGACCGCGGCTCGAAATTACGAGGCGTTATTCTTGGATCTTTCCCTTCGGGATTGATCCCGGACCGTCACCAATTGCCTCTTTGTGTTGCTCCAGTGCGACGTTAATTAACTACCCACCCCACTCGTCAAGATCTAACCAATTTTGCTAATGACGAGATATCTCCTCATCACGATACTGCTGGAGTTTTGACGATGACAAGATCAATATCTAATCGATTTTCTTCAAAGAATGGGATACCTCGTCCATCAAGATCTAGTCGGCCAAATATGGCCCATAAAAATCCAGCAACTAACCATCAAGATATGATCAGTTTTTCTAATAACGTGGTACCTCGTCGAGCAACCACCTAGAAGGTTAAGGGCAGACTAGTGCTTATTTGTGAACGTTAGCAAAATTTTATTTATTCATCCTCTTATAATTCTCCGAAGTTTATTGGGGACACTACAAAAACTTGAGACATGGCCACCCGCCATTTCACGCGGAATTGGAGAACTGCAGACTGTGAAGAGCATCCTTATCAGCAGATAGGTTAAGATTCTTTCTTTAAAGTTATCTTCCCCTATCTTCGCAGATATTTTACTTTGAACTCACAAAAAGTACAGAGAAATGATTACCGGGATTGTAGCCAACAGTTTTCTTTATTATCTACCTTTCTTTTCTTAATCTTTAAGTACCTTACCTTAATGCTCATTATAAGTATAATCCATGACGCTTTAAAGCGTTATTAGCTATGAGATTCGACAAGCTTACACTTGGGCAAAATCCGAATTTTCGCTCCGTGTCTGGGGATTAGAAAGTTAATGACTGCAAGCGAACGACTTGGAGGCTTATCGTACAGGGAATGATAGTCATCACCGAATTTACCATCATTTAAGCGCATGAAAAAAGTTCTCTTAATGATCTCTTTTTTGGTTGGCACGTGTACAATTCAACTAAAAGGCTGCATGTGATATTTTCGGGCGTACCTACGTGATTTCCTGAAAAATTCCTTGCTTTGAAGTTACAAATCTGAATATTTTTTAGTCGCGAGAGTTTACTTTTGGTTTTTTGTGCAGCTATTTAAGTGGTGCCTGTGTTGGTTTTGTTTTTGAATGTTTTAACTGTCGCGTTTTTGACGTGAATACCATACTGCCAACGGAAAAAACAGTGGACTATACAATTCAACTGAATGAAATTTTCGGGGTACCTACGTGATTTCTTGAAAAATTGCTCGTTATCTGACCGTGGTTCAAAATCACGAGGCGTTGTCCGTGGATCTTTCCCTTTGGGGTTGATCCCGGACCATCGCCAATAGCCCGTTGTGCTGCTCCAGTGCGACGTTAATTAACTACCAACCTACCTTGAAAAATTCCTCTCTGAAATTTTAAATCAGAATAATTTTTAGTTACCGGGTATTTGGTTTTGTGAATTTATTTAAGTTGATGGCGTTTGTGTTGGTTTGGTTTTTGAATGTTTTGATTCGAATATCATACAGTTAACGGATATACAGTAACGGAGAAAGAACTGAAATAAATACAGAAACATATAATGAACGCTTTTTTGTGGTAAACATCTTTCCCACCAGGACCATTTTCTACTTTCAAGTAACATTGGGGATTCCAGTAAAAATACATTTCTTACGAATAAGTATCAAATATACAAAATTACTCTAAGTTCTAGTGTAGAATAATAAATATCGCTAAATGGTAGAATCAAATGGTTCATCAATTAATTTCAATTCTATCGCAGATTATTAATAAAAATTATATTGATTATAAAATAAGATATCTCGTCAATCAAGATCTGTTCAGTTTTGCTAATGACGAGATACCTCGTCGAGACAACCACCATAGGGTTAATAGAACCTTTGGAAATGGCAACTCCAAACAATGTAGAGATGAGATCATAATCAAAAGCAACAATACAGATCCAATATGTTACCACAATGTTGGAAACAAAACAATTTTAAGTTATTTATTGATAACACTACAACATTTTGCACTAGGCAGCTGTGAAACTTTAACTGTTTAAAAATACGTATTTTATCACCCATAGGTAATTTAAGAACATATATAGCATAACATCACTCACGATGTATCGCTATTTTGGTCAAATCCCTCATTTTATTTACCTTTCGATAAATTTTAAATTTGGGAGCATCAACTGAAATCTCCATCTATATCTGTCGTGAATGCGAGCCTGTTATTGTTTATGCGGACCTGCCGCGCATGCGCACGTAGGAGAAAAAGGCAACTGATTTGGAACGCGCGTATTAAGCTGGAGAAAGTGTTCTGTTTATTTCTGTTTACAATGTAAATATATTTCAGTGCAAGTAAAGATTAGCGAAGTCTATAGGATGTGTCTTCATTTTGGTTGAGCTTCATTGTGTTAATGAATAGATACGTTTCAGTAAAAGATGAATGAATAAGAAGCATGGATAAAACAAAGGCATCGTCAAATTTTATCTTTATTGCCCAGCCTTAGAAAAGAGGGTAAAGATTTAAGAAAAGGGGTGAGTAAACATCTCATCTTTTAACGGCTTTTAAATGAATTTTAACCTCTTTCAAGCAGTAATATCTTTAAGAATGGGGAGATGAAAGTTTACCTATATTTAGAAACAACCGTGGCTTTTTCAGAAGGGCCCATATCAACATTGTGAAATTCCGTCGGGACGTGCAGATATCATTAAGTTAGGGAGCAGGTTCTTTATCAGCCAGTCCCTGAAAAGAAAGTAGCAAAAATCGTGCAGATTCTCGAAGCACGACCGCAAGGCTTCACGTGAATACGTCTCGTTAGCGCATAATATTTATTGTGCGTAGTAAATGAAAGAAAGACAAATTCAGTTGTTAAATCATTGTTAATCCAAAGCTGACAATTTGCTCTTCCACGTAGACTACATTCGATGTATTTCTACTTGGCTTTTCGAAGAGTATATGCCGACATTGTGAAATGTTTAAAAATTTTCAACAAGATTTTACAAACCATCTCTGCATTCTATTTCACTTCTACTGTCATGGTCAGATCTCGACGTTAACTTTAGTTTGTGACCAATTTCGGCGCCGTAGCTCTGCAGTTTCGAGTTATACTAGTTTGAAGTTTGTTTACGGTGCAAAGCGGGAAGTCCGTAAAGTGCCACCCTCTTCCCTCCCTCCCTTATTAACCCTCTGCATACGTCGGGGCAGAATATCGTTTCCTTCTTTGGTTACGGCAGCCGGCCCAACGGCTTAACAGGCAACTTACTGAAACCGGCCGAAACGGCTTTACAATGCTTTCCCCCAGGAGGAGAGGGAATACGTGTCGTCCCATTATCACCTAATGTGCCGGTTTCTATTGTGGGTATGCCTAGAAGGGACAGATTCTTCCCGGGTAAACTGAAAGGGCGGCGGTGACTTTTCAAGTGTATCTCTTTTCATTTACTCAACCTCTCACAGACTAGATGCTGGTGGATAAACAATTTGCGAGAATTCCCGTCGATAATCCTGACATCTTTGTCAACGGGGAGATAAGGTTATTCAGGCGTGGGTCTCTTTGTAGCACAGAAAATAGGGGATGGAAATCGTAATGTGTTTCGGCGATTCTTTAGGAGTTTGAGGTCTGATAGAATCCGAGTCTTTCGTAACGAGGGGACTCGAACTTTCGGCCGGTTGGGCCGGTCCCCGTATCCAGAGGGTTAAAGGGGCGCAAGAACTCAGAGCCACTAATAGCCCTCAGCTATCGAATGACACTAACTTAGCTTGATTCGTGTTGATAGTATAGAAATTATTAGATTGATTTCGATGCCCGTTTTTTTATTAAAACTCAACTTTCCATACTGGCTACCTTGTACTGATCTGATTTCAAATTATTCACGTCAAATTGAATAAGCCAACGGTAACATTTTTTTATCCTACGGCAATCTCCGGCCTCTTAGCCATCAGTCAACGAGCAGCCCAATAGAGGTCTGAAATGATTAAACACGGCTTATAAACACTATCTACAGTATTTGCAATTGTATCGTTAGGAATTTTTGGTCAGTCCCTTGAGGTGGTCACCGGTCATTTCGACCAGTTCGCAAAAGGGTATAGATAGCTGATCTCGTTTCTCTAAGTAGGATGTGATATTCTTTGTAGGTAGTCATGGTATATAGGTAAGGAGTCGTAAACAATAAACTGCTACAGCTCTGGGCAAGGAACCTGATATATACGGGCTTTATTCCTCAATCATAATATAAGGGTTTAAAAGATTATTTTTATTAGTCATTTTTTGAAGCTTTTATATTTTAACTATCTACGTTTAATCCTCTCCAAGTAGTTTCGATTAAATATCTATCAGCACTGGTCTTATTTTAAAGACGTATTCACGTCAAAATCGTAAATGATCTATCAACTGTACAACATACAAAAACATTTTATAGTGGGGATTCATTATTTTAAATAAGTAATGCGTGGTATAATGCGCATATACTTTGGACTTCTTTTCTAATAAGCGAATTTTTCTCCGTCTTTAATATATCGCACTTTTTTCTCGTCTCCCAAGAAGCGCGAAATATTGAGGAGTTACTGAAGTTGTGTAATTGGGCTTTATAAATTGCCTCGTGTCTCACAGGACTTAAAACAGTTCAGTAACAAACAACTGGAACCGAGTTTCTTAGAAGAGTTGGAAGAAGGTGACGCGAAATGTTGAATTAAGAAATTGCTAAATTCTTTCTGAAAAATGACATTCCATTGAATTAAAGATGTTTTTCACTAGTGATGATGAAACTTTTCAAAACTTGTCACAAAATCAATTAGAAACTGGTACCCTATTTTGTCATTCCTATAGGACCAAGGTGGCAAAATGACTTTTTTGTGCTTGAGCTAGCATATGTCAAGAGTTATTGAATTGCACTCCATTGCTTATTTTTTGTTTTAATAAAATAACAATGCGATTTGCATCGTAAAGCAGAAAACTTGGCATATATTTTTCTTTAAAATATTCGTATTCATAACATTAACCCTCCTGGTGGTTGTCTCAACGAGGCAACTCGTCAATAGCAAAACTAACTAGATCATGATCTCGTCGTCATGAAAAAATTACCAATACCTTGATGACGAGCTATTTCGTCATTTCAAAATTGGTACGTTCACAAATGTTTGTTTCAGGAATTGTTATAATACAGCAGGTACAATTGCCCCTCAATATATAGCACAATTTGTTAGATTTAACCCTCCAAGTGGTTTTGATGAGATATGTAGTCCATCCAGATCTGACCAATTGATGACGAGATATTGCATCATTAAGATATTGCTTATGTTTTCTGATGACGAGATCAAGATCTGGTAAATTTTTCTGATGATGATATATCTCATCCATCAATATCTGGTCAGCTTTGATAACCAAGAGAGATACCGCATCACGACTACCACCAGGAGGGTTAAACAAGCTAATAAGCAGTTTGACATCGCTGCAAAAATCGAAGGATTGTTATTTCAAAGAAAGTAAGGCGTTATATTTTAGTACATACTTTCCCCTTGAAACATTTACAATTATTTGTTTAAAAAATTACTTAGATTCCATGATGGGATCAAAAAAGTAAAATCTAGTCGGATATTAGTACAAAAAAATTAAATAAGAAAAGTAGAATCTAGCAAAAGCCGATGAATGACTTGCCACTTACAAAAGAAGCATTAACAAATGTTTACAAACTCTACCTCAAAAACTTTATTCTCAGATCAAAAAGTTGTCTCTTTATAATAGAATTCCCTATTATTGTGTACCATACCAGTTCGGAATGTTGCTACACTTATCTTCCCTGCCTTTTGTTAGAACTGCCGTTTCAGGTATCAAATCCTCAGCCATTCTCAAAATGAGTACCAATTTCAGAGCAAACGCGTCGATGATTTTCTAGTGTTTTTCATTCCAAGCGGGATATTAGTCCTTCTATTGGTGAAAAAAGGGTATTTTCCGCTTGGACAGAGCAGAGAAAAATAACTTATTTGAAAGTGAAACTGCTCAAATGCGATTTTTTCCAACCATTTTAAGTTTACAGCAAATTGAACATTTAAAGGTATTTTTACTCGAGTGGAATTTATTATTTAGATTTCCTTAATATTCCAAGGGTGAAGTAAATTTTTGTCATACACAAAATGTTTTAAAGGGTAAAAGCATTTTTTGATATGAAATTCATTATGTAAATGTTTTTTAAATTTTGTAGTTAAAGGCCTTTAGCTTTAAATTCTTGTTCATTTTGTCTAGTTGACTTGGATTGGAAAAATCTAGCAAACTACGCATTTTATATCTCAAATTTCTTCTCGACAGAATTTATACAGACGAGAATATAAATTAAAATAGCCAGACTGTTCATTCTGAGTCTGCAATGGCTAAACTTGCATTATGTGAAATAAACTAGTTTTATGTCACAAAATTATGTCAGAAACTTGCGTAATAAATTGGATATCCATGAAAAACTGAATACTTCAAACAAGTTAATGCAGTGTCCCCAAATTTTTTGCTGATAGCAGATGCACCAGTCTTGAATTAGAGTTACAACCAAATTTTGTGAAGGGATTCATTGAAGATATATCAAGTTCCTCTCAGACGTTTCGGTTTGATGAGTTTTTCTCTGCTGTTCTCAATCTAAAATCTATTAAGGGACAAGTAAACAGAGCGGTATAGGAGATTGCTGGATGTATCACGGTAAATCTGCATACGATGTATCGAAGTGTGGTATATCGATGCGCGATATAGCAAAGTGTGATAAATCGAGGCGCGATATAAAGAGGGATTCTTACAAAACCACTCCAAGTGGTTTTGACGAGATATCCTGTCCATCCAATCGTCCCCAATTTTGCTAATAATGATATATCTCGTTACCAAGGTATTGCCGATCGATTTTTTGATGATGACAGGATCAAGATCTGGTCAGTTTTTCTAATGACGAGAATCTCGTTCATCAAGATCTGGTCAGTTTTTCTAATGACAAGATATCTCGTCCATGAATATGCATTCAGTTTTGCCATCGAGGTGTGGTATATCAATGGCGATACATCAAACTGTGATACACCTATGTGCGATATAATGAGGGATTACTACATTTAACCCTCCAAGTGCTTTCGACGAGATATATCGTCCATCAATATCATACCAATTTCGCTAATGACGATATATCTCGTCATCAAGATATTGCTGATCAATTTTTTGATGATGACGAAATCAGGATCTGGTCAGTTTTTTCCTAATGACGAGATATTTCGTCCATCAAGATCTGGTCAGTTTTGCTATTGACAAGTTGCCTCGTCGAGACAACCACCAGGACGGCAAATAAGACTTTCGGTGAGCTTAGGCCCCGCACCCCCTCTCTGTCTACGCCGTAAGAGAGGCAAGCAATAAAAGAAATAAAATTAAGCCCATCAGAGGTGGAAGAGCGAAAACTCTTATTGAGACAGCACGCACAAGATATTCTGGAAATCGTATTTTTTACACCTTATTTTTCATCTTCATTTTCCCCTTCAGCCTGAAACCTCATCTACTGTTTGTTTTTAATCCTCGGCTTGATTACCCGTAATAACCGATTCGGAGCAAATGAGCGGAAGGAATAGAGCATGGATTCAGCGAATCAATCGATAGCTTTATTTAGCTAAGTTCAGAGGGGATGGTTTTCTTCCTATGAATACGATTAGATTGACTTTTCTCAACCGTCTCTTGGACAGCTGAGACATCTTTTTTCTTTGCTGAAGTCGTTAAACCTGAAGCTTAGTTTTATTTCGTGTAATCGATTTATTTTTACTCGGATTAGTTGATGGTAAAAGTTGTTGATGGTAAAAACATCTATCAATTCTCCAAAACACATCATTAAATTAAAAAGGACTGATTGAAGCACTCATGTAAGATTTTTAGCACCATGAAAGACTGGAAGTTACTGAGGATTTTGACTGAAGAATATGTTTACTTGTGTTTCTAAGTTGAATTTAATTGCATATTTTATGTACCTACGCATATATAACAGCTGAAAAACATAGGGTAAAGGTTGGAAATTTGTTCACGGGTTTGGTGTGTCCACTGAATATAACGTGTCTGTGAATATAAGCGTAAAGGCTGCCATTTGCTAGAAAACCTCTCGGAGAGCTGAAACATTTTTCTTCTGGGGTTGTTGAAAACCTGAAACTTGGATTTATTTTGTGGAATCGATTTATTTTTTCTCAGATTAATTGATGATAAAATCGTCTATCAATTCTTTAAATCATATCATTAAAGTAAAAAGGACTGATTGAAGGCACTTATGTAAGAGTTTTAACACTAGGAAAGACTGGAAGTTGATGAAGATTTTGACTAAATAATATGTGTACTTGCATTTCTAAGTTTAATTTAATTACATATTTTTTATGTACTTACGAATATATAATAGCTGAAAAGCATAGGGTAAAGGTGGGAAATATTTTTTCACTTGTTTGGTGTGTACATTGAATTTAAACGTGTCTGTGATTAAAGTAGTGGTTTCCACTTGCTAGAAAACTTGGACAGCTGAAACATCTTTCTTCTGGGGTTAAGCCTAAAGCTTCGATTTAATTTGTGGAATCGATTTATTTTTCTCAGATTAGTTGATGGTAAAATCGTTTATCGATTCTTCAAAATATCATTAAATAAAAAAGGACTGATCGAAGACAGTCATGTAAGATTTTTAACACTAAGAAAGACTGGAAGTTGCTGAAGATTTTGACTGAAGAATATGTTTACTTACATTTCTAAGTTGAATTCAATTGCATACTTTATGTACTTACGTATATATAATAACTGTTAAGCATAGGGTAAAGATGGGAAACGCTTTCACGGATTTGGTGTGTCCACTGAATATAAACGTGTCTGTGATTGAAGTAGTGGCAGCCACACTGGAAAATCTCTTGGACAGCTGAAACATCTTTTTGCTGAGTTCGTTAAACGTGAAGCTTAGATTCATTTTATGTAATCGATTTATTTTTACTCAGAATAGTTGATGGCTAAAGTTGTTGATGGTAAAAGTGTCTATCAATTCTTCAAAACACATTAAATTAAAAAGAACTGCTTGAAGGCACTCATGTAAGAACTTTAACACTAGGAATACTAGAAATTGCCTTATATTTAGAAAGACAGAAGGGCCAGTTTAATCTCACTTCTTATAGGCACTGTATAAAATTAGGTAGATTATATTGGGAAGCAGATGATAGATTCAAATTAAAAATTCATATCACAATTACCATATGTTCCTATTTAATATGCCAGGTGAGTAAAGTTTCAGACTTTACTTGTATGTTCTATATGTTAGACTTACCTTTGTCTCTCCAAGGGGTAAGAAGTACTCAAATGGAACGAAATTCTACTAACCTTTGCCACTGGTGTGCCTTGATGTCACGCTAATAGGTGATATTTATTTGCCCAGAATGAGATTTCAGAACAAATCTGTGAAATAGGAGGATACATTCTTCACTCCTTTTTATAACGCTAAGGTGGACTTGACTTTCAGCATCGAGTTTGAAGAATATGTTTACTTGCATTTCTAAGTGGAGTTTAATTGTATAATATTTTATGTACCTACGCTTTATAATAGCTGAAAACAGCTGAACACAAATCTTTTCCCGGGGTGGTGCGTCGACTGAATATAAACGTGTCTGTAATTAAAGTAGGGGCTGTCACCTGCTGGAAAAGCCTGAAGATTTTCTATAAATTCGTTTCACCGCTAGAGCACTTCGAATTTTGGCAGGGAAGTTGTACAGACCAAAGAATGGCAGGAATGATATGATCTTGTTCCACTTAAATTACACATTACTAACAAAACAGATTTGTATACCCTAGTCTCATCATTCTGAGCAGGTGCAATCCCATGAAATGGTATTGGAAAGCAATTTTTTTTCAATTATATCAATCATACGTTTAAACAAATAAGAGTGACTAAACATAGTAAGGGTTCTGGGGAGTGTTTAGTAAATATATGGACTTTTTAAAAATTACTGGGGACAGTAGTAATTGGTTCAATATGAGTTTTGAAAAGTTGGGTTCACATTTTCCCACAAAACCCAACCATATACAAAATTGCTCCGAAATTGAATGCTTATGAGCAAGAAATGCAGACTTCGCTATTTATTAATGACTGTAGATAGATAAAATATGTCTATGGTAAAGGAAGGACTGTCATTGATACTGTAACCATCAGTTGTCGTAATGCTGCTACAGTCATAGACGATGAGATGAAACAATGCAGCTTTCTGAATTCAGATTCGTTTCGTTGGAAAGTATGAAACAACTGGATGTCAAAGAACAGAAAACTCGAATACAGTTTTTCAAGCGTGATAAATTTGTCAGTCCTGAACAACTGCAAAAATAATGATTGAGTAGATGGATGCCATAAAAAATAATATATTTTGCTATGCTATTACATTCTACATTTGTTATTAATATAAGTTCATGGTGAAAAATTAATTATGATAGTTTAAATAATTTCATAATAAAATAATTATGGTTAATAAATTTAATTATGCAAACAGTTATGTATCTAATTCAGCGTTCTATAGAGCAAAGAGTAATGTCAAGTTATCTTCAAAATTTCGAGATAAATTATAAATGAATGTATTTTCAACCCTCCTGATGGTTGTCTCGACAAGGCTTATCATCATTACACAAAATCGATCAAATTTTGATAGACGAGATATCTCGTCACTACAAAAAAAATTATCAGATATTGATCTCGCCATCACCAAAATTTCGGCAATAAATTAATGACGAGATATTTCGTCATTAATAAAATTGTTCAGATCTTGATGGACGAGATATCTCGTCGAAACCACTTGGAGATTTAAGTTAGCATTCATGGGTTATACAAGTTTAGAAAAACAAATCTCAGTTCGTCCATGCTTCAAACCGCCGCGATAACATAAAAACCAATTAAACAAAGAAACGCATTGCTTAAAAACAATTCCAAATTCTTTTTAATAGTCCGCAGAAACAACTCGGAACCTTCGTAAGTGCGTCTCCCGGAGCAGATTGCGAAGGAAGCGTTTTTCAGAACCCCATCAGACCTTTGACCGTCAGAAATATTCAGGAATTGAAATTAAATCCCTGGCTCATTTTGAGAATCAAATAAAACAAAAGAGCGAAAATCAATATCATCAGGAACTGGGATATCGGAGATACGAGGGAAATCCTTCCCCAGAAACGAAATCCAGAGGTAAAAAAACCCTGTCTAATTTCGTTTTAAGGAAATGCATGGTCTCAACCAAAAGGAAATATAATTACTTACAGCCCAGTAACAGATTGGATGTCGCATATATAAGGGTAAAGGCTGCAAGCGGGTGGAAAGCGCAATTTGATCTGCAACCCCCTCCTTGCTACCAGAAGTGATATATCTATAGGAACCTGCAGCTGTTACCCGTGTAGAGACTTAGCGCTCAACGGCGTAGAAAATGTGATCTTTACCAAGATCTCACGACTAGTTAGTCAGAAGTAAACAAAAATATTCACGCTACAGCCAATGACCATCTGTTGCGAAGTCGTTCCTTTCCCATATTAGAATAACAAACGAAAAAACTCGCACGTGGATTCGGGAAAAAAAATCGGGATTAAAAAGTGTGCAGAAAAAAGTTGCAAACGAATAATCTACATTTCTGCTTCACGTATCTGGTATAATAGCGTAATAAAAACGGACTCTACGAATGCCTTTCAGAGTTCAAATACAGCTGTTTACTACTTCGCAATCGTCTAAGTAAAATGGGTTTGCGAGGATTTTAAGTCATGTGAAAATGATGATAGAAGTGTAATTTGTAATCTGGGCGCCGCCTTATTTCCATCGCACTTTAGAATATAATTTTACTAGATTGTTTTGAAACATTTATTTGCAAACAAGATGTAAAATCCACGAAGAAAAAGTACCATATATCGAATAGGATTGATGGGATAAGATCGTTTTGGGGCCACGATAGCCCAGTTAGAAGAGCAACAGATTAGCAACCAGAGGGTTCCGAGTTTGAAACTCGGTCCAGCCAAAGACCATTGTGTACAAGGGGACTGGTGCACATTAAATCTGTACTGGCCTCAAATGTCCTCGCGTTGGCGTGGTGTGGAAGTTTGGAGCGTGGGGTGACAGCTCAGGTTTTGACCTCGTCATCTGACCGTGATTCAAACTTATGAGGCGTTTTCCTTGGATCTTTCAAGAGTGGGGTGCCAGCTCAGGTGTGACCTCGTCATCTGACCGTGGTTTAAAATTACGTGTTGTCCTCAAATCTTTTCCTTCGGGTTTGCTCCCGGGCCGTCGCCTATAGCCCGATGCTTTACTCCAGTGTGACGTTAATTACCTACCTACCTAAGATAGTTTCTATGCTGGTTATACGAGTTATAATATATTCTCTAAATTAGGAAGAATATTATTTTAGATATGATTTAAGACAAATTTTGTAATTACAAGGCTAAATCTCATACTAAACATACAAGCGCAAAGCAAAAATAGTTACCTTATAAATAAAGTGCTCCGGGCAATATAGCAATAACCCTCTTGAATATGTTTCGTAAGTTAAAAAAATCAATACAATAGTTAAGAGGATCAAAAGAACTTCCGATTGTTTGAATGCGTGCATATTTGAAAGTTTGAAATAACATAACCTCTTGAATAGTGGATAAACCATTATAATACTGGAATAATTTTTTGAAACTTTAAAATTGCTAGCATTAAAAATTTGAGAAGTGACTTATCATTATGTTACCCGTTGTCGGCATCAAATTATTTGAAAATAAAAATAATTTCATCTAGAACTAGTGCATATTAAAGTTTATGGTTGTTGGACAATAAACAGATTTTTGTTGAGCATAAATGACAAAGTATTCATCATTTGTTAAATTTTCAAAAATGTTTAATTGATCCATTATCAAATTTCATGAAATATATTAATATGTTGTAATAATGGAAAAATTTAATGAAAAATAGAAAGCTTATAAGTGAAGTATTTAGGTCGAAAATGCTATTTCTGCGTACGAAATTTCCTTTTACAGCCGGATGGTAGGTAGGTATTTTAATTAGTAGGACATTGATTATCTGAGCTCCGATTAATAGAGTGTGTCTTGTAAGAGCCGAATTAGAAAACGAGTTTTCTCGATTTATGAATCTTTCGCTAGCAGTAGTAACAACGTGTGATGCAATAATTTTTTCTGCATTTCGGATAGGCTTTTGTATCCTTTTCGTATAGGTTTCTGGCTCCAGTTCCCATTACCTTGGATAATCAAGATTCTACTGTACTTATAAAGCTGCCATAGTAAACAAGACTGAAAGAGTCGTCTTCATATAGTGAAGATATTGTAGAGGGAAATCCTCGATTAAATCTATATCATTCTCTTCAAATCCTATTGTTTTATTAAAATCTTACTTAATTTTTTTTTTAATTCAACATTTGAAAATCCAATTTTGAAGTCTCAAAATTTTCAAAATCGAATTTTAAAATTTTAAATTTGCTATTCGCGGATAGGTAGATAGTTAATTAACGTCGGACTGGAGCAACACTACGGGCTATAGCTGACGGTCCGAGATCAATCCCAAAGGAAAAAATCCGTGGACAACACCACGTAATTTTGAATCACGGCCAGACGACGATGTCACACCTGAGCTGGCACCCCAATCTCCAAACTTCCACACCACACCAACCTGAGGACATTTGAGGCCACGACGGATTTAACGTGCACCAGCCCCTTTGTACACGACGGTCTTTGGTTGAATTCGAACTCACATCCTCCAGTCGCTAATCCGTTACTCTTCCAACCTGGCTACCGCGTTCCCCTTTAAAGCCAGAGGCACGTCTTAATGGCAACTACTAATTGTACGTATGGCTCACATAATTGGTCTAATTAGCCCTTCAGCAAAAATGAGCTAGATGGCGAGACAATTTAAGCGATTTTCAACGCGGTATAATAGTTGGAGCTCGTGAAATGGGCCATAGCATTTCAGAGGTAGAGAAGTTTGGATTTTCAAGTACTACCATTTCAAAAGTGTTCCGTGACTATAAGAATTTTGACAAAACCTGTAAGTCACGACATAAGTGTGGCCGTTAAACGACTCTCGGTGGATGTGATCTGTGTCGGCTGGCAAGAATCGTTTCACGTGATAGGCGAGTAATACTGCCTTGAATAACATCGGAATACTTGGATGACTGTGAAGACTGTGCAATGGAGTTCTCTCAAAATTATGGGCTTTAGAAGTTGAAGCCCGACTCGAGTAACTTTGATGAAATACTCGACAGTCAGGTATGATCCTCGCCTGGGCCCGGGAACACTGCCACTGGGCACTTGATGACTGGAAACGAGTAACCTGGTCTAACGAGTCGCGTTTCCAACTGTTTCTAGTAAATGGGAGGATCAGCGTATATAGAAAAGCCTATAAATCCATGAATCCCGCATGGAAACCGACTCAAGAAATTGGCAGTAGCTTGATGACGAGATATCGCGTCATTTACAAAATTGGTCAGATCATCATGGACTTATAGACCCTCCCTGGATCGACTCACCGGGGTTTTAGAGTCTTAGATGATCCAGGGGGAATTCGACTCCCGCTGCTCACGAAAGAGGGCCAAGGGAAACTCAACCCCCCAAATAGTATTTATTATATCGTTTAAAAGAACATGGGCGAACAGATCATCATGGATGAGATATCTCGTCATTAGAAAAAGCTGATCAGATCTTGATATCGTCGCCACTAAAAATTGGCAATATTTTGATGACGAGTATCTCGCCCTTTACAATATTGGTCAGATTTTGATGGATGAGATATCTCGTCCAAACCACTTCGAAAGTTAAAACAATGCCACGGCATACAGTTTGAGAACCACTATGGGAGGCACTTTTAGTCAAATAATCGTCATCGGACTGTGGTTAAAAATTCCGAAGCGCTGTACTTGGATCTTTCCCTTAGGAATTAATCCGGACCGTCGCCAATAACCCGTTGTATTGCTCCAGTGCAACGTTAATTAACTACTTATCTACCTACCAAGACAAATATAAGTGGCGTAGTATTTCTGCTGCGGAACATGTTTCTTATACATATTCCCTTCGTTACATCACTTGGCTTATTTTTCGAATACCATTTCAGCACGTCAACAACAGAAATTCCTAAGAATGAATTCCCTATTGATTTGTAATGGTTGATTGGTCAACTCTAATTACACTGCTGGCCACCCAAATTGCAACACCAAGAAAGACAAGAGATATCACAACAAAATTTATTTTGTAGGTAACATGTTGACCAAGTATCAAATGATTAAATTTATAGACTTCTGTGAAGTGTGGTTCCTGCCAAAATCAGTAGCCAGAGTAGCCGCCATTGTTGGAGATCACCGCTGCCACACGCCTCGGCATTGATTCAAAGAGACTTTGGATGTGTTCTTGGGGTACAGCAGACCAAGCAGCTTCCACACGTTGCCAAAGTTGATCTGGTGTGGCAGCTGGGGATGTATTCTGGGTCAATCGTTGAGCAACCATGGACCACATGTTTTCTATCGGCGAAAGATCCGGAGAGCGAGCTGGCCAGGGAAGCAATTCAATCTGGCGATTGACGAAGAACCCTTGGATAATGCGTGCCACGTGTGGTCGCGCATTATCCTGTTGAAATATGGCTGTGGGCAAGCCCTAAAGGTAAGGAAGGACAACTGGCTCCAACACCTCGGAGATGTAGCGCTGGCTGTTTAAAGTACCGGCAATGCGTACTAGAGGAGTGCGAGAGTGATATCCAATACCGCCCCATACCATAATACCCGGTGCAGGACCAGTGTGGCGGTGCATAACGCAGCTGTTCAGCATCCTCTCTCCACGGTGTCTCCAGACTCGAATCCGACCATCGTGGTGTTGCAGACAGAAGCGTGACTCGTCAGTAAAGACAATTTCATTCCATTCTGCCGTCCACATCCTTCTTTCATCGCACCATTGGCGGCGGAAACGTCTGTGATTCTGCGTCAAGGGTAGACGAAGCAATGGACGTCTTGCGGACAGACCACTCTGCTGTAAACGGCGTCGAATGGTACGCGCAGACACTGGATGATGCGGTACAGACTGAATGTGCTGTGCTATGGTTCGTGATGTGGCTGAGCGATCCGTCACTGCCATACGCACAATATGCCTGTCATCACGTGAAGTGGTGCACTGAGGTGGATGCGATCGAACACGTCGGTCCGTCGTACCCTCCTGCATCCAACGATCACATATCCGCATTACAGTTGTTTGGTTTCGTCCAACACGACTACCGATTTCCCTGAAAGATAATCCACAATCTCGGTAGGCCACTATCCTTCCTCTGTCGAACTCGGATATTTGATCAAAAGATGATCGCTGTTTTCTACGAGGCATAATTGATCGTTTTTATGAAAAAACCACAAGATAAACACAATTGCCGTACTTGAAATCGTCGAAATCTCCAAGCCTTAAATAGCGCTTTGAAGTGGCGCCACAGGCGCGAGTGATGTGCGTCTGCGCTGAAATTCTAATCATTTGCATGTCTCACCTCCGCTAATGCATGTTGTAAATTTCATATTATTTGCATGCTTCCTTCAGGGTGTTGCATTTACGGTTGCCAGCAGTGTAGATTAAATGCCCCCAAAACGGCGATAAAGTGGATTTTAAGGTAACCCCGATATGTATCATGCGAGTGGGTAACAGGAAGTAAATTTCCTGTCTTCAGTCCGAACGTATAACGGATACCAGTCCTGCCCTTATACTAGACTGAGACGTCACATGGCTTGTTTTTTAATACGATTCCAGCAAGTCCAAAGAATGAATTCGGGATTTATTTTTGCTAGATGATTGCTCTACGCCAATAGGATCAAACGCCAAACAGCGATAAACTATATTTTAAGGTAACTCCTATATGTATCATGAGGTAACGGAAGAAAAAACTTTTCTTGCACTGAAAATCCTTCTGATACTAACACTTCATCACCCATTAGATCATATTCCTCAAAACGATATTTCTTATACGGACACGTAATCGCATCACCATGTTCAATGGCATAGCTAACTGATAAAATACCTTTAATTAATTAAAACTTCCCCCGTATTCATTCGAAGGTTGAGGGTATATTTATCCGTTTTGATTAGTATATTAAATTAATATCTCAGTTACAAGCCTCGCCCCCTCTATCCAGACGAAGTGGGGGGTCCTACAACAGCATCATTAAAATAAACCCACCCAATGCGCGTGAATACGCTTTCCCGTTAGAGCAATTACAGCAACTCAATTAAATGCGTCCAAGTATACTTTGAAGGTCGTTATCTTAGACGTCTTCAATTAAAATACTTCATGAATATAAGTTTTCTGATTTCGAGATCAAACATTCATGTCCGTACTTGCAAAAGGCCGACCCGAGATTCAGAGTCGTTAATCAGGGATTGTAAATGCACTTGACGTACTCGGCCACTCTGCATCAATTTGGCATTCAACTCCTTTTCAAAACGATCGTTTCCCCTTGCAGGCCGCAATGAACGGCTCAATTTGGATGAAGTTAATGAAATCTAAAACTTTATACATTATCGCCGGATTCTGGGGTAGTTTGAATTGATAATCTGACAACAGAAGCCGTTATACCCAGATGAATTTTCCTTGGTATAAATCGCAAGCGTGCCAATCAAAGTGAATTTAAGATGACCAGGAATGAATGGAGTGATGACTTTATTGTCTGGAGTGGAAGCTGTTGTGCAATCGCTATTCATTATGCTCTTAGCGGAGTTTGTCGACTATTACCTGGGATAAGTTTCAGCTGAAGTTTAACCTGTTCCTACATAATGTTTTAGATGACGAATATTGAGAGACAGGAGGACGAAGGTCTTCGATGATATGTATAACCTTAAGTGGTGTGAATTTAATTCTGAAGCATTTTGTGTAAAGCGTTTGTATATATTAAATGTGTTACTTTGAAGCTCCTATTTAACCCTCCAAGTGGTTTCGACGAGATATCTCGTCCATAAAGAACTGTTCAATTTCGTTAATGACGAGATTTCTCGTCGTAATGATATCACCGAATTTTTGAAGGTGACAGTGGTCAAGATTTGGTGAGTTTTTTCCTAGGAGATATCTCGTCCATCAAGATCTGGTCAGTTCTTTCCTAATGGCAAGGTGCTTCATCCAGACAACCACCAGGAGGGTTAAGGGATATTATATGAATTTTCCTTGGTAAAAATCGCAACCCCCTATGTATACCAATCAAATTGAATTTAGGATGACCAGGTATGAATGGAGTGATGACTTTATTATCTAGACTGGACTATTTTATGGAATCGCTATTCATTATGCTCTAGCGGATTTCGTCGACTATTTACCAGGGATAAGTTTCAGCAGTTTAACTTGTTCCTACATATTGTTTAGATAACAAAAATTGAGCGACAGATGAGGACGACGATCTTGGATATGTATAACCTTAATTTAAAATAATGTGGTGGAAGTTTAATTCTGAAGCATGTTATGTAAAGTGTTTGTATAACTTAAATGTGGTACTTTGAAACTTTTATTAAACTCTTCAATTGGTTTCGACTAGATATCTCGTCCATCAAGATCTGATAAATTTTGTTAATGACGAGATATCTCGTTGTAAGGATATTACCCGATTTTTGAAGGTGACGAAATCAAGATCTTTTCAAATGACGAGATATCTCGTCCAACAAGACCTGGTCAGTTTCTTCTAATGACGAGACGCCTAATCAAGACAACCACCAGGAGGGTTAAGGGATATGAGATGCGTTTTCCTTGGTATATATCGCAACCGTGCTATTCAAAGTAAATTTAAGAGAATCAGGGATGAATAGAGCGATGAATTTATTGTATGGAGTGGAAGCTGCTGTGCAATCGCTATTCATTATGTTCTTAGTGGAATTTGTCGATTATTTACCTGGGATAAGCTTCAGAGGAAGGTTAATCTGTTCCAATATAAGGTTTTCGATGACGAATATTGAACGACAGAGGACGAAGATCTTGGATGATATGTATAAACTTAATGTAAAATAATGTGATGTAAGTTTAATTCTGAAGCATTTTATGTAAAGAGTTTGTATATCTTAAATGTGTTACTTTGAAACTTTTATTTAAGGTATTTTTATTATTTCAAAATATTTTCCAACTTTTTAGCTTTCAAACGATACAAAGATTCATACAATATTCGAAATTGTTTTCCAGTTTCAAGGGTTTTCGTTAGTTTCTGTCACCACGTGCAAACGTTTCCAAAGCTTTAAATTCAATTTTTGAATAACTGCTTTTGCAATAGGATGCTTTGTTCAAACAGTGATTACCTAACAATGAATCGATCTATTATATTTATTTATGTATGATTATAATCTATATAATACAGAGAATGTTTTGACCCTCAGTCAGAGTTATTAGCTAAATGAATTTTTAGTTGATTTTTAAATGTTTAAATTCCTGAAAAAATCTTAATTTTTAAACTTCAGTCGTAGAAACAATTATAAAAAGTAACCTATTTCCTCTAGCAATATGATGTCAAAACACGAAGAATAATATTAGGAATAATTTCCAACAGGAATTGTCTTTCTGGCAAATTTGAATTTGAAATATCACTGTTCAAAAACCATGCTAATTAGTTAGTTATATCTAAATTACATAATTAATGAGTAGCTCAATCGAAATTTTTCACACTCAAATGAGTTTAAGTACAAACCAATGACCTATTGTGTAAAAATTGGATTTTAAAGTCAAAAATTAAAAAATTGTTCTAGTGTATACGTACACATTGGTATATCAGATGAATTTTCCTTGGTATAAATCGCAACCATGCCAATCAAAGTGAATTTAAGATTACAAGGAATGAATGAAGGATGACCTTCTTATCTGGAATGGAGGCTGTTATTGAATCTCACTTCATTATGCTCTTAGCGGGGTTTGTCGACTAGTCCCCTTTGCGTAGTAATAAGTTTCAGTGGTTGTTTGACTTCCGCTTTACTTGCCCCTACTCAAATTCCTACATTATATTCTCGATGACGAATATTGAGAAACAGAGGACGATGTCAGGAGAGATTTATAAACCTAATGGTTATCAGTTCTGCAACCTGCAGTCTTACCATAATGCCTTTTAACCAGCTTTGACCTTTTTAACCAATACAGTCGTACCTAGGATTCATTCAAGCTATTCATTTGGTTTTCAGTCATTATGTGTGTTATGGGAGGAAAGCAATACCGCACTGAACGGAAATCTCATGCCTCTTAGAGGGTTAGTTTTTGAAAAATTTTGTGAATTATTAGTAAAACTTAATATTATTTAGTGAAACTTTTATTTGAGCAAAATATTAAGTTCTATTACTACACCGTTAATTTACATAATTCCTTTGAATATTTTCTCAGACATAGAAGATGACGGTTATAAATTTTTTTACCTTCAGATATATACTTACATGCTCAAATAAAGATTTAGTATTATATTACATAATTTCGTTCTAACCAGCTGATGGCCATACACGTATTATTCCACCATACAACTTGCAATTTCCCTGCATGACTTCTAACCAGTTTTAGATGCCTTCACCAACTGAATCCTTTTCACGGGGACAATACACGGGGTTATTTAGTTATGTATATTGCAAGGTAAAGGCAATAGTGCGCTATTCGAAAAACTCTGGACCCTCAAAAAGAATAAAAATATATTGAAATAAAACTAAGCAGAAAACCACAAACATTTTTCATTTTTGGCAAGTAAAAATTTGTTAAAAAATAATTACACCACCTGTAACAAACGATCACTTCAGAATCACTTCTGATGCTTGTAAAACATATGAAGTTTTACTTTCCAGGTTAACTTACCGGGTGTTACCTCCTGGTGGTTGTAAGGACGAGGTTTCTAGTCCTTAGGAAAACTGATCAGATTTTAATGGCCGAGATATCTTGTCCTTAGAAAAAACTGGCCAGACCTCGATCTCGTCATAAATAAAAAATTGGCAACATCCTGATGACGACGTAGCTCATCATTAGCAAAAAGGTCAGAACTTTGTGGGCGAGATATCTCGTCATTAGCAAAATTGGTCAGATCTTTACAGACGAGATAACTCGTCGAAACCACTTGGAGGGTTAAAGCAGCTTCCTAGAAAAAATACCTCAAAAATAAAAATAAAACTTGACTTTGAGAAAACAGTTAAAAAATTAAAATTGAATTTCATTTAATTGGTTAACTTTTGTTTTTATTTATAAGACTTCAAACAGTTAGGTATGGTAGGTAGGTAGGTATTTTAATTAACGTCGCACTGGAGCAATACACCGGGCTATTGGCGACGTTCCAGGATCAAACCCCTACAGCAGCTTAAACAATTGAAACAGATTAAAACAGCGTAAAATGGAGTATTTAAACTGTAAAAATCAGAGAACCAATATTTTTGAAAAAAATTGGATTTCAAGTCCTTTTAATTCAACAGGCATATTTCATAAAAATTATTGGTTCTAGAAGAAAAGTTAATCTTTTAGCCTTTAGAGGCAGAAAGGGCCAAACTCATTCCTCTTTGGAGCTGATTCATTATACCTCTGTATTAGACACGTTAATGTTCATGGCAGGAAATTGTTCACGAAAATATTTCCAATCCTATTTGGCAGGCAAATTCCATTACAAAAGCCTAGAGACTTCCTGGGTTAGTGAAAAACCAAAGAAAATAACAGGATTAAAATGAATAAGGAGAAAAACGTAATATCCACTAAGAAGTTAAGAAAGGAAATACGCACTTTTGGTACAGTATGATTATCTCTGCAAGGAGAATGCTATATATTTTTTCAAAAACTGGTGTTTGAATGAAGACTGTGTTCTCGTACTTGCATTTTATATCGTTAGATAGTGAATTGGCTTTCTTTATTTTCCAAAATGATTCTGATTGAAATTCAGGTTAACCCTCCAAGAGATTTCGAGGATATATCTCGTCCATCTGATTTGACCGATTTTCCTAATGACGAGATATCTAGTCAACAATATATTGCTATTTTTATGGCGACGAGATCAAGACCTGGTCAATTTTCTTCTAATGACGATATGTCTCTCCATCAAGATCTGGTCAGTTTTGCTAATGATAAGATCGAGCCAACCATCAGGAGGGTTAAGGAATTTCTTGTGAAAGATGTTGTTAAACATTAGTTTAACCCTCCAAGTGTCTTCGACGAGATATTTCGTCCATCAACATCTGAATAATTTTGCTAATGACGAGATATACCGTTATCAAGATAATACAGATGTTTTTATGATGACGAGATCAAGATCTGGTGAGTTTTCTTCTAATAACGAGACATCTCGTCCAGCAAGATCTGGTCAGTTTTGCTAATGGCGAGATACCTTGTCGAGACAACCACTAGGAGAGTTAAGATAGATTCCCCCACTTTTTAAGTTCGATGGGAAATACGATTCACATGGATACAAATTCAACTTCTTCGAAAGCGCTTACACTGTCTACCAATATATGTTGTTTGGCAGATGGTGCCATGTTGATGATAATTTTAATTATCAACTTCATACGCTTGGCAAGGCAACGGTAGCCAGGTTGGAAGAGTAACGGATTAAGAATCAAAAGGTTGCGAGTCCAAACTCGGTCTAACCAAAGACCGTCGTGTACACGGGGCTGGTGGACGTTGCATCTGTCGGGGCCTCAAATGTCCTCACATTAACGTGGTGGGGAAGTTTAGAGGATGGAGTGCCACACACAGCTCAGGTGTTTACCTCGTAGTCTGACCGTGGTTCAAAATTACGTGGTGTACCCTCAGATCTTTCCCTTGGGGATTGATCCCGGACCGCCGCTAATAGTCCGTTGTGTTGCTCCAGTGTGACGTTAATTAATTACCATTACCTTGCGTTTGGTATTGAATATAATGGGCGTTGACTAATCAACATGAAATATCAATTTGGAACTTATTCTTTGGAATTTTTGTTGGTGACATGATGAAATTGCATAAAAACAATCCAATCGGTGCCACATCCGGATACGTGAAGGAAGCATATTCTGTTTCAAAAAATAGTACCGCTACCTACATCTAGGTTGACAGAAAAGACCTCTTTTAGTTTGCGTACGTTAAATAGAGAAACTTGTGCAGATACAGAGCATGCAGTTTTGGAAAGATTTTCAGTGTAAAAAACAAACCAGACGGAAAACAGAAAATTTACTCCCTGTAACCCAAATGCTCTTGATGATAATATCAGGGTTACCTTAAAATGTAGTTTAATGTTGTTTATCACCATTTTAACGACATTTGGGATATAATCCAACTAGCTTTGACCAATTAACTATCATGTATCTTTTCAGAATTCATTGTTTGCAATTTCTATTAGCGACGTGCTGATATCGTATTCGAAAAACAAGACAAGTGGTGTAACGTCCAGAATTTAAGCGAAGCACACAAGTTCCACTGCGAAACTATCACCACATACCTTTAACTAAGCAAAAAATAGCTTCTTACAGATAAAAGTAATACGATTCTGAAGAAGCTTTCAATGAGTATTGATTCAAGACTGGATTGAATAACCCTCCAAGTTTTTTCGACAAGATATCTCGTCCATCAAGATCTCACCAATTTCGCTAATGACGAAATATCTCGTTATCAAGTTATTGCCATTTTTTATGATGACTAGATTGAGATCAATTCAGTTTTCTTCTAATGCTGTTTTTAATGTCAGTTTTCTTTTATCTCGTCCATCAAGATCTGGTAAGTTTTGCTAATGACGAGATACCTCGTCCAGACAACTACCAGGAGGGTTAAAACCGAATCATCAGCATATGGTTTGTTGGGTTTTATTTCGCAAAGGTCACATTTTGGCCAAACATCAGAATAAATGAAACACTATTTCCACTATGTTTTACTTGCTTTCATATAGTTTAAAAAGTCCAGCATATTTGGAATCAAAAAGCAAAGGTTTATTATTCCATTAATTATCCGTTTAAATCACCTCACGTAAGAAAAGATTCTGTCGGCAATTTCCCCTTCCTTTACTAATCTAAATATAGACAAGGATGCGAACTTCAATAAATACCCTCAAAAGATCCTACAGGGACTCAGGAACAGTGATTAATATACATTTTTCCCAAAGTGAAATAGTTTCCCAAGAGAGTAAGGCCATTTACAAGGATAACTTACAAGAATTAACGTTTTAAATAGCAGGGTGATAACTTTATATGGTTATCTCTATTTATGTGCTGTGTAACGGTAATAAATCTTCAGAATAAATTTGAAATGATATCGTAAAGGAAATATAGAATTAAAAGTCATTTTCCTGAAACCTAGTGCATTTAAATTTCGAAATATTCATTTTGGGGTGCATATACACTAGAAATCACGAAAATTGACCAGAATATTGAATTTTATTACGATAAATTATTTTCCAACTCCTTGGCTTTCAATGGATACCATAATCTTGTAAATGTGAGGAACATTTAGTTAGTTACTGTAAACATGTATATACATGTTTCCAAAATTCAACCACAATTTCTGAAGAACTGTGTTTGTCAACATGATGCTTTGTTCAAGCGGCGATAACTCACAATAATGTGAATTTATCTATTATAATTATTTTTGTAGCATTATTTATTTATATAATGCTTATAATCTTCAAATGAATTTGAATTTTATTTTGAAGTTTGAAAAAAATGTAACCATAATCAGAATCTGATTTGAAAAATATTTACCAACTTTATTTCAATTGGTAGGTAGTTAATTGACATCGCACTGAAGCAACGCAATGGGCTATTAGGGACGGTGGGAATTCCGATGGGAAAGATCCAAGTACATGCTTCGTAATTTTGAACCACGGTCAGATGACGAGGTCAACACATGAGCTAACACCCCACTCTCCAAACTTCCACACCACGCCATTATTTAAATTGGTTTAAAACATTTTATGAAATAAAAGGCATTCTAAAATTTTATTATTTTACGTTTCATTGAAAGATATCCATTGACCCCAGCCGCAAGAGTGCCAAATCTCAATAAAAGTCGATTTTGAGTTTGTGAATGATTATGAATGCCCCATCTTTGATACATTTCTTGAAACATTTTCGAAACTCAAATCGTGTAAATGTCAAATCTATGGTGACTAAGATTCTAGCAATCAGTATTTTCTGATTTCATAACTTTTTAAATACGTCTCCTGGAATGACACATTTTTTAAGTTGCAGCACATTTGTAGTGGGTTTGTTGGTTGGTTGATTGGAGTTTTATGGCGCAAAGGCCATATTGGCCATGTTGCGCCAGATACATGCATACAATATAAAGTTATAGACACACACAATGAAAATTTAAGTCGGTAAACTCTGTTTTACTGACACAGAAGAGAGAAATACACATAGGGAGGAATGCACCTGGCAGGAATCGAATCTGCGCCGCCTACAACTCGAAGGTTGCTAGAGCAGTGGGCATACCCACAGAGCCACGAAGACCCCATTTGTAGTGGGAGTTCTATATGTGGATGAATAGGACTGGAGAAATTTTATGTGCAAATAAATATGAAACTATTTAGTTTTATGAAATTAAAACAGAAGTGGAGTAAATTAGATTGTGGGAAATTTTCCAAACAAATTCGGTAGGTAGGTAGGTATTACATCTCATTTTGTATGTATGTGTCCAAATTTAGAGTTATTAACACCAGTGGTTTTGGTAATTCATTGTGATGATTTCCATTCTTATAGAGTTGTTTCCAATGTAAAATTATTGTGTTGTTCCAGTGTGAAATTAATTAAGTACCTACCTACCAATGTAAAATTATTTTACCCTTTATCACTCTAGCCGGCAGTAATGCTGTCAAGTTGGCCAACGCTCTACGCATGCTATAATATACTTAGAGATAATGGTTATCATACATAGTGATTTTTTCAGTTGTTTTAAAGGTGTTTAATGTTTTAAAAATAAAAACGGTTACTCTATAACAAAAAGGGTATTGGCATAATCAATTGTTTCTAGAACACGACGTCCTACTTGAAATACAAATTTATAAGTAGTTCTTTCACTGTCGTAAGTTGAAGGAAAAACAATTTTTTAAAGAATCCTATTGTGCGCTTAAATTACTAATTAAGCACTTTATTTCAAATAAATCCTAGAAATAAATATTAACCATTAAGGCACTGCTATACAATTTAATTTAAACGATAGGGTGAGTAATCGTTAAATTTTCAATGGACGAAAATTTAGTCATGGTATTTGGAACTCTCCAATTTAACCTTCCTGACTAAATCTCGATGGACGAGGTATCTCACAATTTGAAAAAAAAACTGACCAGATCTTGATCTCGTCATCATCAAAAATTCTTGTTGAACAGATATCTCGTCATTACCAAAATTGATCGGATCTTGATGACGAGTTATATCGTCACTAGCAAAATTGGTCAGATCTTGATGGACGAGATATTTCGCCGAAACCACTTGAAGGGTTAAATAGTATTGTTCATAAGTGAATGCTATAATAAAATCTTATTAAGATTAGAAAGTAATATGAATAAAAACTATTCTGATATCAATTTAAAAGATCTTTTTTTATTTGTGGCATAAAATTTCTAGTTGAAAATAACAGCGTAAGGACGTTTTAAAGTAAGATTAGAAAGTAAATGAATAAAAACTATTCTGATATCAATTTAAAAGATCTTTTTTTATTTGTGGCATAAAATTTCTAGTTGAAAATAACAGCGTAAGGACGTTTTAAAGTAAGATTAGAAAGTAAATGAATAAAAACTATTCTGATATCAATTTAAAAGATCTTTTTTTATTTGTGGCATAAAATTTCTAGTTGAAAATAACAGCGTAAGGACGTTTTAAAGTAAGATTAGAAAGTAAATGAATAAAAACTATTCTGATATCAATTTAAAAGATCTTTTTTTATTTGTGGCATAAAATTTCTAGTTGAAAATAACAGCATAAGGACGTTTTAAGCAACTGTAAAATAATTTCCCAACACAAAAAAGGGCTAACTCCAAACGGGTATACTCGCACATTTCCATAAACAAAATGTTTAAAACGCAGCAAAGTCTATTAAATGGCAAACCATAGCTAATAGTCCGTAGCTTTGTGCCCCAAAATATCCTCTTATCAACATTCATCTCTCAACTTCTTTCGTCACTTTATCTAATAACGGATACGTAAAGAATCATCAAGTAAAAATCGTATCCGCTTTATCAGCTTCGAGAGAAATATCTCGACCTGAAATGATAGAAAACGAAATAAAAAAACTTTTAATAACTATTCCCCTCCCAACTTTCCGTGCCTTGATACGAGCGATCCTACGCCATAATAAAAATTAATGACGATAATTTTAACTTTCCACGAGTAGTAGACATAAATGCAGCGAAGCGAAGTGAAAACCATCCATTCCATTTCGAAAATTACGCCGACCCCTTACAACTTTCACACGTTTTGATATATCTCAGCTCCTCCGAATTAAGCACTGCTAAACGCCGCAGCGCTGATCAATGATCCCACGCCACATGCCGAAACTGCGCCTAATGTACCTGGGGGAAAGTTCCGCTACTCGACCATAAAAGATAAGATCATTGTTGCTTAATACTAAAGGTAAGTAATATATATAGCCTATGGGATAGTCCTGAGGTGGGGGACTATCCAATGCATTAAGAAGCCAGTCCGATTTTGGACCCTTATTAGCAGCGCGCGCCTTTCGAAAAGAAACTCAGACACTTGTAATTAGTCTAGTTGGAAGCGAAGTTCACAATTTATGCATTGAATCACCATTCTCTTGAACACGCCGTTGACACGTCGGCAGCTGAGATGGATGAGTTATTGTCATTGGAGAAAATTTAGTTTTTCCAAGATCCGGCCTATTGTATAGACCATTTGCTTAGTGCAGTCAGAAGCAAAAACGCAGATAATTTGTCACGGTGTCTAAAAGAGCGCATCGTTCGTCTGGTTAACAATAAAATTGATTGGAATGATTTCGCAGTGTATGAATTGTCAGATACATAATTACTGGCACTCCGTCTATTGAATAGATAAGTTTGTGCATTTTTGATTACAAAAATATTGCCTCAGAATATTTATTTATAAAAGTATCCACAGAATATTGTTTTGATCGTCAAAGAGAACGCAAATGTAAGATTTTACTAACTTCGCCTACGTTTATCCACTATAGGATATCATTTATAAGACCATAAAATAAATATAAAATAAATGTTGCCCAATACCAAAGATAAGTATTATATACAATCTAGGGGAGGTTATACTTAGCCTCTATAGAGTCCTGGTTAGGGTCTACCCAGTGTATTAAGAAGCCAGTCTGATTTTGAACTCTTATTAACAGCGCGCTTCTTCGAAAAGAAACTCAGGCACTTGTAATTAGTCTATTTGGAAGCAAAGTTCACAATTTATATACTAAATCCCCATGTCCTTGAACACACCGTTGACGCTTCGGTAGCTTAGATGGATGAGTTATTGTCATGGTGAAAATCTAGTTTTTTAGTTTCACACACACACTCATGCATCTGCCTATGGTGTAGGCCATTTGCTTAATCTAATCAGAAGCAAAAATGCATATAATTTGCCATGGCGCCTGAAAGAATGCATTGTTTGCCTAGTTAAAAATAAATTTGATTGGAATGATTTTACCGCGTATGAACTGTAAGATATATAATAGTGTTGTTGAATGGATAGGGTTGTGTAATTTTAATTACGGAAGCATCGTCACAGAATATTCTATTTAAAAGAGTATCCGCAGAATATTGTTTTGCTCGCTACAGAGAATACAAATATCAAATTTTACCAACTTCAGCTATATTTATTCTCCACGCGAAGTCATTTATACGACCATGCAAAATAAAATAATTGTTCCTTAATATTAGAGATAAGTAATATATGTATCTTGGGGAGTCTATTATGTAAGCCTATGTATAGTCCTGGTAAGGTACTACCCGCTGCATTAAGAAGCCAGTCCTATTTTAGATGCTTATTAGCAACGCGTGTCTTTCGAAAAGAAATTCAGACACTTGTAATTAGTCTAGGTGGAAGCAAAATTCACTATAGATGCACTGAATTTCCATTCCCTTGAACAAACCGTTGACGCGTCTGTAGCTGAGATGGATGAGTTATCGTTATTGTTGCGTTTAGTTTTTTAGCTTCACCCAAGCATCTGCCTCTTGTGTGGACCGTTTGTTTAGTCTAGTCAAAAGTAAAAATGCAGACTATTTGTGATGGCACTTGAAGAGTGCATTGTTTGTTTAGTTAAGACTCAATTGATCGGAATGTGTTCACCGAGTATGAACAGTCAGGAACATTTTTACGGGCGTCCAGTCTATTGAAAGGATAAGACTGTTGTACTGGAATATATAATATTCTATTTATAAGAATATCTTAAGAATATTATTTTGCTCGTTACAGAGAATACAAATATCAGATTTTATTATAACTTCGGTTAGATTTATTCGCTGCAGGAAGTCATTTATTCGACCATAAAAGATGAAATTATTGTTGCTCATTACTAAAGGTAAGAAATATATGTATCCTAGGGGAGTAAATTATATGTATCCTATATAGAGTCCTGGTAAGGGACTATCCAGAGCATTAGGAACCCAGTCAGAGTTTGGATGCTTATTAGCAGCGCGCGTCATCCAAAAAACTCAGACACTTGTAATTAGTCTAGTTGGTAGCAAAGTTCTCAATTGAAGCACTGAATCCCCATTCTCTTGAATACGCCGTTGACGCGCAGGCAGCTGAGATGGATGAGTTATTGTCATTGGTGCGTTGAGTTTTTTCGTTTCACCCAAACATCTGCCTCTTGTGTGGGCCATTTACTTAGTCTAGTTAGAAGAAAACGCAGATCATTTGTCAAGGCGCCCAAAAGAGTGCATCATTTGTCTAGTTAAAAACAAAGTTGATTGGAATGAGTTTGCCGTGTGTGGACTGTCAGGTACATAATTACGGGCGCTCAGTCCGTTAAGTGGGTGAGGTTGTGTTGTTTCTTGGATAACAGAAGGAACGTCTTAGATATTCTATACACGAGACTATAAGCATAATATTATTTTGCCTGTTACAGGGAATACAAATGACGGATTTGCAAACTATGGCTACAATTACTTAGTAAAGAAAATCATTTGGAAATAGTTTTACGATATCCGATATTTTTCTAAGCCTAAGAAACATTTGAGAACATATTTATCACGATGAAAACTAGTCTTTATATTTCTGCTTACTTAACTACGTATTTTATCATACGAAAAATAGTTGTAAACTAAGTTTCCTTCAAACGCTGAAGTGATAACGAACTAAAATATGCGTTGTTTTATTCGAACTATAGTGGTAGTGTTTTCGCACAAATAAACACAGTTTAATCAATCAAAATAGTTAAATGAATGAAAACGTTATTATAAAGTGGTTTACAACTATTTTAAAAACAGGTACTTTTCTTTAGCTTACATTGAAAGCTTCCAAGTAATTCTACCATTTAAACAGCACAGATTATTGAATTTTACCACTTTAACCTCTGTACAAGAGAAGCTAACATTTGGTTTGCAATCCTAATTTTCAGGCATTGATCAATTTCACAGGATTTCTAAATGCTACATATGTCCTATTAGTAGTGATAGTTTAATCTATCATTTGTTTATTGTTAAGTAACAAATTAATTCGAAATTTCATGTGATAAAATAAAAGTAACAGAACTGTTCAAAACAGATAGGGTAAAAAAATCTGATTTTTTTAGGTAATATGGCCTTGATTTTGCCTTGGATGAAAATTGGTATTGGGCTTGTTTCCGAATTTGGTACACTGAGCAGCTCATAGCAGAAGTCCATATCCATTTTAGGGAACATTACTCATTCAATACATTGTTTTCAGCAAGTTTATTCCTTGTTATTCTAGTTTTATGTTCAAAGGAAAATAGTTGAAAGCATTTCACTTTCCACTTTGCTTTTTTGAAAGGAAATGCTTACTTCTGAAGACTTTGGCAATTAAAATTTGGATAAGATAACTGAAATAACTTTATAATAGTTACATCACAAACAATTTTCGTCCATTGTTCACTTGAAAATTGCATTATAAGTGTATTGTCAGCTGTGCAGCTTAACTGTATAGATTTCTTTCATAATATGCAAAAAGAATTGAAGTAATCAAATTAAGTGAAAAGTGCTGCAAGTAAAACATTATTGTAGAAAATAAGAGGAATGGTCATTTGAGCTAAGCCTTGCTGTATTTTTTAATGGCTGATTGTTTGGTTTTATGTTGCAAGGGCAATATTTGGACAGGTGCGCCAAATACAAAACATACAACGTCAAGTAAATGGACATACATGCTCAAGGGCAATTTTACTGACACAGAAGGGAGAAATACACCAGGGTAAGTATTTTTACGATAAACATTCTGAAGCAAAAAAAAGATGCCGTAGAAGTTTTCAGAATTGAAACTGATGATTGTGCCTTTTTAACTTGTCAAAATAGAGTACAATAACATATTAAAGTGCTTTAGTTTCGCATGCTAATAATTATATTGCATAAAACCGAATGACTCCAATACTATTTATATATTTTCTCTGCATTATGATTTCGTATATCGATAGAGAATCATGCATATAGTAATTCAAATTCAGTTACCTCTGTGAACTATTTTGTGCAGCTGACTTGTTATAATCCTCAGTTCTGGATTGGACAAGTCTCCTGTCTGAAAAAAATACATAATGTTCAAATGGCATTTATCACTATTCCAAAAAATATTTATCAAATTTCGCTTGAGGTGTTAAATGCCGGCTTCAGTTCGGTTGACTAGATGAGATATAATTAAAATAAATACACATATACTGAATAAGAATATGGTTGAGATTACATAATGCGAATCTGGAAATTTTATCCAGAACTTTGCCATAGCAGATTTATGATGTTATTAGAATAAAAATGAAAGGTCAGATTGCTTGGGGTAGCAATAACTTCAATCGTTTCAGAGCAATCTCATTACATTCTATAAAAGGTCAAAAAATAAATATCTGGAGTTTTGAACTACGAATGGAAAAAACATTAATGGGATGGATGCAAATTAAATACGTGGTAAATTATTTTATTCAAAATTTACTACACACACATGCACGTGTCATTCGTTAACTCCGTAAGAAATATTTTACTTTTCAATTGTATAATGAAACGAATTTCCAAAAAATGGTTGAAGAATACTGTAAATTCTAAGAAACAGTTTAAATCTGACATTTGATTCCTGAAATACAGAAGATGTAAACTAAAAACTAAAATTGGTTTTACAAGCTTGGACATGCTAATGTTG
Organism: Meta bourneti; assembly: GCA_933210815.1. NCBI lineage: Eukaryota > Metazoa > Arthropoda > Arachnida > Araneae > Tetragnathidae > Meta > Meta bourneti. The sequence continues at coordinate 55,817,572 of OW119934.1, read as the reverse complement.
TATAAACAATGTTCTTAATTTGTATGCAACAAACATAAAATTAAAATAGAGAATAAAAAATAAATATTTAATTTTTTTACATAAATTTTGGCATTTTAGAAATGAGCACATTTTATTTTACAAGTTAAACAAGATTACAACGAATATTAAATAGTAAACAAATTTTATGATAGTTGAAGTACTCATCAACTTCAGTGCCAATAATGACTTGATTTCAGTATTTGTCTAGTCTGGATTTTACAATCAGATAGTGGTGACCAATAATTTAAAAAACAACTAAATACCCAGAAAATTATCTGTATTTAAAAATAATGGAAACAAATTATCTATCAAGTTTATTGAGTTACTTAAAAACACTCTCGACCGATAAATCTAATTTTATATTAATTTTTAACATGGTATAAAATTTTCAAGACTTACTTGAAGTAGAATCGATATTCCTACTAAGCCTTGGTTTTTCTGGAGAGCCATTGCTTCTGATATGTTTTGATAAAGATCGCTGTTATATCCATAAACTTGCAACTGAAATATTAAGAGAAAGCTCCGCATTAGTGGAAAAATTATGATTATGTATAGCATCTGTTAAGGTAACGAAGCTGGTGGAATAAATTTTTATTATAGAATGGAAGAGTTATGTATTTTAAATCGGATAGAACTTTCCTCCCCGGTGCCTCTGAATTTCAATACAACAGAGCTGACAAGTTTCAATAAATTTCTCAATGTACTAAGACCTTTCTACTGTTTAATTATGAGTAAATTTGTTAAATGAAACATGTTCTTATATTTCAGTTTGCTTACTTTTGATTGTCGCTGTTTAGAAATAAACTTAAGCTTTTTTATTTTTCCATCTGTTTACTTTTGATTTGCCATTGTATAGAACCAAACGTACTTTTTAATATTTAACTAGTTTGTAAACTGTCATTGTTTAAAAATAAACGTACGTTTTAATATTTAACTAGTTTGTAAACTGCCGTTGTTTAGAAATAAACGCACGTTGTAATATTTACATCTGTTTACTTTTGACTGTAGTTGTTTTGAAATATACGTACATTTTAATATTTTCGTCTGTTTACTTTTGATTGTCGTTGATTAGAAATAAGCATGTTTCAATATTTCCATGTGTTTACTTCTGACTGTCGTTGATGGAAAGAAACGCGCGTTGAAACATGTTAGTCTGTTTAGTTTCAACTGTCGCTGCACGTACGTTTAGAAAAGATTTACAAATTTTTGACCACCTTCGTAAGGTGATTGAGTTACCTTGAGGTGAAAAAATTTGGAAAATAGGATTTTTGAAGAACACTTGACTGTTCAGATTTGTTTGAAGAATCAAATTCTTACAATGTTTTTCATCCAAGTTGATTTAATAATCATTTGCTTGAAGTGTAATGTTCTTACCATATTGTTTATCACAATTTATTCAGTATTGCTTTGGTTTTCCACTCTAAGGTCAATTTTTGCAATACTAGTTTATTTATACTTGTTGATTTGGCCATTATAACAGATTAATACAAGTATTGTGCTTTTATATTCTTGAAAGCCAACACTTTCAAAGACGCATTTGAAGAAACATGTTCTTACCATGTTGTTCAACCTAGTTGATTTAGTATTGATTCGCTTTTTCGTAATACTGTTACTTTTTGCAATACTAGTTGATTTAGTGATCGTTACAAATTATACATGCATTTACATTCTAAGCTTTCGAAGAAAGTTTTGTCTCTCAAGGGTAGCATAAAACAAAAAATAATGATTTATTACACAATATTGCAATATTTTATACAGTTTGTCTGATTAAAGCTGTCGATTTCATGTATTTTCTTTTTAGATTCTAGAAGAACTGGGTAGTTAGGATACTGTTCCAAACGTTAAGTAATATACTAGGATAAATTTGACAAATCTCTATAAAGTAATAAATATAACATAACCATTAAAGTGATGTTCAATTAGAATTATTTTTAATGCTGAATTATTTTCTTAATTATTCGAATACGCTCGAAATTTAATTTCACGGCTGGAAATATAATCTCTATACTGGAAATTAATTCTTATTATTTAATAGTTATACGCTGTAGAAAATTTCATAAACCACGCATAAAACCACTGGAATTCATATATTATATTTAAATTGTCGAATCAGGATTTTACTGGATACTTCCTGAAACACGTTATTAAATGGTAATGTACGAGTTAAATCTGCCTTCTTACAAAAAGTTGTTTACTCCTCAGAATTGCAAAATAGTTTATGCTAAATTTTTAAGTATGTGTGTGTGTTGATTTCAATATACAAAGAAAAAAATCCTATATCACGTATCAAATCAAAGCAACTAATTTTTAAATAAATAAAATATATTTAAGTCTTGAGCTCAAACACCGTGAACAACAAACACTATCATGTATAATCTAGGTCATATGTTGAATTCATTGATGGCGTTAAAGAAACCCTAAATATATTACCCTGCAAAGAAAAATATTTATTTTCCAAAATAAACGAATTAGATGTGCATCTTGAAACATTAAAACAGTAAAACAAACGCTATCATGTATAATCCAAGCAGTATGTTGAGTTCAAGGACGTAATTAAAGAAATTCTATCTCAACATGCAGAGAAAGATATTTGTTTTCAAAAATAAAAGAAACATTTAAATCTTGAGACCCGAACGCACCGAAACACAAACGTTATTATGAATAATCCATCTATATGCTTAGTTAAATGATATATGAGAAAAAATCCTACCTCACGATGAGAATATAAATATCTATTTTACAAAATAAATTAAAGGTATTTAAATCTTGAGACATCAAACCATTTAAATAAAGACTATCGTGAATAATCCAAGCAGTGTGTTGAATTCAAGTATGTAATTAAAAATACAAACTCATCATACAATAAAAACTTTGTTTCCAAAAATGAAAGGAACATTTAAATATTGAGACCCCAAACACACCGAAACACAATTGCTAGTATGAATAATCCACAAGCTGTACGCTGAATTCAATGATGTATGGGTAGAAATCGTACTTCAGCTTGCAAAGAAAAGTATTTATTTTCAAAAATAAACAAATGATATTGAATTCTTCAGACATCAAAACATTAAATAAACGTTAAAATTCAAATTAGTGGGACCTAAAATACACCGAACACACACAAGTGTCATCATTTATAATCTTAGCAGTATGTTGAATTCAAGTTCGTAATTAAGGAAATTCTATCTCAGCAAGCAAATGAAATATTTGTTTTCAAAAGCAAACAATTATATTTAATTATTGAGACACCAAACCAGTTAAATAAATATTATCATGTATAATCCAAATTGTGTTGAATTCAAGGACTTAATTACAGAAATCCAACCACAGCATGAACATTTAAATGTGTTTTCAAATTAAAAATATCTTGAAGCCTAAATCAAACCGAACAAATGCTATCATGCATAATCCAAGCTACGTATATGCTGAATTCAGTTATGTAAGGAAAGAAATCTTACCCAGCGTGTACAGAAAAATATTTGTTATCAGAAAAATACATGTCTAAATCTTAAGGTTACAAACACAGTAAACAACAAACACGAACATGTATAAACTATGGTCTATACTGAATTCAATGACGTATGGGAAAAAATACTAGCCACCCTGCATAGAAAATATTTGTTTTTAGAAAGATGCAATTTTCGATCTAGTCTTCAAACTGCAAACAACAAACACTATCATGTATAATCCAAGCTATATGCTGAATTCAATGATATATGGATAGAAATCCCACCACAGTATGTAAATAAAAATATTTGTTTTCAAAAATAAAAGAGGTATATTTAAATCCTGAGATACACCAAAGCATTTAAGTAAATTCAATAACTTTGAATACGTCTGTGATAGAATCTAGGCATTCCACATTCATACCAACACACCAACGGTCTTTCAATTTCAAATTAAATTTGTTCGGTTTCCAAGCTTTTTCAAAACACGAAGGTAAATTCAAATTTTGTACGCCTCATTCCAACCTATAACCCCTCGGTACATGATACGAAGTCTCAGAATCAAATGAGAACTCATTTTTTACCAGCCCTGCAAAAAATCCATTTCTGAATCCACGCCTCAGGTGGAAAAGATCGGGAAATGTAATGAAGAAAAAATAAGCTGGGAAAAGAGGAAACGGAGTTGATCACTTTGGATTAGATCATAGTACCAAATCTTCACCCGGATGGCAAAATGATCGCCCGCGTGGTCTATTTAGAGTTCTATTACGCTTAAGCTTCAAGGGAAATAGAATATAGAGGTATGCCCTACTTATACCTGAAAATCGATTGCACAGAAGGGAGAGGTCGGGTTTAAAAGAAAGGATTGGCCATTTTTCTGATAACCACACTGTTTTTTATATTTATGGCCATGCCTAACATAATAACGGACAACTAAGTTACAATGGCGATACTTTTTGTGCTGCCCCGTAGACGGAGAAAGAAAACTGTTAAGTAATATAGGTCGTGTAGGAATGAAAGCAGCCAATGATGTAGAAACAAATACAATAAAGCAAGCCATTTTTATTCCAGAACACAAAGCATCCATTCGCTGGCAATACTTTCTATGGCAGAACAGCCTATTTCATACTGTAAGCAGTTGTATTCGGTTCGGAAAACTTTCTTTTCGAATGTGTAGCATAATACAACTTAAAACGAAACCTTTGATGACTGAAATTTAACTAACCTATCTGTGAAATATGAAGAAATGTCATAATTTTATTATTAAAAAATGGCTTACGATGTTGAAAAACCTTAAACCCTCCAAGTGATTTCGACGAGATATCTTGTCCATCAAGATCTGACCAATTTTGCTAATGACGAGATAACTCATCATCAGATGTTTCCGATTGTTTGATGATGACGAGGTCAAGATCTGGTCAGTTTTTTTAATTATTGTGATCGTGTTTTCTTCTAATGGTGTAATATCTCGTCCAACAAGATCTGGTCAGTTTTGCTAATGATGAGATACCTCGTCGAGACAACCACTAGGAGTGTTGCTTAAAATATAATGTCTACTGTTTGTTAGACAGATGACGATCAGTTTAATAATGTAAAACCTTTATATATATATATATATATATATATATATATATATATATATATATATATATATATATATATATATATATATATATATATATATATATATATATATATATATCCAGGGTGTTTCAATACTCCCTTTAGAAACTTTAAGGGGAAGTAGTGAACATTCAATCCCCGGATGTCTAGATGGTACCACATTAATCCTCCAAGTGGTTTCAAAGAGATATCCCATCCATCAAGATCTGGCTATTTTCGCTAATGAAGAGATATCTTGTGCATCACACAAGATCTGATACGTTTTCCCAATGGCGATATACCTAGTCGAGACAAAATTGTTCTATTGCTCCAAGAGGAATGAAAATCGAAGTAGGAAATACAAATTGTCCCTTGCCCAGAACGGAAGACAATTTGGAACAGATATCAAAGGCTGCCCACTATGGGGCAGTTTTCGACGCGAAGATAAATTACCAGGAGGGTTAAATTGCAGAATTGAAAGACAGAAAGAGAATGAACAACGTTTTTATTCGTTCTAATTTTATAGCTCGACAGTTGTTGTATACATAGTTTTACAGTAGGCACTCCAAGTTGCGACCACCAACAGTAATTCAAGCCTTATAGCATAGACGCATGATTGCCATACAAACTAATCAACTACCGTGCTGCCGAACAGCGCCCTTAGCTAATCCAGGTGGCGCTTGCGGACATACATAGCTGTGTGAATAAGGTTTACGTTTGCGTCTCGTTAAAGTTTGTACAGGGAATTTTGAAACACACTGTGTAGAGTCTAACTGATCTCATACACGAAGTACGTTTTTGAAGATTGACGTTGTTCTGTATAACTTATATATGCTTAAAGCCCAAGAGATTTTTCAAGGTTTCAAATGAATACTGAAGCCATTATAGTAACAAAGACATATTACTTAACCATCCTGGTGGTTGTCTTTACCTGGTATCTCTTCATTAAAAGAAAACTGGCCTGATATTAATCTTGTCATCATAAAAAATGTGGCAATATCTTGATAACGATATATTTCGTCGAAACCACTTGGGGGATTAAATGTTTTTAACCTGTAACTGCAGTGATCATCAAATGAGCTAACTAAAATAATCAAACGAAGTTTCTAAAAGTTTTAGTACTATCCACAAATCTTACATTTTATCAGAATTTCAATCCAAAGACTTATTTCTCATTTCTAACTGCTTCATAAATAAAATATTTTATTCATAATAAAGTCAAGTACTACTTTCTCTCCTGTAGTCTATTAATCAAAGGAGAAAGTGTTACATACAATCTGCCTGCCAAACTCACATATCTTCCTTCACTCTTGTGGTTGGATCCTTCTAAATGAACGTTTTTTATGGTTCTTCTAACCCGAACCTACGCATATATAAAATGTAAAATTCCAAAATATGACTTAAAAAAAATAAAAACCGGTGAAAAAAATGGACAATATTTATATGGAACAAAAAGTCCACCATCATTAGGAGAGATCTTTGATGATTAATGTCTTGCTCAACCGAAATAGGTATTGACTGTTTTTTACCTGTTTTACATCTATGAGGGTCATTGGCGCATTATTCACCATGCAACCCATAGTTTTCCCTGCATGACTTCTATCCAGTTTTACAGCTCTTGATTAACAGAATCATTTCTAGGATTCTTTCAACCAATAGATATGGATATTTAGTCATTATGTGTGTTGTAGGGTAAAAGCAATAGTGCATTACTTGAAAATATCAAGACTCGGAATATTTATGTCATACTTTTGAATTGTTTAGATCTTGACTACACGTTTGACTGAGCATTCTTCTGTGTATCTAAATATACATGATTGCTTTTTTTTATTATTAAAACCTAATGTTAGAGTTTAAAATTCTCTTTTGCATGCTGACATTTCTGAGTTTCCTAATTAAATTTTAAAACTAGTATATCTACACAAATAATTTTACTGGTCTATCTTTAGATGTTTCACAGAAGTTAAATTAAAATATATTATCAATTTTAATGGATATCATGTCTCGATTCAATTCCTTAGCGAATTATTGAGATAAAAATACATCTCGATTTTCCTTTCAAAAAACGTTATATATTTAGGACTTTTTGAAAATTCTCTAAAAATACAAGACCTACAAATTCCAAAAAGCAGATCTGCGGCTTTATATTTTCTCACACTTCCCAAGAAAACTGCTGAATCTCTAGAATTCAATTCTATTCGAGCAAGGGGAGGCCTTTTAATAAAAATAGGATGTTGCTCGAGTTCTATTGTAATTTTGAGATCGATTTGAAAATTGGAAATCCATAGCGCAATGGAAAGATGCTTACACATCTATTTGTCAAATTGTTTCTTCGAATGGTCGAAGAAATAAAAGAGGTTGAATCGGTTTGGCTTTTTACTAAGACCGAAATCTATTTTAAATACGTAACAGCCTTCATTATTTATCAGATAAAATGTATTGGGTTGGACGTAACAATTTGGATGAGATAAGGCTGTAAGATGCGAAGAAACCGGATATTTCAGCTGCTGCCGTCGCTATTGACGAACAAAGGAAATAGCGCTCTGAAAGAATGTGACAAGGTTCAAATTAGACACCGAATTCTTCCTTTATTCTAAAACGATATAAAAAGTATCATTAGGGACTCAAACAGCTAAATATTCATTTTAGTTTTATTTGAGCAAATTGCTATGAGAGGGATTTTCAGTGTTAACAAACCACATACGGTCTGTGGTAGGTATTTTAATTACCGTCACACTGGAGCAACTTAACGAGCTATTGGCGACGGTCCGGGATCAATCCCAATGCGAAAGATCAAGGACAACACCTCGTAACATACGGTCAGTGAAGATTTTACTTTTGATGTCCAAATTCTCTCTCATGATACATATCGGGGTTACCTTAAAATGTGATTTATCAACATTTTGGCAACCTTCAATATTTAGTGTGATTGGTATTGATTAATCAATTATCATATCAATTCAGACTTTATTCCTTGGAATTTTTATTGACGAAGTTCTGAAGGTATGTTGGTAAGTAGTTGAGAGAGAGAGAGAATTAACGTCGCACTGGAGTAACACAACGGGCTATTCTCCGGGATCAATCACGAAGTGAAATAGCTGAGGAAAACACCCCGTAATTTTGAACCACTGTCAGATGAAGATGTCACACCTGAGCTGGCATCTCACTCTCAAAACTTCCACACCACGCCAAAGTGAGGACATTTGATGCCACGACAAATTTAATATGCACCAGCCCCTTTGTACACGACGGTCTTTGGTTGGATCGCTTTTAGAACTCGCCACATTCGAAAAACAAGCCAAGTGAAGTCACGTTCAGATTATGTACAGAAAACACGTATGGCCACAGAAACAATACCGCCATCTATATTTAGATTAATAGAAAATGTCTCTCATACGAAGTTTCGAGTCATTTGATTCCAAATTCTGATTACGGAAAAATTGCTGCATCTTATTTTAAATAAGCTTCTAACTCTTGTAAAAAATCTTCCGAAATAATCTTTGAATCCGGCTGAAATTCTTTAAGTTGCTTTTACAGAACACAAACAAAATCTACGTAACTTTTATTTATTAGATAATTTTTAGTAGGCAACATGAATTATGGATTTAATATTTGAAAAAAGTTATAATTAGCAATCTCATATTTCTTTGAAAATAGATTAAGAGAAGGACGTTTTATACACATATATATCGGGTTACCTTTAAATGTAGTTTATCACCATTGTGGTTACGTTTGGGGTTTACTCTAATTAGCGTTGACTAGTCAACTATGATATATGTAAGATTTTAAGCTGACAGAAGATGGCGCTACTGTCATCTGTGGTTACAACTTATGTTTTTGTTATTGTTTCAGCTGAACATATCGTTTTTGTTTGCCGATGAAGAATGTCCTGTGTGTTTGTTTCGTCTCTGTCTTGCACTTGTATATTCCTATAAATTTAATAAACATGTGGTTCTCTAATTAACCCTCCTAGTGGTTTGGACGAAGTATCTCGTTCATCAAGATCTCACCAATTTTGCTAATGACGAGATATATCGTCTTCAAGATATTGCCGATATTTTTATGATGACGAGATCAAGATCTGGTCAGTTTTTTTTGGAAGAGACGACGAGATTTTGATGAACGACATCCAATAATTATACCAAAGAGAGAATTCCGAATTGATATTTGGTTATTGATTGGTCAACTCCAATTAGATTAAACGACAAACGTCTGTGAAACGGTGATTAACTACATTTTGAGGTAATTACGATATGTATCTGGCGATAGCATATGCGAAACATGTTCAGCCCAATAGAGGATTGTGGTCATAAACTATGTTGAATTAAAAACACTATCTACAGTATTTGCAGTTGTTTTGCAAGGAATTTTAAGGCAACATTTCGTCCAGTTCGTAAAGAGGACAGATAGCTGATCTCACGACTCCAATACGATATAAGTGTCTTTGTAGATAATCGTGTCAGGTGAGAAGTCGAAAGCAAGCGATTCCAACGGCTTAGGGCAAGGAACCTGGAATATGAGCTTCATTTCTCGATAAAACATTCCATTTCTTTCCTATATACATCCCTTTGTAGACTGAAAATCTATTAGTTTAGGATGAGCAAAAGTCTCACCATGTGTTATGTAGAGGCGAAGAGGTGAAGAAGTGAATCTGTCAACTCTCGTGGTGGTTTATCTTCAAGTCGAAAACTGCCCTATGGTTGGTGTCTACCTCTGGTGCAAAAATTTGCTCCAAACTGTCACCAGTTCTTGACAAGGGGCAATTTGTTTCTTCATTAGATCTTCATTTTCATGGGGTAATAGGGCAGTTTTGTCCTGACGAGATATCTCGTCCTTATGAAAATTGACCAGATCTTGGATGAGATATCTTGTCAAAACACTTGGAGGTTAGAACAGAAGAAGCGACGAATTGAGGTACTGCGTAGTTGGTGCTGTCAGATAATGAAGACAGGTGTTGAGATTTTACCAGATGGCTTCGAAAACATGCCAGTAAATTGAAACGCTAGACCGCCCAACTATCGATAAATTTATCAAACCAGTCGTGTACGTAAACACTTAAGTGGAGTCATCCACTAATGCCTCCCCGGGAGGAATTCGTCTCCAGGGTAGAGCCGATACGAGTCAGACAAGATACCTGACCGAGCAGAGAACTGCCGATTTGTGCCCTTTATTATGGTCATATGAATCCTAGACACGTTGCATATCATCCAAATGGCATTTAAATGATTTTCACCAGACAAGTACACGCCCATTAAGGGACACGGCACTTCGAGCTTATTCTATAATCAGCCAAGAACCTGGGTCTGACCCAAATCATTGGTGCAAGGTAATAATTGAACACTATTTGAGCATTACACTACATTCCGGTTGCATTAACATAGATATGCAAATAATTTTACTAGTTTTTAGACATTCTAATTTACGATAATTCTCCAGATTATAAAATAAATAAATTGAAGTATTGAAATATCAGTTCATTAATCTTAAAGGTAGTTTGAATTCAAAATTCACAATTATAAGTTAAGTACAATAAACATTATCTCTCACTATTTGTGCATTATACTATATTCCGTTTACATTAACATAGACATACAAATAATTTTACTAGTTTTTAGCGATTTTGCTTTACGATACTTACGATTCCAAGAATATTTTACTAACGATTCCAAGACAATTTTTCTAACGATTCCAAGACTATTTTACTATCAATTCCAAAACTATATTATTAATGATTCCAAAACTATTTTTAACGATTCCAAGACTATTTTACTAACGATTCCAAGACTACTAACGATTTCAATACGATTTTACTAACGTTTCCAAGATTTCTTTTATATAAATTATCTCCTAGCTTTTCATAAGTTAAAATGTCTATATTCGAGAGAAACAAACGAATACATTGTTATCAATGTTTGTGAAATTTTGAAATGTATTGCTTCATTCCTAAAATAGTGTCACATTTGCACATTTTTGTTTCGAATATTTTTATTTTTCCTCAATTTTATAAGTTAACTGTACCAACGAGGACAATATTTGTTAAATGTATAAGTCAACCTAAGTATACCACTCGATTGTCTTTTTAAAGTTAAACAAAGGCAAATGAAAAATTGAAAAAACAACTTTTGTTTTCAGTATTCAAGAAAAAGAGTTAGCAAACTTTTTTCTTAACATAACAAACTTGTATGGAAGATGTAATGATGCATCAGGAAGCATAAAGCCTGCAAAAGTGTACTCATTAAGAAAGAAAAACTGAGACTTGAAATTCGCCTTTCATCTAATATTAATTGCAATCTTTTTGGCTAATGAGCTAAATTAACAGATAAATAATAGCCCGTTGCGTTCCGCCAATACGACGTTAATTAAAATACCAACTAACAGACAAACACTACCTTAATATGTAATACTTAACCCTGTTAGAAAAGAAAACCTTTTAATTTACGATTAAATTATTTTCTTGTTCTTTTTTACAAATATGGTAACTATTTCAAAAGAAAATTCGAGTGTTAAATGTGACATTTATTTTGGGACAACGGGAGGAATTATTTATAATAGTTGTATATCACGACATTTAGAAAATGACTGATAATAAATTAGATATTTTTCAGTTTATTAATAAGTGATAAATGATGAATGTTTATATTAGTAAATGTTACATTTTTCAGTAGTGAGAATGATCTCCGTTATACATGATTAGAATTCAATTATTGCACCGACTTTTAATTACTCGTCAATGCAATTCAAAGATGTTTTGCAGGATAAAGTACTCGATAATCCAATACTATTCACATTTTCAACATGTTGCACACTACCAATATTCCATATGGGCCAAAAAATTGGGACGTTAATCAAACTAGCAAAATAGCGCAGTGTGTAACTATCTCTACAAGAATAGTTAATTTTAAAGAACGTTACACAAGAATACATAATTGGATATAATCCTCTGTCGGATTTTACCTATAGACTAGATAATTTTTAAGGACAGTATTACAAATTAACTTGACACTATTACTTACAATAAAGCAAATAGAAGAATTCACAGGGATAACTTGTGTGCAAAATTTTATTAAACCTTTAGGTAGTGATCTCAACAATCTTTTAAGCCATTATTGATTTTTTTCTCGGTAAATATACATAACATGCAAGCAGAATAAAATAACTTTAAATTTAGAATTATGCACCTCAATTGGGCGTTTTAGGAATACAGAAAGAAAATAAAATTGTGAATGAGAAACTTAATAGCTGGGATAATTAAAGAAAGTTCCAGTCCTTATTATGCACCTGTAACTTTAGCATTCAGGGGAAATGGGAAGAAAACGTGCTTCTGCATAGAATCTCGAGAATTACGTTTTACAAAAAGGGGAAGAATCCCTTCCGCTTAACGATGTAATTTTAGATAGATCTGCTGAAATAGTTGATCTTGCTTCTTTTTATTAGTACAAATAAACATATCCAAATAATATCAAAAATTGACTTTTCAGAACAGAGTTTGTATTTTATGAATATTTACAATTTAGGTTGGAAAATGCATCAAGTATATCCACGGGACGTTTTTGTAGAATTTCTTGGAGACATGCAGTAGAATTTACTTTAAATTGCTTAACGAAATCTCAAACATTTCCATTCTCTATACGAGAACAATATCCACCAAGGCAATCTAAAAATTATTATTTAAAAAAATTGACTATCAAAATGGGCCATTGGTGGAAATAAGATGTACTGGAACATGAAACCTAAAATGGTCGAATGCGAACAGGTAATAAGAATGCACATGCAACCAAAATATTACAATACACTAGAAATGTAAAATAATTAGACATTTAGCATTTGTGTGCATAATACAAACTAAATTATTCTCTAACTTTACTGTCTTTAAATACAATATTAAAAATATATAATGTGGAATCGGACTTAATCCTCCAAGTAGTTTGGAAAGAGATATCTCGTCCATCAAGATCTCATCAATTTTGCTAATTACGAGGTATCACGTCAACACGATATTGCCGATTTTTGATAATGACAAAATCAAGAATTCGCCAGTTTTTGCCTTTTTTCGAGATATCTCGTCCATCAAGATCTGGTTAGTTTTGTTGACGCCGAGTCTTTTGCAAATTCGCAATGTTTCGATGATGACGCGATCAAGATCTGGTCAGTTTTCTTCTAGCGACGAGCATCTCGTCCGTCAAGATCTGGTCAGTTTTGTCACTTTGACGAGAAATCACGTCGAGACAAGCACTAGAAAGCTTAAGGTTGTGAACACACTGCCCAATACTTTAAATTCCAAACCTTAGGGAGATTGAACGTACTTAATTCCAACCACCTTGTAACACCTTTCAGGGGTGGTTAAGAGTCTGACTTTCCTATCTCCTTGAAGTGGACCAGAATTGGTTTGGTTTTATAAGGGTTTCATGGCTCAAGGACCATATTTGAAATGGAACAAGCTAAGCACAGGGTAGCCATAAAGTAACTTTCAATCTTTGGAGGCATCTGTAACTAAATCGAATAAACGAAATGGAACCAAATTTAGTAATGAAACTTTTGAAGACACATGGGGGAAATGTATTCAACGAAAATAATATTTTAGTACCAAAAGTCGCCGACAGGAGGAAATTTGGAGTTGCTGGAATCTAAAACCGTTGAACATTTGCATTAAGCGCAGATAAAATGTTTTATGCACAGTTTGATTGCTTAAGCAAAAAATAAACGCCAGAATTGCAGCTGAATATGTGGGGCGTTGTAATTAAAACAAAACAGTCAATAGACATGAATTAATACAGATTCAACTTACAGGAAACAATATTTTATTCACCAGAACTTTGCATAATCCATTTTATCCACGTTTAATACAAATTTTTGACGGTTTAAGTCTTCAACAGCGCCAACATCCCCCTAACTAAATGTTTTTAGCGGAATACATCTCTCCGTGTCTGAAATTCTCAACACCAAATTTGGTTCCATTCCGGTTATTCGATTTTGCTGCAGATGCCTCCTAAAAGTGAAAGTTATTTTATGGCCACCTTGTTTATAAATATTCTTAGTATTGCGGCAAGGTATATAAAAATTTTCTTATTTAATAGAGTCATGCCTAGAAGTGCTCCAACGGATTACAAGTGAAACACTCTAAGTCAAAAATTTCAAGACGAGCTTTTTAGTTTTTTGGACCAGAAAGTGGTGATCTTTAGACTGAAGTCCACTTAGTCATCTTTCATTTGCATGGAAGTTAAATTTCTTCTTGAGAAATACATTTAGTGATTTTAGATTATTGAATAGAATTTGCCCCTCAGTTTTCTCAGAACTGTTTTTAACTAAGTGTGTTTCACTTGAAAACTGACGATATGGGCAGGGGCCACATTAAAAATATAAAGGGACTCTAAGTTATTTGGGATTGAGCCTGTACCGTCACTCATTGTGTTGCTCTAGTGCGACATGGATTCAACAACTTACCCGTACCCACCACTTTTAAAAAACTAAAAACCCAATATTTTTGTAATGCGGAAAATACATTTATATAAGGAGACGGGTTTCAACCTTTAATTGTTTTTCGATTTTTTTCCATTACTTAAAAAATATTGTAATTCTTTTTTGTGATCTTTTGACTTTATATATATGTCTGTTTAATCTGTTTTATTTCAGTAAAAATGTCTTTAAATGCCGAAATTAAATTTAAAAATGTCTGTCTGAAGTAATTTAATCTAAGTTATTATTTGCTACCTTTAATACAGTACTACATTGAATAAACTGATAAATTGTAATTTGTAATGAAATTTCGTTGCCTACATCAATCTTAATTTAATATTGTTAAGCCTATGAAGAATCCTTTCCTGACTTATTCCTCCAACCTATAATATTCGGACAATAAATCATTAAGACTCGAAATAGTTTCAGTTTGTAAAAGTCCCGTGGGCAATGTCATGTGGATGTACATTTATAATTCCCATACGTAATTTACCTTCGTGAGAAAAGTGTCTTCATTAAAGTATAAATAATGTGTAGTGAAATTTCTTTGTCCATATCCATCTTCATTTGACTTTGTTAAGACTATCAAGAATTCTTACATCTCCAACTCACAGTATCCGAACTAGAAATCAGTATGATGACGGATAATGCTTTCAGTTCGTGCAGTCCCATGAGCCATTTGGCATATGGATTTAAACTTATACTTCCCCGTAATTTCCCTTCCATGAGAAAAGTATCCTCATTGACAAATACATACATTAGTAATAATGTGTGTGGAAAATTCTTTGTTTATAGCCATATTCGTTTGATATTGTTAAACCTATCAAGAATCCTTTTCTGCACTTATTTGTCCAACACACAACATTCGAACTAAAAATAAGTATGATGAAAACATTTTTCAGTTTGTAAATTCCTGTCGATAGTGGCATATGGATTTACACTTATGATTCCCATTGGTGTATAAAAACAATACTATTGCGTAATGAGAATTCTTCGTTCACCTTCATTTGATTTTTTAAACTATCAAGAATCTTTACTTCTCCAGCCCGCACAATCCGAACTAAAAATCAGTAAGATAAATTAGAATAATTTCATTTCATTCCCATGGGCATTGGCACATGGATTTACACTTATAATTCCCATGCGCAATTTCTCTTTCGTGAGAAAAGTGGCCTCATTGACGTATGCTTACAATAATAATGTGTTATAAAAACTTTTGTAGCCATGTTCCTTTGATATTGTTAAATCTATCAAAGATCCTTTCCTGCACTTATTTCTCCAACAAACAATATTCGAACTGTAAATCAGTCAGATGACTAAAAATAATTTCAGTTTGTAAAATTCCGTAAACAGTGGCATACGTGTTTACACTTATAATACCCATCCGTGATAATCCCATTGATGTGTAATTACAATAATAATTCTTAATGAAAATTCTTCGTCCATATCCATCTTCACTTGATTTTGTTAAAACTATCAAGAATATTTCTCCAACCCACAGTGCCCGTACTAAAAATCAGTAAGATGACGGAGAATAATTTCAGTTCACGCAGTCCCACGGGCATTGGCATATGGATTTACACTTATAATTCCCATCCGTAATTTCCCTTTCGTGAGAAAAGTGTCTCTTCATTGACACATCCAAAGCCCCCTCGTAAACACGAGTACGGGAAGTGATACGAATTCTGCGGTTTTCCGGGTCAGAAAGGCATTCTCCGGGGAATACTAAAGATTAGGCCTAATTACACGAGGTATATTAAATACTTATGAGGTAGTGAAAGTCTTATAATTAACTTCTGTGATAAATTGGAGCAGTAATTGTTCCTTTCTGTGCGTTATCAAAGAGGGAACTTCCTTTCTAACCATTAAACAACGTTTAAATTTTAGCTAGGCAAAGGAGGATCTGCTTGAGTAACTGGGTGTGTTTGAAAACTCGCAATTAAGCTGAGCTTGAACATTCTTTCGCAGAGCTGTTGGGTGTGGGTGGAAATAAAGAATAGGAGGTACAACAAGGGTTTGAGGCCGGTCTTTTTTCGAGGCTGTCACGCTCCTGAGTTAAATATCCCGTTATCCAGCACTGATAAAGTGAGATTTCGGGAGCGGATTGTTTATACAGGATCTTCCGATTATGAACGTTACCTTTATTAAATCTATGTGAATTTAAAAGAGGATGTCTTGAGCTACCTGAATCGCATATTTTCCTTGAATCCTTGCTATTTATTTTTCCTTGAAAAATAGAAAATTAGAAAATTGTCAATTTGTTTTTCTTGCTTTATCAAATTTTTTTCCTAGAATCTTTAAAAATGTCCTATTTCCCAGAATACTTTAAAATTTCTTGTCTTATTTTCTGGAATATTTTAAATTTCTTGTCCTATTTCTTAACCTTTTTTGAAATTATTTTCCTATTTCCTAGAACGTTTTCAATTTCTTTTTGATTCCCTTGAAACTCTTTAATATTCATGGAGTGGTAGAGTATGTTTTAAATTGCAAAGTTAGTATAAAATATTATGTATTCTTTTAAAATTACGTAGTGTTTCATTTACGCAATATAGAAAATAAAGAAAATTAGTTTGTTTTATACTAGTACAGATAATTAAGTAATGTTTCACAAATACTGAAAATTGATAAGTGTTCCAATAAAATTGAAAACTGAGTAGTGTTCCATTGAATATTAGTCATTGTTTCACTAATACAGAAATTAGAAGGGCTCTTTATTGTATATAGAAATAAATAATAAGAGGTACAAAACAGGGGGTTTGAGACCAATCTTTTTGCGAGACTGTCAAGCACGTTAGTTAAATATCCCTTTATCTAGCACTGATAAAAAAGGAGTGAGATTTATCTACTACTGGCTCTTTCGTTTATGAAAATTCGTGAAAGTTATTCTTATTAAAGCTATGAAAATTAAGAAAAGGGTGTCTAGGGTTTTCTGAAACGATGTTTTCCTTGAATCTTTGCAATTTCTTTTTCTTTCATTAATTTTAAATTCTTTTCTTTGAATCTTTTTAATTTCTTCTTTCCCCAAAACTTTTCATTTTCATTTTCACTGAATCTTTTCAATCTTCACTAAGCGATAGTACATGTTTCAAATTCACAAGGCTACCATAAAATCTCAAGTAACAATGTCTAATTTAACAGTGTTCCACAAACTCAGAGATTTATGAAGTGTTCCACTAATACAGAAAATTAAGCAGTGCTATACAGATAATAAAATTGCATCCCACTAATACTGAAAATTCTTGTTTCAAAACGAACATGTTTGAAGGTTTGGTGCTTTAAGTAAACAGGAATTATATTGAAATAGTAGATACCAATTTCAATTTTTAAGAAAATAAATAAATCTGAAGTCGCACTTTTAGCATAGCGTGAAACATAATCAATAGTTAACAATGTGTCTGACTCAAGATCAGAAAGTTGCGTGTTCATTACACGTCCTGGTCACCAATAAAGAGATAATGTGGTATTTTTTTTTCACTTTTCTTAAAAAATCTCAAAGGTCACTAAGTTTTTAACACCCACAAATCTTAGAAAATACATTTAGGTGAAGATAGTATTCAAAAGTCACATGAAAACATTTTTGGCGTTAATTATCACTTGAAAACATTTTTGGCGTGATGTGGATATGCATGTTTGTGTTTACAAACCTTGAAAATCTCTATATTCCGACTGATTTAACTTTTCTAATATGGCCCTAAGAATAATACAAATCCGTTTGCGATAGTTTTAAATTTCAACTTATTCAACTAAATACATAAATAACAAATAATAACTAATAATACATAACTAAATACATAATTAACTAATTCACTCGTCCCTGAAACATTTGAAAGTCTTTTAACATCAATTATGAAAAATCGCTGCTAAATCCTGTGCATTGAAACTCAATGTATAAAACACAATATGATAAGTTTGCATTTATCTCACATTTTAATGTAGAAGATAGGAAAATGATAAAACCAACAGGAATCTAGAAAATTGACAAATTACATAAACTAAGACCACTTTACAAACTATAAGCAATATGAAAAAATGAATTTACATACAGCACAATTATAAAAAGTGACTTAAGTATAATAAAGTACATGAGAAACCTTACTGGCTCACATATAAAAGGGTTTTACATTTAATAAAATTTAACCTACGAAGCCGTAGCCAGTTTAGGTAAGTGGATATAAATTTTTCTCACTATATAATTTCTTATACGAAACGTAATCCTATATTTCTCATGTGTCGGATTTTACAATAACTATTGAATCCATTTAAAATCCAATTTGTATACTTTACAGGATGTTCGAAACGTTCGGTATTCATACTTTCTTTTTTGATTCAAAGTGATATCAATATTACGTGTCTTAGATCTTATAGAAAGATCTTGTTAGTTCAAAATTTGAAGTTTTTGCTTTTTTATATTGTGTAAAAAGAGGATGCATGTATACTTATTAAACGATATTTGCTTATTTCTTTCGTAGGCAAACTATTGCAGAAGAAATTTAAAATAAGCCCTTTCGAAATCTAAAATTTCTCCCGAAATGCATACGGAATGCACTCGATATCTTTCAAAAAGGATTAATTTATTGAATGGAAGGATATTTACCATACCAACAGTGCGTAATCCTAAATTTTTCATAACCCTCATCAAATCTTTCTTTAAAGTGGCCTTATATTATCAACAATAAATCATTTTCTATTTCCGTGGAAAGAAAACAGCAATTTCAATGAACAGAAAAGAATTGCTTCCTTATTACCACAATCGGGTTTCGTAATCTCAAAAGATAATAAGATTCTTATAATTTAAAAAACAAATTCAATTTATCTGAAAAATTCGCTCTACTAGAAGAATGAAGAAATACCAGATTTGGGGCTCGCTTCTAGAAATACGGATGGTGATTACTTTATGTTTCTAAGCGAATGAATCCAATTCTCATTACTTGTATATTTAAATCCATTAATATGATCTATTAAATACAATCACGATCAGTGATCAATTTAATTAACATTTCTACCTCGTCTCTTTATAGATCATATCAAGTACACAATGATCCTTTATTTCCATGGAAGGATCTCAGATCACACTGTATTTCCATTTCTACAAAACTAGAAAAACTTATGCTGCGTAACTTTATTGTTTAGTTTCTGGGAAAATGTATTGGAATCTTTGCACTTTATTTTATTAAAATATCTATTCATCAGATTCGTTTATCCACTGAAATAGGTTCTCTCAAAAATATTTGTATTCTTCAGCTACGTTGGATGTCAAAACATGGTGGGATCCATACTAAGCAAAACATTTCATTATTTCATTGTAGATCTTATTGAAATATATAACGATTTTGATAAGTATTTCATGTGGTCCTTTTGTCTTTGGATTGAAGTAGTTGCTGTCTGAAGTTTTTATTAGAGTATCCCCTCAGTAGTCTATAATATTTAAATTAAACATTTAATTTATTTTTAATTTACGAACATTGATGTCTGCACAAAATGTTTCGTACAAAGAAATACAAAAGATTTTATTTGATATCAGCAGAATGAACAGAATTGAATAGCGTAATATTAGGTCTCAAATTATAAATAAATAAATATATGTTTTTAGAGTCCATAGTACTAACCCTTATTTTTTATAAAAAGAATAGGATTGGATGGTTTGATGTTTACGACACAATAGCAACTTAGACTGTTACACCAAGATTTTGAAATCTATTTAAGCATGAACTATTGGGCAAAGGTGTGGTAAGAAACTAGATAAATGAGTTAAATCGTTCTTTGATTTTTCATACATTAACAACCCCTTTCTAAGACGAAAATGGGTCAGTTTCATGTGTTTGACAATTGATTCATTACCTTTTATGGCATAAACAATCAATCATAATCGTGTGGAAACATTGCACAGTAAGTTTAAAGTTAACAAATGTGAAAAGTATAGCGATGTCATATAGATATATCTATTTTACGCAGTTTATTTACTAATGTCAAAACGTCACTGTCTCAGAGTAGCGGGTGTAACAGCGGTTCTAGTGTTAAATTCATATTGTGAGCAATGATATAAAAAATTCCTCCCACCCATAACTGGTATCGGATAAAACATCCCTGAGGCGTCCTCAAATTTGTGGTTCATAGAAAGTGAGGTTGATTCGAGGTTGACAGGCCAGTGGACAGTTGAGATCAGTTTCATTTGATCATGGTTTAAAGGTTTTTCCAACCTGTCGGGAATGCAATATGGAACAAGCCTCTCCTGATCACCTCCTTGCTTGTCTGGGGCTGTACAGGAGGGATCTGTATTTTAATCCTATGCTCGTCTGGGACTCTTTAAAGGTGCATGAACTCGCGAACTTGATCTAGATTGTCTAGTCCAAATAGGATTAGAAACAGCAGTTTGATCTTACGACAAATAGGACAATATAAAATAAGGATAATTCAAAGTAAAATGGTGGTAAAATTACGATTAAATATACAAATTAATGCATGAAATTTAAATTAAGATCTATAATATAAAATATTTGGTGACTAAAATTCGTGAAATTGAGTAAATTGTGCATAAACGTGAGCAGTGTTCAGGAACATAAAGGATGAGGGCCATTACTCAGCATACCTAAGTGAGTTACCCAGTCTAGATAAAATGAGATGGCGCTTTCTATTATTCTGATGTGTAATTTTAAGGGTACACAGTATCCTAAAAACGATCAAACGTATCGTTTTTTATTGCCTTTCTTAATTGCACATTTTTATTCACCTTAAGTATACAGTTTGGCAGTAGCTGTCCACTTGCAGTTTCACAATAGGTTATCAGTCTTGACTACCAGTAGTAATACTGACAGCATCGAAGCATAAATTACCTTACCAACGCTGAACTGCCGAACAGCGCTCTCTAGCAAATCTAGGTGGCGATTGTGGAAGTACATCTCTATGTGAGTACGGTTTAATTTTGTGTTCCTACCTCCCATTAATGTATGTAAGGAAGTTTTGAAACGACCTGCATATAAAAATGAGAAGCAATGTTCACAATGGCTGAATAACATTCTATGATACCAACCCTTAAAACTTTTATATTAGAAAATTGGACGTTGAATATTTCTAACAAGTTACAGGAATGTAAACCACGTTACATTAACTTTAAAAGGAATGTCCTGTCACATTTAACCCTTTGAAAGGCACTATGATGAGCATATTTTTGAAAACCTTTAGTTGGTTGGTTGTTTTCGAGTTATAACGCGCAAGGGCCATATTTGGCCAAGATGCACCACAAAAACCTTTAGAGTTAAGATGTGTCACATTATATTAACGTATTTTGCACGTAACAAAAATTTAATGGAGTCAACTGGGGTGACTTTTCCCACTTTTCAACTTTGAGCCTTAAAATCTTGGACTTCCTGGTTGATTTTTTCAACAGCTTTTTTGGCATTGTGCGGCTTAGTGTTAGTTGGGTTGATTTATTATATACATATTTTTGCTCAAACTCCCTCCCCACCTCTTCCATTTAAAGCAGTCCTTGACATCAGAATATTGAACGAAAGAATATTTTTATAAGCCTTAGTCTTAATACACCTATAATATTTACGTACTGTAGCCTTAACCGTTTTAGAGACAGTGATATTTATGATGCCCCACCATCTTTACAAGGTCACTTATGATTCAAAGGTCGAATACCTTACAAAAATCTAATATATAATGTTTAAGCAATGTTACATGTGTGTGGTTGATGTGCTGAATTTGTCAAAGTATAATTTCTAGCGAGGTAAACATTTTTTTTTTCAACTGCAACTAACATCAACCTTTCCCTCAGACTTCAGAAGTTTATAATTTTTCTTTCAGTTTTGGCCGCCGTTCAAAATAAACCTCGAAAGATAAGGTAATTAGTAAAGCTTCATTTCGCTCCAAAGTATTTTAAAAACCAAGTTGTGGAAAAATCTTAAATTCCCACACCTATTGATTTTCCCCTCTTCTGATCTCACGTAAAGTATCATACTATCATCGTTGACCATGCCTTGTACATAATATCGTCTACAAGTTCAATTTTAAGAGCTTGAATTAGATTAACATATCGCCAGTTATAGTCCATGTATTACAATCTACGTAGTATGTAAGGTAATCGTGTATTCAATCTACGTGAATATCTGAATTGGCGAGTAGATGGCGCGCATTTCCTGACACATTATCAAGTTTATTTTCTTTATTTTAAATTTGTTCATAAGGGTTCTCAAGATACTCGACTAAAAATAATATCGTTGATGAAGAACATAAATTCATTAACTGACAAAAAAATTTATAGTATACTGCTGTTTAACGATTAGATTAGTTTATAATTAAAAAATGAAATTTTAAGCATTTTGATAGTACTATACATAAACAGATTGAAATATAGTTATACCATCATTATGAAAATAAGTATTTTGTGTCTCCGAAAAAATGTCAGTTAGCGATTTCTTTCTCTAAGCCGACGATATATATTTCTCATGTTTTGCAATTCTATGCGGCTGTGTAAATTTCAATTGGCTAAGTACATACGTGTTTCATGAAAAACTATCAAATTTATTTTGTGCTGTTTTACAATTATTTACTCAAGATACTCTCATTACTTTTGCAGACTATAAACTCTATTGAGTTGTCCCAGATTTATATATAAATGTCCCAAAATAATCTCTCTATCAATGATATTTTTATTATTTTATTGGTTAAATAACCCAAACAAAACCTAAATAATAATTCTCCTTTTCAAATATAGTTTTCGTATGCAATCTTAGTTATGAAATTAGTATTCAAAAATATGTTTATATATAGCAACCTTAAAAACAATCCTAGAAACCTTAATATAATTTCATGGAAATAAATTCAGGACACTTTGTAGAGCTAAAAAAATTTTAGTTATTGCATCTCTATAGTTTAGCTGCAGTAATAAATTTAACAAATTGTTATTTTTATTCTTTCTTGCATAAAGAAATAAAAATCCTTTGCTATGAGGGAAAAGCTATTTTTTTTTTCATTCATAAAAAGCTACTAAATCGATTTAGATCAAAACAAAGTTTTATATTTTCGTGTTGCATTCGAATATTTATTTCTTAATTAGTGTCGCATAAAAATGAACTAAAAACTGAAAAATATGTAGATTTCTTTTAGGTCTTCAATAGTAACAAAATTAAAAGTACGAGAACGGTTAGAGTATTTTTTCGGAAAATGTGAATTAAGTCTGTGAAATTCATTCAGTAATAGCTCCATATTCAAATGTTATACAAATGAATTTATGGAAAACTTTATTTTCCGTACTTAACGGTACACACACACATTCTAATATTCTCTATTATAAAATATGCATGAATTTAGTGGGGTTTTCGTTGTTTTCGAAATTTTACAATTACTATAACCTAATTTATGTTAAGAACATAACTGATTTAAGTACTTTTTCGTATACGTTAAGGACGCATGAGAATATATATAGCAGTGTCATTTTTACTTAGAAACGTAAAAAGAAATATTTGTATTTGAATAGGTTTGATGTCATTTTTAAAATTCACACACTTTGAAAAGCCTATTCACTTCCATGCAAACGAAACATGAAACCATATGCATGAAAATTGTATTAAAGCGTTCTATGGCACATAAAATTTAATTTTAAATACTATACAACCCCTTAAATTCAAACCCAACATCAAAAAGCTGGATTTCATAGAGCTTCCTTATATTTTTTGCAGTTAGTGGAAAATGTTAATCATATATTTTAAAGCTGAATTCTCATCCAGAACCGAAGTTTTCTTATTGAATAAATAATTACCTTTAATATTTAGGAAAGACTTACCTACAGCGAATAGCATTCGCGCAAAAGTTCAATTAAAGTCCGCGTGCTATATCATTAGCATACATATGTTTTTAAAACAAACAAGGAAAATACAAAAAGATTTTAAGAGTCCTATTTATAATAAACGTTATTTTTAAATTTTATATTATCCCTTAACTTTAAACCCAACACCAAAAAACTTGGGTTTCCTAGAGCTTCCTTATATGTTTTTGAAGTTAGTGGGAAAATGTTAATCATGTACTTTTAATGCTGAATTTCCATCCAGAATTTCATATTCACACATTGGATAAAAATATTCAATCAATGGTTACCTTTAATTTTACAAAGAAGTTATCAGCAGCGGATTGCACTCACGCATATGCTCATCAATTACAGTCCACGTACTATCCCTAATATACACATCGTTTCCAACCAAATACAATAAATTACAAAACATTGTAAGGGTTCTATTTATATAAACTCAATTTTAAATTTTGTACGACCCCTTAAGTTCAAACCCAACACCAAAATCCTAGATTTCCTAGAGCTTCCTTGTTTTTGTTAGTTGAAAATGTTAATCATATATTTAAAACTGAATTCTCATTGAAATTTTATATTGGATTAAAATATTCAATCAATGATTACTTTTAATTTTAGAAAGAAATTACCAGCAGCAGATTGCACTCACGTAAAATGCTCATAAATTAAAGTCCGCGTACTATCTCTAATATACACATCGTTTCCAACCAGGAACAAGAAAAATGCAGAACCTTAGATTTCATATTGAATAAAAATATGGAATAAATAATTATCTTCAGGAAAGAATTACCTACAGCGGATTGCATTCACGCAAAAGTTGATAAATTAAAGTTCATAGAACGTACTACGAGTATATCACTATTATACACATCGTTTCTAAACAAAAATATTTTAAGGGTTCTACTTATATAAACTTTAATTTAAAATTTTATACGACCCCTTAAATTCAAACCCAACACCAAAATCCTAGATTTCCTAGAGCTTCCTTGTTTTTGTTAGTGGAAAATGTTAATCATATATTTTAAACTGAATTCTCATTCAGAACTTAAAATTTTATATTGGATAAAAATATTCAATCAATAATTACCTTTAATTTTAGAAAGGAATTACCAGCAGCGGATTGCACTCACGCAAATGCTCATCAATTAAAGTCCGCGTACTATCCCTAATATACACATCGTTTCCAACCAGGAACAAGAAAAATGCAAAAAGATCTCCGATCTTGAAGAGTCGTTAATAAGCGCAAGTGATGGAAAAGATGTTCTGAAGAGGTGTAATTTTAATCCAGCAGTGCTAAAAATATCGGTTTCCTGGATAACAAATAAGACTTGCACTTATTTTGAACTTGTCTCAGTAACGATAATCTGCCAACAACAATTAGAATCGCTCCGTGGAGGCTAGACATGATGGATACAAACGACGTCAAGCATTTGTAGTGGACGTATTCGTGTATCGTGAAGTAGAAAAGAAATATTGCTTCTAATTACTGGCCTTAGAAGTGCTAATTAATGCCATCATTTACTTCAGGTGTTGTATTTCTCACCTAGAGGGAAAAGACAGTGTCTTTCCAATATTTCCAGCATGAAGTGTTAGGAGTTATTTCCGAGTGAAGGTAGTTCCTGGACTACTTTGTTAGGGTATTTGCCTTTGTGTAATGAGACAATTCATAACTTGAGGACTCTTTTTTGTGTGCTGGGTTTCTTTTAATGTTCAAGTGATGCGTGTAAATTTATGTTGATTTCTTAAGATCGGAATCGCCAAAACTTCTTAAAAAGCTTTAAATCAAAATTAACCACCGTCGTTTTGGGTGCCGTAGTTTGCTGTTATTACTTTATAAAATTACTGATACGCAAAAACAATTTATTTTATCCGAGCATTATTATTTTATGTTCAAATACTTTTGCTGCTTGAGATAGAATTTATGACTCTAGTTGCTTTTTATGACAGTTGAAGAAGCAAATCGGTAGCTCCGGAAGCTATTTTCAGCTCTCATTTTTAGTTTCATTACATTAGAACTGTATATTTCTGATATAAAAAAATTAAAGATTCGTGTCACTCTTTCACGGAAATATTTCATGTTATTTAATATTAGAAAATGTAATTTCAGCATTAAAGATAGTTTGCTAGTTGCGCTACGTTTTAAATGTCGAACAAAAATATAATTTACCATTTTGTTCATAAATTCAATTGTATAGATATTTATAATCTTCTAATATGATGTATATAAAACAATTTCCTAATAATATAATTTCCTTATGAAACTTCAAATTTGTGGAATATTGGATTCTATTGTTATTAAGGTTAAATTTAACTTATTTTGAACTTTACCCTTGAGCATCAGTTCCAAAATATTCTACACTTGAATCAATCCTAACATAGCAGTGTTGTAGATAGTATGAGATGTATTATCTCTTCACGTTTCAAGTGAACATAAAAAATGTATCTTAACGTAACAATGTCCTTAAGATAACTTTAAATTTACGTAATACTAGATTCTATTGCTGTTAAGTTAGCATTTTATTTCTTTTGTTTATTCATTTAATCAACATAAGTGCAAAGGCCTATATAGAATCAGTTACAAAATATGGTGGCCTTGTTACCCCTCCAAGTGGTGTTGACGAAATATTTCATCTATTAGAAGGGTTAAGTTTGAAGTGCAGCGTGTATTTATAGAACAAGGAAGAGAATATATGATAGAACTTAGTTGATGGTATTGTTCATATATTTCCTTAATTGATGGCGTTCTTATACTTGCTAACTTTCATCTCTGGGCCTTAGTTTACCCGATACATGGCAAAGAAAAACATATTTAAAAATATAGATAAGGTCACCCACCTCAATCACCGAGCACTACTGTTAAGTTTGAAATGCAGCCGGTACTTAAAGGAAAAGGAAGGGATTATATGATAGCACTTAGTTAAATTTGTTTTTCACATACTTTTTTTAAGACCCTGATCTTCCAGTGACATACTTGCTGTCTTTCATTTCTGGGCCTTAGTTTACCCGATACATGACGAAGAAAACCAGATTTACAAATACAAATAAGGCTTCAAACTCAATCCCCAAGCACCACTGTTAAGTTTGAAAAGCAGTCGTTATTTTCAGGAAAAGGAAGGAATTATATGACAGTACTTAGTTAAATATGTTGTTCGCATACATTTATAAGATCCTGACCACCTAGTGACATGCTTGCTGGCTTTCATTTCTGGGCCTAAGCTTACCCGATACATGTCAAAGGAAAACAAATAACATGATATTATAAATGAAATAACTGTTGACAAAGAGGTTCAGAAACTGCCTGTTACTTAAACCCTCCCGAATGCAGATAAGTATTTCCGCATTACAGCGCCTGGAAGTCCATTTGTAACTGCTCACCAAACATTTAAGTGATGTAAGGCCTACGCTAGGAAAAATCCAGTATTAAGAGTGAGCAAATAATTCTTTCCGGCAACAGAAATGAAATTGCCTAGGAAAAGGAATTCGGGAAAATGCAAATTCTTCCCGAATCCCTCGCTGAGGATTCTTGGGGAAAAGGAAGCTCCTGTAAGAGGATTATTTGGACCATTTTCGGACCCTTACTTAAGATTCCGGAGAGTGCTTTGCTCTTTGCGGTTGCTTATAGAGTTGGAGCACGTACTCCACCAACCCGATGTCACCAGACGACTTTTGGCGATCAGTTCCACCCCTTGACTCAACCATCGTGTTCCTCAGAGAATTCCCTTTCACCGATATCAGACATACAGATACAAAAGAAGGAAGATATATGACTAGTCCGGATGTGGAGAACCGGAGGGGCCGACGACAAACTAAGAACATTTGTTTAGAAAATCTCGGACTGGTGCTGGGGCATTGAAATCGCTCGATGCGAAATTTAACGGAGGGATACGGTTTTTAAGGGAAGTATGAACACAAAATTTTAAAAGCTATCGACTTTGGCATTTTTAGAGATTTGGAATCTGCTTTTTCGAATATTTCAATTTTTTCTTGTATTCCTTTTAGCAACTTTAAAAATGTAAATAAATGTATTCAAAAATGAGACTAAACTTAAATTTTGAACTTTTTTCTAGATTTTCACGAAATGAACGGTTTTATAAATCTTTTCTAAAAACTACTAAAGTCTGAAGAACAGGAGGTCCGACGTCAAATTAAGAACATTTGTTTAGAAACACTCGGACGGTGCTAATGCATTGAAATCACTCGCCGCTAAATTCAACAGATAATTACGATAGGACGTAATTATCTCGCGATAAACTTGAATTAACGTCGCACTGGAGCAACGCACGGGCTATTGGAGACTGTCCGGGATTAATCCCGAAGGGAAAGAACCGAGGGCAACCGAGGCACATTTTGAATCATCGTCAGATGACTAGGTAAACACCCGAGCTGGTACCCCACTCTCCTAACATCCACACCATGCAACGTGCGCGGTTTTAACCCTCCTGGTGGTTATCTCCAGGAAGTATCTCGTCATTAGCAAAATTGACCAGATCCTAAAGGACGAGATATCTCGTCATTAGAAGAAAAACTGATCAGATATTGTTGGATGAGATATCTCGCGTCATTAGCAAACTGATCAGATCTTGATCCCGTCATCATAAAAAAAGTTGGCAATATGATGAAATATCTTAAATTAGTAAAATTGGTAAATTAGTAAAATTAATAAATTAGTAAAATTAATAAATTAGTAAAATTGGTCAAATCTTGATGGAAGAGATATCTCATCGAAACCACTTGGAGGTTAAAGGGAGTTTGAATCCAAAATTTTGAAAAATATTGACTTTGAGATTTTTAGAGATATGGGTAATAGTTTTATGGTCTTTCAAAATATACTTAAATTTTTCTTGTACTCCTTTAAGCAGTTTAACTTTTTTCAATTTTTCAATTAGGTAATTGAAATTTATTAAACCATCTGGACTCCAATTATTTCAAAGTATTAAAGCTACTTCTTTCTATTCTCTTTTTACCTTTCATAGCTATACTCCAAGGACAGATTTACTAACTGATTAGACCTCCTTTTGTTAGAGTGTAATACTTGACAGTACAACTTCAATTCATTTTTTAAAATTCGATTTTGAAGCCACTCGTCTCATTTCTTTTGCTTTGAATCCGGCGGAAAATGTTTATTTTCCATCTTCAGATTTGATTCTTAAGTGGAATAAGGTGAGCTGTGACCTAAGCATCAAAACAACGAATACAAATGAAGCTCTTTTCCGCTGAGTAAGATAAATATACACAGGATGCATAGTAAAGTCTTAATACACCCTCGAAACTGTTGAACGCAGATAGCTAGTTATGAAAGTGATGAATAGGTATAGTAAAGTGAGAAAGTGCTTCTAGATGAGACCGCTTGCAGCGCCCCTAGCGGTACAAATTGGAATTATGCCCTCCGATATTGAAAATTATACTACATATATGGAAAAAGTCATTTACAAAGAAGAGCATTATCGATTTAGAGCGCGATGACACCGTGCTTACGTGAATAGCGTGAATAGCAAACATGAAATGCTAATAGGTCGGTATTCTAGTCCCTTAAATTCAACGTCCCTAATCGCGTCACAACGCAGCAAGTTAGGGGAAATAGGTAGGGCCACTGTAAAACCTGATAAGATATGTGCGATCGATGCACAACATACTACACGTAAATAGGGTGAATAATAAACATGAAATGCTAATTAGTCGGTATTCGATTCCCTTCCATGCTACGTCTCTAATTGCATCACGAAGCACCAAATTAGTAAAAATAGGTTGGGCGACTGTAAAACTTGACACGTGCGATCAATGCACAACATACTACAACCAGTAAGTAACGAATGCAGAGCGAAGACATCGGAAAATGAAATATATTGATATTTAAAATACTATCAGAAATGAATAAAAACACATGAGAAATACAAGTTTTACTGTCTATTCGATATGCCCACCGTCGTCCAAACTACACATTTGTATCCAGGACAGAGCTTTTTGTTGCAGTATTTTAGATGTCCTTCTGGTACATGTATCAGTAATGTGAATACCGACTAATTAGAATTTCACGATTTCTATTCACTATTCATGTAGGAAGAGTTCATTTCTTGCTAAATCGATTATGCTCTTCAAATTTGAAAATTAACTTGTTCCGTATCTCTTTTGCATAGTTTTCGAGTTAAAGCTAATTTTCGTTCTGTACCATTAGGGGACGCCGTAAGCGATCTCATTTTGTAGCACATAGTCAACCTTTACTATATATATATATATATATATATATATAACAATTCTTCTTCTCCTTTTCCTTTTTTATTTGTGGTGATGGTCTATATATATATATATGCACTGTGGTATAGCTTGCCTGTTACAAACATGGCATGTTTTATATGTTTCAATGCGAATACCAATTTATTAGCATTTCACGAACTCTATTCACACTATTCATGTACGAAGGGTTTCATTTCTTACTAAATCGATGATGCTCTACAACTTTCTATGTAACTTTTTATCCGCATCTAGCATCTTTTCGAGATATCACTAATTTCCTATATACATATCGGGCCACTAGGGGACGCTGCAAGTGATCTCATTCTGTAGCATATAGTCACCCTTTACTATAGTTATATATCACTTTGATAATTCACTTTTCATTCATTAATTTTTTGTAGCATTTTGCGTTCGACAATTAAGTGGGTGAATAAGGAATTTCCCATGCACCCCATATAAATTTGCGTGTTACCAATATTGCATATTTTACATATGTTTTAATTTATAATGGCACGTGTCAAAGTTAATTTTTAAAAATACCCATCTGATATGAAAGTTATAGAAATGCTGAAGTTTTAATGAACTAAGAATATAAAGAGTACCGTAACTTTAATTAATACATATTTCGTCTCTCTAATTGTCTTAAAATTCGGTCTTTAGCTTATGAATAATTTATAAAATGTCGGAACAGAGCTTTATTCCCATCTTTGTAATTAACTTACGTATCCCACGAAGCGACAAGTGTGAAGATATATTCGTTTTGCAGTACACTACGCGATACATCATTAGTATTTGCTGCGTAAATCAGTTGTAAGACCTAAGTAAATAGAGAATAAATACGTTGAGGTAATGAGTCAAATCTATCGAAAAATATAAATATTTTCGTATAAATAAACCCAAAAACAGCACTAAAAACATTAATCCTGTTGATCGGCGTTTTAATGAGTTTTATTTTATTTTTGCATAAGATATGCATCAGTGACCAGGGGAATAGTTATCTCGAAATCTTTAGTCAGTGGCGTGTCAAGTGGGAATGTCGACTGCTATAACTATAATAATGATTATTTTATTTTCTTGAAGTTACTAACATTTTATAAATTAATATTCATTATATAATATAATAGTGTACTAACTTTATATTCATTATAAAGCAAATTTGGTTCCATTTCATTCGATTTAGCTACAGATGCCTCCAAATAGTGAAAGTTATTTTATGGACACCTTGTACTTATACGACAGCTTGTTTCATGACTATTTTGCCCTGGGTCAGTGTTTTCCAAACTGTGACTTATTGTGGAGGTTATTGAAAGGAAAGCCCAGCTATTATCACAAATATTATTTTCGAGCATACATCGGTCGTTTGAAAACAACGTTTCAGACGTATTTTTCATGAACATAGATAGAGTTCAAATCGATATCAAGAAAAGCGACATTAGCGAGATTATTGTACTCTACCTATGAGTAATGATACAATCGGAGTCAAGTTGTTTGTGAAGTACTTATAATAAAGCGAACACAAAGAATGCGTGCGTTTTGTTTGTCGTTCAAAGAGCTCTATGCTATTCTCGGAAGGCATAGATTGGTAGATCAGCAAAAAGGTTTCATCTTTGCCGCCGATATTATTGTGTTCTATCAAATATACATTTTGTTTTTCACTACGATTTTAGAACTATTTAACCCTCCTGGTGGTTGTTGGATGAGGTATTTCGTCATAAGCAAAACTGACCTGATCTTAATGAACGAGATATCTCGTCAATAGAAGAAAACTAATGAGATTTTGATCTCTTCGTCACCAAAATATAGGTAACAGCTTGACGGGATATCTCGTCATTAGTAAAATTGGTCAGATCGTGATGGACGAAATATCTCGTCGAAACCTCTTGGAGGGTTAAAATATGTCACCTTTATTAAATTATTACGAATATGTCAGTAAAGTTACATTTTATGAATAAGAACTCTCAAGATTTTCTTATACATATTTGCATCGTCATCTGGCCGTGCTTCAAAATTACGTGATGTTGTCTTCGGATCTTTTCCCTTCGGGTTTGTTCCCGGACCATCGCCAATAGTCCGTTATGTTGCTCCAGTGCGACGTTAATTAAAATACCTACCTACCTCTACATTTTTCAAGGTATTTTATTTTGTTATTAACCCTCTGAGCGCCACGAGATTTTCGAGTAGTGTAGTATTGCTTTTCCCCTACAACACACATTTCCTTCGGGATTGATCCTGGACCATCGCAAACAGCCCGTTGTGTTACTTCAATGCGACGTTAATTAAGTACCTACCCTACAACTCACGCAATGACCAAATAACCACATTTATTGGTTTACAGAATGTAGATTGAATCCTGAGAGAAGATCCTATTGGTCAAGAAGTCAAAACTGGTTAGAAGTCATGTAGTGAAAACTGCAGGTTGCAGAACGTATACATGGATGTGAACCCCTCGGAGGGTTAAATAAATCATCATCTAATTGAAATTTTGCCTCAAATTGTTAAGAAAATAGGGGTTCGCGATATTTTTATTTGAATAAAGAAGGATTTACAAAAAGTTTTTAAAGTTACTCCTTGTATGATTCCTAAGTTCATCCCTTTCCAACCTTTCTTTTTCAGGAATTATTTTCTTTATAATACAGTACAAAATAGGGCCCATGCCATAGAAATACTATAATCGTAAGCTTTTATAACTCTTTTTAGGCTGTTGCTGAATGTATTTCACGCTATTCTTTTATTAGAAGATGGGAACTTAAAATTTTAAATTTGAGAATACGTGTTTTTGGCATCTCGTCCATACACTCGATTTTCTACCGAAAAAAGAATCCGGTAAACGCAAAATCGATTCTTTCAGTTCAGCAAAACTAAAACAGTTTTAAAATAAATTGCATTTAAAAACCGAAAATCGCGTCTTAAAGTATAAGGTTCAATTTTTTAAAACTTCCAATTCTTCGCTTCTTTAAAACAGGTGCATGTTTCACAATCCCTTGTATTTTCCAATTTCCGAAATCTTTAGAAAGCAATAAATGCCACAATGCGAAGAACAAAATCGCGATTCTCAAAACGTTGATGTTTAAACTTTGAAAAGTAATGTAATGCATTTAAAAAAATTCTCAATTCTTCACCGATTTGCAAAAAGCTCATATCTTCCAATTTCCAAATCAACGCAACACCACAATGCGACGCAAAAAATCACTGGAATCGGAAAATATTCGGAAGATGCATATTTCCCAACCCCATGTATTTTCCAATTTCCAAATCGATAGAACACAGTAAATGCGACCATGAAGAAAAAATACGCTATTTTCAAGACACTAATGCTTTAACTTTAAAAAACGATATAATTTATTTAAAAAATAAATTCTCAATACACTTATTTGAAAAAAACCCTCATATTTTCCAATTTCCAAAACTACAGAAAGCAATGAATGCGACAATATGAGAACAAAATTGCGATTCTCAAAACGTCGATGATTTAACCTTAAAAAGCGATATAATTTATTAAAAAAATTCTCAATTCTGCACCGGCTTGAAAAAAACGCATGCTTTCAGTTTCCAA
The DNA here is from genome assembly GCA_933210815.1 of Meta bourneti. Lineage (NCBI taxonomy): Eukaryota > Metazoa > Arthropoda > Arachnida > Araneae > Tetragnathidae > Meta > Meta bourneti. Next base: position 55,783,464 of record OW119934.1, on the reverse strand, counting down.
ATCTGCAGAACGCAATAACACAATGAAATCATCACAATTAAAAAATCGCTGGAATCTCAAAACTTTAATGCTTTAACTTTTAAAAGCGATAGCAAAAAACATTAACAGCATATGTTGAAGGAAATAAAAAAGGTTTATGTTAGCACACACAGTTTGAACTCCCGTATCTGTAAGAAACAGTGTGAACTTCCTGGCATGCAAATAAGAAAATGAGAAAACTGTATACACATTTATACTAATTGTCTCCTCATCTTTGAACAATTTTGAATGTTTTTGGAGCTGCTCAGGACTGATTAATGAGTAACCTTCTTTAACAAATGATTTTAATTAGAAATTTCACCATGTACAGTTCGTGAGATAGGATTTTTTTCATCTTGGTAGAAATAGCGGAATTTTTCTTTTAATTGTTAGATTCAGCGAGTAGAGGGCGATAAAGAAGGCATTGTTCTTTCTTGTCATTAAAGAACGCCGAATTTTTCTTTATTAAATTCACTCGTCGGCAACATTACTAAAGGGAATGAAAGTGAACAGAGAAACCAGTTTGAGGTTCAAATCGATACTGACTTTGTCATGTCCCTTGAATGCATTTCTTTCATGCTTCAATAACAACAATCAACGAATATTGCAGCATCAGAAAGCTCGGTTTCGTTTTGATTTTGTGTTTTATTTTAGATTTCTTAAGACAATGAAATTTGGATAGACGAAATAGGTATTGGAGTACTCTCTTATGTAGCTGGTACCTAAAAACTAAAACCAATTATATTGAGTTAATTGTGCTTCAACACTTCGACAGATCTGAACATAAAGCTACAGCATTGATGGGAAATTTGATTTTAAAAGGAGGTTAATTTTCTGCAGGCAATTTAAGTCTAGTAAAAGCTTTCTTTGTCTCTTGTAAGTAAATTTTTAAATTGCATTTATTTATAAATCCAAATAGATAGATATATTCAAGAAATACTTTTAAGTTTAAATTATATATAATAATCCCTAATAATATAGAAACCCTCGTTATATAGTATGTATTTTGATTGCTTTTAAGTGGGCAAAAGTATATCGTTTAGGGCTCGATCCCCACGGCCCCTGCCCTACATACATCAGTGATACTTGACCTTACATTATAATATGGAAAGTGAAATAATGGAGTGTAGTGTTAGTTTCCAGGCTTACTTTACATATTTTGAGTCACAGCTATCACCATGGGCCCTCCACTACATACGTCCCTGGTACTTGACCTTACCTTGCAAAGATAAACTTTCAATAAAAGGGTGTATTAGTGTTAACTTTGCATATTTGACACATAACGATCATCATGGGCCCTCCTTCTACATACGTACCTGGTACTTGACCTTACCTCGGAAAGCTATACTTGCAATAATAGGGTGCATAGTGTTAACTTTCTGGGAACATTTGCATATTTTAACTCTTAATTTAAAAAAATCTAAACTCAATTTTTTGTACTTTATAGTTCTTTCCATGTGAGATTGTTTTTAAATTCTTAAAAGCTCTTAACATTTTACCTATCATACATAGACAGACGGATAAGATAAACACATTTTAATTTTTACTTAAAAATGTATGATGAAATTTAATTTATATTTAAGGTTTATTTCTGGAATGAAACTATTAGCACTGAGTGCAAATTCATGCAAGTGGTACTTGAATTCCTTTAAAGCGTACTCCATTCAAACATTAAATTTTAAACCATTTCCTCAAAAATATTTCTACCTTTTTAAACCACCTAAAAAATACTGTTCAAGCATTTGAAAACATTAAAATGCTGCCAAACACTAATACGAAAAATAAAAAAATTACCAACAATTTATAATTAAATTTGAATATCTTAATTGATTCTACACAACAACCTTACTACAAATGCTGTTTTATCTCTATCCAATGCTTTCATTAATAATTAGTTTCGTTAACTACCAAAAAGATTTGCTACGGTTTTTTAAAACTCAAAAACTGCACTTGATTATTACTTCATAATTTATCACTTAAAAGAATCATCCTTCTTTAATCTAAAGTTACGTATTCAGAAAAATTAAGGCATCTTTTTTTGCAAATAAATCAATAAAATACCGAACCTGCTGCTGAAAATGAATTCTTGAAGTTGGGGGAAAGGAGAAAAATAAAGCAAGAATTTTAATTCTTTTCCCTATGATAGTTTTTATAATGAAAACTATTCTTTAATTATTCAATCGGAAACGATAGCAACATAACTTTTCTAGATTGAATTTGTGCAAGAATAATTAAAATAGTAGAGAATATTCAAGAATAATTAGCTTAAATTGTGTTTTTCACTTCTTGTAGATGTGCAATTTTTTATTTGCAGGGAAAAACATGGTGCTCTTTGTTTGTTTCGTGTAGTTGTGATCATAAAAAGTATGCAAGACTGAAAACTGGATGAACATTACAAACGAAGCCTGAACCAGCAATACTGAACGTTTTAAATTATTTGTCATCTTGATTGGATTTTATGGCGGCAAAGGCCATATTTGGCTATATTGCGCCAAACACAATTAATGCAACCTCAAGTAATAGACACACACACAAGGAAAGTTTTACTGACACAGAAGAGAGAAATATACTCAGGTAGGAATCAAACCTTCATCGCCTACAACTCGTAATTTGTCATCTCGGCTTTTGCATCATGATGTAATGTTCTGATCAAAAAAAAATTCAGTGTTTTTAACAAGATATCATCACAAAATTCCTTTCATCGATGTACTCAAGAAATTGATATTTTACATATCGATACTTTAAATCTTAATAATTTATATTCAAAATTTACATATAGTTTGATTAGTTAAAGTATCGGTACTCTCAGTGAAACATACACTAATATTTTAAACCATCAAGGAAAATGTTTATAAGATCTTTTCTCTGTTTCAAACTGCAATTCAAATTTTAGTAATAATGGAAAATTTATTTACAATACATTAACTCTTCTGGGGGTTATCTTCGCGTCTAAAACTGCCCTGTAGTGACCAGCCTCTAGTGCAAAAGCCTGTTCCAAACTGTCACCAGTTCTGGTCAAGGGACAATTTGTTTTTCCAACTTGGATTTTCATTTCTCTTGGAGTAATAGGACAGTTTGTTTCGGCGTAGTATCTCGTCATTAGCAAAACTGAACAAATCTTGAACGAGAAATCTCGTCGAAACACGTGGAGGTTTTTGAGCAATTACAAGCATAAAAATCGTCGTAACAAAAAACATACGTTCACAAAATTCAGAATTGCACTGTGTTTAATGATTTTAATGTAAATTTGAACGATTCTGCGAGTTCATTAACAGTTAAAATACAACCAAGCACAATTGGAGATAACGTTATGCAATTAAGCACACATATCTATAACCTAAGAAATTAAATATAAAATACCATTCTGAGAGCAATCATAATACTTAGTGAATAATCCTTGAAGAATCGCACATTTTATTTTATATTTATATAGATTTTGAATTATGCATTAATATTGAATAAATTTGTCTTTGGATATTTATTAGTTGGTATAAATTTTGCATAATAATGACAACCATTTGAGTCTAATTTTATAGCAGCTGTCAAAAAGTATTAGAGTTGATTATATAATTGCTGTAGAATACATTCCCTTTTATAATTAGAATGGTAAACAAAAGCTAACAAAACGGCGATTCGAAATGTATAGGATAGCCCCATAAAACAAAAACTATCACTTCCCATTTCATAATTGTTGGTCTTAGCGTATATGTATTCCCTTTGACATTAAAAGAACAGGAAACCATGATACAAGTTAATAGTTTTTATTTAAGCATTATTAATGTCCCATTAACAAATTACAAGAATATTTTCGTACCGACAGTTTTGTGGAAAATCAATACATTGTTTTTATTTCTCTTTTACTGCCAGATATCAAGAGAATACCAATAAAGATATATACATAACCTTATTTCTGAAACTAAGAAAATTAAGTCATTCGTAAAGTTCGTTTGCATAATATATATTGAATTTGCACTTTTAAGTGAATAATTACCGTTTGATAAAATATAAATCGGATTTTTACATTTGAATAAATATTGTTTCGTAAAATATTTTTCTGGTATCTTACTCCAAACATATATGAATACGATTTTATGTAGCTGGGCATAAAATACATTGCAATTTGTAAGTAGTATTAACCCTCCTGGTGGTTGTCTCGACGAGGTATCTCGTCATTAGCAAAACTGATCAGATCTTGAATGACGAGATATCTCGTCATTAGAAAAAAATCTGATCGGATCTTGATATCGTTACAATAAAAAATTTCGCAATAATTTGATGACGAGATATTTCGTCATTAGAGAAGTGGTCAGATTTTGATGGCCGAGATATCTCGTCAAAACCACTAGGAGGGTTAAAATGTAGTTTAAAAGTGAAATGGGGGACTGAAGATTTAAATGAGTTTCAAAACCTTGAAGGGTTACTGAAACACAACAGAAACTTATTTAGAACTCTAAGTATTGTATCTTGTTTTAAATTAAAAAAATGACTATATGTATTCAAATCTGGTCTTCCAACATGACAAATTGAAAATTAACTAAAAAAGTAGCTTTTCTTGGGTAAAACGATGTATTCGAAATAATGAGAGAAAATGACTGAATGACTGCCGTTTTGCGTAAAATGAGTGCAAAATGCCCAACAAAAGGGCTTCAAACCAGCTGTTTTTTTACGAAATGCATTTCTATTAATTCAAATACTGTTTCAGTCCTGCCAAAAAATATGCAAAATCAACAAAGCCCTAGCCTTTGTAATTAGAATTTAAGAAAATATAATGTTAACAAGGAATATTAGATTTTCATGTTTAAAACGATTTAACAAATGTAACAACAATGAAAACAATTGTTTCGAATGAAATGCTTCCATATATTTTGTCGGAATAGAGTAACTCTACTAAATTCAACTTAAGGGGTCGCCGTGACTCAGTAAGTATGCCCACTATGCTAGCAATCTGCGAGCTGCAGGCGGAACACATTCGATTCAGCCCGGAATGTATTTCTCTCTCATGTGTCAGTAAAATTTTCCTTGAGTGTGTATTTCCATTACTTGACGCGTCTTGTCTTGTGTTTGGTTCAGCTTAGCCAAATATGGCCTTTGCGCAATAAAACTAAAAATCAACTAAATTAAAACCTAACTTGGCACCGTTAGTTAATTATCATACGGAATATTTTTGTACCTTATCACCAACGTTTACCATCTAGTCATACTTATTGAAGTATATTTTTATATTAAATGCTCCGCGATCCCTTTTCAACAGAGGGACCGTCGTGGCTCTGTGGGTATGTCCACTGAGCTAGCGACTTTCGAGTTGCAGGCGGAGCAGGTTCGATGCTTGACAGTTGCGATCCTCCCTGGGTGTATTTCTCTCTTCTCTGTCAGTAAAACTTTCTTTGTATGTGTCCATTATTTGATATTATATGTCTTGTGTCAGACGCAGTATGGCCAAATATGGCCTTTGCGCCATAAAAATCCAACCAACCAACCTTTTTCAACAAATCTTGTAAAAAAGACACGAAACAAACTGAAACTTATTTCTACTTGTCATAAATATAGTGATTCAGCGATTAGATTTCTTAGAAATATAATTTTATCTAAAAAATAGCGCTGAATAATTGAGCCGGAAACTGATATTCAACTATTGCGAATGACTCAGTCTGTTCTCATCTCTCGTAAATAGACATGTAATACTGAAGCTTATTTCTGTCTCAAAATATACTGACTCAGTAATCAGATTTTAAAGAAATATAATTACTACTATAGAAGATTATTACTATTTACTAACAAATTTTCACAAGCACATGGATGCAACAGAATATTTAAGCATCTTGAAAATACTTTTTTGGTTTATGTGATCAAAAATATCTGAAATGTTTACAGCACTAGAACAATGATAAAAACAGTGATTTATTACCTCAGCTGGAACTGATAACCAGCTAATAAATGCTGTTAATGCACAGCATTAGATCTTACACTGCAGTTTATTTCCATCTCATAAATATCCTGATTCACTAAGCAATTTTAAAGAAATTTAGTTTTTTACAAGCCGATTTTCGCAATTGAAAGTTTACAAATGTTTTTACACACTGGCACATGTTATGTTAGAATACAGTTTTTTAGCACCTTAGGAATATTTCCACCAGTTTATAAAACAAAAAGTATCAGGAATGTGAATAGCACTGAAACAATGCTAAACAAGCGCTCAATTACTACCTCAGTTGGAAGCTGATATCCAGCTATAAAATGACTCGATTCTTTATCATCGGATCTAGCAAAATGGATACGTATTACACTGCAGCTTATTTTTGTCATAAATATACTGATTTAGGAATCAGTTTTAAATAAATGTAATTTTATAAGCAGATTCGAACAATTTAAAGTTTACAAAAGTTTTTACGCACTCGCGCATGTGCTAAGTTAGAATACGGTAAAATACGCACCTCAAAAATATTTCTCGTTACTGAAACAGAAAATATCAGAAATATGCACAGAACTGAAACAATGCTAAAAAAGGGCTAAATTATTATCTAGCTAGAACCTAATATCTAGTCATGAAATGCTCCGATTCGTTATCATCAGATTTAGCAAAATGGATGCGAACTACACTGCAGCCTATTTTAGTCATAAATATACTGATGTAGGAATCAATTGTAAAGAAATATAATTTCACAATCTGATTTTAACAATTGAAAGTTTGCAAAGGCTTTTACACATTTGTACAGGTTCGGTTAAAACATAATTAATCACCTCAAAAATATTTCTATATGGTTTCGGTGGAAGTAAAAATCAGAAATACGTAAAGCACAGGAATATAAAGCTAAAAATATATCGCTGAATAATTTATTACCTCAGCTGGAAACTGATATCCAGCTATTAAGTGCTCCGATCCCTTTTCATCAGATCTTGCAAAATGGATGTGTATCTCACTGAAGCGATACTTGTAGGACAGAGGTCCACCAGATATATTCAAAATTTCTGCGTGAGAAGCGGCATTTGTGCGGAAAATTACTCCATGTCCTGTGTTGGTAATGACACCATTTACCTATCAAGAGAAGAAAACATTATAACATCTACTTTATTATTCAGAACAAAGGTGTACTTCAACATTGAGATTAGACCATTTTATAGATGCATGGATTTGTTTGACGCTATACAATATCGTTCGGGACATTTAGGTTATTTATTGCAGTCAGGTGGTAAATTGGATGAGTTCATTTTTCCCCAAGTATATGTTTTGCCTAGAATTTTGTCAAATGCTACGTGTCTTTTGCCTAGAATTTTGTAAAATGCTACGTGTATTTTGCCTATAGTTATGTAAAGTATACATGGAATTAAAATACAAGTGTCAAATTCCTTAAGTGAGCAAACACAATTTTATCACATGAACATCTCAGTATCTGTTGTATATAGTGATGCATTACACATGTATTTGAAAACTATATTCATTACAAACTTAACTCTTCAAGTGGTTTCGACAAGATATCTCGTCCATGAAGATCTGACCAATTTTGCTAATGGCGAGATATTTCGTCATCAAGATATTGCCATTTTTTATTATGAAAAGTACTGTGTATATACCTTTTAAGTTAGGTGGGTCGCTGATGTTTCCCATTTTAAAATAGTTGCTGATGTTAATCGCTTTAAAATAGTTCCTGATGTTAACCGTTTTAAAAGATTAAGTTGCTGGTGTTAGCCATTTTAAAACAGTTAGTTGTTGATGTTATTCGCTTTAAAAGAGGTGGCTGAGAGATGCTTGCTGTTTTAAATAGGAGTCACTGATGTTCGCGGTTTTAAAATAGTTGCTGGTGTTATCTGTTTAAAGAGCATATCACTGATGTTACCGTTTGAAAAGAATGGGTCGCTGAAGCTAGTTATTTCTAACATAGTTGCTGAAGTTAGCCATTTTAAAAGAATGGATCGCTTATGTTAGTCGTTTGAAAATAATGAGTCCCTATATTAGCCTTTCAAAATAGTTGCTGATGTTAACCGTTTCAAAGTGTCGGTTGTTGATGTTAGTTGTTTGAAAATAATGGGTCGCTGTATTAGCCATTTTAAAACAGTTGCTGATGTTAGGCGTTTTAAAAGAGTGGTTCAATGTTATGTTAGCCGTTTAAAAGAATGGGTCGCTGCAACTAGCCATTTTTGAAACAGTTGCTGATGTTAGACATTTTAAAAGAATGATCAGTGATGTTAACCGTTTGAAAATAATGGGTCCCTAATATTAGCCTTTTTTAAAATAGTTGCTGATGTTAACCGTTTTAAAATTGCATGCTGCTAAAATGTTAGCCCATTCAAAACAGCTACTTGATGATGGTAGGCGTTTGAAAACATTGAGTCGCAGATGTTAGCCGTTTGAGAAGAATGGGTCGCTGATGTTAGCCACTTGAAAGTAAATAATGTGTCGCTTATGTTAGACACTTGAAAGTAAATAATGGGTCTCTAATGTTAGCCGCTATAAAACAGCTATTGCTGGGATTAGATGTTTAGCAATAGTCAGTTTCTGGTGTTAGCCGTTTTAAAAGCGTTGGCCACTGATGTTAGCCATTTTGAAAAGTTAGTTACTGATGTTAACCGTTTTAACTCTCCTGGTGGTTGTCTTGACTGGGTATCTCGTCATTAGCAAAACTGACCAGATCTTGATGGACGAAATACCTCGTCATTATTTAAATTGGTCAGATCTTGATGCACGGGATATCCCGTCGAAACCACTTGAAGGGTTAAAAGAGTGGATCCTTGATGTTAGTCACTTTAAAAGAACGATCCTGATGTTAGGAGTTGCAAAAACATGTGGCGCAGTCCATAAAAGATTTGAGAGCCCTACTTTAATGTTACAAAGAAAGTGTAAGAGACAAGTTACAAAGTACTTATTAGTCGCATTTGTAAAACTCAAATTAAACATTTCTAACGAGAGACGCTGAATTACACCCAGACATTGCAAAACATTGTCTCTCGTTTCAGCAGTGGCTAGTTAAGTCCTAAGAAGAATTGCATTTTTTAGGACATAACATTTTATGATTTGTAGTAAAAAAATTTCAAAGCTGCGTCGTAATTAAAAATGAAAGCAAACTTATTTTATTACGCAAATCCTTTAATTAGAGGCCACATGTTCACGACTCCCTCGTTGAAGCCAATGCTGTAATGGCTTTTCAAAAAAGTTTTTAATGGCCTTTCGTGTGCTGCTGAAACAAAAAAAGCGAACCGGTTTTATTTTTCAACGAGATAAATTTATGATATTTGTTCAAACCATTAACATGAATGACATAAAAAATATGCGTTTAGCAATAAATGCTTTATAATGGTGGATTATATTCGAAATAAGTATATTTTATCATGAAAGTTGGAGTTTTACGAATAATTCATATTTCCTAAGCAAACAGATTGGATAAAAGAATGTTTCATTTTACAACGAGATTGCAAATACCGATTTTTTGCCTCCTTTGTTTCCTCTCACAAAAACGCTTCTTTTCAATATTTATAAGAGTAATTCATTTCATGAGTGCGAGTACTTTCAATCCGGCAATAATTAAAATCATAGCCAATGTCTTTAACAAAAAATACTGTAAATTTCGAACGCTAAAATACACTGTACAGTTAGTTAACTGAGCTATATTTAAATTCCACATGAGCACATAATGTAATAAAGAGATAGGATGTCTTTTAGTGCCGTAGATAAGACATATGCATATGTACATTCAAAAATAAGTGTGCTCCATTTCACCAATGTAATTACATTACAATTTCTCTATCCATAATATATTAATAAAATATTAACTTTATCATCTTTAGAATGCATCAGTATTTTCCATAGTTAAATTTTTAAGTTTTTTAACTCATTATTAATCATTAAGATAATATTTTATTAACTAATGTTTTGTATAGTAAAGCTAATAAATTATAAGAGTCTGGAGGTGTTGGATAAAGAACGTTTTGTTGCAAAGCGAATTAAAGGACTCGCTTATATGCATCTGATGTATGGGACTGCGAACGGAAACGGACGTTTTTTTATTTTGTTTTAAAAAATTTTTGTCTTTAAAATTAAAAAAAAATTATATTTAAATTTATTAAAATAATTTATTTTCGGCCCGTCTACCGCACTTTACAATTTGGCCAGGTGTTTTCGAAACACTTCATATAATTTCGGCAAATGTATTTTCTCTATCGTTTAACTTAGTTGTACCTTTCTAGTGAAATCTCTAATTTTTCCATACCACAACGAAGTTAGGTGCATCGAATATGACCATTTCGCCAGTTCTAACAAAGTTTCCTTTCTTTGTTTCGTTCAACACGCATAATTAATTACTCAAATTCTATTTCATTAACCAATTCAATTTTTAAGCCAATAAGACACGTATATAAATGTAAGTTTGAGGATATTTTGTTGTAAAGATATACATGTAATTATAGCATAAATTGCAAATATATATTTTCTACAAAACATTCTCTTTAGTTTAAATTGTCTGAGAGGTTCCAGTGAGAGTATAATTTTGTCATACCATGATAAAGTAATGTAGTACATGATATTTGATCAGTTCATTAGTGTAACATTTCTCTTATTTAAGTATAGTTGATAATTGCTTGATGTTAGTTCATTGCATGCGTCAGGTTATATTAAGCTGTGAGACATTTAGAAAGTTCATCTAAATTATTTTTAAATATTATAAATACTAGACTCATAAAATTGAGCACAACTCATTGTTTACTTGAGTATTAAAATTGCGGTATATGTTGAAACACAATAATATACTTTGATAGGGAATTGCTTTTAAATACTACAATTTTGATAGTAAGTTAACTGAATCCCATCATACATAAACGATTTTTTCCGTTTTCATATTTGTGTCATTTAACCCACTTGATGATTTGTCTTCAAAAAATGCCCTGTGCCAGCCTCTGGCGTACAAACCTGTTCCTTCCAAACTCCAGTTCGGGTAAGGGACAGTTTGCTTTACCTATTTGAATTTTCATTCTCCTTTGAGTTATTGGGCAGATTTGTCTCGCCAAGATTTCCCGTCCCTAGCATAATTGACCAGATCTTGGACGAGTTATCTCATTGAAACACTTGGAGGGTTAAAAATATTTTTATTGTCTCTCTCAAGATTTTCTTAGGCATTTAAGGAGAAAAAAATATAAAAGCTATCCATAAGCCCACGTGTAACAAGGAGAAATTACATGTATATAAAATATCTGAAGTGCGTAAGTTTATCAACCCTGTGACCTGTATGAAAAAATCTAACCAAATCATTCAATATTTTAGATCACATATTGCCATCTTTTATTTATCACATTAAAGTTATATAAAGATCTATTAAAATTGAAAATAAAATAAAAGAGTAATGCCATTATGATTTGCAAATCTAATATAAATCTATTTATAATATTTCTATAAAACAGCAATTTGTTAAGCATCAGAACTCTTTAGGAATTCAACTATATTTGTTTTCTGCAAAAGGATTGACATTAGTGATTGCACGGTTTTAGTAAAATGCAAAACCGGTTTTTCGGTTATAATTTTTTCCAAAACTGGAAAACCTGTTTTGTAAAAAATACGAAAAACGACGCTATATTTGTACAACAAACATTAAATAAATTTATTTCTTAAGTATGTAACTTATATACATACATAAAACGATTATTATCTAACATTGAGATCTATAAAATCACCTGCCTGTACAGCTAGCATTTTTTTCGGCATTAAGTGTGCTCGCAGAAAACAGTGAATTTATGGAGACATCATTCAACCTCGATCTTATTTTGGTTACGAATTGACCTGGTGATGAGAATGTCCGTTCCGACACCACGCTTGTCGGTGGAATAGTGAGCAAGTATTTGTAGCACAGCTCCATAATTGTGCTTTTGGCTCCCCTCCTTCCAATACTGCATCATCTTTTTCAATTTCCGTTTCAAAATCACTATTTGTACAATTATCCAGTGATTCCGAACCAGCAAGCTCCTTGTCAATTGCCCTCTGCAGCAATTGTCCCATGTATAAAACAGAAGATTTTTCCTTTGTCATCGAAGTTGATATCCCTTGCATCGGACTGTGGTAGTGTTAACGTTTTATCAAGTTATTTATAAACTGACATATAGCCGGTTTCCCCAACAACTTTTTAAACACATATTCCAATCTTTTATCACCGGTTCGATACCCATAATGTAGAAATTGAAGTACTGCTGACGCGTTAGTGCGTCTTTCTTGAATTCTTAATTCTAGGGATTCTTTCAGTTCATTACCGAGTGTAGTATGAAGATCATTTAAAGACGTCAACATGAAATTTAAAGCAGCGTCAGCAGTCAATATATTTGTATCTGCTCTACGTAATGCTTCCGCTGTAAGTTTTCTGACAATAAGGCAGAAATAGCATCCACTAATAAATTAAAGTCCTGTTCAGAGAATGAAATTTTCGATGACAAATTAATTAGGGCATTCTGAACACATGATTTTAATTTGTTGAACCTTTCCAACATGGTGAGTAAACTATTCCATCGTGTTTTTGAATCTAAAATCAATGAATACTCTACCAAATTCCAATTTCACATATTTTTTGCAGTATGTCATCGTTTTTTGTTGTTTATTTGCGGAACAATCGTACCACCACTCTAAATTTTGTAATAAGTGGTAAGATGGTTTCATGTTTAACATCTGAAGCCGAATTTCCATCTACATCATCTGAGTAAGCAATACTGAACCCACTTTCAAATGAATTTTCGTCTTCCAATTCCGAATCGTCATCATTGTCAATATCCAATTCAATATTCTCTCCTTCAGATTCTGAGACAGAGACACGTTCAGATTCAGGTTCATTATCCGATTGTGAGTTATTTTTTCAACTTTTTTGTATAGCACTTTTATTACACCAAGCTGAATGGCATGCGGTAGATAGAGCTGTTGCTCAGCTTTAATCAGTTTGTCTACCTTTTTCATGACCGACGCTCCGTCTGTAGTGATACATACTATATCTTTATCAAGGCACAGACCAAAAACTTCCAATTTTCTTCTAATTATTTCTACACATCTCTCAGCTGGTAAACTTCCATGTACACGAACCAGACCTAGACTCCAAAATTGTTTTTGACAATGTACATTGATGTTCAAATATCGTCGAATCCTTACTGATGTCCATTCATCAAGAGTTAGACTCGCTCTATATCCTTTTAACTTTAGCCCACTAAATTCACTGACAACAGCTGCCCGCACTTTGTATGAATAGGCGACCACTAATTTCTGAATGGTATTTGAGGATTTTGGAATATTTTGAAATCCCCTTGCAATGAGAGATTTACGAAGATCAGTTGAAGTGCAAAATACGGAAAAGGAAGTCCATCCAACGCGGTCATTCTTGATAAAACTGTTGGCAATGTGTCATCAACTAGATTATTAAAATACTTTGTTAATTTTGTCGCAGATGATATTGCTGGACTATCTTCCGAAAAAGGTACGTCTTTTCTTTTCAAAATGGAAATACTACGCATCTTTTTAGGTGTGTATGTAATGCACCTGTTGAGCCGCCAACACATTTTATTTCTTAACACCATTTTTGCGTTTGGCTAGTTGACCATTTCTTTCACGAAGATAATGACACCAAATGGAATAATCATCACCTCTGCTAAGTTTAAACTCCTCGAAAATATAAATAATTTTTTTATTAGTTTATTTTTATTTCTAGCCGGTGTACCATTGCGAAATCAAGTTTGTGAAGTACACCTACCTCTTATTTCTGAATAAATATGTTCATTATAAACTACAAAAGGGTCAGCAAACAAAACTAATAATTCTTCAAATCAGAATTACCTAATGAACAGCAGTAATTGGCAATGACATTGTGGCATTACGCTCAGGGAGCCGGCCAAGGCGTAGAAAGTCTTCTACTCCGTTGATCTCTGTGGAGTAGGAAGGGTTTTGATATGAGGATCCACTGTCTGGTTCATTGGTACTGATGCTGAGAATCCGTCTACATATTATTATGGTCAGCAGAGAAATAGGTCATGTTGTGTCACATGAAAGTGATGTGTGACTCATGTGGCATTAATACCACAGACATGTAATAATGTTGAATTTTTATTCCTGTTAGGGTAGTAAACACTAAACATTTAGTTGTTTGCATCAGTGTGCGCAGTATGGTATACCTTATGATGGTGAGTTTCTTTTATGGGTTGTCAATGCGTAAAACTTCTTTCATAAAACTGGTTTTTCGGTTTCGAAATTTGGGTCGGTTTCCCGGTTAACCGGTTTCGCCGAACCCGGTTATGCAATCACTAATTGAAATCAATGCGTATTTATTTAAGGCTACATACATGTTTAGCAAACTGTTTATTGACACTTTGATTTTATGTAAATCTCTAACCAAAATATTCTAATGCAGATCATGTGCTATCCACATTTATTTATTACATTAGAATTATATTAAGGTATCTTATAAAATCAAAAAAATATAGAACGGAAAAGTAAGGTATTATGGATTGCTAACCAAAATTTAAGTGTATTTAAAGTATTTCCATAAAATAACAATTTGTCAAAAATCAGAACTACTTAGAAATTCAGCTATGCGTGTTTTCTGCTTATAAGGATTAAAATCCGTGCTTATTTTTTCAGGCTAACATGCGAGTTTAGTAAAAATAATTGTTATCGCTTAGCCATTAATAATAATTTGCTTAGATGTTGGAACCACATCCTTTCCCCTTTTCCCATTCATTTCCTCACGCTGTACCCGGCATCGCGATACAAATTTGTACCTGTCATTTTGAAAAATTGCGCAAAAAATTGCTCTGAGATTTTTTTTCATTAACCTCAGCTATGCCCCAATTATTTTTCTTGTTTGGAAGAAAAACTCGGAAGCTATTGTTCTTCGCATTAGGAAGGCCCCGAACTGGAGAAGGGAACAAAGGGTACAATGGAGATTTCTGCTCTCAAAAAACTCCGGAAAAAACCCACGTGCTGAGTAACCGAATGAAAAGACGCCGTCAGCAGTTAGCGGGGAAGCTAAAGCAAAGACGCGAAATAAAAAGACACTTACCCGAGTCATTTCGATGATTTTTCATTTCACATTTGAAACGACTGGAATATTTTTGAGAACTCAATTAATATCTTTCATCGACTGTTTAGAAAATATTTCAGTAAAGCGACGTTCCTTTAACTCTTTGAGGCACACGATTTTAAAGAAGTAAAAAAGCAAGTTGCACATAATTGTTTATTCTCTTATTCAGCTTTAAAATTAGTATAAAACATCAAATAACATGTTTTATACTAAGTTATATTATATGCGATTTATTCACTCATAATAAATTTTTACGAAAATAAAACAACATTTACCGTTATGAAAGACAAAAAGGCACTGCACCACACAATTCGCCAACCTTAATCAAACCAGTGTCAACAACTTACTAATGCGTTTTGACATGTGTACATTTTTGTTTTCAGTTATTGACACATTTAGCTTTAGTTCATAGCATTGCCAACTAAATGAAAAACTTCAAATGAAATATTAAACTATATGGCTATGAGTAATTTCAACTTTTTGAGGTAGGTTAAAAATATCCCACCATGCATGAAAAGCTAAGCAAAAGGTGGGACAGTTCTTAACTTGCCTAACCACAAAGAGTTAAAATAAAAGAACCCAGCATTCACATTGACTAGTATGCCTATATTTATGAACAAACTATTGCTTTGTAAAAATGCTAGAGAGCAATTTACGATTGTTCTATTTGATTATAATCTATTGTTCATCGCAGCATAACCAATTTGGTGTATATAATAAAGTTACACAACATGGAAGTATTTAATTTGACTCTGCCCTTTCTGGTGCGGATCAGAATTCAGTTAAAAGATTATTGGTTATGAAACAGCATATGAACGTAATTATTACCTAATTGATTTTGTATTTTACCATTCTCCGTAATAATTTAACTACACTTATATTTCCCCCTTACGCAATCAAGACTCAAAAGATGTTTGTCCCATGGATGAAATTCAAAATCTCGAGACTACTTAATTCAACCCTTCATTAGTAACTCATATTTTACAATTGTTTAAAATATACATCATTGTCATGAGACTTTTGGAGTAATCATCCTCTATTCCCGGTCGCGTTACCTAAAATATAATTCTCAAACATTTCGATTTTACCCTCTGAAAGTCACAAAATTTCCGAGTGGTGTGTATACTTTTTACTCACAACACACATAACTAAATAATCGCATCTATTAGTTGAAATAATATAGGAATGATTCGATTGGCGAATAAGGTCAAAACTGGTTAAAAGTCATGCAAGGAAGACTAGATTGCGGAAGGATATATGATTGCAAAACCTTCAAAGGGTTGACAATTCTAAGTTCCAAAAGTAAATGTGATCTTTCATTTCCTTTTGTTAACCCTCCTGGTGATTTATCTTCGTGTCGAAATCTGTCTTGTTGTTGCCAGTCATACAAAACCTGTTCGAAATGGTCACCAGTTTTGGGCAAGTGACAATTTGTTTCGCCTCCTTGAATCTTCGCTCCCTTCGCAGTAATAGGGCAGTTTTGTCTCAATGAGGTATCTCGTCATTAGGAAAATTGCCCAGATCATGATGGCGAGATATTTTGTTATTATAAAAATTAGGCAGATCTCTCTTGATGGACGAGGTATCTCGCCGACACCATTTGGAAGGTTAAAACTAGAAAGAACCCTTGTGCCAGTCAGATGTAGGTCACCAGTACCAGTTTAGCTGATGGACCCCAGCACTAGTTCAGATGTAGGTCACCAGTACCAGTTTAGCTGATGGACCCCAGTACCAGTTCAGGTAACGAGCTTCATTACCAGTTCAGATAACAAGCTCCTGTACCAGTTCAGATGACGGACCCCCAGTACCATTTATAATGAAAGTCCCCAGCACCAATTCAGATGACGGGCACCAGTACCAGTTCAACAAGCGAACCCCAGTTCAAATAACAAGCACCAGTTTAAATGACGGGCTCAATATCATTTTAAATGCTGGTTCTCACAAATACGCTTTTTCCCTTTTCCTTTACACACTTGTACAGATTCATTATAAGCACATGAAACGCTTTGCTGATTTTAAACTCGGAAAAATCGATTTCACAACACAATTTAAAAAAGTCGCGCATTCTCAACTACCGTAGATCTCCAACCTCAGAATCATGGTACTGACGACCCCCCCCCCCGGAGTGTAAGGAATTAATCTTCTATGTAGACATCCCAAACTTCTTTCCTTATACTATCTAAGCGTCATTCGCAACCTGTGAATCTTCTTCCTCAGTCCTGTCCTGTATTCCAGTGAATATTATATTTATCTCTTTCGAGGATAAGGACGTCTGTCAAGTTGAAAAGCCCTAGGGTCGATGTTTTGATACTATGCGTTTCTTTTCATTTTTACTTGTCCTTAGAATCGCCTCAAAGTCTGTCCCCACTGACACATATCTATTCCGTCAGTAAAAAAGTATTTGAATTTACACACCTTTTAGACGTCCAACCACATATAACTTTGGTATTTGAATAACAGGATCATTTTTATGTACTTCCTGAGGTATTTTTAGGAGTAATGTCTGACTTTCTATTTCTCTCTAAAAAACAGGAGATAAAATAACCACATACGAAAAGACCGAACTGATTGTTTTATTCTCTTAATTACAAATTTTAGTCAAGTGTTTCCAGTTAGGTTCGTAGATGTTGGATGTATTAATACACGTACTCCAATAGCTAAGCAAGAATGAATTTATCCGATATTTTGAATACAAATGGGGGGGGCGGAAAAAATATACTAGACGGTATTAATCTTAAATTTAATGTTGATATCTCTCTCTCACTCTCTCACTCCCTCTCTCTCTCTCTCTATATATATATATATATATATGTATATATATATATATATATACATACACACTACTGTTTGTGAAAATTGCAACACCATGAAGGAATCGGGCAAATTCAACGAAACTTGCAGGAAATGCAAAACAGGTTAGGATATGCAAATGATTAGAATTACAAAACGATCATGCATGTGTGGGCCGAAAAACACCCTCTAAACTTCCAAGTGAGCCGTGTATAAAAATCGCTGTAAAGGTGCGTTAAAATGTGTATATCGTCGTTTTCTGTAAATGATTGATTAGAAGTCAATATGCCTCGCCAAAAACGCAGAGTGCCATACGAGCAACTAATGGAGTTCGAACGGGCCCGCATGATCGGCCTCCGTGAGGGTGGACTTCCGTATCGTGAAATCGCCACTCGCACGGGGCGTAATTCCACAACAGTGATGCTTGTGTGGAAGAGATGGGCCATGGAGAACCGGACAAGTCGAAACCCCGGCAGTAGGACACGCAATATCACGTCACCAAGGGACGACAAACACTTCATTCGCATGGAGGTGACGAACCGTACAGCGTCGTCTCGTGCGTTGGCTCAACATTGGAGCACGTCTACAGGTGTGTCATTGTCTGCCCCCACGGTTCGTCGACGTCTGCTGCGCCATGGACTACGTGCAAGGATTTCACTGCGCAGGATTCCTTTGACGCTGAACCACCAACTTCTTCGGCTACAATGGGCTCACCAACACAGTCAATGGTGTGCCGATTGGGAACAAGTCGTCTTCGCTGATAAGTCCAGCTACAATCTGGACTATAACGATGGACGCGTACTCGTCAGACGCTACAGAGGTGATCGCCTTCTCCCGGAGTGTCTTATCCAGCGTCGTATTGGACGAACGCCTGGCGTTATGGTCTGGGGCGCTATTGGATATCATGGGTGATCGCACCTACTCCAAATTGTGGGGACCCTGAACAGATGGTGCTACAGCAGGGAAGTTGTGGAGTCCAAGGTCCTACCCCTCCTGCAACGCATTCCCGGAGCTGTATTTCAGCAAGACAATGCCCATCCACATGTTGCTCGAAATGTACAAGCTTTCTTCAGTGCACGACAGGTTCCGCTTCTTCCATGGCCTGCATGATCCCTGGATATGTCGCCCATTGAGTATGTTCAGGATTACATCGGACGGCGACTCGCTCGACATTCAGAATCTGCATGATTCGATGCCACGACGTGTACAGGCTATCGTAGCTGCGCGTGGCGGCTGCACAAGATATTGAATTTCGGCATTATTTTTGTTTTCCTCTGTAAATTTGATCGTTTATTTGAACCGCTATAAGTAATACGTGGAATAAATTTCATTTATTTCTGTGTGATGATTCTTCCATAGTATTGCAATTTTCACAAACAGTAGTGTATATATAATCAAAAATTCAAATATGCAAAGCATTTGAAAGGCTTAAGAGCAATAAAATGCAAACAAGTAAAAAGCCAAAAACTGGGTTATAAACATTAGTCAGACAGAAGCCAAAGTCAGAACTGTCCATGGATGAGCGCCGAAGCCGCAGACAGCATGGCAAGCAAAATAATTCAATAATTCAATTCAAGAAAACCAAGGGAAAATTTTAAGAATAATTTAAGAATATTTCAAAAAATCAAGGATGGATCAAGGTGTCATAATCCATTCGAGACTGTTCCCTGACCGTATCCAATAGTCCTTTGTGCTGCACCAATGACACGCAAATTCAACTACCTACGTACCTCAGAAATACTTTTCAGCACAGTGACTTTCAAAGGCTTAACGGTTAAGTTGTGCTAAGATGTTTGGGAAAATATGTATTGCATTCAATTTCAATTGGTGCTGTGATATACTATATGCTTGAATATAGTTACGGAAACTTGACTCCCTATGCTGTAGTAGATAATAAAATATTTCAAGTCAAAGTATGATGCAGAACCCCATTTTGGAGATGTTTGAGGGTCTCCGTATTATGGCTCTAGCTTTACTTTAGAAAAATTTATTTATTCCAAACCATGCTTCATGTTTCCTGGCAGATGCCATGGGAAATCTTTCAGATGGGCTCACATTTCCACTGGTCCCCTTAGACCTTGGGCCCTGGTATCATCACCCCTTCCCATACGGGGTCCAGGTTCCGATCCGAAACGATTCAGATCCTTGCGTCTTCAACTCTAATACACAAGAAATCACATTGGCTCAGTGAGTTTGTCCACCACGCTAACAACCTGCGAATTGTATTCGGCTCAGATTTGATTCCTGTAACTGACCCTGAGTGTCTTCTGTGTCAGTAAGACTTCCCTTTTATGTGTATGTCCATTACTTGACGTTCGTTCTCTGACTTGTGCTTGATACAGGTTGGCCAAACATGGATTATGTACTGATTAATTTCGTTCAATCCATGTACCTGTCCAAATAGATTGACAGCCATGTGTCTAAATATTCAATCATCAAAAATTTTTCACATTTCAGGCTGTCTGTTGGAATCGATAAGTTTACTTCATTTTTTGTGGAGGAGGCTTTTGTACTGATTTGAAACGATTCAAAGCCACGGGTCTAAAAACCCAATCCACAAATTTTCCAAACTTTTTTTTAGGTTTCCCATTAGAATTGATAGTAGGATAACTTCATTATAGAGTGGCCCTGTACCGTTCCAAAATAATTTGGAGCCAAGTGTCTAAATATCTAATCAACAAAATTTCCAAATTTGAGATTTTCCATTGAAGTTGATAGGTTCACTTCGCACTAACACCAAAAAGGAAATATTCAGAAGCATTGTTCGAAGCACAAGGGTTATTGCGGGAACCCAGTACCAATCCCAAATAATTCAGAGCCAAGTTCTAAATATCCAATCCATAAAATTTTAAACTTCAGACTTTGGAATTCCATCTTGGTGGGGCCCTATGCCGATCCAAAACGATTCAGAGCCACGTGTCTGGAAATGCAATCCATGAAATTTTCTAGCTTCAAGTTTCCATTGAAATTGATGATAGATTTGCTTCACCGTAAACACACAAAAAACAGAATATTTGGAATCACTAAATTTCCAAATTTGAGTTCTTACATTGAAATTGATAAGTTCACTTCACAAACAAAAAGAAAATGTTCAAAGCACATGAGTTATTATTTCGGGAACCCTGAACCAATCGAAGATAATTTAGATCCAAGTTCTAAATATCCAATCCATAAAATTTCTAAACTTCAGGCTATCTGTTGCAATTCCATCTTGATGGGGGCCCTGTACCGATCCAAAACGATTCAGAGCCACGTGTCTCGAAACGCAATCCACGAAATTTTCAAACTTCAAGTTTCCATTGAAATTGATGATAGGGTTTCTTCGCACGAGCACAAAAACAAAGTACTCGGAAGCACTATTATTAATTTCCGTAATCTGAACTGAACAAGGAGTACCGCTTAGAACATCAAACTTAATCTGAACTGACTAGTTAAATCCTTTCGATGATTCCGCCTGATAGTGGCAGAAGAAATGACGAGGGGAGCCAAAATTATCGATTCCGAGCTGGCAGTGAAAGAAGACTACAATATGTACCCGCATAACTCAGATTAATGACGTCACAAGAGTTCCAGCGTCGTGCTGTACGGAGGTAATGAGTCCCCATTTGTTATTTAGAGGCGTTCACCTTCTCAAATCCTTTGGTTCCCCACAACCCAGTCAGGTTTGGAAAACATTACCCGAATCCGTCGATTTCATCAATGCTCTGACGGGTTTCCTTAATATGTTTTAACGCTACGCCCCAGGAAATGGATTCAAGCCTGGTCCATAATGCGGCGTTACATAAACTGCGTAAATGGATGTGTTCGGACGTTTCGTAAATCATTTCGGGAAGCACTTTACGTATACAGTTTCAAGGGGGACGGGAGTATTCCTCTACAGTTATTATTTTAGGGTTCTTTTTATTCCCCGTAATGGAGGCCTCATGGGGTCCAAATCGAATGCTCTATCTTCTCCCTGTGTAATGAATGTAGAAGGGAGTGTAAACTCGTGGATTGTGAGCGTGCAATTTGGATTTTTTACAGACGTCCGGTATGCGAATTGTTTCAGGATTCTGGTTGATTGTATTGCTTTGTTGCATGCTCATGAATGATTTCATTATTCCTCGCCATACAATGGGATAATGGGAATGAATAGTAGTTACCTTATGAATACTTTTCATCGACAACTATTATTTACGAAGTCTTGGGAATAGTCGACAATTGTCTCTAATTGTCAGGATTATAAATACGTGAATTGTGAGTGCGATTTGGATTTTTTTACAGACGTCCGGTATGTGAATTGTTTGGGATTCTGGTTGCTTCTATTGCTCTGTTGCATGCTCATGAATGATTTCATTATTTCTCGCCATAGAGTGGTAATGGGAATGAGTAGAAATTACCTTATGAATACTTTTATTGCATATTAAAAGCATCACCATCTATTATATACGATGCTTTACAAAAAGGCGCAAGTTGTCTGCAATGTCTTTTTTAGGAGGGACACAACTACAAAAGGGTCTTGTTGATTGTAACGTTATTCTTCTGAGTGGCGCAACTACTGAATTATAGAAGCAGTTGCAAGCACTAATGCTCTATCTTCTCTCTGTGTAATGAATGGGGAAGGGAGTGTAAACTAGTGGATTAATGAGCGTGCAATTGGAATTTTTTTTACAATACGTCCTGAATGTGAATTTTTTCTGGATTCTGGTTGCTTTTAAAGCTTTGTTGCATGCTCGTGAATAATTATTATTCCTAGTCATAGAGTGGGTTAATGGAATGAATAATAATTACCTTATGGATACGTTTATTATACATTAAAAGTATCGACAACAATAATTGACAATGGTTTAGAAAAAGGCACCAGTTGTCTGTAATGCCATTTTTGAGAATGATGCAACTACAAAAAGGGTCCAGTTGTCTGTAGCGTCATTATTATGAGTGGCGCAATTACTAAAATATAGGAGCATTTATAAGCATTTATGTTCTATCTTCTCAATGTGTAATGAATAGGGAAGGGAGTGTAAACTCGTGGATTGGGAGTGTGCAATTTGGATTTCTTTTTACATATGCCCGGTATGTGAACTGTTTCTGAATTCTAGTTGCCCACTATTGCTCTGTTTACATGATCATGAAAAATTTCATTATTCTTCGCCATAGAGTGTGTTAATGGGGAATGAATAGAAATTACCTTATGAACATTTTCATCTACAACAATTATTTACGAGGGTTTACAAAAAAGGCGCCAGTTATATGCAATGTAATTTTCGGAGTGACGCAAAAAGGGTCCAGTTTTGTCTGTAGCGTCATTCTTGTGAGCGGCGCAACTACTAAAATATAGAAGCAGTTATAAGAACTAAAACTCTATCTTCTTCCTATGAAATGAATGGGATGGGA
Source organism: Meta bourneti (assembly GCA_933210815.1). Taxonomy (NCBI): domain Eukaryota; kingdom Metazoa; phylum Arthropoda; class Arachnida; order Araneae; family Tetragnathidae; genus Meta; species Meta bourneti. The sequence continues at coordinate 55,760,260 of OW119934.1, read as the reverse complement.
ATGTAAACTCGTGGATTGTGAGAGTGCAATTTGAAATTTTTACACACGTCCAATATGTGAACTGTGTCTGGATTCTGGTTGTTTCTACTGATATATTGCTTGCTCATGATTAACTTCATTATGTCTCGCCATTGACTGGGTTAAGGGGAATGAATAGTAATTACCTCATGAAGATTTTTGTTATATATATAGTAAAACATCGAGATCTGTTTTTGTCATGGTTTACATAAGAGCTTAAGTTCTCTGTGGTATAATTCTTGTGAGTAGTGAGTACAACTACTCAAATATACAGGCAGGTATAAAAGTTCGAAAAAGATTGCTTGAAATTGGTGGGTTTTACTAAACATACTATATATATGTTTAAATAATACACTTATTTACATTTATTTACAAATTTAATGTTCATAATTAATTAATTTGAAATGTAATTTTCAAAGCAGTAGTTATAAAAGAATACTGAATGAACTAACTAAATAAAGAAACGGTTTATAGAATTTATAAGCATACGTTTAAAATCGTTAAATCATTGTAGTTCAAAAACAGTTAGTATTGATTAGCATTAGATTCTCTTCGTAAAGGATTGATTTTTTCTTAGCATGAAAGCATGTAATACTTGGTCAAAATAAATGTCGCCTCGACACTTACAATAAAAGGATGGTCCAAGAACTTTATATTGTAAATTTTTAAGGGGAGAGCCAAATGAATAAGCAGAATTAGTAGATGATCTCACCTACCTAACCTATTTAGGTTGTGTCACTGTAGGATTGAAGCTACAACTGCACCCTTTTAAGTTTTCAGTAGATTTAAGTAATCCTGTTTTTGAAATACGAGAGGAATTTTAAAAATAGAAGCATACAGCTTAAATTAAATACTCCTTTTAAAAGCTTACTTTAAATTATTTTTTTCTGTTTTGATGTTCTCATTTTATTAATAACGGAATTTGTGTAATATGAGTTGCTACTGTTGTAAAGATTCCCTTAAGAAGCTCTAATAAGAATCAACCTAAAGAGCTTTATTTAGTGAAATCCTAAGTTCAAGTTTGAAAAAGTGCGGCAACAGAAGCCTCCACATTTTATATCATAAATGAGGGAGTTTATTTAAAATTTAATTTAAAAGTTTGAGAAAAAAAAGTATTTTTTCCACTTTTTGTAACGAAGTGGTTATTTATATTTCATTGAGTCGGACAAATTATAACTGCTTTGAAAAAGAAACTCATGTCTATTTATTTCTCTGTCAAACTAAATATAGGTGGTGTAGAGTTTCTGCGACGGTCACGATGTATTTCGGTGTTTATGTTGTATACCTTCGGTGGCAATTTTTTGAAATTATCACTGAACTTAGATTTTTATAGGTTTTGTTATTGAGTTCTACTAGAAAAGTATTTTATGGCAGAAAAGATTTTATCTTAAATTTATTTTTTATAAAAATGGAGTAAAAAGTATTAAAAACCAACCCAAAATACCATTTACGCAAAACGTCATATTTTAAAAAATAGTTAATAGTTTTCCAGTTTGTAGAGTGAATCATCTTTTAGTACCATTGATTCAGGTATTGAGCAACAATCATTACTATATTGTCATATTTAAGTTAATTGTGAACTTTAACGTTAGTCATCCCTGAAAAAAACATGAAAAAAGAGCAAAATGCAAAAAATATTCAGGTTTAGATCTTGCTCAATTTTTTTTGTGCATATTTCCTAATAACAGTTCAAAACCTGCTTTATAATCTTCAGAACATGTATAGAAAAATTTCAAAATAATTTAATTGATGCATTCTGAGATATTATGTTTTGCGGAGAGTAACGCTTAGAGAAAATTGCATTTCGAAAAAAACCTAAAAACAATATAAATCCTCATGTCAAATATAGATTTCAATACTTTTTTAAGTTTTAATATCTCCAGTTCTAATGGTCGTAGAAGTAAATCCGAAGTGACTTGAAGAGATAGAATTGTAGCATAATAATATGTAAAATTTGAAAAATGTGACATTTGGGTGAAAATGCTGTTTTAAAGTAGCATACAGGATACCTTAAAGAGCCTCGTTCTAATTTATAAACTACTTCAGTGATAATTTTTAATTGCAATTTTTAAAGTGTAATACAAGCAATGAAGCACTATACCCAAAGTAAAATTGCTTCAATATACTCTTGACAGATATGGCCCTTGTGCCATAAAAAACAACCATACGCACGTTATTAGAATAGATGTTATAAAAATAAATCTGATTTTAATACTCAAAACTGACTCAACTCCAGAAAACACAGAAATAAACCAAAACTACGTATCCAATATGGAAATAAAACGAGACAAAAATAAGGAATTAAAACCAAACAAAGAATAAACAGGATTTGGGAATATAATCAAAGGAACAGAGCTGAAGAAAGCAGAAAAGGAATAAACAAAATTCAATAACGCACACAAGGTCGTCCAAATACATTAAACACAGCCAACCCTGAAAACCTCGCATGGCTTACATTTTTCGATTTTAAATAAAAACGTGTGGAATTTCGAATTTTAAACGGAAGATCATTTTTGCAAATTATCTCCGAAATTGGAATTCAGTAAGGAAATACGAATCCCACAACGCACCGTAGTAAGAGGGGATTCTACTTGATCTATCAAAAACAGTTTCACTCCTTTTTATCCCCCCTGCAGTGCATGAAACACCCAGTAATAACGTCAGCAACTACGGGTATTTTTGTGACGTCAACACTCCTTCAACAAATTGTTGACATATAAATTTTTGGCTTACAGTTACATACAGGATTAAGTCCAGTCGGCAGGGAAGGTTAGATCGATTGGAAAATAAAAAACACGGGATATAAGGGCAGGTCGCAAATTCCGTTTTCCGTCAAAGATTGCATCTCAGGAGGGAGGAGGCTCGCGCTCGATAAAATTTTCGATCATTTCTATGCGCAATTTTCTGGCGCTCCACGCCGAAATTCAAAACCTGACCGGCGTTTCCGTCTCCAGAAATCCCAATCTACAAAATTTCCACTTGAAAGCACTTTTGCAACACATAAAACTGGTATATTGCTCCGGGGTTGGGAAAAAAGGACACGCCTTTTTTTCGCCCACCTTCGATACTACCAATCTGAAAGTTAAATCAAGCGATATCCGGGGATGGAGATCTCTTTTAAGTGTTACCCCGGCGTTATTTTAAAACCATCGTAAACGCGTTGCGGATGTGTTTGCGGTATTCGAAGTTCGTTTACTGGAATTGCGTTGGAGACTGATCGCAGAATGGCCGAGAGTCTTCTTTTAATTTTAGCAGTAGCACTTGAAATTCATTCATTCACTAGAGTAAACACTCAACACAAAAACGGCAAGGAACAAAGGGTAGGGAGGTAGGTAGTTAATTAACGTCGCACTGGAGCAACATAACGGGCTGTTAGCGACCGTCCTAGATCAATCCCGAAGAGAAAGATCCAATGACAATGCCTCGTAATTTTGAACCACGGCCAGATGACGAGGTCAACACCTGAGCTGGCACCCCACTTTCCAAACTTCCAAACCACGCCAACGTGAGGACATTTGAGGTCATGGCAGATTTAATATGCACCAGGGAACAAAGGAACGAAACATCAAAACGGGATATTTTTTTGGAACAAAGGGACAAAACATTAAAACGGAATATTTTTTGGAACAGAGTGACAAAACATCAAAGCGGGATATTTTTTTGGAAAATATCAAAACGGAATAAAAAGGAATCAAAGTAAAAAACATAAACAGCAGTTAATCAGTTTGTAGGCTTTGATGTAGATCTCGTGCCTGCCAATATCTTTAAAACATGTCTCCCGACAATTTTTGGGCAAACCTTACTGTGAGGGGAGTCCATTTCGTCACTCCCTCCACACAGAACACAATTTGGACTGTTGAAAATTTTGAATCTGTATAGGTGTTTGGCTAGGCTATCGCATCCAGTCTCCAATCTGAAGGCAGAAACAGCATCTCGAGAAAGGGGTAGGTGGAATTTTAAAAAGCGCATCCTTCCAAGCTATATATTTGATTTCTTATGCCTGCCTAGCTTTGGAATTTTTCTCCATTGTGGGTTTTATAATTCGTTTAATACAAGAATAAGATATATCACTTTCTGAAAATTGCAAAGCACATTCCTTATGCTAAAAGAGGCTGAGGAGGAATAGATGGATGGTTTACCCGAAACAAAGCGGTGTAACTGGAAAAGTCATGAACCTTGATGTTCCGAAGAATCATATCACGTTGGCGGGGTGAGGAAGTTTGGAGACAAGGGTTCCAGAGCTTAGGTTTTGAAGTGGACATCTGACCGTGGTTCAAAATTACGAGCTATTGTCCTCGGATTTTTCCCTTCGGGATTGATCCCAGACCATAGTCAATAGCACTCTGTGTTGCTCCAGTTCAACGTTAATTCAACTACTTACCTACCTACCTAAATAATCACTTTTCAGATGAGTATTTTCTGTTTCAACAGGTGATATAAATTTATTTTTACTTTCATAAATTAATTTAGCACATCAATGCTCAAAAACTGCTTTTGAGTCTAAGTTAACAATCAAATATGTCACTCATTATTTCGTAAGGGACAACTCCATTCACAAAAGGGCCGTGGTAGCTAAATGGATGGAAGATTATGGCACCAGGATTCTTGAATGGCCACGACTTTTGCAGGCCTCAACCCGATAGAGAATATTTGGCCCATATGGAAATCCCTAATGATTTGACAAGAATTTCCTCTGGTGATCAAGTTTCGTCATCAGTCTGTTCCGCATGGAGTTCAGTTAGCTGTGATCAAACCTAGTGTGCAGTTTAACTTATTCTATGCCTCGGAAGATCCAAGAAGTAATAAGCAAGAGTGGTCACTGCAACTCTTATTGAGTTGTAAATTATTTAGTAAATGGTATTAACAAAAGAGTATTTTTAAGCTCTTTTGGCGTCATTTAAACATTTTATGCGTCACCTGCATTTTAAATTTCTAAATATTGAGATTTGAATGACTTTAAATTGGGTGTTTCAATTTAAAATTTCGGAAATAAGTTCTAAATAAATAAAAAAAGGAACTCTTTACTTATACAATGAACATTTATATGCATTATGCATTACTCTAAGTCTCACAGCACTTTTTGTTTGACCGTGCGATTCTAGGGCGGGAATAACAAAAGTGTTCAAATACTTTTTTGACAGGTTGTATCTGTTTTTAAAAAATTAAATTATGTATCAGAAATATAGTAATCAATTTATTGTTTGGTTTTTGCGCTCTACATTTATTTTCTAAGTTCGTTTACTTGAATTGCGCTTTTGACGACTGATCTCTCAATGTGCCAATCGAGAGTAAGACGGAATGGATGGCGTATTCCTCAAAGAATTATGGCACAGAAAATTTGGTTGACTTTCCTTGCTGGCTCACTACTTAGATCACGCAAAGTTTGTAATTAAGGACTATTGTGACAATTTTTATTACACAAGTGTGGAAATTGCGTGACAAGCAATAAGCAATACGAAATGGAATGATTTACAGCATAATGAATTGGGAGGGGTCAAGCAGACACAGTGATCGAATATTGGATAATTGGACTTGCTGGCATTGGTCAGAGCATTGAGAATGAAGTTGGATTTTATTGGGGTGGAGCAGTCAATAAGGGACGAAATGGGAATCTCTCGTGAGATCACCAGACATCTGCAAAATGCTGAGATGACGGGAAAAGAACAAGCTAATCGACAAACCAAAGTAAAAACTAAAAAGTGATTCCTGGCCCTATAGCTTCTTTCTCATCTCAGCTTGTTTTGCATCAACGGCATTTCATCGCCCAATACCAAATACAGTCGGCGAGTACCACTATTTTGAATTTTCCTTCTACTCATATTTCACCCTCACCATACCCTGTATATAACCTGATGTTACCTCCATACCAATACTACATATTGCATAAGATGTCACGAACTTAGTGCTTGAATGAACAATGTGGAGTGGAACTCTAATCAGATTTGCATACCGCAACTTAATTCAATGTAATGAAAATATTATGTACATATGTGAATGAGCATAATTGCAAATGATTAAATAAAGTAATATCTAAATTTACAACGCATTGTACACCTCTTAAAAAGGTTATGCATTAGAAGTTTAACAAATAATTTACGATGTTGGGTTGTCGTTCAACGTTTAGTTTTCAACACATAAAACAAGTATATGGTTTTGGGGTTGGAAGAAGACACCACTTTATTCACCTCACCTCTCTGTACTACCAATCTGAAAGTTGAATCAAGCGATCTCTGAAGATGATTTTAAGAGTTACAACAGGCGGTTTTAAAACCATCGTAAACACGTCTCGGAAAAATTTACGGTATTAGAGTTTCTATCTCTCTTACTTGAATTGTCCAGAAGAATGATGGCGAAATGTGGGTAAGAAGAAACTAATGGACGTATTTACAAAAAAGGATAAAGTAGAATGAGCTATGTTTTAAAAATATACGCAAAAGGAGTAAATAACAATAGTAGATGCAAACTCATTCTTCAAATTGTGAGAAACACTTCAATAAAAAAATGAGAAACATTTCAATGTGTGTGGAATAAAAATTGTAGTCGAAATTTAAAAAATATATAATATTTTAAAATTGAATTTTTAAACTTGTATTTTCGTAGATATGATTTTTTCATTGAATGATGTATATTTAATGTGTATTCGAATAAGGTATCCCAAAACAATTTGTTGTAAATGCAAAATCAAAAATAACTTATCAAAGGGTACTGTGTCCCCTTAAAACATGAATGTCTTTGGATTTTGAGCAGAAATCTGGATGGTTTAACCTTTCAAGTGATTTGGACGAGATATCTTGCCCATCAAGATCGGACCAATTTCGCTAATGACGAGATACCTCATCGAGACAACCACCATGAGGGTTAAGAAGATAAGCATTGGTCTGTGTCACGCTTAGCTTTTATTGCCCGGGCCTTATTACACAGGCTTTCTAAAGACAATTTACAGAAGGTAAGATACTGTTTTACGGATGTTTAAGTGCATATGTATTGCACTTAACAATCAGACACCTCCACGGTAATCACAAAATTGGTATTCGTTTATGCAAGCGTAGGCCGAATGAAGCTTTTGAAACCCAAGTTGTATTAATGTTAGTGCCTAGAATTTTAATGAAACTTTCCAGATAGAAGGCTTTGTTATATATAGATTTATTATATCAAATTGTCTTGTATTTTTAGCTGTAGTCTCTTCTTGCACTTGGTAAGTATATCTAATATGTAAGTCTTTGTATGTAAGTATATCAATACTGACCTATAATAGTAAAATTAAATTTAAAACATACACACATAGTAAGTCGTACATAAGTCTGGATCTAAATTTAACAGAATACGCAATTTTGCATTAAAAATGTTTTTATAACTGGCTTTCTAAGAAATTGAAAGCGTAAACAGAAACTGGAACATTAATATAAACAGCAGAGCTACCATTCAACAGGGAAATATTTTGCCTTCAGAATGCACAACTTATTTTACACCATTTATAAGTAGGAATTGTCAACATCACCGTTTTCCTTGCAATAAAAATATTCTTTATTTTCAAGAGTTAGGACGAAGAAATTTTGTTTATCCTAAATGCTAAAACATTTATTATTATTAGAATTTATAATTGTCAATAAGAATATCTGTTTACACAAATTACGTCCCAAGTTTATAAGCTTCAACATGATTAACATTTAATCACATCTCAAAATTGAAATCTAGACTCAACAAAATTTAATTAATAGTAAAAACTAAGCTTACTATGACTTTCGGATTTCTAATCCCAGCGTATTAAATTAAAATTGATTCCAGAATGCATTTATATAACAACATTACTATAAAAACATTTTTCTGTTTTCCACTGATCATTGCATTAAAACACGTTTTCAAAAAACTTTACTTAATGGACACATTTTTTAATTGGAAAATATAAACTTACGTTTACAAAATTAAAAGATACACATTTTCAAGTATTTAAATCAAATAAAAAAATGTGACTATTTTTGTCTTTATTTGGAAAGCAGCGCTTACAAATTAAATCTTTACGTGATAATTATATATTGCCTTAAAAAAATAAAAGTGCACAGTACAGCAAATAAGAGTACTTAAGAGAATACACAATGTACACAATAAAAACTTCGCGATGTTTTTGTAAAGCATTGCAGAGTTTTTACGAAGAAAGAATTTTATTTTCTAATGGCATATTGCGAAACATTTTTTGTTAAAATCTACAACACATGTGTAATGCACGAAAAAAATGTTTTTTATAAGGAAAGGGGAAAAAAATCAAATTAACAATTTTTTGACCGGGGAGATTGTTCTTTATTACTAATTATTTTGATTTAGATTGAAGTATTAAGAAAGAAACCATTAATACGTATTTTTATAAACTTCTTTCTTGAATTAAAAGTGTTGATTACTGAAGTTAGCAAATTATAAGTCATTAATGGATCAAAATATCCAATATAACACTTCTCATAAAAATAAAATTTATGTAGTGTCATCAAAAATTTAAGTACGTAATAGTACCAGAATAATAAATATGGCAGTCTGAATAATACATGGATGTAAAATTATATTCACAATATTAAATGCCCGTGGTTGGTATTTTTTATGGCGTAAGGGCCAGATCTGGTCAAGCTGCGCCAACGCAAGTAGCACAGCTATGTATTTAAATGTGGTGATGATAATCGCTCAGAGGTCAATGGCATACTAACTTTTTCTCCCTATCATATTTACGCTGTTAGCAAGTTGAATGAGACGAACAGCTGAATTAGTGAACAGCGGAGATGTGGTAAGCGTGTGTTTAGTACGTCGCACAGGGAACGAAAACTGGTTTGGAGTAGGACAGCGGCGGGGAAAGATTCTTCTCCCCCACCCCTGAGAATATTGGGAGGACGGAACCAGGAGGAAAGACTCAATATGCAATATAAGTATTTTAATTCTATTTTCTGAAATGTACAGGACTTAGAATCCCAACACAAAGTGTTAAAGCGTTTGCATATCCTCTTACGTATGAAAGCAGTTTCAAAACGTAAGAGAAACATATTGCTATCATAAAGTAAGACAATTTAGTTTTATGAAGCAAAAATGCTCCAGTGTGAATCCCTGCAAATTTCACATGAAATATTTTTTTCAATATTAAGTTTAAAATTCTTCACTAAAGATAAACGTATTAATCTAACTCACTCGAATTTTGTCCGCGTGTAAAGGCCTGAGACTCGGATCATATAGAAGTGCAGTTGGATCAATATTAACAGGAGACTGTCTTCTTCCTTTACTGCAAAGACTCCACTCCAAATTCAGCAAACCCCAAAAATCAGGTCCTAAAACAAAATGCAATACTTAACATTTGTAAATTTATATTCTGTAAGCAATTTTAATAAAATGTCCATTAGATTTTATTTTTAATAAATGTTATACATCAAAACAGATCTATTGCCTACACAACACGTTTGGTTCATGACAAACATAAACGAATAACAGTTTAAACACACATAACTTATGAAACGTAATTCCTTGGTTACGAATTTCCATTGGAGACGAATTTGTATTTTCATGAGAGATTTATTCTGTAAAGCAAATTACAGAGGGCGCTAGTGAGTTGGTAACCTTTTTCGTAAATTGTGACATAGCTTGGCATGTTACTCAAATTCAATTTCATAAAGTTACTCACATTACAATGAAAATCTACAACAAACACTCAAACGACGATATATGAAATTAAGTTTGTTTCTTTTATACTTAAAAACCCTCTCACAAAAATTTTGACTGTTCATTGAATTATAAATCGAAATTTGTCAGCCTTATGTAGAGAAAAGAATACAGATAATTTTCTTTTTTTGTTCATTCCTTAGACACTTCTACACCGCCAGAAGATTAAAACACCCGAAGCCAGTATTCGATTGGAATGAAACATAGAACGTATGAAGCACATGAAGAAAAAGTTGTGATAACAATATAAAATCTGGAGGACTCTTTATTATTGTAGAATTACATCAGACAGGTTGGTAGGTAGGTAGTTAACTAGCGTCACACTGAAGCAACACAACGAGCTATTGGCGACGATCCTGACTCAATTCCTAAGGGAATGACCAAGGATAATGCCTTGTAATTTTGAACCATGGTCAGATAACGAGGTTTCATACCTGAGCTGGCACCCCACTCTCTAAACTTCCACACCATCCCAAAATAAGGACATTTGAGGCCACGACAGATTTAACGTGCCTCAGACTCCGTATACACGACTTTTCTTTGACTGGACTGAGTTTCGAACTCTCAACCCTCCGGTTGCTAATCCGCTGCTTTTCCAACTGCGCTACAGTGGCCCGAATTACATAAGAAATGTCATAAAATCATAAGTTGTAGAGCCCCACTGGTGACGATACCTGCTGATATACGGCGTGGCATCGAGCTCTTATGCTATCCGGTGGCACATTGTGCCAACCATTCCGCAGCAGCTGCTCCAGATCATTCTAAGTTTATTGTCGAGTGGTACAGCCCTGTAACTCTTAATTGAATACTGATTCAAGAGACAAGGGATAGCCCTGAGAAGCCTTTGTAGAGTGGGGATGACCGAATACTCTCCCACATGTAGAGGGGAAGAAAATCAGATAAAAAGTTCGGGTGGCTGTGCCGTGCTCCAGCACCATGTACACGATGGTCTTTTTCTAGAACGACTTTCGAACTCGCAACCATCCAGTTGCTAATCCGTTGCTCTTCCAAATGGGCTACCGCGACCCGAGGGTTATGTGAGCTCTCACTTACGACAGCCGGTCACCTCAATTCGTGGTAAGAGGTAGTTTTGATGCATAATGATACGTCTAGCATGTAACACAACCCGTTGCTTAGACTTTCATGTTACGTGTCTAATGAGTTATTTATTTGCCAGCTCGATACTCACAAGGAGTATTCCTGGGGAGGCTACACAAGGCGGCTAGCCTCTCCCACGAATGCTTCGTTTAGCGGAAATCCTTCATTGGCCAGAAAGATACCCAGATCTGTCGTCCATTGAGAATGCCAGGCTGTCAACCCACGAAATATCAGAAATCTGGAGCAGAAACTGTAGAATGTTGACATAATTTTCCACAGGCTAGCATAGACTCCACGTGACTATGTATCGCAATGTATTTCCGCTAGAGGGCTTTAGAACATACTAGTCTGTGATCTTACTGAAGTAGTTCTGCCATAATAAAGAGTATTCTAATATCGATATCGTGATCAATTCTTTGTGTCTCCATGTGTACATCACTCATTCTAAGTTTCATTCTGACCAAACACTGGCTTCGGGGTGTTTCGAATTTTTTGGTACATCTGTATTTATTTTAAAGTTTATTGGTTCAAAATGTATCCAGGTTATTTAATATTCATGTGGCAATCCATCCGCTTTACAAAAAAAATCGATTCTAAACCCGAAACAAGCACGTAAGGCTCGCATCATCGATACCCTAATTCATTTTCGTGTTTATTCATTCCCTTGAATCTAGACTCACTCCACTCCGATTTTACTATCAATAAACCTTAAGCAAATTTCACTTTTCCACGACGAAACGCCTCACAAAACGCTCGACCCTAAATACTTTCTAATATACCAACTCAACGCAAATTATCTCCAACTCTCCTGCACGCGAATGTTTATTGGAAGTATAAACATAAACACACATTAAGAAAAACGTCATTTATTGTCAAATATTGAAGTTTATCAAGCCTATGCGATCCATTTATTGAAAATCTGTAGGCAGGAAGAATAAAAACTGCAACTTATTTGGAGATTCGACGGTAGTTTCGCATTTCTCTAAAGGTCGTTAGTGAGTTGAACTCACCAACAAATGCGCTTTTCGGGCTGTTTAATTTCTGTCGATACGTCAAAATTAGGGAAAAAGGCGAGTTTTAATATTCCCTCAGAAGGAGATCCAGCTGTTAGAGTGATGATAGTGCTGAGGGCGATTAATAAAATACTTAAGGACGGAATCGACCAACCCGCTAAAGCGTTGCTTTATATACAGCGAATGGCGTCATTAGCCTGACTAGAACAACATACGAATTGCATGAAGTTTTCGTCTTCGAATACAGATAAGGAACACTTCATACCGTGATGTGTGTTCTTTTCGACATTGGCAGGAATGGTCTTGCGAACGCTGTACACCATTCTGAACGAAGATTCCAGCTATATTATATTCAATTACCACTAGCAGCTAAATCTCAAGAAATATACTATAAATTTGACATGTAGCCAGAAGGAGCGTTTATCGCCAATTTGGGTTAAAGAAATACTATAGATATGTGTATTTAACTGTATCCCCTCGATTGCATATCAACATAATTTCGTTAGTTAGAAAAACTTGATGAAATATTTCTTAACTCTCCAAGTGGTTTCGACGAGAAATTTCTCCATTAAGAACTGACCAATTTTGCCAATGACGAGATATCTCGTCATCAAGGCATTGCCAATTTTTTTTTAATGATGACTAGATCAAGATCTCGTCAGTTTCTTCTAAAAGACGAGACCTTGATGGACAAGCTATCTCGTTCATCAAGATCTCGTTTCCTCTCGTCATTAGAAGAAAACTGACCAGATCTTGTTCTTGTCATAATAAAAAATCAGCAATATCTTGATGACGAGATACCTCGTCATTAGCAAAATTGGTCAGATCTTGTTGGACGAGATATATCGTCAAAACAGATTAGAGGGTTAAACCTCTGTCGCAAGACTTCCTAGTAGTGTGATATTGATTATCTCTAGAACACATATAATGATTAATTATCCACATCTATTGGTTAAAAAAAATCATCGGAAAGATACTTATGAAGGTCAAAACTGGTTATAAGTTATGCAGAAAAGACTATAACTTCTGCAGAAGGGATCAATGCGTGTGAACCCCTCAGAAGGTTAATTACTATGAGAGAATGTTTTAGTATGTCATAAAAGACCAAAGGAAGATGAAGAAAGTACTTATGATCACAGCACGACTCTGGTGAGAAGCAAATGACATTGGGAAAGATCGTTTTAGAAAGGTAGGTAAGCTCATAAGGTAAAAGGGTTGCTATAAGGAAAAACATGCATGACGATCACCACAGGGATTATTTGTTTCGGTAACTCGTAATCAATGTTATCGTTTCCTGCACCAAACTATAACAAGGACCTACAATCCGTGCTAAAGACGTCAATTGTGAGAACGCATTGTTTATGCTTAACCTGTCCTCTAAATGAACAAAGAGACTCGTTCATAACCAATTGACTCAGTATGCCAATTTGATAGAGTACTAAAATCAATTCATCATAAAACCAATGATTTATCTCTGATTGATATTCGGCGTTAATTGCCACTGATACTTATTCCTGCAGGAATCCGTGTTCATGTAGCAGCCATTTACAGCACATGTATTGTGCATGTTTTCAGTTTAAAAAGAAAATTTAAAAAACTAACATAAAGTAAGTAATTTTAAAGCGATATTAACATAAAATTCGAGTGGCATGTCGACTTATATAACTTCCTGGTTGAGAAAAAACAGAAAATATGTTCTACCACAAAAACACTAGCGCCCTTTGTATTTAACTTTACAGAAAACAATCAATTCAGTTTGTCTTAAGACAACATGAATATTACGTCAGCTAGAACAACTAAATTTATCTCGACCGTACTTCCCATCTGTTACTTATACAGAATGTTTACCATCAATTATATAATCAAGTTTGCCTGCCATAAGGCAACAAGAGTAGTTTCCAAGCCGAAGTAATTTTTCAGTTACGAATCGGTGCATAAAAGCAAATGTTATCTCGATCATATTTCCCATCTGTTTCTAATGTTGTAGTACATAATCCTCTTATCATCAATTACATAATCATGCCTGTCTTAAGGCAACAAGATTAGTATGTCAGCTAGAGCAATTTTTTAGTTATAAAATGGATCAAAATCTATAATATACTTCCTTATTATTACCAATGTACCGAATCTTTGCAATCAATTTTATGATCAAGTTCGCTTGCCTTGAAGCAACTTGAGTAGTATGATATCCAGAGAAAATTTTCAGTTATGAATCGATGCACAAGAGCAAATCTTATTTTGATCATACTTCCTGTTTGTTTCTAATGTTGTACATAATCTTGATCATCAATTATATAATCCAATTTGCCCGACTAAAGGCAACAGAAGTATGTCAACCAGAGTAAATTTGTAGTGATAAAATGGGACCAATTACATCTCAACATGTCTAACATACTTCCTGACTATTACCAATGTACCGAATCTTTGCAATCAATCACATAATCAAGTTCGCCTGTCTTATGGCAACTCGAGTATAACGTCGTCTAGAACAATTTTCCAGTTACAAAAACGGCTTACGAAAGCAAATCTTATCTCGAACATACTTCCCGTCTGTTTCCAATGTTGTACAGAATCTTTACCATCAATTATGTAATCAAGTTCGTAAATAAAAGAAGTAGAGATAAAAAGATGGGCGTAGACAAAGTCTTAAAGAAGAGCAAACTGATAAATGTGTGGGTTTTTTCTTCGATAAATACCACAACTCCCTCATGATTTCTGTTGCAGTTACTACATCGAAGGAAATGGTATCTTCCTCTATCCAACACGTTCCTAAGTGGTCTATGTAATCGACAGAATAATTGCTCTCTAGAGAAAAGGTGAATGGCTTCTACTCTTTTCTTATATTGTAGGCTATCAAGAAATATACTGTGCGTGTGAGTAGTTTCAACAGTTTATAGTACCGCAGTGATATGCGAGTAGTAGAGTTTGAACGGGATAGTTGAAGTGTGAAGCTTGATAAATCAGTGTTCCAGCTTCCCAATAATAATGGCTATTTCGTTTATTTGGATGGGCAAACGTCTAAATTTCTAAGGTGATACAAAGGGTCATCGGGTTGATCCCTGCGCTACAACCTGCAATTTCTAGGTGGTTCAGGTTCGATTCCCCCTTGGTGTACTCTCTTCGAAGTTAGTAAAATTTCCTTGTGTGTATTACTTGACGTTCTTTGTCTTGCGTTTGGCGCAGCTTCGCGAAATGGCCCTTGCGCCATAAAGCTCAACCAAACCAACAAAATTTCTAAGGTGATACAAACAACGGTGATAAGATATCGCGTATGTATTTTACACCTAAAAACAAATATCTTACGCCTGAAACTAAATATTTTACGCTGAAACTAAATATCTTAAGATTAAAATCAAAAATATTACGCCTAAAACTAAATATTTTACGCATGAAACCAAATATCTTACGCTTGAAACCAAATATCTTACGTCTGAAAAGTTGAGCGTTACAAAAAATCATTAAAACTGTTTTATTTCATAATTTCAGAATAGAAGAAACACCCAGAAGATAAATATAGCGTCGTGTAGACAAAGGATGTCCGTACCTGACATGACCTTCGGACCGAGTACGCATGCGCATTAAGAGCGAGGAGGGGATCCGCAATATATCGAAATACTACGGTGCTGGGCAATTTCGGACCAGTGTGTCTACGTAAGTGGTGTCATTTGAAAGCTACCGAACTACTCTACAAATAATATCGAACATCAACAATCCCTCAACAATTAATACCAAACTGCACTTTAATCGTTCAAACTGTAAATTAATTGTTGAATGCGTTTCACAATAAACAATCGTTCAAACTTCCTATATATGCTTCATTCATTCAAAAATTCAACATCCACCCAGAGTATTCATGTCAAAACTACGATTTATGTCCACGACACAACCTACCAATTTTCTTATTGTTTCAGTCTCAAGTAACGACTCGCTCTTTACATACATTTTAAACTCCTGTTTTATTAACATATTCAGCTTGATTGCGTTACCTTTGTTGCATAAAAAGACTCTGAGATTGCAAATGCTATCAGAAGCATAAAATCTACTGCCATATGAAGCTTTCATTTCCGAGCCATGCTTATACAAGTTTCATGACTATTATTTAGTGGATGACAAGCACATTTCCTTGTAAACATGTCAAGGAGTCAGGCTCCATTTAAAGTTGGCGCGTTGTGGTTTCTAGGAATTGCATTTTTATGAGAGTTAAGGCTACTTGAATCCTTTAGAAGATCGATGCTAATTTAAAGTTGTGTTATGAGGTGTTTCCTACATGTGACTTTCTAGAAGCATTATTTGTTCCAACGAGAAGCTATGTTTGAATTTGTTCTCATCGTGATATACAAAAACTACTTATATGGTAGCTGGAGAAGTTTCCCGAGATGAGAATAAGACACGATATGTAATTACTTGTGTAGAATAATCTGTCCCAGTATATTTTATCCTTCTACCTTAAAACAAGTGGGAAGGAAATTAGATGTAACTCGAGTGGTGTTTTAAGAAATAAATGATGTGGTAAAAGGAGATTATATTATTGGAAATAGGTAAAGATCGTAGCATATAAATTTATGGGGATATTGGTTTCAGACACTTTCATCACTTTAAGAGCTTTGCGTGTATTTTAGCATGTACAGTTTTGCGATTGATCCTAATACAGTGTCCTAAAAGTTCCCGCACTCCAGCTTTAAAAAATCATTTGACCGTGATTTTTTTAATTATTGAATTTTATCGTCTGTTTATAACTTTATGGATTCTTTAATTTTTATCGTTTGGTTTTCTTCTTGCTCAAGTTGTGCGATAATAAAGTTCCATGTCATTTTGTTCATTGTAAAATGAGTTTATCACGCATTCAGAGAATCGCGCTGCTTGAGGCTTATTTTGAATGTAAATTATATGAAAGATGTAAAGAATTTTGGCGACATAAATATCCAGATGATGCAATACCGAGTAAATATACACTATATCAACTCGTTCGGCGATTTCGTGAGACAGTTTCGGTGGAAGAAAAATACAAGAGTGAAAGACCGAAAGTCGTTACACCAGACTTTGTGCAAGAAACTCAACGAAGGATATTGCAATCTCCTCATCAATCCGTGAGGCGTTTGTCGTAACAAATGGGCACATCACGTGGATCGACACGTAAGGCTTTAAGAGCTTTGCATTTTGGTGCTTATCGTGTAAAAATGTTACAGGAGCTAAAGCCACCGGACAATGAGAAGTGGCTTTATTATTGCCGATGGTTCCGGAAATTTATCCGCAACAACATCAACATTTTGAACAAAACATTTTTCTCCGATGAGGCATGGTTTCATTTAAGCGGTTATCTGAACGCGCAAAACTCCCGCATTTGGGCGACGACAAATCCCCATTCATTAATGCAAAAACCTCTACATTCTCATAAAAATTGGCGTTTGGTGTGCCGTATCACGCAAAAGGATTGTTGGGCCTCTGTTTTTCGAGTCAACTGTTGATGGCACTGTATACAGAGAACTTATCCACCAATTTGTTACATTATTAGAAGTGAATGAACGAGATTCTTGGTTCCAACAAGGCGGTGCAACCTGCCATACAAGTTATGAAACCATGGGCAGCTTCAAGATTTTTTTGTCGTCGACTCATCTCAAGAAATCTTTGGCCACCTCGTTCCTCTGATCTGAGCATCCCTGACTTTTTTCTGTGGGGATATTTAAAGAACAAAGTTTATGAAGATAATCCCCAAACAATAGGTGATCTGAAAATTGCCATTACTCAAAGGATACAAGAAGTCACTCCCAGCATCTTGAAACGCGTTTCTAAAAATATGCGCAAACGACTTCAGCTTTGCCTCCAAGAAAGGGGCGAACATTTTGAACATTTATCATAAATGTGAGTTCAAATTTTTTTCCTACGTTATGTTAAAAGTGCTTTTAACCATTGGCATAAAAATAATTGTTTTAAAGTTTGTTGTTTTTGTATAATAAATTCACGAATCGTCAGTGCGGGAACTTTTAGGACACTCTGTACCTAGCACTAGTAGGAAAGCATGGGCATAAAGAAAGTGTAAAATTAACCAATCATATATTGTATATATACTGTATAATAATTTATGAATGAATTCATGTGTAATTAATTGAATGATGATATCAAAACTTTTTTCGTACAAAGCTAGTTTGACTTGATTATCAATTAAAAATTATAAAATGTTAAAATGATAAATTATATATGTATTTATAATAGATAAGGAGAGCAGAGAAATATATCTCGTTACATGGCGACTCATAAACACTAATATAAACCCTCATGTGTTTCCTTTTTTCTGTATAATGTTGAAAGACTATTTCCCTGTATTGACTGTTTTTATATTTGATGCTTTAATACGATCTATATGTATTGAAATTTATTTAGTCTTGCATTTGGCAAATCATATCTATGATTGGATCTTGCACCATCAAACCCCAAGCAAATGCTGTAAATATGCGGTAATACTTCTCGCTTTCTGCAAGTGCCAATTGAATGCTTAATTGTAATTTCAACATGTTTATATAAACCTCTGATAACTTCCTTCCAACTCCACCTACATTTCATTAGAGCCTCATTTTAAATGCCAAAAGAAGAATTTCTAATAAATTTGAATTTTAGCAGTACGCGATAAAAGTTCTGGCGATTCGCAGACAATTGTATATCAGCACTCGTGCCCTCTTTTTTCCGCATAATATTTAAAGAATTCATTCCCCGCTGTAAATAGTCTTTTAGTAACAGGTCTGTTAGCAACCGATATGTTTCTGAAAGTCCCAATCAGAAGCTTAATTTTATCTCAAAACGTCTATCCTTGGATAATTTCCTCTTATTTCATCTACACTTCCTTAACGCACTTTAATTTTAAATGCCGAGTAAGGAATTTGTAACAAATGTGAGTTTTATCAGTGCTCGATAAAAGTTATAGCGATTCGCAAACAATTGTATATCAGCACTCGTGCCCTCTTTTTTCCGCATAATATTGAAAGAATTCATTCCCCGCTGTAAATAGTCTTTTAGTAACAGGTCTCAGCTTCTGCAAGTGCCAATTGCAGGCTTTGTTGTTATTTCAACATGTTTAACTCCTCCCAATTTCACCTGTATTACTTTAGAGCACTCATTTTAAATGCTGAGTGAAGAATTTGTAACAAATTTATAACAGTGCTCGATAAAAGTTCTAGCTATTCGCAAACAATTGTATATCAGCACTCGTGCCCTCCTTTTACGCATAATGTTGAAAGAATTCATTCCCCGCCGTAAATAGTCTTTTAGTAACAGGTCTCAGCTTTCTGCAAGTGCCAATCGTAGGCTTAATTGTTATTTCAACATTTTTAAGCCCGGGGATAACTTCCTCCGCATTCGGCCAAATTACCCAAAGCTTCCTCCTCCTTCGGAAACATTCGTCCCGGGGCATTAATATTTGATCACAAAGATTAGGAGAAATTCGTTTAAAGCCCACCGCCGAAATAAATTAAACGGGATGATAGAAAATCCGGGAATTCCGAAAGCGATCCGGCTCTCTCCGGGCGCTTTTGTCAACTCTAGGACACTCGATCTTGGGGAGTTGATAAAGTTAATCGTCCAACACGCTAGAGGCTTCCCGGGAATATTTATCCTGGTTCCTGCGCTATTATAAAGACGTTGGGCAACATCTCTCCGCGGAAGATTTAACGAAGCTGTGTTAAAAAGAATCTCGGAACAGCCTGCTTGGAATAATGTTTAACATTCATCGCATAGCGTGCTGGCACTGGTCGTGCGACTTGGCAGAAAACGTGCTATCGGCACTCGATTGAGCTCCTGCAATGAACCCCAGCATCAAGAAAGCCAGCGCACGTAGGCAAAACTAAAGTTTACATATCGAACTAGCCGGGAGAGGAGAGGTAAACAAACTCTTCGCCTCTGTTATTAATTTAAAACCTAGAGAAAACTCAATAGTTGGTTGATTAGGAGGACAAACTGGATTCATTCTCCTCAAAACTTAAATTTTATTGCGACGGGAAATGTGTTCCAAATAATTAACAGTTCGTGTAGGTTGCGGAGGAGAGTATGAAGTTTGTTAAATATTGATCGCGGGTTGAAGAGGATCAGACTGGGTGGAATTATCGCAGGAATTGAACTTTCGTTTTCTTTTCCTTCCAGACGGGAGGGTTGTTAATCACTTCATTTAAATTGCACGGGCTTAATGATACAAAGTTTTATCTCTTGTTGCGCGGGAAGTACCCGATTTTTATGTGCCGTGGCCCGTAAAAAAGTGTTGCAGCCTCTTATTAGCGATTCGTTGCACGTTGGAAAGAATTCAGATCTCATTTACAGACGCTTCTCTCCGAACAGCAGCGCGCGCTGCTTCGGTTGATATTCATGGCGTGCTTAGCTGCAAATCAAGTGGAGAACAGTTCGTTAAAACAATCGCATTCGGAAAGAAACTTTACTTTTTACGTGGCTTCGATTGCTTTTTTCGACTACAATTTCTGTGTACACGTAATGTGTTATTAAGGACGACGTGAGGAGATATTTAGTGTGTGCGATACATTCGCATGTAATGTCGGATTATTTTTTAACCGTACAAGGACCTTGATTTGCTTAACAAATAATACAACCTGCATTTTTATGGAAACTCAGAAAAGTTATTCGACCAAAACGATGGCGTATCCAACATCAGCTTAAAGCTCCCAGCAAGTATTTGGGCCTCTGTAGCCCAGTCGGAAGAGCAAAGGAGGGTTGCGTGTTCCAAACGAGGTCCAGCCAAAGACCGTCGTGTACACTTGGGCTGGTGCACACCAAATCTGAAGTGACCTTAAATGTCCTCACGTTGGCATGGGGTGAATGTTTGGAGAGTGGAGTGGCAGCTCAGGTGTTGTTCTCGTCATTTGACCGTGGTTTAAAATTACAAGGCGTCGCCCTTGGATCTTTCCCTTCGGGATTAATTCCTGACCGTAGCCAATAACCCGTTACATTGCTCAAGTGCGAAGTTAATTAACTACCTACACTAAAAGTATTTATCAACTGTTTTGGTATCACAAAGAATTGGAATGTCGCCTTATTTTCTGCCTATTGAAAACAAATTCAAAGTAATTTTTTGCCTTTTCAACACGCATCAAACGAGTAATTACAATTAAGTTACATTCAAGGCGTCTATATTTTCTGTTTCACTTGTTTTATATATACTGTAGGCAATAGAAATATTCAAAAGATGATTATGTCACCAAAATAATTAAAACCTCATTAACCATTAAATGATAAGTAACCCATATGACAATTCGTGTCATGTTAGAACAGATTCAGATCACATTTACTGAACCTCTCCAAATAGCAGCGTGATTCGATTTATTTATTCATGGCGTGCTTTAAGCTGAATTCAAATAGCAAGTGCATGGCAGAAAGCGACACGCGTAAACCAACCAGAGAGGCCTGCGCGAGCAGTGAAGACGCTCTGATTAGTCTACGCGTGTCGCTTTGCACAGTGCGCTTCCTATTTGAATTAAGCTTAACGGCAAATCAAGTGGAGAATAGTTCATTCAAACCATGGCATTCGGAAAGGTAGGTAGGTAGCTGAATTTACGTCGCATTGGAGCAACACAGTGGGCTATTGGTGGCGGTCCTAGATCAGTCCCAAAGTGAAAGATCCGAGGACAACACCTCGTAATTTTGAACCACGGTCAGATGGAACGCTAGAGCTGGCACACCAATCTCCAAACTTCCACATCATGCCAACGTGAGGACATTAAGACCACAAAGATTTAACATGCACCAGCCCCCACGTACATGACTATCTTTGGTTGAAACGAGTTTCGAACTCGTAACCTTCCGATTGCTAATCTGGTTTCTTTTTAACCGGGCTACCGCTGCCCTTGAATACTCTAGACCAGTAGTTCCCAGAGTGTGGCTTTAGCGTGATATGAAAGCTTGGAGAGTGGCCTGCCAGCGCAGGTGTTCACCTCGTCATCTTACGGAGGTTCAAAATTACGAGGCGTTGTCTTCGCATCTTTCCCTACGGGACTAACCACGTACCGTCGCGAATATCCCGTGGTATTATTCCTGTGCGACGTAAATTGAACTGCCTACCTCTTTACCCTGACATGAAGGGATTTGTGATTTATAGAAATTTAGTACTTTTAGTTTCATTTAAGTGGAAGGAGATACTGTATGCCCCACCTCCAAATTAAAGCCCTTCTTAACATCAGAATATCAAATGAAAAAATGGTTTATATACTTTAGCCTTAACCCTCTCGCTGCGCATCCCGCGATTTCCGCGGGGAACGTAGAAGTAGAAAAATTTGCGCAGCCCGCGATTTCCGCGGGGATGCATTTTTGCCGTCTATTTAACTGTGCAACCCGCTCTTTCCAAGTTCATGGTTTCATTTTGCCTTTTCTGTGATGTTTAATTGTTTATTTAAATCTGGGTTAACAGATGGCTTTAGATGTCCACATTTCTGCGAAATATACAAGCATTTTTTTGCAGCATTTTGCGCGCTCTTTTCAAAGCTCAAAGATGTCTGGTAGGAAGCGTTTCGCGAGTGATAGAACCTACATTCCTGACAATATTTCCGACACTGATAGCAGTTCTGATTCTGATATCAAGTATATTGGAGATAGTTATAGCGAAACTGATGAGAATTTCTCGGATTCCTCTGCGGATAGTGATTTCTAATAATTCTTCATTTGTAATAAATGTTTTGTAAGTATTTTGCATATTTTCATTAGTATATACGTTTTACCTTTGTATTTCATAAAATAAATCATAATTTAACCAAGATTAATTTTCAAAATTTTTCTTTTATATGATTATTCTTCAATTTCAATATTCCGACAACCTTTTTTTATGATCTAATTCTATATTGAAAAAAAACTCTTTTACAAAAAATTTTTGTATATTTTAACTCCAAAATATATGCAGATTTGAAATATGTAATAAAAAATACGCAATTTTTGAACCTGTTTTGATAAAAAAAATGCGCAGCGAGAGGATTAATATAGCTAGAACATTTCTATACTCTAGTCAACATTTCCATAGGTGGTGGAGCATCAGGCTTCTGGCGATCCATGATGTGATTAAGTAACCGTCTGCAAAATTTGACGAATTCCATAAAGTTACATCTTGTATCTCAAAGAATAATTTTGTCTCAAATAGCTCATCGAGTATGAAGCAAATCAAATTTTACAAACGAATGATGTCATAAAACTTAAATTTTAAATTAAGTTTACGTATAAGAGCCTTCGTGTTGAGAATGTACATTATATACATTAGAGTGCCTAAAGAGAGTTGGCACTGTGGAGAAGAATCAAAGCGTCGAGCACTTCAGAGTATCGCAGTTATTAGACACGGTGAATAAGACTGGCTCATTTAGGTATTGGTGGAAGTAAATAAATAATTAGGGAGCATTTAGAAATCTATATAGTCAGTGTAGTTTATTTAGTTAAACGTACAAGTTAAAAATAAAATTGAATTTCAAGGCTTAGGATTTAAAGGTAACTCAATCTTATGACAACTATTTTCCCCACGTTATTTTAACTCAGCAATAATAAAATATCAGTAAAACATAAATTCAAATAAACACATAAATTGATAAGCGCAAATATTATGATCACTATAGAGTAGAGCTCGTAGATTCAACAGTTCGTGATATTTAGCATACGCAATAAATTGTGAAGAAAGCCCATATTATAGGAGTTCTATCAACATACCTCGTCTTTGTAGAATGTGGATAAAGCTTTGAAATTTTCGGGGGATACTAATTGGAAGCTGAAGTGTACTCTTCAAACTTATTGATAGTGCCAAGGATCAATATAATACATCGATTTTAAAGAGAAACTTGAAAACGCTTGGGGATGCACTAGGATAGCCCTGATTGCTGTCCCTTAAGACAATGACCAGATTATTCTGCTTTGTGAAATCAGAGCTTTGAATACAAAGATCTGATTGATATATAATATACTAGCAGACTAATTTAGTGTTGCTCGGGTTGAATTGGTTTAACGTTTATTGAAAAATGATCATAATAATTTTTCATTCATAGAAAAATGAAAAACTCATTGAAAATAAATTTTTAAACACCGTTTTGACACTTTCATAGCTTCTACAGTTTACCTTGGCCAAAATACCATATGCATTCCATATACATTGATGTAATCCATTTCACATTCACATGCAGCACATTCCTTGTGCTCGACGAAATTTAAAAAAGGTGATAATAAAGTGACTTCTACAGAAGTCGATTTTGAATATTGGAGTGATTATTAATACCCTTTAAGTTCATTTTCTAAAACGGCCGTTTAATTTTGCAATCAGTTTTCCTATCCATATTTGCTGACTGGTTGGCACTCTTGCACCAGGGATGCTATGATTCGGAATTTTGTCATTATTATGGAAGATGACAAATTAACTTGATATAATATTATTGTTTGATTTCTTTTGAGGCATATATTTTTTTCTTGAACATTTCCATCAGATAAGCATGAAATAATAGAGCTTGTTTTAAATACATTTTTTCTGTACAGACCAATCAGGTACAGAAAGCAATTGAGTACAATTTTTCAAAAAAACGTAAGATGGATTTCGGTGTTTTTAACAAAGAAAATCACTTCTCAATGAATGTTACACAGATAGTTAAGTTGCCTAATAGTTTTAACTCGTAAAATAATCAAAATAGACTTTCTGTCACAAGACAAACGAAATTTCAATTTTTCAAAAGTCCAAATTCGAATATTTTCTAACAGTGATATTATTCCAAGACCAGCAAAGTTTTATTAAAAATTCGCTTTACTCCGACTAGCATTTTTGTTCCACTTCTTTTCAATTTCGATATTCGATTTCTAAATGGAAATAACATACCTATTTACAATGATATATGCAGATATTTGTCTATTTAAGAGTTTACAGTAAAACGCAGCTAACTAGAAACATGAAAACCAAATGTAAGTTTAATTGATTTAATTGCCTTATAATGGAAAACTATGCAAAAATAAAAACAAATCTTCCAATTACTAGGCTGCCTGTCTTATCTTAACGTTTCCTGACTTTATATGAACTTTATTTTTTAACATTTGCTGTCATTTTAAAATAAAAGCGTTATCTCTCCTTTCAAAATTAGATTTTACCGTCATGTTTCAAAAGGTTTTATTTTGTATATTTCATCATTTTTATGAAACGAAATTCTTCAAAACATGTATTAAATCAAGGATTTTCAAGTAAAGTTGGTTGAAATATACACATGCCGCCATGAAATATACCCATAGATTATTTTGCATAGAATAAATAATTCGCTAAAATGTAACTCCTAACTAATTTATTTACATTATAAAATAATGGAACACATAAATGCAGCGGTAGCTGCTTAACAAACAGAAATTAAATTCCGGTCTATGAACAAATGTAGAATTCGGAAAAACAAAGATGTGAGCGAACGTATCGGATTTCGACTCAGGAATTCAAAAGAGTTGATAGAATTTAAGGACAATTCTGAGTTATTAACAAAAAGAACACACTCATAATACTTAATCTGAAACTTGACGACAACATTTCGTTGTCTGAACTCAGATACACGCGCACAGAATTCTAAATCGAATTTTAAAAAAATGCAACATTAATTCTGGCGTTGCCAGATACCAAGTAGAATTTGTATTATTAGTTTGTTTTTCGTTTGCGCTTTTCGCATTAAATAGACTCGTTTCATCACAAAATAAGAGAGGCATTTTCTGCCAAGATAAATGTAGGTGACGGTAGTATTTCTGTGACAAAATGTATTTCCTGAGCGTAATCTGAACATGTCACATCACATTCGGCTTGCTTTGCAAATGCTATTTAATACTTCGCCAATATAAATTACAAAGATTGAATCCCAAATTGATATATTGTACAATAATTGATTGATCAACGTTAACTAGAGTGCACATCAAACATAGACTAAACGTTGATAAACTACATTTTAAGGTAACTCCAAAATTTGTATTAACACTCCTGGTGGTTGTTCTCGACAAGGTATCTTGTCATTAGCGAAACTGATCAGATCTTGATGGGCGAGATATATGGTCATTAGAAAAAACTGACCAAATCTTGATCTCGTCCTCAAAAATTGACAATATCGTGATGACTAGATATCTCGTCATTAGCAAAATTTTCAGATCTTGATGGACGAACTATCTTGTCGAAACCACTTGGAGGGTTGTGCGAGATCATTCGGAAGTAAGATCTTCGCATTCTGCCTTGTTTATTTTTATTACTCTGAAATTCCCTCTCATGAATGCATTGAATATTTTAAATATATTTATATGATAAATCAATTATTCATTAACGATATTTTTATTTTAGAAAAGAAATCAAAAATAATTTCAAACATTAATATTGGAATTTAAATTCTGTGTTTTGTAATTTTTTGGGAAAAAATTACTTTCCCCGAAATGCTGGTAAACCAATCAGAATTTCAACTTCAATTGTAATGCTCAATGTTATTCCTATGGGTATTTCGTATTGATTTTAGCCCCCTCTGCACACCCAGGACAAATCGAGTGGGAGTTATTATGTTGATTATGTTCCCGCAGGATTCTAAGGCATAAGTCTACCAAATTTGGCGTGGAATAGTCAAACGGTGATGGTTATAACTTTCAACGTTATTCCTATGGGGATATTGAATTATTTCTAGCCCTCTATGCTAACCCAGGATAAATCGAACGGGTTTAATATATAGCCTACGTTTCTCACAGGATTCTAAAGAACAAGTACACCAAATTTGGTGTGGATTGGTCAAAGGGTGTAGATTTATATGGAGAACAGACTGGGACTAAGGGTTTAAGGCTTCTGAGCCACTGCAAACTTTTATGCCTATACCTGAGTTTCGAACCCACGACCTGTTGAGTTGAGTGCAAGAACGCTGATCACTTGGCTGCCAGGGCAAAATCAGTCACGGTATCTCTTCAAATACAGAATCGAAGTCGTGTTCAATGTACCAATGGTTGTAAATTTAAAGGTTTCAATTCAAAAAGTTTGAGGAACTAATGTTAGAGTCAGTCTAAAGGGAAGGCATACTAAATCAAATTAAAGAATTAAATGCAGGGTGTTCCGATTAGGACTATAACAAAAGTAAATTTTGTAGCATCGAAAAAAATTATTCAAATTTTAGAAGTGCGTGGTGCACATGTTAAAGTGTACTCGACTTGCAAAAAAAATTCTGAGTCTATGTATGTACGCAAGAAATTTTGGAAATAAATCATGGTATACATATAAGTAAAGAAAATATGATACTTTCTTCTATTAAATACCTAAGAGGAACACCTTATATAATGCAGGCCCCATTAAAGTATTCTAATAATGCATTACGAAGTACTTAATTAGTATACATATAATTTTTCATGCCAATGAGAAATATACATTTTTATTTAGATTACTAAATAAAAATGTATTACCAACACATATTAAACCTATCCTCATTACTCAATCGAGATGCTTATGTGAAAGGTAAAAATTATGTTCTTCATGACTTCTACATAAGAAAATATAAAAAAATAGATCAGTAATATTGAATAATAATTGAAATAACTCCAAGAATTACATACTAATAGACAACAGTTGAGTTAATTTATTCAGCATAACTATAGTTTCCTTTAAAATTTAAAACTTCTAATAGGTATTCAAATCAACTGAAGTATCCTTTGGAACAGGATAAAATGGAATATCCAATTCTGAAAATCTCAAAAAAGTATTTTTGAAAAATTTGTGTTTCAATTCCCCGAAGAAAAACGATCAATAACGCTCCTAAATGACTTTTTTGCGTCTATAAGTTTAAGTACTCTTAATGAAACGAGATTGTTACACCATACTAGAAAATTTTACTTTAGGTCTTTAATGCTTTTATATAGAAAGTGTACCTAAACTTAAAGAATTAAGAGAAGTTCGTAAAATAGTGTGTACATTGATCTACATTTAAAAAAAATTAAATGTTGTATTTTGTATGCGATAGCTTAGATTTATCTACTTTTAAATGTTTAGTATTGTTTGTCTTTTTATCAGTTTTTCTTATCAAAAATTGAAATTTCGAAACTGAATAATTTTGAATCAATTTATGTATTACCTCCCATTAAGCCTGGATATACGATTGATTCCATGATTCAAATTTCTCATTGTAGTTTTTATGTGTATACATAAAGAGAATAGGATAAGAAATAACACACATAAATAAACGAGACTATAAACAGTATGTATTGTTGAGATGCAGAATAAGATTACTAACTTTGAATATGAAATGTGCAATTTTTAATTGAATCCTATCACCATAGACCTCTAAATACTCCAAGGGAGTTTTGGTAAATATTAACGAAGGAATCTTCAAGAAAATTGTAAGTTCCAAAACTTCTTAAATACTGCAAAAGTGTCTAAGAAATGCACGAAATTGTGCAAATTTTCAACCTAACATTTCTGGATAAATTAGCTCAACTATTCCCCGTGTCGAAATGTACCAAAAGGCAGCTATCTGTAATCGAGGAGCAATAACAATGCTCAGTGCCCCTCCAAAAAGAACGTACGTTCTCAGATTCTGCGGAGAATTCGAACGGCAAGGAATGCAAGGACGCCATTGATAGGTTACACAAAGGCGAACAGAAATCGGAAAATATGACATAGAAGAATGCGTTGCACAATTTACGGACCACAAACATTCATCCAGTGGTATTCGTACAATACCCATGATCTTGTCAATACAATGCGCGAATAAAGAATCTCGTGTGTATGAGACTCGAAGAAAAGTGTTACCCTTGGCAAATAATTTTGTGTGTGCTTTTGCTTCGCATAGTTTTCCTACTCATATCTGTTACATAAAGCCACATTTTTTAAGACTGATTCGATACGTAATCTGTCTTTTTGCCATTTATCGTTTATTTCTATTACGCATTGTTTCAAATCTTTGAGAATGTAAAGAACGCAGATAGGGTTGTATGGCGGTCGTGTAATAAGTCTGATAAAAAACATGTTAAACATCATTTTTTGGAAGACAGATTTTATTTTTCAGCAGTCTGCCTTGAGGACTTCATACTTGGTCCAGCGAATTTCCTACGTTTCTTTCCGTCCGAAAAGTACCTTTAGTCAAAGGCTGCAAAATATGCATTAATTATTCCCTTATTCGAATAGAATTTCTTCCCACAGACTCAACTTTTCAAGTTTTGGAACACGAAGATGTCGCACAAGGTCAAGTCTGAAGAATTGGGTGGATGAGGAATCAATTTGACGCTTAATGTGTGCAATTTTTCCATTGCAACGGTCGATTTGTGGGACGGCACATGGTCTTGGAGAAAGCTCTTTTCCATGCGCCATTATTGGCCGGTTTTGTTTCAGTTCTTCCAAAAGGTCCAATAACGTTGCATAATATGCTCTTTTTATTGTTTCCCCCTTCTCCAAGTAGTCGATTATGATGATTTCTTGTGTATCCCAAAAAAAAACAGTGAACATCACCTTCCCAGCCAACAAAAAGGTCTTCGCCTACTTCGGCGGAATTTCGCCACTCGCTATCCACTGTTTTGACTTGTTTAGACTCAGGTGTGTAGTGGAGGACCCATGTTTCATCCACAGTTATAAATCGATTCGAAAAGCCCTGAGGATTGAGGTTAAACATTGCTTAACACTGTGTTGAAATGTCCTTTCACGTGCATTTTTGGTCAACAGTCAACAACATCCCGGCAACCAACATTGAAGATTATTATAAAGTTATTTATTGAAATAATATATAAAAAATGCACACAAATACACGATTCTACACTATTATTGGCTATTAGTATAAATCAAATCAGTAAAACTTAAAGTAATCACTAATGAGAAGAAGGATGAGCCTGGTGTTGTGTTACCAATTTGTCTATATTAGACTATTTTCGTCAGCAGCATCCTCAACCCTCTTGGTGGTTGTCTCGAAGAGGTAATCTCGTCATTAGAAAAAATGAGCAGATCTTGATGGACAAGATATCTCGTCATCATAAAAAATCGACTATATTTTGATGACGAGATATCTCGTCATTGGCAAAACTGACCAAACTGACCATTTTCAAACTTTTTAGATAACAAGCAAAACTGCTTTATTTCAGTTGTTAATTTCATCATTAAAAATGCATGACAAGTATATAAGCTGTAAATTGAAAGTTTACACATTATGGCAACTTAAAAGTCATTCGGAATTGAAAGCAAAATTACGAAAGAAATCATGTGTCGCTTTAGCACTAAACAATTGTCTGCCATGCTTTTTTATGTTTCATGGGAGAACTATAATGAAAAGCTTATTTTGAATGATAAAATGCCACACTTTGTTGTTTCAGTAATGAATACGGAAAACTAAACAATGTTTAGATCTAGCTAGCTCCAAAAGTTTCCTTAAAGTTTTCATAATTAACAATATAGCTCTATACTTTTCAAGGTATTTCATTTTGTTCTTATAATGGTCACTCGACCTTCCAGTCCGGTTCACACTAAACTAAATATTTGGGCGACTTCGAATAGTCGTGGTAAACTGTATATGCGTGTCTGTCACAAAACCACTAAAAATGTTACACTTAGTTTCTGAAATAACCAATTCATCTATCGTTAAGCGCAAAAACAACACAAGCAAAGAAGGATCTCATATTAGTTTCTTCACAAGACTCAAACTTTGAGGCGATTTTCGATAGAGAACGTTGGGGACAAGAGTTGTTCCATATCCAATGAAAGGTCCTGGTTAGCTATATGTGTCTGCCACAAAACCACTAAAAATGTTGCATGCCGTTTCTGAAGTAACCGATTCAACTATTGTTAAACGAAAACAACTTTAGCGAATAAAAGCACATTAGTAATGTGGAGAGCTGGGGACATGGTTTTTTTAAACAACCGATGTATCTTGGTAAGTGTGCGTGTCTGACACAAAATAACCAACACTGTTTCAAATATGTCGTTTCTGAAATTTCCGATTCAACTATTGCTTGGCCTTAGCGCATAAAAGCCTTCCTACGCATTCTACTACACTATATTCAAACTTTGAGGCAACTTTTAGCCCGGAGAGTTTTAAGAGAGTTGGTTTGCTTTTAAGCCAGCCGAAGGTGGCTTGACAAACTGTGCGCATGTCTCACAAAAACACCGAAAATTCCCCTTTGTCGATTCTGACATAACCTATTCTACTATCGGTTAAACACAAAAATGGAAAAGCATTCAGATTCTAGGCTCGTATCTCCCAGAAAACACAACGTGATGGACATTGCGGAAACAAAAGAATCACGATAGATTGCAATGTTATCTTTTAAAAGCCTGTAATGATAGATATTGAGAAGACTTGTCTAACCTGATAATTACTTGCCCCTTTACACTATCCTTTCACCACTGCACTAAGCATGATTGATTAGGCTCTGTTTCATCTTAAGTTTTAATTGATTGGTAGGTGGACGCTATATCGCTTATTACCTTGTAACTGTTGGCAGGAGTGTGTCTTTATTAGCAGCTCCCGCTGTAGTGGTTTTCACGAAGGATTTTTCAAACCCAGACTGGAAATTCATAAGATAGCATTTTCAGTTAATTACCTATACTTAAAGCTTTTTTATAGTTCACTGCACGTTACGGTAATGGAATTGGCGCATTACGTGCTAGTCATGCATTGAACGCACGGCACATCATATAATGACATGGTGAGTAAAGCGGTGAAAAAGTTCCCTAAGCGCGTGGAAGCAAAGGATGTATTTATTCATGCCTCAACTTTCTTTTGTTAAAACTTCTAACATTTAGATTCACTTAAACGAGTATTCAGTGATACAGAATTAGGGAAATTAACCCTCCAAGTGGTTTCGACGAGATATCTCGTCCAAGGTCTGGTCAATTTTTCTAAGAACGAGATACCTCGTTCGTCAAGGTATGGCCAGTTTTGCTAATTACAAGATACCTCGAGACAAAACTATCCCATTATTCCAAGACGGAATGAAGATCCAAGTAAGAAAAACAAATTGTCCCTTGTTCAGAACTGGTGACAATTTGGAAAAGGTTTTTGTATCAGAGACTGGCCATTACGTGGTGGTTTTCGAATCGAAGATGAACCACCTGGAGGTTTATATCCTGACAAGGTGAGTTAAAGAGATGGAAAAGTTTCCTAAACGCATGGAGGCCCCAAAGTGTGTATCAATCCATATTTCAACTTTCTTCTATTAAAACTTCTAAAGTTGGAATTTATTTAAACTAGTACTCAATGGCCCCAAATAAGGGAAATATATCCTTATTAGCTGATTCAAGGCTGTGAAAAAATTCCCTAAATTTGACCAAATTGTATAATAATCCATAGCTATACTCTCTTATTAAAATTTCTAACGTTGAGATTTATTTTAACTAGTACTCAATGACTCAAAATAGAGGTAATTATGTCCTGACAAGCTGAGTTAAAGCAATAAAGAAATTTCCTAAACGTGTATAGTAATCCTATATCTCTCAACCTTCTTTTATTGAAAGTTCTAGGTTTGAATTTATTTAATATAGTACTCAATGCCCGATATTTGGGGAAATTATTGGGGACAAATAAGACAACAGTTTCTCCATATGCATATAGATGTATTTTCGGAACAATTTACTTAGCTCATATCACTACCCTTAATATCTGTCTCCTCATTATTTGTGTTTACTTATAATATTAATCCTTCATAATATATTATTTTGGGGAGGGGCAATCACATAAAAACTGGGGGTCAAACCGGTTCAGCATTCAGCTCTAATCTCTATTTCTCTAAGAATATAGCGATTACCCATTCTATTCTGTCAAGACGAGTAACCATGTATATTTGCTACCCAAATGGCCTGAATAATGGTGGTACTTTTCCGTTAACGTGGCGCCAGTGGTAATTGAGTGCCAAAGAGCCAAATGTGCTAACCCCGCCACCGACTACACTCCTACTTTATTGAATTCATGAAACGTTAATTGCGTGAAAAAACGCAGATGTTTTTGGCGATATTAAAGGATATCAGCAATTTAATCTGAAATTGAGATAAAATCCATTTTGAATTTCTATTATTTTTGAATTTTGTATTTATTTTGATTTTAATAAGATAGTCACTCTTTTCATGAAGCTGTATATATCGTTAGGGTTGCAAATCATATAATTCTTATCTCTAGTTAAATTTCGCGCCAACATTTGGCGCACAATTACGACTGGTGCCTCATTAAAAGAAAAGTATCATAATGGTAGTATTTACCCCTTCGGTCCCAGGGAACGGGCTCCCCAAATCATAAATATAAGGGGAAGACAAGGGGGTCGGATCTCATAGTTAGCACCCTCTCTAGAGTTTATGCGTAATATAGCAATTGCACTACTGTCTGTTTACAGCGAGAACCGTTTCAGGCAGGAAGTTTACACCTGTCTGTTGCGTAGAAACGAGACTTAGCCCATTTTCTATTGGGGATTCATGAAGCATTCGCACTTGTCACACTGTCGCTCGAAGCGTTAATTGATTCTCCAGCCGTTTGTGAGATGAAAGGATAACACCCCATCCCATCACCAAGCACTTATCAGATTCAACCTCTCTCAAAATGTACGAGACCCGTTTCTATAGTGACCGCCAATACATAGACTTTGTGTCTGGAGCAGTACTGGTAGACAGACAGAAGTTATTCAAAGAAGCCAAGTAGTAGACGGTGAAAATATTCCTTAAATTCATGAAAGCAAAGCGGAGGTACATTAATCCATACTTCAACTCATTTCCATCGCATTTTCTAGTACCTGTACTTTTAGAAAAACTCCAATTATAAACATTTTAAGAGTATTTTGGATTACCAGAACTGATCATTTAAAACTATTATGAATGTTTAATTTTTATTCTATTTTCTTAGCGGATGTTTCCATGTCACAACATCTCCCGCACAGCCAGGTAAGAGTTGATTCATGTAGTATTGAAAAATCGCCTGGTTCGTATTTATAATGACATAGAACCCATTCATAGTCAAACTCCAAATATGTACTTTTACATCCCTCATTCGCAGTCGAATAATTATTCCATTATACTTCACACTCCGAAA
Source organism: Meta bourneti (assembly GCA_933210815.1). NCBI lineage: Eukaryota > Metazoa > Arthropoda > Arachnida > Araneae > Tetragnathidae > Meta > Meta bourneti. The sequence goes on along the minus strand of OW119934.1, from coordinate 55,726,473 downwards.
ATGTATTCTAAAATAAAGCCTAGTGACATTCATTTAACTCTCCAAGTGGTTTCGATGAGATATCTCGTCCATCAAGATGTAATCAATTTTGCTAGTGACGAGATATCTCGACATCAAGATATTGCCGATTATTTTTATGATGTCGAGATCAAGATCTGGCGAATTTTTCTAAGGAAAAGACATCTCGTCCATCAAGATCTGGTCAGTTTTTCTAATATGAAGAGAAGCCTTGTCGAGACAACCACCAGGAGGGTTAAGTGATTAACAATATCCTTCTCATTATTCGAAGCGAAAAACTCCATGATACAATAATTCGAACTCGCGTTAAAACTCATGGTTCTAAAACATTTCAAAAGTCGCATTTTTTCAATTTCGTTATATATATGTAACTATTTGCACGTACTTTTAGAAAAACTCCAATTATAAACATTTTAGTTGATCATCAGAGCTGAGCACGCAAAACTATTGTGAATGTTTGACTTTTCCTCTCTTTTCTTAGCCGATGTTTACATCTCACAGCTTCTCTAACACTGTAGTGTCACAAAAATATCGCTGCATACTGTGTGTTTAATGAATCTCAGAAAACTTATTCGATATCCAACTCCAAATATGTATTTTTATGTCCGCACTTCGCAGTTGAATAATTATTCTGGTATACTTCGCATTCCAAAAGTGTATTCCAAAACAAATCCTAGGGTGACATTCATTTAAGATTACCAATACCCGCCTCATTACGGGTAGGCGGAAAATTCCGTGACACAAGATCTCGAACTCGAGTCCAAACTCTATATTTCTAACCATAAGCTCATTTCGTTTCCTGAGGAATAGTGTTGACTTAATTAAGTGGACCCTTTAAGCAAATGCTAACTCGGAGTTCAATCAAAACCGCCTTCCATTGATTTAGCTTTCTTTTACCCTTGCCATAGTACATTGCGCGAACAAGACATGAGTTCTAATGACATTTAATTAAATAGCGAAGAGATTTGTAATTACAACAAGAACATGATCTTAACAGATGTTGGTAGTGATCCCAGGGGGGCATGGGGGCTGACAAATCAGTATACACACGGTCTCGAGGCTATCCATCAAGCTCGACGCCCTAATCATTGTCCTGCATGCATAGGTTTGGGTGTGTCTTCTACTAGAGCCAGTGCGAGTAATTACTGGACGAAAATTGTAGACAAGATATTATTTGTCTTCGCTTAAGCGTAGAGTGTGAGGAGTTGGTTCTTACTTATGGCAAAGCCGCGTTGCATCGGTGGGTATTGCAGATTTTTTTTATTTACATAGTAATCTCTTATTACAGCGCACCTTGATGCATCGCGAAATCGGCTACATTGATTTTTTAATTGTTTCCCGATGAAATTTCGTTTCGCAATTTATTCAAAGAATTTTAAAGCTTTTTACTTTATTTGTTTTGGATGCAAGTGAAATAAAGAACCAGTCAGTGTGTAATAAAAACCGTATTCGTTTGTTTGTTTACACTTAAAAACCCTCTCATAATAAATATCAACACCAAACATCGTCAAAACTTTGACAAATCAAATTAGTTCTTAACCGGACGTATTTTTTTCCTTTAGTAGTTTGTTTATGTTTACACTGAAAAAATAATCTTACATTAGTTAGCAGTGACATTAAAAAAGTTCGAGATATTTTCAAATTTTAAAACTCATCAAGATACTAAAATTTATGGAATTGAGTACAGGAAATATAAAGTATGTGGATAAGAGGAATCTATATAGTTCGTCGTACTCGAGTCAGAAATTGCTCTTTATTGGTGAATGAGTGAATGGGGCAGGCAGATGTAAATAAAACTATGCAAACAAATTCAATCTCTGCGAGATACATTTGCCAATTGTACCACTTTGTTCAAGTATCTTGAGTCGAGCTACAAAATTATTTATTGGAAATGTAGTGTTCTCCGTCCAAATGACCCTTCGGCAGTCGAAGAAATACATTTTGCGATTCGAAAAACAACAAATCTACAAGTGAGTGAAGCAAATGACGTAGGCTTCAGAAGCCAAATCGGGAAAGGTTACTTAGTCGTGCATATTTACCACATACTTTATTGCAAAAATGTGAATTGGACAACTTTAATGTATACGAAATGCTGTTACTTATTTTGATGAAATTTGTTTCTTATGAGGTGTATATTTAAAAATACGTGTATCATTATAAATAGTTAGAAGAGTAGAGAGTATGGGTTGTATATAATTATATCAGGCTATGCATAATTGTATATTTTTAATTGCTTCCCTGTATTTTATAAATGCTCATAGTACATATTTTTCTTATTTTCTCACTAGATTTCTAAACATAAACACATATTTTCGTATACTAGCATTATATATCTAAATCCAAAATTCTAATATGGGTACTTAAATTTTTTATACATGGTTAGTGTATGTGTTGGAATCGATTGTATATATGTGAACAGACCTCAAAAGGTTAACTACTTTTTCAATCAATTCTTATTTTCAGCTTCAATCCTCCTGGTGGTTGATTCAACGATGTATCTCGCCATAAACAAAACTGACCAGATCTTGAAGGACGAGATACCTCGTCACTAGAAGAAAACAGACCAGATATGTCGTCAGTAGAAAAAAAACAGGCCAGATATCTCGTCAGTAGAAGAAAACAGACCAGATCTTGATCCCGTCATCATGAAACAATCGACAATATCTTGATGACGAGATATCTCGTAATTAGAGAAATTGGATGGATATTGATGGATATGGGCATCTTGTCGAAACCACTTTGAGAGTTAATTTTGGTACCGCGCATTTTGTCATTTTTATAAGACTTTTAAATTGAACCCAATGATAAATAGTCGCCTTACTATCTGTCTTATTTCCAAATTCATGAGAAATCTCTGTCTTAAAATTAAAAAGACTCAATAAAAACAAAAATCTGACAAAACAGAAGTGTTCTGGATATGTTCAATTAACATTCAAAAATGTAAAATATTGCAGTTTCAATATTACCTTTAGCAGAGTTTAAAAAGATAAGGTAGGTAGATATTTTAATTAACGTCACACTGGAGCAACACAGCGGGCTATTTTAAAAAGGTAAAACCAGAGGTTCACGTGTGTTAACCTCCGGATTGAAAAGATAAGTACCTCTAGAATAATTAAAACAAGCGATATAAAACAAAGACAATGCCATCAATGAAGATATTTCAATGCAGATGTTCTATCCGGGTCCGGTAATTTAAGTTTAAGTATACTTTTAAATTTGTAATGCCACATGAGTGACCATTTCAGCCTTTAGCACAAGGGGCGAACTGACAGCTATTTGTAAAGGAGCACCCAGCAGTAAGCCTCAGTCACTTTTAACAGGAGCAATCGCCAACATCCATATGTTTATAATCCGGTATTCGAGCTCGGGACCTACTGGTAGGCAGACAAAATCCATCGTCACTATTATAGTTAGGCAGCTTTATTCTAAATATGAACTTAATTTTATTTAACTCGCCAAGTGTTTTCGACGAGGTATCTCGTCCAACAAAATCTGATCAGTTTTGCTAATGACGAGATATCTCGTCATCAAGATATTGCCAATTTTTTATGATGACGAGATCGAGATGTGGTCAGTTTTCTTCTCATCCATCACGATCTTTTTCGTTTTGCTAGTGACGCGATACCTCGTCAAAACAACTACCAGAAGGGTTGATCATTTTAATGTCGCTCCCAAGTTTATGAGAAATATGTTCTTAAGAGTTAAAAGAACGCAATAAAAACAAAATGCTGAATGACAATACAAAAATGTTGTGGTTATATTCATTGAACATTCACAAATGTAGATCATAGTTACAATATTGCCCTAAGCAAGGTTCAAAGAGGTAAAACCAAAGGTTCACATACGTGTGTGTACCTTCGGAACGAAAATGTTGAAGTACATGTAGAAAAATTAAAACAAGAGAGATATAAAATAGCAAAACTGTTATCAATAGGTACAAGCAATAAAGTCACTTCTATGCAGATGCAGTATGTGGGGCGGATAATAATTAAACTTCAAGTTGCTGATAAAATTAATTTACAGACAAAAAAAGTGAAGGAAAGAGAGGAAAAAAATATCGTGCCAATAGATGAAATCAATTAGCAAATCCCCAGTAGCATCCTGCACTTAGGTGGGTGTGTCATCAGCCATTCATAGTTGAAGCCCCGCCCCCCGATCACAGATGTCAAAATTCGGACAAAGTGAGCAGCTCACGTGAGTGCCCGGATTTCAGCCTCCGTCGCGCGGCTCTTTTGTTTCGTAGTAATTGTTTTCCTGATCGCTTTGATTTGTTCCGGTTCTTAAAAGCATGAGACTGGCCTTCAAATTTATCGCCCGCGACAATGTGTCTAATTACAGATACCTCACAACGCCTTCCAGCTTGGTCACGCCTTTACAAATTGGCTCAGAAAACCCTTCAGTCTACCAAAAAATGGCCAGTCCTAAGACATTAGAAAACATTTAACTCTCTTGGTGGTTTTCTCGACGAGGGATCTCGTCTTTAGCAAAACTGACCAGATCTTGATGGACGAAATATCTCAAAATATCGAAATATCTCTATTCAAATTTATCGCCCGCGATAATATGTCTATTTACAGACATTTACAGTGAGTCTATGTACTATATGTCTATTTACAGATATTTATAGTGTGTCTATTTACAATGTGTGCATTTACACATACCTCACAAATCATTCCAGCTTGGTCACGCATTTACCAAATGATTCAGAAAATACTTAAGTCTACCAAAAAAATGGCCAGTCTTAAGACGTCAGAATAGATATAACATACCACTACCTATAATCCTTTAATATCCTTAACCTCCTAAGGGCATTTTGCTGAAAAGGTTCTTAGGAAAAAATGTTATGGGTGAAGAGCGATTACCTTGTAAGTATGTATTTTGCTCATAGCAAAAAGTATTTTAAGGGGTGGTTCTCTTATATCTCACTATTTATCTGGACTCTAGTTTTGAGAACAGGATACACAAGTTGCCTTGATTTTCAATTTTAATGGAAAAGTTTTTTATAATTCCGTTCTGGTGGATCACAGACAATTGCCAAACAGATGCTATTTAGGTGTTCTGGGTCTGAGCATATTCGACACATTCAAATGTTTTCTCTCCGAATATTTATTAATGAAACTGCTCAGAAAACGTAAATGACAAATTCTAGGAGAATCTTCCACGGCCTGGTATAAATGATGACAGGGCCCAGTACCGGCCCATTGATTTAGAAACACTAATCTAGAGCACCTCTAGATATCAAAATATAAAATGAGAGAATTTTCATAAACCTTAATAATACCAAGAATAATATATCAAGCCTTAAACCTTTCAAGCAAGTAGCTATAATATTATAAATGTTACAATAACTATTATATTTACAGATAACGAACACCCCATATTATACTATTTATATATAACCATAACCACATTCATGTCTTCCATGAAAGGGGAATATTTCCTTGAAATGGTTAAGGCTAGATAAATTGTTAAATAAAAGATATATGGTTAATGGAAGAGTTAAGCGGGTTTTCTCTCTCTCTCATTCAAATCATTCAAATCATCATTTTCATTCTTTAATTTTCCTCTTAACATCAAATCATGTCTTTATAGCTTTCGAAATATGCAAATATTTTGTTTCTAGTAGGAATAACATAATGGAAGTTAGAGGTTTTGAAAATTGTTCGACAATAGTTTTCTATCACGTGGACTTCATACTTCGCCTTCGTTTTAGCATTTACACAGAATTTTTTGTAAATATTTACTGCTTTCAAATAATATTTATCCGTGCTCTAGAGAAAAGTGTTTTATTAGTGTACTTCCTTTATAAAATCAAAAAAATTTAAGCGATTTTTCATAATTCAGATTTTGGGTAGAGAAATAAATGTTTGTTTAGTCACCATACTTAACCCGAAATTATTCTTAACAACAATAATTTTAACTTGAGTGAACCTTTTCTCCTGATTTTAATTTAAGAGTGTTCTTATAAAAAAATCCTCAAATTTAGCTTTAAAAAATCGCTCGTTTCCGACTGTAGTCAAATATCTTAATATCAAAGGATATAATATAAAATACTTTAAATCAAAATTGACTCAAATTCCCCAACTGAGTGGAGACGCCGTGGTTCATTACGATTTTTTCACCTTGTCATCTGACCATAGTTCCAAATGACCAGGTGTTGTCCTCGGTCTTTCACTTCGGGATTAATCCAGGACCTTCGCTGATACCCCGTTGTGTTTTTCAACTATCTACCTACCGAGAGTACCAGCAGCCAGGTGGCGCAGATTTGATTCCTGTTCCTTACCTGGGAGTATTTCTTTCTTCTGTATAAGTAACGCTTTCCTTATGTGTGAATGTCCATTACTTGACGTTGCCAGTCTTAAGTTTGGCGCATCATGGCCAAATATGGCCCATGTGCCATGAAAACCAACCAACCATCGCTCACATGAGTTGTCGTAAAACTTAATATTTACTGATAGTAGCTAGTTATAACAATACTAGTGCTGTTAAAATTAGTTTAAACAAGACACCAATAAGCATTAAGATAATTTCATTCTTTACATACAGAGTATTCAAGATCTCACAAAGTTTACAATAACATGTATCCAGAAAATAGATTCACGAAAAGAACATACAAAACTGTTTAATATGTACTTTTATCATATATAAAAAGTTTCAGAGCAACGCTTAAGTGAGACATAAATCTTAATTTTCATTAGAAATGGAATATTTTATGTGCTGGATTTCACGGTATAAGTTATTAATATTTTTCGCACCAGTTTCAGTGTACTTGAAGATAAAACTTCACCACCCAACCTCCTGAGTTCTGGGTCCCCACTTTAAACTTCCTTTTACAGTTCTTTATCCTTCCTAGAATATGATCTACAATCTTAAAATGTTTTCCTTTTGTGTTCTTACCGTATCCAATTTGAATTTTATACCGCCTATAAATCAAAACGACACATCGCTTTTTCTTGCTTAGTTTCAAAACACTCCAGAATTCCTCACTCCAAATTCAGCGAACCCCGTTTATGTATCGAACTTCTTTTACGCCTGGAATTAAATTCGGGTGTATTAGACAGCTCCAACGTCTGTAATGAAGATATTTCGCCACTGCGCTGAGAAAGCTCGGAAATTTTCCGTATTATACTCACCATGTGTAGATGCATGCAGATAAACATATTACTTTGCATATCATACCCATAAAACTGTATTCGTCAAAGGTTTATTAAATATTGATCGTGTTCTGAGGGCTCAGGGACGAGGTGAAAAAAATACCCTATTCCGCTAGACGAGGTGCGAACCATTAAATGGCATAAAATATTCAGAGATTTAGAAATGGAAAAGTGACCATAAAACGAATGACAGACAGAACATGCTACGCCATAAAAGTTAAAACAAGACTAAAAATGTTGTTCGAGGAAAAGGAGAAAAGAAAAAACCACCAGATCAGTAATCGGAGATTCAGTTCCCCCTTCGCGTTTCGGCCTAGTAATGACCCTATAGTCGCCTTTAGAAAATATTTCTACTTTCAAAATGTGACGCTATCTGTGTGGTAATGGTTTTTCGGCGCACCAGAATATTCATCAAGTAATGATAGACAAGCAACTTTCGCAAACGGGGCGAATAAAGTTATTAAAGGGAGAAACTGGGAAAGAAGGTTCCACACTGCGCTATGCGAAATGCCGTTATCGCGATACAGATATTGATTTAGAATCATGACTACTACTTATGGTAGCGGTCAATGATTAGGGGCGATTTTTTGGTGGTGAAAAGTAATTTATTTTCATCGACAGGGTGAGAATAATGAATAAACTGCTTACTCTGGAAGTATCTTGTGCATTGCATGTGGGAGATAGTGAGATAGAGATCCCTCTCAAAAACGTAAAATTTCGCAATTTAGCTTACCTGAACAAAATTTGCTGTTACGCGCAAAAAAAGAATTATCTATTCCCAAAACTGTTTCCCTAGGGTGTTATAAAATCATTTTCGGTTTACAAAAATAAGAATTTTTGCAACTCTGTTGCAAACTGGACAATTATTGTATTCATCCAAATACAAGTTAGCAGACACAATAATTACTTCAGTATTCTTGTGCCAGTTAGCTGTAGACTGACTGTATAATTTGATCTTGATTACTTCTGCAGTTTTCTGAATGTATACTGAAGTTTTGACTTATGTAAATAATGTTTACACACACACAAGTTCTTCTAAAAAAGGTTTTGCAAAGAATAGTCGGTTTTACGAGACTTCATAAAGTAATGATAGATAAGCACCTTTCGCGCAAACGGGACGAATTAAGTTACTAAAGGGAGAAACGAAAGGGTTACAGACCGTCATACGAGATGCCATTATCACGAAACTTATAATGATTTAGAATCATGAATACTATTTACGGTAGCGGTCAATGATTAGGGGCGATTTTTTGGTGGTGAAAAGTAATTTATTTTCATCGACAGGCTGAGAATAATGAATAAACTGCTTATTCTGGAAGTATATTGTACATTGCATGCGGGAGATAGCAAGATAGGGACCTTTCTCAAAAACGCAAAACTTCACAATTTAGTTTACCTGAACAAAAATTGCGGTTAAATGCGAAAAAATTATCTATTCGTAGAACTGTTTCCGTAAGGTGCTATAAAATCATTTTAGGTTTACAAAAATAAGAATTTTTGCGACTTCGTTGCAAGCTGGAAAGTTATCGGATTCAACCTAATACAAATTACCTAGAACAAGAATTACTTCGGTATAAGATATGTACAAAAACTGTACAGTTGGTTCTTGATTACTTCTGGAGTTTTCCGAATTCATGCTAAACTTTTTTGACATATTGTAAATAATGTTTACAAGCTCTTTAAAAAAGGGTTTTTTAAACATAGTCGTTTTTTTTCCAGACTATTCATCAACTAATGATAGATAAGGAACTTTCGCATGCGGGGCGATAAAGTTACTAAAGGGAGAAACAAGAAGGTTCCAGATAATCATGCGTGATGCCATTATGTGGAAACTTATATTGATTTCGAATCATGATTACTCTTACGGCAGCGGTCAATGATTAGGGGTAATATTTTGGTGGTGAAAAGTAATTTAGTTTCATCGATAGGGTGATAATAATGAATAAACTGCTTACTCTGGAAGTATCTCGTGCATTGTATGTGGGAGATAGCAAAATATAGTTCCGTCTCAAAAACGCAAGATTTTGTAACTCAGCTTACCTGAACAAAATTTGCTGTTAAATATTAAATAAGAATTATCTAGTCCCAAAACGTTCCTAAGAGTGCTACAAAATCGCCTAGGGCCTATAAACACAAACGTTTTTGCTCAGTTTCTGTTTGCTGAGAAGTGCTTTCGGTTTCAACCTGATTCTAATTAACCCTCCAAGTGGTTTTGACGAGATATCTCGTCCATCAAGATCTGCCCAGTTTTGCTAATGACGAGATACCTCATCATCAAGATAGTGCCGACTTTTTGATGATGACGAGGTCAAGATCTGGTCAATTTTATTCTTATGACGAGACATCTCGTTCCTCAAGATCTGGTCAGTTTTGTTAATGAAGAGAGACCTGGTCAAGACAACCACCGAAGGTTAATAACGTAGAATTACCGTAATATCTTCAGTGATACCATACCAAGCAGTGTTCGCGAAATCAGTCTTATATTAATTATTTGACGTAGGAATTACGTTGGCATCTTCAGCGAAGACATAATCTCTCTGAGCAGTATTTACGAACTCAGCCTTATGCTAATTTAACTGACGCAGGTATTCCGCTTGGCATCTTCAGTGTAGATATAATGTGCAATGTTTTCATGCTTACTTCTTGTATTCTCAGAATAAAAGTTTAATTTTTCAGTGTATTGCAAATAATCTTTACAAGCTCGTTCAAAACAAAATTTAGCTCATTTTAGAATTGAATATCGGAACACAGTTCTGTAAATATTTTCGTAAAAGACCTCTGTTATACTCAACGTACTTTGACTCATCTTATTTTATATTTGCGATACCAACACAAAAATATTTATATACTTATTTCTTATAACAATTGAAATAACTTTTCTAGTAACAATAATCTAACAACGCAAATAAGTTTATTTCCAAAAGCCAGCCGTTTCTGACACACAAAAGCCGTTCTCAAAATTTCTGTTAAGTTTCCCATGCAGAGCGTTATTAGGATGATTTGCATTGAAAAACGTAGAGGTCCTTAGTCAATTCGTGGAAGACAGAAAAGTTTTATATGAATAGTTCCAAAGATAAGCCTACAATAAACATCATTAGCGTCAACAGCAGTAAACCCCCATCGTTAGTAGTAGACATCATTCATCATTGGTAGTTTTACAATATCAAAACAGTATATTTGAAAAACACGAATCCCATTCTCGACAATAGTGTGGAAAAAGCAATTTCTTTTGTTGCCATACTCTTAAAGACTAGGCTACAAACAAAGCTAAGAACATTAAAATTGTTTTTGAATGCAATTTACTGAAGCACGTTACATTTGAGGTCATTTTCAGCTGTAGTCATGAAAAAAAAAGCCATATACCGTTAAATTAACAGATCCATTTTACCTAAAAATTCCAATAAATTGTTGTTTTTATGCACACTGTCATTTTTCATTAGCTTCAGATTGGAAAGCTTAAACTATAAATCAGTTTATATGTTGATAGTATAAGGGCTTGATATAAGTATATTCCATGCAAGTCTAAATTTTCAATTACTCTTGAATGAAGACAGGTACTAATTTAATTTGTAAAATTTTGGGATAAACTAATTTCATAAACTTCCCACAGATATAAAAGCAAAATGGTTAGATACTTTTCTGTGATAAAATCAAAAATTCTTCATTCAAAAGTATATTCCTTTTAAAATACTATCTGCAGAGATATGGCAGAAATAATATTTTTTGTGGTTTAAGAATAATACTTATAACATAAAGGGAAGTAAAACAAGCATTTTAAATAATAGTATCGAGTGTTACCAAGTGTCCTATATTTTTAAAATTATATTTTCATTTATCGACAAATGAAGCAAACTGATCTAATTCACGAATTTTTAGAAAAAACTAATTTTGAAAAATTCCTATAGTTACATAAACAAAATAGATAAACACTTTTCTGATAAAAATAAAACAGCTTAATTTTGAAGTATAATTTCTTTTAAAATATAAACTGCTGAGATATAGTAAGAATAATATTCATTTTGTTTTGTCAATGGAAATTGTAACATAAAAGACTGTAACACAAGATAGTATCAAGTAATAACAGGTATACTATATAATGAAGACTATTTTGAATGGATGAAACTACATGATCTAATTCACGAATTCTTATAAAAGTACTGATTTTGAAAACTTTTCACAGCTACGTAAGCAAAATACCTAAATACTTTTCTGTGATGAAATTAAACATTCCTCATTTTAAAGTTTAATTTCTTTTTAAATACCAACTGCTAAAATATGATATAAATAATATTTATTATGGTTTAAGGGCGGGAATTATGACATAAAAGGCTGTAAGACAAGAATTATAAATAATAGTATCAAGTAGTCTTTAAGTAATATCAAGTAACCTATACAATGAAGACTATTTTCTATTATCAATAACGCAGCATGATAAAACTTGCAAATTCTTAGAAAGAACTTATTTTGAAAACTTCAATATCAACCAAATAACTAAACACTACTCTGATAAAATCAAAACCTCGCTATTTCATAAGTCAAATTCCTTTTTAAATACCAACTGTTGAGATATAGCAAAAACAATTTGCAATGTTTTATAACAATGAGTACTAACATAGAAGGCTGCAAGGTAAGTATAAAAATTCCGAAGAGAATATCCAAAACCTCTGAAACACTATAAATTCAAATAAAGCTTCCGAATTGCAATGCAAGTGTTTAACAACTTGAAGCGAGTTCTAACAAAAGCCAGGTCAAAACAAATGCCATTGTTGAGGCTAGTTCGTATCGGTTAGTTTACGTATTTGCGGCTCACCAGAGTTAGTGGCCTCAAGATACTGCTCGAGGGAAAAATACCAGACACGAAACTAATACGTACGCCATAATCAATAAAAATGTTTCGAAGACATTGCCGAGACTGTGATAGGTTTATTAAATGGCCGATGTCCTCTCTAATCATTCCATCGGTCAATATTTGGTGGGTTATTAAAGTCGGATACAACCTCAAGTTTGCCATTTTCTAATATTACATAAAGCTCATTATTTTTAAATAAGGCATCCAACTGAAGTATTCGGCATTAATATCTCAAAACTACCGCGCTAGCAAAAGGAAATTAATATAACGACTTGCGTTTTTTACATTATAATAGATAAAGACTTTCATCACACAAATCCTGTTTTTTATCAAGTTCATGGGCTGATTCTCCGGTGAACATACATTTTTACTTGGTTAATCTTATTTTTGAAATATTTAATTTTACGCTAAAATTAATTCTGAATAAAATTTACGCCAATTGCTAAGAAATATTCATTCATGCTAAACGAAAGATTGTAAAGTAAGCACAGTTATTAAAAGCAGGTTGCTTGGTTTTATTATGGTTCAAGGCCTAGATCTGTCCAAGCCAGTTTTTCCTTCAGGTAAAGAGAAAATAATAAAAGTACATTAAAAAAGCAGGAAAACTCATTTTGTTATGTGTGAAGAATAACTTGTTATCTTCCGAACACATTATTTTAAATATAATTATATCCGGTATGCTCAGTGTAGTTTTAAGATTAATTTTTATTCGTTTTTTAAGTTATTTTACACTAGCAGATCCACTCATAGCATTTACGTTAATTTTTTTAAAAACTGTTTATTGCTGTGTTGTTACTCCATATGATACCTTATTTAAATCTATTACTGCTGATTTTATAATACTTACGTCCGTTTGTTTCCATTTGTCAATGTATAAATAATGATGATTTCTCTGCTCCACTTACGCTATTGAAATCTATATAGATTAAGTAGCTCCATACCTCAAATAAAGCATATTTAAACAACAATAAGCCGCCAAATTGGTGAGTGAATCCTGTATCTGTTGATGATATACTATTTTTGATATTCGTTTGCTGCCGTTTACCAACACATAAATAATATTGATTTCTGTGCCATGTGCGCTAGTGAAATATATATAGACTGATCTATATAGCTCAAATCAAGCATTTAATTATGTGGCAAAAGTGGTAAATGAATCCTGTGGCAGTTAATTTTATAATATATACACCCGTTTGTTACCACCTACCAGTAATAAATATTGTTCATATATGTGCTACGTACATGAGTGATACATATATTTAAGATATAGAATTAACTGTACGAAAGAGAGATAGTACATTTAATTTCATCTTCTAAAAATATAATCCAAAGCAGAACATTTTTATATAAATTTAATGTATCATTATATAATATATTCAATCATATAAATATGTATATGATAAAGGTTTATGAAAAAGGATTTTATACACTTATGCATTAACTATGATAAGCTAATGTAGTAAATAGATAGGGATAATACGATTTCGTTCCAGATACAAAGCATATTTTTATATGCAAGTGATATAAGCATTTGGTTTTATGGATTAATGACGTGAGGTTGGCACAAAATAGCATCTCCGATTCATTGATGATTCAGGGTTGTTTTCTCACTTTCACATGTCAGTGAAAAAGTGAGTAAGACCTCAATCATGACTCCTGCTGCACGCAATTTGGTATTTACCTTTCGTGTATGAAGGGAAAGTTCCAAACTTTATTTTGAAAATCACACAAGAAACATTTACTATGTTTGAAAGATGAGAAGCTTTTGTTTTGCTGCAAGTGTGACGAAATTATTCATGTACAAATGAGTCTCGTAATTATGAAAATTTCTCCATGTCGAACATTTAATTCCATGCAATCTTCCGAATAGCAATTATTGATTACATTCTTTTGTTTCACCATTATCTGATTTCTCCTTTTCTCAATGTTTTGCCCTTATTTTATGAATAGTTTAACTATATTTTATACGTTCAACGATTCAATGAATGGAGATTTGTATGTCTTACTATCAGAAGAAAATCATTTTCTAGACTCCAAATCCATTAGACAAAACGATAAAAACCTTAGCCAAAGTGATAAACTAAATTAATTAGACAAAAAGATAAAAATTTTATCCAAACTGGTAGACCAAATCTATTAGACAGAAAGATAAAAACCTTAGCCAAGTTGATAGGCCAAATCCATGAGACAAAAAGATAAAAATCTTACCCAAACTGGTAGTCAAACGCTTCAAAAAATGACTGACAAAAATAAAAAGATGATGAATCTGATGTATATCTATTAGGGTGCAACGAAACGTCCATCAGCATCAGGATGAAAATAAACAAGAGAAAAAACTCGAGTTTAAATACGTTATCTTTGATCGGGGTTTTCACCACTCGCTTTTCTAATGAAGCCTTCCCTGATCACTTGTAAATGAAGGGAAGCACTAGCATCATTCACAGGTGTGTTAGATAAGAAAAAGAGATAAGGTTTCCACAACGCGTTTAAGTCGAGAATGGATCTCGGCGATTGGACCTCTTTCGTGTGTGACTTTTTACGTGATTATTGAAAGAAATTATTTTTAGATATATTCCCCTCTGATAACCATAAGTTGATCTAGCCTTTGTGACAAAACCAACCAACCAACTGATAATCATAAATATGCCATTCCGCTTCACAAGGGTGAATACACTCTCGCTCAAGCCCTTTCTTGCATATATAGTTCAAACGGCATGTGTGTAGGGATTGCAAACAAGTATTGAAATATCCGTTAACCCTCCAAGTGGTTTTGACGGGATCCGATCAATTTAGCTAATCTAAGAAAAGGATTAACAAGGTCTTTCCAAAGGATTCTTATTCTACAGAATGAGTCAATAGACTAGTTCCAAAGTATTCTATTCTACAGAATGAGTCAATAGACTCGTTTCAAATGATTACATTCTATAGAATGAGCCTATAGACTCGTTCTAAAGGATTATATTCTATAGAATGAGGCAATACACTAGTTCCAAATTATTCTAGGTAAAGAACAATAGAATCTTAACAAATGTTGAAAGAATCGATGAACTCTAGAAAAATGTGGTTATTTTTTCATTGTGTTGTGGTAAAAGCAACGCTATACTACTCGGAAATGTCATGACGCTCAGACGCTGTCTTGGTACAATAATTGAATTGAGGGTTCAGGCTATAAGGAATGATAAATATCAAGTACCTGACAGAGCATCCAATCGCAAGAAATGTTCTGAAAGAGAATGACTATAACAGAGCAAATATCCCTTGTGTTTTGGATAGGTAATATAATAATTCCGCACTAGAATGATTCGATGAGAAAAATTTCATTTTTTTACCACCCTATCACTCAACTCTGGGATATAACTGATAAATTCAGATGAAAAGTTAATTGGGGAATGATATATCTACATACACCAGATTACATTCCCTAACTGTTCTGACATGATTAATGTTGGTATATCCGATCAGCGATAAGAAAAAATTATACGCTTTTAAAATCATCTAAAAATGGGATTTGTCCTCGACATAGAGCTGATATTTTGCCTCGTTCCTGCTGCCCAAAATAACTATCACCTAAATGACCAACTAGATAACCAGGTATCTGTCGTAGTGACTGATTGCATACTAGAAAAATGATTTAATTGTTATGTCATTTAATATTCTCGACCATGGATCATTTCGCAAATGTAGGCACTCATCCCAAATCCTTTTCAGCATTTTAATTAAATGGTTCGATAACAACCCGCAGAAAAATATGAAATAAAATAATAAATGTGGACTTCAGTCCAATAAGTATAAATGGCGTTTTTGTAGCTACACTTTTCATTCTAGTATTCATGGGATATAAACATTGATTTTTCCTCAGTTTTACATCACAGATGGCAGAAAATACGTGCGGGTGAATACGTTAACTAATTTAGATTTAGTGTTATACTTTAAGTTATATTATAAAACTAAGTCGTTGAGTTAAGTTATTAAGTTGTATAATAATTTAACATAAGATTCTGAGCTAGGTTTAGTTAGCAAGGTTGAAAAATCCTACAATTCAAGAAATGGCAGGTTTTGTACAATACTTACGGTGAACTTAACCATCGACCTTTTAATGGAATAAATGGAGCATGTATAAATCTATTTCTTCCAATCCCCTCGGTTAGAATATCTGTCACGTGGTTGTGGGAAAAAGCATGGATACTAATGTGAGACAGATTGATTGGTTAAAGTGATCATCCAGTGTGATTAAGAACACTAGTCTTCATTTCGATAGCCAATTGGCCATCGATTCCCAAGCCCACGTGACTTACCCTTCTGAGAACACACGACAGGGACTTCGCCCAAATGCTCTGTCTATTTCATTAGAAGGTCTATGACCTTTGCCTCCACTACAAAAATTAACTCGTATAGTAGAATTCATAGAGATGCTACGAATCACTTAGTGCCACGAAGTAGTTTTCGTAGACTAAATTTGCATTATCTTTCATCTTCTGCTAAATTGCAGACAAGGACGTTATCATTGTAAATAGCACGATTAATATCTATAGCAGTGCAACTTCAGAGGGAGATGAATCCAGTGTTGCCCTTGTGTGCTCCAAATGGGATGACGAATCTCAATAGATGCAATGTAGAAAACCTCCCATTATTTTTAGACCAAGTAAAGCAAAATCTGCTTCTCTCTCGGATTTGTAAAGATAAGAAGTGTGTGACGACGCTTTCTAATACTCTGAAGTCTAAACTATGGTACAGGAATATTTTTTATGTGCTTAGATAAGAAATTAATACAAATGTGCTACATAACTATTTGGATAGTGATGTGGATTTGTAAGACTGTGTGTAACGACGCTTAAACTTTTGAACACTAAATTATGGCACAGGAATATTTTTGTTTATGTGTATATGGATGGGTTTAATATAAATGGGAGGTTATATCTTTATATGGATATTGATGCAGATTTGTATAACTGTGTGTAATAAAGCTTTCTTATGCTTTGTAGTCTAAACAATACAACAGGAATATTTTTATTTATGTGAATAGATAAGAAATTAATACAAATGTGTGCTACATCCCTATTGGGATAGTAATGATAGATTTGTATGGTTGTGTGTAATGACGCTTTCTTTAACTTTGAAGCCTAAATTATGGTACAGGATTTTTTTTTCATATGAATATGGAAGAAATTAATACAAATGTATGGTACACCCTTATATGATAAGTGATGTGAATTTGTAGAATGTGTGTAGTGTCGCTATCTTAAACTATGCAGTCTCAATTGTACATTACTATCATTGCATGTGTGGATATGGCAGGAAATTCATCAACGATTTTTTTTATTTATATTTCTAGAAGGCCAGTAATCGACAAAAATGGTAAATTATTCCTTTTTTAACATTGAAGCGTAAAACTTCACGACGTCACGAAAACGCTTAATTCCTTCGAAATATAAAAACTATACTTCCTCAACGGTAGAAAACTGTATTTTTAAATTCTCGGGAAATGCTGAAAAACTATTTACATAAGATAGTTAAATTTATTTTAAATTTCGTCTCATAAATGATTTATAAGGCTGGCAAAAGCCAACAGTGCACTTTTTTTAACATTGCGTTTTGAAGCAAGTCGCTATGATTATCCTCAAGCATTAGAAATCACCTTAAGCGAAATATCAACGCAAAAATAATTCATGTAGCTAAGCTTTTAGTTTTAAGAGCTATCAGGACAACTATAATAAAAACTGAATTTTTGAAAACCTGAAAAAACAGTACTATCGTGTTGTTGAAAAATTGTATACATTAAAAATTGCATTTATATTCTGAGTTTTTATTAGATTTTCAATTCATAAAATAGAAGAAAACGTTACTTGAGTGCTTATGAATACTTAATTCTGTTTAATCATCTATACTTAAATTGCATAAAAAGGAATACTTTAGTTTAACCCTACAATTAGTTTTGACGAGATATCTCGTTCATCAAGGTATGGCGAATTTCGCTAATGACAAAATATTTCATCATCAAGATATTTCCGGTTTTTTTATGATGACGAGATCAAGATCTGGTCAGTTCCCTGCTAATGACGAAATATCTCTTCCATCAAGATCTGTATCAGTTTGGCTAATAGCAAGATACTTCGCAGAGACAAATCAAAAATGCTCATTCTCGATTAAAATTCACGTACAAAACACAATACAAGTTTCTTAACCCTCTGAGAGTCACAAGATTTCCGAGTATTGAAAATTTTGGTCTGTTTGAACACAGAAAATAAAAAAGAATAATTGTGTCGTATTTTGAAGGAAATGGTTCGTTTCACTGAAATACTCTTGCTGAAAATTCATTGAAATGAACAATGCATTTTGCCCTCCAAATGGTTCTGACGAGATATCTCGTCCACCATGATCAAACCAATATTGCTAATGGCAAGATATCTAGTCATCAAGATATTCCCGATTTTTTTCATGATGCATCTACAGTCGCGTAAAAGAACGAACCACCCCTCTTCATTCAGCCAATTTTGACAGTGAGCAAATTTAAAGATGGCATTCGACAGGGTATTGATGTCCTCTATCAATACAAATGCACAAAATGTGCATAAAGGGACATCTTTATATCAAATTGAGCACCAACTTCATAATTTACAATAGAAACCCCTATTTTGACACAAAATTTCGATTCTGTATCAGAATTTAACTTTAGATATACCAAGTTTCATGTTATTCGGTAAAATCTTTTCGGAATTATGAGTACAGAAAGTTTGGAAATACTAATGTTAACAGTTTCCAATTTTTTTAATAGATATCTTACCTAAATAGCATTCCTTATAGAGCTGATATTTTGTAGTATGTTGCTATTAAGGTACCCAAACAAAATATGCATAATGTTTTAGTTTTCAAATAATTTTTAGTTTGCAAATTAATTATTAAATTAATATTTAAAAAAATTATGAATAGGAACCATGACATATTTTGACAGAAATCGATTCGGAAAGACTTTTAATGTTTCCATACAAACTTTCATTTCTTTCCTCTGGATAGGTTTTACGATACACTTAAATTTTCGTCACTACGGTGATTTTAGGGGCATCCAAAAGTTGAAAAAAATTATGACAAACCTGAGTAATGTGTAAATTTTTGAATGAAAAAAGGAAACATGAATTTAAAATGTTTGGAAACATCATTTATGTAATCTAACGGACATTGCATTCCACCTGTCATGCGTGGTACAGCTGACAAATGATCAATCTGATAGTAGAGATGGACAAAATATGTTTTTATGATAACAATCTTAACGGCTATTGCTAACTTGCGATAACAGTTATCATTAACTGTTAAAAATTGAAACTGACGGTAAAATTAAACAGTAAATATTGTGATTATCATTCTTTCCAAATTTCTCGACTATCAAAATCTGGTAAATTTTGCTAATGACGAGATACCTCGTCGAGACAACCGCCAGGAGGGTTAAGGTTCTTTGTAATCTTCTTACACAACAAATTAACAGTTCCTGATTAACTACAAATTAACTCGATCTAAGAATAGTGACTTTCAATGTAGAAATGATCCTTGAAATGGACAATGGCTTTAAAATTGAATATTTCCGGATATAACGATATATATATTAATAGAATTTAAAATTTATACTAATTTGACGATGTAGAATCTGATTAAGACATCAAAACATGGTGTTGCTATTGGAAATTTTGTTATTTATGCAAAATTTATTGAAACTGTATGAAGACGGCTTCTTATACAATATTTTTGCATTTGAATTTGTTGAGGACGCTTTTCCCAATTGAATGATATCTGAATTTGTTCTACTATGAATAATGCTCAAAATAAAGGGGGTTCGCATTTTTCCCGCGACAAAAAAACATATTTCTAAACTTTAAACTCAATTTCTGAAGAACTGTGTTTTTGCAATGATGGTTTGCTCAAACGGTGGTATATTGATCTATTATAATTATTTTTCTATCAATATAATATATATAATACAGTTAATGTTTTGACTCTGAATCAGATTTTAGTTGAGAAATGCATTTTTAGTTGATTTCAAATGTTAAAGTTCTAGAAAACATCTTGATTTTTGCTTCCTTGGTGAAAAAAATTTATAAAACCTATTCCCTCTATCAACTTGATTAAGATTCAAAACATGAAGAATAAGACATGAGGAATAGTTTCCTACAAAAATGATCTTTCTGAACAAATTATAATTTGAAATTTCACTGTTAAAAAACAAACTATTTAGCTAATTATATCTAAATTACATAATTAAAGATTACCTTAATATGATTTTTCACACTGTAATGTTGTTAAGCATAAGCCAGTTACCTATTGTAAAAAGCTGTATTTTTAATGTCAAAATTAAAAATAAAATATTCTAGTGTATAAGTACACCTTAAATAACAGTTATACTGTAAGATACATTGTTTTTCTGTAAGCTATATTATAAAATACATTGCGTTACACCACGATTGCCGGGAAAGTATAACAAATGGAAATCATGTAGCGACAAATCTTTTATAAATGACCAAGCCATTTTGTCAAAACGATCCATTCTTGCGAACCATGTACCGAAAAATTATTATTCAAGACAAGTGAGCGATGAAGATCCATTAACACAAGTGCAATATATCCTAAAACCTAAATGGTAAAATGATCGATCTCTATTTCCCTGTCCTGATGACAAAATAATTTTACTGATTAGAAATGATTTCGAAATGGCATTAGTGAGATTAAACATGCATGTATCACTGCTGCCTTTCAACACTTTTGAATTTTATTCCCACAGGGAAAAAGCGTCAAATACTGAACTAGTTTATTGAACTGAAGTTATATAAAGATATGAAAGGCGGTATGGGGGCTATTATTTTTCATTGTCATGGTAATGACATCAGAGAATCATTCAAAAATATTGTAAGAAATATGATTGCTATATACACTGCTGTGTATTTAAGAATGTGGTACCACCAAGTTTAGCTCTTGCAAGTTGACGATTATTACATCGTGCGTATATTGTTTCTTCTACCCTAGACATTTTCTTGTTTAATCCTCCTGGTGGTAAACTCGACGAGGCATCTCGTCATTAGCAAAATTAACCATATCTTGTTAGACGAGATATCTCATCATTAGAAGAAAACACAGTCACGATCATATTAGAAGAAAACTGGCCAGATCTTGGTCTCGTCATTATAAAAAATATCGGCAATACCTTAATGAAGAGGTATTTCGTCAACAAGATGTCAAGAAGACGATATCTCCAAGATTGGTCCTTACCGAGTTGACGATTAGTACTTAGTGCGCATATAAGTATCTAATAGTTCAACACTAGACGACAATACGATCCTTCAATCAAATGTTGACTGAATATGCAGTTTTCAAGGGTTGAGATGTCAGATATCGTTATATGCTGTAATTTAACAATCGTTAACTCTAACGTGAAGATCTAACGGTGCCTCCTTTTTGACTAGGAATGGAAATTAACTATTATTGACTAAAATGCAGTATATATTAGTCCCGTATAAAAGGTCTAGAACAAAAGTTTAGGAAGGAAGAAAAATCTAGAATAGTAAAAATTCTAGTATGGAAAAGTCTAAAATAGTCATACAATTCTAGGATGGGAGAAAAGGTCTAGAATAGTTATAAAAGTCTGAGAGAGAGAGGTTAAAATTTAAAATGAATTTGAATGAACTCAGATCTAAGGGAAATATTTAAACTCATAAACAAAGAAATACATAGATAAATCAATAGACTTCGTTCAAATTTGCCATTAGTACTAAGTATATGTACAAATTGAAAGAAAATTACCCTTTAATTCTAAAAACGAATTCCCAAAATGAAGATCTCGACGATACAACGTCGCTATTTAAAACAAGTGTAATTAAATGACATTCAAGAATATATTCTTAAGATATAATCTTACTTTAAATCCCAAAGCACTTAATTGTTCATTAGAAAGTTTACATTCGGAAATTGCCTTTGACTTCCCAGTCTGGGCCTTTATTTCTCTTGCTTCATTTGACTCTGGACCAGACAATGAAGGAAAAAATGCGGCGATATCAAACAAGCTAAGAGATGTAGACAATAGGGAGCACAAGATCTCAAATTTCCCTCTTTACTTAGTCCAAAAGTTCCCCTTCCGACGAAAAAATCATTACCTCGCATGGCTTATAACTTTATTACTTATTTAAGGAGGCAGTCGAAAGAATACCCTTTTCAGGCTACTTAGTGATATCTGATAATTACCTCTTTTAAATATCATATAATAATGATTAATAAAAAGAGTCGAATCATCAAAGCCGATAAACATTTGAAGACGCGAGTCGTAAAAGTACAGTCCCAGTAAGGACAGCTCTAGCCTGAAGAAATCCTATTGAAAAGTGTAGGAAAAGAAGCTGGGGAAAATGTGAAGAGCTCTTTCAACGAACGGGATGGTGCCGAGCGATAGATTAATAATCTCAAACAATAGCTTCGATTGCAGATAAAAGTGTAGGAACTAGTTTCTTAATGCTATCTCATTAGTTGCTATTTCTTCATTTACGAACAAAAGCAGGATTGAGAAATGGGAAAGTTCCAGGATTTTTCTCGCTCGTGAAGTTTCTGGGGGGGATTCAAAGGGACTGTCGTATTGTAAATTAATGCGATAAAAAGCCTGAGTGATAGGGAATACATAAGAAGCCTGGACGGATTCTAAAGGTGCTCTGTTTCTGTCAAAATCAGCTACTGTTGAAATATATTGTCTAACGAGATCTTCTTTCGGGAGGCAACTCTTGCCACAATGTGCGGCATATGCTGCGATTTATAAGAGGATTAGACAGGAAATTTGCAACGACTCCATTCTAAAAAATAGACCATTGTTCAGCACTTTGTAATAGACTTAGCAGTGTGTAATTATCATCAAGCTATTGTAATGAAACTTGAAACAAGTTTTAAGATGAAACAAAAGATGTTAGGAATTAAACGTGGAACGGGAGAAATCACTGCAAGGGAAAACAAAGTCGTCTTTTTTGAGTTTAAAAAATTCAAATTAAATATTAGGTAGAACAAATTAGAACTGCCTTAGTAGTTTTATAAGAGTAAGAGAGTTAGAGGAAAAGAGAATAAATAATAAATGTAAGATTAAAGTAAAAAAAGTATAATTTTGTAATAGTAAGACCTTAATTCTATATAAATATTTGGTAATCTGTTCTGCAAAGAATTCTATAATTAATAAAATTATAAATAAAAAGTTAGTTGAGCAAACATTATTCGGTATTGGTATCAAGTATTAATTTCAGTAATCTAAAATAATTTAATCTCTAAAACTATTCTAAGGGATCTCATTTTTATTTGATCCCAGATAAGTTTTTATATGCATCAAAGAACATCCTGAATTTTCTCATTAAGGAATTACAAGAGATCGTTATTACCGAAGGTGATTTTATAATTTTTAGTTATGATTTCTTTTAGAAGGAAATATATATTCATAGCAGTCCACTTCATTTTGTGATGAGATTATTAATAGATCTCATCACAAAATAGTAGTATAGTATAATAGTAGTATAGTTCGGAGTATAAAAAATGGTTTTCGGAAAGAATTGGCTTTCTGCATTGAGGGAAATGTTAGCTCGCATAATAAAATAGATTTCTCTTATACACAAAATCAAGCAAAATCCAGAGTACATAATTTTGCAATTAAAATTTCTTTGAGGCCACATTCGAAATATGTTATTCATTTATATGATTAGGCTTGGAAATATATTTAGGGATTCAATCTAAATAAGTAGATAGTTAACTAACGTCACACTGGAACAACACAAAGGGCTATTAGAGACGGTCCGGGATCAATCCCTAAGGGAACGATTCAAAGAAAACGCCCCTTGTAATTTTGAACTACGGTCGGATGACGAGAACAACACCTGAGCTGGAATCCCACTTTCAAAACAACCACATCACGACAACGTGAGGACATTTGAGGCCTCGACAGATTTAACGTGCACCAGCCCCCGTGTACGTGACGGTCTTTGGCTGGACCTAGTTTCGAACTCGCAACCCTCCAGTTGATAATCCGTTGCTCTTCCAACTGGGCTACAGCGGCCCTCATTCTAAATAGATAACGCAGAGTAAAAAACAATAATGATTTGATCAGTGTTTCTCACAAAACAGAAGCGTACTGAGAGCTAATTAGGGTCAGGGGCTGTGAGAAAAATAGGACACAGGGGTTTATTGTGAAAGGAATCATTATTCACAATAATAAACCTTGTTTTCTTTTCAATTAATTCATGTGATTGTATATTTATTGAATGTGTGATGTAGGGTAGAAGATCTTTATACTGAAACTGTTATACTCTATTTTCCTTTCTTACTTAAACGCTCACCTTATACAAATTTCACCACATTTTAAAATGGAAATTGGAAATAACATGTTCTTAAATTAACCAGTTCATTGAATGTGTAATGTAGGGTAAACGAATCATGAAATCAGGTTAAACCAATCAAGGTTTTTCAACCAATACATGTGGTTTTATATTCATGTGATGCAGGGTAAACCAATCTTGTTAGGTCAAACCAATCAAGTTCTTTCCAATACATGTGGCTGTATATTTATTGAATGTGTGATGTAGGGTAAAAGTGACCCGTGACGCTCCGAGGGCTATACTCTATTTTCCTTTCTTTAAACGCATCTTATACATATTTCAACCGCATTTCAAAATGGAAAAAATAATATGTTCTTAAATTAACCAGTTCATTGGAGAGAAGATTTCTAGCCTATTATGAAATGACTATATTTAGTAACAGCCACACCCTAAGGACGGAAGTTTCCACCTCCTGTGTGATAATTAATCTTTATAAGACTACGATTCCATTGTGAGCTGTTGAAAGAGGAAGCTTCAATAGTTTGTCTAATAAAAAATCAGCGATGAATGTTGAAAACTGCCGTAACTCAGGATTAAAGTTCCGAAATAAGTTTAAGTACACGAATATAAGTAACCCCCTAGTTATGTTTAAAACCGCGCATTTACACTTTCAGTTCACTGGACAGTGGAAGTATCATTAGAATTTTCTTAAATAAAAATATAGTTAAGAAAATTATACATGTCCTAAAGTGGCCTACTTACGTAAGGACGATATAGTAAATATTAAACAAACTGTATACCATCACAAACTTATGCAAAACATATTTTCATAATTATTTGTAAATATGATAAATGTAAACTTCCGCCGGCAAATTTCATATTAAAGCAATGGTTTTTCGGCTCAGTAGGCAAATTAAAGTAGCGGTTAGTTGGGTTGAGTTTTATGACGCAAAAAGTCCGTGTTTGGTCAAGCTGTGCCAAACATAAGACAAGCACTATTGAAAGTAATGGAAAAGTACTTCTTGAAATTATATCTGAATGAAAATGTTTTTTATGTGATTTAAACTCTAAGTTATGGAAGCTTTTCAAAATTACGATTCACAATCGATGTCAAATCACAATATTTTTTCATTATTTTAAAACTATACCAATTGAGTTCAGAGCAAGTACTTGGATAAAGTGACATTTGAGCTCACAATTCTACCGAGACATATTGATATTTCTTCTACTGTTTGGAAAACCATAATTAATTGGGAAAGAAGTAAAAATGAGCGATATATCGAGGCGCGATATAATGAGGAGATACTGTATGTTGCTTGTTTGGCTGTTGTATTTATCGGCCAAGAATAGGGTCACATTATGAAGACTAAGTAGCAACGAGGGTAGCAAAACAAAAGATAAATATCGCGACATAAAAAAATATCAGCTTTCATTATTCATTGAAGTTCGGTAACCTTAAAATGCCAGCTCCGTCTAGCGTTTTACCTAGAAGCGCCATCTATTGAAAGAAAAGTTTAAGTGCTTAAGCTTTTCTTATAAGTTTTTTCGTGTTTTCTATGAAAAATAATTTCAATTTCATAAAACACCTTTTTGATAAAAAAAATACGTAAATTTCCATTGCGTAACGTCTGATTTTCTGACATATATTTGCACTATTTGTTTACTATTTTATAACATTCATTGTTCTTTTCATATTTATCTCTCTCATTAGAACCACCAACTACTAATATTAACACATTAATTGAAAGCATTTTCTGTTTCAAGGGTATAATTTATAGAAATAGATTACCTTCGCAAACGTAAGCAAGCATTTCGTTCATTTGACGGGTACAAGTTGTGTAAACGAGTTATAAAAGGGTACTCACACAGATTTAAGAAAACGTTTTGTTCAAATTTACGTGTACAATTTATGAAAACGGGCTCCCAATCAGTACACAAATGTAAGAAAACTTTGTGTTCATTTTACTGATGCAATTCATGAAAACAGGCTTCCAAAATGTACGCAGGTGTAAAAAGTTCGAAAACAATGTTCTAGAACAAAAGTAACCATCCAAAATACAATACCGTCGCTAGATTTGTAAGTGGCACCATTTATAGAGCGCATTGGTCAACAATCAGATTCGCATCGAGTCTTTATGTGCCTAACCTTGATCAATAAAGGTCACACCTCCAGACAAAATCCATGACACAAAAATGGCGTTCCATGCAAGGAAGAAGGCTTGGTATCTTATTCTCATTGCGTTTCCTACTATTTGTGTCGCAGCAAATGGGAAGTAAAGAATGTCACGCTTCGAAAGAAAAGTGATTATGGTGTGTCAAATAAACGGGGAAGATAGATAGCTGGGTTAACAAATGCACATCCGAATATATTATGCGGTGTAATTTCCACTTCCACTTCGGATGGTCCTTACAAACTACCAGTGCAGTCATATACTCGTACCAGACCAAATGAATTTTTTTTAAGTTGGGTTAAAATTAGTTTTGAGTAGCCTGAAAACATTCTGCGGCAGCATAGTATTATAAGATCTCTGCAAAAGAAAGTTTCGGTTTGGCTGGTTTTCAATCTTCTGTAAGAAATGATGGACACGTCGTTGTGAAATGTTGAAAATTGTTTTAGAATAGATGTATCGTGGCTTAGAGCAGAAACTCATTAACTGACGGATGTAATTTTTTACTGTACAACTATTTAATAGCTAACTAGTAGTCTTTAGGTAAAAAATAAGAATTATGAGCATTTTCAGTGTTATAGATCTTTTAAACATATTACGATATGATAAGAACTTTCTGATCATTAGAAAAATAAGCATATAGTGTCTCCGAAAAAATGTCAGTTAATGAAGCTTCTGCTCTAACCCGACGATATATGAAGTGATAGTTATTTTAAAATTAATATATATGAATGCGGTTAAAGTGCATTCCTATACTTGAAACAGTACAGGACTAATGATTTTTTATAAAGCTCGGTTAAAATTAGTTTGCAGTAGTCTGAAAATATTCTGCAGCAGCGTAGCATTATCAGATCTCTGTAAAAGAGAATTGCAGTTTGACAGTTTTTCAATCTTCTATAAGAAATGGACCCGACATTGTGAAATGTTGAATGTTGCTTTAGAATAGATATATATGAATGCGGTTAAAGTGCATTCATATGCTTCTAACATTACGCAGAACAGGTCAAAATGAAATTTTTTAAAATAAAATTGTCCAAACGAATTTTTTAAATGCGCAGTTCAAATTAATTTTAATTTGTCTGAAAATATATTGCAGGAGTAATCTTTTTTGTCCAAGGACTTAATTTGACTAATTTTTAATCTTCTATTCGAAAAAATGGACACGACATTGCTAAATGTTTGAAGTTATTTTAAAATAGATATATATGGATTGATAGTTGTTTTAGAATTAAAAATATGACTGGTTAAGTGCATTCATATACTGGTAACCAAAAAAGTTTTTATGAAGCCTGTTAGTTTTGAGTGATTTGAAAATATTCCCCAGCAGTATAGAACTATAATATTTTGGTCAGGACTACTACTTTTAAATATTAATAAATAAATTTCACTGACGAGATTCCAGCTGAACGACACAAAGTTCACGTTCATAGTGTTCTATTACAATACAACTGAATAAACTAACTTTTTAATATTAACCACCTTGGCCAAGACTACTACATTTAACCTTCCTGATGGCCCTTGTCTCGACGAGGTATTTCGGCATTAGTAAACCTGACCAAATATAGATGGAGGAGATATCCCATCATTGGAAGAAAACTGACCAGGTATTGATTTCGTCACCATAAAAAATCGCCAATATCTTGATGACGAGATATCTCGTTATTTGCAAAATCGGTAAGATATTGATGAACGAGATATCTCGTCGAAACCACTTGGAGGGTTAAACCTTGCATAGATAATTGTCACTGACGAGATTTCATTTGAAAAATACACAAATCATTTAGAAAGTAGTTAATTCTATAGGGTGTTTTTAATCGCTACCCTCCGTAGCTAAATTTCAAAGTATATGCTTTATCATGCCAGACAGCAATAGATTTTGGAAACTTCCCCTTCAAAAACTCAACTTTAACCTTCCTGGTGGTTTATCTTAATCTGCCCTGCGTAGAAATCTGGCCTTAGTGCCCAGCCTCTAGTGCAAAAGCCTGTTTTAAACTATCACCAGTTCTGGGCAAGGGATAATTTATTTTTCTAACTTGTATTTTCATTTTCGCTTGGAGAAATAGGGTAGTTTTGTCTCGACGAGATATCTCGTCCTTAACAAAATTGGCCAGATGAGCTATCTCGTCAAAACACTTGGAAGAATAATTTTTTTATATCTGAATATAAATTAAGTTCATAATTTTAAATTTCTTTGCGAGAACTACTACTTTTAAATCGTTCACAGATGAGTTTCACCGACGAGATTTCAGTTGAAAAATGCATAAAACCCTCCTTTTTTCCGAAATGCAGTAAGGGAGTTAATTACAAACTTAACGTTATCACACCACCTTGTACGGATAAAAAGGTCTCACTCTACTGTCTGTGAGAAAATACAAATTACTCTGCAATTAGCTCCCTACATTTCCGACCTTCCCAACCAGCCTTCTCTTGGAAAGTCAGAGGCTACCTAATTGCCGATGTGAAGGTGTTTTTAATCGCTACCCTCTGTGGCTAAATTTCAAAGCGCGGGCTTTATTATGCCAGATAACAATAGATTTCGAGAACATGCGCTCCTAACTTTTCCGAAGTCACTGCTGCATTTGTCAGAAGGCATTGTTGCCGGCTCTAGATTAGTCTGGGGAGAAGTTAACAATAAAGAGTAGCATGGAAGCAACTTCTGCAAGTGTCATAAAGTGTCTGCTAACAAATAAGAGAACGTTTCCTCTAGAGCTATTTTAAATTTTACGCGATAAACTTGGCGAGGGAAGTAGAGCCGTGTTATTACTATTGGTTGGTTAAAAACGACTGGCTTTTTTCTGCTCTCGTCTTTGAAAAGGAATTCCTATTTAGGAGCACCACAAAAAGACGCATAAAAGGTAGCGTTGAATTCCGTTAGTTTTCGTTAACAAAACAGTTATTACGTTCAGAGGGATATAAACGCGTTGGTATGCGACATTAAGTTTACTGTTTTACGTTATCTACGTGCTGAACGATGTGGGTTTATGTATTTTGTCGTCCAAAAATCAGAATATTATTCTTAACTGCGGGTCATGTTTGTAGAAATTAAATACTGGTTTCACTTGAAAACAAAAGTAACACGTAATGAATATGCGTAAGCAAATTGGTTTAACTAACATGTAAATGTAATTTTTTCTGTCTTTTTAACATTCTTACATAATTAATATGCATAGATGACTAATAAACTACACATAATTAATCCATACGAATTTCTCGTAAATTTCTCGTGTTCTGAAATATTGCATTACATTTTAGTATGCGGTTTAGTATTGAAATCAAGTGACGTTGTATTTAATACCTAACCTTTTCACGTTCGTCTTACTTAGACACATGCCTCCATAACTCTAAAACCAAATCAATATGAAGTCCAGTCTAGACACATTTAATAAAGTAACGTTATTTATATATTCTTGCATTTTAAGATATACCACTCCCGAATTTAAAACCAAGTGCCGTTGCATTTAATACACGATGTTTTCACGTTCATTTTATTTTGACATATTCCTATAAAACCAAATCAATACGAATTCCGCAGTCTATACATATTGAAGTAGATAGATTGAATAAAATTAACCCTATCTACAATATCTTTATAACCACGCGCGGGTTTGAAATCAAGTGCCTTTGCATTTAATTCACAATCTTTTCATGTTTATCTTACTTAGATACATTCCTCTCAAACTCTAAAACAAAATAAATATGAAGTCCTAAGTCTAGTCATTGAGGTAGACAAATTGAAAAAGAAACTTACTTGCGACATATTTACAATTAAAATTACACCACATGCGTATTTGAAACCAAGTGATGTCTGCATCTAAGACACATTTTCACGTTCATCTTATTTTGAAGCATTTCTATAAAACCAAATCAATATAAGAAGAGTCCACAGTCTATACTTATTGAGGTAGACAGATTGAATAAAAGTAACCCTATTTACTTTATCTTTATAACCAAGGATACACCACGCGCTGTTTGAAATCAAGCGTCCTTGCATTTAATACACGATCTTTTCACGTTTATCATAGTCATAGAAACATTCCTCCTAAATCTTTGAGATTGATCCCGAACCGTCACCAATAGCCCGCTGTTTTGCTCCAATGCGACGTTATTCAACTACCTTCCAAAACTCTAAAAACAAATCAACATGAACTCCACAGTCTACTCATTGAGATACACAAATTGAAAAAAGTAACGTTATATCTTTGCAATTTAAGATACACCCCGAGAGTATTCAAAACCAAGTGCCGTTGCATTTAATATACGACCTTTTCACGTTCACATTATTTTGACACATTCCTATAAAACCAAATCAATAGCAAGTCCACAGTCTATACTTATTGAGGTAGACAGATTGAAAAAAAGTAACCCCAGCACCGCGGTTTCTCGCGTCAACAACAAAGTAAGTAATCGTTCTCCGTCTGACAGAGAAAAGACACGAGAAAAAAGGAAAACCGGAAAACAATACTCACCTCGCTGACCAGGTTCATTCGTCACCCCAAACCGGATTTCAGGTGGTAACAGTGGAAGCCAAGTGATCCGAGGGTTGGCAGGAGAATGGAATGAATTCGAATGATAAATGACCGCCTGCAGAGCATTACCAAAAGTTATGCATTGGAAAATTCGGCATTTTATTGCTTACTACTGAGATAAATGCTGGGATGTGGAACGGATGCCAGGTAATGTATTTTGGGAGGCATTTACTGTTGTCTGATGCAAGGTTGAAATGGCACAAGGAACTGTCCAGGGTTTTTGGTGGGAATAGAGCGAAAAATAAACCTAGAACTGAGCTTGGTTGACATGCATTACTATCACGATGACACTTAAAATGTTGGGTTAGATAAATTAGGCTCGTTTGGTTGGTTATGTTAAAATTTCTAAACAAAAGTTTTTATATTTAGTTAATATATAGTGTTTTACAGTTTTATGCAAGATTGAAATGACACAAGGAACTGTCCAGGGTTTCTGGTGGGAAGAAAGCGAAAAATAAACCTAGAACTGAGCTTGGTTAACATACGTTAATATCATGACGACACTCGAAAACTGTTGCGTTACATAAATTAGGTTCGTTATGTTTTTATATTTAGTTAGCATATAATGTTGTCAGTTTTATTGAATTTGCTGACGTCGTTGTTTGATGAAGAATAAAAGTGATTTTATTAAAATTTTATATAAAAATTTACATTTCGACGGGGAAAAACAAGTGCAAAATTGATCATTCTCTTTTTTAAAAAACTAGTATAACAAAAATGGTTATTCTCTTCTTAAAAAATCATATGTAACTATTTTTCTACTCATTGCCAAGAACCATTCTTATTGCTTCTTTTTTATTTCCACATTCTATCGTTCGCTCTCTCACTGAGGATACTCTCATGAACCAAAATATCCTGCGAACCAGAACACTGCATTTAGAATGCACACGTGCGCATATTTCTGCGCATATCTATTTTGAAGAAAATGTCATCAAGTTCTTGTTCTGATTCAGATAAGATCAGTTTATAGCGTGTCGCTGCAAATTCCTGCTAAACTTATTACTCCCTATTTAAGATATTTAACTTCAAATTTAAAAAGACGTAATTTTTATGTGAGTCTTTTCATGAAATAAAGCTTTCAAAGAAGGATCCAATTCGAAATGAAAATTGCATATTTCGTGAATTATGTGGTTCACATATGTTGTTGTCTGATGCAAGATTGGGACCCTGTGCCAAAAAAACCAACTATCACTCGATCTGATGCAAGATTGAAATAGCACGTCTAACAAATGTTTAGGGTTTGAGTAGTAACAATTCAAAATTATATCTAGAACTGGGATTAGTTGTATATACTGTATTAACGGATATCGTGATGATCCTTTAAAAACGTTGCGTTACATAAGCTTTGCTCATTTAGTTATTTAATTTAGATTTTTCTAAAAGATAGTTCTTATATTTAACTAATATGTAGTTTGTTTAGTTTTATTGAAATTTTTCTTTTACTTAGCTCTTATACATATTTAAGCTATTTAATTTTAAAATAACATTGCAATGGGTCTTTTGGTGGTTCACATATGGGTCTTCTCAACAAGAGCTTTCAAACTAGGACAAAATTCGGAATTAATATTGCATATTTTGTAAATAGTGTGGTTCACATAAGCTGTTGACTGATGCTAAGCTAAAATGTTAGGACCTTTAACTGACTTGGTTGACTGGAAATTTTTAAAGTGTTGTGTTACGTAAGTTTTGTTCATTTCCTTTCTTATATTAGATTTTTCAAACATTTCAGTTTCCTAATATTTAGTTAATGTATTGTTTCACGATTTTACTATTCTTAATACACATTGAAACTTATTTTAAAAGCACGCTTTTAAAATAAGCGTGATCATGTTGATCAGTCGTCTCATGATAAAGCTTTCAAACTGGAATAAAATTCGGGATGAAAATTGCATATTTCCTAAATGTGTGTAGTTGACATAAAGTTTTACCGTTCTCTGTTGCAAGGTTGAAATTCCCAGGGTATTGAATGGAAACAAAGCAAAAAATAAACTTAAAACTGAGTTTAGTTGACATTTATTAATATAGCGACGACGTTTTAAAAATGTTGTGCTTCATCAGTTTTGTTCATTTAGTTGTTCAGCTACATTTTTCAAACAATAGTTCTTATATTTAGTATTTAGTTTCGTCAGCTTTATCGATTATTTTATTTTAAAATTAACAGCGGCTTATAAGGTACTGCAGACGAAAAAAACCATTGAACCAAGTGCTTTAGGTACAATTGAAATAAGAGTAACTAAGACTTAGAATTTAGGATTCAAATTCCTCTATTTTTAGTATGTGTAACATGATTCACACTGCATATTGATTCATTAGCTACACTTTTAAATAAAAATTCATAAAAAATTATTTGCGTTGCACAATACTTTTAGTTTAATATAAGTTTTATCTGCTTTTAAAACAAAATTTTTTAAAACTAATATTAAATTTCTAATTTCAGAATTTTTTTAAGATAACGTTATCACCACAGATACCGTTATCATCAGTGATGCAAAGACAAGTCTGCACAAAAAGTTCAACCGATTTTCCTCTACATAATTCAAAGATCCAGTTTCAAATTATGATAAAATGGTAAATAGTTTGATGATGAACTGAAACCGAAAAAGCATGGAGATCTCGAAGCACTAATTACTTTCCGATATACGCGTATGAAAATTGAACCCAGAACTCTAATACTGAAAGTAAAAAACACAAATGAGAGAAAATGATCGCAGAAATCGATGGAAGTGGTAAAGAAACTCATGTAGAAACGGAAACACCTTTTGTATGACATAAATGAGAAAAGCAATTCATTCTTTTTTAAGGAAAGTTTTGCACTTGCGTAATTTGTGACATACATTTGTTTTAATGACAAAATGATGCACATGTAACTGGCGCTATACAATTAATGAAACTTCTCAATAGACTAATATAAAACTCTTAAGCAAAAATGTAAGACATAATCAAAATATCCCTGCTAGTTATCAATTTGGAGATAAACCATGACAATAAATGGCAAAACATAACCATTTTAATCCTCAAGTGGTTTCGACGAGATACCTCGGTCAGATGACGAGGTCAACACCTGAGGTGTTCTTGAACGGAAACGACATGAACTGTTTAGATAAAGATATTTTTGAACTGCGAAAAAACGAATCCTTCACCTGTAGAAAACATTAAATTGGGCAAAAATAGATATTCAATTTTAATAATCTTTAAAATGAATAGACTTGGTGATCAGAATTGAGAAAGAATAGATATTCAATCATAACTATCTTCGTTAAAATGGACTGAAATTGTGAAGAGAATTCAAATTGCCAAAGCGAGACAATTTCAAGCAGAAAAAGATAAGGGATATGTCAAGAACTTTTACTCAGTATCTGATCAATACGATTTTCGGTATGATTATTTTTGTTTTGCGAGGATAGTATTAAATTTGTACACAATAAACTCAGAACACACTAAATAGAGAAAATTGTCTTCCTTATTAGCTTTACATCGTTTTAAATACAGATACATCTATTGTTATTAAGCATGTTTATATTTTAGAATTCCATGCAAGCTTCAGAAATGTACAGAAATATGAGGGAGAAAGCTTTATATAGATCTATAGTTCACAAAGTTTTTCTTCAGTAAAGCAATGACATATCATAAATAGTTTCTAGACACAAACAATAAGATCAAATAAATCAGAAGTGACGATAAGAATTTCAATGATAAAAAGAACATATTCTGCCTCATAAATATTTACATCGTACGAAAGAAGCAACAGCAAATGAACGTTGACAATTCCTTTCAACACAAACCGTCTTTCACTTTCCACGCTTAAAAAGAGAATCCAACATATGCCCAAAACATCCACTAAAACATTAGACTTTATGCATCTTTTGATATAAAACATTTTAAAAGTACAATAGTGATTAGATGTGTTTCTACATGAGGATATTACCGCAGAACATGTCATGTGGACATAAGAAAAACTCGTATAATTTTAATACCCCCATGATGTTGCACATTTTGTAATTCGTAAAAACTTTCTCCTGGTGATTTACGCCTTCAGGGACACATCTTTAGGTGTGTATAAGTATCATAACCTCGGGGTACGCGAATGATCTTTTCTTTTCCCACAGGGTTTCATGTCTTTAGTAAACGCTGGTATCACACTCCCGGGACATCCAAGCGTTTTTTCTCTGCTTTCACCCCACTACTCTGTTCCCCATCCCTCTTTTTTATCCGTATCACAACATTTTGTACTTGACATTGTCTTGTGCTTGGTACAGCTTGGCTAAATATGGCCCTTACGCCATAAAACTCCAAAATAACCAACCTAGTGATTTACAAATATCAAGTTACTTTAGAGCCTTGATTTATGAGCTCCGATTGATCGAGGGACCGCGTTGGCCCGGTTGGAAGAGAAACGGACTTGCAACCGGAGGGTTGCGAGTTCGAATCCAACCAAAAGACCCGAATCCCGTCGTGTACAAAGGGGCACGTTAAATCTATCATGGCCTGAAATGCCCTCACGTTGGGGTGGTGTGCAAGTTTGGAGAGTGGGGTGCCAGCTTAGGTGTTGCCTCGTCATCTGACCGTGGTTCACAATTACGCGGTGTCGTCCTCGGACCTTTCCCATCGGGATTGGCCCCGGTAATTAATTAATTACCATTACCATTTCCGATTAATTGAGGGTCCGTGTTATCCGAGACGAATTTGATGCCATCTTTTTTAAGCTTTAAATAAAGTTTCGACGTGAGTGTACATGCTTTGTCCACAAAGACTAGAAGGTTCAACGAAACAGAAGACCGTTTAGGACTTTGTCAAGAGAGTTCAATGGTTCTCAACTCACTACCAGATTTACTGCAAAATTATCACAATAAATATCTGCTGCCACACAAATCCGCGTATAAATTATTCTTCATCCTTGCTTTATGAATCTTTCAGTAGCAGTAGTAGTAACATGTAGCTCAGTAAATATTTTGTGTATTTCATATAGACCAATAACATCAAGGCCGCGTCGTTAACTAGGATTTTACACGCTGCTAATTGCCTTTGTAATGGATGGAACAAACACATTGAGCATTATCCCTTCCTTGAGTCTATCTCGTGAAAGTTCAATATGGTATAAATAAATCTTTGTATGCTTTTTCGTGCTTTTCCTATTGTAGAGCGCAATCGTTTTCCCAATCGGAAGTGTTCCAACTAAAAATGGATTTTACAGAATCCTTCATATTCTTTTAATTCAATTCTATATATATATATATATATATATATATATATATATATATATATATATATATATATATATATATATATATATATATATATATATATATATATATATATATATATATATATATATATATATATATATATACAAGCTTATTCGTCATTCAGCTTATTAAAGCTACCGAAAAATCAAAAGGGGTAACAATTACAATCATTGAATTAAGACCTGAGATTAAAACTATTTTATATCCCTGATATATGGACCAGCCTTAGTGAGTTAACATTTGCCACGTGGTTTCGAACGAATCTACTCTTAAAATTAGGGGTTAGGTTAAACTTAACCCTTCTCGTCCATCAAGATAAGACTAATTTTACTAATGGAGAGATATCTCGTCATCAAGATATTGCCAACCTCTTTTCATGATGACGAGATCAAGATGGGGTCACTACTTCTTATTACGAGAAATCTCGTTCATCATATTCTAGTTGGATGCTAATCACGAGAGGCCTCATTGAGGCAACCACCAGGGGGTTAAACAATGCGTTTTCATAACTGGCATCTTGATCGTAATCCCTTACTTCTCCAAATTCATCATTCACTGCCGGAAGTGATAGTAATTGTAGATTATGAAATGGCTGAATGAAAAATCATCTATGGCGGTCGTCATACATAGTTTCACGTATGGCAGCCCTTTCCCTTGACGAGCTCTTAGCCTCTTTCTACAAAGATACTTCTCTAAGGTCATCTACCTTCTCACTGCAGTCTCATTACACTAGCATTAATTTCAACAACTTAAGGTCTAGTTAGCCCATTGTTATTGGCCATAGAGCGGTAAACCAAATCAACCAAATTATCTAATCCTATCGAATATTCGTGGTTGTCTCAAAAAAGCTGCTAATGAATATTCCCAGTTATTTAGAAACAGAATCTATCCGACTTAACCTCCAAGTGGCTTCGACGAGATATATTGTCCATCAAGATCTGACCAATTCTGCTAATGAGACGAGATAGCTCATCATCAAGATATTGTCGATTTTTTTTATGATGACTATATCAAGATCTGCTCGGTTTTCTTCTAATGCTAGTGATCATGTCTTCTTCTATTGACGAGATATCTCGTCCAACAAGATCTTATCAGTTTTCCTAATGACGAGATACATCGTTGAGACAACCACTAGGAGGGTGTAAAACGAAAAAAAAAACAGAGATGAGCATAAACGTGAAATCCCAAAATCCTCTTATTAAGGACATACAATCCGATCCGAGTTTAAAACGCAGTCTAAAAGATCTAGTCTATAAAGTTTAAAAGCTCGCCTTAGGAATCTAAGCTTTGCACTCAGTTGTTGATGTAAAATAACATAATTCATTGTTCTTCCTGTCATGAAAAATATAGCAGAGGATTGGGCTGGACATATACCCCTTCCTTTGATCGTGCTACTCAACAAACGTTCTGTGAACCCCTTTTATGGAAGAAACACGTGGCTTAGAAGCATAAAACTCTGTTTGCTATAAACTCAGAAGTCAAAGAATGACTTTTCATTTTATGGTAACCTATAGCTTCGGGCCCATCTCTCTTTATGTGGAAGATAAAAAACTAAGTTGAAAGTTCACGGGAAGGGAGCCGCGATATTTTAATACCTTCCCAAATGCGATCCGTTCACTGTTTGAATGAATTATGCATCAAACTTTTAGAATAACAGCACTCGCACGTCTGCAGCACTAGCACGGAGATTAATTATCTAATATTTAGTGCGATCAGCTACTTTTACGGAGTAAGTTTTAAGAACACGCATAAAAAGCAAGGGTGTATTGAAAAATAGGAGTATATTACAAGCGCTGCTGGCAGTGCTCTACTTAAGATATAATCCCTATTAAGTATCCTCCGGCGTTGGATAAAAGTTGTAAAAAGTGTAAATTTAGAAAAGTTGAGTTTTCAGTGTGCGTGAGTGGAAGTTGGTAACACTGTTGCTGTACTAACTCAGAGTTTCTGGATTGTTGTAAGCGGTCGATTGAAATGCCTCTGTAACGTAAAGTAATGTTTCAGGTTAAGCAAGAAAGTGACAACTTGTCATGCATCGTTCTGCTGATCGAAAGACTAACTCGGCTCCTTTTTTTGCAAATTGCGTTGTAGAGATTGCTGTTACTGCTATGGTTTGTGCATGTGTGGGAGAGTAGATGTATTGGTTAAACCAGTGCTCTACAAACTCAGGGTATTCGGTATTGTAAATGGTCGATTGAAATGGCTCTCTCGCGTAGGGTAAATTTTCAAATCAAACAAGAAAGTTTCAACTTGCACACTCGCTGTGATGATTGAAAGGCTAACGAAAGAAAGTATATTTACAAATTGTACTGTAGATTGTTGTTGCTGTTAAGGTGTGTGATTGTATGAAGGAGAAAGAGAGAGAGGTGTTGGTTAAAACAGTGCTCTAGAAACTCAGGGTATTAAGT
This sequence comes from Meta bourneti, assembly GCA_933210815.1. Classification (NCBI taxonomy): domain Eukaryota; kingdom Metazoa; phylum Arthropoda; class Arachnida; order Araneae; family Tetragnathidae; genus Meta; species Meta bourneti. Next base: position 55,687,802 of record OW119934.1, on the reverse strand, counting down.
ACAGTAAACATGTATATCCTTGAAATAACAGCATGTGTTGAGGTATAGTTTTTACAGAACGTTTTCTTTCATTTTTATACTTCATGTGCAAAATTATCCCAGAGAGGGTAATATAATTGTATTTTCCTGGCCTGAGAACGAACTCCGACCCTTACAAAATTGAAAATTGATGGTCAGAACTGCTGGTCGTTATCTATTCAGGGTTGGCTCATTAGGATTCTATGGCACAATGACCATAGCTGGCCAGGCTGCACCAAACACAAGAAAAATAACGTAGAGTAATGGACATACCCATACAAGGAAAGTTTTACTGACACAGAAGAGAGAAGTACACCCAGGGAGGAAGGTCATAAAAGAAGAAAATTTCAAGTAGGAAGTCACAAACCACAAGGTGGCTACAAGAGGAATTAATCATATTTTGTAGCATCATCCGAATGAAATATACAATCAGAATTCGAATATGTCTAATCCACACAGATGTTCTGCCTTTATCAAGGAAAATGGATAGTTAATGAAATATTATAGACGTATTTTTTTGTTTCATGATTAGAAAATCGTTTAATTGGCTCATTTGTATCACTTTTTAAAACACTTACAGCATTGTTCTGAGCAAGTTATTATTTATTAACTGTAATTAACTAATTAATATCCAGTAGTGATTCATCAATTGACGGATTAACCTTTTTTTCATTTGGTTGTTTCATTTATGTAATTTAGTACAATACTATTCCAAAAGGTTATCTATAGACCTCATCAACACTAAACATCAATATACAAAATACAAAATATACGATATACAAAATTTTCACATCTATGACGGCTGCATAGAGGAGTATGCTATTTATGAAAAGGTGATGGAATAATTTTTTCCACTGTGTAATAACGCAACACGTTAAAACAAAAAGAACTGTATCCTACCAAAGTTTTCCATGATTGAGATATTTTTTATATCACCTCACGCTGTCTTAAACTTTTGTAGAGATGGGTAAGTTCCCCTCACGTAATAAAAATGTTTTCAACCTTCAACTACAATTACCTGTTGCACTACTTAGTCAATAATTAGCTGATAAGTATAGACGTATTTAATTTCAAGTTGAGAGTGCTTTAATCACCCGTTGCAACTTAGTGTTTCAACCTTCCTGGTGGTTCTCTCGACAGGGTATATCGTCAAACTGACAAAACTGACCAAATCTTGATGGACGAGATACCTCGTCATTAGAAGGAAACTGACCAGATCTTGATTTGGTCATCATCAAAAAATCATCTTGATGGCGAGATATCTCAAATTATTCATTAGCAATTGATGGACGAGATATATCGTCGCAATCACTTGGAGGGTTAATCATTTTAACCACGGTTAAAAAGGTAATAAATTAACATTATGTGCAGATCAATTTAATAACAATAGCTGTGATAAAGTATTGAACGATTTTCTAATTCTGATTTTACAAAAATGAACCTTTCACTTCAATAAACAAACAAAATACAAGAAAATGAGCATATTTAACAATAGAGAATATATCTGCAATTATATTTTCCTTCTGAACTCATATTTCTCATGCTTATTTCGTATGCAATAAACTTCATAATTTCGACGATATTACTGAATTACTTTTGTGTAATTCAAAAGATAAAATGCTTCTCCACACAGAGTACATTTCACATTTTTGTGAAAAAAATTCAGATTCAAGACCAAAAATAGATATAAAAACCCGAAAAATATTTCACAACTATACGGCGATGTAGGTCTTTATATCTAACGTTTCAGATCACGAAATCTTCTCTTTCTGTGGACAGAGGAGTTCTATGAACCTCAAATTACCCTCCATGTCCCCTTTTTTATTACAGTTCCGACAGCTTACATATTTGCTTTTGTAGTTTCTTTACAAAGAAATCGGCATTTAGGGAACTGCCGAAGTTCATAGAACGAGATTCTACGATTTTATTTTGGTCTCTTGTCATATCGAATATCCTCTAAACTGTTTCAAGAGCCTTTCGGAAAAGTAATTGAAGGAGTGGGGAGAATCAATTTTTGAATTGTAAGGGATGATATACTAGGATTAACTGGGACTAAAAATAATGAAGGGTTCTTAGTTTCGTAAAAACAAGTTTAAAAACTCGTTGAGGAACAAAACAATTTTGTTATAGGAAGAGTAAAATATGCTAGAATAAAAAATATATTGATTGTATATATAGAGATAGATAGATAGATAGATAGATAGATCGATGCATAGATCTTTTCGGACAGCATCATTATGAAGCACGTTATTGTTCCTTATACTATCCAAGTTAGTTCACTATTCAAGTATAAATATATTCCATGAAACTATTAAGGTAGAAATTCGTTAACTTAGACACAACTCTAAGTTTTGGTATTGAATTAGAGTAAATTATATTAGTATTGGTATATTATTTAGTATTAATATTAATTATAGTAGAATTATATTAGTGTTGATATATTATTTAATATTCAATTAGTCTAGAGTTTCTAAGAAAATATTCTATTCAAGTTGAGAAACATTTCCTAACATAAATATTTCGGATGTATAATCAGTAAATTTGTCAAACAAATAAGAAATATAAATATGGCTTGAGTGTATTTATCTTTCGCAAAAAGTTCCGAATGAAATATTCACACATCTTGACAGATGAAATGGAAAAGGAGCATGAACCTCAACGAGTTTTCAAACCATGAGCCTTAGTTCAATTCTTCGTAGTCATCATCAGACCAATCTTTATGCATGATTCTAATGAAAATAATCTATTCTATTTGAAGTTATTAGTAAAAGATAGCCCACATCTTCTTGTCTTCATAAACTATTTAAGATAATATACTATGTAGCAATAAAATATTACACTCAAATCAATCAACAGATGAAAGATTCTACATATCCTTTGGAACATTTCAATATTAATATAAAAAGTTAAGTGTACTAAGAGTGTATTAATCCATATTTGTTCGAAAACTTCCGTATATTCAATTGAGAAACGTATATATTATCGGATAATATACTCAGTAAAATTTTTTAAATTAATAAGGAGTACAAATTTGTCTTGCTTAAAAATGTCGAATGAAATATTCACATATCTTGACAGACAAATAGAATCGATCGAAACAAAACTCGAAAAGTCTTCTAAACCATGAACCTTAATATAATTATACGTAATCATCAGTTAACCAGTCTATGTGTGATTCAGATAAAAATTATCTATTATTTGGAGTTTTTGTAAACTATCACAATCTAAAAATATATTGTACAGAAATAAAAGATTTGATTCAAGTAAATCAACAGAAAAAGGAGATGCTACACAAATATCCATTTTAAGGTTTTAGTGTTAATATGTAAAATTTAAGTAAGGGGTGTATTAGTCCAAAATTGCTTTCAAACTGCGATCAGTTCAGAAACATTACTCAAAATAAATAGTTCGGGATGTATTTGTCAAAAAAAGAGGAGTATAAATTTGTCTTGCTCAAAACCTCCGAATGAAATATTCACATATCTTGACAGATCAAATAGAAAATCTTGAAACGTAAAACTCAACAAGTCTTCTAAGCCATGAGCTTCATTTAGTTTTTCGTCGTCATCAGTAAACCAGTCTTTATGTACGGTTCAGATAAAGCTAACGTATTCCATTTCAAATCTTTTGTAAAATATCAAATCTCCTTGATACCATGACCTAAGAATATATTCCACAGCAATAAAAGACTAGGTTCTATAGATCAACAGATAAGATGCCATGTAAAACGTCCGGCGATCCATTGAATATATCCATAAAAGCGCCATTGAAATAATAAAATATAAAAGCACTATAGGAAATATCCAGAGTTTCTAAAAACATGTCCATCTTTGTGCACAGGTTTTCTGACTCCATTAAATATCTGTGCATTTATATTGTAGGGAATTTCTGGAATGGATAATCGGGGCACAACTGCATTTGAGAAATCCCCAAAAGAGACTGCAAAGCTTCAAAGATGCAAGAGCGCGGTAACTTCACTACGTGATCCTTCCTTTTAACTCTTATGTTCTAGTTGTAAAGATATGCTCAAGTAATGGACGACAGTATAAAAAAGCAACGGCTTTTACTAAGCCTCCGGGATACATTGAGTTCCCTAAATATAAAGCGTATGATTTATTTTTCATTCCCAAATGGTGAAAACGCTATTTTGGGCGGATAAATGGTGGGGAAGCAATGAGCTTAAACTCTATAGGTTTCATGGGCTGGGTCGAGTAAAAAATTACTCTTTCCCGGTGGATTAAGTTATTTACTTCAATATACTTCGGCATCTAAAGGTGTCGTTATCATTTACTGCCCCGGAAATATTATTCGGTTCGGAATTAAAAATTAAACCATCCGCTGCTCGAATTTTCGAAATTCGATGAAAGCGTACTGCTCATTACGGCAGACAGGGGTTTTAAATGCCGTGCTTTCAGTGGAAATGGGTAGAAGTTGCAAAGTTTTGCACACACACAAGATGCATTTTTGCGAGGGCGTTCTTTTTTTCGAATTTGGCACTTTATAGTTTGGATACTTTATATGAAACCGAAATTGCTTTACTGTTTTTGTAACTGAATTTTGTATGTTTATGAACGAGTTCAGAAGAAATTTTAACCCTCCAAGTGGCTTTTTGAAGACATATCTCGCCTATCAAGATCTAATTAATTTTGCTAATGACGAGATATCTCGTCATCAACATATTGCCGATGATTTTTTATGATGGCGAGATCAAGATATGGTCGGTTGTTTTAATGACGAGATATCTCGTCCTGTTAGTTTTGCTTATGACGACAGATAAGGAGCTGTGATTGCAGACGAACTCGTTATCAAAAGGTTAGAAAAGTTAAATTCTTTAAAACGATAAGAAAGAGAAAATAATGAGTAGGGATTAAATTTTGAATATTAGCTTAATGTATCATGTGTATATTGTGATTAACCCCCTGAGGGGTTCACACGCATATAATCCGCTCTGTAAATGCAGTACTTCCTGTATGACTTTTACCAGTTTGATCCAGTTCTCACCAGACCTTGACTAATGAAATATTTCCTGATTCGAGTCTTTGTGTGTATTGTGGGATCAAAGCATCCTACACTCCTCGGAACTCTCATGACGCTCAGAGGGGTAAGCCTTTACAGTTTTATTTTAACCTTCCAAGTGGTTTCGACGAGATATCTCGTCCATCAAGATCTGGTAACTTTTGCTAATGACGAGATACCTTGTCTATATAGAGAAGCACCAGGAGGGTTAAATAGGCAGTTGTGCTATTGCTCTATCTAAATTCTGCACGAAGCTAATTTACAAGAGAGAAATGTAATGTAATTTAGAGTAAAGAATGAAGAATACACACAAGGCGGTCGTAAAGTAACTTCCCCTATATACGAGCCCCTAACGACCACAATTTTCAACGAATCGGAATGAATTTTGAGATTTAGAGATTCCAAGGTATGCTCTCAAAAGTATATAACGGAAATAACAATAGGTTACGGATGCAGTTAAAAACTTCGAATAGTAATACCCACATTTTTATGGCAATGTGATTGGCACAATGAGAAACCAAAGATGGATTTGAAATTTTATCTTTAATTCTAAAATGACTGCGCAATGGTACTGTTAAAGAAGCTGAGTGTGAATGATAACAGAGGAAAGGTAGCAAGAAACCATAACATTTTACCTTTATTACAAAGGTGGTTGCCAATTAGCGCTTTGTGATAGGCGCTTCTGATTTATGAATGCTAATTAAGTGAATTATCACTGTTGCTTGTTACCTTTCTTTCCTCTTTTGTCGTTCACACTCATCTTCTTTGACAGTGAGTGCTCTGGTGCTGTTGTTTTTAGAGCTAAGGATAGAATTTCAACTCCATGTTTTTGGTCTTTCACTGTGCCGATCATATTACAATAACTAAAAAGTGCGCGTTGCTATTCGAAATTTCCAAAAATTGTTAACTTCATCCTCAGCCGTTAGATCTTAATTGTTGTTGTTTACTTAAGTCTCGATTATTGTTATTTATGTAATTCTCGATTATTTTGTTACTTACATAATTCTAGAATAATGTTACATATTTAACTCTCGATTATTTTGCTATTTACAAAATTCTCGAGCGCTACCTTGAAATCTCTAAATCTCAAGTTTCATTTTGATTCGTTGAAAATTGCTGTCGCTAGGAGCTCGTATATAATGTAGGGTTATTTTATGGCCTACCTGTACACACCAAGAATAGAATTGATCTTAAAAAGAAAATAAATTCTATCATTTTCTGTCTACAAGGTATTTCTGTTAACTAAACATGTCCTAACCTGCGTTGTACAGTAAGCTATATTTTTAACAAGTTATCAACGTAGGTTGAAGATAAATAATAAAACTTTAATTAAGTGATACATTTTCATAGAGGTAGAATTGCAATACCCTTTATGGGATGACTGGATGGATAGAACTGCTATTGAATACGTTAAATATTTCATCTTATATTAAGCAATATAATTTGATATTTCTATGAAAACCTGTATCCGAAGATATAAAAGCATTTATGATTTAAGAAATAGAATTTGAGTTAAAATTTAATTCATATAGAATTTCAATTTCTATTCAGTTTCTTTCATAGCCAATTGATCCACATATCCAAAGCTGGGCACATAGAATTCTCTTTTGATAACATGTAATATTACTGCAACTGCGAAGAAACGAATTTTTAATTTCCAACGTTATCTTCTGGATCAAAATTACTCATTTTTGTAGAGGTTTTGATAAATAATAAAAAATATAAATGAAATATAATACCATAGGTTTAAATTTAAGTCTCATACCCCATCTTGTATATCGGATATTAAATTCGTTAAAAAGCAATTATACTAGGAAATTTATCATCTATTCAGTATTAGAATAAAATGTAATAGTTAAAATCTTTCATTTGCTCTTTCTGTATAGGATTGAAGTGAATATAATTCTAAAATAGACTAAGCATTTATATGAAAGATAGAAATATAAATTCCGTGTTATTCATTTCCATTTTAATTTCATTTAGTCGAACCCATATTTTTTTTCAAATTTGGTTCGGGATATGTATATAATTAAATAATAATATACTTGAACATTCAGTGATAGGGATTATATGGAATGCTTTTAAAAGTTAGCGCTTTTTCAACGGCGATAATTTGTGAATTTGTATTTTAAGAGTCTATCTCTTTGTATATATCTATCTATACTTTAATTGGATCAATACATCTATATTTCAGTGAAAAAATAAAAATAAGAGAAATATAAAGCACAAAACACAGAAAAAGTACAAGGAACACAACCCACAATTAAGTATAAGATTAAAGACATAAAATTTTTATTTTAATTTCCAATGATACATTTAAAAAACTTCAGGACGAATAATGAAAAATCTTTAGACTTGCTGTTTAACTAGTCAAAAATATAGAACTTCAAAAATTACTAATAAAGCATAATACAGGTGAAGCTATGAAAAACATAAAAACCCACTAAAATAGTTGATTTATCATATTTTAAATGAATTATTATTTTAAATCCTTCGTTCCACGCACAAAGTTATATATATCATAAAAGAAACCCATATAAAGTTTCAAATCTCTAAATTAGTTATAAAAGAAGCCTTAGCAGTTTCGTACATTGTAGTCATGAAAAACAGAAAGTTGAGAAAATGGCTTTAATCTTAGAATAAAGGATTTATTTGAAAAGTTAGTCGGTTTCACACCTAACAAGCGATGGAAAAACATTAATAACTCGCTAAATAATGTAGCTACAGCTATACAATTTTTACCACATATAGTTAAGGCTGTACAATTAATGTATGACACTAAAATTTTTTTTCTATATTTTGGGTCATTTTAAGGGTACTGTGCTCCTTTAACTTCTAAATATGGATTTAGGATTCCCAGAAAGGACTTGAATATAAAAATCATGTAATAGTCGTTTTTCGAAATTACCAATAACTTTTTTCATCCCCTTAAAATTTTGTATTCTTTTGTTTCTGGAAATTATTGGGGGATTCTTTCATAACACATGTTCCAATCACAAGGAAGATCAAATAATTTTCAGACAAAGCAATCATGTAAGCTACGTAAAATATTTAGGGTGCTGCGACTCCTTAAAAATGCTATTTTCATTAACAGCTGTGTAGGGTTGTGTTTAATTATTCCTCATGTAGCAGGAAATGATGGTAGGCCGACAACCCATCCAATATCCATTACAGAAGGCCATGATATTACGATTTCTGCTCATACGGAATAATCTCCAAAGTTTATTTGCACGATATGGCAACTCGATATGAATTTCGAGAGTGAGGTTGTATCTCTTCGCAGAGCTGCAACCTATAGTCCCACAGGGGCGAAATGAAAAATACGCAGAAAAGACCAGGAGAACCCCCGAAAGAAGACGGAGCCTAAACAAACAAAATACCAGAGCGATTCAGGTGCAAATTCACAAAGAAACTCAGATATGCGTGCGTGCTGTACTCGCAGTCTTCAAGCCTCGAAAACTGCTAACGCAGCAAAAACTTTTTATCAATACTTCTTTTCGTATAACTTGGAATACATAATGGACGGAGAAAAGAAGGAATAAGTGAAGGAAAAAAACACAGAACATACAAAAAGAAGGGGCGGAACTAGAGCCGCTTACTTCCATTTTCCGAAATAAAGAAAGATGTACATATCGAGAGTATTGAATGGAAACAAGTAAAGTTGACTTACTTTTTATTATGTTCCGAAGATATATTCACCTTCAGACAATGGTCCATTTACAGCTCTGACTTTTACTCAAACCTTTTACTGATTACATTGCGCATGTAATTTTCAAAACTAAAGTTTGTTTTTATAAACAAATTTGGGCGTTAACCCTCCAAGTGGTTTCAACGAGATATCTCGTCCATCAAGATCTTTCCAATTTTGCTAATGACGAGAAATCTCGTCATCCAGATAGTGCCGTTTTGTTTATGATGAGGAGATCAAACTCTGGTCAGTTATTTTTCCTTTGACGAGATATCTCGTCCGTCAAGATCTGGTCAGTTTTGCTAATTACTAGATTCCTAGTCGAGACAAGCACCAGGAGGGTTGAAAAAATTATACTTACATTGACTTGCTTCGTTATTGTAGGGTGTTATGCATGTGATATACTTAGAGAGTTTAGTCACGTATGCTTTACCAGTCTTTAGATATAAGGTATCGAATAGAAGTATAAGTAGATATAAGGAAAACGAATGAAAACAAGCAAAGTTGACTTACATGGTTTGTTCCAGATATATTCACCTTCACACATTGATCCATTTACAGCTCTGGCTTTCACTCAAACCTTTTACAGATAATATTGTGTATGTAATTTTCAAAACCAAAGTTTGTTTTTATAAATAAATGTGAACGGTTAAAAAATTATATTTGTATTGACTTGTTTTGTTACTGTAGTGTGATACATGTGAGATATTTAGAATGCCTTAACCCAGAATGTTGTATCAGTCGGAGAAATAAATTCAACTAATCGAAACAAATAAAGCTGACTTACTTATTGTGTTAAAGATATATTCACATTCAGACGCTTCATATGGGGTACAATGGTACCAAGATCCCACATTGGGTACCATGGTGACAAAACTCGACATAAATAGACAATATCTGGGAACCGAGACTCCACATAAAGAGGTAATATAGTACCAGGGGTACCCGGAAAATGGGAAAAAGTTTTTGTTGTATAATGTACAGTTTGTTTTCTAAATTGAATGATGTATAAATTTTTGCATTGCTACAATAATAAAGGTGTACAACACAAATGTATAAACAGGAAGAGAAAACGTATATATTCGAGAGTAGTATCATAGAGTAGGTGGTATGAATATTTTTATTTCATGAGCGTCCACTTAACCAACTTTGAACTCTGGTCTGGAGTGCAGATGTTGGAGGCCTTTTGATCAACATATTATTTACACCATTCCTCAGTACTCGTTTCCATTTGTTAAATATAACAGTTCTAACATCCTTTCAGATATCTCCTTGTTTTACTTTACAATGTAAACTTTAAACTACACACCTCTGGTATGTCTGTAAAACCAACAATGCCATCGCAGTAAGTTATTCCGGAAAACGAAACATAAAAAAGCAAAGTAAATATCTTCCGTGAACAAAGCATGTCCAACAGTATGTTTCGGAAATGTAAATGCATGTAACGTTTCTTCAAATCCCTTCGATTTGATCTCCACACCGTTATATTGAGCTTTAGTCATAGAAAAGCCAACGAGCACCTTGCAAATAGTGTGCAAAAGGAAATAAAATCCTATTCCAGACACCATTCCGTTTTATTTGCAAAGTACACTCAGCAAAGCTATGACAAAAATGCTTATGAAAATGAATGCGCGGAGCACAAACATTGGACCATCGTATTTCCAGTGGCATTTGCTATCAAATAAACCCTTTTCAAGCCGGGCTTTTTCGAAGCTTTTGCAAAGCCAACACGCATTCGAGCTCCAGTGCGGAATGAAAAATTGTAATTTCATTCGACTTCCAGACCTCCTGTGGTATAGAAAATTGTTGATTCTGAACTAAACAATGTATACCCACATATCTAGCTCGGAATCATCCGGCTTTTCTGTAGTTCAGATTTTAAGCATGTGGACCTCAGAGGTGTCTTGTCTGAAATATGTTGACTGAACTTGGCTCGTATATTCTCAGTTCCATGAATTTATATTTTAGGAAGTAAGTGTTGAATGGAACACGGATTCAAATATTTCAGTTATATAAAGTAAGAATATTTTCGTTAATGGAATTGGGAGTGTATACTGACAAAGTAGTAGTGGTGTTTGGTAGTGGGATTTCTCAAGTTTTTCATTTAAAATATTTTAAAAGTAGTCTAAAATTTTCATGTTGTTTTAGATTGATTTCCCTTATTTAATGACTTAGCTTCTACGATCTTAGTTTCATGAATTTGTGTTTTAGAAAGCGTGTGCTGGATCGAACACGAATCCAAATATTCCTATACCATGAGGCAATAATATTTCGTGAACTTTGATGTTTACTAAAAGATGAGTAGTTATTTGGGAGTAGGATTTATCAAGATTTCATGCATTAGGAAGTATTCAAATAGTTAAGATTGTTTTAGATGACATTGACTAACATGGCTTCTATTATTTTCTCTTTGTTCAATGAATTTAAATTTTAGGAAGTGTGTTTAACGAACACGGATTCAAATATTTTAGTAGCATAAAGTCAGAATATTTCGTTAATAGACTTGACTGTTTACTGAAAGAGTATTAGCTGCACACGAGTAGCTCAACTAAACTTTTATACCTAAAACGTAGTCTAAAATTTTCAGATTGTTTTCGATGACATGACTGAAATCTGGATCCTATAGTGTTGTCTATTCTATAAATGTATGTTCTACAAAGACGTGAATAAATGCGGATTAAAATATTTAACCCTCCTGGTGGTTGTCTCGACGAGGTATCTCGTCATTAGCAAAACTAACCAGATCTTGATGTACTAGATATTTCGTCATTAAAAGAAAACTGACCAGATCTCGACACCATCGACAAATCGGTACTATCTTAATGACGAGATATCTCGTCATTAGCAAAATTGACCAGATTATGATGGACGAGATATCTCGTCGAAACCACTTGGAAGGTTAAGTACTATAGAGCAAGGATATTTCGTTACTAGTCTTGACTATTCACTTCAAGTTCAAGTTAGCAGTTCTGATTTTGTGTTTATAATAACAATGGTGCTCAACAATTGTATACTAGTTGGTTAGTCGGTCGCTTCATGGTCATTCTTTGCTGCACGATGGTACATTACATTGAATAACATACAGGAATAGAAAAATATTAAAAAATTATGTAAATATTAATTACTTAATACATTTTTGTTTCATGAGGTACCCGTCACCTTAACTGGTACTGGATAAGGGCCTAATAGTATGAATGCTGTCGTGTTCATTTCTGAGTCAGATGTCACGCTCTGCCATTTGCACAGTTTTGATGTCAATTATTTTCTCGCTGTAAATATGTTCTTCAGGATAGTAATCGATGGTTTTAAGAGCAGCTACTATTGCATGGCAGATAAATGTATGATTAGGTGTTAGGTCAACATCCAGGACAGTTGTTACAATGTTTATACGTTCTGGTTCTATTACTGCTAAATTTCATGACTTTAAATGTCCTGTTTTCAGTCTGGATATTGTGTTGGTGTTTTTCTTATCAGTGTTAATTTCACAAATTTTTTGTTTTATTTTAACTTTTTGTGACATGAGAGTGTATTTTACCAAAACATTAGCATTAGAAAGAGTTATTGGAGTTCGTTCAGCATTTACTTCTGTGGCTTCCCTTGCCAATTGATCTGCAGCTTCATTTCCTTCAAAGTCCACATGTACGGGAACCCACTGAAGAGTGCAGCTTTTCTCCAAACATATAAGTTGTTGAAGAACTGAATGAACATCTTGCGTGCATTTTGAGTTGCAATTTGCAATCGCTTCTTAAGTAGATCTGGAATCGCTACATGTAATAATTACTTGGTTTGCTGTGTAGATGAGACATTTAATTTTTTTCTTTTTTTAAAGAATCTGAGTTCAAATAACAGAGCGTCGCAAAAAATATTGCCACACTTTATTAGCTGGTAAAACGCTGAATTTTGTTTTTGTTGCAGATTTAACGGTTGAGAAATAATGGCCCAATCCAAATCATATAAGTTTCGAAGAAAGTTTGTGTTAAAGTGCTACTGGAAGTTTGAAGCAGATGGAGCTGTTCAGAATGTTCAGAGACAACGTCCCGGAAGACCAAGATCATCGACTGACGCAGACACGGAAGAAAGGGTGTTGGAAATGTATCGTCTACAGCCAAGAACATCGCTTCGCCAGGCTGCTCGTGAAGTAAGAATTCCAAAGGATAGTGTCCATGGGGTTGTGGGTTTACTTAAGAATAAAGTTTATGGTAAAAAACCTACAACCGTTGATGAATTGAAATTAGTCATCGAAAGGGAATGTGCTGAAATTCCGAATGAAATGTTTTTATGTGTGCGATTCCATAGCTTCAAGATGCCAGCGCTGTATAGATAGGAATGGTCATCAATTTGAAAATATGAACTAAGTACAAAAGTACATACGTTAATGTAGTTCGTTATAAACATTGAAAGCAAATGGTACGATATTTAATAAACGCTTTATAAACAATCAAAGTGTGGTAACACTTTTTGCGACACCCTGTACTATGAATATTTGGACGATGAGGGTACTTACTTCAAACACCAGGGAAAACGCGATTGGAAAAACTTAATCTGAATTATACAGAGAAATTAAGAGTTGTAAAGAAACAGTTCACGGCTTTTGATCAAGACATGCAAGATGTGCTGCTCTAAACTGTCAGGTTGGCGAAATTCGCCCTTTCAAGGCACTTTCTTTTCTTTCGTACTTATTCTCTTATTTTTCCGTTCGCATCAAATTGTTTGAGCCTAGAATGCACTAAATCAAAATATTGTTGGAGGCTCGTTTTATGGAATTTCGTTCGACCCACATAAAAGCGAAATATTTGTGTTTTGAAAATCTTGAGAAGACTGAGCAAACGCACTGGAGATCTTGCGTGAAAGGGAATGATAAAGTTATAGTACGTAAATCTGAATGATGTGTAGGTACAACATCCCAAAGTTTACGTACAAGTTTATGCAACTTAGATGCATTACCTTATGAAACGACTTTCTGTTTTTCTTGTTTTAAGAAAGTGCAAATATTTTTTACAATTCCTCTTAAGGAGAAATTATAATAAATATATTCTGCGGGAGAGCGAGAGTTTTACTTGTTTTAAATGCACAAATATTTATTACAGTTTTCCATCACGAAAAGCATTGAGATTAGTGGAATATAAAATATGCTCACTTATAATAATAACGCATTAGTCCAATGTATTATAAATAAATCATTTGTAATCGTTTTCTGTATTTTTTACAACAGTAGAGTTTAAATGCATCCCGTGAATATAATATTTCAAACATCAATTCTGCGGCATAATTATTTTTACATGAATGGTTTATATACTTTAGTTTCTTTAAAAGTTACCTGTGTCATGTATTTAAGTATCCGTAGTAATACCAAGGGTAGGTGGGAGGTCAATTATACGACAGCGTTAGTTTATATAAGTTTTATGTACCGTTTCTCAGAACATACTGAAGATACGGGTTTGCAAATAGTTTCGTACACTCAATAAGGCACTGACAAAAAAACTAAGTAAGAATTTAGCACTTTACCTTACACGTTATATTTATATAAAAGTAATTAAAAAATCATAGCATTCTACGTTTTGTTTTTTAAAATTGGTAAACTATAATTACTTTAGATATAGCAAAACAGTCATTTCAATATTATCCATAATGTTTGTAGTACATGTTAGGAAAGTTTGTTTTGCATATCAGGTTAAAATAGTTTTTTAGAAAAGCTACCTCAAAGAACCTATGTTCCATTTGGGAAAATCGAGTTTTAAAGTTTGAATACATTTAATTGAATTTAATATATGTTTTTCATGTTTTAAAAACTGATATTATGAATTGAAATAGAAATGTGAAAAATAGAATCTGGAAACCGAAATTTTTGAAAACCGTTTGATCCCTTTAAGGAAACTAAGTGATTTGGAGACAACAGTGTGTTATGTGTTTTCTCTATTAAACTCTACATGTGGTTTCGACGAGATATATCCTCCATCCACATCTGACCAATTTTGATAATGACGAGATATGTTGCCATCAAGATTTCTTATGATGACGAGATCAGGATCAAGATCCGGTAAGTTTTTGTGAATGGCGCAGCATGGCCAGATATGTCCCTTGCGCCATAAAACTCAAACCAACCAACCGATAAGTTTTTTCTAATGACGCGATATCTCGTCCATAAAAATCTGGTCAGTTTTGCTCTTTTTTTGAGATACATCGTCGAGACAAATGGAGAGTTGTTATCATCTCATCAAAACAATTCTAAGTGGTAAATAACGTTATGTAAAATAAAGTAGTTTATTTCTAGGGTAAGTGATAGGAGTAGATACATTAATACATTCTGTAGGTTGATTGAGTTTTAATGGCTCAAGGGCAATATTTGGTCATGCTACGCCAGACACAAAAAATGTAATATCAAGTAATAGACATACAAACGCACAATGAAAGTTTCACTGTCACAGAAGTAATTAATGCCTTCTGTATGAGGCCAGTGAGGAAGTATTTAACTCAAGCTCCAAATCGATATTTTTGAAAATTTTGAGTTCCAAGGAATGCTCGGGAGGAAGCGTAATCTTAGATTTTATAACTGCATCAATTAACAAAAAATTTGCCTTGCAGAACCGGCCATTCAGATTTCCCCTGAAGTCTGCACAAGCCCGGAAAGCTTTCTTTGTCGGCCCGTAATTGTTTTCATCTTGGCGACAGGTTGTTAACCCTTTACAAAGACGATAAAATAGTGGCTTGCCTCAGATGTCTCTAGACCTTAATAGGACTATTGACTATTCTGCGTCGGGGAATGCGAACAAACTGCCAGCCCATTGAATGCTCCCCAGAGAAACGATTCAACTTGTCTCCATCACCTGTGAAATAGAAAGGAAGTTACAATGGCCACTGGGACGGGAGAACTCCGCATCTGAGGTTTCCATTGCACTCTTTATTAATCCAGAATTATTGTCGAGACGAGCTGATTTGTTTGAAGGGGATCGTGGATGAACCATTTGAATTTTGTCAAAGCCATCAGAATTTTTAAGTAGCTAATGTTAAGCAAAGGTCTGTTGGCTTAGTTGAATTTCATAGTGCAAGGTTCAAAATTTATAGATTGAAAAATCTGCTTGCAGAAATTTCAACGTAGCGATTTGTTTTGCTACTTTTATTAACTCTTTTTGTGGTAATCTCGACGAGGTATTTCGTTTCTATTGCACTCTTTATTAATTCAGAATTATTGTCGAGACGAGCTGATTTGTTTGAAGGGGATCGTGGACGAACTATTTGAATTTTGTTAAAGCTATCAGAATGTTTAGGATTTAATGTCACGCAAAGGTTTTTTGTAGATTTATTTGAGTTGTATGATGCAAGGTTTGACGTATCTATAAAGACTGAACAAAGAAACAATGAGTTATACAAAAATTTGCTTGCAGAAATTTTAACAAAGCTATTTGCTTTGATATTTTTATTAACCCTCCCGGTGGTTGTTTCGACGAGGTATCTTGCCATTAGCAAAACTAACCAGATCTTCATGGACAAGATAACTCGTCATTACAGAAATCTGACCAGATCTTGATCTCATCATTATAAAAAAAATTCACGGTAAATTGATGAAGAGATATCTCGTCTTGAGCAAAATTGGTCAGATCTTGATGGACGAGATATCTAACAAAAACAACTCGGAGTTTTAAGTATTTGTGCAGTCTAACTGGTATAGTGGCAAGAGCGTTTGTCTTCCACTCAGTAGGTCCGGGTTCTAATCCCAGTTTGAAAGCGTATGGATGTAGGTGATTGCTCCGTTTAGGAGTAACGGTGGTTTTCCAACTGGGTCCTCCTTCACAAATATCCGTCAGTTCTCTTGCTCGTAGATGTCAGTGGTTGTACATAAGGAAAAAATTAATGTTTATTTTTTATGAATGAGTATCTTCTGGAATCGGGTCATCGAGTCGGGCATACCTATCCGGACGGTCGTATCTCGTCTGCGGTTCAGAGAAACCTATTGTGATGGCCATATCTAGTCTGAAGGCTTGATAAACCTATCCGTTACTACTCCTTTGTCGTATGCGTTTTTGTGAATTCCACCATACCATAACCAAGACATAAATATCCTGATATTTCCAATTTTTTTCAAATTTCTGCTACGTAATTCAGACGATTCACACTAATGCGGTTCAAATGCATCAAAGATCTTAAAATTGGACGGGGTTTATTATCGGAACAGTGCTGGAGGCATCCATGAAAGTCGAGCGTTACATAAAAGCATGACCTTCGGACAGAGTGCTCATGCGCAATGAGCGTGGGGAGGAGGTCCACAATATGTCGACTTTCTACGGTGCTGAGCTAGTTTGGGCCAGTGTAACTTTGAATTGCGTGCAGTGAAAACTGCGTAAGTGGTGTCATTTAAAAGCTACCGAACTACGCTACAATCACAAGCCTTCAGTAAATAAAATTTTGCTTCAATATTAATATCAAACTGCAGTTTAGTCGTTCAAACTATAAATACATTGCTGGATATTTACAACAAACAATAGTTGAAACTTCATTTGTCTGCTTTATTCATTCCACAATCCAACATCAGATCCGGATATTCACTTCAAAAGTACGTTTTGAGTACTCGACACTACCTATCAATTTTTTTAGGCTCATAAAATTTAATTGTCTTTGTAGAGGTAAGAAAGTTTCGTTTTTAATTTAGGGAAAGCGTCTTTAATTGGTACGAAAATTCATTTTGATTTTCTTCTTCAATGCTTGTTCACGTTGGCGTGGTGTGGAAATTTGGAGAGTGGTGTGCCAGCTCAGGTGCGACCACGTCATCTGACCGTGATTCAAAATTACGTGGTATTGTAATCGAATCTTTCCCTTCCGTGGATGATCCCGGACCGTCGCCAATAGCCCGTTGTGTTGCTCCAGTGTGACGTTAATTAAATATATACCTACCTATCTTCAATGGTTGAATACTAAACGAGGGCATAACACAAAACCCATCTTTCGCCTGAGAGCGCAAATGTTGCCAATCACCACAAAGGAATGATGGATCAATCTGCACAGGGTGCATGTCACTTCACGCCCCAATACGAAATCAGAATAGTCTATCCCGAAAGCCACGAGCCATTCAATCCGTATTATCTACTTTGTCCCTCTGCCGATTGACTTAATGAAACCGCGAGTCATCAAATGTTTGCTTGCGATGACTTCAAACATTCGTCGCGCAGTAACTAACGTACTCATCTTAATTTAGCATGCAATCTCGTCCGTGAACGCGAAACTATTCCCTGGTATTCCAATTTTGAAATTTCTTCCGCGTAATCTCTCGATGTAATATGATTCTAATCATCACTTGCACAATTGAAATTTATCACTGATGCTAACATTTGTAGCTCCATAAAAGATTTCGTCTATGTAGAGGCAAGAATATTCAGTTTTTAATTGAGAGCAAACGCTTTTAAATTCTACTGAAACGTGGTTTTATTTTCTCCTAAGTACGGACACTAAACGAGGCGATAGCCGAAAAGATATTTTTCGCCCCGAAGGGCAACTGTAGCCAACCGCCGCAAAGGAATGAGAGATCAATCTGCACGGGGTGCAAGTCTCTTCACTCCCCAATTGGAAATCAGAATAGTCCATCTCGCAGGCCACGAGCCATTCGACCCGCATTATCTATTTTGTCCCTGCCGATTGACTTAATAATGAAACCGCGAGTCATCTCAAAGGTTTGTTTGCGATGGCTTTACGCCGACTGCAAACATTAGTCGTGCAATAACTAACGCACACATCTTAATTTCGCAGCCAATCCCGTCCGTGCCCGCATCAATGAATGCCAATGATCATGCAAACACTTGCTCGATGTTGATTGTCCTCGGGCCCAGCCTGATTGAGGGGACAGTGGGTGTGGGCGGGAATCATGCGGTAATACATACGATTTCAACAGAATAGTGTGTCCGTGCTTAATGGGGATACAGGGCGTAGGATTGACAACGAGCCCCTTTTGACGCCCGAGGGTGTATAAGCCGTTCAGTCTGACGGCTATTATCGTCTACAATGCAACTGGCTGTATTACGGATTTACGTCCGTATGGAAAGGCGTCGATATTCACACTTCAGAAATATCGAGGCGCAGTGCTGATGCATAATTCAAAGCTCTACTCCACAAGAGGGCAGTAGTGAAAAGCGCAGCCTTGTCACGTATTATATCATGAAGGGGAATTTCTGTTTAGTAGCGGTCAAGATGGGATGGCCTATCGTAAAATGTATTTCCGTTTCGGCTATCCCAAATTTATTCGCCCCTTCCTTTTAAAAATTTCATGTGATATGCTTTTTTAGTTTTATTTCCTCCCCTGGATCACTTCTCGGAACTTCCAAGAATAGCGGGACCGTAAAGAACCCTTTGGCACTGCCGTGATATTCTGTAATGCAAAATCGCTACTGGATATCGCATCTGCTTTAAAAGATAGATTCGGTTTTTGGATATTCGGGACAATCTGTATATGCTTTCAAGCTTTTGGTAGGGAGGTAGTTGAATTTACGGAGCACTAGAGCAACACAACGGGCTATTGCAATCCCGAAAGGAAAGATCCGAGGACAACACCTCGTGATTTTAAACCACGGTATGATGACGAGGTCAGTACCTATATTTTTTCGTTTCGTCTATCCCAACTTTATTAGCTCCTTCCTTTTGAAAATTTCATGTGATATGCTTTTTTTAGTTTTATTTCCTCCCCTGGATCACTTCTCGGAACTTCCAAGAATAGCGGGACCGTAAAGAACCCTTTGGCACTGCCGTGATATTCTGTAATGCAAAATCGCTACTGGATATCGCATCTGTTATAAAAGATAGATTCGGTTTTGGGATATTCGGGATAATATATGTTTTCAAGCTTTTGATTGGTAGGTATTTTAATTAACGTCACACTGGAGCAATACATCGGACTATTGATGACTTCAAACTTTTGGAAGGTAGGTAGGTAGTTGATTAGTTGGATGGTTGATTTGGGGTTTTATGGCGCAATTGCATATTTGGCCATGATGCGCCAGACACAAGACATACAATATGAAGTAATAGTCATACACACAATAAACGTTTTACTGACACAGAAGAGAGAAATACTCCTCAGGGAGGAAAGCTCCTGACAGGAATCGAATCTAGCGCAGTGAGCATACCCACTGAGCCACGATGGCCTCAGGTAGGTAGTTGAATTTACGTCATACTGGAGCAACACAACGGGCTATTGGCGACGGGCAGGGATCACTCCCGAAAGGAAAAATCCGAGGACAACACCTCGTAATTTTGAACCATGGTCAGATGACGAGATCAACACCTATATTTTCGTTTCGACTATCCCAAATTTATTCACCTCTTCGTTTAAAAAATTTCCTGTATGATATGCTTTTTTAGTTTTATTTCCTTCTATCGGACACTTTTAGGAACTACCAAGAATAGCGGGACCATAAAGTACACTTTGACTCTGCAGTGATATTCTGCAATGCAGAATATCTAGTAGGTATCGCATCTGCTATAAAAGAAAATAGAGATTTGGTTTTTGACATTCTGGACACACTCTATATATTCTTTCAAGCATTTTGATATTCGAGATAATCTTTTGGATATTACTCTATTTGGTACAAAATGCCGTAATGGTATACTGCTAAATTGAGTAGAGTTAATGAATGTAACGCAAAAGGTAGTTTCAGGTGAAATTAGAAATATTAAGTACACATTGGGTATGTTTTGAGTAAATATACTTCAACACATATGCAAGGTACTTCAATACTTCCTAGATATTGAGTTCTAGTTTCAATTAATTTTCTATCCTCAAAATCAACAATTGACTTAAATTTAACTATTGTATCAAAATAGGATAAAATTTCTAGCAAAGGATTCCCATTCCTTTATATAAGAAACATTTAAGTAATTTTCGAGGACTTTTTAAAACATCCGCCAAAAATGTCAAGGACTTAGTATTATTAATGAGCATTAATTTTTCAGATAATAGAAATAATTCGCTCATTAAAGGAAAAGTGCAATTCAGTGCAAAATTATTTAAAAATAAATGAATTTATAAGAAATAAAAGCTTTACAATCACTTCGCGGAAATGAACAAACCCACACCATTACAAAAACTCACTACATAAAAATATAACATACATTTTGACTGTCATTAAGAAAGTAAATTAATTAAATAAAATCAACAAATTAGTTCGAAGTGTGCAATAAAATATCAAAATAAATCAGTGCGAAAGTTGCAGTAAAAATTAGGAAAATAGAAAAAAGGTAAAAAAATGTGCAATGGAAAAATTTATGGATACTGGCAAATTTTGTACAAAATAAAATCAGGTTAAAATTTTAAAAATGTTTAAGGGATGAAATGGTAATTTCGGTTGATAAATTTTTCAAGGATATTTCAGAGCGCTTTCAAATAATTTTTAGACTCGCAAGGAGTAGAGGGAATACTGAATATCAATGTTCCTTAATCTACACATAAATATGCAAATGTTGAACTAAAACGGTTTTTATTCTTTTGTTGCTTTGATCATATAACGAGATTTAAATTTTTCGATTTTGTAGTCTAGTTTCACTATAGTATCAAGATAAATATTCCGAAGCGCAAAACCCCTTCTGTCTGAAGTCTCATAACTTAATAATTCACGACGATTTGCATTTGGTTCGCTTCGAGTGCATAAAGTATCGAAACTGTTCCAGACTCCATTCCAGTCCTTTCTTATGTCGCATTCTCCGTTATTTATTACTGTAAGAGGCACAACTAACTTTTCAAGGACTGAATGAAATTTCGGTAGGTGAATTTTTCAAGGACTTTTCAGGACGTCTAAGTACCAGTGCGAATACTGCATATCAACCTTCCTTAATCTGCACAAAAGTATGTAAGAGAAATTAAAACCTTAAAGTAGTATTGTTACTTTGAGCTTATTAACGAGAATTAAATATTTCGATTTTTACTGTTCAGTTTCAGCATAGTTTCAAGACAAATAATCTGAAACGCGTAATAAACATCTGATACTGGAAAAGCAATTCCTTATGCTTAGTCCTAATCGTTAATCTTACACAAGATGCAAAATTTATAGACAGCTTTAAATAATGCCAGATGACCGAACAAAACTTTCTGTCTACAGTCTCATAAATTAATAGTTCACAATTTTCAATTGGTATAATTAAGAGTGCGGAAGTTATTGAAACGTTTCCAGACTCCATTAGAGTCTCCTCTGTCACATTCTCCGTTATCTATAACTGCGAACTGTAAAACTTAGTTTTCAAGGACTAAATGAAGTTTCGGTAGATAAACTTTTCAAGGGCTTCTTAAGGCCACCAAATACCAGTGATAATACTGCATATCAACGTTCTTTAGTCTGTAAAAAGTATGCACGATTTGAACTAAAACCCCTTGTAACACTTTTGTTGCTTTGAGCTTATTAACGAGAATTACATATTTCGATTTGTACTGTGTAATTTCAAGTTTCAAGCACAAACAATCCGAAAACGCGTATTAAACATCTGGTTCTGGAAAATCAATTATATTTTATTCTTTCGAACCCTTAATCTTGCGCAAAATGCATTATTTATAGACAATTTTAAATAATGCCAGATAACCAAACAAAGCATTCTGTCTCCAGTCTCGTAACTTAATAATGCACGATGATTTTCATTTGTTTCGTTCAAAGTGCAGAAAATATCGAAACTTTTCCAGACTCCATTCGAGCTTTCTTCTGCCACGTTATCCGTTATTTATATTTGTGTTGCTGAAGTGCGCCGCTAATTAACTATCTACCCGTTATTTTATAACTGCGAAAAGCAAAAGTGACTTTTCAAGGATTATATTCAATTTTGGTAGGTAAATTTTTCAAGGACGTTTTAGAGTCCCAGTGCCAGTGGGTATACTGCATATAAACGTTCTTCATTCCGCACCTACCTACTACCCGTTATTTGTAACTGCGAAAACCAAAAGTAATTTTTAAAGTATTAGATAAAATTTCGGTAGATAAATTTTAAGGGCGTCCAAGTACTAGTGGGATTACTGCATAACAACTTTCTTTAGTCTGCACAAAAGTATGCAAGAGTTGAACTAAAACCTTTACTGTACTTTGGATTCTTTGAGCTTATTAACGGGAATTAAAGATTTCAATTTTTACTCCCTAGTTTCAACATAGTTTTAAGACACAAATGATCCGACAACGAGTATTAAACATCTGATTCTGGAAAAGCAATTATATTTTATTAGTTACAAGCCTTAATCTCAACGAAGGTGCAATATTTATAGTCAGCTTTAAATAACGTCAGATGACTGAACAAAACATGAAGTCTCATAACTTTATAATTCACTGCGATTTCCATTTGTTCCGTTAAGAGTGCAGAAAGTATCGAAACTTTCCCAGACTCCATTCGAGTCCCTTCCTCTGTCACGTTCTCCGTTATTTATGACTGTGAAAGGCAAAAACAAAAGAAAATCTCGGTTCGAAACGGAGTCGGCTGCTGTATCAAGCAAAACATCTATAACAAGGAATTGAAATTAATGTTCTCTCAAAACTGAGAAATTAGGAAACAAATTTATGGAGTACAGAGCATTACTTTTCTCATAAGCTATACGATAATTAAGCAAAGAGCGCATTTGCCGGTGCTTTCAGATTATAAGCATAAATCACACAAAGACACTAAACGAGGTTAGAGATGGTGAGAGAGCTTAGAGGAATTAAATGTTACGTGTCGGCAAATAATTAACCTCCTTGCGTAATTTTTCACGCGATTCAAATGTCCAAGGAGGGAACGATTTTTTCCCCACTTACGTTGGGTTCTTAATTGTTGATAAGAATGACCGTGTCGTGTTAAAAACTTTGTCCCCACCCGCTAATCACCCCTGCAGATAGCAATCTTTCATGAAGTTCCCGTTCCGTAGTGGGAAAAAAACGAGTCGAATGAAAATTATATCGCTGATAGTTTGATTCCTAAGTCAGATATCTGTCTTCCGAAAAAAGCTTTTAAGCTTCCGACAATCAAAGAAGAAATTTTGTCATTAAATGCAAATCGTAAATAAAAATCCCTTCTTCACTTCTTCAATTTCGAGCTCGTACTTTCTCCTTGTCGATGTTTTTTCAAGTATCGCTGTTTTTAATCAGGCTGGTGCCAGGATGCTGTTGAAGGTATTAATTGAAAAATATTATTTTCCTGTTGCGATCGTTTAATTTGTTGGAAATTTGAATCCTTTTTCCTAATGGGGTGATTATTTTCATCATGGGCATCATATTATTTCCATGACAAAAAAATTATCAATGAATGCCATTACCAGGATCCGAATCATGTTGATCAAAAATGTTAAAACTTGACACTGTAGCCAAAAAAGCCTAATAATATTAAAAATTGACATAAGTACTCCTGGTGGTTGTCTGCATCAGGTATCTCGTTGTTAGCAAAACTGACCAGATCTTGATAGACGAGATATCTCGATATTAGAAGAAGACTGACCAGATCTTGATCTCGTCATCATAAAAAAATTAGCAATATCTTGATTATGAGATACATTCTTGTCGCGTTGCAATGTTTCTATAGGTTACCTTTAACTCTCCAAGTGGTTTCGACGAGATATCTCGTCCATCAAGCACTGACGAATTTTGCTAATACTTAACGAGATATTTTGTCATCACAATGTTGTCATCGATTTTTTGATGATGACCGGATAAAGATCTGAACAAGTTTTCTTCTGATAACGAAAATCTCGTCCATCAAGATCTGGTCAGTTTTGCTAAGAACGAGATACTTCGTCGAGACAACCCCCAGGAGGTTTTAAGAATCCAAAAAACCTCTGTAATATTTCTCTGAAAGTTAATTTTTAATGTACAATATTAATTATGAAATAATATTTGAAAAATTATAAATAGAAAACCTTCATACATGTAAATGGAAAGTTGTTGAAGAAGTTACACGTGTGTGTGTTTATATGAATGCTTTTGTTATAAATGATCGACGTACCTTTATGGAACTTCCAAAGATGGTAAAATACATTATACTACTCAAAATACTAATTGTAAGACAAAATTATCAATATTTATGTGTAAAAAAAGCACGTGTATTGGATCATAATAAGTCATAGATGAATGAAAGAATTCGTTTTCCGTTAATAATAATATGCATAATATGAGTAGACCAAGAAAATTATTTCTTCCACTTTGTAAAGGAAAGAATGAAAATGCTCTAGGAATCACGACTCTCATTTTGCATATCTTTACCACCCTATTAATTCTGTAGTATTTCTTATGGAAGCTGGAGGACATTAGACCCAAGTTCTCAAAATTCCAACAGGGGAAACTTGCAAAGACGGCAAAATAAAAGATTCTACACGAACTATCAATTTTAGAACACAGTTATCTGCGTATTATGTGCAAACCGGCACGTTTTAACGGATCATAGTACTCAATATCTGAAAAGTATTTTTATTTCCATTAATAATAAAACGCATAATAAACAAAGACCGAGAAAATTATTTCTTCCACCTTGTTAAATAAAGAATGAAATGCGTTGGGAATCACGACTCTCATTTTGCATATCTATACCACCCTATTTATTCTGTAGTATTTCTTATAGAAGCTGGAGGACCTTAGACCCAGGTTCTCAAAATTCCAACAAGGGAAACTTCCACAAAGACGGCAAAATAAAAGATTCTACACAAACTATCAATTTTAAAATACAATTATCTGCGTTTTATGGGCAAACCGGCACGTTTTAGCAGATACTCAATATCTGAAAAGTATTTTACTTTCCTTTAATAATGAAACGCATAATAAACAAAGATCGAGAAAATTATTTCTTCCGCCATGTTAAATAAAGAATGAAATGCGCTGAGAATCACGACCTCTCATTTTGCATATCTTTACCACCCTATTAATTCTGTAGTGTTTCTCATTCCGATAGAAGCTGGATGATCTTAGATACAACTTCTCGCCCCAAAAAACCCGCCTGGAAATAAAATTCTTCTTTCCTCCATTTCCTTTATGCAAATTTACACAAATGTCCTTCTGCTGTATTGACGCAAGAGAACTCCGAGCAAATAGAGGTAGGGGAGAATATTCACGCAACAGTTCTAGACTTAATAAGAGAAAACCGAGAAACTTCGCCTGGGATGCTCTGTCCCAGCCCCTATTTCAGTTCATTATAGAGAGAATTGTAATGGTTGGATGACGTGAGAAATTCAGCGAAAGGTAGGTCAATCCAATAAAAGTCTTAACGGTGACAAGGACAGAATTTTACATTGGCACGAGTCGGAAAGAGTTCCCCAAATTGAGCTCATTCTGTGTTAAATGTATAATACAGAGAAATTTCTCTCAAAATGTATTGGGTGATTTATTTATGGATTTCGAATTTTTTTTGGGTTCGTGCACTGGTTCTTGCTGGGTGGGTTTTTTAGTTGTGTTATATTTTCTCGTTAAATTGCCCCCATTCGGTTTATTTCTAAGGAATTGTGATGGAACAGTTTTATGATTATTGGACGGAACGGTACATTAAAGCGGTTCTGAGGGCTTGGCGTGATTGACCGCTTAATTTTTAACGAATTGTATACAACTGTTATGCGTTGCTGCTGCTAATGCAACTCGATTTGCTTCGGTTTGGGAAGGGTTTGTACTTTCGGCGCTAGAGAGAAATGGGAGGTTTGTTATCGATCAACTATATTTGCCGGTTTGTGTGTGAACACGTTTATGCTGCGCTTTGCTTCTGAAATTAAATTATTTTCAGACCTCTATTGGGATTTCAATTCTGTACATTGTTATTGTCATTCCTATAGACTAATAATAGAATTTAACTCCGTAAGTGGTTTCGACGATATATCTCGTTCATCAAGACCTGATTAATTTTTGCTGATGACGAGATATTTGATCATTAAGATATTGCCGATTTTTTTATGATGACGAGATGAAGATATTACCGATTTTGCTAATGATGATATTCCTCGTCAAGACAACCACATTTTGAAAAATACTAAATTTAATATTTAAAAATGTTCTTATTTTTTAAATTTATATTTGTTTCTAATTGAAAATTTAATTTTCAGTGGATAAAAATTTTGTCATTGTGTTTGGAATGCTCCAATTTAACCATCCTGGTGGTTGTCTCTATAAGGCATCTCGTCTCATTAGCAAAACTGACCAGATCTTTATGGACAAGATATCTCGTCACTAGAAGAAAATTGATCAGACCTTAATCTCGTCATAACCATGAAATCGGAATGTCTTGATGACGACATATATCATCATTAGCAAAATTGGTCATATCTTGATGTACAAAATATTTTGTCGCGACGTGTTTACGACAAAAATTAAGGAAAGCCAGTCAGATATTAGTTAGATCTTTTTGTTTATATTTCTATCCCTTTACAGAATTTCCAAGAATCTTATTGTCTTAAGTTAATTGTTCACTATGAAAGATTCGCAAAGAGGGACGAAGAAATTTTCTTCAAAGAATTCGTGTAAAATCTGCAAAAGAATGAATGATATTGAAATAGTGTCAAAATATCTTTACGTTGCTGCAAGCCTGTCTCAAGTTATGCTGTCAAAAATGTGTCAACTTTCTTTCACGCAATTTATGTAAAATCTGTGGATGTGAAACTGATGGTAAAATATTTTACTTATGTTTCTGTATACTTATGTCTCCTGTTATGTTACGTTGTCGCAAACATGAATATAAAGAAATCCGGACAGAGATATAACATTTTGTAAAAATAGTTTGTTATATTTTGATCCTTTTTACGCAATTCTAAGGAAGCGTAACGTTCTAAGTCAATTGTTTTCTTTGAAAGATTCTCAAAAAGCTGAAGAATTTTTCATGAAGGAATGAATGTAAAATCTGCAAAATAATCAGCACTTGTGTAAAAATATTCTTGCGTTGTTATATACTTGTTTCCTGTTGCGCTGTCACAAAAATGTGCGAAAGTTTCGTCAGGAAATTACGTAAAATCTGCAAAATAACACTATGGAAAATGATGGCAAAATGTTTTCAATCTATCGTACACTTAGACCTCTGGTCATGTTGTCGCAAACTTTAATTTAAAGTAATCCGGACAGAGGTCTACCATTTGTTTAGATATTTTTGTTCAAATTCCGATCCTTTTACACAAAAATCTCCAGAAACATATATTTAATCTAATTGTTCTGAAATTGTGAACATATCGTCGGCTTAGAACAGAAACTCATTAACTCACAAAACACAATTTTTACTTTACAGCTGTTTCAAGAAGTAAATTTTCGATTTTGATTCAAAAGTAAAGATTATAAGAGCTTTTATAGTGTAATGTATCTTTTAAACAGATTGCAATATGACAATGTATTGCTCATTATTATGAAAATAAGCATTTAATATCTCCTAAGCAACAATAAATATCTAAACTAAATCTACTAGGCACTTTTTTAGATCTGACTATTAACTAATTTTGATATTTTTTATTCCTTTAAAATGTTTATTTGAAAGAGTTTAATTCCTGTGGGTAAATAATATATACACCCAAAACAAAAACTAGGATCTCAAATGGACTATTTAGTATAGCATTGCGGCTGCTGGATTTGAAAACATCAGAAAACATTAAAGCATTTTTTTCTACAAGATAAATAGGTAAATTGAATTTAAAAATATATCAACTAAGAAAAATCATAATGTAAGTAACGTTGAACTGCAGTACCTAAAAAGAATAAGGGCCAAAAAATGTCCCAATCAGACCTCATTTAAAGTTTTGAAATATCAGGGAGCCCGATAATTTTTGAAACCCGGAGTTACAGGACCGGAACGAAATTAAATCCATAGCACACCCGAAAAAAATGCTTCATAAAAATCCGATACCGACACACACGGAAAATGTTTACTAATTTGACAAGTATTCATCTAAAAGTTTGATTAAGCAAACAGCGCGAGATTGCTCAAAGATTTATACGTTTAGGAAAAATAAGGTATTACTTAAGTTTAATTAGTTCCCAGAAAAAGACAAGAACAAAATGGCAATCCGATAAACGCCGCGAACTGAAGCGATCGCTCGACTCGCATATGATGTCACATAGAACTGCACATCGAGTCATTTTTTCTCAGCCTCTAGCTTTTCTTTTGAAGAATCAAAGATTTCCGCTCTTAGACTTTTTTCACGTGCTCTCTCGTTCGTATTAATTTTCCATTAGATGCTCGCGATTGCAACGTTTTAATTAAAATTTTTAAATAAAAGTTTCTGACTCTTTCGGAGGAAAGAAAGCATCGTGGGGAACAAAAAATCGGGTGATCGTCGCCTTAAGAAGAATGAAAACAACTGTTCTTTCTTGGTGATAAAGAACTTAAGTGCAAAATCTTTTAAGACACTACTGTTAAATTAAAAATTACTTTCCTATCTTATTTGATAACGTAATGTTTTGGGAAAGAAAGAGCTGGATCTAATCAGGGTCGTCAATCGAAACATCGCAGTAGCCTTTCTAAGAAATTAAGTGATGTTTCGGAAAGAGGTTTCAGAACTGGAAGGATATGCTCTTTAATTTGTATCCTCAGCTTTCCAACATGAGCATCATCTCACTGTTATATATTCCCTCATTCTAAAGTTATGAAGTTCGAAGAATATCCTCATCTTTTTAACATGAGCATCATCTCACCTATTATATATTCCCTCATTCTAAAGTTATGAAGTTCGAAGAATATCCTCATCTTTTTAACATGAGCATCATCTCACCTATTATATATTCCCTCATTCTAAAGTTATGAAGTTCGAAGAATATCCTCATCTTTTTAACATGAGCATCATCTCACCTATTATATATTCCCTCATTCTAAAGTTATGAAGTTCGAAGAATATCCTCATCTTTTTAACATGAGCATCATCTCACCTATTATATATTCCCTCATTCTAAAGTTATGAAGTTCGAAGAATATCCTCATCTTTTTAACATGAGCATCATCTCACCTATTATATATTCCCTCATTCTAAAGTTATGAAGTTCGAAGAATATCCTCATCTTTTTAACATGAGCATCATCTCACCTATTATATATTCCCTCATTCTAAAGTTATGAAGTTCGAAGAATATCCTCATCTTTTTAACATGAGCATCATCTCACCTATTATATATTCCCTCATTCTAAAGTTATGAAGTTCGAAGAATATCCTCATCTTTTTAACATGAGCATCATCTCACCTATTATATATTCCCTCATTCTAAAGTTATGAAGTTCGAAGAATATCCTCATCTTTTTAACATGAGCATCATCTCACCTATTATATATTCCCTCATTCTAAAGTTATGAAGTTCGAAGAATATCCTCATCTTTTTAACATGAGCATCATCTCACCTATTATATATTCCCTCATTTTAAAGTTATGAAGTTCGAAGAATATCCTCATCTTTTTAACATGAGCATCATCTCACCTATTATATATTCCCTCATTCTAAAGTTATGAAGTTCGAAGAATATCCTCATCTTTTTAACATGAGCATCATCTCACCTATTATATATTCCCTCATTCTAAAGTTATGAAGTTCGAAGAATATCCTCATCTTTTTAACATGAGCATCATCTCACCTATTATATATTCCCTCATTCTAAAGTTATGAAGTTCGAAGAATATCCTCATCTTTTTAACATGAGCATCATCTCACCTATTATATATTCCCTCATTCTAAAGTTATAAAGTTCGAAGAATATCCTCATCTTTTTAACATGAGCATCATCTCACCTATTATATATTCCCTCATTCTAAAGTTATGAAGTTCGAAGAATATCCTCATCTTTTTAACATGAGCATCATCTCACCTATTATATATTCCCTCATTCTAAAGTTATGAAGTTCGAAGAACATTTTCCTATCTTATGTGATAGAGTAATATTTTAGGAAAGAAAGAGCTGGATCTAATCAGGGTTGTCAATCGAAACAATCGTAGTAGCCTTTCTAAGAAATTAAGTGATGTTTCGGAAAGAGGTTACAGAACTCGTAAAAAATACTCTTTAATTTGTATTCTCATAGCCTTTCAGCATGGGCATCATCTCCCTGTTATAAATTCCCTCATTCTAAAGTTACAAAGTTATATATCACATTGCAACAAAATAAATAGTAATACGCGTGAGAAATATAGCTTCAAAATGAATTAAGCGTTTAGGTAAAAAACGTGTTTTATCATGAAATATATTTCCGACTGACCTATGAAATTGAGGTGTGTTATTTGTATTTCATCGCTTAACCTCATGGTGGTTTATCTTCGCGTTGAAAACTGCCTGATAGTGTCCAGCCTCTGGTGCAAAAACCTGTTCCAAACTGTCACCAGTTCTGGGCAGGCATAATTTGTTTTTCTACTTGGATCTTGATTCCCATTGGAAAAAGAGGATCATTTTTTGTCACAACATATCACGTCCTTAGCAAAATTGACCACATCTTGAACGAGATACCTCGTGGACACATGGAGGGTTAAAATGACTGATGAGCAGGTACTGTACATTTACATCAAGTTGAAAAGGTAATAACAATTCAATAAGCTTTGATCATGATGATAAATGGATTTCTACATGATCTCCTATGAGGCCTTCGAATTTACCCTCCAACTCGTTTTGACGAGATATCTCGTCCATCAAGATCTGGTCAATTTTGTATTACGTGGTGTTGTCCTCGGATCAGCCCTTGGGGATCGATCCCGGACCGTCGTCAATAGCCCGTTGTAGCTCTAGTGCGACGTTAATTAAAATACAAATACAAATACTGGTCAGTTTTGTCGGTTTGACGAGATACCTCGTCAAAACAGCCACCAGATGGAATAATTTCCAAATTAATTGAAGTTCAAATGCGAAATTTCTACGTCAAGGTACTCCAAAGCATGCGCACCAGATGTCTTAACCGTAACTACTCAGTATAATACGACTTCGGTGAGGAAGCAGATGCCCTTGGTCAAGTCAATTAGTATAAAGGTTGTTAAGCTCGCAGAGGAAAGGCTTCTATGCTCAAAATCAGGTACGGTGATCTCCATCCCTGATTATTTGCTTCATCAACTCGTAATCACTGCTATAGATTCGCATCGAACGTTAAACACCGATCGACCCAGAAACCAAGCTAAGTATGCCAATTGAGGGAATTCATAGTTTACATGTAACCTGTTCCCTAATTTATAGAATAGACTCGTCCAAAACCACATGACTCAAATGCCAACTCTCTGGAGTAGAATTATATTGCAGGTTGGGAACAGCGATTTCGTGGATTTCATAAGAAAACTCACATTTTTCGTAATCTCTTAATACAACTTCAGAATTTTTACGGATTTTACATTTTTATGGGAAATAATATACTTTCTTTCTCTTCCTTTTAATTTAATATTTATTAAAAAAGCATCAGGAGTTTCAGTGAGAGCAAATATTTTCGTAACAAGACAACTTATTTATGAACCGTAACACAATTGCGTTTATTTTAATCTGATTCAAAGCAGCGTAGCGAAATAGTGTTGAAACATCCGGCAGCAATTCTTATTCGTAGATTACATAATTCCAATGTGTCTTGGTTCGGATAATTAATATATCTTAGTTTTCGAAACAAGTTTTAATGAATGCCGAAAATGAAAGTTTAATTAATTTCAGTTCAAACTAGCTAATTTCATTCTTATTTAACACAGAGAATAATTGGTATTTCGATAGCAACGTACCGATTATACTTTATTCGTGTTCAAACCAATTTCGATATAGTGTAACTAAGATTAGTAACGAAGGTGTTATGTAAATATTGAGAGAAAATAACGAGTTTTGTTAACAATATACTATTAATAAAATAGAGTGTCTAACATTAGTTTGATACATTTTAATTGTTTCAAAGGTATTTGAACAGTAATTAGATAAATTCTTAGGTTCAGAAGATGGATGAATTTACGTCCCACTAGAACAACATAAGAGGTAATTGGTGGCGGTCCGGGATCAACAAAGGGAAAGATCCGAAGACAACACCTCGTAGTTTTGAACTACGGCCAGATGATGAGGTCAACACCTGAGCTGGCACCCAATCTCTATACTTCCACACCAACGTGAGGACATTTGAGGCCACGAGAGATTTAACGTGAACCAGCTTCCATACTCACGACGGTCTTTGGTTGGATCGAGTTACAAACTAGCAATCCTCCGGTTTCTAATCCGCGTCTCATCCAACTAGGCTACCGCGACTCCAATAAATTCTTAGATAATGTCATTAACCCTCCAAGTGGCTTCGACGAGATATCTCGTCGAGGCCACTTGGATAAGACTAATTTGAGGTAAGAATAATTTTCCTAATGACAAGATATCTTGTTCATCAAGATCTGATCGGTTTTGCTAATGTTGATATACCTTGTAACCACCAGGAGGGTTAAAGTATTAAATAATTCAATTGTTCCCAACTAGTGGTTTAGAAACCAGTACTGACAGTACAAGTATTCAAGGACCCATTATTTTGTTTCTATACGCTGGAAATCCCTCTCATACAAGGCATGCTTGTTGCTGTATAAGTACTTAGCATTTTAGGTGAGAAAAATTAAATTAAAAATTTTATTTAGTACACCACCGCGCGTATTTTAAATATAAATTGAAATAATATAAATGTCAACTGAAGTTTGGCATATATTATAAAGTATACTATTCCATTGTTTTACTTTAAATTCTAGTTCAAAAACGTGATACTCATCCGAATTCGAAGATTAAAATTCGGTATCTGAACAATTCTTTTGAAATCGAAGTAATTTTCGGGTGAAAAATAAAGACAAAAATGCAGAGACGAAAAAGGTCTAAGAAACGGTTTGTTTGATTAAAAAAATTCCATTTGCACATTTTTGTATTTTGCTTCCGAAATGGAAACTTTTGGGTGCATAAAAAATGAGAATACGAAAGCTAATTAAGTTTCTCCCCTTTTCTTTTAAGTCTGTTTCTATGAAGTTCGGAATCTAAATTTGTACAAATAGCGAGTACAAAAGATGAATAATTCTCCTTAAATGGGGTAATGTTAGTCGAAGATGTCTTAGGAGAAGAAATTTTTAACATAAAAGTTCTTGATGCAATGATTTCTTAATCACCATCATTACACTCATAAAATACCAAAACTAGGCAATATCTCATTCTCTTAACTATAGCAAGTTAAGAGATAATTTCATCCTTATATCGTGAATGATGTGAAACAGTAGCGTTGCGTTTCCAAAACAATCATTCAACATTCCAAAAAAATTTGATTCAATGCCCGGCCAATTTGAACTTGTTAGATGTGCTTTAGTCATCATGGCACTACAAGGGCGGAATTGTGATAGCAAGTAGAGAACTTCATCTTTATGTCGTGGATGATGTGAACAGTAGCATTGTGATTCCGAAACAATCATTCAACTTTCCAAACATTTTTTTTACCCAATGCCCGGCTAACTTGAACTGGTTGAAGTGCTTTAGTTATTATGGCACTACAAGAGCGGAATCGTGAACTACTCGAAGAACCCACAGGGGTGGGTTCACATTGCTCTCACATGAAAACCATATACTCAAGGCACAACTCGTTTATAGCGAGGCAACGCATTCACTCCAGACGGACAAACGTACCTGCCTTACCTCGGACTTGAAGAAGGAACTTTTCGATCTAGAAACCAGTACCCTGACCACTAGCCCCATTGGGTTACAACAAAATCTGCTTTGCACTATCGATAATCACATAGGAACTATAACATACCTGATATACCATCATACGTCCACCAATCCTCCCAACTTGTAGAACCACCGGAGTAGACGTAAGCAGTAGATCCTGAAATGACACAACAGGTAACTATTACTATACGTTCAGAAAATTTATTAATTTTACTTTAGAAGTACATGATATTAGTTTTTTGGAATAGGCATAAATATTATGCTTGTTTTGTGTACATATAGGACCACACATATACACATGTTCGTATAAATGTGTGAACTCATGTGTAATCAACTTAGAAACACTATTATTATATCCAATAAGAAACAAAATGAAATTTTCATTCAAGCATTTATAACGATGTAGCCAAAAGCATGGAAGTCACGGATTTCTTTTAGTACAAAAAAAGAACAATCAAGCAAATTTTAAAATAATTTAGGTTAATAGAATACCCACTTACAGTGTAACATCTTAAAATAAGCATAATAAACATCTATTGAAAGCATTTTGCAGTTAAGCTATTAGTTATACAGACAATAATTAATGATAAGAAACTTTGAATTAACACGTCTGAAACTATATTTAAAGACCAAATAAATATGTGTTTCACAAGTAACACTTAGGTATCACCACGTCCTGGGATAAAAATCGCATCGGGAACACCTTTTGAAAGCAATTTTATTCCTTTACAATCTTCAAAAACAAATCTTTCTGAGTATATTATAGTCTTCGAATTACGAATATTGGATAATTTCACAAGTAGACCTTGGGAATCCATACGTCCTGGGATAAAAGTTTTATCGGAAACAAACATTCAAAACAATTTTATTTACTATCTTCGAAAACATGCACAACAGGTCAAAAAGATATCCGAACACCTCTGGTTATTCGCGTCCCTGGAGTCATACAGTCAAACTAAAAGTGTCATTTGACTTGAAATACTGTTTATTGTCAATAAATGTGAATTTTAAATGCATAAGAGTCCGTTTATGTAATAAGTTGTGTATAAAACCAATTCTTTTCAAGTGTAACCCCTATTTTCGATTATATATTCTAATTGTTTGGATCAAACTAGCCTGAATTTGTATAAAATAGATTTATTTGGTCAAATCTATGATGAGTTATGAGTGGTTGAAATTCTGAGCTTTAATGTTAAATGAGTGTTTCAGTATTTTTTATACCTTTCAAAATAGTCATCATCGAAGTTATTATTGTGAGGCATTAAAATGTTGAATAAACCAAACAAAATATATGTCTTATTCAGTTTCCAACAATATTTTCCAACTATTAATTAATCAATTCATAATTATAAAAATAATGTTCAAAGGGATATAGACTGAGTATCGATTCAAAAGTGTCTCAAACCTAATTTTGTATAATTTTAGTTTAATTCATTTCGGTTGTTTTTGAGATATATTGAGTACTTTATAAAAATTGTATCATTTTAACTTGTTTTGGGGACCGTCTTAAAATTGAATTTTGAATTTATTTGGTGAAACTCTTCTCAGGTTGAGATCAACTTAACTTGGGTATGCACACTATGCTATAGACAGATAAAAAATCTCATGAGCATAAATGCGATGCTCTGATTTCTTGCGAGGGAATTCACTCACTGCTATGTCATATGTGTAAGAACTGCTACGTCATATGCCCCGAGAGAGATGTTATTGGAAAGGGTTATACATGTTATTTGATTGTGCATTACTTTTTGATTTTGGAAATAATTTTTAAATAAAAATTAAGACGGAACCTTATGCAAATAAAATACCTATTTAAGTATAGTAGGGATTATTCCAAGTCTACTGAGACTTTTTATATGACTGACAGGGACGGGAATAATAAGAGGTATTTGGATACTATTTGATCAACTGGTACATATATGAGTACATTGTAGTCTTCAAAACACGCATACTGGATGATTTCACAAGTAACACTCTGGAATCATCAGAAGCACCCTTCGAAAACTATTTTATTTACTATCTTCGAAAACAAATGGACAAATATGAGAACAGTATATTCCTCAAAAACACGAATACCGTACCATTCCACAAGTAACACACGGGAATCACCACATCCTGGGATCAAAATTGTATCTGGAACGCACTTTGAAAATCAATT
Organism: Meta bourneti; assembly: GCA_933210815.1. Lineage (NCBI taxonomy): Eukaryota > Metazoa > Arthropoda > Arachnida > Araneae > Tetragnathidae > Meta > Meta bourneti. The sequence goes on along the minus strand of OW119934.1, from coordinate 55,651,402 downwards.
TTATTTACTATCTTCGAAAACAAATCTACATATATGAGTACATATATTCCTCAAACCACGCATATTGGATCATTGTAGGAAGTAAAACTATCTGGTACCTACATAAAATCTTAAAACATAAGAAACCGTAGAAGAAATGTAGTTACTGTGTTTAAAGGGATAATGCCTGGGACCAATGTCACAGCAGATAAACCTTTTTCTCGGTTGCATACGTACATTCGCCAGTTTTCAGAAGTATATTCAAGACTATACTTTACACAACCTTCCTTTTCATTCCTTTTGAAGAATTTTAACATTGTAAAAAGGGCTTTTCGCTCCCGTGTGTATCATATATCCTGAAAATCCAGTTTTCAACGAGATACGAATTGATTTTTAAGGCCTCTCTCCCTCTCTATTCTAGTTTTCTCTTTTCCTCCATTCTTATATGGAAAGAAGGAAAATGAGAAGACTTCACAAGAAGCCTTTTTCTTTTATGAAGTTCAAACTTTCAAGAAATGAAGGGAAAAATGGAGTTCCTATTTCTTTTTGACCCAAGTTACGCTTAGTCTGAGTACAGTGGTCGACGGAACTGGTTCGTAATAAGAATGCATAATATTTTGAGCCCTCCAAGTGGTTACGACGACATATCTCGTTCATCAAGATCTGACAAATTTTGCTAACGACGAAATATCTCGTCATCAATACATTGCCGATTTTTTATGACAACGAGATCAAGATCTGAGCACTTTTCTTCTAATGGTGATATATCTCGTCCATTAATATCTGGTCACTTTTCTTCTAAAGACGAGACATGTAGTCCATCAAGATCTGGTCAGCTTAGCAAATGATGAGATACCTCGTCCAGACAACTACGAGGAGTGTTACAGGGAACTATGAAACAGTTCTTTAAAACATACTAACGAGTCCTATTTATATTAAGGGGACTTAAATTTGATAAAGCAATTGATAAGTCGATGACCTGCTGTAATTCCAATAAAAAAATCGGCATCCAAGGAACTTGGTGCTCCAAAATTAAATTTTTGGTTTTCCTAGATGTCACCTCTTGGTTCTGCGAAAAGGAGTTTATGTGATCGTTGTGGCTGAAATATCATCCAATGCGAGTTTATTTGGGATTGAAACTTGGGTTATGAAACAATAGGTGCGATTTTCAGAAGGAAACAATAAAAAAATGTAATATTGCTTTCCTCTTTACGGAATGAAAATAATTTTTGATAATGAAAGCGGAACTTTTAGGATTTTTTCATTTTTCAAGCATTTCCCGAAACACTAAATTAGGCATGAGTTTCTAGACTTTTAGTGGTTAAAGATTTAAAAACAGAATTCTATTCAATACAAAAATATAGTTATGAAGTTAAGTGAACACAGCACCCTAAATATGACCAAATACCTAGAATTTTGTCTTGGTTTGTATTTATTGTAGTTTTAAAGTATGTATGCACACAATTTTATAGCTAGAGCTGCATTATTTAGGGAGTTACTAAAATTTTTTCATCGAATGTCAGCAGTGAAACAAGATTAATTATTACAAGATTAAATTGAGTTCCACTAGGATGTAAAGAAGATATACTTTGACTAATTGTCAAATCAGTGATCTGCTCGCTAAGCAAATCGCACATCTCTTGATTGTACTAATATACCTCCAATCAAACATTTTTACATCCATGGTTTTTAAGAAAGAAGTGAATATCCATAGAGTAACAATTGAAAGCTAACAAGGTTAAATAGAATGCCACTAAATTACAAAGAGAAGTCATACTTTGGCATATTGTCAAACAAGAACACTGCTCACCAAACAAGTTGCGACTATCTTAATTACCTTACACCCTCTGAGCGTCACAAGATTTCCGAGCCGTGATTATAGATTTTCCCCTAAATTTCATATATTTTTTACCCTAAACCACATAAAATCACTAAATAGTCACATCTATTGATTGAAGAAATCCTCGAAAGGATTTTGTTGGCCAAGAAGTCTAAAACTGATTTAATATTATTCAGGGAAGAATACAGGTTGTATGGTGGAATAATGCGTTCATGACCATCAAAGATTTAATGCATCACCCGATCAGACATTTCTATACACATGGTGTTTGAAAATGTAATACTCATGGAGTAAAAATTAAAAGTTTTTACTAGATTAAATCGAGTGCCACTAAAGTACAAGAAATATGTACTTTGATAAGCTGCCAAACGAGTGCGCTGTACACTAAGCATGCCGCGCCTATTTGAATTACACTAAACTTCTGAGCGTCATGATATTTCCGAGTGATCTTTTCGAGGATTTCTAAGACCAATTTATGTGGCTATTTAGTAATTATGTGTGTTATAGAATAAAAAGCAAGAGACACAACTCGGAAATATTGTGACACTCAGAGGGTGTACGGTAATTAAGATAGTCGCGACTTGCTTGGTGAGGCAATATGTCATAGTATGTCTTCTCTATTTGTAGTGTTTAGTGGAACTCTATTTAATCTTGTTAACTATCAGTTGTTACTCTATGGATATTCCACTCTTTATTAAACACCATGGATGCAAAAATGGTTGATCAAGAGGCATATTTATGTAATAAACCCTACAAACACAAATACTAAATAGCCACATCCATTTCTTGAAAGAATCCTCGAAAGGATTATATCGGTCAACAAGTCTTAAACTGGTTTAGTTATGCAGTGAAGACTGCAGATTGCATGGTAGAATAATTCTTTAATGGCCGTCAGAGAGTCAATAGTCCCCACGATCACTACGCAAGTTCCGCTTACATATAGAGACATTAGTCAAACTTTAATGCCTTAAACGCCAAGCAGTAACCCCAAGGGTATATTCTGCTTAAATGTAGTCCCAGAACAGTTAAGTATTTAAATGCACAACTCTCTCTTGAGGTTAAATTTCTATATAAATGATCTCGTCAGGAAACAAGTCGAAATATTTTATTTCTTCAAAACATGTCATTGATCACTATGTTTTCATCTACTCTTATATGCTCATAGCAATCTACATTAGAAGAGTCGTACGGAAAAACGTCGCTGTTTATACGTAGTTCCAAGCATTAATAATTCGGCGGAAGTTTGTTCGGATCCACCTCGAAATAATTGATTTGACTTCTCCGAGAATGTAACAAACAAGGTTACCTTTAATCCTTTCGTTGAACCAATAACAATAATTTTTTAATAAGAAATAATCTTCTTCCACCAACAAAATCACTACCCTTCCACTTTTTCAAGCTGAACTTATTCAAGGAAAACCAATAGAACGGACGGAATGAAATTGTTCTACCCTTTCAACTCTCCACTGGGAAATCGAAAAGGACGTATTTGATCAAGCTGTATTTCTTTTTCTTTAAAGATTATGAAAGAAGTTGCCTTCAGACAAATTCCTCTCTGAGATATATTTTTCTACAAGACCGGACTAAAAATTAAGAGAACAGAAATCATGAACTTATATGGAAGGCCCAATGAATTTTCCCCGGAATCAGAGCAGTTGATAAAGGAATATCTGAGAGCAGAAAAAATATGCCTCTTTTTATGCTTGTTTCATTAAGGAAAAAATAAAAAACCCGGACACTATCATTTACGCTGCGAATATTCCGGCCACAGTTATTTCATTTTTGGAACGAATAACCGTTTTTATTGTTATTTTCTTTTTCTTGGAATGTTATTAAATTTCGGAGATAGGTCGGGATTCCTAGTTCAGGTACTTATATAAATGCAAATTTCTTTGTAGTGCCGGAGCCATGTTAAAAAAGCTTAAGCGGATTTTAAAGAATATTTCTTTTTAAATTTTCACATAACTTAAATCAAAATTCCAAAAATGCGTACTGTCCCCGCGTGTAGCTTTCTTTATTATTTTTCCGCAGTCAGGAAGGGTTGTTAAATGCTTTAATACATTTTTATAAGCAGTTTTTATTTAAGTATTTGAAATAAAAGAAATATGGGAGTCAGTGGAAAGATTGAATTTTGTGACTACGGCTGTATTAATCTTATGAAAAACGTTAATAAACATTGAGGGCAAAAAGTGAACACGAGCAATTTATTTTTGATAGAATTTATTCGCGTTCAAACACAATATAAATGAGTAAATGAATTAATAAAGAGGTTTTCGGAGTTTCGAGATTACAATTCGGCAAACCCATTTTCATTTTTGGAAAAGTTGCAATGTTTAATCGACGTAAAAGGATTTTCGCTATCATTTTGTCCAAAGTTTTCATCAGTTCACTAACAAAATTAATTTTATTAACACAGTGAAAATAAAAATTACCAAGAAAATATTAAAGGAATCCACACATGCAAGCGTTGATTATTTTCTACACAAATTTTTGGATTCATTTTCAAGCGATTACTAATTATTGATAAAGTGCTAAATTGTGTTGAAAAATATTAATACAAACTGTTTAATGAGCTTCGTTTGATATTCTGTTGGCATATTCAATTTGAAGTTGAAAAGTTTGAAACCTGAAAATCAGGTTTATGGTTTAAAGTCAAATGCTCTCACGTGTAAATTAAGGAAGGCTATATTTGTTTCATAATTAAAATTTAATTCGTTTAAATAGGCGCAAAAACATATACATAAATATTTAAACATAATAAGCAGAATAGATCAATAGAGAAGAGGAAAGACTAACAAAGAAAAGTCTAATACAAAAGAAAAAGGACAAATCGCGCTCGTTAGAGGTATACACGTTCGTGTTCATTAAGTATCTGAGTTAATGCTTTCTTAATTTCGCAATCGAGAAGAGACTAATAGAAAAGAGATAAATAGAGCAGAAAAGTGTCTAATAACGAAAAGACTAATGTAGATCAGAAAAGGTACCAATACAAAAGAAATCAATATAAGGGAAGATAAAAACTAACAGGGAAGAGAATGAACTAAAAGAGATGTATACACTTTCATAATTTCATAGCATGTCTAAATATGACCCTTGAGTCAAAAACAATCAACCTACCATAATTTCATAATATAGTAGAAATGAGACTAATAGAGAAGAGGAGGGAATAATAGTAGAGAAGGGATTATAAAATAGAAGCTTACAGTTTGACACATACATTAGTTAAGCATATTAAACACAATCCTTCATAATTTCAAACAGTCTTACTATGTATAAGCTCATTGTTCTATAACAGTAATGATATTAAGCATATGTGTAAGTAGAAATCAATGCTGAAAATAAATAAAATTTAAACAAAAATCCAACAGTAGATATTTAAAATTGGTTGTAAAATGTTCATTGATATTGCAATTTTGTATTTATACATTTTTAGCGTGTATTCGTAAGTAATATAAGTTGCTTTAAAGCTTGGTTCTCGATAAATATCAGAACTGTACTACAGTAGAAACTCAGACATGTTTTATCAGCATAATATTTTCTTATGCAGGGAAAATACAAATAATTTCCTGCTAAAATGTTTCAAAAAAGATTTTAATATAATTTCTTAAGTTATAGCTCTCTCTGTTGCTGCTAATATTAATATTTATAAGATATTTACTGTATAATATACATAAATGGGTTACCACGCATTGCAAATACAACAATTTTGGAAGTAATTTAAGTTTAATGAAGAAAAAAATAGAAATGCAAAAAGAAAAAGTTTTCCACTTATGTTCCTGAACTGTTTTCATGTTATAAAAATTATAACTATTCATTAAATCATGTGTTTGTTACTAGTGGAATAAAAAATAATTAATGAACAATGAATATATTTAGATTTTTATGATTGAAAATGGGTATGATTATGTAGGCAGAAAAAATACGATTAGAAACCTGATATAATTTGCATCATTAAATTGTTTAATCTCCAAAAAGAAATCAAAATAGTTGAAGCCTGTGGTTTTGAAGACAAAATATGACACTCTAGCAATTTAAGAAGTGGTAGAAAAATAAATCCTACTAGTCCTGTCTGTGCGTGAACTATGCCATATTATAAATATTTTTCTATCTAAATGTTGTTTCATTTGTATATATATAGTAGCAAAGAAATTTACACGAAACCATTTGAGCGCGTTTGCATTGGTACACCAAATGGGATGAATATTAATCTTTCAGCTTCTATAAAATATATTTCCTATCTAGAAATTTGCTTTATTTGTTAAAAAAGCTGACAAAGCAATTTCACGAAATAATCCCTCCGAGTTTTAATTGGGAAACCAAAAGGTAATAAATATTAATATTTCATCTAGTGAAATATTATTTTATTATTATTATTATTTTATTATTACTGGGTAGAAATAATATTTCATCTAGTGAAATATTATTTCTACCCAGAACTTTTTCAAAGGTTCAAATATAATAGAAAACAAAGCACCACATGCATTTTTATGTGTACATCGTAAAGGAAATCTATATTAAAATTTCGACTAGTTTTCCTAGGAAAAATACCTTTCCCTATCAAAAAATTTACTTCATTTGTTAAAATATAATAGCAAACAAAGCAGTACGCACGAATCACTCCTGATGCGTTTCCATTGGTTGGTAAATATAGAAAGGGAACACTTTGTATAGGTCACTTCATTTTAGCTGTAACGAGAATCAAAGAAGAAAAAGGAACTGATAGTTAGGGAGTGAAACAACTCAGACTCTACTAAAAATATTCCCCACGAGTGATTTCACCAGTGACAGAATACTAAAGAATAGTTATAAAAGGGATTTATTTATCTTTTCGTTTTACAACTTTCTACAGAGAGAAAATCTCTGTTATGAAAAAGAAAAGGAAGCTGAAAAGAAAACTGAAATATTACTGATTACTTCCCCCTTCGTATTCTTTTCATGGCGTCTCTTTCCGCATCATATTCCTGACACCTGAACCATCTGGTTAAACAGCTAACTGCTTCGTTTCTATTGAAGTTTTGATTGGTACATCGAAAGAGAGAAAGAGAGAGATCAATATTAAGTTTTTATCTAAAATAAAGTATTATTCTTATCTGTAAATTCACTTCATTTCATAAAATATAGTAAAAGACAAATCAAAATGCTCGGATCTATCCCCTCACGTTTTTATTGGTACAAGAAAAGAACCGATTCGTCCAGCCATCCTATTCGAACTCGCTAACAAGAATGGAAGATAAGAAAGAACTAATAGTTAGGAAGTGGAACAACTTAGACTAAACTCCAAACATTCCCCGGGAGTGATTCCGCCAGTGTCAGAATACTGAAAAATAGTTACAATAGGGCTGTATGTGTCTTTACCTTACAACTTTCTACAAAATAAAATCTGTGTTATAAAAAAGAAGATACTAAAAAGAAAACTAAAATATTACTGATTGCTTTTCCCCTTCGTAGTCTGAACATAGACTCCTTCAGCATCATATTCCTGCCACCTGATATACCTGGTAAAGCAACTAACTGGTACATCTCTACTGATACACCGTAAAAGATTTCAATACCTTTTATATTAGTTACTATAAAATATATTATATTATTTAGAAATCTGTGTCATTTGTTGAAATGTAATAGAAGACAAAACAGTATGCATCAATCTATTTGCACAGAAGAAAATAATCACTTCGTCTACTCACCTCTGAAACTGCAATGAAAGAAAGGAAAGAACTAATAAGTAAGGCGTATAAACGACTCAGATTAAATCCAAACATTCCCAGAAAGTGATTCTGACAATGTCACAAAATCAAAGAATAGTTACAAAAAGGATTTATATTTGTCTTTACACCATACAGCTTTCTAATAAAAGAAAATCTGTGTTATGAAAAAGAAAAGGGGGTGCTAACCAAAAACTGAACTATTACTCATCTCTTTCTCCCTTCGTAGTACGCATAGTCTCCCTCCGCACTATTTTCCTGCAACCTGAAGCACCTGGTAAAATAACTAACTGGTACACAGAAAAATATTTCAATATTTTAATTTTAGTTTTTATAAAATATTTTATATTACCTAGAAATTTGCTTCATTTGTTGAGATATAATAGAAGTCAAAACAGTATGCATGAATCAATACCCATACAAGAAAATAATCACTTTGTCTAGCCACCTCAGTAACAAGAATGAAGGAAAAGAAAGAACTAATAAGTAAGGTGTAGAACAACTCAGATTAAAATCCAAACATTCCCAGCAAGTCATTCCGCCAGTGTCACAAGCCAAAGAATAGTCACAAAAGGGATTTATATATGTCCTTTCACCATACAGCTTTCTACAAACAGAAAATCCGTGTTATGGAAACGAAAAGACACTAAAAAAAACTGAAATATTGTTCATCTCCTTCCCCCTTCTTAATCTGTGCATAATTTCTCTCCCCATTAGTTTCCAGCCCCCTGAAATACCTGGTAAGGAAACTAACTGGTACATTTCTACTGGTACACCAAAAATGATTTTAATATGTTTGTCTTAATTCTAAAAAATATTGTCTTATCTAGAAATTTTCTTCATTTGTTGAAATAGGATAGCAGTCCAAACAGTATGCACGAATTAATTCCCGTGGAAAAAGTAATCACTTCGTCTAATCAATACGTAGAATCTAACAAAAGAAAGAACTAATAGGTAAGGTGTAGAACAACTCAGACTAAATTTCAAACATTCGCCGCGAGTGATTCCGTCTCAGCGTCAGACTACCAATAAATAGTTTCTAAAATGATTAATTTATCTTCGTCTTACAACTTTCTACAGAGGGAAAATCTCTGTTATGAAAAAGAAAAGAATAATAGAAAGAAAACTGAAATATTACTGATCTCTTTTCCCCTTTGTAGTCTGCATAGTCTCCTTACGCATCATATTCCTGCCGCTGAAAACACCTAGTAAAGCAGCTAATAGGTACATTTCTACTTCCACCATCGAAAAAGATTTAAATATTTTTATTTTAGTCACTAAAAATTATTTTATCATATTCAGAAATTTGTTTCATTTGTTGAAATATGATAGCAGACAAAACAGTATGCACGAATCAATTCCCATGCAAGAAAACAATCACTTCCTCTAGTCACCTTATTCGAATACAGTAAATGGAATAAAAAAGATAGAAATAATAAGTAAGGTGTAGAACGACTCAAACTAAACTCCAAACATTCCCCGCGAGTCATTCCTCCAGTGTCAGACCACCAAAGAATAGTTACCAAAGTGATTTCTTTGTCTTTTCGCTTTACAACTTTCTGCAAAAAGAAAATCTGTGTTATGAAAAAGAAAAGGCGCTAAAAGAAAACTGAAATATTACTGATCTCTTTCCCCCTTCGTTGTCTGTGCATAGTCTCCCTCCGCATCATATTCCTGCCGCTGAAACATCTGGTAGAGCAGCTCACAGTTGAAAAGAGGAGAGAGATTCACTACTTTGCCATTCCCCAAGCCTATTGATTCAGTGTTAGCCGAATGTGGGAATTCCCATGGGCGCCTGTAGAAACAGTTTCCTTACCAGACACGTGGTACATTCCTCTGGGTGTTTTGGCTTCTTTCAGCCACTTTTACCTTTCCACGCATCGATTGAGCTAAAATTAATACCCTTTAGTCTTACTTCGGATTCGTATTTATTCGCCACGCTCCAGTTTTTCACATGAAGTAAACGAGATTTCTTCCCTCCCGCCCTTTGGAGATGGGTTCATTGTTTCTTTCGCGTGAGACAATGGAATGTATTGTTATGCTTAGCGAAATTTAATGGATTGTGTTTGAGAGCGGTGCCGATGTGTGAAAAGATTTTAAGCTTTGAAACTGATAATTGCTGAGCAGGACTGAGGAAGTCGGCCTGAAAGGTATTGCTTGCAGAGCACTGAGTTTTTTTTGTTGATCAAGGGTAAGATAAAGGGAAACTCCATTTAAATTTCCACAAAATAGCGAGAAAAAAATCTAAATATTTTTAAGCAGTCAATATTTAGATTTCAGTGTTGGTTTTTGAACAAAGAACTTCCTTAAAAAATACTTGAAAATTTTATCTTTTCACTCCAGTCCCTATGGACTTTGGTCAAAGGAGGTTTTTCGTGATTTTAATCCTCCAAGTGGTTTCGACGGGATATATCGTTCATCAAGATCTGTCCAGTTTTGCAAATGCCTTAAGAATACTGATTGAATTCCGAATGATGAATGCCGTTTTTTAATAATGACGAGATCAAGATCAGGTCAGTTTTTCTAATGACGGAGATATTTCATCCGACAGAATCTGGCCAGTTTTGCTAATGACAAGACATCTCGTAGAGACCCCCACTAGGAAGGTTAAATATTAGTGCATAATTACAATTCATGATCATATCGTCGGCTTACAAGTGAAACACACTAATTCAAAATTTTCAAAATATGAATTTATAGTTTTCTAGACCAGAATCATGTGATCTTTTTAGACTGGTGAGGTCCAATAAATAGTTTTTCTTTGCATTGGAGGTGAGATTTTTTCTTGAGAAAAACTCTTATTGAGTAGAATTTTCCCCTTCGATTTTTCTTAGAACTGTTTTTTGGTTAAGTGTGTTTTTCTTTTAAGCCGACGATAGTTCGTTTCTTTGTTATACTTTAATTCTCATTTTACTCAACCTAGGTACTAGGCTCCGCACTCTGTTGTGCCCTGGGAGAATTTATGTTCGTGAATTTTAAAAAAATATCAAGATACTGACAACAGATACTGAAAATTGACATTAAAGTGAACAAAAAAAAACTGGAAAGTTGAACACACATCAATTGAAAATCAAAAGTATTGAAAATAGTTTCTTTTAAATGTTTAACTAAAAACATATTTTGATAATAGCAATTGTTTTTTTCAAAATTCAGCATCAGATATCCTTTATAAGATGGTGGACACTTCATCTGTAGTTTCTTTAAAGAGAGAGGAAAAAATGTAGACACTTTTAAAACTCTTGATGGTTTAACTTTGCTTCGAAAACTGCCCTGTAGTGATCAGTGTTCCAAATTGTCACCAGTTCTGGGCAAGGGAGGCTTTGTTTTCCCACATGAATCTTAATTCCCTTGGAATAATAGGACAGTTTTATCTCGACTAGATATCTCGTCATTTACAAAATGTCAGATCTTGATGGACAAGATATCTCGTAGAAACCACGTGAAAGGTTAAGTAGGACATTTTAAAATCACTTTTTGTAAATAGGTAGGTAGTTAACGTTGTACTGGAGCAACACAATGAGCTATTGACGACGGCCCGGGATCAATCCCTAAGGGAAAGATCCAAGGACTACGCCTCGTAACTTTGAACCACGTTCAGATGACGAAGTGAATACCTGAGCTGGCAACCCACTCTCCAAATGTTTCCACACCACGCCGACATGAGGACATTTGAAGCCCCGACATATTTAAAGAGCACCAGCTCCCGTGTACGTAACGTCTTTGGCTGGACTGAGTTTCGAACTTGGAACCCTCCGGTTGCTAATCCGTTACTCTTCCAACTGGGCTACTATGACCCTTTTTTATAAATAAGATAAGTGTTATCACAGTTCCAACCGAAAACAATTACAATTAAAACAAGCCTCTTACTATTCATTTCATTGATAATAGCTCGTATTTTCGAAAACTGTTCATTATGTAAAGCTAATCCACACTTCAAAATTTTTCTTAATGTTTTTGAGAAAACAATTATTAACATTTGTTAACACTACTTTATTTTATAGGCTGCCATAAAAAGTGTTTTAATTTATAAGTTACTGAGACTAAAATCTATTACAAATTATATTTTCAATATAACAAATTTATGTGTGAGTGAAAATATTTTTCATGTGATCTTAATGGAATCAATTTGTTTTAAGTGTCTGCTTAATATAGGCTACCTAAAAAAGTAACATTTTCCCCATCCTCTTAAAGCAATAAATTAAAATAGTTCACATATGAAAATCTAATTTTCAGCTGCATTCCTTTAGGTTGTGATTTTATTTTAGTAATTTTCAAGAACATTTAATTTTGGGGAAATAAATTATAGATCTTGGAAACTTTTTAAAAGATGATTAATCACATATTTTAACTTAAAAAATCCACTTGACAATTTTAAATTTTAGTATTTAAATCATCATGAGAAATGAGCCATTGGGAATTGAGTTTTTAATGACAAATATTTATATTATATTTTAATAAAAATGTTACAGTACAGTACAAAACATCGATTTTTTAGTGTCAGTAATGCCTTTATCTTTTCAAACTTTATAAAACTTTCGGTGCTTTCCCCAATCTTTGAAATATTTCAAACTCTCATCTAATAGTATTTTGAATTTATTTTATAAGAGAAGAGAAATTATTTTATTACAGAATAGAGATACTTATAATATTTCAGAAATGAGTGTTAAATCATTAGTGAAATAGTAAGTATCTCTTCTATAGTGCAAAATTAACTATTCATTTTTTTAAATTACCCTTTCCTATTAAACTTTTTATCCTTCGTTTTCATATGGAATAATATATTCCGTACAGTAACTAAAAAGGATAGTCCTTACAGTAAATATATTTTCTAAGATGTATTAAAACTTATCCCTGAACTATTAAGTATACGTTCTATAATGCAATTGAACCATTATGTTTAAAAATACCCTTTCCTATTAAATTTTTTATCCTTCATTTTCATATGGTTTAGAATTTTTACAGTAACTATACGAAGATATTCCTTACATTAACGATATTTTTCTAAGATACATGAAAAATTATTCCTAAAATAAGAGTATTTCTTCTATAGTAAGAATTAACCTATTCTTTTTAAAATTTACACTTTCCTATTAAACTTTTTATGCTTTATTTTCATATGGCACAAGATATTCCTTACAAGATACACCTTAAGAAGATATTCCTTAAAGTAACTATATTTTCTAAGATGTATGAAAACTTATTCCTGATCTATAAAGTATATTTTCCAAATGCAAATTAAACTATTGTGTTCTAAGTTACACTTTTCTATTAAATTTTTGTCCTCCATTTTCATATGGCATAGGATTCCTAACAGTAAATGTTAGAAGATATTACGTAGAGTAACTATATTTTCTAAGATATATGAAAATTCATTCCTAAAATAAGAGCATCTCTTCTATAACAAAAAAGTGAACTATTCTTTTTAAAATTTACACTTTCCTATTAAACCTTTTATCCTTTATTTTCACATGGCATAAGATTCCTTACAATAACTAAGAAAAAAGTGTTCGCGTAGTTTAGAATCCACAATATCAGTGTTCTTCTTATTTCTCTTTCCTTAGGGATTCGTCGACTGACACATGCACGAAACAAATCTCCGCTATTTAAATCACATTTGATTCCATTGAAAAAGGACTGAATAATAATCTTATTGCAATAGAGTTCGGTTTTTTCCCCTTTCCCCTGCTTGTTCAAGCAATGAATTCAACATCGCGCACTTAGTAAATTCAAACTCTTACACGCGAAAGCAGAGAAAATAATCTAATTAAGAATTCAGCGTACATTTTTTTCGATCTTTAGCCTTTCACGGCATTCTGAGGGATTTTTTTTTATTTTCGTTAAGGGCGTGGGGAAAGATTTTTCCCCTAACGAAAGGAGTGACTGCTTAATTAGTGCAAACCAACAGAGAATTCTAGGGATTTTTCACCTCGAAAGCCACAGTTTCTACTATTTTGAACGGTTATGCCGAAAGACACCACTGGGGAAAGTGTCGAGTTTCTGTAAATGATTTTTGAAAGGAATTTTTTGAGAAATTAAAAGAACTGTTTGAAGAAAACGCTCTGAAGGAAGAATTATTAACTCTATAAAACTTTGAAAGGCACTACGTTATTCTTTAAATTATGGATGTGTTCATGCAAACGAAACTTCTTTCTTATGTTAACCTTTTGTAGGACACTACTCACCTATATAGCGCATAAAACAAATAAAGGATATGTGGCACTTTCCTTGAAGTTTGTATCCAATAATGGAAATCTACTGAATTAGTTATAGTGAAGCGCCACGTTTACTTTTCCCTTGTGCTAGTTACTTATACGCCAGTGTCAACCATTTGTGGGATACTATTGACCTATATAGCCCACAAAACAAGTAGAGGATGTATGACACTTTCCCTTTTTATTGGAGGTTTGAATCCAATGAACGAAATCTATTGAATTAGACATATTGAAGTACCACATTCACTTTTTCCTAATCTTGTGCACTAGTTAACCCTTCAAGTGGTTTGAATGTGGTATCTCGTTCGTCGGGATTCGACCAATTTTTCTAATGATGCAATATCTCGTCATCAAAAAAGTTATAACGAGTATTATTTAAAGAGAAATTTGAACTTAATTAAATATTCTTTGAAATCTATGTAGACCTCAAAATATATCTTATCAATTTCATAAGTGATACCTTTTATTTTGTTATTAATATGGCCCGCACTTTTCCGTCTCAATGTAAAAGACTGTTCTAAACTTCCACCAAACAAAAAATAAGCGCTCGAAAAGCAACTTAATCCAAATCACTTTTCATTCGGAAACAACGGTATTTATTGATGTTTAAAAAATCTGAAAGCAAACATTTAAAAACAGTTAAATGCAATAACCCGCATCAATATTTTAACTATATCTTTAAATACAATTTGCAACCAATTTCAATTTTACGGGGAATTAAACAATTCCAAACATTCTCTTCAGGAGACAACTGAGTGAAATTATGTGTTTAGCCTCCTTTCTGTTATTACAAACACTAGATAAGTTTTGTATTATATGCTTTTACATCTTGAGATCTAATGAAACGAAACTTTCCTACGTTCGTTTCGTTAATTCTAAAACAATAAAGAATTCATTGCAAAGTATGTATTTATTCCTATACAATAAACCCAGAAAAAAGGCTATTGTTTTCATCATACAGCACATTTCATGGTTGAATATACACGCCTATTGGTTGAAATATTCCCGAGAATATTTATACTGGTTAAGGTTAAGACTGGTTAGTAGTCATGCAAAGTGGAGGAACTACAGGCTGTAGTTTGTAGATGTAGCATAGAATAAGTCCACAATGATAGAATGCCTTATTTACAGAACTAAAGTTGGTAAGACTTTCAAACTTCACTGAGTTGATATACATGTCTGAGTTCAGTTTCATAACTTCAACAAATAGATACGCCAATCAAAATTTTAAAAACATAAGACTAAGAAAGAATAAAACAGGTACAAATTTAGCGATAGCCATTTCTGTGGAACGAAGCGTCCACCATCATCAGGACAAAAGTGGACAATTCACTTCTGTACATATGATAGTGGACTTTTTGCTCCATCGAAAGAGCTATTGACCATTTTTGTCTGTTTCAATCTTTATTAGTCATAATTTGAAGATTTTACCTTTTTTATTACCAGTTTTACAAAGATATTATGTGTGTATCTATAGATACACTATTTGATTCAGAACTTCTATTTGAGTCAATTCAAACCCGGTTTTTGGTAAAGGCGCTCTTTTCAGGTGTTGGAATATCTTAACTTTTTATACACCTTTCCTTAGAATATCAAAGGGTTTTCCTTTAAAGTCAAATGAAGATGGTGCTGTGAGTTTTGTGGTAGGTGATTCCTGCACGTATTCCGTAATTGATGTCACTTGGCTACATTTTAAGGAAATATCGCTATCTACCGAGCTAGATCATTGGATAACCGGAAGTAAAATCATCGTCTTCCGGTCGTTTGTTTACACTGAAAATCCCTCATACTGTTGATAGTGGTTCGAATACTCAATAAACTTTAAAACTGAAGTGAGGATTTGGTATTTTAGCTGCATAATATTAAGCCTAAAAATTAGACACAAAACAATAACCAGAAAGTCAAAAAATTCTTTGTTTTAGCTTTGAAAATTGGTAACAAATATAATTACTCTCTATTTAAGTATAACAAAACAATACCTTCAGTACAATCTGTGATGCTTGTAGAGCATGGGAAAGTTTGACTTAATCAAGTTAAAGTAGATATTTTTAGAAAAGGTACATCGCATGGAGACGGAAATTGTTCACTTTTAGAAAATGAACTTCAAAATTTGAGTTTACTAGTTTTATTTGCACATGTTAAAACTTTCAATAAGCATTATACATATGAAGTTCATTTAAAGTAGCACAAAATTAACTATTCAAATCTATAATAATGTCCAAATTGGTGATTTTGAAAATTCGGGGTTCAAACTCCCTTAAACTCATTCTACATTCGATACAAGGCTAACTAAAATGTTATATATAAATATATTAAATTATAAATGATGTAATTCTGCTCCACTACACTTCAAAGATGTTAAACCTAATTCTTCCAGTAGATTTCAAAAATGTTTCCTCGCCGCTATATCTAGTGAAATTGAATTATTAAATACATTCAGTCGACTGATCGGTATAAATAAGATCATTCTGGTCTGCAGATTTACTGAAAGGTTATTAAGTGAAATTGAATTTTTCAACAAATTCAATCTATTGATCAGTATAAATAGTAAAGGAAGGTCAAGGGACAAGCACAATCTATATGAAGAATTCCTGACCTGCAGATATATTGAAAGTTCGGTCAGTGAAATTGAATTTTTCAAAACAATTATTCGATTGATTAGTATATAGTAAAGTAGTACTAACATTGGGCAGATATGTTCTGGATAGTTTCTGAACTGCAAGTTTATCGAAAAATCATTCAGTTAAACGTAATCGTTTATAACAAATTCAGTCGACTAATCAGTATACGAAGCAAAGGAAGATCAAGGGACGATCATATTCTATATGAAGTTTTCTTGACCTATAGATATATTGAAATTTCATTCAGTGAAATTGAATGTCTCCACGACTGATAGGTATAAAAAGCAAAGGAATAAGAACAAGGGATGGACATATTTCCGGATGAAGTGTTCCTACCTGCAGATTTATGGAAAGTCCAGTCAGTGAAATTAAACTTTACAACAAATCCGATCAATTGATCAGTAAAAATAGAAAAGGAAGATCAAGGGATTAACATACTTTATATAACTTCCTGACCTGCAGATATAACGAAAGTTCAGTTAGTGAAATTGAACTTTTCAACAAATTCAGTCGATTGATCTGTGTAAATAGTAAATTAGTAAGAACAGGAGTAAAATATATTCTTGATGAAGAGTTCCTGATCTGCAGATTTATCAAAAGTTCAATCAGTGAAGCTTTATCTTTTAACAAATTCAGTCGATTGATCAGATGAAGGGACGAGCATATGGAGACTTCCTGACTTACCCATATATCGAATGTTCATTCATTAAAATTGAAATTTTCCATAAATAATGAAGGAAATAAGAACAAGGGATGAACATACTCAGGATGAAAACTTCCTGACCTGCAGATTCATCGTGCGCACTGAGCGTTGTCTAGTGAATCCCCAGGGACCAAGCTGGGATCCTTCCCAATGCCAGTTATGCCTTTACAACCGAGTCTACTAATGGATTGGAATGGAGAACAAACCACAACGTGATTTATGCATCGTCTTTCTGATCACCCAAGCCCCATAGCAGTCACAATGATAGATTACAGCACTTTTTAGTAATTAAACGTATAGTTTACATAAACACATTTAATCTTGATTAAATAATATTTCTCCTAATGAAGTATTAACATAAGAAACTAACACATTTATACGATTCTTGGTTGAATTGTTTTTAGCCATTTTTTATTTTAAATATGAAGTTTTATAAGACATTTTTCTAGTTTTCATTAACGAGAATCGTATTGAGATCATTGTACATCTCCGGTCCTGTAATCTTGAAAATTTTTGATGATAATAAAACTATATTGTACGGTAAAAAATAAACAGATATTAAATAAAATCTTAAGAATTATTGATACTTTCAAGAGAATCGGTGCTTAAATTTATTTGGCTTGCCAAAAAATTACATAAACCTTTAAGCCTTAAAACACAAAACATTTAAATATCAAATATTCAAAATTCACGAAAATCGAATACATAAAACATTAATGCTCAAAATAGATACTTACATAGAAATATGAATTATATTCCTATGTAAACTACATAAACATTAACCCTCCTGGTGGATTTCTCGACGAAGCATCTCATCATTTTAGCAAAACTGACCAGGTCTTGATGGACGAGATATCTCGTCAATAGAAGAAAACTGATTAGATCTTGATCTCGTCATCATAAAAAATTGGTGATATGTTGATGACGAGATACCTCATCATCCTGACATAATTGTTGGTATATATACAAAATTGGTCAGATCTTGACGGACGAAATATTTCGACAAAACCACCTGGAGGGTCGAAACACAAAACATTTTAAAGCAAAAATATTAATCGGTGAACAGTGATTAATTACATATTTTTGCGTTAAATCAGCG
Source organism: Meta bourneti (assembly GCA_933210815.1). NCBI lineage: Eukaryota > Metazoa > Arthropoda > Arachnida > Araneae > Tetragnathidae > Meta > Meta bourneti. The sequence continues at coordinate 55,633,246 of OW119934.1, read as the reverse complement.
CAAATGTTTGAGAACTTTGTATTCAGTATTGTTTTCAATTAATAAATTCTCCACAGGTCCCATACCTTCTAAGAAAACATGGACAACTTTCAAGTATGTCTGGGTTAAACAGTAATACAAAAATTATTTCAATACTTTTCTGATGTACTTGCGGTATTATAACAAAAGTTATGTCAATCCCAAATATTTTGTCTGAAATATCCAAATATTGATTATACTTAATCCTTTGAACACTGAAGTCAAATATTGTGCACTGATGTAAAAGATATTGTAATACCATGGAATGCAAGCCTGCTTTACACGATAATTAAATCCCACAAAGTGCTTAATTTATTTACTTGAGTATAATTTCTTTTGATAGCAAAACATTTCTGATGAAATATTTACCGCATTTATTCTTTCTTTCTTCACAAGTTTACAACGCTTCTCAAATGTACGAGTATAACAAATTACATGACTTCCAAAACAAGTACTTGAATTTTCAGGAAATTTCCTTTTAGTACTTGTGTCACTACTGTAATATTGTTGGGATACATAGGAATATAAAAAGAGAATTGTGTAAGTATAGAGAAAGAGTGAATTACAAAATCATTACTTTGATGCTTCCTTATGAATAGTTAATTCATTACGAAACATATACGTATGCATACACTCAAATATACAGTTATTTTAATAATTATAATAAACATAATTGTACGCATTTACATCATTTAATTTTATGAGCGGCTTCTGTCAAGCTAAATGTAGGTGATGGTAGTGTTTGTGCTCTCTACCATACCACTGAATAAACTAATCAAAATGCATAATTGCATTAACCCGCGAAAACGCGCGTCGGGCCTATCAGGCCTGAGCATTACAAAAACGTAGCTTAGAAAACCAGCCCCTTAATGGAATAATTCCAGTTTCACAGTAGCTGCATTCAAGGTCATGTACGTCCCAACCACCAAGCATTTCAAAATCCCCCCACACTGTTTTCCCAGAAAAAAGGTGTTTGGGCTTTTGAGGCCCCGCGCACGTGCTGGCATTTTCGTTTAAGATCGCGAAGAACAGACGGATTGAAAATGTCTCGCTATTTGAGCTATGATGAAATGAAGAGATTACGAACGCTATTACCTGAAGTGTCAACTGATGAAGAATCCATTAATGAAGATGAAGAAATTGTTGATGAAGAGCCAAAGTGATCAGTCAAATTCGGAAGGAAATATTGACTCAAGCAATGAATCAGATATTTTTGAATCTATGGATCACCATCTTGGTAAAGATAAATTAACAAAATGGAATAAAAAAGAACAAAGAAAAAATGTGAGAACTCTTGCTCACAACATCATGACAAAATTGCTCGGAAATGTTGGAGAAGAAAAAGCTGTATCCTCGCCTGTAAATTCTTGGCAATTGCTTATCGACGGAATAATAATGTCAAATATTGTGGAGTGTACGAATATTTGTATTCAATCGATTGCTGGTAATTTTGAACGGGAAAGAGATGCTCGCCCCACAAGTACCTCAGAAGTAAAGGCATTAATCGGACTTCTTTATTTTGGAGGACTCTACAAAGCTTCTCATATAAATGTTCGTGATCTTTGGGCTACTGATGGTACTGGGCTTGACATTTTTCACAGAACTATGTCGTATAAACGTTTTTTATTTCTAATGAGATGTTTGAGATTTGATGATGCAAGAAACAGTTCTTCTAGAAGAGAATTGGATAAACTTGCTTCCATCAGAAATATCTTCGAAAAATTTCTTGCAAATTGCAAAAAACTAGTCTTGTTGGCGAATATGTAACAATTGATGAAAAGTTAGAGCCATTTAGAGGAAGATGCTCGTTTCGTCAGTATATCCCTAGTAAACCTGCAAAATATGGACTCAAAAGTTTTGCTCTAGTGGATGCAAGAGCATTTTATACTTGGAACCTTGAAATTTATGCAGTAGCTCAACCTACAGGTCCGTACAGGATAGAAATGGTCCCGATAAAATTGTCAAGAGATTAGTGAAACTCATCTTCAATTCAGGGCGAAACCTTATTGTTGACAACTGGTATACAAGTTACAGTTTGGCAAAGGATCTCTTAGAGAAGAAAATTACACTTGTTGGAACTGTTAGAAAAATTGAAAAAAGCTACCAAAAGAATTTATTTGTGGAAAGAATCGAGAAGTGCATTCATCATTATTTGGATTTAAAAAAAAAACATGACTTTGGTTTCCTATGTGCTAAAGAAAAACAAATGCGTCGTCCTGTTATCTACAATGCATAATGATAGTGTCATTGATAAATCGACAGAAGAAGCCAAGAAACCAGAGATTATAACATTTTATAATCTAACAAAGGGTGCTGTAGATGTAGTGGATGGATAAAATGTCATCTATATATTCTACAGCTAGAATAAGCAAAGGATGAACGATAGTTGTATTTTTCAGTATATTAAATATTGCAACCATAAATGCCCGAGCACTGCTGTTGTCAACAAAAACACCGGCGATACAATACAGAAAACGAAGTTTGTTTACCAAAGAACTTTCGTTAAACCTTTTGAAGGACCACCTTCAAGAAAGAAGTTTGCAATCAATGCTTCCACGAGAAATGCGAGGAAACTAAACTGTAGCCAGAGTGAAAATTGTAAAGCACCCCCGGCAAAAAAACAAGAGTTCTTCAAGAAAAAGGTGTCATGTATGCCCCAGTTCAAAGGACAGGAAATCATAAATTTGTTGTGCTAAGTGGGGAAAAAATGTATGTGGCGAACATAGCAGTGTCCTCTGCAATAAATGTCAGTGAAATGTACGTTTTATTTTCAATTTATTAATGTAACAATAATTTAATTTTTCATAAATGAATACTATTTCTAATTTGGGTCTTAAATTTCGTTTTTCAATACCAATGTGACATAATTATAAATTTAAAATGCATTTTAAAATGTAGAATTTTAAAAGCGATATTTATCTGAAAAATATTTTTTTATATTTTTCATATTGTGTGTTTTGATTAACTAAATTAATTTTTAACGGTAAAATAAGTTTTGCTTGTGTTTTATTAAGAAAAAATTGCTTCGGGCCTACGAAGCCCGGCGCGCCTCTTCATGTAACAGCAAGTAGCGCTGGTCTCCGCGAGTTAATAGAGATTTGAAGCTTTTTGTGGTTGTTTCTTGATGTATTTAAAAACGTCGCTCTTGAAGTTGAAGTAAGGATTTAGCAGAAGAGTTTTTTTTAATTGATAAATGTTAATTACTAATCTTTTACACTGTACTTCATAGTGTCTGGTATAAAAATATTTGTAAAAAGGTAAATAACAGTAGTACGTGAAACCCGTTCACAAATTGTGAGAAACACTTCCAAGAAAAATAAAAATAAATTAAAGCTTGCAGGAGTAGGATTTTTAAATATTTTTAAATTTAACTTTTAATACTTCTTTTGTTTTTAATGCTCGACACACTGAGCTCTTCGGCACTACAAGTGGCGAATTGAAGGCTATTGGGAAAAAGAGAATCCAGTGCATAAGACATGGCTACGCCTAACAGGGATAATCACCAACATTCATAGCTTACAACCCAAGATTCGGATCTACAGGGTGGCAGACGGATATATGATGTATATAACAGTCAGACATCTGGTTTCCCTATGTTTTAATTATTGATTAAATAAAAAATATTTTTTCTTCTGTAATATGTATTTCATGTGTGCTGGAATTAGGTACATGCTGTAGCCTGTTATAGATGTAAAAATAAAAGTAATTCTTCCAATAATGTGTCCCCTTAAAATTTGAAAAAGGTAAATTGAAATTCGCAAAGTGAACGGGAACAAGTATAAGATATAGCATTATAATATAGATGTCACCGAAGCAAGGTAAGTTCTCAAAAATACAGATAACAGGAAGCCACCTCATTTCCAAACCTCTTCTTACAGGCCTCCACTTAACCTATTGGAGGGAAGCTTTCGTCGTCTATCAAGCAATAAATAGGGTATAAAAAGAAGCAGTGGCATTATTCCAGACAGCGGCATGTGATATATGTTATCACCAGGGACATATAAATACTTCGAAAGGAAGGTTGTCTATTGGCGAATTCCGACAGAGATTTGTTGGGTATTGATCAGCTATTCATAGAGGAACTTCTTCATTCAAACGGCTTTTTCCTCAGCTTCTCCGACCTTCTCCAAATACATAGAAAGGTATTGCGTGATAAAAGCGCAAATGAACAGATATTTGCCCCTTTCGGTACTGCCTGTTACCAATAACTCAATGATAAGATAGATAGTTTTGAAATGAGCGGAAGTTGTGAGGCAATTTTGGCCGTCTACAACGGGATAAAACTTTGGTTTTGTTTGTTTCAAGAATACTAAAACTGCAATGTCAAGTCATGTTTATAGTATCGATATGGCCATTTTATATTCTTCGCCGTATTAATTGTCCTGTCAATAAAATATATCTATAATTAAATTAAATTTTATTTATTACCCGAAATGATATTAAAAAAAATTCCTACCCTATGAGATTCCAAGTAATCTTTTAACAATTCATAAAATATGATTTGTTAGGTATTGATTAGCAATTCATAGAGAAATTTCTTTATTCAAACGGCTTTTCCATAGTTTCTCCGATCTTCTCCATATACATAGAAAAGTATTTCGTGATAAAAGCTCAAATGAACTTATATTTTCCACTTTCGGTACTGCCTGTAACCAATAACTCAATGATAAGACAGTTTTGAAATAAGCGAGGCAATTTCGGCCGTCCATAACGTGATAGAACTTTGATTGTTTCAAGAATACTAAAACTGCAATGTTACGTCACGTTTATGGTATCGATATCACCATTGTTTCCCTTATTTTTGTGCACATTAACAGTCCTGAGTGAAAATCATATCTATAATTAAATATAATTTTATGCATTACCACAAAATAATATATAAAAACTCCAGACCCATGTGAATTCCAATTAATTTTTTTAATAGTTCTTAATACAAAAAGTATAATTTGATAATTTACAGTTAACATTGATTTATGAGAAATCCAATTTTTAAACGAAATATAAGTATTTTTATAAAAAATTCCAGAGATATCGGTAAAAATAATCGGTTTGGATTTGGCTTGTCACTAAAGTGTAATTTTTTTGCTACACGAAGGGAAATTATACCGATACCTAAAATTAAAGTTCAAAGTAATCGGAAAAAATAATTAAAAGCTGATACCCCGATCAGTTCTGGACTATTTTAGTTCATTCTTTATGCTGGTAATTCCAAGTTAATAAACTTACTTATATAAAGTCACATTAAAGAATATCGATAAAACCATTACAGTTTGCGATAGATCAATATGTATTACAAAGCTTAATTTGGAACAGATATTTCAAAATAAATAAATACCAGTTTTAATAAAATGACTTGTAAGTGAATAATCAATCATTGAGTACGTTCTATAAACTATTTTCAATGTGCCCACACAGAAATCATAATTAGAAAGCCTCATTAACTCTCCAATAGGTTTCAACGAGATATCTCGTCCATAAAGATCTGACTAATTTTGCTAATGATATCGTCATCAGGTAGTTGCAGATTTTTCGTGATTACGAGATCAAGTTCTGGTCAGTTTTCTAATAATGACGAAAAATCTCGTCCACCAAGCTCTGCTAATGGTTCTTGCTAATGATGGGACACTTTGTCAGGAGAGTTGAGCCTCTTAGGTTCTATCACGTATATAGACTTCATGTGCAACCTGCAGTCTTTCCTGTATGACTTCTAACCAGTTTTGACCTTCTAGACTAGCCATTTTCATCACATGGCATGCATGAAGTAATTATTAAAATTCTGTGGCACACCAAAAATACAATTGTAATGATTTACAAAAAGTAATAATAGTAATAAAAGTAATAATTACCTACCCTTTTTACTCCAAAGTGGTTAAAAATAATTTTTGCAACAATTTATGTATACTTCGTAATAACAAAATACTAAAAATTATTTATACGGTAATTAACCTTCTGTGTGTCACAAGGTTTCCAAGTATTGTGTATCTTTGCCTTTAACCACTTTACACATAATAATTACATAATCACATCTGTTGTCTGAAATGAATACTAGTAACGATATGCATGTGAATCACTCAGAGGCTTAAACCTTCTGATGGTTTATCTTCACATCAAAAACTCCCCCATAGTCTTTCCTCCCCCTTTGATGCAAAAACTTGTTCCAAATGGTTACCAGTTTTGGGTAAGGGAGACTGTTTTTCCCTTACCCAAAACTGGGATCCCTTAGATCTTCATTCCCTTGGAGTAAAAGGGTAGTTTTATCTGGACGAGATATCTCGTCATTAAAAAAACTTCATATCTTGATATGGATGAGATATCTCGTAATTAACAAATGTCATATCTTGATGGACGAGATATCTCGTCATTAACAAAATGTCGTATCTGGATGGATGAGAAATTGTGTCAATAACAAAACGTCCTATCTCCAAAGAAGAGACATCTCGTCATTAAACAAAATGCCATATCTTGATTGACGAGATATCTCGTGATTAACCAAAAATCGTATCTTAATGGACGAGATATTTCGTTTTTAACAAAACGTCGTATCGTTATGGACGAGATATCTCGTCGAAACCACTTGAAATATGGGTGTTGCCTGAAATTATTTGTGTACAAAAATATATCATTAAAATTAAATAAATCTTACACAATTCAAACCGCTCCATCATCCCAATAGTCCATTCTCGTGGTATACCGTTTGAAAGTTGTTCTAGACCAATAGAAACTTTCCTGGAATTCTTTCAGTCAATAGATGAGGTTATTTTCTCATTATGCTTTGTTGTGGGAAAAAAGCAGTACTGCACTAGATGGAAATTTCGTGATGTTCAGAGGATTAAAGTTTTTAGTTTTATTTAGAAGTAATAAATGTATATACCTAGAGAATCAGAATTCTAGGAATGAATTAAATGTGTGCAATTGTTCGCGAACTCAAAACTCAATTAGCGGAAGCAGCGAGTGATGGCAGTGAACAAGCACGGAGCCATGTCACATCGAACACATTCGCACTTGCACGCCAATTCTGAGTTGTCGCAAGTGTTGCAAATAATTATCTCATTCCATTTTGCTAGCAATGGAATGTCGAAAGACTTCCGTTTTCATTACAAACACACGACCTCAATTTGCGCGAAGATTCATTGCATTCAATTGCTCCTTCACGAACCGTGTACATCAATGTGGTTTACTCGGAAACTACTCTTTTCATTGGATTTGTTGGATTACGCGTGAAATTGATGGTTGGGAAAAGTATGGGAAGTATAATGCACTTGCATATATAAAGAATTATACGGCCGTTATTAAATAGAAACACTTCAGTAGAGAGTAAGATATTTATTCGACTTTAATCTTAAGGTAAAAATTTGGAGCTAAAATAATTACCTGGGTATACGCATTATTAAATGGGTATGCTGAGAATGTTATCTAAATTACTCCTTACATTGCTAAGTTATTGATAAGGAAAATAATGGGAAGTTACGTAAATAATCATTACGTAAGTCATAAAACATTACATGCGTCATTACTTTTTAGTAAAGTACAAGAACGTTATTCGACTGTAATTTTAGGATAGAAATTTGGTTTTTAAATAGTTACCGGGATATACCGATGACGTTAATGAATTGGCATTCTGAAAATAATATCTAAATTACTCCTTATATTGCTAAATCATTGATAAGGAAAATTACGGGAAGTTGCGTAAAAATTCATTACGTTCGTCATAAAACATTACATGCGTCATTACATTTTTGTAAAGAACAAGAAAGTTATTTGACTTTAAACTTATGATGCTTAATAATATTTTTTTGATAATTATCTGCTGTGCAGATGGCATTAATAGATGGGTATTCTGAAAATAAAATATCTAAATTACTCCTTACATTGCTAAATTATTGATAAGGAAAATTATGGGAAGTTATGTAAATAATCATTATGTAGGTCATAAAACATTACATGCGTCATTACTTTTTGTAAAGAACTAGAAAGTTATTCTACTTTAATTTGAAAGCAAAATTTTGGTTTTTAAATAGTTACCTGGATAAAATACTGATGGCATTAATGGATGGGCATTCTGACAGCAACATCTAAATTACTCCTTACATTCTAAATCATTGGTAAGGAAAATTATGGGAAATAGCGTCATCAAGCATTACATACGCAATGCAACATTACATGCGTCATTACATTTTGGAAAGTTGCGTCATTAAGCATTACATACGTCATTTAACATTAAATGTGTCATTACAGTTTAGTAAAGAACAGAAAGTTATACAACTTTGAACTTAAAATACTTATAAAAATGTGTTTTTATAATTACATTACTATGCCAGTAATATTGCCTGGGTAATTTCACAATAACATTTAATTACTCTTTACATTGCTGAATCATTGGTAAGGAAAATTATGGAAAGTTCCGTCATTAAGAATTACATACGTCATGTAACATTACATGTGTCATTACATTTCAGTAATGAATAATAAAGCTATTTGTCTTAACTTAAGGTACTTATAATTTTTAATAGTTACCTCACTATGTCTATGACATTAATGAATGGACATTCTGACACTGAGACACTAGCATTAAAATACTTTCGTTATTAAATCATTGGGAAGGAAAAGTATGGGAAGTAATGCATACATAAAGAATTAGGAATAGTGTTCATTAACAGACATTTTAATAAAGAACGTGATAGTTATTCGATTTTAAACTTAAAATAATTTTCAAAATTTGGTTTTAAAAAAATTTCCAGAATATGTGCCAATTGCATTAATGAACGGATATTACCTGTCAATAATATAATGTTTGTGCACAGATAAAGAATTATGTTCGTCCGTAATTAAATAGAAACGCTTCAGTAAGAACAAGATAATAATTCGTCTTTAAACTTAATGTACTTTTGAAAGTTTGGTTTTAAAATAATTGCCTGAGTCGGCATTAATGAACGAGTATTCTGACAATAACATCTAAATTTTCCTTACATTACTAAATTATTGGGAAGGAAAAGTATATAGGAAGTACAAACCGTACACATGCACATTGTTACTAAACAGACATTTCAGTAAAAATCAAGATTGTTCTTTGACTTTAAACTTAAGATAATTATAAAATTTGATTTTTAAATAATTATCTTGAAGTGCGGATATCATGACGCGTGAATTAGTATTCTGACAATACCTCCTAAATTACTCCTTGCATTACTAAATCATTACGTTAAGGAAAAGTATGGGAAGTTGCGTCATTAGGCATAGACATTTTAGTAAAGAACAAAAGATAATTATTCGTCACTCAATTTGAGATATTTGTTTAAAATAATTACCTGAATATACCGATGGCATTAATGAATGAATATTATAGCAATAAGAGACATCTAAATTATCCCTTGCATTTTGTTTAGTAATTGGTAAGGAAAATTTATGAAAGCCCAATATATATATGTATATGTATATGAAGAATTATACACGACATCGTTAAAAAGAGATCTTTCAATGAAGAACAATATGCCAATATACTTATTATGCATCCTTAAACATAAGATTCTTGTTTAAAACTTCGTTTTAAATAGATATCCCTGCTTAGTTGAATATATTAATAAATGGTATTCTATTATAATAATTCATTGGTATTATATAATAATATTCCATAAATAATCCCCAGAGGGGAATAATTTATGGAAGAGAAAAGTATGAAAATTCTCTAATATATATTATACAAACGCATGGACATAAATAATTATAAGACATTATCAAATAAACACTTTAGTACAGAGTAAAACACACGCTGTTATCATTTATCTTTGGAATTTACTAATTTTAAATTCGGTTTATTGAGGATTATTCTTACAATAACATCAAAACTTCACCTTACTTTATTTGATCCTTAAATATAATTTAATTAAGCGTTATTAAAAACTAATATTGGCACTAAAACCAATTTTAATCATACGCTTTAAAAACAGCTTTTTTATACATCAGTCATAAGTAATTACTGAAATTTAAATAATTTTAACATCCATGATTGAATGTAAATGTGTCCTATATCTCTAAAACATAATATAAAAAATTATTTGTTACGATGGATCTTGCATATTTTCTGTTATCTACAATAATAAATGCACCAAGACTTAAAAAAAAATACTTACAGTTGTTTTAGCAAATCTTGCCTTTTATCGTTTTGCTACTCATTTAGTTCACACATCTGTTCTCTTATCCTTTTCCGTAACCTTTTTAGTACAAAACCAATTTATTTTTAGTGCTTAAGGTCACATTTATGAAGCAATTGATCTAATGTTTTACTCCTACCTATTTCATTCTTAGAATAACTTATTTAAATTCGAACAAAAAAGGAAAATACGTGCATAACGATTGCATGGCGCTATGAATTAAAGTACAAAATTCACCGTCTCCTATTATAATTTGGCTGACTCCATTTCAAATAAACGTGTCAGTCGCAGCCATAAATGTAGATTTCCGAGGTTTCAATTAGTTGGGGTATCATTCGAGATTTGACATCCTGCGAGTCATATGAATTAGCCCGGGTCCATGACAGAATGATGCTAGAGTGCCAAGTAGTGATTGATCTCTCTTTAGAATCTCATACGTGTTTGCCTTTCTAGAAACGCGATTTCTCGAGCGTTAGCGTTATGATGACTGATGCAAAAGTACACTGCTGTTCATAGAAAAAGCAACTCGAAAAAGTCGAATTGACCGGTATTTAGTAGACGTGTAGTTTAACATGACAAATTCAGATGATTAAAATCTCATCTGAGTGTGAAAATAGGATGCGGGAGCATATTATCTGCCCTTTTCCATTCCCATTAACGGGCCGCGGTAGCCCGGTTGGAAGAGTAACGGAGGTTGCGAGTTCGAATCCAGCCAAAGACCGTCGCATACAAGAGGGCTGGTGCACGTTAAATTTGTCGGGGCCTCAAATTTCCTCACGTTGGTGTGGTATGGAAGTTTGGAGAGTGGGATGCCAGTTCAGGTGTGACCTCGTCATCTGACCGTGGTTCAAAATTACGTGGTGTTGTCCTCGGATCTTTCCCTTCGGGTTTGATCCCGGACCGTCGCTAATAGCCCGTTGTGTTGCTCCAGTGCGACGTTAATTAAGTACCTACCTACCATTTCCATTAACGTACTACTCTTGTTCATCTACGGAGAGACAAAGTCAAATAACAAATATTCAAATTTATTTACTTTTCAATTCCCATTAATCAATATTTTGTCTTGTTCATCTACGGAGAGAAAAAGTCAAATAACATATATTCAAATTTAATTTTTTGTATTCCCATTAACGACAAACTACTCTTGTTCTTTAATGGAGAGGCAAAGTTGATTAAAAATACTCAAATTTATATACTTTTCCATTCCCATTCATCTACAATTACTCTTGTTCATCTACGGAGAGACGAAGCCGAATAACAAACATTCAAATTTATTTGCTTTTCTATTCCCATTAACCTATAAATACTCTTGTTCATCTATGGAGGGACAAAACTAAATACCAAACATTCAAATTTATTTACTTTTACATTCCCATTAACCTTCAAATTACTCTTGTCCATCTACAGTAAGACAAGCGTTAGAACATTTTCTCGTACTGGCAGGAGAAAAAAAGAGAAATTTTGGTAAAAACATCATATTTGTGTCCTTTTTATTTTTACAATAGCGCTTAAAATATGAATACAAATATTCAAATTTATTAATTTTTTCCCATTTCGTAACCTACAATTACTTATATTCATATACAGACGCTGAACAGCAAATACTCGAATTTATTTACTTTTCCATTCCTATTAACCTCCCAATTACTCTTGTTAATCTACGGCGAGACAAGCCTTAGAACTTTTTGCAGCACTGAAGGAGAAAAAGAAGAATTTTAATAGAAACGTCATACACATTTTTGTCCTTTTAGAAAGTTGGAATGCCACTCACTTTTCCCTGAGAGACCAGAATTTATTCCAACCCCTTAGAGTACAGTATTTTTGCCCCGTAGAGACGTCTAGAGGGACTGAAAGACACAAAGTTAGTGTTTACACTGTGAAACATCTCTTTCCCAAGTACACACATGCACCTCCTCACCCCTTGCACCTGACTTATTCTTTCGATTTAAAGTCTTACCTACTGAGTTTGTCTATTCTACTAGGGCGGAGAAGATTTGCTTAAAGGATTGACAAAAAATAAAATATTTGTATGTCTTTCGGGGGAAAGCAGTACAAGTCCACACGGGGCATAAAAACTTTACAGTCACCCACGACCGTCTGAATACTCTTTATATTGCTTTAAATATCCTGCTCAAGATTGCAAAACACACAAGTGGATGTTGCATTGAGTGTGCTTATTTGTGGAAAAGTACTTATTCATGCATGCGCGGAAGCCCCTCGTGATTTTAAAGGGAGAAATGGGATGCAGTATGCTCTTTTTATCCCTCAGTCCGCGATTCAATTTCATAATCTTCAAAGAATGTGCTCTGTTGGGCATTGAAATTTTTTTCTGCTGTGAATGGATTTTTGCATGGGATGCGTTATGAAGCTGAAGGATGTAACCGAAATGACATTTTCTGATGTCTTTACTTGCCATAATACCAACTTACTAAATGCATTTGCAGATTCATTTCATTTTGACGGAAATTATCGATGCATCACCGATTCTAAGTACAGCGATCCTTCGATATAACGCACTTCTTGCGGGGCAAGAAAAAAGAGCAATATCGGAGGGATTTTCATCGTAAACAAGCCACCGGCAGACGAAGATATTTTCCTGTTATCCAATGCCTTCACCGGTAGATAACATAATTACCTTATAATACACCCAAGGGACGTCACTTCCTGAATACATACAGGAAACACGTTCTACCAAAAAGTACTAGCGCCATCTATATTTAGCTTATCAGAAAAACCAAGCCTTGGTCTTATACCAAAGGTTGATAAAAACTTACTTAGATAAATAAAGGAGCACATTACATATTAAATTAAACTTTTCTTAATATGCAGATTAAGCCCGAAATCGATAATTATATCTTCTAAAACACAAATACTAAATTTTCTACTATACATTCTATACTATATCTACTACTAGCACATATCACTTCGACCATATCTTCAAATACAAATACTAATGTGATAGAATATTTTAAAAACAGAAAATCATTCTCGTCTACTGACAATGGTATAAAATAACAAGATGTCCTCGGAATTTTTCCCTTCGGGATTGATCCGGACAGTCGCCAATAGCCCATTGTGTTGCTACAGTGCAATGTAAATTCAACAAGTATCCCTTCTCACAAACACTTTCGAGACAATTCACCCTTCTGGCGACTGTCTCAACGAGATATCTCGTCATTAGCAAAACTCATCATATCTTGATGGACGAGATAGCTCGTCATTCGAAACAAATTGACCAGATCTTGATCTCGTAATAATAAAAAATCGTCAATATCTTGATGATGAGAAATCTCATTGAAATCAATTGGAGATATAAATTACTTTTAAAGATACCGTTGAAAACTGCTTGAAGCTTTGTATTTGCTATTGTAAAGAAAGAGATTGAGAACTCATCTGCTGCTCGCAAATCAAAAATTCATTGGGGGACAAGTAAAATAAGAGATATAACCGATACTCGATAATTGTTACTGTAATAACAAAGTATTCCTACCCTCAGAGTACAGTATTGCAACAAAAAATGTATTTGTTAACTTTTAGTATAAATTAACGTTTTAAGAAATTTGAATGATTTGAAAACCTTCAGGTTACTCAACTCAATATGCTCTTACATTTCTGTCGTTGTGTGACTCCAGTGCGACGTTAATTAGTTCCTTACATTTTTGCAGTTTTATTTTGTTTCTGCATCTACGCAACCTCTCAATGTTTTATTTACTGGTTTAAGATATATTTAAATCGCATTTTTAATCATTAAAAGTTGCATTAAAAGTACATAACACAATTTTTACTCTGAAATCACGCAATTTTCGGCTTGAAATATTATTTGATTTTATTTGAAATATTTGCTCAAATTAAAATCAAAGAAATTATAATATGAGAGTTCCCTATCTTAAGTAGAAAAAATATAAACTTTTACACCATGTTTAACTCCCATAATTTCGTTGAGACATCAAAAACGGAAAATGTATAAAAAAAGAATCAGTTTCTATCAGGAAAAACAGAGTTTATTGTAAAATCAAGATCGACGCGTTATCATACATAATTGCGGATAGCGTTATCAAAATCAAATGATAAATCAGAAGTAAATATTGATCTGTTTAAACTATATCTATGGTCAAAAGGGATTCAGTGATAGCTTTCAAGGAGCATACAGGACTCTTCACGCCAGCGGACTTAAACCACTATTGCTCACTACATTTCACATATGTAGTTGAATAGATTGAGTAAAGAAAATGTATATACAGGGAGAATATTTTTTAAACTTTATCATCTAATCGCGTTGTCATGTATTTATATACTGCGCTGTATTATTTGCTCGGGAAAGTCAGTTATCTAGCAGAACAGAGCACCTGTTTCCATTCGAAGGGAGCCAGAATGTATCAAAGGCAGTTTTCCATCCTGGATTCTGTGAGTTTTCACTAAGAAATACGGACTTCAGGAGAGATTTTTCTCTCCAGTTTCTTTATCCCCCTCCCTTCTTGAAGTTTCCTGTTTTCGCGCTATTTTTTATTTTCTTATTTACAACCTCCCAAAATGAGTTCAATTTAATACGAAGAGTAAAAGTTTCGAAACGGTTTTAAAACAAAGGATAATACAATTACGTGTCACAAAATCTCAATCCATTTGAAAAGCTATAAGAAATCTAATTTAGTATAGGCTATATGTTTTTCTCTACCCCCATAAAAATGTTTAATCTTTTAGAAAGATGAGCATTGGTTCCTAAAGCACCGGTTAATGTTGATATTTTTTAGTAGTTCTTTGCCTTCTTTAACCCTCCTTGCCTCGACGAGGTGGTTGCCTCGACGAGGTAACTCGTCATTAGCAAAACTGACCAGATTTCGATGGACGAGATATTTCGTCATCAAAATAAAACTGATCATATCTTGATCTCGTCATCAGTAACTCTTCTGGTGGTTGTTGTCTCGACGCGGAATCTCGTCATTAGCAAAATTGACCAGATCTTGATGGACGAGATATCTCGTAATCAGAATAAAACTGATCATATCTTGATCTCGTCATCAGTAACCCTTAGGGTGGTTGTTGTCTCGACGCGGTATCTCGTCATTAGCAAAATTGACCAGATCTTTATGGACGAGATACCTCGGCAAAACCACTTGGAGGTTTAAAAAATCAGCACTATCTTAATGGCGGGATATCTCGTCATTATCAAAATTGGTCAGATCTTGATGGACGAGATATCTTGTCTCAACTATTTAGAGGGTCGAAATGAAAATGCATGAACTATTTATACACTGGATTATTTTCCCTTTTCTTATCGCCATTTACATTATCCAGACTGTCAAGTAGATTAATGCAATTACATGACAGTGATAAAATATCAGAACTATCGAGCATTTACCAAACAATGTGGCTCGTTGGGTTCACCCTCTGCTCTAGCAACCTGAGTTTTAGGTGATGCAGTTTCGATTCCTGTCTGGTTCAATTCCTCTCTGGGTGAATTTCTCTACAAAACTTTAATCAGTAAATCTTTAATTGTGTGAATGTCAGTTACTTGGCGATGTCTGTCATAACATAAACTACACTATACAAACACAATGACATTAGCTACATAGAACAAAAATTGCGGGATAAATCTTGATCGAAAGATACAGAGAAAACAGTTAAAACATCTTAAGATTTCAAACGTTAGTTATAAAATTAATAAACATTACTAAATCGTTAAAGAAAACTTCGACTTGTGAATAAACTAGTAATTGTTCGGAAGAATTGGATAGTTGATTGATTTTTCAAATAAGTTTAAAATTATCGTAATATGAATCTGAAATTCTAATAGCCAGATTATAAATCATGATCGTTAATATTATACCTTTTCACACACTACTACGTACATGACCAAACACCGTTTGATGTAATGCATAACCGCTAAGATATTTTCATATCTTATTCAAAATTTACATTACTCTTAACACAGTTTGAAATTTTAGAAATTAGAATATAAATCATGTTCTTCAGAATACCAGCATTATCTTCAAGTCTCAGCAAAGATTATGTAAAAGCTGCTATTTAAGCACTAATCTATTTGCTTCATTCGTGTCTTAATTTATAACTTGGCGAAGCTTGGCTAGTTCTGGCCTCTTGCGCTATAAGAAAACAAGCAACCGTTATAATTTAAGTTATTCTCTTGTACGCATTTGAAGTTCTAAAAACCAGAACATAAATCATAGGTCTTAGAATAATCCTCTCACTCACCAATACATGATCCTTCCAAAACTGAATGTGATGCAGCGATTGAGACCCTTAACCTTTTCATTATAATCATAACTTACATCTTTTGCAAATTTAAAAATAAAAATTTTGGAAGTTTACAAATTCGAGTGAAACTGCTAATTTATAAATCTTAAAAGCTAAATTATAATTCTTAGAATACGTATCCATCTGTGCATGATCATACGAAACTCACAATATGCAATGACACAAGCTCCAACTGCGTAATACAACATATACAAATGTGCATCGAAATTCAATGCAGAAGTTGAAGATAATATATTATCTAACTATCGATTGTTTATTTACCGTGTATATCATACAAATGTCACTTGATGCAATGATAATGCATCCCAGATTCACTATGCAAAACTTGAAATTCTTCATGGGATTTGATGTATGGAGATGTTAAAGATCATATATTTTCCCATAACTATCGATTGTTTATTTTACCATAACTTTATGAAAAAATATTAATAATGCTCTTAAACCCTACAATGAAGGAATACAAAGAACACAAGTAAAAACTATGAAGCAATTCCCTTAGTGAATATTCAATTACACCATCTTTATTAAACCATCTCTATCAAATCCATCAAATAAACCGTCCATTACATTTTTTAGTGACTTTGAGCATTTAAAACTGAGGTGCAGTCTAAAAGCTATTCTTCATCCAATCGATTAAACTTTCGCGTAAAGAGCACTTGCTGTCATGTCCGAAAAATAATTTGATTTGAACACAATAATTGACCTTGATAATAGAAGATTCGGCGTAGTATAGGGAAGCTACTTAAACTCATTACCATCTCCTCCAGGCTGATGTCATTACGCAGTATTTAGATACAGAGTATTTTTATGCCTTGGTAATTGTCCATCTACGTTGCAATTTTTTAGACCCGCGGAACTTTGTTATCCAACTAAAGTGGCCTTTTTCTGCCGATATTAAGATACGAGTCTCAACCTTAATGAACCAATCTTAGACAAAGCACTAGGAGGTTTCACCCATAACTGACAACGGTTGAAACAATGCTAATTTCCTTGTGGGGTTCCTCTAATGCTTTATAATGGTTTTCCCGTTACCTTTTTGAAAAAGGAAATCTAAAGTTTTATGCGAATTATGAGGGTCAATTTGTTACTATAGTCCGTAGCTGGACAGTCCAAATATAGGGACGTCGCGGGTACTTGCAGGTACTTAAAAAATCCATCATATTGGTAACAATAAAGCTGCGCAATAAGTGTACAAGGGAAAATTCATGTACGGGGTACAAGTTAAACAATGAGTACTTAGGATAGATATAGTACTCATTGCCCATCTACGTTGCAATATTTAGTCCAAGGAACATTATTATCCTATTTAACCCTCCTGGTGGTTGTCTCGACGAAGTATCTCGGTCATTAATAAAACGGAGCAGACTTTGATGGACGAGATAGTAAAATTTACCAGACCTTGATGGACAAGATAGTAAAACTGACCAGACCTTGATGGACAAGATAATAAAACTGACTAGACCTTCA
This sequence comes from Meta bourneti, assembly GCA_933210815.1. Lineage (NCBI taxonomy): Eukaryota > Metazoa > Arthropoda > Arachnida > Araneae > Tetragnathidae > Meta > Meta bourneti. The sequence goes on along the minus strand of OW119934.1, from coordinate 55,615,343 downwards.
TAGACGAGATATCTCGTCAATAGAAACATTGGTCAAATCTTGATGAAAGCGATATCTTGTCGAAACCACTTGGACGGTTCAGTGGTCTTATTCATAATTTATGATAAATATTTCTGCCTATAAGAGATGAGTCTTTCCCCAAAGGGAACCAATCTCAGGCAAGACACTAGGAGGTTCCATCCAGAGCACTAACAAAGTTTGAAATAAGGTAATTTTCTCTTGTTGGATTTCTCTGATATCTTATAATGGTTATCCCATTCACTTTTGAAAAATTAAATCTAAGAAAGTTTAATGCTGATTGCGAGTTGTCACACAATTTGTTATTATAGTTCGTTTTTGGACCATCCCAACATAGGGACGTCGCAGGTACCATGGTACTCATTGCCCATCTAAATTGCAATATTTAGTTCTTGGAACATTGCTTATTCTGGCTGTATAATGTATATTTCTGCCTATAAGATATGTGTCTTTCCTCTTAGGGAACCAATCTCAGGCAAGACACTAGGTGGTTCCATTGAGAGCAGTAAAAAAGGTTGAAATAATAGTTATTTTCTTTTTGGGTTTCTCTGATAATTTACCATGGTTTTCCCATTACCCTTTTGAAAAATAAAAGAAAGTTTTATGCTAATTACGAGTTCTCAATTTGTTACTATCGTTCATAACTGGGCCGTCGCAACATATGGACGTCGCAAGCACTATGGTACTCATTGCCCATCTACGTTGCAGTATTTAGTCCGCGGAACATTGTTATCCCATTCAAGTGGTCTTATTCTTACTATATGATATATATTTCTGCCTATAAGATATGAATCTCCCCTTAGGGAACCAATCTCAGACAAGACACTAGGAGATTCTATTCAGAGCAGTAACAACGGTTGAAATAATGGTAATGTTATTTTTGGGTTTCTCTGATGATTTACAATGGTTTTCCCATTACCCTTTTGAAAAATGAAACCAAAGAAAGTTTTATGCAAATTACGAGTTGGCAATTTGTTTTTATACTTCGTAGCTTGGCCGTCTCACCATAGAGAAGTCACAGGTACTATGGTACGGGGGCCAAATCTCAAAGGGGCGGGAAATGTAGAAATATTTCGTTATGTAATGTGTGTAGTCCATTTTTTGAAGTTTAAAAAGTTAAAAATCCATCATATTGGCAACAATAAAGCTGCGCAATAAGTGTACAAAAGAAGAGAGGGAAAAATCATATGCGGAGTACAAGTTAAATAATATTTGAGATAGATACTACTTGAGATAGATATTTTTATTTCATCAAGGGCACGTCATCACAACCTAGAAACGGTACCAACCATCTAAACGGGTACAGGGGACTGGATCACAGTTGTAGGGGACTGGCTAAATTTGTATTTCCTTTTTTAACATCTATTAAATTCAAAGATCGGGGTGTGTTTTATAATAACACTTTGTAGAAAGGTCTTAATAATTTGACTATTTTTATTAGTTTAACCCTCCTAGTGGTTTATCTTCACATTGAAAACAGCCTCTGATACAAAACTAATTCCTAACTGTCACCAGATCTGGGCAAGGGACAATTTGTTTTTCCTACTTGGGGTAATAGGGCAGTTTTTACGAGGTACCTCATCATTAGCAAAAGTGATCAGATATTGATGGACGAGATATCTCATCAAAACCACTAGGAGGGTTGATACTAAACTCTACTAAAATAAACTATTTTAATCATCCCAAAGCATCCGTTTCGTTGAATAGTCATTTTAAGGTATCTCAACCATTCACTACAAGGTAATATTATCACACATGCTTCAGTTTCATTTTTTGCTTAAACTATCTAAACCCTCGCACAACTTTAAGTATATCTCATAGTAGATTAATTGAAATATAGTAACTTTTTATAAAAGTAAACAATAGAGACAGTAGAGTACTGTATAGCCCATAGGGGGCATATCAGAGACAAATATTTGTTTTGATTAGTACATTCTTGGATATGTCGCAGCTCCCTAAGGTGTCAACGTCAACATGGTCTATTCAAATAATAACGACTATACTTTCCATCGTACATGTGGAATGTGATTTTGATACGCTTTGAATAAAAGAGCTCTTTATAAGTGTAGTTAATCTGATACCTTCTATGTTAGAGTCCGATAGTTTTTTATACATTCCGTTTTTAAAAGGTTTGATACGTGCATTTTAGTCTATATTCTGTTATATTACTGTTTTTAGAACTTCGGAAATCAATATATTTTCAAATACCATGATCATATTGAATTTCTAATTCCAGTTTTAAATATCGAACACTTCTGTCAAAGTAAAAACCAAAATCGATCGTACCTGTGCCATCTTGAAGCATTGTATTTTCATCCATACTACACTGAGGGCTTCTATTCGGACACTTCCAAGAGCAATTGCGACCTAATTAATCAAGAAAAACATCATTTGATAATGAAAGGTCAATGTGAACACGAACATTTTCTACAAATCATTACTAAGTACGCTGTAGTTAGAAATACTCGCACAGTATTGCTGGCACATCAAGTCCGATTACGGATGAAATATTTTTCCTAATTTTGTTAAGATATTCCCCCAAAACTGCCCCAAGTTTAGTTACTTATCATACACGTATTCAAAATATAATTTCATGCCTGACAGTTTTCTCTCACAGTATTTATTACTTGTATGATTAATGCACGTACGTGTGCTTTACTTGCATGATTAACGTATCTACGCATGCTTTACTTGTATGATTGACGCATCTGCATATGTTTTACTTGTATGGTTTACTTAAATCTTCTAAGATGTTTGAAGACCGTTCTGTGTCTTTAATCTTCTACTTCGACTTATGTCATAATTTTTCCAATAATCATTTGTCGGTAGTCGTATCAGTTTCTCGTAAAGGCACAAAGCCTTCATTTGAATGATTTCTTCTATAGGGTTGTTTTTTGTTAGTAGCATAGCTTAAATGGAGGTTGTTTTTACAGCCCCAGTAATTGCTCTCAATTCCTGATTCTGAGTATCGGGAATTCTCATACATGCATTTCTTTGGTATGCGCAACTCCCTATCGAAATTGTAAGAGATTTAGTGGTGCAACTAATCTATAGAACTCCTTAGAGGCATTTCCTGCAAGTGGCAGCCTCTTTAACAACAGACTTGTTTCATATTCAATGTGCCATCAGCACTTGCCCCAACTTACACTAAAGTTATTGATAAGTTATTGGTAGTAGTTAAGTTCTTGATACTTATTTATCATTTGGCTTCCATTACAAATTTTTATTAAAATTTTAAAATACTGATAATTTTTGTAGAAAGTCGTCTTATCAGTAAAAAATAGAATAGGTGGGTGATGACATTCCCTAACCCTAGTTGCGCCATCGCTTCAACGAAATATGGATTAGTTGATTTTTTTAATTTGTTTTAGGTCCGAAAATCCTAACAGAAATTAAAAAATGAGCATCGACCACCGTACTATTTCATGTATGTTATTTTCATTCAATTTAATCAATCACGTCAGTTAAGTGATAGGTTTCAATCCTGACAACGAGTTATCAAAACTCAACGAATCATAACGTTCCAAGCGTTAAGGAATTGAATAGACGCCGACCAATCGAAAACGCTTCCGACGCCAGCTGTTTGAATAACACATTCTACAGGTTCGGAGTATGCTTATTTTCATCCAGTATACAACTACTCGTTTTCAAATGTAAACTCTTATGGGTCAAATTCTAATTACTTTGTTTCAGTTAATACCACGTACGTGATGAAGTGCTCTCACAGATATTTGTTCAACGATTAGAAAGTATTAACCCTGAAAACTAGCGCTTTGGACAAGTGGAAAATATACGGCTACGTGGTTAACTAGAACAGCTCTTCGGTACTTAAGTAGCAGGGGATATTACCATACTTCATTTCACATTGCTTGATATCGGATTATACAACGGTTCATTGATTAAGAAGCATTTGTTAAGCAAAACCACAAACTCACTTTATACGTTGTTGAACTACCGAGTCTTGGAATCAGTTAATTGAAATCATGAGAAACTAGCATTTGCTTAGTTTCCTTTTTGACTTTTCAAGACCAATTTTAACGCATTTTCGTTCAGCAGTAATTCACGTATGTGAAAAGAAAGTGATGAGATGTTAAAATTTAAATGTAGTCATAACAGCGGATTTTGCAAACGAGTTTACTTGAAGTTAACATGTTTTCTGTACTTATTTTGAATCTGATGTCATTTGACTAGTTAGTCGAATACATTTTCAGCACGTCGCCAATATAAATTGCAAGGAATAAATTCCAAATTGATATATGATAGTTGATTGGTATCTCATCATTAACAAAACTGACCAGATCTTGACCTCGTCCTCATCCAAAAATCAGTAATATCATTAAGATGAGGTATATCATCATTAGCACAATTGGTCAGATCTTGATAGACGAGATATCTCGTCGAAACCACTTGAAGGGTTAAGTTTGTATTTCAAATTTGAAAACGTATATTTCGTTTCAAACGATAAATAGAAAAGTTGATTGAAATTTTTGTGGTAAACTGGTTATGTTATTGTTATTGTTATTTCAATTAACGTCACACTGGAGCAACACAACGGGCTATTGGTGACGGTCCGGGATCAATCCCAAAGGGAAAGATCCGAGGACAACACCACGTAATTTTGAACCACGGTCAGATGACGAGGCAACACCTGAGCTGGCACCCCACTTTCCAAACTTCCACACCACGCCAACGTGAGGACATTTGAGGCCACGACAGATTTAACGTGCACCAGCCCCCTTTGTACACGACGGTGTTTGGCTGGATTCGAACTCGCAACCCTTCGGTTGCTAGTCCGTTACTCTTCCAACCGGGCCACCGCGGCCCTATGTGGTAAACTGGAACAATAGTAGGACGTAGTATTAATATTCAGATGCCACGAAAAACAGCAAATTCAGGAAAATAACTTAATATTTCCTAATGAATAATTAATTAATAACGAGATTTAAGAGTATTACACAAACATCACCGAAATGATAATTAACTACATTTTAAGGTAATCCCGACATGATGGCATGTCAAAACATTTGGGTAAAAAGTATCAAATTCTCCACTTTACGAAATAGTAAATATGGAAATATGTGGAATGATGTTTTGTCTTTGGACTTTTCATGTAACTTGGTTTAAAAATTAATGCTCTACGATCACGTTTGCAAATGAAACTAGGACCAACGTTTTAAAATTTCCACATAACTCCAGCTTAAATCACTAGAAAAATAATCTCATTACTTCACATTTTATCTAGTAACAACTGTTAATCGATTTGTGATATTTACCACTAATACCCACAGTAATTATTTCATTTTATCTGCAGAGTAAAAATTTTACTATCAAAATTACCTGCGTGTGTTATGGAATTTTTCTACTTCATTTTCTATAATATCCTCTTTTAATTAAAAAGGAGTAAATCATCGTTCACAAATATTATATGTTATTAAATTTAAAATTCAGTAAATACCTTTGTGATCCAGAAGCACTGAAAAAATAGTAAAATATGTAACAAAAATTTAAAAGTTTGCGAAAAAAATCTATCTGTAGTAACCTGTTCATGGGCTTATGAAATTATTAAATTTAATAAATGCTGTGACACAGGTATTCAGTAAATACCTTTGTGGCCCAAAAGCACTGAAAAAATACTAAAATAGGTAATAAAGATATAAAAGTTTGCGAAAAAAATCGATCTGTAGTAACTTGTTCAAGGGCTTATGAAATGCAACTTATAAGTTAAGTGCTGACATACGTTCATTCCCACATTTGCACCAAATACAGCCAACACGAAAAATAGGTTTATACGATGCATGCTAATCCTCCTGTTGGGTATCGACAAAATATTTCCTCATGAGCAAAACTGACCACATCATGATGAACGAGATATCACGTTAATAGAAGAAAACTGACCAGATACTGTTCTCGTTGGCATAAAAAAATCGGCAATACTTTGATGACGAGATATGTTGTTATTAGCAAAATTGATCAGACCTTGATATACAAGATATGTCGCCGAAACTAATTGGAGCGTTAACAACATTTTGGATATTTAAATTACAAATAATGTATTATTATTATTATTCATTTATTTTATTTATTCGCATTATCATACAGATAAACTTGTTTGCATCACAATGGAAAGCACTCACAAAAAATAACAGACAATGCATAATATACACAAAAACGTATCAAAGACAAGAAATACAATAAAAAATTTTTGGATTAGACGTAAATTAAAATGAATTAGAGAAATTCAAAAATGTACAATCAATGAAGTAAAGCTAGTTTTTAAAGATTGTTAATAATAAGTAGATTATTTTATTTTACATATTTTCATTAAAAAGATATTAAATTAGTAATACACGAAACAGTGATGTGAAAAGATATTTGACATCAATGAAATTTCTGTAATGGGATTTCATGTAATAAAATAGTTATTTTGCCTCAAGCACCATTTTGAAATTCAATACAATGGAAGCTATTACGGAATACGTATTACAAATCAAACAAAAAATTTTAATAAACGGGATTGCAAAAATACGAATATTCAGGATTTGCCTTTTTTATTATTAGTCTATACGAACTATATCTTATTAGTTAAGTTTTTACTATTAGTCATTAACTCATTCTATAGTTCATTTCGTTTCATTCGGTATACTCCTTTGTATATAATTCATCGCTATATAAAATACATATTTAAACATCAACGGACCCCATCAATTCATTTCATTATCCAATGCATAATTTTCTCAGGGTATATTGCAATCACTTCCTTGAAAAAAACCTAGAAATTAGTTTTTAAAAACTTCAAAACTCGATTCACAAATATCCCAAACCAATTAGAAATCCCCGTAAAGCAAAGAATATACTATCTGCTGAGGAACTAGAAAAAGGTAGGTTCTTTTCAATTTCATTAAACAGAGTTATTTATATAATAGAAAAACACTTCCGGGGGTGAGCAAAATGCTTCCGCTGTATTCTTCCTAGACTCCAGGGCTAAAAAAGTTACTGTTTACATTCAAAACTGCTTTATAATTAAAAATACATTGCATTCGGAGATTGATGGGGGCATTAACGTAGAATGAAATTGAAAAATACATCCATGCAATAATTTCAAAGCGCTCAAAAATAGGGAATATTTTCTCGAAAACTATTGATAAAGGAAATTCCAAAAGTAGTTTAGGAATTGCTGCGAGAACTATATACTCTAATTAGAAAAAGAAGGAAATGTAAATCAGAACGGAGGAGACTGTCAAAAATACAAACTATCCGTCTGGCTCTAGATATTTTTGCCTCCCCTTCAAAGCGTAATGCTGAAAACTTTGAAACGCTTTGTCTCAACTTCAGAACGCCCCGTAGTGTGTCATGTTTCCGTATATTTTCTTGTCTGGGAAATTATACGGGAACAGTTTTCAAGAATAAATTAAATTTTCCCTTTCCAATCTTGCAGCGAAAGATTCAATTTTTATTTGTTTTTACCTTTGGATTCAACTACAACATGTCTAACTTCAATCAGCTTTAATCGACACATTTCGAATGAAAGTAAGTGAATATGTTTGGAAAACATTAAAAAGTGTATTTCAGATAGAGAAATGATATCTATATATACCATAATTCTAATATGGCCGCGGTAGCCCGGTTGGAAGAGTAACGGATTAGCAATCGGAGGGTGGCAAGTCCGAAACTCGGTCTAACCAAAGACTGTCGTGTACACTGGAGATGGTGCATGTTAAATCTGTCGTGGCTTCAAATTTCCTCACGTTGGCGAGGTGTGGAAGTTTGGAGAATGGTGTGCCTACTCAGGTGTTCACCTCGTCATCTGAAGGTGGTTCAAAATTACGTGGTGTTGTGCTCGGGTCATTCCCATGGGGATTGATCCCGGACCATGGAAAATAGCCCGTTGTGTTGCTCCAGTGCGACTTTAATTAATTACCATTACCATCAGAACCTAACGCTGGAAAACTTTCGAAACGCTTTGTCTCAACTTCAGAACGCCCCGTAGTGTGTCATGTTTCCGTATATTTTCTTGTCTGGGAAATTATACGGGAAGTGGTTTCCAAGAATAAATTAAATTTTATCTTTCCAAATTTTTTGCAGTGAAAAATTCAATTTTTATTTGTTTACCTTTGGCTTCAACTAAAATATGCATAACTTTAATCAGCTCTAAATCAACACATTTCGAATGAAAGTAAGTGAATATGGTTGGAAACATTAAAAATGTATTTGAGATAAAGAGTAATGACATTGATACATTCTATAATTCTAAATTTCGAGAAATTATTTATTACTTCAAAGTTCGGAAAACGAATGAATGAAAAGTTTTAAAATGCTCAAATTACATTTAAGAAAGCGTGTAATATAAGACCAAACATACTTTTGTCTAAAGTCTCATATGTAACAAGAACTTACTAAATCTGTAGGACATGGGAGTTTTACTGTAAACATTGAATATTTACAATCAAACGGAAGAAATTAAATACAGCATGCATAAACATGTGAAGTAAGTATCAATGAAAATTAAATATCAATGAGTGTAAAATTAACTGAGGATGCTCACGTTAAAAGGATTTTCTTGGGTTGGTTACCCTATGGTCACTTTTTCCTACACTAGGGCAAATAACATCGATCATGTGAGGTTTATCGTGTTTTAACCTCTCTAGTAATTTTTGTACACGAGGGCTTCATTAGACTATCATGAGGTTTTTCGTTTTGATTAGTCGCTCTACGGTCAGTTTCCTACACAAGGGCATCATGAAACCGACAAGATAAAGTTTTCTGGTTTTGAATTATTTTGGAATAAGAAATTATTTCTGGTTCTAATCATTCTGGAAACGAAATATTTCTGGTGTACGAAAAGTAGAGAAATTTTATCTTTCTCTATTATATTAACATTTAAATTCATTAGAGCTTTAAAAAATTAAGCTAACTCGAGCGAAATGAGAATCATTAAATTGTTTTTATAAAATATGTTCTCAAAAATATTCTACCATGTTTTGCAACCCCTGAAATCGTTTACTATATGCTTTGAGCTTAATTTATTGAATGTTTATCAAGTATTAAACATAAAAACGAAAGTAGATGAATAACTATTGTGTCGGCCATCGATAAATCATGGTTTCCTCGTCTCCCTATATATATAATATTTACTGTATTTTCCTTTATAAATTTGATAGCATTCAGCCCGTAAGTTCGAAGCAATTCAATCTAATTCGAGTTTTCAAAAAATGAGCAAACTCATCAGAAATGAGAATGGATAGAATTATGTACAAAATTATGCATAGAGTATCACACACTGCCACAGTATCACTTGCAGAATCAACATGCATTGACACGGTTCGATTTCCTATGTCATCACTAGGGTTTCCACGAGAATTAAAGAGTGGGAAGGAATCTGTAAGCAGAGTTTAACCTCGATTTATAGTTTAATTTTGTTTATCTAATACTAAATTAAATTAGGTACATTATTTATGAGTCTGCTTTCGTTACCCCGCTGCCCTTGATTTAATATACCGCGGTTTTTTAGTCTTCCGAGATGTGCGAATATATGTTTTCATTTCCTTACCAAATTCGAAATAATTTAAACTAATTCAAGTTTTCAAAAAATGAGCGAACTCATCAGAAATGAGAATCAAATAGAATTATGAAAATATTTATGCAGCAGTATATCACTCGCAAAGTCAACATACAATCACACGACTCTATTTCGTAAGTCATCAAGAGGTTTTTCATCAGAATGAAAGGACGCAAAAATAAACCATAATCATGCTTTACCAGCTCTTTATGTGTACTAGTGTGTACCTAATATTAAATTAGACAACTACAATAAATACATAATTCATAAGCCTGCTCGCTACACCGCAGTTTTCGATTCAATATGCCGCGGTTTTCTGGTCTCCCGAGATGTGTGATATACGTTTGCATTTCCTTACCAAATACGAAATTATTTGAACTAATTCGAGTTTTCAAAAATGAGCGAACTCATCAGAAATGAGAATCAATAGAATTATGAAAAAATTATGTCGCAGTATCACTCGCAAAATCAACACGCATTGACACGGCTCTATTTCGTGCGTCATCACGAGGGTTTTCAAGAGAATGAAAGGACGTAAAAATAAAGCATCAACGGAGAAACTAAAAATGCGGCATCTTCATTTTGTAAGTCCCTTTTTAAATACATAATATTCGATTATTATATTTATATTTGCATTGAAGTGCTTTCCCTCATCGGATCACGGGGGAATGGAACAGAAAGAGATTAAGCGTGGCAGAAAAAACAAAGTGCCGAAGCGCAAAAAGAAGGCGAAGTTTTTGATAAGAGCCAAAGTATTGAGCGAGAAACATTGACGGCATTCTGTTTTCTAAATGAATGCAAATGCACGAAGCCTCTTTTCAGCAAATGGACAAGGAGAACGGCCGAAAAAATAGAAGAAAATGGAGTAAAACAGCCCTTTCAAATGAAACCCAATGCGCTGTAAAAGGGGAATCGTTTGTTAGATTCGAACGCTGATTTAAGAGGAACAGAATTTGCTCCCATTGTTACCCGATTCCATTTTATACCGTCTGGATGTTTCTTTTTTCCGAAGAAAAACTCCGTATCCGAGATGAAAAACATTGCATTAAATACATTTACCGCTTCAAAGGTTTCCGAAATGGAAAATTTTCTTTGATGTTATCCCTAATTATTAAGACTTGGCATGTTTCACATTAAATCTCGAAATCGCATGTGATTTAAGATGCAAATTTCGAGAGCCTCTCCTTTCGAGGGATTTCCCGTTAACGAGTACCGGTTAAGCCAGAAAATTCACTCAACCAAAATGAACCAGCGTTTTTCCTCTCGCTTTCTCCATAAGCTATTAATTAAAATAGCTACAAAACTACGCTACGAATAGAATGTGTCGCATTAATAAATATAGTGGTTAAAATCATTGACAGTTTTGCTTGAATATATTATTGAATATTTTTAGTATCTATATCGCTCGTTCGATGGATCCATTCACATGTTGGTTTACAAGGGAACGAAACCACAAACCTTTAGGTTGGTTGGTTGAGGTTGAGTTGTATAGCGCAAGGGTCATATTTGGCTAAGCTGCTCCAAACTACATCAGGTAAATGGGACACACACACAAGGAAAATTTTATTGACCCAGAACAGAGATATAAAACCAGGATAAGTTACAGGAATTGAACCAATACGCAAGTGGCAAACACAGAGGGCAAACCATTGAACCACGGCTGGCTAAAGAGGGAAAGACATGGTGATTTACCATCATACATTAGACTTAAACGGTGAAAAAATATCTTCCAAATTGAAGTGGGGGCCGTCGTGGCTGAGTGGGTATGCCTACTGCTCTAGCAACCTTCGAGTTGAAAGCAGTGCAGATTCGATTCCTGTCAGGTGCATTCCACCCTGGTTGTATTTCTCTCTCCTGTGTCAGTAAAACTTTCATTGTGTGTGTCTATTACTTGATATTGTCTGTCGTGTCAGGCACAGCGTGGCCAAATATGACCTTTGCGCCATAAAACCCCAAAACCAACCAAATTGAAGTGAGTAGGAATATAACTTGCAGACAGTAATAGAAAATGACAGTTTATTGATATCTCAAAACAGATGTATACTGGACGTGCAGCAAACAATGACCGTGGAGCGAAAATCCGAACCAGACTTACTAGACGCATAACAAAAATTTGCAGTAGATTCATAACTCGAAACTGGTATATTGGACGTGTAGCAAAAAATGACCCTGGAGTGACAAATCAAACCAAACGTACTGGACGTGTAGCAAAAAATGACCATAGAGCGACAAACCAAACCAGATGTGCTGGACATATAGGAAAAAATGACCGTGGAGCGACAAACCAAACCAGACGTGAAACAATTGACTGGAATGACAAATCAAACCAGACGCGCATGAGTTTTTAGAGTCCTTTTGAATCCAAACTGTCTAGAGTCAATGCTAGTTACAAATCAGAATCAGTTTTTCTTTTCATCAACGCACGATTTAAAATTCGATTCTGCGACGCATGCTAATACTTTTTCACACTGAAATTCTTCAATATAAGAGAATAAAAGATACGTATAATAATTTCCATTTAATGTATAATTAAAACTTAATTGAACGAGATCTAATATAACTCGAATTATTTAAGCTGCAAATTGAAAATTATTCTACTCCTTTAGATATATGTAATGGTTAAATATGGGTTGAAATATGCATTGAATAAAATAATTTTAAAATGAAATCTTAATTCTCTGAGAAAGTATTTAATGATATTTTAACCCGTGTTTGTGAATTTTTAAGTGAAACAAGAATATATTCAGTAAATTATTAATAAGAATTTTCTAGGAGTGTAAAATGGTAGGAAAGTGATGATATGTAGGAGAGATACGGAAGGAATTATTATTTAATTTGAATTCTTTAATATTGAGATGTAATTCTCCTTTTCCAATTACGATAAACCACTTAGTTCGATTTTGAGCATTAGAAAATTATTTCTTCCCTTAAAATTAAATATGCCGGTAGAGTGCTTATATAGGAGGAATAAGAAAATATATGTTCTCAGATAAATAAATGATTTCGCGAGAAAAACACTACAGCATGCTATGATATTTAATTTTTAATATATATTTAGTATTAATCTTAATCCGGAGACAGTAATTTAGCGGCCTTAGAATGCAATCTTCTGGTAGAACTGCGACTTGGCACGATTCAATAAAAATTAAAAAAATCCCAATAAAAATAAATTACTTTCCAATTTAGCTATTAAATCCACTTCTGTTCAGAATAAATTCATTCTTATTTGTGCCACCTGGATTTGCTAGAGGGTACTTTCAGTAGCGCTGATGTGAAATAAGTGTACAACTATTTGAGACTCACCTCCTCCTAACTCGCCTAAAGGTTTAGAGTTTTTAGTAGGAGGAGGGGTACAACTATTGTCAAACTTAAATAGGGGTAGCAAAATTTTTGTTCACATGCTTGCTTTCAATTCTGTTCCTCCGTGTACTAGTACATCAAGGTGGCCGTTGAGAACATACATTCGTATGTAAATATGGTTCAATTTTGGGTTCCCTACCTCCCTTTAACCCTCCAACTGCTTTCGACGAGATATCTCGTCCATCAAGATCTGACCAATTTTGCTAATGACAAAATATCTCGCTATAGAGATATTGCAATTTTTTGATGATGACAAAATCAAGACATGGTTAGTTTTCGTCTGATGACGATATATCTCGTCCATCAGGATTTGGAAATGATGATATACCTCGTCGAGGCAACTATCAGAAAGGTTAAATAATTTCTTGTGAAACGTGTTGTCAAATATTAGTTTAACCCTCCAAGTGGTTTCGACGAGATATCTCGTCCACCAAGATCTAAACAATTTTGCTAATTACGAGATATTTCGTCATCAAAATATTGACGACTTTTTGATGATGACGAGATCAAGATCTGTTCCATTTTTTCCTAATGACAAGATATCTCGTCCACCAAGATCTGTTCCATTTTTTTCCAAATGACAAGATATCTCGTCCATCAAGATATGGTCAGTTTTGCTAATGACGAAAGACCTCGTCGAGACAACCACCAGGAGGGTTAAGTGTGTATGCGAAGTTTTGTAACACTCTATCTACCATGTATGGAGAAAACCATCACGATGAAACAAACAAGAATTAAATTATTCTGAACAAAAGTGGACGTAACTCAATTTCAAAAGGACGTTTGTAACACTCCAGATAACGACCGAGGACTTAAGTGCCCTAAAGTTCTAATTTGTCACCAAGCTTGTGAATGAAGAATCTCGGCACTTGTTTAACACTTTATGCAAGGCCCTTCCATGTGTTCAGATTAACCCTTTCAGCGGCTGGGAGACGTCTGGAATTTCAGCTCCTTGAAGTGGTTAATGCTAAGTATGTAAATATTCTGAAAATTTTAAGGGAGTCTTATTTCTAGACACAGATCTCCCAGAGTGAATAATCATCTTCCTTGCGCAACTGCCAAATCTACACCACTGCTTCTTGATGGATATGGACTTAAATGTATCAAGACCACATGTCTAAAAAGTACAGCCTCAGTACTACGGTACATAAATATTTTTATTTAATTAACATTCTGACTTCTAGAAGTGTTCGAGATGGATGCTGAGATATAAAGGATCCCACCATTCCTGAAAAAAAAAGCCCTAAGAACTAAATTTTTGTTCAAAATGCATTCATATGAGTTGAGAGGTCTACACCCATAATTCTTTTCAAGACACCTTTTTCATGTACCCTACAAGTGGTTTTGACGAGATATCTCATCAATAAAGATCTAACCAATTCTGCTAAAATTGGTAATATTCTGATGACGAGATATCTCGTCATCAGGATATTGGCAATTTTTTTATGATGAGATCAAGATTTGGTCCGTTTTTTCTAATGACGGGATATGTCGTCCATCAAGATCTGGTCTGTTTTTCTAATGATAGGATACCTCGTCGAGACAACCACCAGGAGGGTTAAAGGTTGACACTTAGACCTTCTAGAAGAGAACCAACGTTTTTGTAGCTAATTTCAAATATTTTCAAAATTGACAGCTGAACACATCTTATCGCCCCTCGTATGAAATAGTCGGAACATATGGGCTGTCGAAAATCATAGAAGTATGGGTCATGTGGAATGGGGAATACACTTGAGCCGATTGGCTATCGAAGCACTAATTTATTGTCAGGCTCGTCAGTTAGTCCCACATTAGGATTCGTGCTTTCTTCCAATACCACGTGCTCATCACCCGGAGATCTTCAAACCGAGTGATCGGTAGAAATAACATGAAGTTGTAAGCACATTCATTAGAGGGTCAATGGATGACCATCGCTGTAGTAATCAGTAACCGTAAACAGATTTTCCACACAAAATATTAACAAGGTAATCAGAAACAATAAGTTTCTTCGAGAGTACTTGAAGTATTTTAGGTATGTCATTTAATATACCAGTAGTTTCAAAGCATGTGTTCGAAATTTATTCATAATTTTGACAACATAAGTTTTTAGTGTTTTGATCCTCCTGGTAGTTGTCTCAACTAGGCATTAGCAAAACTGACCAGATCTTGGACGAGATATCTCGTCATATAATGTCATAGATAGTCTCGTCGTAGACTGACCAGATCTTGATCTCGCCATCATCAAAAATTCGGCAATATCTCGAAGACAAGATATCTCGTCATCATTAAAATTTTCAGATATTGATGGACGATATATCATGTCGCAACCACTTGGAGGGTTCTTGCTTTCCATAATTCTCTGCATAAGCAACCTTTCACCATACAAAAACATATTCTTTTCTCTTCATTGTTAATAAAGTGGTTCTCCCGCTATTGTGATAAAAAATTATTTTCCGGGAAAGGGCGCAGTCTTATCGTGGACTGCATTAAAAAAGGGTTACAAAGGCATCTTCCATAGAAATCCCCCTACATTAGATATTCAACAATTACATGTAGTAAATTTTGGTAACAAAAATGATTGAGTACCCTTCCAATCCTTTTTTATTACTTCCCTTTCTTTCGATGTAATCTAGTCAGAAAATTCCAAAAATGAATTTCAATGTATTGATTTATGCTGCTAAGCGAAAGGAGGGAAGGAAAATTGCTTCTATGCCTTAAATGTAACAAAAAATGCCATAAAAAGTAGTGAAACACTCCCAATTTGCCATAAAAGTGACACGACTTGAGAAATGGCCAGGCTACGGACGGTAATATCGCACCTATTTTGGACTGTTCGCTACTTTCTCAAATTTTCACCTATTTTCCAACATTCTTCCCATTGAATGTTTCGTTGCAAAGTTTGATGATTTATTGTCCCTACTTTCGCACCAAAGAAACTTCATGATCATCAGCTAAGTCCTTATTCTAAGCTGACGTTAATGACCTTTGGTGAATAATAGGTACCTCTTAGGAGCTAAGGCGGGGAGACATCACTCAAATTTCATAGAATGATCTTCAGATGATAATAGAGAGCAAAAGCCTCAGTCATTTGATCTTCCACTGAAGCACCTTTAATCGACAAATCACCACTTTTGTGATTAATGAAGTGGGCAGATTATGCACGGGCAATAAAATCGAAACTACTTAAATATTTATAGGGTATAATCCGAAGCATATTCTGGGATTTGCAAACTGACTGTTCGTAAAATAATGTATCTCAAAAACTGACTATTATAGATGATGAATTAGATGGCGGATAAATTGGTTTTGGGAAGTTAAAGATGGCTGTAAACGGTCTAAATACCGGCAACTGTATTTAAATAGTGTGTCTGGAATAAAACTCTCACGATGAATAAAACTGCTTCTCAATCCATGATCCTCATTTCTTTTAAACTTCATTCAATGGCTTTACCTTTAAACCGTAGATATCATATTTAAAAAGAAAGAACGCATATTTAATTTTTAAATACGAGTAGTTTAACATTATGATTCTGATGGATGCACAAGACTTCCACAGGAGCGAATGAAATATAAATCACCAATATATTTCAAAATGGGTTTAAATATATGTATATTAAGGAAGACAAGCGATTAAAGTTTAAATAAATGTCCATGCACAACCTTAGAATGTTTGTTTAGAAATCCTAAAATGAGTTCCACTTGAGGGTTAACGCATGTTTCTAGCAACATGACATTGCATCTTAATACACGAATCCATCATATTAACGCCGATTTCACGATGTCTTCTATAAATCAGCGAAGCAATATACATACATAAAACGAACATTAGAAAAATCAGTAAGGATAGAAAACGAAACAACATTCAACCGAAATAAAATGGTTGCTTGGGGGGTTTTATGGCGCAAGGGCCATCTTTTGGCCATGCTGTGCCAGACACGACACGCAACATCAAATAATAGACACACACAAAGAAAGTTTTACTGACACAGAAGAGAGAAATACACCCAGGTAAGAATGCACCTGAAACGAATCGAACCTGCGCCACCTACAACTTGAAGGTTGCTAGCGCAGTGGGCATATCCTCTGAGCCACCACGGCCCCCGAAATGAAATGGATTTACTGGATTAGTTTGCATGTCCAATAGGTAGGATTAGGATGGTTGGTTTTTACACAGGAGCTGAATTCTGATTCAGGGGCCGATAAGTAGGATTAGCAGTGGTTGATGGACGAGATATCTCGTCATTTCAAAATTATTAGCAGTAGTTGATGGACGAGATATCTCGTCATTAGAAGAAAACTGACCAGGTCTTGATCTCGTCGTCACAAAAAATTGACAATATCATGACGATATATCTCGTATTTGAAAAATTGTTTAGATCTTGATGGACGAGATATCTCGTCGAAAACACTTGGAGGGGTAATTCAACTACCTACCGAGCATTTTCTTTTGAATTTGTTAATAAAGATGCCTCAAAACAGATCAAGTTTCCACAGTACCTGGCCCGATAAAACGTATGCTCAAATATAATACCACGAATTGGTATGCACAGCGAAATGATTCAATCTAGCCTCTTTAGGTTTCTTTCAGCCTTGGAAAAAACAAGTGTTTCACTGATATCAAAGCAGCTTCTTTATGAACAGCAGGCAGGATGACAGTGTGATTTATGGTTTTCGTGCAAGCATCAAAAGCGTCGCTGTCATTTTAATTTTCATGAGATTCATTTTCGTATGAATATAAATACTCGGTTGCACGCGACGAGTTAAAATTCCTCAGCGGTACGGTGAGACCGGATATAATGAATTTCCCTTCCACGCCTTGGAAGCTCTTCAAACATTTTCACCTTCGAGGAGGCATTTTGTAGTTTGTTTCCCGCAAATTATCGAGTAGAAAAGGTGGGGTTTTGATCAAATTCATACTCAACTGACAAACATTCTCCAGCAGTACGTTGTAATCCCATTATAATGCGTTTACTTCTGCATTTTGTAAACTCTTCGAGCTTTTTCACCCTCAAGTAGACTTTTCAGATTGTTTCTTGCAAATTATCGCTCTCACAGGCATATCTCCTTTAGGTGTGTATGGGCATCACAGACTCTATGATGATGTACTCTAGTGATCCTTTCCGATGTACTATAGTGATCATTTCTTTTCCCATGGGGTATCCCTGTCTTTAGAAAACAAAGGGGTCGTGCTCCCCGGGATACCCGAGCGATTGTTTCTTCTTTCATCCCATGGATGTTTCCCAATGCCATTTTTACCCCTTTCACATTTACTTGACGTTGTCTTGTGTTTGACGCAGATTGACCAAATAAGGTCCATAAAACGCCAAATCAACCAACCAACCAACTTGCAAATTATGTAGAAACAAAGGGTTTTTGATCAAATATACATACTAACATAGAATTCAACTAACAAAAATTCCTCTGCCAGTACGTCTTATCCAATATGAATTTCCTTTTGCGTCTTAAACTCTTCAAATATTTTCACATTCAAGTTGACCTTTGATACATTGTTTCCCACATATTATTGTGCAGAAAAGGCGAGGTTTTGAAAAATTTGATCAAATTCATACGAATATATCCAATCCAACTGAAAAAAATCAGCAGTATGTTGGGATCGGATATAATGAATTTACTTTTGCAACTTGTACACTCTTAAACATTTTCACCTTCAAGTAGATATTCCAGTTTCTTGCAAATTATCAAATAAAGAATTTTGGTCGGACTTCTGATCAAATTCATACTAATATATCGAATTCAACTGACAAAAATTCCAGTCAGTACGTTGGGTAGGTAGGAATTTTAATTAACGTCACACTGGAGCAACACAACGGGCTATTGGTGATAGTCCGGGATCAATCCCAAAGGGAAGGATCGAGGACACCACGTAATTTTGAACCACGGTCAGATGACGAGGCAACTCCTGAGCTGGTATCCCTCTCCAAACTTTCACACCACGCCAACGTGAGGACATTTGAAGCCACGATATTTAACGTGCACCAGCCCCTTTTGTACACGACGGTCCTTGGTTGGTTTCGAACTCGTAACCATCCGGTTCCTAATCCGTTGAGTGGGGCGCCAGCTCAGGTGTGACCTCGTTATTTGACCGTGTTTCAAAATTACGTAGTTTGTCCTCAGATTTTCCCATCGGTGGTTGATCCCGTCGCCAATAGCCCGTTGTGTTGCACCGGTGCGGCGTAAATTAAAATACCTACCTACCTAATCCGTTACTCTTCCAACCTGGCAATGTCCTCACGTTGGCGTGGTGTGGAAGTTTGGAGAGTGGGGTGCCAGCTCAGGTGTTGCCTCGTCATCTGACCGTGGTTCAAAATTACGTGGTGCTGTCCTCGGATCTTTCCCTCTGGGATTGATCCCGGACCGTCACCAATAGCCCGTTGTGTTGCTCCAGTGTGACGTTAATTGAAAATACCAAAATACCAACCTGGCTACCGTAGCTCTAACTGAAATTTAAACATTTTAAATTGGTTCCTTTAAATTATCAAGATTTCAGTCATGTTTGGTTTGTCGTTCTAGTCAATTTTGCTGCATTGGGCTAATGAGGGGTGCATCGAAGACAGGTTTTGTAAAGTTTAGATTTAATATAAATGAGTACATCGTATTCGACTTCCGAAGATTTAATAAAGATGTAGATAAGGCTGCGTGTGTGAGTTGATGCCAAATTACATAAAATAAAATTTAGCTTTCATCTTAGATTCACAATAAAATGTGATCGTGTTATTGAGTTTAAATAACATCGTAATCAAAGTACTTGAGTATAACAGTAGAAATTTATTTTCTAAAGGGGGAAATGATTTTAAAATGCGCTTTGAAATTATGTGCTTCCAAATTCCGTATTTTAATCTTTAACAACTCAACTGGCAGACTCACGAAATTTACGTTTATCTTAAGATAAAATATTGAATTAAGCGACTTAAGCATTCTTCAGTTAACAGTGAAATTGAATTATTCACTTTTAAAACATTGAGGAACCTCGAATTCGACGAACGTAATAATCAAAAGCAAATATCCTGAATTTTTCGATAGGGAGACATGACTGCATTTTGTTTAGCTTTGAAATACCTGCTCTTTGTTAATACAAACTGAAACAGGTTCCTTAAAGCTTTCCAAAGCGCAGAATGAGATTTTGGACAAGCATCGAACTAGCTTTGCACTAGGATTTTAATTTAATAATTTACGTCAGATGAGTTTTAAGTCGATGTTTTACGAGGTTAAATTTTAAAATCCGTTCTTGGAGTCTCTTAATTCGTTGATAAGCAGTAAATACGAGTAAACATTTTCAGCGAGTAAATACAGTAGCAAACATAATTTGTTGAGCGGATTCGTTGGTTTGGGCTTATGGCGGAGGGAGCATATTTATTCAGGAGTTACGGGGAAGTTTTTCATTGTAATTAACTTCATTTTAATTAACGTCGCACTGGAGTAATACAACGGGCTATTGGGGACGGTCCGAGATCAAACCCGACGGAAAGATCGAGGACACCATGTAATTTTGAACTACGGTCAGATAACGAAGTCACACCTGAGCTGGCACCCCACTCTCCAAACTTCCACACCATGCCAAAGTGAGGACATTTTAGGCCACGATAGATTTAACGTGCACCAGCCCCCTTGTACACGACGGTCTTTGGATGGATTCGAATTACTCTAATACATTACTCTTCCAACCGGGCTACCGCAGCTCCGACCACATAGAGATCTAATTTGTATGAGATGCATTTTCTGTCAAGCTAAATGTAGGGGGTATTTCAATTAACGTCGCACTGGAGCAACACAACGGGCTATTGGTGACGGTCCGGGATCAATCCCAAAGGGGCTAAATGTAGGTGGCGGCATGTTTCTGTGGCGGAACGTGTTTCCTGTACATATTCCAAACCTGATTTCACTTGACTTGTTTTTCGAATAAAATTTCAGCTTCACCAATAAAAATTCCGAAGAATAAATTGGTGTCGTCCTCGGATCTTGGGGATTGGTCCCGGACCGTCACCAATAGCTCGTTATGTTGCTCCAGTGTGACGTTAATGAAAATACCTACTATACCTACCTACCGAATTGAATTTTGATAGTTGATTGGTCAACTCCAATTGTATTAACTACGAAACGTCACCAAAACGGTGATGAACTTCATTTTAAAGTAATCCCGATATGTGTATCGAGCAAGAGCATTTGGGTATCTTCGCTTTCCGTCTGGTTCGTTTCCTTTGAAAATCTCTCATATATATTATAATATTTTTGGAGTGATATGGGTTAATAATAAAACAGCAGAACCTACTAGTTCTGTATATCATCTTATACCTGGTAAACAGTTATTCTATTTATATCCGAATCAACAGTTTCTTGAAGTGTTCTTCACTGAAGTGTTGGGTTTCTGGTTTGATTCTTGATCTTTCATCGTATTTATCTTCCTATTCACTATAGTATGAGAGGGTTTTTCATTGTAAAAAAACAAACTACTCGACACGAACAAATATAGTTTAATAAACGTATTTCATTTATTGCCATTTCGACGGTTTTGGTCGTTAATTTTTATTTAAGCGACATGTTGAAATTGAATTAGAGTAACATGCCAAATTGCGCCATAAGTTAAAACACATGTTACCAAAACACTAGCCCATCTATATTTAACTTTATAGGGGGTTGTTGGGGGTTTTATGGCGCAAGGGCCATATTTGGCCAAGCTACGCCAGACACAAGACATACAATACCAAGTAATAGACAGACACACAATGAAAGTTTTACTGACACAGAAGAGAGAAATACATCCAGGGAGGAGTTTACCTTTATAGAAACACCCTCTCAAACACACATTGTTTTAGTCCGTAGAGCAGCCAAAAAATAGCGGTTACCATGACACAATAAAAGCTACATACTGAATATACGTCATCCACACGTGAAAACAATTTCTTTCACATGCTCACATATATACACGTGTTTTAGTTTTTATTTAGAGATGGAGACAAACATTTTATTTTCTTATTTTTGTAATTTAAAAGAAATTAATTTTAAGCGAATTTTTAATATATGTTCATTAAAATTAGTGATTAGCAATTGTTTGAAATACATAGTGTCATTTGAAATTCATACATATAAGGATTCTGAGATGCAATCAAAATTAAGAAAAAGTGATATAGACCTATATCACACCCTTGTTAGATATTACACCTATTTGAAATCCCAATATATATTCTGCACTCTCTCTCGCTCTATTATCAATTGATACTCAAATCACTCAGGGTGGACGAAGTGTTTTCGTGAAATTTTTCCAGTTCGAAACATCAAACTCGTAGAAATAGTAGTTTTTATAACCTCGTAAAACAAAGAGACAAACCGAATTTAAAATAGCCACTTCAAAATACATTCAGTTGAAAAAAACAGAACATGAAATATAGCTCAAACACATTTAAAAATTGAAATATTGCTTAACCCTCTGGATACTAAAACGGTTCAAGCGGCAGAAATTTTCCCAACATTTCATTTCGGGTGGGTTAGATAGTGTACCTCAGAATCTGAAAGAAACAGCGTTTCATTAGGATTTCGTTGTCCCTCTTTTCCATGCGACAGATTTGGGCGTGGAAAGTATGACCAGAGATCAACTATTTATCTCCTTATAAACTGAGCCGAGGGCAATTCAGGGGTCCTTGAAAAGGGACAGGTTTTGAAGAGTCGTTGAAGCCCTTTCAATAACTTGGAATGTATTGGGTCGATGCGAATGAAATGTCCGATGAGAAATAGCTTTGGGAATGATACCCGTACAGCTAAAAGTAATTACCTACAAGCTTCCGACATCTTACATCAGAGCTACTATAAATAGCTATCACGCGTGTGAAGTACAAGTTCCAGATTTAATTTGTTTGGTCGTAAGGTGCTTCCAAATTCGACATGGAAAACTCAGATTTGAGAGTCAACTTCCTTTACGAATTTTAAGTCAGATATTCTGCTATACATTTGCTACACGAAACATTAACACAGCATTCGGGGAGAATACAGCCAATGAACGAACCATTCGGCGATGGTTTGCGAAGTTTCGAAGTGGAGATATGAACCTGAAAAACGAACCACGTGGTCACCGAGAAGTGGCAGTTTCTGACGATGTTCTGCTAAGTGTGGTTGAAGCTGAACTGCGGAAAATATGTCGTGATACCCGCCGAGCTAGGTGTCCACCACACTACAAATGTTCGCCGTCTGGCTGTACTGGGTAAGGTCAAAAAGATGGATTATTGGGTGCCTCATGAATTTACAATTGTCAACAAGATGAGACGTTTGGAAGTCTGCATCGCTCCTTTCCAGGAATGAAAGAGAACCTCTACTGCAGCGAATCGTTACCTGCGACGAGAAATGGGTCCTTTATGACAATCGGAAACGAACTGCACAATGGTTGAGCAAAGCACAGCCTCCTGGACGCAATCCCAAGCCACCCTTACATACCAGGAAAGTTATGCTTCTTGTATGGTGGTCTACAGCTGAAATAATTCATCGTAGTTTCCTGCTAAGTGGCGAAACCATCACTTCAGAACATTTTGTGATGAATTACGACAGATGCACCGGAAATTGATGGTGAAACAACCGGTTTTGGTAAACAAGCAAGGCGTTCTCTTGCAAAATAACGCCCGTCCTCATGTCGCATAACGGACAATGCTGACACTACGTCAGTTGGGCTATGAAGCGATGCCTCATCCCCCTATTCCCCTGATTTGTAACCTACATATTTTCATCTGTTTCGTCACCTGGATCGCTTACGTTTGGCAAACGGTTCATCCAAAATACGGCGGTTCATCATGAAGTTGATGACTTCTTTGCATCCCAGCCACAAGACTTTTCTTTCCGAGATCATACAAGTGTCAGACAAGTGGCAATTCAGAGGGATTTTATTTCGAGTAGGGTCAGGTACTGTATTTTTCAGTTATCGCCATCGAAATGTGATGGTCATTTTCCGGACATTTCATTCGTACCTACCCAATATTATGCCCTTCCAGGCATACCCAACACCCCCACAATAGCAACCACATGATAGGGTAATAATGACGATACATATTCTCACGCCTCCTAGGGAAAACTATTGAGACTTGGGCGGCTAACCGTAGTTTGGATGACGGGCCGTTTGGACCGTTTCTCTACCCAAGTGACAAAACGCTCCGTATGTGGAGGGTTAAAGTGAAGCTGAACTATTGAAGAGGAAAGTTTAGACATCAGATGACATAAAATTTTACTAACTACTAATCTGTAGTAATAATTAACAATTTGAAACAACGTGTTTTGAGTATCTATCTTACCCCACCTTACCCTACAGTCACAAAGAAAAATTTTAGCTCATAAAATATTAGCACATCAAAGGGAAAGCGATTGTATCAAATCTTGTAAACTAGAAATCTATAGTAAAATTTAACAATTTTAAACAATGTATTCTAACTACCTATTTTATCCCACTTGACTCTACAATCACAAAACAAAATTTATATATACCAAGAAGAAAAGAAATAACGCAATATTGCAACTACATATCTGTAGTAAAAATTAATAACTTAAACCCTTGTGGTGGTTTATCTTCGCGTCAAAAATTACCTTATAGTGACCAGCCTTTGATACAAAATATTTCCTATTTGGATCTTCATTCCCATTGGAGTAATAGGGCAGTTTTGTCTCGAAGATGTCTCGTCATTGACAAACTTGACCAGATCTTGATGGAGGAGGTATCTCGTCGAAACCCCTCGAAGGTCTAAATAATGTATTTTGACTACCTATTTTACTCACCTGAATACTACAGTTGCATAGCATAATATCGTACTTTAAAAGGTAAAAACCGATACCATAAAATTTTGCAAACTACAAATATGTAGCAAAAAGTAGACATTTTTAACAATGAATTTTAATTTTCTATTTTCCCCCGCCTGACTAGTCACAATACTAACTTCGAAAATAATTCATAAGGGTAATTTTTATAAAAAAATGGCAAACGAAGAGCTTTTGCAGAATACAGAAACAAACATGCATTCTAAATTTCTTAACATGTATACTTTCAATTTAATTAAAAACTAAAACCCTGAAGAGCCTAATTTATTCTCGTTATAAAGTAAGAGTTCTTTTATTAACGAATGTACCCAAAGAAATTTTAATCTCGGAAAAAATGAGCCGCGGCCTAAGAAACCCCATTTCGAAGTAAAAGCACAAGCTGCACGAGTATTTTCTTTCTCGAATTTCACTTTCAAACACCAACCAAACTTCATAACTCATAATTAATTATTTGAAAAAGATGAGAGTTCTCAAACAAGCCACATACTCGGCTCTGGATGTGATGCCTTTATCAGTTACCCAAATATGTCGGCCACGCTCCGAACTACTACGGAAAGAAACTTTTCCTATGAATTTTCGAAATGAGATTCCGAAAACAACTTTCCTTTCGTTGCGAAACTCATTTGGAACTTTAGAAACAGCGTTAAATACGGAAAGACGCCAATTTAATAAGCTCAGGATTTCACTCTACGTATCCACAGCGCAGCCATTTAGCAGCCAGTAATAGGATCCTAGGTAACGGAAGCTATTCACTGTTATAGTCGGTATCCTATTCAATTCGGAAACTACAGACCCGTTACTGAAGACATTATAAAATTTAATAGTAGCTCAGTAGCCGAGTTCGAGGTGTCCACGAATCCCGTAAGTAGAAAGGTTAAATTCATTACTGCTCCTGACGTTGCATTTCGCTGAGAAATGGCCTATCCCTACTCGGAGCCTTGCAGAATACTATTCAAAAAATGGCCCCCACCAACACCGTTGTGGTGGTTAGATTTTATAAGCTTGTTTGCCTGGATTTCTTTATATTTTAATAAATATGCGAACATGGATATTTATTTTTTATGTAATTTACTGCCAATTAGCACAGTAGCTGATGTAAGTGGCAAACTTAAATTAATTGCTATTCTTGATATTACATTTCACTGAGAAATGGCCTATCTCTACTTACAGAAGAGTATTAAAATGGCTTCCTACAACACTATTATGATGGTTAAATTTTATCAACTTTATTAGGAGGCTTAGTTTAATTGAATAAATATTCTAATATAGATATTTACTTTTATGTAACTTGCAGCAATAGTAGTTCAGTAACCGAGTTTAAGATGTCCGTGAATCCATAATTGAAAAGGTTAAATTAAATACAGTATCTGATTTTGCATTTCGCTGAGAAATGGCCTATCCCTACTCGCAGTCTTACAGAATACTATTCAAAAATGTCTCCCAATAACACCGGTTAGATTTTATAAGCTTGTTTGCCTGGATTTCTTTTTATTTTAATAAATATACGAACATGGCTATTTATTTTTTATGTAATTTACTGCCAATAAGCAAAGTAGCTGATTGTAAGTGGCAAACTTAAATTAATTACTATTCTTGATATTACATTTCACTGAGAAATGGCCTATCCCTACTTACAGAAGAGTATTAAAAATGGCTTCCTCCAACACTATTATGATGGTTAAATTTTATCAACTTTATTAGGAGGCTTAGTTTAATTGAATAAATATTCTAATATAGATATTTACTTTTATGTAACTTGCAGCAATAGTAGTTCAGTAACCGAGTTTAAGATGTCCGTGAATCCATAATTGAAAAGGTTAAATTAAATACAGTACCTGATTTTGCATTTCCCTGATAAATGGCCAATCTCTACCCGCAGTCTGGAAGTCTGCTGGTAGAGATTACTATTAAAAATATACTATTAAGTACTATTACAGTATACTATTAAAAATGTCTCTGACTGAAGCCATTTGGATGGTTAGATTTTGTCAGCTTGTTTTCATGAATTACTTTTATATGAATAAATACAAACAGGCATATTTACTTTTATGTAACTTTCAGTCAATAGTAACCTAGTAGCTGAACCCAAGCTGTCCGCAAATCCTTAAGTGGAAAAGTTATATTCATTACGTGTTGCGTTTCATTAGAGAAATGACCACTTTCTACTCGTAGACTTACAGAATAGTATTCAACAAATGGCTATGGCCAACACTATTATTATGGTTAACTTTTATCAGTTGCTGGCTTTGATTTCTCTTTAGTGGAATAAATACGAATAGGGGTATTCAAATAGAAAGGGTTCGTTTCTTTTACGTAACTTGCAACCAATAGTACCGAAGCAGCTGAATTTGAGGTGTTTTTGAATTCCGTAAGTGGAAAGGTTAAATTCATTACTGTTCTTCATGCTTTATTTTGCTGAGAAATGGCCTATCTCAACTCAGCCTAGCACAATATTTGATAGTTTTCAAAAACTAGCTCCCAACAACACCAATACGATTGTAAGATTTTGTCAGTTTGCTTGTCTGGATTTCTAGTTAGTTGAATAAATGTAAACAGGTATATTTACTTCTATGTAGCTAAAAGTCTTATTGTACAGAATTAATATTCCTGCAGTGTAGAGGCACTGCTAAAGGTGGTGACTGTAGAGGTGGCCCCAAGAACTAATGTTTAAAAGGGTGGCATTTCAAAAATATTTACGAGAGTTTTGTGCTTTGTTTTGGATTTTAAAAATTTTTAAACACAATTTTACCCTTATCATAGAGGTATTATCCACTGCTACGCATGTGGTCACGACACGCCAGATTTCTACCTTGTATATTCGAATCACGACATATAATGTATGCCTTGTTCATATTCAAATATATTTTACTTTAACCCTCCAAGTGCATTGATGAGATATCTCGTCCAAGATCTGGTGAGTTCTGCTATGGATGAGATACCTCGTCGAGACAAAATTGCCCTATTACTCCGAAGGGAATGAAGATCCGAGTAGGGAAAACAAATTGTCCCTTGCCCAGAACTGGTGACAGTTTGGAACAGGTTTGTGTGCCAGAGGGTGATCACTACAGGGAAGTTTTTGACGCGAAGATAAACCACCAGGAGGGTTTAGAGCCATCTGTAGCGTTTCCAAACTTATTCTAGAAAATATTTAATTGTGGCCAACAAATATCGAATCATTAATAGACTGCTTACCCATCACAATCAACTTTTGAAAATAAAGTATCGTTTAATACTACATCCATGGGAATTCAAAAGTTCACACATATCAAATATACTTCACTTTAAGAACCAGCTACAGAATGTTTGAAACAGCATTTTGCACAATTTTCTCAGGCAAAGTAAACCGAATTCTACCAACGTTAATTACTATTCACTATCATCTTTAGAAAATAAATTGCTCAAACACTCAGGAGAATTTAAACCCACCAATTTCAACATATTTTACTTCAAATTTAAATTTTAAAAATGCTTCAAAGAGCAAACTGCAGTGTTTGAAATCACTTGTCCTGTAAAAATATTCACTCTGGAGAATTACGCCAAATTATAGGTTTAGTACAACAATCAGGATAAATTAAAAGCACGCACAATTCAAATATGTTTTACTTTAACAATCAACTAGTGTTTAAAACAGCTCGTTCTGAAATAAGGAGTTGTTAGGACAACAAAACTCGATTATTTCTACATTGCTTACTGTTCACTGTCACCTTTTGAAAATAAAGCATCGTTTAATACAACACCCAGGATAATTTAAAAGCCCCCAAATTCATTGTACTTTAAGAACCAACTACAGTGTTTAAAACAGATTGTTCTGAAATAAGGAGTTTTGTTAGGACAAAACCCAATTATTTTTACATTGCTTATTGCTCATTATCATCTTTAGAAAACAAATTGACGTTTAATACAATAATCAGGAGAATTTAAGAGTACAGATGATTCAAATATATTTTTTTTTACTTTAAGAAGCAAGTAGTGTGTTTAAAACAACTTGTTCTAAAATAAAGAAGTTTTTGTTTGACCAGTAAAACCCGATTATTTCTACGTTGCTTAGTGTTCACTATCATCTTTAGAAAATAAATTATAGTTTAATGCAACACTCAGGATAATTTAAAAATTCAGAGATTAACACCAATCAATTTATTCAGTGCTGTTTTCTTTGGTTGATATACGTAGCCATGTCACTATCTTTCACCAATCAGAGTGAATATAAATTGACCTCTCAAAACGAAAACAATAGCTTTCGATTTTAAATACCAAAGCTAATAAAACTGAAAGGACCATGTCCGTAAACAATAAGATTTCAAAATTTTTAACATTTCAGACATTTTCGAGAATAAAAAAAAATAATTAGTTCATACCACCGACTTAATAAAGCGACTAACTATTAATCACATTTGAGTTCTTTACTAGTTTCCTTCCAATAAATCAAGTTTTATTCCATGAGGCGTTCCACGTTTCAGAAAAATCTGATGAAAAATGCGGAAGCACTCATTATCAATGCCCGAGAAAAACTAAATTTATTTGCAGGAACAAATTAATTGATGAATGATCACCGGCAAGTTTATTCACAGAAGAAATGAACCATTTTTATTACATCACATCTAGGAGAAAAAACGCGACCAATTTCATCACGAAATCAGAACTTCGTTTTGCCCGGACCTTTCCAACCAAGTTTCCCTTTCCCAAAACTTATTGAAAGATCACTTTTTCTTTCCATAAGCTCACCCGAGAAAAAAAGTTTCGCAGAAACTGACATTTAATGCACCAGTTTACTTACAATCTCATTAACATATCCAACGCAGAAACACATAATTACAAATACCCCGCATTTGAACATGCTTGGATTAATAAATGCTCGATTTAGCATGGTTATCCAAGCCTGCCGACTCTCTCTCTCTCATAACCTCTGGCAAGTAAATCGGAATTCTAAGAAATGGGAATAAACGAATAAAATACTGTTTGGATTTTTTCTTTCTGTACTCTTATTAACCGCACATTAGATAGGAGTACTAATACTCCTTTCACACTTGAGTAACAGTTCATCTTAAGGGGCCGTTTATGAAAGAAGGGAGGATTACATAAGCCATATTTGAAGAAAAGAAATCATGTAGGCGAAGGGGAGATATAGATATTTAATGCCTTGTACCTTGAAGTGTTCGTTTGTATTAAATACGGATTTTTATTTAACTGAAGGAGTACGTGTGGGTCTGAAATATCTAAGGCTTGGGGATTTTAATTCGTAAAGAATTTGTTTGGGCTTGTTTATATAATTGATGATCGGGTTATTTGTTTGATAAAAATTGCTACTTGAAAACACATGGGCTAATTTATCAACCCTCGTGCAGGTTTATTTTCGAATTGCAAACTGCCCTGTAGTGGCCAGCCTCTGGTGCAAAAACCTGTTCCAAACTATCACCAGTTCTAGACAAAGGACAATGTGTTTTTGCTACTTGGATCTTCGTTCTCATTTGGAATAATAGGGCAGTTTTGTTTCGACGACATATCTTTTAGCAAAATTGACCAGATCTTAGACGTGATATCTCGTCGAAACCACTTGGAGGGCTAAGGCAACTTCATGAACATGATTTAGCCCTCTTGGTGGTTTATGTTCGTGTCGAAAATTATATTGTAGTGTCCAGCCTCTGGTACAAAAACCTGTTCCAGTCACCAGTTCTGGGCAAGGGACAATTTGTTTTTCTTAATTGGATCTTCATTCCCCTTGGAGTAATTTGGCAGTTTTGTCTCGACAAGATATCTCGTTCTTGGTAAATTTAACCAGATATTAGACGAGATATCTCGTTGAAACATTTGGAGAATAGCGGGCCAAGGGGTGAGACGTTCGAGCTCCTCGGAGAGTAACGTCAGATGAGAGGAAACTTGCGCGAAACGGTAAGCACAGCACGGGAGAGGTGCACAATCAGCAAACTCTGGCAGTCTGCTCAAAGCTACTGAGAGAGGAATGTAATAGCGTTGAATTAGTAATGAGTCTAGCCTTTTAACTTGAAAATAGACTGCGGAATAAATAGGAGTGCGGATTAGCAAATAGGAGTGCGGGATAGCGATTAGTAGTGTGGGATAGCAAATAGGAATACGGAATAAAAAATATAAGGAGAGTGCGAAAAAGTTAATATAAATAGAGATAGAAATAACGAATGTTAATAGGATGCAAAATAGCGAGTAAAATTAGGTTGCAAAATAGCGAATTTAAAGAGAGTGCAAAATAGCAAATATAAGAGTAAGGGTAAATAGGAATAGAAATACGGGATAGCAAATATTAATAAATTGCCAAATAGCGAATATAAATTAAAGAACTAAATAGCGTATATAAATATCGAGTATAGAGAGTGCGAAATAGCAAATATGAAAAGAGTAAGAAAATAGCAAATATGAATAGAGTAAGAAAAACGTGAATGTAAATAGAGTGCGAAATAGCTAATATAGAGTGCGAACTAAGAATATAAAGTGCAAAATAGCGAATATAAAGAGAGTGTAAAATAGTGAATGTAAATAGAATGTGAAGTAGCGATTATAAAGAGAGCGTGAAGTGTGTAGCGAATATAAGAGAGTGCGAAATAGCGAATATCAAGAGAGTGCGAAATAGCGAGTATAGTAAGAGTGCGAAATAGCGAGTATAGCAAGAGTGCGAGTATAGCTAGAGTGCAAAATAGTGTATATAAATAAAGTGCGAATAGTGAATATAAAGAGTGGCAGAAATCCAGAAGTAGAGTGCGAGAAAGCGAATATAAAGAGAGTGAAAAATAGCGAATAAAAAGAGTACAAAATAGCAAATATAGAGTAATAAATAGTGAATAGGAGTGTGGAATAGCGAATATGGATATTAAAAAATTAAAATGTTTCGGATTTTCATGATATAAATGTATTAAAAGGTCACATTTTGTTCATTTGCACTAAACTTGAGTGAATTCTGTAAGAACTCACTAAATAAACTAAGTTATTCGGGTATATAAGAGAGAATCGTTATAGATGAAAATTCAAGCATCGTCACTATTTGTAAGCTAGCGCTGTTATTACTTATTGAGTTTCAAGACTACCAGACTGCTGTGAAGAAACTTTGGCACGGGCACACAAGATACATGACATTTGAGAAAGGATTTGTGGTCTAAGTTATACTTGACCAAGGGGAATAGTAACAACAGACTACTATCAGAATTCAAATAGATATGTACCCTAGGTATTATTCTGTTCGTATTACAATTGAAATGATCGAATTATGAATTCGAGGTACATGTTTACTTTGGGACAACCGTAACATCACACAAATTATTCTGCACGGTTATGAAGAAGCTATATAAAGCAAAAAACTAGGAAACAAAATCAGAATTAAGAATTGGACTTTGCTAATTTTTGCGAATAAGTATATTTACAAATGAAACTTTAAATTCGAATCAATCAAAAATTCATTCTTCTTTAATTACTATGAAAGTACTTCAAAAAATTACGAGTCTAAGAAAATAGTTAAAACGATTCTGTGCGTCTAAAATAGACAAAATGTTGTATTCACTCCACGTTAGAATGCACCCTTTCTTTTCAAT
Source organism: Meta bourneti (assembly GCA_933210815.1). Classification (NCBI taxonomy): domain Eukaryota; kingdom Metazoa; phylum Arthropoda; class Arachnida; order Araneae; family Tetragnathidae; genus Meta; species Meta bourneti. The sequence continues at coordinate 55,583,078 of OW119934.1, read as the reverse complement.
AACAACCTTTTTTAACTATATCTACTTTTAACTGAACCTGATTTTAATTTATAATCATAACAAAACAGGATTTTTTAATTAAAGGCTAATGGAATTCATCTACAAAGGGAATGCGATTAGTTTAAGGCTTTGAGACCCAAACCCATTAAGTAAGTAAATATTTGACGTCGCCAAGAAGGCTTTTCACTGTAATATTTCATAGACCTAAGGAACTTCTCTATAAAATTTCCGCATACTGCTGCCACAATTCGAGCATTTTTAACTGATCTATGCTTCCTACAAAGAAATTCGGGCTTTGTGTATTTCAATCAACAACTACCTTAAATGTCAATAATGTAAGAAGCTTCCAAAATGACTTTTGGATGATAACAGTATGATAAAACAGCTCGATGGACCAAAACATCCACCATCATCAGGGCCAAAATAAACAAGAGAAAAATCGAGTTTAAATATGATTTCTTTGAACAGTGTTACCACGACTCGCTTCTTTTTAATCAAGCCCTTCTAGTCCACGTGTAAAGAGGCGAGGAAGCAGCAAATATATTTCTCTAGTGTGTCGGATGCATAAAAATTTACGCCATCCTCTAATGTTTAACCCAAGAATAGATCTTGCAGATTGGACCAATTTAGGTGCTTAACCCTCGAAGTGGATTGGACGAGACACCTCGTCCAAGATCTCTTGAATTTTACCAATGACGAGAGATCTCATCCAAGATTTGATGAATTTCGCCTATGACGAGATATTTCGTCCATCAAGATCGGGTCAGTTTGCTAATGATGAGATACCTCATCGAGACAAAACTGTCCTGTTACTCCAAGAGGAATGAAGATCCAAGTAGGAAAAACAAATTATCCCTTGCCTAGAACTGGTGACAGTTTGGAGGAGGTTTTTGCATCAAAGGTTGGCCATTACAGGGCAATTTTTGATGCTAAAATAATCTACCTGGTAGTTGAAATCAAAATCATGAGAAAATTCCCAACAATGTTGAGCAACGACTGATTTGTTAGTTTCCTTGTTTAGTTCTACAGAAATATTGACCAGTTTTACATAGGGTGATTTGAAGCAAGGGCAAGCCCATATTTGAAAGTTCATATTGAACCAATTACTACTCTGCTACATTAATTTTTAAACATTTCCTACATGTACCACACACTTCCAGACCTTTTATTAATATGTTTAAGCTCTTATTTGTAACTTACCATCGATATAATTTTTTTAAATAAGTACTTTTACCCCACAAGATGGGGCAAGTGCATACCAAGGACTGTTTTCTGGTTTGTAATATGAAAGTATTGTGAGTGGGGCAAGATCATGTCATTTCATTCCAGCCCTTCTTTGATGTGCGCAACTGCCTTGTCGAAATTCGAAGCGCTCCAGCTGGAAACTAATATGACTCCTTCGAATATTTCCAGCAGCTGGTAACTATTTCAATCAGACAGATTTATATTCAGCAGACACCCTTGCCCCACCTCACCCTATTATGTTTCTATCATCTTTATTTTTCATTTTTTGAAGCTTCTACTAATGAACTAACTCTACTTTTGGCCGAGGTTTTATCTTTTATATTTTAAATATCAACTTCAACTTATTAAATATATCAAAAGGCAAGTCTGAATTTTTTCCATTTTATTCCCAACTCAAATAATAAGCGATTGCATAGACCTGATTGAAATCTTTTGTGTTGTACCTTTCCATAAAAAACAAAAATATAAATTGCGTCTGATAAAAAAAATCAATTTTGAAGTTATAGCTAACTTCTCACATTGCGATGTTGCTATTAAATTTATATAGCATACGACTTTATAGTTGAGTAAATCAAGAAAAGTTTCGTTCCAGAAACGTTAATTCGTGCTCATAATAAGGACAATTTAGGAGAGGGCAACTTAAAAATATCTGCTATTATCAATAGATAGGCAGAACATGTTGTTATGAAAGTCAAAATTTTTTACTTGAATACTTCTTTAAAATCTGAACAGTACTGGGGCGTGAATGGAAAGTTGAGCGTTGCAAAAAAGTATTATAAAAAAGCGTTACAGCTGTTTCGTCTTATGATTTCAGAACTAGAAGAAACATCCAGACGCGTCGTGTTGACAAAGAATGTCCGTACATGACATGACCTTCAGACAGAATGCACATGCACACTGACAGTGGGGAGGGGGTTCGCAATATGTCTAAATTCTACGATTCTGGGCAAGCTTTGGTCAGTGTAACTTTGGATTGCCTGGAGTGAGGATTGTGCACGTGGTGTCATTCGAAAACTACCTAACTACACTACAATTAATATTTGGCAACATCAATTTATATCAAACTGCACTTTAATCTTTCAAACTGTAAATTAACTGTTGAATATTTACACACACAGTAAACAAGTGTTCAAACTTCCTATGTCTGTTTTATTCATTCCACAATCCAATATCAGGCCTGAGTATTCACGTCAAAAATACGGTTTGCATCCTTGACACAAACTACCAAATTTTTTTACTTTGTTTTGTATTGCGATAAATGGGACCAGTAAATATATGTATTTGTCTACTCTTTTCTGAAGTGACCAACACGGGTTTTATTTGTTTATCATGGATGCCATGTCATAATGGTTAATATGATATTGAGACAGCTGATTTGTTAGAAAAGGATGATTAGAAGCAGATCACTACAAATACTGATCTCATTGCTACGGAAATTTACTCTGAAAATCGAAAAGCCATAAAACATAATCTGCCCCCACATTCTTGGTATACCACAAAGAGTCGGTAGAGTCGGTAAAGAATATATATAACTTTTGTGAGAGGAGTTAAGATCTATTTAACTGGTGTATGCCCCACTCCATGAACTCCTTCCCACATTTCGGAATATTTTGATGTCTCTGTGAGACATATTTTGGGAGATCTGAAGTTGGTTGCAGTACGAATTGTACAGCATGATCTTCTGGGTGTGGTCTAGGTTAAACCTTTGCGAATTGGATTAGCAACAGAATGAGTATTTCTATCTTAATTTTCATTTAAATTATTAAAAATTATATTTGAAAATAATTTTTAAATCGTAAAATGTTTTTGAGGACAACTTGTTTAGGGTCCCACGTAGGCAGTCAACCTTAAGTATGAATCTGCGCGAACTGCATTAACCCTCATGTTGGTTGTCTCGACGAGGTATGTTGTCATTAGCAAAGCTGACCAGATCTTGATCTCGTCATCACAAAAAACAGCAATATCTTGATGGACGAGATATCTCGTCGTAATCACTTGGAGGGTTGATGAAGCGACACAAGAATACTCGGAGTTTTTAGTATAAAGGTTTCTCATTATTTTTTTATGTAGTTACTTTATTTCATTTTCCCTAATGGACAAAAAAATCTTAAAATAAAAAATTATTGTCAAAAAGTAATAACTGCATATTTCAAAACGCAATAAAAAAATTGTACTTCTCTTTTAAAACGCGTGAATAGAATCGTGTATGATTAATTTAATTTCTGTATAATTGTTTGGACACGTCAAGCAATCCCGTTCTGTGCTTGATGAGTTAACAGAATAGAACTCAGGATTAACAAATAACCGGTGTTTATTAACAAGTAACAACGGAGAGCGAAGCTGCTAGGTTGGTTCTCGGCAGGCAGTCCCCTCGCATGTGACAGATAAAACAAGAAAACAGGGGGTGACTAAGCAGCCCCTTTGAACATAAACATGCATGCGCGGTGATATCCCCGTGTGGTCGGGTTGTCCGAGCGCCATCTCGTAGAAAAATACTCGATAATAATTATGAGTTTTTAATATTTGAAACATTTATCTTATTATGGTAATCTAAAATATAATTTAATATAACCATTGCTTCCATGTTTCTACTGTACAATTCCCCTTAAGTTCTGCTTGCTGCCTCACCGTGGCGAGGGAGTGACACTGGGCAGTGTGGGCGATGTGGTTTACTCATGGTAGGGTCACCTAAGGCGTGAAGGCATTCCATTATGCCCAGCTAAAGCCTGCAGGCACAGGAGCTAAGTCAGTCCTCTACCCTTGGGTGCTCCAGTGCTTGTGACTAACAGAGGCTGCACTTTTCCTCTATACATGAGTTATGTTGCCTACTTTTGTTCATACTGCATCGTCCGTCGCGTAGGTTCAAGAGCGACGAGGTTTAGGCAGAGGACCCCGTTCGAAAAATGAGCGACAGTCACCCTCCAAATTACGACCTCTAAGGATAATACAATATAACATTAATGGAATTTCAACTAGTGTCTGACCTGGAAGATCTAAATGCTAAGCATCAAGTGTGGGGATGCTCAACTCATAATCAGAGTGGGACAAATCTCCTCCATATGGTGGATGATAGAGGATTCATTTTCCTTACCAATGGCACCCCAATTCATTCATCGTGCAGCTATAATACCTACAAAGCCCTCGATATTGCTATAGTGAATCCCGACATTTTCCCCAGTTGTACATAGACAGTTATGAATAATACTGGGAGTGACCCCTTTCCCCCCCCCCCAATCGTGACAGTAATAAAGAGGAGGCAGAATACCTTTATTAATCGCAAAAAATATTGAAATTTTAAGAAGTCGGACTGGAAGGCTTTTGATAGTTTCGTTGACACACTAGTAGCGTCGGAGCCTTTATCAAGTGAACTTGATTCCAACTGGCTTTCTTTCAGGAAGATGCTTTTCTATTCAGCAAAAAAGGCTATTTCTAGGGGCGATGTGCCGAACGAAGTTGTCCTGTATGAGACCGATCTTCAGCCTCTGAATCTTAGAAGGAACCCTGGCCTGGTAAAGTACTATAATAAAACTAGACAGGTCCTCACAACCGAACTTCGAATTTCTTGCAGCTCTGGTGTAATAACCAGACTCAAGAAAAATACTCCTTTCAGTCAGGTACAGAACGCCAATTTGATTTCCCATACTGTAAAACAGCATTCCTTGAAACAAACCATCAACCCCTCTGAAGGCCTTCCCGGGGTTTATTTTTATACTGAGTTTCGGACGCAGGTCTCCGAGAAATCTGATATTCCGGCTTGTCACCGGCAGTTCACTGGAAATTATTAATATTATTCCCGGCGAGGTTAACCTTATTTATACAGACGGTAGTAAAGACGAACACTCTCGATCCAGCAGGGGAATTTTTATTAAAGCTCGAAACAGTACTGTAAAAATCAAGAAAAGAAATCCAGACTTCAGTTCAGTTTTCAGAAGTGAGCTCATTTCCATTGATGAAGAGCTCAACTACGTCGTGTCTGTTTCGAATCCAAAGGTCTTTTGGATTTTGTCTGAGAGTCGCAGCTCCAACCAACATCTATCTAATTGGCGCAGTGTGGGAGACAATGGGGCATAGCGATCTTTAACACACACAAGCATGTCTCACCCTTCTTTGAAGTGCACCTATAGTGGATCCCTTCACACGTGGACCTCGGGGAAACGAAGTAGTGGATGATTTGGCGAAGGAGGGTGTCGATGAGCCATTGTAAGCTACTAATTGACGTTTCTTGAGCTTTACTCTATTACAAAAATCTTGACAAGAAGGCATGGATCGTTCCTCGGCATACTCTTGGTATCATGGAGATCACCACGATACCAAGACTGCGCTCTCCCCCGTTTTCAGAGGTCATCTGTGGTGCCTGACATTTTGCTGTGGTTGCACGATTCGTCCTGTTTACCTTAAATGTCAGTCTAAACAGGCCTCCCCAGCACACATTCTCGAGTGCCTAGGGTTGTCCCGAGACGACCTGTTTTCTGAATCTCTTTCGGTGTATGACTTTGTGCGGGTGAATGGCCTTGTGGATTTGGTCTTGCTGGAGCTACAGTGGAGATTAGCAACAATAGTGTAGAATAATTTCAAAGTAAATTGTTTTAAACATAAATCCCTATTCGTAAGTAATATTTTAGAGAGGTTTAAATAATATAATTTATAGTTTTTGTCTCCTACAAATATTGGTTTTCACCCAGTTACAAATTACACTTTCATCGCAAGGAATAAATTTGCATAAATCGAAATTTACAGTGAAACAAAACCGTTATTTACCGTTATATGAATATGATTCTAAGCAACCTTAGAAAAAAATGACTGATATTAATAAAATATTCATCTTAAAGCAGGTGCTTTAAACGTCTGGGGGTTCACACGCATAATTCCATATTGCATTCTGCAATCTTCCCCTGCATAACTTCTAACCAATTTTGACTTTCCTGACCAATATAATCTTTCCAAAGTATTCCATTCTAAGGAAATGAACAATGGTAGGTAGGTAGGTATTTTAATTAATGTCACACTGGAGCAACACAACGGGCTATTAAGCAATGGAATCTTTCCAAAGAATTCAATTTTAAGGACTTAAGCAATAGAATATTTCTCCATCGGACTCTATTCTAAGGAAAGGAGCAATAGAATCTTTCATAAAAATTATATTCCAAGGGAAATAAAACAGCAATAAATCTTTCCAAAGGATTATATTCTAAGGAATGAAGTAACAATAATTATTTCCAGAGGACTCTATTCTAAGTAAAGGACCAATAGAATTATTCCAAAGGATTGTAGGGGGTCATCGTGGCTCAGTGGGTGTGCCCACTGCGCTAGCAAACTTCGAATTGTAGGCGGCGCAGGTTCGATTCCTGCCAGGTGCATTCCACCCTGGGTGTATTTATCTCTTATGTGTCAGTAAAACTTTCATTGTGTGTTTGTCTATTACTTGATATTATGTCTTGTGTCTAGCGCAGCATGGCCAAATATGACCATTGCGCCATAAAACTCCAATCAGCTAACCAATCAAAGGATTATATTTTAAGTAAAGGTAATGATTCCAAAGAATCCGAATAGAAATTCTAAGAAAAGGATTAACAAATCTTTCCAAATGATTCTATTCTGCAAAATAAGTCAATAATATCGTTCTAAAGGATTGTATTCGAGTGAAAGTACCAATAGAATACTTCCAGAGTATTTTTAACTCTTTCTGAAGGTTGAAAAAATCCATGTATTCTGTCAACAAATAGATACAGTTATTTAGTCATTAAATGGTGTGTAGGGGTAAATGCAATTCTACTCTACTTAGATATCTCTCAAGGCTCAGAGGGTTAATAATTTTTAACACAGAAAACTAATTTTTTTCTATGTAAAATATCCTTTAACGCGCAGTTTTATATTGGAGAAACAGTTTTTACTTCATTTTATAAACAAATATTGCAGATTACACATTTCTAAAAGTTACTTTTTCCTGGAGCGAAATGCAAATACTCTTTATCCCAAAGTTTGTAAACAGTCCCTCACCAAACGTTTCATTTCATTCATTACGTATTAATTAGATCCCTATACAAAAATCATCAATACATTTAACAGGCCGTCAAGTGAATACAATTTATCTGCTTACCGGCATCTTCATATATGTGCAAAAACTAATTAAATTATATCAAAACGTACCATTTAATATTCATTCCCAGATCAAGCTTAATGACTAAAATATTCATTGCGCTGTATGCAACAAATTAGAAAAATTTAATCACATCTGTTCATTGCCGTGTAATGACCATGTTTGATATTTTTTAATTAATCAATCATTTTTCTGCTAACTCATGCATATTAATAAATTCGTTTCCGAAATCTGCGATTCTTTTTCATATCGTTTTATCTCTCACATTAAATGATTAGATTCGTTTATTTTAAGCAACTTCAGAGGGAGTTTTCTCTTGGGTTTCATAGTACCGGAAACTCGGCCTGAAGTTCGACTTTTAAACTAATTCCGCCACAAAATATGCAATGGCAGAGATCACGTTTCGTTATTATTTTTAATTGCTGAAATGATTAGTTGGAAAACCGAATCTCTTGCCTTTCAATTCCAAGGAACACTCATCTAGTTATTTAATAATTTTCACGGAGATAAAGTTTCAAAATCTGACTTAGAAATATACAAAAAGTTTTGATTTGCGATGTTTTAATGAGAATTGTTGTTCAAATTAGTTCATGTGTCGATTCAGATTAGATTAAATTCTATTCGGTAGATGCATTGATCATGTAAGGACTGTACATTAAAATTTTAATAACAAACATAGGTTTCGTTTACGCAGTATATATATATATATACGTTTTTAAATCCATACCTTTAAGTATATTGGGGATTGATATTCAATACAAAGCCTACAAAAATGCTATTTTGATTTTCAATGTTTAATGAGAGTGTTTTCAAATAAATTCATGTTTCTAATCAAATTAGCCCAAATTCTATTAAATTGCTGCATTTACCATTAACGTTCGTTTAATGACATGTATAGATTTCGATCGTACGCAGTATATACACGCATTTAAATGTTTTCCTATAAGTATGTTGGGGATTGATATTCAGTAAAAAGCCTACAGATATCTTATTTCGATTTGCGATGTTTTAATGAGAGGTTTCGTTCAAATTAATTCATGTGTCTAGTCAAATTAACCAAAATTCGGATGATGCATTTATCGATTGAAAGCGATTGCACATCCAATGTTTAATAAAAATGTAGGTTTCGATCTCAAGACGTATATATGTGTTTAAAATGCATACTTTTGAGTATGTTGGGATTGATATTCAATTCAAAGGCTATAAATATGTAAGGAAGCTGAGGCAGGGTGTAATATTTGGAATTTTGCGCGAATCAACTATAAAAACAATTACATGAATGTCAAAGTATCTTTCCTATGTTGATACTTTCAACTAATAGCCTTTGTGATTTTGAGCGGTAGATTTTCAGCACCACATTTGGTTTAACGATATTTCTTTATTTTCAGCTATTTTTCGCCGCTTTTTATGCATGTATTTTAATTCAGTACTTTGTTGCATATGTAATATAGTGGTAATTAAAGTGTTTCAGTGTCGATAGATTAGTGCTATTCAAGCTTATTTATGAAGTTTCAAATAAGTCTGGAATATTGATCTAATCTTTACTTAACATTACGAAGATGTGTAATAATTTCGTTTAAGTAGTAGTTATACAGCATTTAAAGTGTTTCATAATCTACACATTAGCTTTATTGACACTTATTTAGTAGGATACATATACTTGGAGTCTTGATCTAATTTTTGTTAGACCCTACGGTAAATTGTAGTAATTATGTTTAAGGGGGAGTTATACAGTATGTAAAGTTCATTGTCTACATAATAGCGCTCTTGATACTTATTTGGTAGGTTAGATACGCCTAAAATATTTGGTTCCAAAAATCAAAATTCAAAATACGAGAACTATATAATTGCAATAGATTCTACATTCAATAACTTAATTCAAAGTCGAATTTCTTTTAATGTAACATCAAAGCAAATGTGCTGGTACGTCTGTTACATGATTTTTTTAACTGCATTTCATAAGAATATCAAGTAATAAAACCTTCTACGAGAATTTCTCTTTTGAAACCACTGCATACTTTGCCAAATGAATTTTGATTTTTATATAAAGCAGATTGTATATTTAAATTAGATAACGACTTGTGTAGGCATAGTCTCATCGAAACTTGTAACTTAATATCAAAAATAAGTTAAATACAAAGGAAGCGAGGTTATTCAAGATGGAATATGTGTATAGGTAAAAGATAAGATTTCATTACTGTATAAAAATGTCTACTAAAATGCACAGATATTGATCTTCCGTGCAACCTAATTTAATAGACGAAACGCATTCCTCTTTGGATAGATATCACTCCCTTCTAAGTATATGAAAATCTTTTGTGAATAATTTAAATAAAGGAAATATTTTAATCAGAAATGTAGTTAGCAAAGAAACATTTTCCAGTACATAACACAGAATCTTGATTAAAAAGGTAAGAAAATAAACTAAGAATATTTTACAAGCGAAAACATACAAGGAACTTTGCTGCAATCTATGACTTAGCTCATTAGTGAAGGTTTAGTGTGTTTCAAGTAGTAGAAGTTGTAATATTTTTATTGATTCATGTTATTAAATAAATTATTCTTATTTTAGATTGTGATTAATAAAATCCCCTAGAAATATGCCGGAAAATATTTACTTTAAATGCTAAAATCTATTTTCTATACCATTGCACAATTATAAACACAAAGATAAATTTAAAAAATATTAATATCAATATTTATGATATCAGTGCATTCAATTCATATTACTTCCTCATTGAAAGAACATTTTACATTTACTATGTAATAATTCAATATATCACTCATTACAGTATAATTGTAATAATCAGGGACAAACTTGCACGAGTCCTTAATTTCAAGGATCAAAATCAATTTTTAAGAAGTGTAAAGAAAAGACTAAAAATCTTAGTTTTGAATAAGATAACGTTATGTATTCTTAAACCGTCCATTGTAAGACAAAAAAACACAATTTGAAATATTGAAAGGAAATGGTACTTTATTTTAACATATTAATTAAGGCACGTATTTCGTAGTTGAAAACAAGTTGAATTACCGACAGGATTTATGAAATTAAATAAGGTTTAAATGAGGCTCAGTTATTTTCCCTATATTTTGAAGCAATCCTTTTCCAACATAATTTAGATACATCATAGTAATTATTCTTGAACTGGAGCAAATCACTTAGAATTCCTAAAGATGAATTTTCTAAATTCCTAATAAGGAATTTTCTAAATTCCTAAAAAGGAATTTCCTAAATTCCTAAAAAGGAATTTTCTAAATTCCTAAGAATGAATTTTCTAAATTCCTAAAATTTAATCGCCCTATTTGAAGCAATCCTTTTCCATCATAATTTATATACATCATAGTAATTGTTCTCGAACAGAAGCAAATCGCTTAGAATTCTTAAAAATTAATTTTCCATTGGCATATTTTTCTATACGCAAGCCAGCCTTGTATATAAGCTAAATTATGAAATATATTTACATTTTAATATAAAATAGGCCAACATAAAAGTGAAAAAATTTTGTAAATTATACAAGCTTTAGAAAAAGCGAGCAAGCAATGTCTAACAATGCGTTCAGACACCATTAATATTGAAATGTCCCAAGGATTCGCCAAATTGATCTGTCAACATTTCAAAGTTTTAAAAAAGTTTTCAATCTGTTCTCCTTGACATATTATCTACGCGTTTTCGGACGAAAGCGTTCTGCTTTCAACTGTTTTTCTCTCTCATTTTCAATTCTTTTTATTCCTATCTGAACAGTGTCAGCGAAAAATAAAATGATAGAGAAAGAATTATCAAACTTTTCGACAGCATATCCACAAGCACAAGAGATATCATTTTTATTTTAAATCAATACATGAGGAGCCCAGCAACACGGGTTTTTAGCGAAATCGTTTATTTGAAATTTAGATAGGCTTAAGTTCAAAACGCGATATCACATTTGTAGGTAATAGCTAGAGCAAAAGCTATATCCCAGACTAGAAACTTGTATTTTATACCAAAACCATAAAAATTTACTACCTTATTTCTTCAAGCTTCTATTACTACTTTCAGGAGCAAGATCCTTTGGAAATTTATCACCCACGTTCAGTAGCGTGGGAAGAGATATTTGCTCTATGTGGCGCTTTTAGTTTCATAAATTTAGATCTCTTACAAGAGAAGAAATAGATCAAACTGTTAGGAACGTGTCGCAATACAAGCTTCGTCGTTTATCCGCAGATTTGCAGACTTCGGAAAATAAATTCTCAACTCGACACAAGGGTAAGAGAAAAACAACTCGGGGTGTTTTTATTCGTCATGCTTTTTTAAATGCTTCTCAGAGAGAGACAAGCACTTAATCCTCCAAGTGATTTTGACGAGATATCTCGTCCATAAAGATTTTATCGATTTCTCTAATGACGAGATATCTCGTCGAGATAAAACTGCCCTATTTCTCCAAGGGAATAAAGTTTCAAGTGGAAAACAAAGTGTCCCTTGCTCAGAGCTGGTGACGATTTGGAACTGGTTTTTGCATCAGAGGCTGGTCATTACAGGGCAGTTTAGACGCGAAGATAAATCATCAGACATCGGGAGGGTTAAAGACAGAGAGACGGAAAAAGAAAATGACAGATAGAGAGACAAATAGACATGACAAAGACAGAGATACAGACAAGCAGAGACAGATAGGTATACAGAAATACGTACCAAAACAGAGACAGTCAGAGACAGAATAAGACACAAACAAAGGGACATGCATAGAGACGGAAAGGTAGACAGAGATATGTGGAGAGACAGAAAGTTGAAAAGGGACAAATACAGAAAGATAGTCATAGAGACATAGGTAGAGACAAAGAAAGAGAGCCAGGGACAGGGGAGAGAAGTGCACTGCATATTTACGCTTCAAGGTTAAAGTCATGAACGTTCTGAAGATTATAAAATTGTTTTCACGTAATCACTTCGGAGAAATTTAGTTGTTTCGTATTAATTTCCAGCAACAATTATACGTTTTTCAAAATTGTACTATCTACGGACGTCCTAATATTTACAAAGAAATGATATCATACGGTCGTCCTAGTGTTTGCACCAGATGTCGAAATGTCCATAAACTGCACCAGATGTCGTTGGTGTCATTTCGACACGAGAGCTCGTTTGTCGATTTCTCCAAATCGCATTTTTTGATCGGATTTTGAAAATTACTGCACTTTATCATTTTACCAACTAAGCACAGAGCAGAAATTTTTATTTGTGTAGTTAAATTTAGAAAAACTATACAGTTAATCTTACCAATAACATCCGCTAGTGTCCTTTCGAGACCAAGACAAAATTTTTCGGTCTAAATGGCTCTAGTTCGGCAAAAAATAACCATAAAAGTAGCAAAATAAGAATTCTAACTACAATTAATATAACAGCGCTTCTTTATCGTTTGTTTGACCTCGAATACGTCAACATCGTCCTTTCAAAGGCCTTCGGGATTGATCTCGGACCGTCGCCAAAAGCCCGTTGTGTTCCTCAAGTGCTACGTTAATTCAACTACCTACCTAACTTTCTGTTATAAGTAACCCGAGTTGTTACATTAAGGTTTGTCATCATTCTGAAGACACGACGAACTCTGCTAACAGTATTCTGTCTTGTGGTGCTTTTGATACGAAATTTTCGATGGATACTTGTGTATGTTTTTAGTTTTGATTGGAGGCTGTAATAACATTTTTTGATATAAAACAATTAAACTCTTCAGCGAAGACCTTGCCTAGTTTAATAAAGCTATTTTTGTTTATATTATTTTAAAACATGCATTGGAAACTAGGATTAAACAGCAATTATTTTTTATACAAATAATTCGAGGTACAATTGAATTTAAGCAACGCATATACGCAAAATCAACAACGGAAGATAATTTAAAATAAAAATTCCCTTCAAGCAATTTTTGCTTTGTTGTTAAGAGCTCTTCAATGCATTTTAATTAAATTTCCATCTCAAGTAGTAAATGAATACTTTATGTCGCATGCAGTTTAGCATTTTTTTAATCTTGTAATTTATACAAAAGCAAAGTTTTGGAATTGTACTCATCAATATTTTTAAAATCCTTTGGTTTTAAAAACCGTATTTATCATTTAAACCGAACACAAACCATCCATATTTTTATGAAGCATTTTATTCCACTCAACGTTTCTCCATGCCAGTTCAAATCCGAGCGATTCATTTTTTCCATTCCCGCTTATATGGCGAATTTTACATTTACGACTGTTGGAATTAAATTTAATAAATGAAAATCCCAGCGAGGGGTATTTTGGCTATCTCGATACGCCGCAACATCTGGTATCTTAGTAATGTTTATGATAACTAAAAACTGAAATGAAAACAAAACGAACCTTTTCACTCCCATGGTTAATTGCATCTGCTGTAATTATTTATTTAAGAATCTCTTTCTGGGGTAAATAAAAAAACGGATCGTGTATGGACGACGTGATCCGTCTGCTGGTTCCTCCTTCTCCGTCGAGAAGTTAATTAATGTGTTTCATTTTAATTCACTGCCTCCCTCTCTTGTTTAAGCGAATTATACTTTTTTCCAGCACAGATTCGGCACAAAAGAAAAAAAGGGAAATATTTTTGAATCTTTCAAATGAAGAGTGTTAAAACAAGTTCTTCCAACTCGAGAGTTAGAAGTTAGAGAATTGTCCGCGTTTTTAAAGTCAGGCAGCGCTTGCTGCGTTTCCATACCAGCTCAGAACCGAAGTTACTTTTGAAAACTACTACTCGGTCTTGTAAGTCAGCTTTTGGATATCATTGATAAGTGTATCGGAATTTGGATCTCTGTATGCTACTAGGTGATAATGGTTCTTGCAACTGGATCTTTAGAAGTTAGGGAATTGTCTGCGTTTTTAGAGTCAGGAAACACTAGCTTTATTTCCGTACCAGTTCAGAAATGAAGTCACTTTTTCAAAAGTACTGCTTAGTCTTATAAGAGAGCTTTTTTAGATATTGGTAAGTGTGTATATCGGAATTTGGACCTCTGTATATTCAAAGTCAGACAGTTCTTGCCTTGCTTCCACATACCAGTTCAGAGGCAAAGTCACTCTTTCAAAAATACAATTTGGTCTAATAAGTGAGATTTTGGATATTATTGATAAGTGTAATTGGAATTTGGATCACTGTATATTATTAGGTAATAATGGTTCTTGCAACTGTAGAGTTAGAAATTAGAGAATTGTATGCGTTTTCTAAGTCATACAGTTCCTGCATTGTTTCATGTAAGTTTTAAAGCAGTTCTTCGTATGAAAGACTTATAAGTACACGTCATTAACAAGTGTACATAGAATTTGCGTATTTGTTTCATTATTAGTTGATAATGGTGCTTTTAACAAAGTTTTGCGATTCTAACTTAGAAGTTAGATAACCATCTGCGCTTACAAAGTTAGTCAGTTCTTGCCTTCTATCTATGCCAGCTCAGAAGCAAAGTTACTCGGTCAAAAGTACAACTACGTCTATAAATGCGTTTCTTGATATTGAGACGTGCATAGGAATTCGGATCGCTTTTCAATTTTAGGTGATAACGGCCCTTGCAAACTAGGCATTAGAAGTTAGATAATTGTTTGCGTTTTGAAAGTCAGTTCTTGGCTTGTTACCATGCCAGCTCAGAAGCAGACACTCGTTGAGAAGAAATTAATTTTATTAACACACTTCTCGATATCATTGACAAGTGTACTGGGAATTTGGATCTTCGTTCGATCAGATAATAATGATTCGGTAGAGAATCACACTGAGCAAGATGAATTTCTCGATTCGTCAATATCTTCAAATCTAGTGTAGTTTTAACTTTGCATACACATCAGTCAAGAAGACAGTGAAGTCAAATATTTTTAATGTCAAGAAGACAGTGAAGTCAAATATTTTTAATTGTTTTGAATTCTCTTTCTGGTTATCCAAAATTCCTGAAATGTTGATAATTGTAGTTTTTCTACTAGAGCAAGTAAAATGTAAAAACGTTTTAAGGAATTTTCATAATTGTGATAGATTGATGCTTTTAACCTGAATCGTGGAATTCAAAATACACTCAAAAACGAAAATTAAGCCAAAAATGAACACAGCACATATAGCATGGTCCTAGTATTGTTAATTTAGTACTAGGAACATTAGTCTATATCAGCAATTTTCAATCGGGGTTGGCCGCGGCACACTGGTGTGACGCAAACCTGGCACTGGTGTGTCTTTCGGATGGTGAAATGGTTTATACTGTGTAAGATTTATTTCATTTCAAAGGGTTTAGTTTTGAACTTATGACAGGTGTGTTCGAGAATAATTTCAAGCAATACCCGTACAAATAATTTTGAGTATTTCAAAGTATAAATGAATTGTTTCAAAAATATTTTAAAAAAATCACTTTAGAGTAAAAAGGGTTGTTAATTACAATTATTTTTTCGTAAATTAATGAATATTATACCTACTTTTTTGGCAGATTGTCAAAGAATTGATTAGTTTATGGGTGCCATAAGATGAAAAGGGTTGAAAATCACTACTCTATATCTTCCGTATCAGGACAAAAGGAGTTAAGTAGTCAAAATGGCTACTTCTCAGAATCTTTAAGTTGAATATTCTCTTTCTCACAAATATCCAGGAAGAAAAAGAAGCATGTCATGATATAAATAATTGTAATTTAGATACGAAGATTAATTTAGTTTTATTTTAAGCATATTATATTATTTTTAAATTATAACGATGCACTTGACTCTTTTGGACCCATCACATATCAGACTTAACCCCTTTTGCCCTGACACGGAAGATAAAACAAAAACATAAATAATTAAACCATCTTATTCTGAATAAACCGAAATATTACAGCAACGGAGAAAAGAATAAAACCAGTATTTTTAAGTCGCGGATTAACCCACGCCCGAATGAGCAAGAACTTTCGTTTCAAAAATAATGCATCATGCAGGAAATCGATATAGAAGTCTACTAGTTTGAGAGAATTACCAGTCGTAAACGACGCTTAAAGAGGGGCCCCTCCACCACACCCCCTGCAACACTTCGAAATCTATTTCTTCCGGTTCGCACCAATAAAACGCGAAGGAAGCTTTACGAGTTATTCCAGGACAAGTGAAAAGGGATGAAAATAAACAATCTTCAATTGCGTCGCATTGAGTTCGCGAATTTGAGTCATTCTGATGGGGGAAAGGCTGCATATGAATTCCTATCTCCGAAAGATGCTCCCAGCTGTAAGCAACATTTAAGCTGCAGTAGGAAATGAACAAAAGCATCGCGCAATTTTTCCGTCGACTGAAAACAAAATTTGTTTCTTCAAGTCAAACAGAGGCAATATATTGCTTTTAAAAATGAGCGCCATCACGGGAAAGTTTCGAACGCGGGAACAAGAGCTGAGGAAATCGGAAACTTTCGCAGCTGATAGATGGTAACCGACCGTGTAACTAGGCAGCCTTTTGTCTTTCTGCTGCTTGCTGGAGAATTGATTCACGGCGAGATATGCAAGGCAGCGTCTCGTTTACGAATGTTCACTGGCTTTTTTTAGTGAGCTCTAAGCGCTCTCTCTTCACGCCAATGTTTCAAATGTCATGAATTTATTCTTCCTGTCAAATACGCTCACCTCAGCCGAGAAATATGACGATTGCTCAAAACATTGTTAAGGATTTCTTCTTTCTTTCCTTCTGCATTCGAGGAATATCTCGAGAAAACAAATAATCAAAAAGAACTTAAGGCTGCGAATGTTTTGGGTGGGGAGAACGCGCTGTTTGTATTCCATCTCGTTCTTTTTTGCGAGCAACGGACTGGGAAGACTGAGTTTAAAAGATGAAATTGATGACTTACGTTTTCTATTTCGGAGCGCAAAAACAATGAAAAATATCGGCCACTGTTTTTGCACGAGGCGAGAACTTTTTCTCGAATAAAAGATTTGGGTTCGGTATTTACTTGCATTGATACAAAAGTAAGAGCACTGGAATGTTTGAGTCTAATCGTTTTATTATTGTCCGGATTTGTACTAGAGTAGTTAAGGGCACACACTACATTTTAAACAATTATTTTTGATTTTACGTTTAGAGCAAAATGTTTTTAGTGTACCTTATTTCAATACTTGAAGCAACATTTAAGCTGCAATAGGAAATGAACAAAAGCATCGCGCCATTTTTCCGTCGACTAAAAACAAAATTTGTTTTATTTTTCAAGTTAAACAGAGGCAATATATTGCTTTTAAAATTGATATACATTACAAGAGGACAAAATTAATGTAGACAACAATTTAAAAATTCCCACTGAGTTTAGAAGATGAAATCGGTGACAGGTTTTCTATTTCGTGGCGCAAAAACAATGAAATATATCGGCCCTGTTTTGCTCGAGGCGAGAACTTTTTCTCGAATGTAAAAAGATTTGCGTTTGGTATTTACTTGCATTGATAGAAAAGTAAGAGCACTGGAAAGTTTGAGTAATCGTTTTATTATTGTCCGGATTTGTACTAGAGTAGTTAAGAGCGCACATTGCCCTTAAATAATTGTTTTAGATTTTAAGTTTAAGGCAAAATGTTTTAGTGTACCCTATATTTCAATACCTGAAATATACAATACAAGAAGAAAAAAATATTTGTAAACAATAATTTAAAACATTTCGACAGTGACACGTTTTAATTTCGGGGTGCAAAAATATGCAAAATATCGACGATTGTTTTTGCACGAGAGAACTTTTTCTCGAATGTAAAAATATTTTGGTTCGGAAAATTTGTATTGGTAGAAAAGTAAGAGCACGGAAAGTTTGAGTCTCATCGTTTTATTATTGTCTAGATTTGTATTAGAGTAGTTAAAGGCACACAGTACCCTTTAAACAATCTCGAAATGTTTTAATGTACTTCATTTCAATACCTGAAAATACATGATAGAAAATTATTTATGTAAACAATAATTAAAAATTTCTGACTGAGTTTAAAAGATAAAATTGGTGACGTGTTTCAGTTTCGGGGCGCAAAAACAATGAAAAATATCGGTCACTGCTTTTGTACAAGGCGAGAGCTTTTCTCGAATGTAAAAAGATTTTGGTTTAGATTTTGCTGGCATTGATATGGAAGTAAGAGTACTGGAGTGGAAAGTTTGAGTCTAATCGTCTTATTATTCTCTAAATTTGTACTAGAGTAGTTAAGGGCACACAGTACCCTTTAAACAATTGAGGTGTTGGAGTTGAGGAGGTAAGCGCCAAAAACTAAATTTTACGGGATAAGCAAAAACCATATAGAAACATAGGAAAAGAAAGTAACACCCGTTTTCAACTCACAAATTTATTAATAATTAATAAAATTTATCAGTTGAAAACCGGTGTTACTTTCTTTTCCTATGTTCCTATATGGATTTTTGCTTGTCCTGTAAAATTTAGTTTTGGGCGCTTACCTCCTTTTCAAAGTCAACGCTTCAATTATTTTATGTTGTACGTTACACCCAACTATTTTCGTGTACCTTTTTACAATACATCAACTATATGTTACAAAAGAAAATTATCTTTACAGAGACAATAATTAAAATCGTATTTAATATAAAGTATTTCAATATTTTAAAATACCTACTCTTGCAATTTCAATTTTTTTTATTATTTTCCTTGAAGTGTTACGTTTGTCACGTTTTTGCGCATGAGTTTGCATGTACTTTGTTATTATTAGTAGTATGTGCATTATTTCTATTTTAAATACTTTTATAATAGACACTACAAAAACAGGGAAACAAATATAATTGATTTTATCCTTTTTTTAATTAACTTTTTCTAAATTCTCATTTCATGCACAAAGTTATCAAATACACCATAGAAAATAACCACAAAATGTTTCAAATTTCTACATTAAATACGAAAAATCTTTAGCATTTTAAATACCCTTTAGTTATGAAAACAAAGCTGAGAAAAAATTAGTTTAAAAGTTAGTTGATTTTACTCCTGCATGGTAAGACTAATAACTCGTCAAATAATGTAGCTACAGCTATGAAATTTTGCACTCGTATCACTTAAAGCATGCAAGTAATATAAGGCTGTACAAAAGTTTGATATTAAGGGTCAATTTTAAGGTTTCGTGTCCCCTTAACCTTAGCGAAACGGAAGTAAAAACCGAATTACTGTTGCAAACCCCCATGTGGTTTCGACGATATATCTCGTCCATTATCTCGTATCCAGAATTAAATCGTAAATCATCTGATCAATATACATATATTGCAAATGCAGGCCAATGTGAACTTGTTAAGCGAAGTGCTTTAGTCATCATGGCATTACAAGGACGGAATTGTCAACAACTTTGCGTTAACTTGGTGCTCCACGGGTATGGGTTCAAGTTGCACCTCACATACATACCATATATTCAATTCACAACCCGTTAATGGGGATAGTTGAATTAATGTCGCACCTGGACTAACGCTACGGGCTATTGCAACGGTCTGGGATAAATACAGTAGAGAAAGAACCGAGGACAACAACTCGTAATTTTGAACCACGTTCAGATAACGCGAGGTCACACCTTAGCCAATCTTCCACACCACGCCAACGTGAGGGCAAATGAGGCGACGACATGTTTGATTAAAACATTTTTAGGTGACAAAATACACTGCTGGCCACCGTAAATGCAACACCCTGAAGGAAGCATGCAAATAATATGAAATTTACAACATGCATTAGCGGAGGTGAGATATGCAAATGATTAGAATTTCAGCGCAGACGCACATCACGCGCGCCTGTGGCGCCACTTCAAAGCGCTATTTAAGGCTTGGAGATTTCGACGATTTCAAGTACGGCAATTGTGTTTTTCTTGTGGTTTTTTCAAAAAAACGATCAATTATGCCTCGTAGAAAACAGCGATCATCTTTTGATCAAGTATCCGAGTTCGACAGAGGAAGGATAGTGGCCTACCGAGATTGTGGATTATCTTTCAGGGAAATCGGTAGTCGTGTTGGACGAAACCAAACAACTGTAATGCGGATATGTGATCGTTGGATGCAGGAGGGTACGACGGACCGACGTGTTTGATCGCATCCACCTCAGTGCACCACTTCACGTGATGACAGGCATATTGTGCGTATGGCAGTGACGGATCGCTCAGCCGCATCACGAACCATAGCACAGCACATTCAGTCTGTACCGCATCATCCAGTGTCTGCGCGTACCATTCGACGCCGTTTACAGCAGAGTGGTCTGTCCGCAAGACGTCCATTGCTTCGTCTACCCTTGACGCAGAACCACAGACGTTTCCGCCGCCAATGGTGCGATGAAAGAAGGATGTGGACGGCAGAATGGAATGAAATTGTCTTTACTGACGAGTCACGCTTCTGTCTGCAACACCACGATGGTCGGATTCGAGTCTGGAGACACCGTGGAGAGAGGATGCTGAACAGCTGCGTTATGCACCGCCACACTGGTCCTGCACCGGGTATTATGGTATGGGGCGGTATTGGATATCACTCTCGCACTCCTCTAGTACGCATTGCCGGTACTTTAAACAGCCAGCGCTACATCTCCGAGGTGTTGGAGCCAGTTGTCCTTCCTTACCTTCAGGGCTTGCCCACAGCCATATTTCAACAGGATAATGCGCGACCACACGTGGCACGCATTGTCCAAGGGTTCTTCGTCAATCGCCAGATTGAATGGCTTCCCTGGCCAGCTCGCTCTCCGGATCTTTCGCCGATAGAAAACATGTGGTCCATGGTTGCTCAACGATTGACCCAGAATACATCCCCAGCTGCCACACCAGATCAACTTTGGCAACGTGTGGAAGCTGCTTGGTCTGCTGTACCCCAAGAACACATCCAAAGTCTCTTTGAATCAATGCCGAGGTGTGTGGCAGCGGTGATCTCCAACAATGGCGGCTACTCTGGCTACTGATTTTGGCAGGAACCACACTTCACAGAAGTCTATAAATTTAATCATTTGATACTTGATCAACATGTTATCTACAAAATAAATTTTGTTGTGATATCTCTTGTCTTTCTTGGTGTTGCAATTTGGGTGGCCAGCAGTGTATTTCAGCATCTATTACCACACTTGTTCCTCAATGCCTCCTATTTCCCCTGGAGGCAGCATTGCCCTCCAAGATTCCTTTTCAGCGCCCACAAAGGATGGTAGAGTTCATTTTAAGAAACGCTGTTTTGGGGTAACGAGAGTGTCGACCGTTCGAGTGTTAATGGAAGTATCAAATGAAAATACTATTGCTATATTAGTCTTAATATTCCTAGAATATTTACACTAGTCTTCGCACTTACAGTAGCGGTGAAGCGCCAGGGACCAGGGTTCACCCTGAAAGGTTGAAACAGTACGCTTATCTTAAATGCACCTTTATAGTACTACGTAAAAAACAAAGCAACTCTGCTTTTACATTTTTTTATATTATCTGGAGCATTGACTGTTGGTGCATGTTTAGCAGTTTTATACGATTATCTAGTAATAACCCCACCTATGGATTAGAAAGAGGTGAGATCGGTTGGAAAGTACACTGATGTAGCAAGCACCCGACAAGATACTGAAAATGTGAAGACCAGAAAGGCACATATATAACTTGATGGTATACATCTGAGACGATTCTTCTTAAGGAGACTCGAGCATTAATTGCAAGTGAAATCATGTTGCATTCTAAGTTAATAGTAACAGACGTTAATGTAGCGAACTCGTAAATTTGTCTAATCTTCGTGGATAACAAGTTTTGCATATAATAGAGAAAGACTTAGGAAAAGTGAGATGTATTTCCCACCTACATTTGTATCCAAAATTGAATAATTGTTAAAGCTATACGAAATGAATGGTTGAAACACACAAAAACGTATCTTTTTATGTATATTAATCACACACTAACCTCTAACTCCATTCTCTGTATGCAAAAGCGGGGCAAAGCCTGCATCAGTGTTCGAGGTGGTTATACAGCTTACAAGGACCACCTTCTCTCTTTTATTAAGTTTTCATAGTTACTCTTCTGTCTCATGGAAACCTGTGCAATGTCACTTCTTCAGTTCAAATATATTTTTTACTGTTCGCTTCTGTTCTTGTTATCGTTTTGTTTTTACTCATTTATTCGATAACTCTCGGAATACCTTATGTATCACTTTCCCACATTTAGGTCACTGCACTGCAAAGTAGCCGCTGAAACCTTTGCTGTTCCTGAACGCTCCTGGTGGTTGTTTTGACGAGGTATCTCGCTATTAGCAAAACTGACCAGATCTTGCTAGAGGAAATATCTCGTCATTAGAAGAAAACTGACCCGATTTTGATCTCGACATTAGAAGAAACTTGTCCAAATCTTGATCTCGTCATTAGAAGAAACTGACCAGGTCTTGATCTCGTTCTTAGAAGAAAACTGACCAGATCTTCATCTCGTCGTCATCGAAAAATTTTCAATATCTTGATACCGAGATACCTCGTCTTCAGCAAAATTGGTCTGATATTGATGGGCGAGATATCTCGTCGAAACAATGTTTAGAGTTAAGTTTTACACGCCAGTGTATTCAGGTTTCTAGTACTCTAGTACCAGTAAAATGGGTACCACATATACCTATGTGGGGGCTCTGTCCTACTAGGGCTTGAACACAGGTAACGATGTACTTGTTTTGGAGATTGGTGAGAATTACCGTTACCGAAACATCATAACCCGTATCTTTAGTTACAATATTTGTTATTATTTAACTTTTATTTGCTTTGTTTTAAGACTTTAGGCGTCAATTCTTACGATGACTGTAACAGCAAATGTGTGTATGGGGCGTATACCACCAGAAATCTAATCTGTACAAGGAACTTTCGTCTTATGGTCTAAAATTAAAAAAATGCCAGTAAATAAAATGTCCCATCCCAAAACCGATTATTTTTTATTGTTTCATGATTTATGTGAAAACGGATTACTGTTCCAAAATTAAAATATAAATTTATCTTTTCTCGAGAGATAGCGATCGAAGACAGTTAATGGTTGGAGACAATCTTTGGAAAACAAACGAATTGAGCTATATATTTCGATTTAAGCGAGAAAAACCCAAAAGTATACAAAAGTTCTATTTCAAAAAGTGTTTAATAAAAACAGTCTCGTTTTGCTACATTTTATGATTTCATTATTAGAATAGAAGTTAAAATTCCGAGGTATTTTTCATTCAAAATAAGATCTAACCGGTTCGCCACTTTAGATAAATATTTGACTGATATGAATTGTACAGTACTGCAGAAATTTACGACGCATGTTACAAAATTTAGGTAAATCCCATAACCACGCCTGGTCGGGGTCTCACGCTAAGAATAATTTAGAAATAAAAACAGGTTTTAACAAGTGGTTGTCTCGACTTATCATCTCGTCATTTGTAAAAACAAACAGATCATGATAAACGATCTATCTCGTTATTAAAAGAAAACTGACCAGATATTAATCTCACCATCATCAGAAAATCGGCAATATCTTGATGACGAGATATCTCATTAGTGAACTTGGTCAGGTCTTGATAGACGAAATATCTCATCAAAACCACTTGAAGGATTAAGAATTTCCGTCGGTAATTTATTGTTACTGAAAATGATGGTAAATTTCAAAGCATAGCTCTTGTTTGGCATGTTTAGAAATTATCAAAACATAAAATCTTCTTAAAATGAAATCAAATCCTGATTGTTCCACTGCAATCCTTAATAAATAATAAGTCAAAAATTTAAAAAACATAATGGTCGCTATTTACGATGGTAAAATTAATATTCTGTCATTTAAATAAAGGTGTAGAATAATAGCACCTCCGTTTGCAGCGAAGTGGCAAGGTGTTGACATTAATATCTTCAACGCATTAAAAATTGAGTAAGTGCTTCATTAATTTAAGGATTAATGCTTTAGGCAATCCTGGTGCACATTACCATCTCAAACACTATGCACATTTCTAGGGTCCCAATATTTCCCTGAGCACATTGTCATAATACCGGTGGAATAGGCACCATAGTACCTGTGAAATAGGTACTACAGTACCCAAAATTCACTATGTTGGGCTATATCCTATACTATGGTCTCTCTTAAGTAGGCTCACAAGAAATTAACAAAACATCAAACTTTTTTTAAAAATGGAGTCAAATCTATTTAGTTGTGCTGCAATTCTTAACCCTCCAAGTAGATTCGACGATATATATCGTCCATCAAGAACTGATCGGTTGTGCTAATGACGAGATATCTCGTCATCAAGATGTACATTTTTATGACTGATGAGATCCAAGATCTGATAAGTTTTTCTGTAATGACCAGATATCTCGTACATCAAATATCTGGTCAGTTTTGCCAATGACGAGATACCTCATTGAGACAACCACCAGGAGTGCTGAAAAATACTAAATTTAATACTTTAAAAGTTAATGCATCACCCCTATTCAGGGCAATAAAATTAATATTCATAGCCATTTAAATACAGGTGTAGAATAACAGCACCTCTTTTCGCAGCGAGGTGGTAAAGCGTTGACATTAACGTCTTCAGCGCATTAAAAATTGAATAAACGCCTCATTAATTGAAGGATTAACACTTGAGGCAATCCTTGAAAAATCCTGGTCAGCTGAAACGAGAAGCGAAAGGTGTGTCTTAAGTTGGCATTTAGTTGCAGGAGCTTCTGCCTTTCCGAAGCTCGCTGACAAAGAACCGGAATTGTCAGATCTTCAAAAGCTAATTCGGTTTCCTTCCTTAATGGGTCTTAAGCTTTCTCGTGTTTCTTTGGAAAACTTCTCGTCTCAACCAATGTTGGAGCATTTAGAGGTATGTTAGATAAATCCCTTGAATATAAGCGGCTTTTGGGATTTTTCTGCTTCTCAGAGGGAAGCATGAGAAGAATTTTCTGCTCAGTTAGTAGAAGATGCTGACTGGATTTTTCTCGAAGATTTAGCGACAAAAACCTTAGTGGGGCATTTGTTATATACTTATTTATGATCAGGTTTTAACAATTTGTAAAGCCTTCTACTGGAGAGCTTAAATTCAAAAAGAACCAGATGACAGCAAAAGAACTTCTCTGGTTTGTAAGGGCATTTTTTTTCCTGTGGCTTTCAAATCATATTACATACCGGAATAAGTGCCATAGTACCGGTGGAATAGGTTCCATAGTACCGGTGGAATAGGTGCCATAGTACCGGTGGAATAGGTGCCAAAGTACCCAAAATTCATTATGTTGGGCTCTATCCTGCACTATGGTCTCTCATAAGTAGACTCACACGAAATTAACAAAAAAACCCAAACATTTAAAAAAAAATCAAATCTATTTAATTATGCTGCAATTCTTAACACTCCAAGTAGTTTCGACGACATATGTCGTCCATCAAGAGCTGATCGATTTTGCTAATGACGAGATATCTCGTCATCAAGATGTTGCAATTTTTTTTGGAACAAATAGAGGTATGTTAAATAAATCCTTTGAATATAAGCGGCTTTTGGGATTTTTCTGCTTCTCAGAGGGAAGCATGAGAAGAGTTTTCTGCTTAGTAGGAGATGCTGACTGGATTTTTCTCGAAGATTTAGCGACAAAAATCCTTAGTTGGGGACATTTGTTATATACTTATTTATGATCAGGTTTTAACAGTTTGGAACAGCAATCTACGGGAGAGCTTAAATTCAAAAAGAACCAGATGACAGCAAAAGAACTTCTCTGGTTTGTACGGGCTTTTTTCTTGTCCTGTGGCTTTCAAATCATATTACATACCGACAGGTTTCAGTTAGCTACAATACCCATTTGTGGAATTGAGTTTATTGATAGTTAAATATTACATATTTTAATCCCTAGTTATTACCGCGTATCATAACTAAGAATTCTGATAATCAAGTTTGTCGATATAATGCAAAAATAATTTTCAAGTTTCCTGTAGTGGATTGTATTATGTAATTGATAAACAGATGAAAACCTTAGTCAAACTGGTAGTCAAGCATCAAAAGCTTTCAAAAGTAATTAATAAAGACGATAAAAAAGGTCAATATCTATATCTGTGTAAGAAAATGTCCATCTTCAAGGTTAAAATCAAGTTTTCTTGTGTTTACTTTGGTGGCACTCATTGAGTCGAAACGCAACGCAAACACCCAATAAGCGCATTCCATTTCTGTACAGAAAACATGGTTTTGCGCATGCGCATGTCGCGCCGTTCTTGTTTCGTTTGTCGGATATAGCCCAATGTGTGGCTTGCCTAAATCTCATATATTTACTTCCCTAAGTAAAAAAGTAAGTAGTAAAATAAGTGTAGATATTTACATCCTGTTTTGTTTCAAAATATTCGTTCTCAATTGTCACCCAAAGCAGTTTTTGCTTTGTATTTTAGACAATACTTTTAAAGGTTTAACAGGAAGTTTGGAAACACCATGAATATCTATTTCACAGTTGCGAGGAGAATTCTTACCGATTGTGTCCAAAGTATCAATAGATATTTTTAATTTTTAAGACGCCTGCACAATATGAAATAACCGTGCCACAAATAAAGGAGCCAACAAACCTTCTTTTGAAATGTCTTTCGAGATTATAAGTCGCACTAAGAATTTTGTTCACGTCTCAGATTCGGAAAGATTATCGATTTGGCTTGTTTCAGAAAGGAAACAAAAAATGCAGAAGAAATATGAATTGTTAAAGCCTGCTGGCAAAACTGTTACCCAAAAGCGAATTGTGCATATAGGATTTTTCTCAGTATAAAGTGAATATTTGTTTCTCCCATCTTTTACATACGATACTTCTACATCCTTTTTGAATACTTTGAACCATACACGAGAATACAAATACGATTTATTTCACAAGTAAGCACACATACTCCTTCACCTTTGAATTGGGGGAATTTTATTTTGTTACGTACTCTGTGTTTGTATAAAATACAAGAAGTTTATGAGTGTGAAGCTTAACTCTTCAATTGGACTCTGCAGTTTCAACTACGCCTGAGGC
This sequence comes from Meta bourneti, assembly GCA_933210815.1. Lineage (NCBI taxonomy): Eukaryota > Metazoa > Arthropoda > Arachnida > Araneae > Tetragnathidae > Meta > Meta bourneti. Next base: position 55,555,917 of record OW119934.1, on the reverse strand, counting down.
TAGATGTATGTGAGTGTTTCACTCCCTGTTTTCTACTCCAAACAATTTCATCAATAACAACACTTTAGATATTTTATTTGAACAAAATTTGTTGAAAAATTAGAAATCACGAACAATAAAATTCCTATAAAATGAAATATTTATTTTTGGTTTTAGGGATTTGGGGCAAATGAGGTTAACTCCTCTTCAAGTGGTTTCGACAAGATATCTCGTCCATCAAAATCTGACCAATTTTGCCAATGGTGAGATATGTCGTCATCAAGATGTTGCCAATTTTTTGACTATAATAACAAGATCAAGACTTGGTCAGTTTTTCTAATGACAATATATCTCGTCCATCAAGATCTGGTCAGTTTTTTCTAATGACGAGAAACCTCATAGAGGCTACCACCAGGAGGATTAATACCGCCCTCTGTCAAAACAATATACGCATTTCGAATTAAAATAAAGTACAATTATTTAAATATATATAATTCCTACGAAATATATTACTTAGTGCCATATTAATTTGAAAAAGAGTTTTTTCAGTTGAGATAAAGAGTTTTCCGTTCATTTGATAGAGTTGATTTCATAGAGTTTTTCAGATTCTTTTCCCTGGTTCCAGCAATTTGCTCAATAACAACACTTTAGATATTTTATTTGAACAAAATGTATTGAAAAAAATAAATCAAGGACAATAAATTCCCATAAAATGAAACCGTTATTTTTGGTTTGGGGGATTTGGGGCATATGCTGTTAATGCCTTTCTGTGTCAAAACAAAATATGCGTATTGCGAATAAAGATAAAGTAGATTATATAAATAATTCTTACAAAATAAATTATTTAGTACCATATTAATTTGTAAAGCTAGTTTTTCTCAGTTGAAATAAAGAGAGTTCAGTTCATTTGATAGAGTGGATTTCATGATTAGAGTTTTTCGCTTACTCTTCCCTGGTTCAAGCAATTTCAAATAAAGACAAAGTAGAATTATTTAAGTAATTCGAACAAAATCGATCGATTAAATCTATTTAAATTATTATAAAACAATTATTTAAATTATTAAATAAATTATTTAAGAATTCCACTTATTCTAAAGTATAATTATTAAATAATTCCAAATGAATGTCGTACTTAGTACGATATTAATTTGATTAAGAGAGTTTTTTCAGTTGAGATATAGTTTTCAGTTCATTGATAAAAAGAGTTGATTTCAAAAAGATAGTTTTTCACTCTCTTTTTCCTGGTAAATTATCATCGAGAGTGAAAACAGAAAACGAATCTACGACTTTCGCCAAAACAAGCAATAAATGCGATCAGCTGGTAAATCTTTGAGAGAAAGTTTGAAAAGGCTGCTGTAAGGTAAATAGTTATGTTGGTAGTTAGGGTTTGTTCTCATTCAGGATTATTAATAAGCAAGTAGTATCCTTTTTATGTAAAGCGTAAGAGAAATGCTTATAATAGAACTAACGGTGGATTCTGTCAGAGCTGTCATCTAGGACATTAGTAGTGCTTATTGATCCTGTTCATGTCACTACCTTAAATTGATAAAAGGGAAGTTAAATGGATCGTGTAGACTATACGGGCGAATCACTTTCCCGTTTACATGAACCTGGAATGCACATTAGCAGGCATGTTTACTCCGGCGTGAATTCGTGTAAGTACTATATTGACTGCAAGCTGTCAGTTCAATTTCGGACACTTTTGAGCAAAGACATAAGCTGATTCTCAGAGAAGATTAAGTTTATTTGCCATCCCTTTAACAGTCATTGACTTTATTTATGAAGAATAAACGAACTGTCTTTTCACTTCGATTGTCTACTTATCTTATGGTGTAAACAGGTTGTGTATAGAATTTTTTCGAATTTAAAGAGAAGTTTTATTAATTTAATAAAAGTGAGTGGTATTTTATCTTGTTTAACCGCAAGTAGACGAAGGAAAACAGTATTTATTTTTATCTTAGTATTCACAAATTCTAACATTCATGTGAAAACAATTTGCTAGCTTAGTATTCTTGAATTGACGTTTGCTACATGAAGCATATTATTTATCTAATAACAATCAACACTATATAACAGTTGATCACTCAACCAACTGTTGGTTTAATGTGATGTTTCCTGTTGTTTGAGCCATCACATACTTCTAAATACAGCATTTTAACAATCCTAAAAACCAAACTTTAAAATACTGTCGTCTTGACTACCACGGCATAATTATTTAACAAATACTAGCAATAGTTAGTCGTCTCGCATCTATTTTTGAAAAAATATATTCCATATTTTAATTTTATTTAGCTTGTCAGAAAGTTTGCTAGTTTGACCTTATCGAATTTACGAGTATACTGCGTATATAAGTATCTTATAATTATTAACACTCTACATAACAGTAAGGATTATTCGACAAACAGTTGGTTGAATGTACTGTTTTCTAGTGTTGCGAGTAATCAGATACTTCTAAATGCGGTATTTTAACAATCGCGAACCTTCAAATCCAAACTTGAAGATACTATTTCCTAAACAAAGAAGGCAGAATTATTTTACCCAATGGTACCAATAGTTATATTCTTCTCGGATCTACTTAGAAACAACTTTGAAAATGTCAAACTTAAAAAATTTAGATAAGTAACGTTTTATGCTTACAACCTAGTTTTGCTGATGTTAAAATTTAGAGCAGATGTTAGACCATAAGAATACACAAATAAAAATTTTTCATTACACCTTTATGCCTAAAACCAGAGCCATTATCTGCATTTGTAGTTTAAGCTAATCTTAGTATTGTAATAAAAAAAATTAAACATGTCATCTGATTACAGTTTGGATATGTTAAAAACCAGATTATATCACATTGTTCATACTTTCTTCTTACCATCGTAGGCCAACACTACGTTCAAAAGTGTAAAGTTCAGTTATTTAATAAGTCTAAAATGTTGAGTTCTGTCTACAGAAAGGCATTATATATACATACCAGCTATTATTACTGTATTCATAATAGAATTTCCTAATCTATTATGTCCATATAAGTCATTGAACATTGCTAATCAAAAGAACAAATTAATCTCAAAAGTGTATTATTGGGGATTTGAATTTAGTGTCTATTGTAAGCCCACATATACGTATGTTATTTCCTAATTTTAAAATGTTTTCTAAAATATTTTGTTAATGAATCCCTAGAGACAGTCAATTTTAGAAGAATTTAGTAAGGGTAAAAGCATAATCATAATTTTGCTTTAAATATTAACATCGAGCCCAAAGCAATGCATCAAAGTTAAAGAAATTGAAAATTACCTTCTAAAACAGTTTTGAATAACTGCATAACTCCATAACTCTCACATTTTGTATAAAAAAGTTTTAAAATGTAACTGGTTTGATTCGCTATTATTTAATGAAATCCTAAAATTTATTTAACTGCAGTTAATCAACCATGTTTTGTGGAAGAGTTAACTTTTCAAATCTTCTCTTGTAATTTCTTAGCCAAACTAAGAACTTAACAAAAATCATTTAATGTATTCAGCAGCTGTTGTTAGAAGTACTTTTCATAGTAAAAGCAGTTTTTATATCACGAATGGCGTAACTTTATTCTATTATTGCTTATAAGATGACGCGCATTTAATTGAAATACATTTCATCTTATCTATCCGCGTGTGCTATTATTTGCACCGCTGAATTCGAAAGTAATTTGAAAATGAATTGTTATAATTCGGTGTTGTGTTGATTAAAAACGACGACTGAAATCCTGTAAATGCTAATTTACATTTGGCTTTCAACAGGCAAGGGGTATTTGTCATTTCAATGTGTCTAGAAATTCATTTGTGCAAATAATGCATTTATTCTTTTATTCATCTATTTACATAATACGTTTCAACCATAAAAGCATCTCTATAATACTTTCCTTAACTTGCACTGTAATTCTTTCCATAACTTGTTCGTAACGTGTTTCTTTTCATAACTTGTTCCTGACGTAATTCTTTTGATAACTTGCACTGTTTCTGTTCTTAGTTTGTTGGTAACATGAAATCAATTTCTGCAGAACTAATAGTTATTTGTAGCTAAAAGCATCCATCAATAAATGTAATTACCATTTCTGAATCTATAAACATACATTTTAGCAATTTTCTGAATTTAAATAAACAAATAAATTTTAGTAGCAATTTATATTCATTGAAAACTGTAATATGCTAACAAATATTAATTTTAAGGACTCGTCTTATAAGTAATGTTAGAAAACGTGTTCAAAAACATTTTTGTTTAGTGCATTTTGTTTATTCTAGTCATTTAAAATATTTAATGTGTCACTTCCAAAATAATACTGATCCGTAGAATTTCTTGTCAAGAACTTGGAATCAACAAAGATTCAGAAACTGCCAATGATTATTTGTCTAAAAGCATAACTAAGTAATCTATTTACAAATATATAAGCCTGAAAGTTTTTAAGTAAAGGAACTCATTTGTTGGCGTATAAAAAATTTTCGTCGAGAATACGTCTTTAAAATCGGAACAATACGGGAGGCAGTATTATGCATGAAAAGTTGAGCGTTACATAAAAGTGTTACAACTATTTTGTCTCATGATTTCAGAACGAGAAGAAACATCCAGAAGATAAATACAGCGTCGTGTAGACAAAGGAAGTCCGTACCTAACATGACCTTCGGACAGAATGCTCAGGCGCACTGAGAGTGGGGAGGCAATATATCAAAATTCTACAATGCTGGGTGAGCTTTGGGTCAGTATGTATAACTTTGTATTACGTGGAATGAGAACTGCGTAAGTGATGTCCTTCGAAAGCTATCAAAATACGCTACGATCACAGACCTTTAAACAATAAAACTATCCTTCAATATTAATATCAAACTGCACTTTATTCGTTCAAAATGTAAATCAATTGAATATTCACACACGATAAACATTCGTTTAAACTTCCTGTATGCTTTATTAATTTCACAATGTAACACCAGGCCCGAGTATTCAGGTCAAAACCACGATTTGTGTCCTAGACCAGCGTTTCTCAACCTTTCAGTATTCGCGGCCCAGTTTTCAATCATAATTTTCATCGCGCCCCCCGCTTACAATAAAATGTATACAACAATAATGTATATTGAGTATTTTGGATTCTGTTTTTAAATTATTTTTAACTAACTGCCAAAACAAGAGTAAAAGCGAGCCAACGTTGGCGAGAAACCACATCTGGCATTTCGCCAAGCGGGCGGTGAACAGATGAAGCGAATGAAAGCGGGGAAAATTTAAATATTATATTTGAAATGAAAGCCAAACAGGGAGATAACGTTAAAAGAATATGAAAGTAGAAAAATTCGTTAATGAAAATTAACCTAGACGGGGTGAGCTAAATTTAGAAACTGGGAATACATTTTTTCGAATAATAAAAGAAATAAAACAGAAGCATGACTAAACAAAAGAGAAAAAAATAAGTAATGTTTGTGGAAGAGAATCCACACGACCGATGCCGTCTCGAGCATGCGCAGAGCAAATGTTTTCTCATAGGAAGAAGGAAAATGTACGATAACACAAGTTTCAATTCCAGCCAGTCTCATTCGAGTCGATCCTTCTATCACTATCGAATCTATCGTGAATGTGTATGTTATATATGTTTTCGTGTTAATTGCAATTCACCATATTAAATATTCACGGCAGCAGATTTATGCAGATTCATGGATAAATTTTTAAGCGGAAGTAAGCGAGCATTAGACGATAGTCAAGCATCAACAAGTACACAGACGAGCGTGGTTCCGAAAATAAAATCAAGAAAATATTCTCAAGAATACTTAAATTTTGGGTTTACCAGTACTGAAGTAAATGAAGAAGAAAGGCCCCTGTGTATCATTTGCTCAAAAATATTGGCCGCAGACAGCATGAAACCTAATAAACTTAAACGACATTTGGAAACGCTTCATAGTGAGTACGTCAACAAACCCAGAGAATTCTTCGAATTAAAATTAAAATCATATAAAAAGCAAAATTCATTTTTTAAAGAAACTTTGTCTGTGAATAAAAAGCTTTAATTGCATCTTACAAAGTTTCATATAAAATAGCCAGATGTAAAAAAACCTCACACCATTGGTGAAGAGCTTATTTTGCCAGCAGCAATTGAGATTGTAGAAACTATGTTTGGAGATAATTTTTCAAAACAATTGCAGTCCATACCTCTTTCAAATGATACTGTTGCTCGTCGAATTGGTTATATGGCTGAAGATGTACAGTGTCAGCTTTTCTCGAGTAACCGTAGTAAATTATATAAAAATGAGACCCCTGAAATCGAGAATCTTTTCCGCACTTTGTAAAGACATGGGTTCAGTACATTCAGCGTTACTATTTTATTGCGAGGCAAGATGGTTATCACGTGGGAAATGTTTGCAACGTGTTTATGAATTAAGAGAAGATATCGCCATTTTCCTAGAAGAAGAAAACAGACCGGAAGCCGAGAATTTTCGCGATGGTTTATTTGTGATGAAATTGAGCTACTTGGTCGACATATTCGAAAAATTAAATAACTTGAATCTTCAACTCCAAGGAGCAAATACACATATGTTGGATACGAGTGATAAAGTTAATGCTTTTTGTAGAAAATTGGAATTGTGGAGCAGAAATTTAAAGCAAAAAACCTAACAATGTTTGCAAATGTGGATGATTGTACTAAAACTTACAAGGCTGAAGAAGAACATGTAAAAGTTGTTTTTGTAACCATTGAAAATCATTTAGCCATGCTGGCAAAGAATTTTAAAAAGTATTTTCTTACTGACGACAAACTGTTAGCAAGTTACGAGTGGGTTAGGGATCCATTTCATAAGACTCCCGAAGGACTCTCAATTGATGAGGAAGAAAAATTCATAGACTTCACGACAAGTGGCGAAACTAAAAGACAATTTAGTAATAAATCACTATTTGAATTTTGGGCAGGAGTAGAGGATGATTTTTCTGCACTAAAAACAAGGGCATTTCGCATTCTATTACCATTTTCAACATCCTACCTTTGTGAAACTGGATTTTCTGCTGTGACTTCTTTGAAGACAAAATATAGATCTCGGCTAAATATAGAAACAGAACTGAGAGTGGCTATTTCTAATATTAAGCCTTCCTTCGAAAAACTTTGCTCTGCAAGACAGGCCCAAGGAAGCCACTAATAATTATTAAATTTGTTTTTAATTTAGTATGTTTTGGTTAAGTAAGTTTTGATTTAGTAAGTTGTTTTACTTTATTTGTTAAATATGTCAAAATGTATTTTGTTTTCTATGTGTATGTGTGCTTTCCTTTCAGTCAGTTAATCAATTTTTTTAAATAATATTTTCTCTTGGATATTCTCGCGCCTCCCCTCTAGTGTGCTCGCGCCCCCCTAGGGGGGCGCGCCCCACAGGTTGAGAATCGCTGTCCTAGACACAACCTACCGATTCTTTTTCCAACATCTATCTCCGGCCTCACAGCCATCAGTCGACTAGCAATATAATAAAGGTCTAAAGTAATTAAATATGGCTTAAAAACGCGATTTATAGTATTTGAAAATGTGTTGTCAGGAATTTTGAGGCAGTCTTTGAGGTGGTCTCCATTCATTTCCTCCAGTTCACGAAAGGGGATGGATAGCTGATATCTTTAGTCCAATACGGTGTAAATGTTTTTGTAGGTAGTCATATCCTGAAAGAAGTCCTGAAGCAAGAGACTCCTACAACTCTGGGAAAGGAATCTTTGATACGTGCTTTATTCCTTTACGAAACATTCCAGTTCTCTCCTGCAGCCCTCTCTTTGTATTGGGTTGATGCGAACGTTCGTCCCGTTTTTGTCGCTAGATGGCATTGCATCGCAAAAGCGAAGTGTTATCGTGAAAAGTTTTGATGTTGTTTGGAAAAAGAAATTTCAGCGAGTACTTGGGGAAAAAATTGTGTTATTTGGCTGTGTTTTTGAAATTTTGCTAAGCATTAAAAATGGCAGAAAATAAGGAGCATTTTAGACGTATTATGCTTTTTTATTTCTAAAAAGGCAAGTATGCTTCGCAGACGCAAAATAAGATATGTGTTGTGTGTGGCGAGGGTGCCGTTGATGATTCCACGTGTCGTAGTTGGTTCAGAAAGTTTCATCACCTGGATCAGATCTTTAGCCAGAAACCTCAGAACTTCAATGAGCGCGGGATTATGCAGCTACCGGGGAGGATGAAGAAAAGTCATCGAACAGAACGGCACATACTATACTGATTAAATATAGTTTTTAGTAAATAAAATTTTTCTTCAATTTTTGTCAAAAAAAATGGGACGAACTTTTGCATCAACTTAATAGATTCAAAGTCCATAAGCTACCACAAATGACGACAGAGCGTCGGTCGTTTAGCAGAACAGGGGAGCCACGAGTAGGTGACAGACAACACACCCTTTAACCCTCCTGGTGGTTGTCTCGACGAGGTATCTCGTCCTAAGAAAAACTAACCAGGTCTTGATTTCGTCATCATAACAAAACGGCAATAACTGGATGACGAGATATCTTATAATTAGCAAAATTGATTGGATCTTAATGGACAAGGTATCACGTCGAAACCACTCGGAGTGTTAAAAGTTAATAAAATGTTAAACTTTCAAGATTTACTTGCGATTCAAAATTCGTTTTAATGACAACGAGAGTGTTTATTGTTTTTTATTGTAATTTTTGGCTGATTTTAATAACTGTCTCACAGTTTTTAGATTCCCAACTCATTACAAAATAAAAACATAAATTCAAAGAAGCGAAAACAACAACGTGCGTAAATTATTTTTGAAACACCCAAAACTCAATATGAAATTGCATCGTATCCATTGCAGGAAATCAAAATTAAAACGAGTCCATCACCGAACATGCAACCTAAAAACTAAAATATCACCGATATTCTATAATAAAAATCTGCATTCTGTTTATTTATAAGAAAGGAAGTCTAGGGTCTTGAACATCAAGTGTAGGCTCATGAAATACAAAAAGACGATTTCTAGAATCCCCGTGAATCCTCTAAAAAATTTGTAGGGTTTTTAAAATTTTGGCTAAAAGAGGAAAATCGTAGTGGTAAAAATGACAACTCCGCTTTTTTCCCCTAAGAGTTTTGGGAAATGCAAAGTTATCACATCGGAATCGAAATCGAAAATATTTTACGTTTTCTAAAGTTAGCGAAAAGGTTTAAACTCTCATTTCGTCAGGCCACAGAAAGACTAAATATATCTATACTATGATTTGTGCATTTCTTAACTGCATATTTTAGATGTGAAAAATTCAACTCGGGAATTTTTAATATTTATTCAAAATACTTGTGTTATCGTGTGAGATTTGCGGTAAACCTAAATGCTTCGACCTTCTAATGAAATAGACGGAGCATATGCCCGTAACTTCATTTTATTTCTCTCAATTGATTGGTTGGAAGATATGTCAAGTGATGTTGGGATAAAGCCTGAATTCTAATGTAGGACTAATTCAGATTTTTGCTCTGGCTCTCCTCGCGTGTTAGTTGCCATTTTTGACGAGAATACGTCTTTAGAATCGGAACAGTATGTGCGGGGCATGCACGAAAAGTCTAGTTACAATTTTTTTGTCTTACCTATTTCAGATCTAGGGAAAACAACCAGAAGAAAAACACAGCGTCATGTAGACAAAGGATGTCCGTACCTGTCTATCAACGTAGCCAGTAACAACTATCCAAGAAACAATTTTCCCACTTTGTATAATGTGTTTTGTATAGTTGATTGTCATCAAAACACATTAAACCTCCTGGTGTTTGTCTCAATGCGATATATCATCATTAGCATAACTGACCAGATTTTGATGGACGAGATATCTTGTCACTGAAACAAAACTGGCAAGACTTTGTTCTCGTCATCATAAAAAAAAGTCGTCAATAACTTTATGACGATATATCCCATCATTAGGAAAATTTATTAGATCTTGATGGTCGAGATGTCTTGTCGAAACCACTTGGAGGGTTAAAAGCCTTATTGACTGGTTAATACGGTTTTCGAGCTTAATAGAAAAAATTGTTTGCGCTCCGAAACCCAATCGGCCAAAGTCCCAAGCCCATGTGACCTACACATCAGAGATCCTACGACAACGACTCCGCCTATTCCATTAGAAAGTCAATGACTATATGTAGAGATCGTTGGATGTACGTAGTTCCGTAACTTGTTACGTAACTTGGCTTGTGTTTTAATGCAGTCTCTTCATGTCGCTCATAGAATCAATCATAAAAGTTAACTTCATAGATTGCCAAAACGGCGGTAAATGAAGTTCTCAACCGGAAATATTTTTCTTCTGGTAGCTTGTTTAATTGGAAGTATTTACATCACGAAACGAAAATATTGAAGGATATGGATATTTTCACCCAATCTATTCCTCAAATCTTACTCGCTTAACTGCAAAAATTCAACAATTTCATGAAAACGCTGCGACGTAGTAGTGGTGAGCTTGGTCTTGATAACGCAAAAATAAAATTTACGATATTTCATTAAGTATTAACATTAACAATTAAACCCACCAAGGTTCCTGAGTCAAATCCAAAGAGATACAGCATTTTTCGATCTTCATGGTTGGTGGTTGTAGGTTTTGTAGTGCAAGGACCTTATTTCGCCAAGCTGCTCCAAACACAAGACAGACGATGTCAAGTAATTGTGAAAAGAAAGGATGTAGAGGAGAAAGAAAGATCGCACGGGCATTCTGAGGTCGCGATCCTCATGTTTACCAGAAGCAGTAAACCCCATGGGAAAAGAACAGATCACTAGATTGACGTTCATGGTAGGCATGCTAGTATCTGTGTTATGCGTATATTAGGGCTGTTTAGAGTTAGAAAACTATCGGTAAATTTCCGACAAAAGTTTACTTTTAGTTATTTTTATTTTTTCCTTAGCTTGAGGCTCTGATTGGGCGTGAGTAGACTTAAATCTAGTCTAGTTGCGCACTAGAACTTCAATGAAGAAAATCTCTCAAGGCATTTGGAGTACTGCATCTTTTATGGCGATATGGTCAACACACTTCTTTTCCGGAAGTATAAGTAGAAACCACACAAAAAGAAAAGTAAAATTATTTTATTTCTAAAAGAATGATCTTATTGTGTTTTAGATTGTGTTTTTCTTTTTAAGTTACATGTCTATTCATTATATTCATGACCATTTAGCTTCCATTAATATGACAGGGCAGTTGCATATGGTTCAAGAACAGACCCTGGCAAGATCACTTTCCCCTATTTTGAAGGAATTTAGAGATCCACATGAATATTAATAAACTTCATACGAATAAATATCAACTTTTCTTAATCCCGCCAATTAGTTAGCATTAGAGATTAGAGTAGAATATTATTTTTAATTCTCGGTACAAAAAAGTAAACAAAAATATGTTTAATTGTTTTTATTTCTATAAATTCGCTTCACTCAAACAATCGTTTTGTGAACAATATATTTTCACTTAAGTCTTGAAACAAACACTATATAAACTGAGCACAATAAAGAAAAACATTTTCAGACCAAAAATTTGTGCTCGCTTCTGTCACTAACTTATCTACACTGCTGGCCACCGTAAATGCAACACCCTGAAGGAAGCATGCAAATAATATGAAATTTACAACATGCATTAGCGGAGGTGAGATATGCAAATGATTAGAATTTCAGCGCAGACGCACATCACGCGCGCCTGTGGCGCCACTTCAAAGCGCTATTTAAGGCTTGGAGATTTCGACGATTTCAAGTACGGCAATTGTGTTTTTCTTGTGGATTTTTCAAAAAAACCGATCAATTATGCCTCGTAGAAAACAGCGATCATCTTTTGATCAAGTATCCGAGTTCGACAGAGGAAGGATAGTGGCCTACCGAGATTGTGGATTATCTTTCAGGGAAATCGGTAGTCGTGTTGGACGAAACCAAACAACTGTAATGCGGATATGTGATCGTTGGATGCAGGAGGGTACGACGGACCGACGTGTTCGATCGCATCCACCTCAGTGCACCACTTCACGTGATGACAGGCATATTGTGCGTATGGCAGTGACGGATCGCTCAGCCACATCACGAACCATAGCACAGCACATTCAGTCTGTACCGCATCATCCAGTGTCTGCAAGTACCATTCGACGCCGTTTACAGCAGAGTGGTCTGTCCGCAAGACGTCCATTGCTTCGTCTACCCTTGACGCAGAACCACAGACGTTTCCGCCGCCAATGGTGCGATGAAAGAAGGATGTGGACGGCAGAATGGAATGAAATTGTCTTTACTGACGAGTCACGCTTTTGTCTGGAACACCACGATGGTCGGATTCGAGTCTGGAGACACCGTGGAGAGAGGATGCTGAACAGCTGCGTTATGCACCGCCACACTGGTCCTGCACCGGGTATTATGGTATGGGGCGGTATTGGATATCACTCTCGCACTCCTCTAGTACGCATTGCCGGTACTTTAAACAGCCAGCGCTACATCTCCGAGGTGTTGGAGCCAGTTGTCCTTCCTTACCTTCAGGGCTTGCCCACAGCCATATTTCAACAGGATAATGCGCGACCACACGTGGCACGCATTGTCCAAGGGTTCTTCGTCAATCGCCAGATTGAATTGCTTCCCTGGCCAGCTCGCTCTCCGGATCTTTCGCCGATAGAAAACATGTGGTCCATGGTTGCTCAACGATTGACCCAGAATACATCCCCAGCTGCCACACCAGATCAACTTTGGCAACGTGTGGAAGCTGCTTGGTCTGCTGTACCCCAAGAACACATCCAAAGTCTCTTTGAATCAATGCCGAGGCGTGTGGCAGCGGTGATCTCCAACAATGGCGGTTACTCTGGCTACTGATTTTGGCAGGAACCACACTTCACAGAAGTCTATAAATTTAATCATTTGATGCTTGGTCAACATGTTATCTACAAAATAAATTTTGTTGTGATATCTCTTGTCTTTCTTGGTGTTGCAATTTGGGTGGCCAGCAGTGTATATTTCGAATATTTTGAACACTTACCTTTTAAAAATGAGCATAACTGAATGTCACTTAAACCTATTCCTTTCAAAAGAAGGATTCATAGATTTTTCAAGAGAAGGATTCTAGACAGTATGTCAAGGGAAGCACCTGAACCTTTTTCTCACTCCTTTCGACGTAACAATAAGCATGCTTAATACATGTGCATTCTTCAAAGTATCCTCTTGTTACATGTTGCTATGTAAACATGGTGCATATAAAGAGGATGGCTTTGTGCTAAGCATTACTATGTTTTTATTTCTAATACACTGCAGCATACTTTTAACCCTCCAAGCAGGTTTGACGAGATATCTCGTCCATCAAGATCTGACCAGTTTTACTACTGACGAGATATCTTGTCATCAATATATTGCCGATTTTTTATGATAACGAGATCAAGATCTGGTCAGTTTCTTTCTAATGACGACGTACCTCGACCGTCAAGATCTGGTCAGTTTTGCTAATGACGAGATCCTTCGTCGAGGCGACCACGAGGAGTGTTAAAAGGGTGAATTACATTTTTTTAATTTAATCATACTTATATCTGATCATAGTGAATTCAGATTCCTATTCGGTTAGCCTGTTTTATTCAAGTCTAAAATTTCAAAAGAATGTTCAAGTTATAATGAATCCACGTTTCAATTATGTTGCCTGTCATCCAAGTCTGTCTAAAAATGCAAACCTAGCATGTATATGTTTGCCATAGTAAATTCTGGTTCAATTTGTTTATGTGTGCATGTTTATTTTGTTTGAAATATAAGAAATTTCTATGCATACAGGCTGGCTGTTTAATATCCATAAATCAACTGAAAATTAATCAGACACTTTTATGTAAATACCTCAAGTTATCGGAAGGATTAACCGGCGTATTTATAAAATAAATCCGAGTCTCTTCCCCAGTCACTACAATGGAATTCCGAGTATTTTCTTTTAAAGTGATAATAAACTAAGCCTTTTATCTATAGCACTCCACACGTAAAGATTTGTAAGTGCTGTACCATTTGGTAAGAAATGAAATTGCGCCAGACTGAATTCGGAAATTCAAAGTAGCTATTACGTGAAAAGTGAAAAGGGGTGTCTGACACTAAGATGCAGAAAGAAATACTGCAGCTTTAACAGTCCAATAATAAGGTGCAGCTTTAACAGTCCAATCGTACCTCAGAGACTTCCTTTTACCGTTTTTATGACTTCTTTTATTTCTTTTAACTTCTCTTCTTTTTCACATGAGGGTCGCGAAACCTTTTAGATGATTGTTTCACATCTCTTTTGTGGCCAAGAGATAAGCTCTGGAGCTCGATTCGGGCATTATCGTGTAGTTAGTGGACACTTTAGATATGTTTAGTGCCACGGCTCGAAAGCACACGAGGGGTAGACGGATGAGGCTATAAATTTATGAAAATACTCATTACATACAAAATGCATTCGGGACTCGGGTTTGAATAGACATGCACTTCAACCGCGGGAATGCGGGGAGTATTTTTCGAGACGCGTGTGGGTGAAGGAACTTGAATGTCTTCCTAAATTTTATGCAAAGATAAAGAAATTATTTAAATTTGAATAATTGACTCTGACTGTTACATTAGTACTTTTTTGAAGTACAGTTAAAACTCTTAACCCTCCAAATGGTTTTGATGAGATATCTCGTCCAGCAAGATCTGACTAATTTTGATAATGGCGTCATCAAGATATTGCAGATTTTTTTATGATGACGAGATCAAGATCTGTGGTCATCTTTCATCCAATGGCTCAAATCGGTGAGATCTTGATGGATGAGATGTTCATTGAGATCTGGTCAGTTTTGCTAATGACGAGATACCTCATGGAGACAATCACCAGGATGGTTGACAACTCACAAGAATAAATTGCTTTAAAATGAAACTGTTAAGACAATTTTATAACTTCATTACTCTTATTTCTCTCCGTAGATATTTAGTACCTTGACTCGAAAGTGTGCAAGGTGTAGACGAATGGGGCTATAAATTTATGAAAATACTCATTACATACAAAATACATTCGGGACTCGGATTTGAAAACGCATGCACATCAACAGCGAGAATGAGAAAATATTTTCTGAGACGCTTGTGGGATGAAGGAACTTAAACTGTTTCCCAAAGTTTATATAAAGATAAAGAAATTAATTTAAGTAATTGACTCTATTTGTTATACGTATATTTTTAGAGCATTGTTAAAACTCTTAACAACCCACAAAAATAAAGTACTTTAAAATGGGCAGTAGGTAGGTATTTAATTAACGTCGCACTGGAGTAACACAACAAGCTATTGGTGACGGTCCGGCGAAACCCTAAGGGAAAGATCCGAGGACAACACCACGTAATTTTGAACCACGGTCAGATGACGAGGTCACACCTCAGCTGGCACCCCACTCTCCAAACTTCCACACCACGCCATTGTGAGGATATTTGAGGCCACAACAGATTTAACTTGCACCAGTCTCCATGTACATGACGGTCTTTAGTTGGAATCGAACTCGCAACCCTCCGGTTGCTAATCCGTTACTCTTCCAACCTGGCTACAGTGTCCCCTTGAAAGTGGATCTGCAAGACAAAGTTCTATTGAAGTTATATGAATTCAATACTCTTCTCTTTTTGTCGATATATTTAGTACCTTGACTCGAAAGTATGCAGGAGATTGACAGATGAGACTATAAATTTATGAAAATACTCATTACATACAAATATATTTGGGACTCGGGTTAGAATAGGCATGTCCTTCAACAGCGAGAATGCGGGGAATATTTTCTGAGACGCTTGTGTGGGTGAAGAAACTTAAGCCGTTATCCAAAGTTTTTGTAAAGATAAAGAAATAAATTTAAGTAATTGACTCTAGTTTTTAGAGCATTGTTAAAACTCTACAACCCACAAAAATAAATTGCTTTAAAATGGATTTGTAAGACAAGGTTATATTGTAGTCAAATAAGTTCCTCTCATTCCTTAGATACATTTAGTACCTTGACTCCAAGGGGTAAACGGACGAGGCTATAAATGTATGAAAATACTCATTCCATACACAATGTATTCGGGACTCGGGTTTCAATAGGCATGTACTGCTGTAATGAAAATGAGGAGGAAATATAACGAGACATTTGTAAGGTAAAGAAACTTGAACAGTTTCTTTAAATTTATGTAAAAATAGAAAAATTATTTTAATCCAAGCCTGACTTTTAAAATTTTGCTTATATGTATGCTCTTAGAGTATAAAAATTCTTAACGAGTCATGAAAATAAAATACATTTTTGAAATACTTTAGAATGAATCTGTAAGTCAATGTCATATTTTAGTTCAAATCAGCTCTTCTTTTTTAGATATATTTAGTACCATGACTCGAAAAGTGATTAAGGGGTAGACTGAGAAGGCTAAAAATTTATGAAAATACTCATTTCATAACAAAATACATTCGGAACTCGGGTTTGAATAGGCATGCATTGCAACAGCAAGAAGAAAAGTATTTTCCGAGACATTTGTAGGGTGGAGAGTTTCTTTAAATTTACGTTAAAATGAAGAAATTATTTTTATCTAAATTGAATTTTTAAATATCACGCTAATTTTATAGAGAATAAATAAAACCCTTAACAGCTTGCAAAGGTGAAATGCATTAGTTAAATGCTTTAGAATGGATCTGTCAGTCGAAGGTAATGGAAGTTAAA
The DNA here is from genome assembly GCA_933210815.1 of Meta bourneti. NCBI lineage: Eukaryota > Metazoa > Arthropoda > Arachnida > Araneae > Tetragnathidae > Meta > Meta bourneti. The sequence goes on along the minus strand of OW119934.1, from coordinate 55,539,344 downwards.
ATAAACGATTTAGATATATTTAATATATTTAGCGTGGAAAGAGGAGAGATGTAGGCTATCATTTATGAAAATACTCATTACATACAAAATGCATTCGGGACTGGGTTTGAATAGGCTTGCGATGCAACAGGGAAAATGAGGGAAAATATTGGCTGCTACCTTTGTAGGATGAGGGATGGAAAGAAACCTTACAGTTTCATTAAATTTATGAGTGAAGTTTTAGTTTCATTAAATTTGTGTGTAAAGCTGATCCTTAAGGGGGTAAAGTTAATCCTTATCACTTTGGTTTTACTTAGTGTATAGAAAATAGTTTAAATAAATTTCTAATCTCTGCGCATGTTATAAAAATTAGTAGCTTTACTAAAATCAAATATGTCAAATTGTTAAATTAAATTTACTTATCGTGTTAAATTGTGTGTGTGAAGTGTCTACTAAAATAAAGTATGCCAAATTGTATCGTGTTAAATAGAATTTGTCTCTTTACTTAATTATTTTGTCAATTTGATGGTTACTTAAATTAAATTAACTGCTTTACTAAATTGGCTTGTCAATTTTATGGTTATTGTTACATTGAATTAGCCGCTTCATTAAAATCAAATTTGTCAAATTGAATTGACTTATGGTGTTGGAATGTAAATCTGTCTCACCTTTTTACAGCTCAAACTGACCAGACTACACAAAGAGTGTAAGGACACTTTAAGTTCATTATGGGATAATTGTTAATCACTTCTCTTTCACTTAAGGTATATGAAAAGTAGTACTTGTCTTCATTAGCCTAAATTTCTAATCGCCGTGCCAGTTATAAAAATGATCTGTTTTAATAAAATAAAATCTGTCAAATTATTATGTGCAAAATACATTCACACAAGGCAACACGTCCTCACCCACAATATAAAAAAAATGCATTTTTTAGGCATTAGTGCCATTCAAAAGGATAACCTGTTTGCTTTACATTTTATGACCCAGACCGTCCTGTTTACACATTCTATGATCATTTTGATCTCCTTATGGGATAATCGTTACTAACTTCGATTTTACTTACGGTGTAAAGATAATAGCACTTGTTTTCATAATCTAAATTCGTAATCATCGGTTATAAAAATATAGAGGTTATATAAATAGTATAGATAATCGGTTATAAAATATAGCGGTTATATAAATATTATAAATAAAAATAATCGGTTATAAAAACCAGTCGCTTCACTAAAATCAAATTTATCTTATTGGTTGGGTTGTCTGGCACAAGGTCCAACTGCTCTAAGCGTATGATAAAATATTAAAATAAATGTAAGATAAAGCAGTAAAAATAGTAAGCACTGCAATATAAGCCAAGTGCAACAATTTAATTTAATAAAAAGTTCCATCATACTTATTACATGGAATTAATAGCATTGGATTTATATAATGTAACTTATGTTGTAACTATAATGCATTTCGTTTTGTTGCTTGTCTGTTGCATGTTCTGTACTTCTGATTTTTACTCGCTGTCATGTAACTGGATTAATCTGATAGTCTGTATAAATACATATTTTCAAAATAATAAATGTACTTTAAAAAACCCAGAATAATATTAAAACATGTTTCACAACAAGACGACAGTAGGTACTAAAGTTAAGCTTCTTAATCCACAATGTGAACTAATTTTTTCTGATCAGAAATTATTTCATTCGAAGTAGTCACTGCACCTTACATTTCAGATCTAAAACAGCCGATAGCGTAGTCTAAACGTGTTGAACGCATCCCATTGCTTCATTTTTATCAACCGTCTGATAGCTCTGACATCCCTACACGAAACATCCACTCAACTTTCTGAAATCATAAGGTCTGATGCTGAGCTACTCGGGGACCCGGCGAATTTTCTTACATTGACACGCATCAAGTCCACTGTGGAAACAAAGTTTCTAATAAAATATGGATCATGATTAGAGTTTGAATCAAATGTTTCTTTGTATAAGCTAAACAATGAATATGATTCTCAACTTGACAAAATGTAGTTAAAATACGTATATCAATAACAAGCGAGATAGAAAATAAAAATTGGATAAAAGACATTGCCTTTTTTAGCAGCCGGACACCACACGTGCTTTCAATGCAGATATAACAGTATAACAGATATACAGTATAACGAGCTTGAACATATCTCCTATCACTACACTTTATCAACCATTAGACACCTCGACATCCTAAATGAGAAATTTAATCTACTTCCTACAATCATAAGGCCTGACGTTGAGCTATTTGTTGATCCGGCGAATGTCCTCACACTGAAACGTATCAAAAGTCCACCTGTGAAACAACGTTTCCATCCTAGAAATTATGAACATGTTGTTTCACAATATGACAATATATAGTTAAAATACGTTAATCAATAACCTACGGAAGAATAAATAAGAACAGGATATGAAAGAGAACAAAAAATTGTTTAAAAACAATGGCAGCTGGCAAACTATATTGGCAGTTGGCAAACCATATTGGCAGCTGGGCACTGTAATATATATTTTCAATACCAATCTAAAACAGGCGGTAAAGTAGTTTCCAAAGTGTCGAACATATCCCACGCTGAATTTTTATCAACCGTCAGACACCTCGAAATCCAACACGAAACATCTAATCTCATCATTAGGCCTGACGCTGAGCCACTCATGGGACCTGGCACAAATTCCCTTACATTGACACGCACAAAAAGTCTACCAAAGAGACAGTTTACATATCAAGTACAAAATATGGCGCGTTATCTGTTTAATTGTATGTTTCTATGCATAAACAAAGCAAAATATTAAGTGCATGAAGCATCCTGAAGTTATGAACATGTTGATTTACAATATGACACTATATAGTTGAATTACGTTAATAAAGAACCTGCAGAGAGAGAGAAAGAATAAATATTGCTTAAAAGCGCTGATTTTATTGACAACCCGGCAATGTTATATATATATTTTCAATACCGATCTAAAGCAGCCGGTAACGTAGTTTTAAAAGTGTCGAGCATATCCCACGCTGCAATTTTATCAACCGTCAGACGCCTCGACATCCTGCACGAAACATCTAATCCACTTCCTGCAATCATAAAGCCAGACGCTGAGCTACTCGGGTGCCTGGCGAATTCCCTTACATTGACACGCATCGAAAGTCCACCGAAGAAACAAAATATCCATCTCAAGAGGCGCGTTGGTCAATTAAATGTTTCTCTGCATAAACAAAGCAATGAATATTAATTACCTGAAGCAACTAGACATTATGAACATTTTGATTCACAATATAACAATATATAGTTAAAATACGTTAATAAAGAACCTGCGAGAGAGAGAATAATATATTGTTTAAAAACGATGCTTTTATAACAGCCGGGCACTGTAATATATATTTTCAATACCGATCTAAAGCAGCCGGTAACGTAGTTTTAAAAGTGTCGAACATATCCCAGGCTGCATTTTTATCAACCGTCAGACGCCTCGACATCCTACACGAAACATCTAATCTACTTCCTGCAATCATAAGGCCTGACGCTGAGCTACTCGGGGGACCTGGCGAATTCCCTTACATTGACACGCATCAAAAGTCCACCGAAGAAACGAAGTTTCCATCTCAAGTACGAAATATGGCGCGTTATTAGACTGAATTAAATGTTTCTCTGCATAAACAAGGCAATGAATATTAATCGCCTGAACCACCTAGAGAATATTATGCACATTAAACATTTAGTATTAATAACTGCTTGAGGAATTTCTGGTTCGGGAGTAATTGGGTTCAGCCGTCGATGTTCATAATCGAGGTCACTACTTTCTTACTCTCTGTTATTGATTTGATCTTCACACTCTTGATACGGGGCAAAATAGAGGGAGTAAGCGGGAGATATTTTTCATTCGTTTCATTATCTTAAGGGGACAGTGAACTTTCAAAATCTCCAAAATCGATTTTTTAATTTCAGCGCTAAAAATTAATTGATATCAAATTCTGTAGATAGCAAAACGAATTTTTCAATTACTATCATTTTTGACGGAGCTACTTATACAACATCAAAGATGTAATGGATATGTATAGTAAGTCTACTAGAAAAACACGTTTTTCTCCTATTGAGATTTTTTGACATTCTTCTGATTTCAAAATGTACCCTCCGCGTCTGATTTTAATCGATTTACTTAAAATTTTTGTTGGATAATCCTTGAATTATCTTGTATATATTTAAGGGCAAAAGAGGAATTCACTATGCTTCCTAGTTTTGAAATTTTAGTTTAGAATGTTGCTTATACATAACCTATACTTTTTTGCAAAATTTTAGGTCTGCTTGATTTACAATTGAGCGCTACACTTACGAAATGGAGTTGATTTGATTTATATGATTGATTTGATTTTATACAAACTATTATTTGAAGTAAAATATTGACAATATATGGAAAATTTATGCGCTTTTTGCAAATTTATTAAAATGTTTGACGTTTTAGGTAACTTCCGAATGATTAAAATTTTTAAACCAAAATTAGAAAATAAACAGTAGAAAACAAACAGTCTGAGCAAATTTTGATAGGATAGTAATTGCAAAAGATTGATTTAAAAGTCCATTGTTCCTTTAAAGGGAGGTGAAATACATTTTCACAAATTCCAATTTTGAGAATATCAGAGATTTATATAGTCTTTTTAGGTGATTTCTCTCAATTGATGCAGCACATTTGTTGTAATTCCTAGTAGAGAGTTTAAGAGCATAAATAACAGGTATAAACTCAATGAAAGTAACTTAAATTTTGAACTTTGAACTCGATTTTCTCAAAACTAAAATTTCTCTATATTCGATGCACTTTCTCTGGAAAATAATTTTACCTTGTTAGTTAAACTTTCCCAACATGTCCATAGATTATACTGAACCAAACGTTTTGTTTTGTGGAGAGTGATTAATTACTTTTTACAATTGTTTAAGGAAACGACTTGGAATTTTTTAGTTAACTTTATAGAAACTTTTTAAAATTGTAAGCTATTTAACACTAAATTCTTACTTCAGTATATAAGCCAATGTTTCTTGAGTATACAAAAAATTTCATTCTAGCGATTTCCGTATACTTCGCGAAAGTAAATCTTCGGCTTTTAAGTAAAACACACTAAGTCAAAATTTTCAAGATATGAGTGTTCTACCTTTTCTACACCAGAATGTGGTGCTCTTTTGACTGGTTCGAAGTTACTTTTTCTTGGCATGAAGGTCATGTTTCTCTCTCTTCTCTTCTTCTTGAGAAACATACCCAGTGAGTTAAGCTTAAGGAGTAGAATTACCCCCTCCGTGTTCTCATAAATATGTTTTTTTGGCATAGTATGTTTCATTTGTATGGCGGTGAAATAAAATTTAGGTAAATTGACAATGTCAGTAAATTATAGGAAAATAAATATTGTAAATAAATTAAGATTCCGTTTCTAAGAAATTGGTTCAACTTGGTAAGTAAAACTTTCCCAAAGTTCTACAAGCTCATAGGTTATACCGAAATGACCTTTATGCAATATGTAGAGTAATTATTCTTTTTTTAAATGTGCATAACCTACATAAAATACAACTACATACGTAATCTAAGTGCAAATATGCATGATGCTCTAAGAGTAAAATAAAGAGGCACTTAGAAGTAAAAGTTTAATGATAAGAATATTTGAGATTTTTATCCAGTTACCAAAAGCGAAAAAATTTAAATAACATTTTAAAACAATTTTGGTAGTTACATAAACTACTCTCCTTTAAATACCTTCCTATGTAGCCTGATTATTTCATTATATTGTAAAATATATTAGATGGTAGGTAGGTATTTTAATTAACGTCGCACTGGAGCAACACAACTGGCTAAAACACATATATTCGAATGATCTCGAAGTTCTAATCACGAAATTGTGTTGCATTGTGCTTGGTAATATTTAAGTTATCAGTATTATTTTCTTTAAAGTCAAAACTGTTTTTAACGTATAGTCACGACTGAATAAAATGTACAATTTTCAGAGCATTCAGATTATTTAACCCTTTAATAGGCACTATGCTGAAAAGTGTTTTCTAAAAATAATTTTTAAAAGTAAACTTTTGAAACTTTTAACTCTTAAAAAAATGTTACCCATAAAGTTTTGCACAAAACAAAATTTTAAGTATTTTCAGGGTTGGCCAGATCCCTTGTCTTACTAGCCATTTGCAGCTCCACTAAACAGCTTAATAAATCAATTAAATGCGAAAATATTCATATACCTTATCAACCTTAATTTACCTTGAATTTTTATATACCTAACCTTAACCCTTTCAATGTGGGGTGCCATACATTTCTCCGCCTCTGACGGAATAACAAGAAAATGTTTATAAACCTTATCAGCCTTGATATGCTTTGAATTTTCAATACGTAACCTTAACCCTTTCAAGATGGGGCGCCAGACATCCCACTATCCCCGTGCAAGGGTTAATATAATATTTTAATGAAAAAACACGGATTCAATGTTTTGAAATAATTGAAAATAATACTCGATCTGTTTCTACCCGATTTGTTGCTACCAGAACATTTTTCAATAAAAAACAGTCGATAGTTACATTTATATTTCTTTAAGAGTTCATTCAACTTTTCGCTAGAAAGTTAGAAGTCGAAACATAGCTAACCTAGTTATTTCAGAGCGAAAATCTATAGGATGGAAAAACTGAAGTAGTTCAATTAAACTTGTCACAAGTAATTTCTCTAAAAGGATTAAAGGCTTAAATTCCTTCAGTCACACAATGATGACTGCGGCGGGGATTATAACGCGGCTCTTTTTTTCTTCCAGTCCCTTTGATGTCCAACCCGGGTAAGCTTCCAGGCGCCTGTATTAACTTGTCATTCCTTCACTTTCTTTCTTATGACAGGCCGTCCTATAAATAAACGATTTGACATCGAGTTTATCAAATGTATAAGCATATCGCGACCGCCGAAAACGTATTTTAAACAGCCGCGACAGCTACTTTTGGCACATTTTTGCTTTAGAAATAAGATCATGATGTAGAACAGTGTATTAATTTTAAATGGATTTGTTTGTTTGGTTTGTTATGATCCGTCAACAAATATTTATATCGAAAACTTGGATTACTTTTATCTTGAAATGATTCATAGGAGCTTATTTATATGTGACTGTTTATTTAAATAGTACGTTTTATAAATCAATTCAATAGAGGGTGTTTTAAATCGACCGTTAATGCATCTAAATAAATACTCACATTCAAAGTCTAAATAAATATTTTAAAAGATCAATACCGAAATAGATACTTATATTCAATGTATAAATAAATACAATAGCCAATGCCTTATAAAATATTTGTATTCAATGACTAATTGTTGTTGAGAAATGCCAGTTGTTTCACCGATAGCAATTAGACCACATTGAATGACTGAATAAAATATTTGTATTCAATTTTAAATAAGATATTTGTATTCAATGTGAAAAGGAAATAGTTGCTACAATAAAAGCAAAAATTGTCCAAGGAAGTAAAATTACATTTAAGTGCTCAATATACACAATTAAACACAACATAGGTGACTCAATTCCCTAGAATTCTTTCAACCATTTGGGTGTCAATGAATTAATTTCCTGGAAAAATGCTTATTGTGAAAGGGTGACTATTCGAGAGAGAAAAAATAATCTTTAATTAGCGGATGAAAAGAACAATGAGCTAAACTATTTTCAATTCGAATGTTCAATACAATTAGTTTACCTCGAGAGACTGCTCCAGATTGAACAGAAACGAATTCAAATGTTCAAATCATTAAAGGGTACTTAACGTTATTGTTTTGGAAATAAACGTACTTGAAACTGTATAGCTCGATTAAAGCAGTAATATTTTATCCACATATATTTCTCTGATAAAGTGCGAAATGGTAGATAACCGCACTCATTTTAGGGAGTTTGAGGAATGAAAGCGGGAAAGAACTTTTGGTCTCCTTTCTATTGGGTTTTGGAGAGGCATTTAGCAGTAGTAACAGATAGAACGTAGTAGTTAATGAGTAAATTCAGTATTTAAAAGTTGATATTTAACTGGCTATTTTTAATCTAAGAGGGGTTCAAAGAGGGTGAAGCTCTTTAAAGGGGGTTGAGTTGAATTTTTACAATAAAAATTATCATATTCGTTATACGTATTTTCTTATTTTGTGCATACAAGTCAGTATTGTATTTTAATGCAGTTTTATGTGGAAAGTGAAAAATTCACTAACACTACTATGTACATTTGGTCTTCTTTCTACTGGGATTTAAAGAGACATTTAGCAGTAGGAAGAGATAGGACGAAGTAGCTAATGAGTAAATTTATTATTTAAAAGTTGACAGTTTGTCTGATTATGTTTAATCTAAAAGGTTTTCAAAGAGAGGAATCTTTAAAGGACTCATTTGAATTTTTACAATAATAAAAGTGATCATATTCGTCACATGTATACTTTTTATTTTGTGTATTATAAGTTAGTATTATATTTTAATGCAACTTTATGTGAGAATTGAATAATTCACTAACACTACTACGACTCTTAGTCTCTTTTCTACTGGGTTTTAAAGACACGTTTAGTAGTAGAAAGAGATAGGACGTAGTAGTTAATGAGTAAATAATTATTTAAAAATTGATACTAACTGGTTATTTTAATCTAAGGGTTTTCAAAGAGGGTAAAGTGTTCTTTAAAGAGAGGGTTCAGTTGAATTTCTACAATAATAAAAATTATCATACTCGTCACATGTATTTTTTATTTTGTGTATATTTTAATGCAATTTTATATGAGAATTGAATAATTCACTAACACTACTATATACTCTTGATTTCCTTTCTACTGGGTTTTAAAGAGACATGCAGCAGTAGAAAAAAAGATAGGACGAAATAGTTAATGAGTAAATTCATTATTTAAGTCAAAATTTAACGGGTTGTTCTTAATCTATGTAAAGGGCTCTTTAAAGGGTTTATTTGAATTCTTACAATAACAAAAACGATTATATCACTTGCATGTATATTTTTTGTGTTAGAATAAGGTATTGTATTTTAAAGTAACTTAAATGTAAGAAGCGAATAACTATTTACTGATAGTAAATAGTTCTTGTAACACTTCCTAAGGCGATTAAATCTGTGTAATGCCATCAGAAACATAAAAATTCTCTATACTCTATTAAGAATCTAAGTAAAACACAGTCGTATATAAACTATATGCATAGAATAAAAAAATTAGGAGTAAGCCGATCATAGGTATATACCATTTAAGAGTCGTACCAAATTAAATCTACTACTCAAAGCTCTTATTAGTACATTGTTTTAATATTTTAGTCTTTACAAGTTTACAACAATACTTATTGCAGTTTCCTCGTCAGCTATAAGCGATTTTTAAGTTATATTTATCATAAATATCTTTTGACTGCTAACATTGTTGGTAGCTAAGGTGTTATAAAGCAAATGCTTTTATTTTATGACATCTTAAATATAAATATTTTATTCAGACATTGAATACGAATATTTTATTTAGACATTGAATACAAATAGTAATCAGTAATTATTTCAAACGGAGAAAGACGCAAGTTTACTGCAATCCTTTTATACAGGATGTTTCGAAGCTTCCTGTACAAATTGTAACTCTCTGAGCATCAGCAGATTTCCGAGTACTGTTGTGCGTTGCTTTTTCCTCACAACACATAAAGACTAAATAACCCCATCTATTGGTTGAAAGAATTCTAGGAAAGATTCTATTGTTCGAGAAGATCGAAGCTGGTTAGAAGTCATGCAGGGAAGACTAGTTTACAGAACGGATATATGTGTGGGAACCCTTCAGAATATTAACCATCCGTTAGTCGGACTGGTCCTAACAGGTGCACAGTGACTTTTTCCAAGGTTTTTTAATGTTATTTAACGAAAAAGAATAACTGTAAAAATGTATTATTTACAAATCTTAATTAAATTTTTTTCAATTATTTGTTTTTAGTACGTTCTGAAATATACTACGTGTTATTTAAAAAATATGGGTGTGTAATTAATGGGTGTGTAACTTGGAAATAAAATGTCAAGCGCCTCACAGATGCACAGCAATCTCATTTAATTAACCTTTCTGGTGGTACTATCGACGAGGTATTTCCTTATTATCAAAACTGACCAAATCTTGATGGACGAGCTATTTCGCCATTAAAAGAAAATTGATCAGGTTTTCATCTCGTCATCATAAAAATATTGGCAATATCTTGATGACGAGATAATCCGTCATGATCGGCCGGGGTGAACAAGTCGCTTGGCCACCATGATCACCTGATATATCATGTATTGATGCCAAGGAGCATATTCAAGGCTTCTAAAGAAAAAAATATTATTAGATATTTTGTAAACCATGCAATGTCTTCGTCACATTTGATTATCAACACGTACTTGCAAAACGGCAGATTTGGTCCAAATGGAAAACAAGGGCAGGGGTTAGGGCACATGTAGCCCATACGCCTTCACAGCCCTAATAATAATTACAGTGTGTTCTAAAACTTGCACAAAAACTTTAAAGGAAGATAAGGAACACAAAATTTAACTGTATTCATTTAAAGGTGCATGTGCGCAAGGAATCGGAAGGGTTCTGTGAGGACCCGATGGATTTGTCGATTTGGCCACCATAATCACCCAATCATGCATTGATTTCTTCCTCTGGGAAGCCTCTGGACAACCTGAAAAGCATCGTGTGCCAAACCCCATAGATTCCAAAGCTGACCTCATCGCAAGAGTCGATGTCGCGGCAAGTGTCCACGAAAGACCGGGAATCATTCCAATTCATGGGCCAGGCATGCATTGCTGTTGTTAATCGCAACTCTGAGCACCTACTGTGAAATTGAAGTATACAACTATTAAACTAAAAACTTGCGGCAAATAAAAACATTATTCACATACTTGCTGTCTCTTTTTTGCATCTAAGTAAACCCTTCAGCATACCCGGATAGGGCTTGTGGACATACATTTCGTATGAATACGGATTAATTTTGTGTTCCTATCTCCCCTTAAAGTTTGCACAGAAACACCCCGTAGAATCGCCCTCAGAAAGCACATCTATTTTAAGTGTGTACGGGCTTCACAAACCAGAGTGATCTTTTCCCACTTTCATATCACTACTCTGTTCCTCAGTCCCTCTTTTCACACCCTTTCGTTTTTTACTTGACGTTGTTTTGTGTTTCGCGCAGCTTAAGTAAATATGGCGCTTGCGCCATAGAAAGTCAAAACAACCAACCAACCTTTTACATTCTGTTTATAACGTGTTAAGTTCTCACGCTGGGAACATTGGAAATGAACACTGTGTTTTGGGTAGCTATATGTCGGCTGACTTGTGATTCCTTTGACATGAATACGTCTTTAAAATCAGACCAGTACTAGGTAGCCAGTGGTTAAAGCTGAGAGTTACGAAAAAATGGGCATCGAGTTTGGTCTAATAATTTCCTTTTTTATCAACCCTGTAGGTAGGTAGTTGATTAATGTCGCACTGGAGCAACACACGGGCTATTGGTGATGGTCCAGAATCAATCTCGAATGGATATATTGGATAAGCGTGGTCCTTGGAAAGAACCAAGGACCACGCTTCGTAATTTTGAAACACGTTAGATGGCGAGAACAACACCTGAGCTGGAACCTCACTCTCCAAACTTCCACACCACGCCACCAACATGAGGACATTAGAGGTCACGACAGATTTAACCTGCACCATCCCTCGTGTACACGACGGTCTTTAGCTGGACCAAGTTTCGAACTCGCAACCCTCCGTTTGCTAATCCGTTGCTCTTCCAATTGGACTATCACGGCCTATCAACCCAGTAGGATCAAATGGGAAGAAAAGTATTCTAGAGCAAAGGTATTTTGTGCACCTCATTCTTTACAAACGCTGCATCTACTTTTAACTCTACGGCAAACATCTTGTTTGCGAGGCGTTTTAACGTTCATATAATTTGAACATTATGAACCCCAAAACGGCTAACGTTATCGGAACCAAGCGCGAAAGATAATGTTCTATTTAATTACTGAGAGTAAACTTCACACACACACAATACCCAGAGAAGTTTTGCAGTTAATGCTTACCTTGAACAGTCGAGACCGATGGGTACGAACTTCATAATTAACAACGATGTTATAAAATTTTCACACACGGATTTAATCTAAGCGGCACGAGCTCAAAAATCCCTCGCAATATCTCCAGATCAGCCTCTTCCCAGAACCGTTCTCCTTGGAATGTTTGCACTAAATTTCAATTTGAATTTCAAATGCCCCGACATAATCTGAACCTGCAACTCATATTGTAAGAACAGACTTTAAATGAAAAGGTAACTATTTTTCCAGGAAAGGGTGAACAAATCAGGGGACCTGCCTTCCTCATCCGTTTTTCCTATAAATATGTTTAACGAATTCCAGAATGCATTGCGTTTTAAAATATTTCTGGGTCGCCGATCTTTATCCCAGCGAAAGGAGCTCACTGGTTATTTATTCAAGTGCGTCCACAAAATACACTTAAATAAGGAAAGGGCGAATTCACTGTTTAGAAATCCTTTTTGGTTTGGGCTGTGATTCATTATAAGCGTTATTGAATAAGGGTCGTTCAAGGGAATAAGGATGGAATTGAAAGAACTCAGCAATAACTGGCTCAAATAAAGAAAATGCGGTGTTGGTATCGGATGTGTGAATAACTTCACCCCGCGGGGGAGAGGAGAGAGAAGGCACGCTTTGGACCGTGGAGTATAATTGCGTGGGTAATAATATTTAGTATAATTGTAATTATTATTTATGGAATATGCAGTATAATTATAATTATTATGAAATTACTCATTGATTATTTCATGTTGTTAACAAATTTAATTTTTTTGACAAACTTTAGACCCTAGTTGTGTTATGAGGCACACAATTATAGTCCATCGAATATGTCCTTTAATAAATCTATAAAAGATTATTGTTGAGAGAATGTTGTGAAGTAGTTTAGGTACAATAGGAGGTATATAGAATCATATACCTATAGCGACGAGACTGTCCAGGGCGGTGTCTGATATTTCGCACTGATACAGCAAAATTTTTCCCGTTTGGGAACGATTATGATCTAGCAATGACATTCAATATAGTTTCACATTGTTTTCTCCCCTTCACATTCTGATTACAAACGTGCTATGTTCTCCTCAGCTGTGAACATGCGAAATGAAAACTGTATTTTGGCGGCAGTCCGTCGACTCAGTAGTAATTCTTTTCTAAACGTTTGGAATGTCTCACTTCAAGCATTGAATAGAAACATATAGGTCTGTGTGATAAATCTTCAATTTTAATTATAATATATCATCTGTTATCTAATACAATCTGCCTCATTTGATCCAGCGATCTATAAGAATATCCACACTGGCCCCTTCGTTTTTCTATGTATACGAAACTTCTTGTCTCAATAATATTAAAGTTTTGCGAGGGAATTTGGATCATCCTGTACCGTGATCACTCTACGAAATATAAAGATTATAGTATTAGGTCAATAAAATAAATATTTTCTAAATTTCATTTGTTAATGCATACCATAGCTCAAGATGTCTATGATTGTGTAATTTTAAGTTTAATAAACGAAACTTCCACGATCTTTTAGTATGTTTCGTAAAATAATTCAATGCTTCATGAATACGTTTTAGTACTCAACTCATACTTTTCTCAGTGAAGTCGACTCCTAACATAGCCAATGTTTCACTAAACTAAATTTAAATTTGAAATTTATTTGTGTTGGGTCTAAATAATAATCAATGTTTAAATTTATTTTTCAATATTATTGAAAAAGGCTCAGCAATGGTTTACTAAATATTTATTTTTCGGATGATTCCCGAAAGCGTATGGAAGCTTATGGTAAACTGTCTTCTGTGTAATTAGAACTAGGAAAAAATTACTGAAAGGAGAAAATATTTACTTCCCTTTCTTATTGGCATCACATTTTTGAAGATATTGGTAACAAATACGCGTCAGTGAAATTTCAAAATATAAAAGCAGCAACTACAATAAATATAAAAGTATAAACGAAAGAGATGAATAATAGAAAGAAAAGTGAAAGTCATATTCCTTAGTGTGATGCATCTCTAGTAGAACCCAATAAAATGAAATAAACTTAAACGCCTGCTTTACTAAAGGGTGTATACATAAGGCGATTTAAACACACTCCCATTCGAATACATGGCATATTCAATGCATGCACAAAACTATAGTAATTCGTTTGCGTTTGCATCGAATACAGAAGGAAAACTTGATAAATCTTCACACTTTACTAGGAAATAAAATTGGTATTTTCATGTGAATGTGGTTAAAGTTTATTGCTTTCTAACTTTATTCAGTTCAGTGTTATTTTTTATACTGCGTGTTTTTATATGTAATCAAAATAGTGATTGAGATAAAAAGGTTTTATCTGTTACAAATGCCTTTTACCTTAATATTATACCTCAATTGAAAACAACCTATTATAAGTAAATTTTATTTCACGAAATTTTCTGGTGTAAAGCTCGAAACATTTTATATTCGGGCCCTTTTGCAAGTCAGTTAGTCACCGTCTTAAAAATTTTTTAAATCTGAAAATATTTAAAACTCAATGGCAGATTTTTAGCCAAAACTCGAGGAAGCAAAAGTTTGGTAAATTGCCGACGGACAAAAATTCAATCATTTCAAGTAATATTACTAATAGTAACTTTAAATTAAAATTTAAAGTATTAAATTAAAGTAATCAAATATATCTCTTAACTGAAAACATCGGGGTTGAATCTTTCATATTTCCCATTATTTTATTTTATTATATACCAAACCTTTTGCATCAGCATGGACTCCTAGGCCATTCCTATGGGTACGGTTTTAATATGAAGGCCAACTTTGATTTGGACAATAACTTGAAGGATAAATCTACTTATGAATATCTAGAAAGACTGGCAATAAGTGTCTACTTCTATGAATCCTTATACATCATTAGTGATGGAGAGTCGTGAAATGTATCGGTCTAATTTCCTTCAAGGAGCAAGAATTCCTAGAGCAACAGGCAGAACCAAATAAATCAATTTACGAATAGCTGGCAGGTCACAAATTATTTCCCTTCAAATAGCAACAATTACCATAGAGCAACAAACCAGACAAAATCAAGAAGTTTATGAATTGCTAACAGCTTACAAAGAGTATCGGTCTAATTCATTTCAAGTAGCAAAAATTACCCATAGAGCAACAAGCCAAACAAAATAAAAAGTTCATGAATTGGCAGGTATCACAGGTTTTATTTTGTTATGTAACCCCTTACAATAACACTGCTATCAACGGGTTAGCTGTACGGTTATTTAAATAGTCTTTCTTCACAGTTTTTCACTTTTTTACAAACTAATTACCGTACAAAATCAAATCGATTGCCAAACATTAAATATTCTTGGTTTTTTTATCTCTTCTCTAATCTTGCTGATGTATCTTTTCTATCTTTTTTACACGAGTACGATATGTAGTATAGTTTAGAGAATTTCGAAATCTTTTGAAATGAACTTATCTTTCATTATCTGATTTTAGTTCTGAGCAATAAAATAAGAACTCAAAAGGATTTACTTTTAGCTTTCAAAATATATCTATCGTCTTTCCTTTTTAGTTTCGATAGTCTGCCGGAACGAAGAATATTTTACACAATAAAATATTTTTTTAATTATTATTAAAAAATAAAATTTTAGTTAAAAAATATTTTTTTGCGTTATAGTAAATATTAGCATAACTTTCCCCATCATATTGCCTATATGATATAATAACCATCATTCACTTACAGTTTACCTAAGAGATTGTCACGAGATTAACACTCGTTTCCACCAAAATTACAAGATACAATACAACTATTAATAAAATTAATTATTAATATAATCTTAACTGGAAATAAATAATATCACAAAATACAAAATGACAACAAAACTATTTAAAAAGTTTTAGACTACGCACCTTGTCATTTTAATGTGGTTAAACTATACTTTTTAATCTAACAAAATGAGAACGTCTTAAGTGTGTATGAATATCATTTTCCCAATGAATTTTAGTTATTTGTAATAATTTTATAAGTATGGTAAAACTATTTAAATGTATTTACAATAAATATACCATCAGTTTTTATTACTTATTACTTCCCTTGTATTGATATATGATACAGACAGGTTTCGTGTGGATATAATCGAGAATTTAATTACGTGGTGTTGTCCTCGGACTTTCCCTCTGGGATTGATCCCGGACCGTCACCAATAGCCCGTTGTGTTGCTCCAGTGTGACGTTAATTGAAAATACCAAAAATACCAAATAATCGAGAATTTAAAAAGTGTATGGGATAGTGCATGAATACTTTTTCCAATTTATTTTACCTTTTACAAAATTAAATTACTTTCATGTACTGTATAACGATATAGTTAGCATTAAGATTGAAAATCCTATTAAAAGCTATATTTTAGTTTGCTCCTAAAACCATTGAAAAATAATGAAAGAATTTGTTTAAAATATTCAAAATGTAATAAAATATATGTATAGGCCATGCCCTATGAAAAATTCTGAACTGAGTAAGTTTCTACTAATTTCACTATGCAAGCTTGAAGAGATGCTTATAGGAAATATTTAACCCTCCAAGTAGTTTCGACGAGATATTTCGTCCATCACTATCTGACTAATTTTGCTGATGACGAGATATCTCGTCATCAAGATACTGCAGATTTTTTTTATGATGACTAGATCAAAATCTGGTCAGTTTTTTCTAATGACGAAACATCTCGTCAGTTTTTTCTAATGATGAAATATCTCGTCCATCAACATATCGCCAGTTTTGCTAATGACGAGAGATACCTCGTCGAGACAACAGCCAGAAGGGTTAAATAGAGGAATTTCAATTACAGATTCCAGAAAATTCATTCAGAATGTCAAAAAAAGAAAGTTTATTTGAGGCGAAAAAGCCTACACATAAAAGAATTTATCTCAGATATATTTCCCAGTTGATTAAAATGTTTCATTCAACTAAACGAAGCGTTTTAAAAGAAACAACAATGGGTTTAATGAACACACAAAAATAAAGAAAAAATTCTAAATCGTTATGAAAACAGAAAACTTGTTAGGTATGCCAAAGCACAAATCCTTCGGAATCAGCGAAGAAAATGCGTCCTAATCATTTTTAGGGAAGAATTTAAAAGTTGAAACAATTGGTCGAGCACCACGAAATAGCGATTATTCTGCACGAGTTACCAAACATAAGCCCTCAATCAGGAAGAGGAAAAAAGACTGGCTTTTGCAAAAAAGTTGTTAATAAGGATCACAATTTTGGGGGCATGTAGATTTGGTGACGATTCAAAATTCGTGATACAAGCAAAAGAAAATTGTGAAGGACGCCCATATTAGTGTTCCATCAACCTAGCTGTATCATTGTAGAATATGAATGAAACTAATTTTCTGGGATGCTTATTAGAGGTTGAAACTGCACTTTTGATATTGATAGTGTTTTGGATCAATATGCTTACATTGATTTTTAAGGAGAAACTTGAAAACGCTGGATTATAAATTAGAATTAAAGTACAGATTGTTGTCCCTCAGACAGACTGAAACATGTCGCTTTGAATACAAAGATCTGATTGCTATATAATATATTAACCTTCCAAATGTTTTCGACAAGATATCTCCTTTAGCAAAATCTGACCAATTTTTTAAAAACGAGATATTTCGTCGTCGAGACATTGACATTTTTTTATGATGACGAGGGCATGATCTGGTCGGTTTTCTTTTAATGACGAGATAACTTGTCCATCAAGATATGATCAGTTTTCTTCAAATGATGAGAAAAGTCGTCCATCAAGATGTAGTCAGTTTTGTTCTGATGACGAGATATGTTATCCATCAAGCTCTGGTAAATATTCTTCTGATAACAAGATATCACGTCCATCAAGATCTGGTCAGTTTTCTTCTAATGACCAGCTGTCTCGTCCATCAAGATCTGATCAGTTTTCTTCTGATGATGATATCTCATTAATCACAATCATGCCAGTTTTCTTCTAATGGCGAGATATCTCGTCCTTCAAGATCTGGTCAGTTTTGCTAATGACAATATACCTCGTCAAGACAACTACCAGGAGGATTAAAATGTCGTGAAACATACCCTCAGTTTCTCAATTTGTACCCGATGAAACGTTCTATTAATTTGTCCCCCAGTGGTCATTGTTTGCTGCACGAGGGATAATTAGAATGTGACCTACAACTTAAATGGATTTCAAACTACTAAGAACACCTCTGTCTAGACCCGGATTCAAACCCAGAATCTGTAGAACTGAGGGCCTGAACGCTAACCACACTTCTACTTTGCCGGCTATGGCACATTTAAAAGGGGACTGTTTAAGAAATCATAAGATAAAATTAAGAAACAAGTTCACTGCATCTTCACTGGTGCGAGACTAAATTAGTTGCTTTAACCATAAAACAAGTTCAGTGTAAGGGATATGAAGCCATACATCAAATAAAAACAATTCAGCTAGATCGAATGTTCTTGTTTGATCATTGGAACAGCAATACCATGAATCACACATCGGATTTAGTGGACATTTTGAATTTCTTTGACGTATTTGTATTTTTATGAAGCATTGGGGTTATGGAATATGTAAATGATATTAAGTTGTATTGAATTTTAATTAATCCTTATGGTGGTTGTCTCGAAGAGGTGTCTCGTCATTATCAATACTTACCAGATCTTGATTTCGTTATCATAAAAAATCGGCAATATTTTGATGACGAGGCATCTCGTCATTAGCAAAATTGTTCAGATCTTGACTTACGAGATATCTCGTCGAAACCACTTGGAGGTTTACAAGTTATCAGAAGCATAGCCAGAGAGGG
Source organism: Meta bourneti (assembly GCA_933210815.1). Classification (NCBI taxonomy): domain Eukaryota; kingdom Metazoa; phylum Arthropoda; class Arachnida; order Araneae; family Tetragnathidae; genus Meta; species Meta bourneti. The sequence continues at coordinate 55,520,536 of OW119934.1, read as the reverse complement.
ATGTGATGGCTCAAGCCCTCTCCAAAAATATTGGTAACTTATCTTTATACCTTTTTACAAATGACAAATTAAAAATTGATGAAATAGTTAGGTGATTTTAAAGTAAAATAACAGTAACTAGATAAATTGAAATTGCTTTTTAAACTAACCATTTATTAGGAAATATACTAGCATGAAGATCCTTAATTTGTTTTTAACACTGGCATAACAATTGCACATAGTATGAGAGCATATCGTATCAATGCTTCAATAGTAACCAAGAAATAAAAAGTAAATTTCGAACAAGATTTAAATATTTAGTTAGTGATTTGTCATAAATATTTAGCAGACGCGACCATTTAAAATGAATTCTGTACTCGCATCAATTGATAAGCCCCGTTTATTATGCTAGATTAATCCCTTACTGTGAATTCATCTAGTGACGAAAAAGTAATAAATATTGACGACTAAGACTAGACTATTGATGAAGAATAGTCTTTAGAAGATGAAGAATAGACGGTTTGAAGATGAAGACTAGAATAATTCATGAACTGACGAAATACGTTATAAATGTTGACGATGAAGACTTAACTATATTAGAGGTGAAGAGGGACTAGACTATTGAAGAAGAATATATTCATCTAGTGACGAAATTAGCAATATATATTGACGATGAAGACAAAACTTTAAAGATGAATACTAGATTATTGAAGAAGGAAGACTAGTAGAATTCATTTAGTGACGAAATTAGTGATAAGTATTGACGATTAAGTCTAAATTATTGAATATATATGAAGTCTATATGAATTCATCTAGAGACTAAAGTAGTTCACACTTTTAGTGAAAAAATTATAATTAACATTCTAATTAATTCCAGATCTTCATGTGCGTATGCCAATTGTATTCCTAACTTTGGATATATTCGAAATTAAATCCTGGCTACTCTATTGATAGTAATGATAATGCAAATGAAAGGATAGGTATGACAAAAAACAATGACTGGTGATGTTATGGTACTAGAACACGAGTCATTTTGACACTGGACCGTGTTTGTCGCTTTCCCCCATTTGCTCATTTTTTGTTGAATTTTACTTCATAAGCACACTGCAGACATTTTTTATGCACATAGATGAATTTACAAAATTTCTACACCTAAATTTACCTGGAACATCCACTGGTGTCTTTTCGAAACAAAACAGATATTCGGGTCCAAATATCTTTTGTAAGCAAAAGTAAACCATAGAATATCAAGCCAAATCAGATGTCTAACCACAATTCATTTAACACTTCAAGCAGTTTTGTCGAGATACCTCGTCATCACAAGATATTGCCAAAGTTTTGATGATGTGAAAAGATCATCTAAAAAAACTGACGAGATCAGGATCTGGGGTCAGTTGTCTTCTAATGACGAGTTATTTCGTCCGTCAAAACCTTGTCAGTTTAGCTGATGACGAGATACCTCGTTGAGACAACCACCAGGATTGTTAATAGTGCTTTTTATTCATTTATTTGACCTTAACTATATTAGCATCCCTTTCAAAGACGGAAATGGGCCAGTCTCAATCGCGTGTTTACTTCTAAGTCATGGTTAGCAATTATGATTCCAACTACAGTGTGATTCATACGGGATTTTTTCACCTATCAGACACAAAAACGATGACTCGCAGAAGTTCCGAAGGAATTGGAATTATGTTTCAAGAACCCTATTAAAATGAATCTGATGGTGTTGAGTTCTGTTTTGATTTAGAGTCAGATAAAGAAACCAGATTACGCGAAAATAAATCAGAGCCTGAAGAAAGTGTGACAAACGCCTGGAAATACCTAGAATAATTTGAATTTATATTACTTGGGATGGCAGAGGACGGAAAATATGTAATTGGTGAATTATTACTTTGTTCTAAGGAATTTTGTACACGAAGGTAAGGGTCACTTACTGAATATTGTCAATCAAAACATCAATGAGTCCGTCCTGAATTTAAGAGTCAATGGGAAAAGTACCAAAATTATAAATCAGAACCATTATGGGAAATTTATTTAATATGTAGGAAATGTGAAATAAGTTGTAATTTCTATGCAACCACTGCACACACAAAACATGTTGTTCAGTAAGTAAATGAAGCGCGGAAGCTGCCGAATAAATTGCTTATTATTGTATCTATTGTAAATAAGGTATGCAAATAATATAAGTTTTGTTAAATTTATGGTAAAATCCGTATAAATATTGTGTTAAGAGAAAAACAAGCCATTTTTTTTGTTTTCTAAATTTCGCTGTTTTATGTACATTTTATGAGTTAAAAAAATATTTACATTAATTTTTTGGCATAAATAATCAGACTTATATGAAAATATTGTAAAATACGGTTTAAGTTAAATAAAATAAAACAATTAGGACGTCATTTGGATATTACGATTATTTTGCACAATTTATATACTGGTGTCGTAACGACACAGGGGAACGTTTAGGAGTAACAGAAGTGCCGGACGTTACTCCTAAACGTGTTAAAAGGAGCCAAGTCCTACGGCCCCGAAACCCTTGTCCTCTAATATTTTGTAATTGTGATCCAGCTCCCAAACATAAGGATTAAATGCTACGACTGTTTTGTTAATGCTTGGTAATGATCTGTATAACAAAAATAAATTGTTCCTGAAGCGCAGTTATATGTATATCAAACAGCTTAGACTCTACTTGAGACCCCAATAATTTCTCCAAGTTGTACGACTGAAAAAAGGCCTAAAAAATTCACAAGCATTGTACCAGCGAATTTCCTGACATGATTTAATAAAGAAGAATTTTCAAAGGACCAGGAAAATTCGTTTATTTTAAATATTTGTATTACTTCTGAAATCTTGTTGGAGAGAGCGATAATTATTGAGGGTATCACTCATTTTGGGCCATGACCGCACTTTGGCTTCCTTATGCATACGGTGGCAGGTTCTCATAATGGGAAAGGATTGCAAACACTCTAAAAAATAAAAATGGCGACTGTTTGTAGTTCTTACGCAAGAACATCTTCACAAGCTTCGTTATCTCGTCGTGCCAGCAAACGTCGGGTGATACAAAGAGCCATATTTTCGAAAGTTCGTAAGAAAAAGAAACACTTGTGGTTTTCATAAATGAAGATTATGTAAATTTCAACTTTAGCATGAGATTTCTTTTTGACTGAAGTGTTTCATGGTGCGATTTCATTGTTGCGTGTTTTAGCTTTCTTATTCTTGTGTCGGCATTAAGCTTAAATGTTAATGTAAGTTAATGTGAAAAGAAAGCGAATGCCAGCTACAATTGTTATGTGGCCATTTTTAACCGACACAATTGTTATGATTTAGTGTGGTTTTCTAAGGACAAGAAATATGGCATTGAGTGGAGATTTATGGTTGAGAGTACTGAAATTTTTAAATGTGTTACATTTATTTTTAGAGATAAAAGCAATTCTGTGCCAAATGTAATTACCATGTTGAATTGCTAAGAATAAACTGTATTTAATGTTGTCCTTTAACCTGTTAAGAAAGTTTTTTTAATTTGGCATGAAAAGTGGATTTTAAAGAAATTTTAGAGAACTTATTGAAAATAGATAGACTTTCAGAGAAATTACTGGAATAAATATTCATATTTATTGGAGCAAATTTGGCATTGGATGGAGGCTTATGGATGGAAGTGTTGAATTATTTAAATGGTTCATTTTATTTTTAGAGATAAAAGGAAATTCGTACCAAATGCAATTACTGTGTAGTGTATATAAGGGTAAAGTGTATTTAATGTCCTTTAACCTGTTTCGAAAGTTTCTAATTTGGCATGAAAAGAGGATTTCAAAGAAACTTCAGAACGACAATTTTATTGCAGCACTGAATGGAAGTTTATGGATGTAAAGGTACTAAAGCATTAAACCGTTTAACTTTTACTTTTAGAAATAAAAGTAATTGCGTAGCAAATGTTATTATCATATTGACTATCTAAGAGTAAAATTATGTAATGCTGTCATTTAACCTGTTAAGGACGGTTTTTAATATGGCATCAAAAAGTAGATTTTTTATTGATGTACGACTTAATAAATTTGTTGGAGTATCTTTTTATATTTCATCGGACAGTTTTTAATTTGCGACATTTTACATAGGTCTGGGGTAATTAAACGGAAAAACATAGATATTCTAAAATAATCGATTTTCTATTACTCAACATGATTATTTTTGTTGGAGAAACAGGAGAAAGATCGATCGGTTAGGTATGATTTGTCACTCTACGATTCTTTGTTTCCTACACGAGTGCCAATTAGATCGGGAAAAGATCGAATTCTAAATCCTGCACGATTCCCCAATATTCTTTTAGGAATGGAAAAAAAGTAACCATACATTTAAATGTAGCCTTTAAAGCCGTTGAGTTGCAAAGTTATATTAAAATTTAGCTTTCATTGAATCTTTTCTGAAATATTCGATACCAAATTTTAGAATGATAAAGCAGCATTTTTATTGGAATTTCACAAACTTTCATAGGAGTTTAAGTTAAATACTGATCACAATATAATTTGGTGAGTTCATAAAACATAAACCTGAGGAAAAATTGTGAAAAAGATAAGAACAACGTTTAGAGCGCATAAGTAAGCATATTTTCAGAATAATTCACTAATTAATAAACTTTGAACCAAAATATTTTACAACAAAACTCATCTGAGCTGATTATAAATGCTTAACGAATATTCGGTCGAAATTTTTTTTATAAAACCTAACAAAAAAAAATCCAGTACATTTCAGGAAAACAAAATCTAGAATGAGTTTACTAACTTATCAGACTTAATTCATTGTAATAACGTCTTTATAATCTTATATAAACTGCAAAAACCTGGCTATGTATAGAATTTAAAGATCGAGCGAGATATAACAAATACAGTTATAAAATGCTTCACTAAAAAGTGATACATGTTATTAGTAATAGAATATAATAAGAAATATTACAATGAATGATAAAAATAATTTATGATGGGAAATGAACCATTAGATTCAATATTTAAGATTTTCTTTACCGAAATATAGCTGTATTTTTTAAATTTTCAAAATCGTGAGAATGCAGTTGTTCATACACATTTTATCTTTTATACCTTAAGCAAACTTAATACATTCTTTGGTACATTAAATAAAATAAGGAAATATGTATTCTAACAACATATACATTTTAATGTATCGCATATACATCATAAGTAAAAGCTAAGTTTGATACATGAATTTTTACAGAAATCTAATTTCGATTCCAGTAAAACTAATTATTTTACGTACAAAAGCTTATTGGGGGTATCATTAAATAGATGTTATTTTTTACTTTATCCTTAAGCCCGTAATCTTCCCGGACCGAAGCTTAAGTGAAACATCCCGTACTAATAACACTGCACAATTTTCAAAAACTACGTATTTTCAGGAGACAAAAAATATTGAGAATTACATTTCGTTGAATAGAGAAATAGCTTTTCTAATTTAAATCACAAAATTTACATATAAGGCAGACTGATATGGCGCTTTTCCTCAAAGTAGGTATTTCTCTGTGAGCTTAACTTATGATAGTTTGACATTATTCTTCTAAATGTGATTTGGTTTGTCACTTTGCAGTCATTTTTTCTATACGACGCTAATTAGGCCTGGTTTTATTCTTCTAGAATTTCAAATAGCTGAAAGGGGAACTAAGAGTAATATTTAACTGCCTTTGTCCCAAAGTAAGTGTCACATTTGCACATTTTTGTTTCGAATATTGACCCTTTGATCCGAATAGTGTAGTGTTGCTTTTGCCCCATAGCACACTTAATGACTAAATAATTACATCTTTCTAAAAATATATAGATTCTTTCCAATCTTTAGAAATATTCTACAGGTCCTTTCCTTAAAATAAAAATATTTCTTTGAGACGATTCGAATGGTTTTTTCCTTAAAAGGGCCGTGCTGGCTCGGATGGAAGAGTAACGCATTAGCAACCGGAGGGTTGCGAGTTCGAATCCATCCAAACACCGTCGTGTACAAAGGGGGCACGTTAAATCTGTCGTGGCCTCAAATGTCCTCACGTTGGCGTGGTGTGGAAGTTTGGAGAGTAAGGTGCCAGCTCAGTATTGCCTCGTCATCTGACCGTGGTTCAAAATTACGTGATGTTGTCCTCGATCTTCCCTTTGGGACTGATCGCCGATCGTCACCAATATCCCGTTGTGTTGCTCCAGTGTGACGTTAATTAAAATACCTACCTGCTTTCCTTAAAAAATAATTCTTCGAAACGATTCTGTTGGTAGATATTTTAATTAAACGCAATGGAGGTATCGGTGACGATCCGGGATCAAACCCGAAAAGAAAGATCCAAGGACAACACGTAATGATTCAATTGGCTCATTTTGTAGAACATATTAATTTGGAGAAGATTCTATTGTTCCTTTCCTTAGATTATATTCACATGGAGTTTACTGTCTTTAGTAAACACGGGAGTCGCGCTCCCGGGAAACCTAAGCGATCTTTTTATGATTTCATTCCACTTCTCTATTCTCAATCACTCTTTTTCCCCTTTCGCGGCATTTTCTAACTTTACGTTGTCTTGTATTTGGTGGAGCATGGCCAAATATGGCCCTTGCGCCATACAAACTGGAACCAACCTTAGATTATAATTGTTTGGAAATATTTTCCACACCTCATTTCATAAGAATAGAATCCTTTGGAAATAATTTATTTGGTCAAGAAGGTCAATTGGGCCAAATATGCGCCATAAAAAATACATTCTACCAAGAAGATTAAAGTTAGTTAAAAGTCATGCTGGAAGACTATAGTTTGCAAGGGGAAGTTACCCGCGTGAACCCCTCAGAGGGTTAATTTTTTTTATTTTAAAATGAACTGTACTAACGAGGTTAACAGTTGTTAAAGGTATAAGACTTCCTAAGAATGCCACACGATCGTCTCTTTTTATTGTCAACAAATACTGGTAAAAAGCAAAAATGGACTTTTTAATAGTGCACCCATAAGATGATTGAAAAGTTAGAAAACATTTTCTTAACATTGCAATCATGCATGGAAACTGCGATGGTGTCATCTACAAGTAATGCCTACAAAATTGTATGCATTGGGAAAGCAAAACCAAGACGTGAAAATCACCTATCAAGTAATATTAATTGTAATCCTGAAGCAAGCGTGAAATACGAAGTACAATTTTATTTTCCTTATAGTTCTCATAAAATTAAGCATTTTAAAAGAAATTAGTAGGTACTGTATCTATGGTAACGTAAAATGTACACCTAAAATAACTTTTCTTTTTATAAAACAATTTTTCTTGTTAAATGTTATCAAGATAATATTATTCTGCACTTCTAGAGCATGTTAATATTAATATGAGTTTAACTTCTTCCTTTTTTGGAGGTTTACGTTGTGGACGTTTGTGTTTGCTTAACCAAGGTTTGGATTATCGCACCATAGTAGATTTTTACAACGCAAACGTTAATAAGAAGCTAAAATACAGGATTCACACTCATAAATGTTCATGAAATACTCGCATATGTGAATCCATGGTTGCAATCAAGAATTTTGTATTTAGTTATTATGTTTTAAGAATCAAAAACATTTGTCCCATATGTGGATTCATATCCAAGGATTCACATGCGTAAAGGTTCATTGAGCATTTACAATACATATGTGAATCCGCGATTACAATAACAAAATTTGCCATAGGTTTTAAGAATCAAAACCATACATATCATATATTGACTTACTGACAGAGAAGATTATCAAGATCTGATCAACATCTGATGTACTCTAATTTGTGATACTGATATAATTATGTCAAGCGGCAAAATTTATGGCTGTAAAATAATTTAGTTTCCTCTTGCCAATGTTACTACTACCAGGAATTTAAATACATATGCTTACGTTATCCTGGGTGAATTTCTCTCTTCTGCGACAGTAAACTGTTCTTGTCTGTTCAAGTCCATTACTTGACGCTGCCTGTCTTGTGTTTGGCGCAACTTGATCAAATATGATCTTTATCAAATATGAAACTCAATCAATGCTTATGTCAAATTATTTCCATAATTTCCTTTTCAAATATTTAACAAGTTAAAAACCTTAAATACGTATGAACACTTGACTGAAGGCTCACATAATGCTTTTTCATTGTATAAAACTATTGGAAACGTGTGAACTAGAATGTTTTAAGTATGAAAAGATTTCTTTTTCAAATTTGATGCGGAATACGATTTTCATTGGTCTGCTTCTGTGAAATTTTTAATAAATCTTAATCTTCAGATTAAAAAGTTCATGGTTTTTAAGGGGACACGGTACCCTTTGAACAATTTTTTTTGTTTTCATATGTGTAGCAAAATTTTTTAGTATATTATATTGAAATGCACATAAAATGGATATTTCAGGCGAAAAAATTTAATTTTAATAAAGCAATAATTCAGAAATTAAATTTTTTTGAAAAAAATCAACATTTTAAAATCCCTACTACTTTTTTAAATATCATCTTTTAAATTTTTGTTACACTTTTCTATTCATTGCAGTATTTTACACAATTCTGTGCATGGGTTTGCATGTATTCTGATTATTTATTTTTCTAGAATTTTTTTCTAAAAAATACTGTGAAAAACTGTAAAAAACATGAATATTTTAGTTTGGCAATTCTTTAAAAAAAACTTTTAATCCAAATTCTTATCGCACGCACAGAATTGTCAAATACACTATTGTGAGCAACTGCAAAAAGTTTCAAACCTCTAAATTAAATTTTAAAAAAGCCTTAGCAATTTGAGTACTTCATAGTCATCAAAAACAGAAAGCTGAGAAAAAGCCACTTAAAGTTTTAATTTTTGGTTTCGGTATGTTACATCCAAGAGAAAAAAAACTTAAATAACTCCTAAAATAATGTTGCTAGAGCTATGAAATTTTGCATACATATTCAGAAGAGTTGTATTGTTAAAATAAAGCAATACATTTTTTTTTCGATATTTGGTCATTTTAAGGGTACCGTGTCCCCTTAAAAACAATTTTTATAACTGTTTGATAAGCTGCAAGCCTTCCTATATATTGTACTACCGTTCTCGATGCGTACATACATTTTTCTTTGAAACCCTAAGAGCTTTCTAATACTATCCTGATTACATTTTGACTGACAGATGATATTTGTGTTAGAAAAGTAAGTATTTCTTAAGTCCAGTCCTTGAGTTTCTATTTATATATACAAATGTATTAAAAGGCTCTCCATAAAAAAGCCTAATTTGTGTTTGTTGTTTGGTAACGACTTAACCTTACTGGTGATTGTCTCAACGAGGAATCTCGTCATTAGCAAAGCTGACCAGATCTTGGTGAACGAGATATCTCATCATTCGAAAAAAACACAATCACGATTATCAGAAGAAAATTGACCAGATCTTGACCTCGTCATCATTAAAAAAACAGCAATATGTTGATGACGAGATATCTCGTCATTAGCAAAATCGGTCAGATCTTGATGGACGAGATATCTCGTCCAAACAAATTGGAGAGTTAATCAAGCCTCTCTCACATATCAAATCTGCAGACGGAAAATAAACTGATGTCTTAAAATTTAATTTAAATTGTGCCATTAAGTACTACATTCCGTGAAAGTTTTTAAAAAGTTAATTTAGAGCCTACTTCCGAAGCACCTAGATTGCCCTGCTGTTTTAATAAAAATTACCCAGCTAATCGGAAAATTTGAGAAAGTTATTAAAATCACTTGCAAAGTATCAGAGAATAGGATGGCACAAGGGCTTTTATCTCCATTGGTTTCTCCTTGGAAACAGGTCGGACTAATTGATACAAATAATTTTCTTCCCATTATTATTTAATTCCGTTTTCTAAACCAATGCTTTTTAATTAAAATATTTATTAAAGTATTATATGATAGGATGAATTTTATCCAGCGAAACAAGCATAGTTGACGCAGTCAACCAATAAAAATTGCTAAGCTATCTGCAGGGGTTGTATAGTGTGTGAGAACACAGGAGGAGGCCTTAATATACAAAAATAGAATTTTTGTATGTGCGATTTAATTTTATACTTCTTATCAACAATGATATTTAGTACTCATTTAGTACCTCGGCGATTAATAAAAAATGAAATTTTAAAATATGTAATTGTTTAAACAAATTAATTCTGCAAGTAATTTCGACGAGATATCGCGTCCATCAAGATCTGACCAATTTTGCTACTGACGAGATATCTCGTCATCACTGTGGAATTTCTTGATGATGACGAGATCGAGATTTGATAATTTTTCTCTAAATGACGAGATACCTCGTCCATAAAGATCTGGTCAATTTTGCTAATGACTATATACCCCGTCCGAACAACCACCAGGAGGGTAAAAGGGTAGAAATACCATTTTAGCATTTTGTGGCTTTAATAATATTCTTCACCCTTTCTCTACATTTTTTAAATAAAAATGCATAGGTTCGTATTGGTGCTCAATGTGATTGCACATGCCGCAATCTGAAGATTTGATGTCATATTTTTAATTAATGAAATTAATTTTTTTAATTATTTTACGGATGTAAGAATAACTAACTACATGATGTACCCAAACAGCCCCTTAAGCATTTTAAAATATTTGATAATTATGATTACTACTGTTAATTATTGTTGTTTCCATCGTCTTTGGTGACAATTCTATAAAAATTAATCTAATTGTATGGAAAATTCTGTTTAAAATATTTAATGTTCAGTGCTTTTTGATTTGTACAACTTATAAAATGCTGTCTACACGGTTTGTTGATTGTCCAACTAGCATTCAGAAAATATTCCAAGTCCGTATCCCTGATGATAATGCCGTATAAATTGAAATACAAGTTACAAATGAGACCACAAAAGCATTGATGTTGGTCCATCTAAATGCTTTTTAAACATAGCTCATAAATTAGGTTTAATTTAAATTAGATTAGCATTGATTGCCATAGCACTTATTTACATTTGGATGTTCTACAAACTAGAGAAAGCATTTTTACATAATTTTTAAACACTCACTTTCATTTTCAATTACTCACTAATTATTGATAGCCCCCCCCAATCAAAACAACCAGACATTTTAAAACTTTCGTCTAAATTCACGTTGACATTTTAAAGTTCCACGTGATGCTAAAAGAAAATTTCTCAAAGAGGAAGAAGAATGCTTTCAAAAATCTTCATTGGACTATAGACGACGAAGCCTGCCTGGTCTCAAAATGAATTGGATTAAATTTTAATATTTGTACCTCATACGACAGATGGAAGCATGACTAACATTATATTCATAGTATTAGTATGGTATAGCTCTATACACTATACAGAATACAAATTCCAATACCATTTCAAAATTTAAAACATTAAGGTAATTTAATACTAACATTTTGCAGTTTTGAAGAGGAAGGAAAAATTACATTCAAAGTCTTAAACTGTATTAAACAGATCAAGCCGTCTTTAAATGGATCCCTCACGCAAATGGGATCCGTAATACTTACTACCAGACTCCATATAAACATATATAAGAACACAACAGACCAGCTTTTTCACGTGTTCTTGTACGTATTGCTATTGCACATAATACAAATGTGAGTTTTTCCTTTTACAAACCCGTTAAAAGCTAAAGTCGTTCACTTACTCAAATTGTGACATTAGAAAGCTGAACCTGAATAGTTTCCAGATTTCACAAGACAACGTAACCATTCAGTTTATAATTATTGGGCTAGTTTAATTGTTTATTAATATTAACCCTCTAAGTGTCATACACGCATTATTCCATCATGAAACCTGCAACATTCCCTGCATAGCTTTTAAACAGATTTGAACGTCTCGACCAATAGATTATTTCCTAGGATTCTCCAATCACTATTTGTGGCAATTTATCTATTTAATGAGATGTTGGGTAAAAGTAATGTAGCACTATTCTATGCTATGCACTTAACATAGTATAGAATATTTCCTAGTATTCTCCAATCACTAGCCGGGGCAATTTAGCCATTTAATGAGTTGTTGGTAAAAGTAATATAGCACTTCTTGGAAATCCTGTAATGTCACAGAAGGGGATAGCTTATTTTTAACAATAACATTAATCTGTTAGAGTTTAATTACGATTATAAAATTACATTAAAAATTTGTCTAAGAAAATTCTAAGCCGTTGACGACGTGTAGATAACTAAATAGTATATCTTAAGTTCGTCTTACCTTGAAAGTAAAATACGTGGCACATCAAGGAAACAAATCCAAGTTTCGGCTTCATAGTGACGGCCGACTGCAGTGGGATCTGTGCGTTCAGCATTCAAATAGAGTATTCAAATTATTCAAGTCAGAAAAAGAATTTCGAGTTTTCAGTCGCTCGAACCTCAGATGTAATAAGAGATCGTCGTCGAGAGCTTTGGTTGCGAAAGTGTTTATCCCTCTCTATATGTAAATGTTTGTGTGACGGGCAGTAAACTATTCCTCCAGATCGTGCGAATCGAAAAGGGCGAGAAAGTGGAACGTTCAGAGATCCGCACCGTGTCCCAAGAAAGTTAATAAATTCAAGACGTCCGCTAAAACAGTCCAAAACCGCGGATAAAACAACTTTCGAGGCGCGAGTGACAACTCCTCTCGGAGGTCAACTCTTTCTCTTCCCGACCAAAAAGGAGAACCGACTCTGGTCAAAAATGAACTCGGTCGAGTTTTTGGCCTCACTTCATTTTGTTTACGACATCCGACTCGGGACAGCTCGAAACAACGACGGGAAAACAGCTGCCGACACCCGCGAAAAGCAGCGACGGAAGTAAGCGGACCACACTTTGCAACCTCGCAACTGACGGGGTGCAAAAGAAAGCGACGGCAGCGCCGCCAAGGCGGGCCAGCCAATCAGCGACGAGTGTTCCAACTCGTTGTCCATTCACTATCGCTCTTGGGCTTCTGTTTCGAGTTCTTTTTCGTCGATGGAAAAGGAGGGAGATTCTTTGATTAATATTTCGGACCCTTCACGCCTGATAGGATGCTTTGACCACTTCATAGGGATCGAAAATCCCTCGTCGGCAGTTCCCCTCCCTGTACTTGGGATTTTTTTTAACTTTCCCATTTGATAACGAGAAATTGATGATAGTTCTTAATTTATTTTAACTCTTTTCGATGGGTAATTTAATTCAAACATGTTGCAAAGAAAGAAATGTACCGTTTTCTAGCTGAGGGAAAGCATAGCGTAATTGATATTTTGTTTTTTCTCTTATTTCAATCAACCCCAAAATCTAAACATTTGCACGATGTGGTGCTTTATATCTTTATACTATCCTACTTAGTAGGGAAAGCGGTAGCCCGGTTGGAAGACTAGCGAATTAACAACCGGAGGGTTCCTTTCCAAACTCGATCCAGTGCTCATGGGGGCTGGTGGACGTTGAACCTGTCATGACCTCAAATGTCCTCACGTTGGCGTGGAAGAGTGTGGTGCCAGCTCGGGTGTTGACATCGTCATCTGACCGTGGCTCAGAGTTACGAGGTGCTGTCTTCGGATCTTTGCCTTCGGTGTTGTTCCGGACCGTCATCAATAGTCCGTTGTGTTACTCCAGTGCGACGTTAATACAAATACCTATCTACCTACTTGGAAAGTAGTTGAATCTTCATCGCACTGGAGAACTACAACGAGCTATTGGTGGCAGGCCTGGATCAATCCCGAATGGAAAGATTCTAGGACAACACCTCGTAATTTTGAACCACGGTCAGATGTCGTTATCCTATCTGGATGGTGAACCACTGTGGCTTAGTGGGGTTGCCCGCTGCGCTAGCAACCTATGAGTTCTAGGTGGCGCAGGATCAATTCCTGTAATTCACACTGAGTGTATTTCTCTATTCTGTGTCAGTACAACTTCCTTATTTTGTGATTATCCATTAACTTGACGTCATCTGTCTTGTTTTTGGTGTTCCATATGTGGTCGTGTAAGTAAGAATTCACATAGGTAACTGTATAATGAACATTTATATATATATATGTGAGTGTGTGTGTTATTTTCTTTAATAATTGGACAATTTTTTCTGCATTTTCTTTGGGGGAATCATTCATCTTCAATAGAATTTCTAAACGTGTTTGAATAATCACTCTAAATCTACTCTATACTTGAAAGCAAAGTAGGTTATTTATATTATCCAGGTGTTTATATTATTTTGTTATTGTAAATAAGTTATAGAGAACTTTTGTAAATGACACAAGATTAAAATATGCTTGCCGAAGCAAGGGAAACGACAAAAGAATCTTCATACACGATTTTTTAAGGAACAGATAAATTAATTAACTTAATATATTTAATAAAGAAAGAAACATGTCCCAAGGGGACTCAACTGTTTCCCATCTTGCACATTTCTCAATATGCCCTACTACTGTGTCACACACGAAAATAAATAAATGATAGAGGCTGGAGTAAATGGTATAAAACTAATGTAAATGTTTCACTCACGAGTAAATGTGATAAACATCTTGAAACACGATTTTTAAAGAACAGATAAATTAATTAACTAAAGATATTTATAAAAGAAGGAAACATTTCCCAAAGTGTCGCATAACAGTTCCCTACCCGGAAACATATCACAAGGTATCTCAGTACTCTGTGCACGATATCTGAAGGTACTCTCACCATCTTGAAATCTGTTCCAAGAAACTCGAATAATGTTCCTCCTGAAACATGCCACAATGTATCCCACTACTGTCCTACCTTGAAGTATGTTCTAAGGTATCCCATAACTGTGCCCCACACTGAAACGTGTAACAAAGTGTCGAAACCAATGTGTCTCATCTAGAATTATGTTCCAAAGTGCCACATAACTGTGTGCTATCTTGAAATATGTATCAAAGGGCCCCAGAGCAGTGTCCTGCCTTGAAATATGTATTAAGAGGCCCCAGAACAGTGTCCCATCTTAAAGCATTTTCCAATGTGTTCCATAACTATGTCCCACCTTGAAACATGTCGCAGTGTGAACCATAACAGTGTCCCACCATAAAAAATGTTCAAAACTGCCCCACAACTGTGTTTCAACCTGTCCTATTTTATGCCTTATCTATTGGAAACTCTTACGCTGTTAGGTTTAGCAGTGCTATGCACTTCTTATCGTTAAAATAACAATTTATGTAAGACTTTCATCAAAGCATCTTTTCAGTTAAAGTAGTTCACTTTTAATATTGGAAATATAATTTTAAAAATAAACATTAATGGTAATCTAATCTTCCTCCTTTAAGCTAGCATAGTAATTGAGTTGTTAGCATTTCTGCCCTTGGATCAAGAGGCTCTTTGTTCGAAGGTAGGCATAGTTGTTCGTAGTGGTAAGAAATTCACTTTAATCCCCTAGGTCGGTTTACTCGTGTTACGAAAAATGACAGTAGAGCGACGAACTAACCCATACTCCCTCATTTAAAATGAGTAGATTAATTCTTACTTGAAAACTGATGCTTCCATGAAAAAGTAGACGGACCAACCCAAACTCCCTCATAAAAGTGAATAGATCAATTCCTACCTGAAAACTGACGCTACCATGAAAGAGTAGACAATATACTATCAGCATAGTTCTTGGATACACATTCAAGCCTGGAAATCCAAGTGTTCCAAGTGTGCCATGTTTCAACATGCTTCACCTACCTATTGAAACAAAAAATGTATTAATCATTAACTGAAAATCCCTCTACAAATAGAATAAAGGATAGTTTATCCACTTAAAGAACAAAATCTGAAGAGAATATGAGCTAAAGTTCACAAATACGTAATTTTTATATTTGGAAAAGCAATCATAAGTCAATGACCTGTTTTAATTCCAATAGAAAAAATCTGTATCCGAGGAACTTGATGCTCCGAAATTAAATTTTTCATTTTTCCAGGTGTCAACTCTTGCTGCTGCGAAAATGAGTTTAGGTGATTGCTTCGGCTGAAAAATCATCTAGTGTGAGCTTTCTAGTGATTGGAACATGGATTATGAAACAATCGACGCTATTTCCAGAAGCAATAAAAATATACTAATGTTTTCCTGTTTAGTGGATGAAAAAGTTATTGATAATGAAAAACGAACTATTTCAGAACTTTTTCATTCATCAAGCATTCCCGAATCCTTAAATCAAGCATGAATTTCTAGAGTTTTAAGTTAAGGACATAAACTCATAACTTCATTCTACACCGAAACTTAGTTCTGAATTTAAGCGTAAGGGAGAAAATTAGCTCATTAAAATTCAGCTAAAATTACATTTAAGTATCATATTGGTATGTAGGTAGTTAATTATACCTCGTGCTGGTGTAATAACAGGCTATTGTGACGGTTCGGGATCCATCTCCAAGGGAAAGACCAGAGGACAACACCTCGTAATTTTGAACCACCGTCAAATGACGTGGTAACACCTGAGCATGCACTCCACTCTCCAAACTACCACACTACTGCAATGAGAGGATATTTGAGGTCACGACCGATTTAACGTGCACCACGCTCGCTCCACGTACACGATAGTGCTAAGGTGTTAACCTCGTCGTCTGACCATCATCTGGTTTAAAATACGAAGAGTTATCCTCCGATCTTTCCCTTTGGAATTAATCACAGGCCGTTGCCAATAACCGTTTACCTTGCGACTGAAAATAAATTACCTACCGTACACGATGGTCTTTGGGTGGATCGAGTTTCGAACTCGCAACCCTATGGTTGCCTATCCGCGACTCCATCAACTGGGACACTACGGCATAAAATTGTTGTGATACCTTATTCTAATACACATTAGACATTTTAACACTAGAATTTTCACTGGTGTCGTTTCGACACCAGAGGGCATTTGTCGCTTTCTTCCTTTCACACTTTTTTGCTATAATTTAACAATTTCATGAGATTTTTAATCATTTTACTTGATAAGAACACGGCAAAACTGATTTTTGCAACTCGATTTCGAAACATTTTAGAGATAAATTTACTTAGAGCATCCTTTGGAATCTTTTCGACACCCAAGCAGATTTCTCGGTTTAAATAGCTCTCGTCTGCTGAAAGTGATTACAGAAGTAGCATACAAAGCAGATTTCTATCCGCAACCACAATTAATTTAATAGTGCTTATTCATTTGCTTATTTGGCCTTGAATACATTTCCCTTTCGAAAGCGAAAATGGGTCAGTCTGACTCGCGTGCTTATGTCTACATTTATGCAACGTGTGCAGTTATTCCAATTACAGCGTTACGTAAAAGTGTTTCACTGTACCTCGTTTTAATAAATATATATATATTTAAAATATGATTAGTATGTGTTAAAATAAATCATTTTCATATTTGGAATTAAAAGCATCATTTTCATAATTATAATTGAAAAAATCATTTTCATAATTTTAATTAAAAAATCTTTTTCACCATTTTTAATTAAAAAACTTTTTTCATATTTATAAGTAAAAAATAGCTTTCTTATTTAGAATTAGAAAATTCAAAATTTTAATGTTTTAAAATTCTTACCACTGTAAATTTAAATGTTTTTCAAACATTTTTCTTATTTTCTTGAAGTATTTCAGCATTCTTTGTGCAGGAGTTTCTATTATAGATTATTGTTATTTATTTTTTCATGTTTTTCCGTCAGACACCATGAAAAAAACACTCATAATTGATTTTAATAAATTTAAAAATTAGCAATTAGTTCAAATCCTCAGCCCGCGCGTAAAATTGTAAGATAAATCATAAAAAGCTACCACCAAACTTTCAAATCTCTGATTAGAAAAGGTATTTGCATTTTAAATCAATGGTAGTTATGAAAACCATAAAGCTAAGAATAAATTTAAAGTTAGTCGGCTTTCCTCTGACATTCGATAGAAAAACTTCAATTTTCGCTAAATAATAAAACTACAGCTCAGAAATTTTGCGCATATATCTAAAAGGCAGAAAAAATGGAAATAAAAAAATATCTATATCTTATTCATTTTTAGGGTACTTAATACCCCCAAATGAAACCACTGAGAGAGTACATTAACCTGACGTCATTTTTTATTTTAGTGTCAATCCACTTGGGATTCCAACAGGCCTTCCTAAACCATTGGAATCAGATTACTGAGAAAAGTATTAGTGTCCCAGTGATCGTTTTATGTATACCATGGAAATAACGATGAGCAAAAATAGGTATGTAATTCATATTGTTTTTTGCTTATTTGTGGAAATCTAGTTATTTTCCATGTATTTTGTTTGGTTTAATGCTCTACAGTAATATTTTTCTATATGAGAGCTATTATAATTTTATTCAAAAGAATCTAGAAGTCTCTTGGTAAGGGATATGGTGATTATTTAACCCTCCAAGTGGTTTCGACGAGATATCTCGTCCGCGAAGCTCTGCCATGTTTATCACTGACGAGATATCTCGTCCATCAAGATATGGCCTATTTTGCTAATGACGAGATACATCGTCGATACAAAATTGCCCCGTAACTCCAAGGATACTGAAGATTCAAATTGAAAAAGGCTTTATATCAGAGACTGGCCACTGCGAAGCAGTTTTCGAAGCGAAGATAAACCACCAGGAGGGTTAACCCTACTGGTGGTTGTCTCGACGAGGTCTCTCGTCATTAGCAAAACTGAAAAGAGCTTGATGGACGAGATATCTCATCCTTAGAAAAACTTACCTGGATCTTAACCTCGTCATCATCAAAAACGGCAATATCCTCATTCGGAATTCTTGATGACGAGATATCTTGGCATTCGCAAAATTGGTCAGATCTTGATGGACGAGATAGTTCATCGAAACCACTTTTAGGTTAATAGACGCTCTTATGTCTACCATCAAACCACTAACTAACCAGTGTAAGAATAATATAACTGCATGAAATGAACATGTAAGCACTTTCCGTAGGAGAGAACTATTTCTCCTATGATTTCTACATGGGGAGAATCGTTGGTCAATGGTAGCGCAATCAATCGTATAATGTGATGCGAGGAAAATGCGACACTTTTTGTATTGTAATGCCTTTTCTAGGTTCAAAAGTTGTAAATATTGTCTGCTCATAATAAAAACGCACAATTACAACAGGTGAGTCAATAATTATCCGCAGTACAACTATAAACTTTATCTCAATAAAAATAAGAAGCTTACAGTGACATCATTTCTCAATATAGTTCTCTTGTCTTTCAACGCATTTGTTCCATCGTAGCACAATCTTTTTTATACCCTCAAAAAAGTTTTGGGAGCCACGCATGCACCTCTTCGCTCAGTTTTTGGTCCATGGTGAATGACAAATTCGACACTTCATCAACAATAGCCTGTGTAACCGAGCCAATGTTTCGAACACTATAAATCGTCGTCAGTTGTGGTAGCGGTTAGGCGCCTGGTTTCTTCATTCTAAACGCTTGAGGAACCATTTTTGAACTTTTCAATCCATTCTTAGGCACTCCATTGTGACAAAATACCGTTCCCGTACTGTGGTGGAAATCTTCGATTTGTATCGGCTCCTGATACACATTGGGCCACATAAAATGGATCATTGAATGTTGTTTTTGCTTGGCCCAAACGGAAAGGGGATTAGCCATGGTTAATACCACGATCTCGACAGTGGAACTGACCTAGCAACTTTAAACTTTTGCAGCAGCGATAAGACAGAAACCTCGACTAATAGTTCCCGCGAAACGACAATACTGTCAACAGACTATTGCCATTTCATCAACAATAGCCACTCATCTGTGTAACAGAACCAATAATTCGTACAGCATAAATTGCTGTTGTGGTAGCGGACGGTGGTCTGGTTTCTTTATTCTCAACACTTATGCAACCATTTTTGAACTTTTGAATCCATTCATAGTCACTCCATTACGGTAAAACACCGTTCCCGTATTGTAGTGGAAGTCTTCAATCTATATCGGCTTCTGATACACATTTGGACCAAATAAAAAGGATCACTGAACGTTTCACTTGTTCAGTGCAAACGGAGAGGGGAGTAGTCATGATTAACACCACGGCCTCGACAATGGAACACCTAGCAACTTCAAAACTGCGGTGATAAGACACAAACCTCGACTAGCGGCTCAAGCGAAAACGACAATACTGCCAACAAAGATTGAAGTAAAAAGTCATTGCGGATAATACCTCACCCTGTATAGAACCTTTTTTCATTAATAATTTTCAAATATTTTCATACATATTTTATAGAATAAATAATGATCTTAGAAAGTTATTAATACAGTCGAACCTAGATTATCCCAGATAATGTGGACAGTGGCCACCCCGGATGACAAGAAACTTGGATGATACGAACGTAGTAACACGAAACAGACTATACGAAATACAGAAAAAATTTACTACACTAAATTTTACTACTGCTGTTACTGAATTAGTCATAAAGCAAGGATTAAGAATTCTTGGATTTGTGTCACAGCATTTATTGTGATAATTTTGCAGTAATTCTGGATATGCGAGTTACATAAGTCCTTTTAAATTCTCTTAAAAGTGTATACTAACTTTCTTCTGTTTTGCAGCACTTTCACTCACTCAACCTGCATCATTTCATCTTTCTCATCGATGCATTATAATATACATTTTACTTTTCATATTGTGAGATGTTTTTGATATATTCACGTTTTTCATACTTTTGAAGTGTTTATTTTCTTTTCATGTTGTTTATACTTAATTTTTTTATAATTCTTTTAATTTTGGTTTGGTTCCCCCTTAATCTGATACTTTAAAATTTATTTTTATTGGATTTCATTTTGTTTTACTTTTGTCGCAGTTTATTAATCTTTGGATCTTGCACCTTTGAACCCAAACCAACCAACCACCTGCCCTCCGAATTTGGAGCAGCTTGTCCGCTTTTGGACCTTGCGCCATAAAACTCCAAATTGGTCAGATCTTGATGGATGATGAGTATCGTCGAAACCACTTGGAGGGTTAAAGCTTAAAAAACCTCGGTATCGAATAACATGGACACTCAGTTAATCGGAGCTCGGAAAATCAAGATTCTATTGTAGTTAGATAGTTAAGAAAATTGAGAAGAGAGAGAATTCCAATAATTTGTATGTTAAAAATAATTGACTAATACAACACAGAACCACGTTTAACAATTTATGAACTTCAGAGAACTCTCACGTGTTGGCATAGTCAGAGTAAAAAATGCCATTCATTAAATATAAAATGTATCCACCTAATCTGTCACGTTTTTCTTCGTACCTGAGGGCTGTAATGTAAAAGCTTTTACACGCATAATACATCAAACCTTGAATTTAAACAGGAAGGAAAAATAGTTATAGACGAAGATGATATACACGAAACGGTGGAGTATAGTAATAATGATAATGATAAAAACATTTGAATTAGTACAATTACTTTGTTAATTGGTAAGAAAACTATTCTGTACAAGAGAATTTAGTGATATTTTCATCAACTATCACTACCTTCATTAGATAATGTTTTTTCTATTATTATGTCATCCTATTATTTATTGAAAACAGACTAATAATAAATCAGCGTTAACGTGCGCTCTCTTAGGAAAATTGTTAATTGCTGAAGTGTTTTATATGCTTTGTTTGATTTTAGATACAGTATAGCTAAATAAATAACTGTTCGGGACAACTATTTCAACATTGAAACTGCCATCAAACTTTACAGATTTCCCAATCGAACGACTGCGATTAAGTTAGGGGTATAGTTTAACACGACAAAAGTATTGTTTTCCCACAGAATGGATTGCATGTAATATTAAAATACCAGGGGATAATCGTTAACTAAACAGCTAGTTCCAACTTGAAATATTGAATTTATCATGGAATTACATCACGCCATTAACCTCTATAAATTTAGAAAAATTCTAATTAAATGAATACTTGTTTGTTCCGTTTTCATTTTATGGTACAGTCGGCTGTAGAGAGATTCGTTCAAAATTGTGAAGATAATTTATCACCTATCTCTAAATTGGTTTAACCCTCCAAGTGGTTTTGATGAGATATCTCGCCCATCAAGATTTAACCAATTATGCTAACGAGACGAGATGTCAACAAAATATTGCCAATTTTTTAGGATGACGAGATCAAGATCTAGTCAATTTTCTTCTAATGATGAGGTATCTTGTCTAACAAATCTGGTCACTTTTGCTAATGACGAGATACCTCGTCGAGACAACCACTAGGAGGGTTAAACAAAAAAATTCTAAATGAATACGAATTTGCAAAAGTTTGTTTAGTAAAATTCTCGTCTAAAGGTTTTACAAGAAAAAGCTTAGCAACCTTAATAAAATAATTGACTTAAAGTATGATTATGAGATCAAAACATTTTAATAACGCTCTATAAAAAATCACATATAAGTATATAGAGGTTTTACGTTTTTTGAAGAATATACAAAATTTCTCTAACTGCATTAAATGTAGTAAACATTTTCAAGAGAAATTTGTGTATTTCCTTTTATCTAGAATTTCTTGTCTAAGTAATCCAAAAAAGTCTCACCAACAATGACTTCAATGTACAATTTATACATATGCACAGATTTGAGAAAAATCTAAGAATGTTAAAATAGATTTGAAAGATTTAAAATTTCCCACGCACACCAATACACTAGTTATATGCATACAAACCGAGTTTGAGGAAAATATTCTATGAAATACAAAATAAGAATTTTAAGCACCTAAAATTGCTTATTGGCAACAACTCAATATACCGTTAATATACATGCATTCCGATTTTGTAGAAAAATTCCATTTAACCCTCCTGGTGGTTGTCTGGAAGAGGTATCTCGTCATAAGCAGAATTAACCAGATCTTGATGGACGAGATATCTCGTCATTAGCAAAATTGACCAGATCTTGATGGACGAGATATCTCGTCATTACAAAAGACTGATCTAATCTAGATCTCATCATAATAGAAAAACAGCAATATCGTCATAATAAAATAACAGCGATGTCAAAATCTGTTAGATCTTGATGGACGAGATATTTCGTCGAAACCTCTTGGAGGGTTAAGTCAAAAATAAGAATCAAGCACCTGAAACTCTTCAGTCACATATATCTAATATACCATATGATGTTCATGCTTTCATAGTTTTGAGGAGACTTCTATGTAAACAAAATATAAGAATTATATAAGCATACACACATACCTAAACACTTCTTCACCTACCATACTTCCATTACAATTGTTAAATACGTACGTTCCGAGTTTGATGAGAAATTTCGATTTAATTACAGGTATCTACATCAGTTCGTTTGTCTATACTACACATATTTACGCTGAGTTTTAATTTTGAGATAACAACCATAGATCAAGAGAAACTAATCCTATTAATTAAAATATTTCATTCAAAACCATCACCAGAAGCATGTCTTTCATGATACCTTTTATCCACGGACATCCACGAAAGCCAAGTCCTGCTTTTATTCCAGAAATTGCCCGAAGCGCTATAAAACTTCAAAACCAATTATTGGTAATGTTGGTTAAAGTAAAGTACTTTACGGTCGAAGAGCAAAAGGCATTTTCTGTAGCACAATGGCCTGACCCCCGTGTGCGAAAAGAAATAAAGACAAACTCCTATTCTCTTATCCCAGATTTTACCATGATTATTAGGGACCCTTCTGTGTATGAGATCCTAAGTGCAAATATCTTATTACAAGTTTTATGGTCTCTACAGGAGAGAAATGAACCATCTGTCCTCCCCTGTTTGGTTCCCCATTAAGCGACTTAGCTGACAACGCTAGTCAGTCTTCTAAGCTTAATTGAACCATATCCTCCCTAGATAGCCTTGGCCAGAACTTGCTTAGAGGCTCTTTCAGAAAGGAAGCATTGTGTGCATTTTCGGTATGATAAAGTTGAAAATGGTTTCAAGGATGTTATTTTTAATAGATATCATTACTTAAAAGGGTTCTACAAGCTACTACATCGTATTATGTTGCGAATATTTCATATGCCACAACAGTAACTTCGTCAGCGATTGCACATGACTATTGCCCAAATGTTTTTACATTGGTACATTGGCAAATGAGTTGTTTTTCCTTGAAGTCAATTAATTTAACGGAATTGGAAGAAAGCAATGTCGCCTTGATAAGCAGTATTTTAAAGTTCTAAACATAACATACTTATTTAATGCTGCAATATACAAACTTTTAACGCTATATGCATATTTTTAATGCTATGCTGTGGTTTATAAAAGAACAAAAGGGATTTAGTTGGCTAAAACTATGTGAAACGTGTGTTGTATATTGGCATTGTGGGTTCTCGGTATGAAGTTGAAAATTATTTCAAGGATGTTATTTTTCACAAATGTCCTTTCTTAAAAGGATTATACAGGCTACTACATCTTTCTATGTTGCGAATATTTCATATGTCATAACAGTGTTACCTTGTTTATCAGCAATTGCACATGACTATTGACCACACGTTTTTACATTCGTATAGTGACAAATGAGTTTTATTCCTTGTGGTTAATTTATTTAACGGGAATTAGAAGAGTAATATCGCCTAGGATAAGCTGTATTTTAACGTTATACATAACATACTTCTTTAATGCTATACATATCATGCTTCTTTAATTCTATTCTTCTTCTAAAATTATATATATATATATATATATATATATATAATTTTAATGTTATGCTATGGTTTATAAAAGGACAAAAAGGATTTGGGTGGCTAATCTACAAAAAAGTATGCTCCATTGTGAATTCTCGGTAGGATGAAGTTGAAAATGATTTCAAAAGAATATTTTTAATAGATGTCATTTCTCAAAAGGGTTCTACAAACAACTACATCTTATTGTGTTGCAAATATTTCATATCATGCCATAACAGAGAGAATCTGAGAGAATGCAATGACAAAAATTAATGAGTCAATGCCAGGGAACTCGACAGAGAAACGATTAGTGCATGTAAATCGTGATTTGAAAAAGAGCCTTTGTATTTCTTGACATATATACATCTGACATTATGTTATACATCGAGAATGTAGATTTAGATTACTAATCTATGAGAAGTTGGTGTATATTAGTTTTAACCTTTTTTTTCTTTGTAAGTATTAATTCGAGCTCAACCCTCATAATGTTACGAGATTTCCGAGCAGTGTAGTATTGCTTTTACACAGCAACAACCGCAATGGTTAAATAATCACATCCATGTTTGAAATAATCCTATTGAAAGATTGGTTAACGCAAAACGAAAGATTCTATTGATTATGTTCAGAAGTCACATACGGAAGAGATATTGTACGTTGCAGAACGGATATATGCGTGTGAACCCCTCACAGGGTTCAAACACAAGACAAAACACGCAAGCCATTAGAGCAGTTAATATTCCAAAGACGAAGAGAAGTATTTTCTGTTCAAGAAATTTATTCGGATGAAGGGAACACAGTGGACTTTCAAAATAAACTTTTGCGGAGTTTTTTTTCGATTTTGTATAATCTGCCGACTGTTTTTTTAAGAAAAACCTATTTATAAAGTTTGGTTCAAAAATATTAAGTTAAGCGGAAGTTATTACATAAAACGAGGTCAAAAATTTTGAAATTACCACAAATTGATAGATCCCATGTGCATCAATTTCCCATGTATTGTCAATGTTTTATTTCACATAATAGTTTGTACACATATAAATAAAATTAACTCCTCCATTTGTAAATATATCACTCCGTAGTAAAGCAAAAAACAATTTTGTACTGAAACATCTAAAAATTTACAAAATGATTAAATAACCACATCCATTGGTTGAAAGAATCCTAGGAAAGATTAAATTGGTTAAGGTCAAAACTAATTAGAAGTCATGGGCCCGGAAAACAGCAAGTTTCAGAACGTATATATGTACGTGAACCCCCTTCATTTTGGGATGATGTTTCTTACACAGAAATTACTACATTCATAATTTATACTTCATTTTAAGATGATGTTTCTTACACAGAAATTACCGTATTAATAAAGATATTTCTAACACAGAAATTACTATATTCATAATTTATACTTCATTTTAGGATATTTCTTACAAAAAAAATTACTGCATTCATAAAGATGTTTCTCACACAGAAATTACTGTATTAATAAAGATGTTTCTTACACAGAAATTTCTATATTCTTAATTTAGGATGATATATTTTACACAGAAAATTATTGTATTTAAAATATATGCTTTATTTTATGATGAGGCTTCTCACACAAAAATTGCAGTAATCATGATATATATATATATATATATATATATATATATATATATATATATATATATATATATATATATATATATATATATATATATATATATACTTACTTTTTAAATTGGAAGGCTTGTATATTGTTTTAAAGCTCATACCGAAATAGTATCCACTTAGTCTTTTTAAAGGTCCCTGAGGTGTCTGTTCTGAATGGGATTTTCAGAAATGCTTAGAAAGACCCAATATAAAAACTCAAAAGTACTTTGGAACATCTGATGCTTTCAAAGATTATTTTATTCTAAATTTAATTTTTATAAAACTTTCTTACTCTAGGAATAAGAGATAATGTGTGCATTTTTCCTTTCCAGTGAAAGAGATAACCGAATAATTAATTGTACATAGCAAATAAATTAGAATCAGGTAGTGTGTGGTAACTTTTTACATAGCGATCAAAATGTTTGTTTAGATTAAACAGTTTTGTTCAAGCATTTTATAATTCTAAAAGTGTAATTTTCAAATTTAGTAAAAATCAGCTTTGCATTCAAATTTTTATACCGATTCAAAACACTGTCTCGGAGTTTACTATTTTTGTTAGAATTGAGCTGGCACACTTTCATTCGGTTGAATAAAGTAGAAAAGATATAATGAGAAATTCAAATATAAATCAATTAGTTTTAATTTCGTTTGAACCAATGCATTATTAAATAAGATTCCAAGTGAATTAATATAGAGTTTATACGCATAATTAATTTACATAGCTTCAAGAAAAATCTTTATCGATTCAGAAAAAGGCTGGTATAAAATAGTTCTATTATTGCCTTTAAAATTTAAATGTAAAACAAAAACTATGGAATGATATACAAATAAAATGTTTGAATTTATATCCAAAAAGAAAATGTTTGATTCTAATCGAATGGATTGTTCTAGTTAGCAAAAATAAGATACATCTTCCAATTGTATAATTGAGAGGGACAGTTAGAATTTATAGTTCAGAAAATGAAAAAATACAATTCTAAGGATGCATTACGTTTAATACATTTACATGCAAGATTTGCATATTTGAGATGGGTTTTGTACTTTAATGTAATTGTAATAAGGCTAATAAAGGTTTTGAGAAGTTTAAAATATATAAATAAAAGAGCCAAATAAAGAATTGTTGAAAAGTAGAAAGCAGCACATTTTATAATAATTAAAGTACCATTAATAAGTAATTATAACTGTATATAGTATTATAATATAACTAGAACAATTACCCGGCGTTACTCGAGTTGAATTGGTTGATTTTTGATTGAAAAGCATCAGAATAATCACTTTTCTTTCATAATAAAATGCAAAAATCATCCAAGTGTACGGAAAATAGTTTTTAAACGGTTTTGATATTTTTATAGCTTCTACTATTGACTTTGGCCGAAGTATGTACGCATGCTTATATCCACCCATATAATTCATTTCACATAGTACATCACATCCCTGGTATAATACAAAAATTAATAAAGGTGATACTGAAATGATTACTACAGAAGTCAATTTTCAGTTTAGGAATGATTATGAATGCCCCTAAGTGTTCATTTCCTGTAAGAATGACGAACCTCCGGTGTATAGTCTAACAATCAGTTTTCCTCTCAATACTTTTTGACTTGTGACCATACTTGACACTCTTGCTCCAGGGATATGATAGTTCGGAATTCGATCCTCATTATGAGAGGATGACAAATTAAAGTGATGCTATATTCATGATTGATTTGTTTCGATGCAGATACAAATTTTCCTTAAAAACTCCATTCAGTAGACATGAAATAACAGTTTCATTAAAATTAACCCTCCAACTGGTTTCGACGAGATATCTCATCTATCAAGATCTGACTAATTTTGCTAATCACGAGATATATCGTCATCAAGGTATTGCCGATTGTTTGATGATGAGATCAAGATCTAATCAGATTTCTTCTAATGACGAGATATCTCATCCATCAAGATCTGGTCAGTTTTGATAAGGAAGAGTCGAATGGGGGACGAATACCTCGTCGAGTAACCATCAGGAGTGCTAAGTATCTTCAGTACTTACAAAGCAAAGGTAATTGATTACAATTTTTCAAAACAACGGAAGGTCGATTTCACAGCCTTTCTAAGAAAGAAAATCACTATTTTCATCGAATGTTTCAAAGAGGCTAAGTTGCTTAGGTAGGTAGGTATTTTAATTAACGCACACAACGGGCTATTGGTGGCGGTACGGAATCAATCCCAAAGGGAAAGATCCGAGGACAACACCACGTAATTTTGGGCCATGGTCAGATGACGAGGCAACACCTGAGTTGGCACCCCACTCTCCAAACTTCCACACCACGCCAACGTGAGCTAAGTTGCTTAAGAATAGTTCAACTCGTGAACTAAGCAACCTCGGTTTTCTGGGACCTGAGAAGAAAAATTCAATTTTCAAGTTATAATTCGAATATTTTCTATGATATTAGTCAAAGAGAAAAGTTTTATTTAAAATCACCTTTACTCCAGCTGACAGTTTTAAATATAATCTATGTAACACTTTTTTCAATTCAGACTCGATTTCTAAATGGAATCCACATACTCATTTAGAACGATAGATGTAGTCCCATGGCTACTTAAAACAGCTTTCAATAAAAGCCAGTAATATAATCTTAAACATGAGAAACAAATGTTAACTCATTCTAATCGTCTTGTAATGGAAACCAATGTCGAAATCTTTAAAGAATCTTGAAATTGAAACTTCGTATCCGTCGTATTTTAAAATAAGCCATAACCTTAGCTTAAGAAATAATGGAAACCAGTGTCAAATATTTTAAAAAATCTTGAGAAATTGCAACTTCGTACCCGTCAGTATTTTAAAATAAGACGTAACATTAGCTAAATAAATAAACACACACACAAGCCACCCTCCGAAAACGAAAAATAAAAACACAAAATAGTAACATAATATGAAACATATGCATATTATGTTACCGTTGCACGACGAAGTTTTGAATAAGAGAAATTTGCTAACTAACCGCATGAATGCAAATTTGAATACCGACTTATATAAGTTATGTTTAATTTCCCTAGAGTATATGAAACCAGCTATTCTACGGCCTTCTAAAATCCTGGGAATCCTTGCTGTTTAAGCACAGAGAAACAGATACCCCCGTAATTGAATTACTCGCAATTTACGACGAAAATTTCAATCGCACTTTGTACACATTTTGCCGCACACCTTCCAAGCAGAGCCCGCTGGCATCTGCGCTGGCTTGGCTCAATCCGGCCAGTCTTTTAATCACGGCAGACGAGACATCCCGGGAATGTGGAAGGGGCATGCCGAAACAGTTCACAAAAGGCAATTCAATTCAGAGTCCGGACAATATCTTCCTCCACGAATTACCCGGTCGATGAAAAACCTCACCGTGAAATATTGTCCAATCGCAGTCGCCCCTCATTTCCTGGGTGTAATCTGGAAACAACAGCTTTTTTGGTCAATATTGGAAGGGCGCACATTTATAACGTCTCCAAAACGTCCATTCTCATCGTTTGAAACGAAATGGATGACAGCATAAATATCGCCGGCATTCGCCGAAACCCGTTTGTTTTCTGCAGCAATTTCTTTGGCATTGGATAGCCGCGAGAGGATACTGATGCCGACTGTGTGCCGTCATTTAGCCCTCTCTCGTCCGCTAATTAAACCTGATTTATGAGTACTTAGCGCTGTTGAAACATTTATGCCAGGGGACGAAATAAACCACGGCTGGCCTCACTGCTCGGAGAGGACTTTAAAGCCATTTATGTTAACACTCAGAAGGGTTTCACTTCGATTGAAATGAATGCCTCCCTACAACTCAGGCAGATGAAACTATAAATTTTGCTCGCAACATGCGAAAACTCTTTACACATTAACGTTTATTTTTGTGTGCTTTGATTAAAATTCATGTAATGAAAATATTAGTTTCTTATAGCTGTATGTGATAATTTGGAACTCTGATGATGCCGTCTAATTAGCAAAGTCAAACCAAACCTGACAAAAAATCATGTCTGGTTTACCAGAATGTGAGGATTGGATATTTGAATTAATATATATATTATATATAATCCCTACATTACCAAACTTAAAACTACCTTTTTGTTAATACTCAGAAGGGTTTCAATCGATTGAAATGAATGCCTCCCAACAATAAAGGCAGGTGGACCTATAAATTTTGATCGAAAGATGCAAAAACTCTTTACACATTAAAGTTTATTTTTGTGTACTTTGATTAAAATTCATTTAATGGAAATATTAGTATCCTTCAGATCTGCTGAGTTTGATTATTTGGAACTGATGACGTGGTTTAATTAGTATATCCAAACCAAACCTGTCAAAAAGTCATGTCTGGTTTTCACCAGAATGTGAGGATTTAATATTTGTATTAAAATATGTATATAATATTTAAGCTTTTTTTTGGAAATACTCAGAAGGGTTTCAATTCGATTGAAATGAATGCCACACTACAACTCAGGCCAGGATATGATATGAGGTTTTATGGCGCAAGGTACAACTCAGACCGGATAGAACTATAAATTTCACTCGCACATGCGACGACTATTCATATATTAGTTTCTTTTTTGTACTTTGATTTAAATGATATTAGTGTCTCAAAGAATGTGGATTATGATCATTTGGAACTCTGGAAGGTCTAATTAGCCATCGAGTTGTAAAAAAATTGCAGTACAGTGTGAAAAACAACCAAACGGCAAAAAAATTTTGTCTGGTTCCTCAGAATGTGGTGATGACACATTCAAGTTGTAATACATAACACCGACATTCCCTAGACTAAAAATCATTTTTGCTAACAAACAGAATGGTTTCACTTCTGTATGCGACTCAATATTTTATTACTTGGGAAAGCTATTTCGATCAAAAGTATCAAAATAAATTGAATAGGTGAGTGCAGAAACCATACGAGTCCTATTTCTCAAATTTAAGAAAAATGGGCACAGAAACCATACGTCAGTGACTCATGTGGTTTCTGCACCCAACGCATTTTGACATGACTACTTCCCTAAATTGGAATAGTACTGGGAAGCATGCATGAAAAGTCGAGCGTTACAAAAAAGCGTTACATTTGTTTTGTCTTATGATTTCAGAACTAAAAGAAATATCCAGAAGATAAATATTGTATACCATCGTGTAGGACAAAGGATGTCTACCTGACATGGCCTTCGGACCGAATGTGCAGGTGCACTGAGCGTGATGAAGGGGTTCGCAATATATGTTTATACAAATTTTACAATGCTGGGCGAGCTTTGGGTCAGTATGTATAACTTTGTATTAGGTGGAGTGAGAGCTACGTAAGTGGTGTCATTCGAAATCTACCGAGCTACACTATAATCACAAAGCTTTAATCAATAAAACTATCCACCAATATTAATATCAAATTGCACTTCAATCGTTTAAAATGTAAATTAATTATTGAATACTCATAATAAACAATCGTTCAAACTTCCTAGGTCTTCTTCATTTATTCCACAATCCAATATCTGTCCCGAGTATTCTACTAAATTACTCTACTACCGAGTATTCTACTATTCAATTCTACTAGACCGAGTCAAAACTACGGTTTGTGTCCTCGACACAACCTACCAATTTTTTCATGGTATTATATTTACTAACTGAAAAAATGGACTAGTGATATTTCTACTTACATTACTACACACACACGACCCTAGACAAGAAGACCATTTATGCAATAAAGTCAGTACAAAAAAGTTGGACTCATGTGGCTTTTGCACCCGCCGATTCGATTACAGTGTAAATCTTTATATGCTCATTTCCAGTTTCTTGCATCAATTGAAGTTCATACATTTTATACAATGTTTCAAATTAATTGTGAATTCAACTGTTTCCAAGAAACAGTACAATACAATATTGAAATGAATTATACAATACTGAAAGAATTATACAATACTGAAATGAATTATATAATATTGAAATTGACTTATACAATATTGAAATGAATTATACAATATTGAAATGAATTATACAGTATTGAAATTAATTGTACAATGTTTCAAAAAAATTGCGGTCAGGCAAATTTACAAAAACTTTCCTTACCAGAATTTTCTTTCAGAAATTACAGAAAAACTTGAGAGCACACATATTTACAACATTCCATATATCAAATTTGCAGAAATAAATCACTTGACTGGTGATTACAATTTCTAGTTTCAATCTATTTCGCGAAACTATTCTAACAAGTTGGAAAACTCTCGTAAATCTAGTCATATGCAATCAGTTCCGAAAAGTACGAATGAAACTATGGTCTTCCTGATTCAGAAGTGAAAAAGAACTGTAATCTTAAAGCGGAAATTCAATGAGGTAGGTAGTTAATTAACGTCGCAGTGCGGCAACGCAACTGAAATTCAATGAGACATTTTCATCTCGGTTGTTACGCATTCTATTGAGTTTGCCTGAAGCAAAATTTCCATAACTCAAATAAATTTACTGAAACAAATCACTATACCTGTGACTATGATTTGTAAGGTTATTTTCAATCGATTGCGCATATTTATTATGACTAGTTGAAAAAGACTCGTAAATCTAGGCATGTGCAATCAGTTCCGAAGAGTACGAATGAAACTTTGGTCTTTCTGTTTCAGAGGTGAAAAAGAACTGTTAATCTCAATGCGAATATTCAGTGAGATATTTTCATCTCGGTTGCTTCGCATTCTATTCAAGTTTACCTGAAGCAAAGTTTCCATTATTCAAATTTACCGAAACAATCACTATACCGGTTACTATGATTTGTAAGGTTAATTTCAATCGAGAGATTTCGCATAAATATTCTAACTTGTTGAAATACTCGTAAATCTAAGCATATGCAATACGAATGAATTTGGTCTTTATGGTTCAGAGGTGGAAAAGTATCAAGGAGACATTTTCATCTCGGTTGTTTCGCATTCTATTAAAGTTTCCAAGCAAAAACGTTTACGTGAATCAAATTTACTGAAACAAACCCAGCGATTACAATTTATAAGGTCGACAACAGTCGATTTCACAAAACTATTCTAACTAGTTGAAGACACTCGTAAATCTAGACATACGCAATCAGTTACAAAAAGTACGAATGAAACTGGTCTTTGTGATTCAGAGGTGGATAAAAATTGTTAATCTTAAAGCGGAATTTCAATGAGAAATTTTCTTCTCGGTTGTTTCGCATTCTATTTAAGTTTGTCTGAAGCAAAGTTTACATAATTCAAATTTACTAAAACAAATCACTATACCTGGTGACTATAATTTGTAATGCTAATTTCAATCGATTTCACAAAAGTATTCCAACTAGTTGAAAAGACTCGTAAACCTCTGCATACGAAATCAGGTCCGAAAAGTAGGTATGAAACATTAATCTTCCTGGTTCAAAGGTAAAATAGAGCTTAGAGACATTTTCATCTCGGTTGTTTCACATTCTTTTCAAGTTCCCCTTCAACAAAGTTTACGTAAATCAAATTTACTAAAACAAATCCAGTGATCATAATTTATAAGGCTAATTTCAATCGATTTTGCATAACTATTCTAACTAGTTGAAGAACACTCGTAAATCTAAGCATACGCAATCAGTTCCGAAAAGTACGAATGAAACTTTGGTCTTCCTGGTTCAGAGGTGAAAAAGAATTGTTAATCTTAAAGCGGAAATTCAATGAGATATTTTCATCTCGGTTGTTTCGCATTCTATTCAAGCTTGCCCGCAGCCAAGCTAAAATTTGTAACGCTTTATTATTCTTTTTATCTAGTATACGCGAATAATCAGAGAAGTCCCTTCATTTGGGGAGGAAGCGAACTTTAGGCTGCTTTCTTTTTTTATCTCTTTGAAGAAAGCGAGCTAAAAGAAAATAAGGGAACATAAAATGAAAGAAACTGGCATTAGAAAAGTGAAAGTAGGAAAGTATTCTGCATTGCGAAAATATTTTAGAAAGATTAGGAAACATCTTTTTCCAAAGGTGCGTTTCTTTTTTGTTAAAAGCATGTGCCATTTTCAAAGCTAGTCACTCGCTACCCGTGCATTAGCTAACAGCAGCTACAAAAACTAGCCATGAAAGAGAAAAGAAAAATAAAGCGAGTGCAATGAAATATAAGCTTCAAATCTCACGTCATAGGTCTTTCCTGTAATAAATCGTGCTTTTAGAAGTTCGTTTCCAAAGATGTGAGGTTCATAATTTTATGTGGTTTTGCGTGCGAATGTTGTCTCTTTTAATGCAGGTAAACCCACTTCCGCATTAGCTGAAAAACATCGAGAACTCCAAAGTGTACTAAAAGTATTAGAATGAATAACAAATCGATGAATGGGAACTCTGGTTGAAACATTTCTTTCACGAGTTCAAAGCTTCGTAGCTAAGCCTCGTAATTCTAATGTAAACAAAATTTTGATACGGTGATTCAAAACACTGCATGCAGTATTCGAAAAAGATACATACTAACAGAATATTTTCAAACATGATATATTGAGTTTAATTTGTATAGGGGAAATAATTTCAAGAAACAAATAAAATAAATGTGTCTTAATATCTTTAAAAGTTTTAAATCACTTTTAAACCTCCTAGTGGTTTCGACGAGATATCTCATCCATCAAGATCTGACGAGTTTTGCCAATGCCGAGATATCTCATCATCAAGATATTGCCATTTTCTTATGAGGTCGACATCAAGATCTGTTTAATTTTCTTTTAATGCTGAGATATCTCGCCCATCAAGATCTCGTCAGTTTTTTCTAATGACGAGATACCTCGTCGAGACAACCACTAGGAGGTTTAAAATGAATTGATGTATATTGAGTATGTGTTTTCTAATATTAATGTGGGCTGTGGTAGCCTGGTTGGTAGAGTTTATAGATCAGCAACCGGAGGGTTGCTAGTTCGAAATTGGATCCAGCCAAAGACCGTCGTGTACGTGGGAGATGAGCACATTAAATCTGTCGTGGCCTTAAATGTCCTCACCTTCTCATGGTCTGTAAGTTTGGAGAGTGGGGTGCCAGCTCGGGTGCTGACCTCGTCATCTGAAAGTGGTTCAAAATGGCGAGGTGTTGTCCTTGAATCTACTCTCTCCGGTATTCATCCCGAACTATCACCAATAGCCCATTTTGTTGCTCCAGTGCGACCTTGATTCAACAACATACCTACCAATTCAAATATAGCGTTTTAGAACGAAATTAATCAAAACGTATAGATGGAATTAAATCTCGGAATACAAACTTAGCTGCCATTGATTGGTTGGAGAGATCGAACTGTCAAAAAGAATTATGGAAGCCACGAATAGAATATTTATACACTTCCCCATCACCAATTAGTGAAAGTGCGACAGTGGACCGCTCTCTAAAGTACGTTTGGAATCAAGCTCCTATTGATACTTCTGAATTGCTGTTGGAATCTTGCCGAGGTTAGTTCTGCGCTGCTTTTGGGAATCTTGCCGAGGTTAGTTCTGCGCTGCTTTTGGGAATCTGCCGAATGTGGTTCAAAGTACATGCCGCTATAAGCTATCTGGGTGACCAGAATGTTTCACCACGTACATTGAACACGTTGTTTCTGAACTGCACGTACCTTCGACCTTTTCTTACATAAAAAGTCTCACGCGTCCCTCCAATTTTCATAGCAGTCTAACTCAGCACATTGTTTTCCCAGATTATGATTTGTTTAATGAAACACATTTGGCGAAAACGTGAAAATTAGAATCGCTTTTATGAGACTTTTCCCGAAAAGCTAAATGTTAGATGGGCCTAGTTATATACTAGTAGTAGTTCATCTTTGATTACTACTTCTATTTACCGGGTATAATATGGCTTCCACCATAAAAATATAGTTCTTGAAGCAATATAAGTTTATATGATAAACGCATGCTGAATAAAATATAGAATACAATTTGGAAGTACTGAATATTTTTTTAAAATTAAATGGTTTAATGATTTTATTACATTTTTATTTTGCTGACTTCCTACCATCGTACTTTTAAGGGATAAAATATATTTCGCGCGCGTGACATACGTATAGTACTCTTAGCAAATCAGAGCTCCGCGTATACGCTCTTGAGATTTTTACCCATATGTAGGGTATTCTACATAATCAAGTCAACTTGATCCCCTTCCTGTGTGAGTTTTTTCGTGTAAAGATAAACTGGAAAGAAAAAAATACTTCCGGTTAATGATTAATTTGATTAATAAGTAAAATGGATTTTTTACGATGATCGGCGTAACTTTTTAATATGGTAATTTGGGGCAAGAGTGAACCAAATCTTCAAAGTTCATAGTGAGCCAATTATTATACTCTGTTTCAGTAATTTTGAAAATTTTCAGATTTTTACCTCATATTCCCAGACTCAATAGTAATACATTGGTTCCTATGATTGAATATACACCATGAAGAGATTTCTTTAAAAGCCCAAAACTGTAGTAAATAATAATTTGAATTATATTTTTACAGGAATGGCAAAGTACACATTGAGAAACATAAGGCTAAAAAATCAATTCCATATTCGCTATAATATTTTTAAAGATAGGTTTTAAATGTAAAATATTTCCGAAATTTTAGGTCATAAAATTGAGTATACTTAAAATAATAAAACGTAAAATAAAGTTTAGTTGCATATATCTTTGAAATATTAACACGAATACAAATTGTGTTTTAGTCTAATATGTTTTTGAGAGTGTACTTTATCCACCTCACACACACACACAAACAGTAAAAAGGAAGTTATGTTATTATTTACTAGAGTTACGTTTTTTCAAAGAAATATCTTCATGATGCACACTCAGCTTTGGGAGCCACTGTATATTTACGATTTTATTTGTGTGTGTGCTTAAACTTATTTTGATATAAATAAAAAAACACTTTCCACACAATGCTGTTTTATGGCGTTGCTCATACCCCTCATAAGTGCATACCATGGACTGTTTCTTTTTTTGCAATGTGATATTGTAAGAGGAACAAGAGCATGATTTCATCTATGCTCTCCTTTGATCTTCGCAACTATTATTTAGAGCAGAACCAATGCTTCGCTTATTTTAATCACAGACATGTTTATTACCTTAATGTTTTTACAAGAAGTTTTATCACTCTGTATGTGTGTTTAGGAATCAGATTTAAAAAAATGGACTCGAACTAAACACGGATCAAGTTTTTACAAAGTTTTTCAACTCGTACCACATTTCAGTGTTCAATGATATTCCTTCAGTTCCTTAATCATCCAAGTGGTTTCGACGAGGTATTTCGTTCATCAACATCTGACCAATTTTGCTAATGACGAGATAAATCGTCATCAAGATATTGCCGATTCATTGATGATGACGAGATCAAGGCCGGGTCAGTTTTCTTCTATTGAAAAGATATCGACACCGTCCATCAAGATCTGATAATTCATTTGCTAATGACGATAAACCTCGTCGAGACAACTACCAGGAGTGTTAATATTAGGTCGGCGCATTTAAACCATTTACTCATTTATCCCACCTCACTCTATAAGCTATATTCTGTTATTGCATTTGAGTGAAATACCAAGTTACGTCAAAGTTACGAAAGAGGTTGACTAAACACCAGTGCTCTCTTAATTTAACTTTACAGAAAACCCGTCTCATAGTACTTAACCAGAAGTATTACTTCTCCGATAGCTTATGTTTTTTATTGAAAATATACAATAGGATGGATATTTTAATATTCCTGGCTAGGTGTTCCTCATCATTAGTTTAGAAAAACTGAACGAACGCGGAAAATGTAATCCTAAGCAGGCACGCACGAAAGTGGTTAATGTAACATTAGCGCCCTCTGTATTTAGCTTTAGAGTAAATCTCGATCATGGTTCAGAACCAGAAGTATAGGATGCTCGGCTTAGGACTATAATAAAAGAAAAATTTGAAACATTGAAAAAAATATTCGAATGACGAGAAGTTCATGGCGACATGTTAAGTAGTG
Organism: Meta bourneti; assembly: GCA_933210815.1. Lineage (NCBI taxonomy): Eukaryota > Metazoa > Arthropoda > Arachnida > Araneae > Tetragnathidae > Meta > Meta bourneti. The sequence continues at coordinate 55,482,607 of OW119934.1, read as the reverse complement.
TACTAGACTTGCAAAACATATTTCTGATATTATATATGTACGTAAAAACTATGGAAATAAATCACGGTATAAGGAAAAAATATGATACTTTCTTATATTATAGTCCTAAACGGAAAGCCTTGTATTTCTTCTCCAGTATTTTGTTTGTTTATACTTAAAAATACTATCATACTTACGGTATGATAGAATATATATCTTGCATAACCTATTTAATTTGTTCCTTATAAAGGAGAGTACTATAAAGAAACTGTACGAAAGAAAGAATATAATACTAAGCAGACACCCACAAAAGAGTCTAACGAAACACTAGCACTCTGTATTTAGACTTAACTCTCATAGTTCTGAACGAAGTATTTCTTCTCCGGTAGTTTATTTATGCCTACACTTAAAAATATTTTCATACCAGAAAATGAATATCCTGACTCCAGTTGTTTGTTCCTTATAAGAGAGAATACTTTAGAAAACTGGACGGATAAAGAGTATATAATCCTAAGTAAGCACGTGCGACAGAGGTTAACGAAACACTAGCGCCCTCTGTATTTAGCTTTACAGAAAAACTCTCATAGTTCAGAACCAGAAGTATTTCTTCTCCGGTAATTTGTTTATTTTTACCTTAACCCTCCAAGTGGTTTCGACGAGATATCTCGTCCATCAAGATCTGACCGATTTTGTAAATAACGAGAAATCTTATCCATCAAAATCTGGCCAATTTCGCTAATGACGAGAAATATTGTCATCAAGATATTGCTGATTTTTTTTATGGTGATGAGATCAAAATCTGGTTAGTTTTCCTCTAATGGCAAGTATCTCGCTCATCAAGATCTGGTCAGATTTGATAATGGTGGGATATTTCATCGAGATAACCCCACCAGGAGAGTTAAAAATATTTTCATACTACAAAATGAATATCTCTTGCATAGCCTGTTTAGTTTTCTGTTCCTTATAAGGGAAAATACTTTAGAGAAAATGAACGATAGAGAAGGTAATCTGAAACAGGCAAGCACGGAAACAAGTTTGAGCTATACGCTGTCAAATATTACAGCCCCTCATGGAAATACAAGTGTCCGAGTAAGCAAGAACGAGGGTGTAGCGTCAGATCCTATACTCAGCAGATATCGCTTTGAGTTTAGTGTTCGCGTTCTTGTCAAATATGAATTTCGATGAACTATTCATGACTACTTTTTTGTAAGCGGCACAAGGTACGAGAGTAGTTTCAAAGAGGTTTTATATTTTGGGAAACAGTGTTATTCGATAGACTTCGGGGAAAAAATGTAAGTGAAAAATGCTGCTATGGGCGTTCTCTCCTATTTGATGTTTAAGAAAAGTAAACGCATTATAAATTTCAGATACGCGTTTCTCAACTAACAGTGAATATCAAAACTTTTTAAGTTCCTTAGCAGTTTGAACGCATTAATTAATCTGAACGAATCATGCTATTTTCCTTTAACAGTCAATTCAATCTAATGTTCAAGTTGTTCGTTTTTAATAGCGCTATTTTTCGAGAAATTTAAGTAAAATAGTTTAAAGCATTTATGAAAAATCGATTTCTAACTTTTCAAGCGTAGAAATTTTATGAAAGTGTAGATAGTTATGTTTGGTTGGTCTGATATTGCATGTCTTTGCTCTTCGATATTTAAACTAACCAACTATATAAAACAGTTGATAAAATTTGTAAAAATTCATAAAAGATCAATAATTCATATAATTGCATTATCAATGTAAGATTAGTTGTATAAATCAATGAGAAATATTATTTTGTATGCGTAATTCGATGTAACTCCTAATTTATTCAGTTTGGAGAGTGGGATGCCAGCTCAGGTGTTGCCCCGTCATCTGAACGTGGTTCAAAATTATGTGGTGTTAGAGTGAATAAAAGAGTGAAGTACTTGGAATTGAAAATTTTTTTAATTGAGAAATGTGATTCCTTATTTTCCAAATATAGAAATTTTACGAGTATGAAGTGAAAACTGTGTGGTTAGTCTGATAATTGTGTGGAACTTTGCAATCTTTGACAACTATGTAAATCAATTAATATCATTAATATAAATTTAAATGAAATTCAATAATCAATAAGACCATTTCATATATCAATAAATAAATTATCTAATATAAATCAAAAAGAAATTTTTTTCGAATTCTCAATTCGATCTAACTTTTAGTTTATCAACTTTTTCTCTTAAGGATAGTAATATTGACAAATATATTCGACAATTTTCCAAGTACGGCAATTTTACGATAGTGTTGCAAATAACAATTATGTTTGGTTCCTCTGATATTTTTTACAATGCACATCTGTATTCAGTTTGACCAACTGTAAAACTCTATACATCACTCTGCACAAGAAATTCACTATTCAATATCATATCCTTTATCAATAGAAAATTTTTTAAATGTTGTTTTAGATTCTAATTCAATCTAACTTTTATATAATCTATTCATTTTCCATAAAAAGATATCTAAAGAATCCGAAGTAAAATAAGAAAAGATATCTGACAAATCGATTCCTAATTTTCCCAAGTATAGAAAAATAACACATCAGGATCTGAAAATATAGTTTTTGAAGTAATACATACTAATACAATTACAATTACTAAGCCTAAGTTATCGTGGAATAGTTGTAGAAGGTATAATTTCTCCCGAAATAATACGTTCCAATAGAGGATGGCCCTATATATAAAAATTGGCCTGGCCTTTTGCCAAGAGAGACATCTAAGACACATATGATGGATGAAGGTTAAGTAGCCGTAATTCGTTTTACGAGCTCTACGAGGAAAAGCATCTTTGGTCTTATGTCACAGTTTATACAATTTCGGAGAATAAATCTTTAGAAGAATCGTATTTTGATTTTCATAGATCAGTAAATTTTAAGCTTTCAGAAATCCCCACCTGAAGAATTTCAGCTCATCATCGCAAAAATAATCCTTAAATAACATATATTTCTAGAAGTTTCAAGTTCAGGTGACTTTATTTTCGAGATTTTAGATTCTTTTTTCACTTCCAATTGCTTCGGGGCTGCTTAATTGTGGGAAACTTTCAATAATTTAAGACTGAGTTTCCGTGTCTAAGCATAAAATCAAAGTTTCAAATTTAAGGGAAATATTCAAATTTCGATGAAATTGGGATGTTTACATGCTTCGCTCTTAACCTGGTGGTTGCATCGAAGAGGTATCTCTTCATTAGCAAAACTGACCAAATCTTGAGACATTGCGTCATTAGAAGAAAACTGACCAGGTATTGATCTCGTTAGCGTAACAAAACTTTAAATATCTTAATGACGAGATATCTCGTCATTAAGATATTTAAATGTCATTAAGTCTTTTATTAAATCTATTTAAATGTCATTAAGATATTTAAATGTCATTAAGATATTTAAATGTCATTAAGATATTTAAATATACCACTTTTTCAAATGACGGGGTATCTCAGCATTCGCAAAATTGACCAGGTCTTGATGGACGGGACATCTCGTCGAAACCACTTGGAGAGTTAAAGCAAAATGGCGAGCTATTATGTCATATATTCGCTATATTGTTAACTCATCTTGGGATGTCTTTAAAAATATACACAATAGTTTGAAAATTTATCTCCCACACATGCGATAAAAAGGTTTCTGACCAGAAAACATCCGACGTAATCAAAACAGAAGCCATTCAAAAATTTTAAAAATAAGAAAAGGAAGACTATACAAATGTGATAAGACAACAAAAGAAATCAAGAAAAGAATCAGTGGCACTTTTCAGATTTAGAACTGGGCACGATCATAGGCATGCACAAAATTTTTTCTCATCATTATGTAGGTTATTTGCTTCATGAAACCAAATCATAGAAAACCAAAAATCTTAAGACTTACTGTTTAGATGAAAAATCATTTCAAACAATTTCTCTACTTCTAAAAATTTATATTTTTATTCTTTTGAAGGATTTTTGATCTGAAACATTTTTTACCACAAACTTTATCAAATACTTTATGAAATGGTGAAAAAAGGATAAATGTATTTGAATTGTTGGTAAATAAAGGATTCTTTTATCAAGTTCAGTTCGAAAGTATATGTACTTCTATTTTTAGAAATGCAATTGTATCAACAATACTTGACATATTGTGTTTTGGCAATTATTAATGCATTCTATTAATTTAGAGAGTTAAGTATAGAAGTTTATTTCTAGTAAGGAGTTTTAAAGCAAGATTTTTCTTCATGCTGTATTCCAATAAACTAGAAAATATTGTAAGGAGAAAATTTCTTTTACACAAATCTTATAAAATGCTTCAGAAAAACGAGAAAACAGATCCATAAATGCATTTATTTAGTATCCATGAATCATAGTCCAATTTCAAATTTTGGGTTTAACCCTCTGAGCGTGATGATATTTTCAAGTAGTGCAACATTTTTCCCACAGTACACACAATGACTAAATAACCACATCTATTTGTTGAAAGAATCCAAAGAACGATTCTATCGGTTAAAAGAATCCAAAGAAAGATTCTATTGGTTGAAAGAATCCTATTGGTCAAAAAGGTCTCATCTAATTAGAAGACATGCAGGGAAGACCACAGGATATTGAACGGATGAATACGTGTGAACCCCTCAGAGGGTTGCATTTATTGTACTTAAATCGGTAGAAATACGTTCGTCACAGCAGTATTCGACGAATTTCTTTGAAAGTTGTTAATGCAGTCTATTAATTTGGTTAGGCAGAGAACAGATGCTATGTTCTCAATATTATTCGGAAATTAATTGAATAAATTTGAATACTCTCTCAGATGAATCTGATGAGTCGAGAAAGATTATTTAATTACTCTTTAGTTTATATTGAAATCGAGATTGATTTTTCATTTTTTCAAATGCCATTTTCAGATTTCAAAAATATATAGATGTGTTGACGGGGCCGAGAATGTTTACGGTAGATAAATTCCACTCCACGTGCACCGCTACATCTAACTAAACTACTATAATCCCAAATATGACCTGTCGTGATTCCCAAAGCAGCATTATTGAATCACTACAGCATCACAATTGTATCCAAAACTATTACTGTATAACAATACATATCCGTTACAAATCCAGAGTCCTGCTTTTGCATGTCCGACATCTCCTCGGTCATTGTTAGGGCGTTAAACATCAATTCATTTCAGATTACTGATATCTCGCATCATATTAAGGTCTACCAATAGCCCGAGGCCGCATCACAGGAGAATAGAGCCCGGCCTTTGGGGAGCAGTGTTCGTTAGAGGAATGTCAGAGTCCATGGATTCGGTGGGATCCTTGACAACCAGGATCTAAGAAGCGCCAGCAGCGGTATGCTGTCCATTGGCTGCGGCATATTTCGCCAATAGTACCTCCCCAGTTAGTGTCAAGAGGAAGAAGGAAACAATTTCGCTTCAGGCATTCCTGTCATTGGCTCTAATTCTGGAGATGACCCGTTGCACTAAATGCATAACGATAGAGGTGCGCATGCGCGATAGGTCGTGGTCTAGAGCGGTGTTTAGCACACTGCGGGGAGCGACCCCTTGGGGGACGTCAGGTTGCTGCAGGGGAGCGGTCATGTATTGCCAAAAATTTTACCTCGGATATATATCGATAAAAAATCAACCAATCTATGGAAGCACTTTTCTTGTTATAAAGACAAGGTATCGATCTATGTAGCGAATAGCGATATCTTGAACCCTTCTGGTGGTTGTCTCGACTAGGTATCGACTAGGTTGTCTCGACTAGGCATCGACTTCATAAGAAAAACTGAAAAGAGCTTGATAGACGATATATCTCGACAAAGAAAAAAAACAAGCCAGAGCTTGATGGACGAGGTATCATGACCAAGAGAAAAATACTGGCCAGAGCTGGATGGACGAGATATTTCGACCAAGAGAAAAAAAAACCTGGCCAGAGCTTGATGGACGAGATATCTCGACCAAGAGAAACAACTGGCCAGAGCATTACGTCGTTATGATAAAAAATTCGGAAATATCTTGATGACGAGATATCTCGTAGCAAAATTGGTCAGGATTTGATTATCAGGTCAGGATTTGATTTATTAAAATTGGTCAAAATTGGACTATCAATAGCAAAATTGGTCAGATCTTGATGAACGGGTTATCACGTCGAAACTAATTAGAGGGCTCACCCTCCTGGTGGTTGTCTTGATGATCTCGTTATTAGACGAAAACTGACAGGATTATGAAGGAAGCGATATGTCATCATTAGAAAAAATTGACCAGATCTTGATCTCGTTATAGTAAAAAATTGGCAATATCTTGATGATGAGATATCTCGTCATCAAGATAGTCAAAAGGTCAAGGTCAAATAGGTCAAGTCTTGATGGACGAGACATGTAATCGAAACCACTCGGAGGGTTTATTTTTAGTTCTTTAATTTTTAATACAGTGTACAAAATAATCTTTCCGAACTTTTTGTTTTTCTGATTGGGGACGTTGGCCCTTTTTTCTATTACAACTTTCATTACCTCCAAGCGATTTGTAGAAATAACTCAAAATCAGGGAATTTGGACACTGGCCCCTTTTCTAACAAGGAATAAAATTATTATCCTGGTGGTTGCTTCGACGAGGCATCTCGTCATTAGCAAAAGTGACCAGATCTTGATGGGCGAGATATCTCGCCATTAGAAGAAAACTGACCAGATCTTGATGGACGAGATATCTTGCCATTAGAGGAAAACTGACCATATCTTGATGGACGAGGTATCTCGTCACTAGAAAACTGACCAGATCTTGATCTCGTTATCATAACAAAATTGATAATATCTTGATGAGATGCCTCGTCATTAGTAAAATTGGTCAGATCTTGATGGATGAGATATCTTGTCAAAACGACTTGGAAGATTAGTGACCCTTCGATTTAGAGAACATTTTGTTCGAAAAACAACACAAATACTTCTGGTACATTACGATTAAATGTATTAAACTTACAAATACATAATCTATTCAATCCGTCTATGGAATTAATTGTCTTTTCTGTAGTCTTAGCAAAATATTGATCTAGGAAAATATTGCGAACAGCAATATCTTTACACTTCGATTTACATATTTTGTTCGGATAGACAACATGCATACTTTTGTTACATTAAAAAATTTATTTTTGCATGCATATCTACTTAATCGGTATATAGAAACAATTATTTTCTGAGTTAGACAAAATAGCAATCCCTAAAAGTATTGCGAATAACGATATCTTTATTTTCCCACTGATTTCATACTTTTGCTCAGAAAAACAACCAACATACTTTTGTTGTATTTCAATGAAAATATTCAATCCACTTCATGCATAGTCTACTCAACCGGTGTATAGAAACAAATCTTGTCTGTAGTTGTTAGACAGAATATCGATCTCGAAAATAATTGCGAATAGCGATAGCTTTATTGATCCTTCGATTTCATACATTTTCCTCCGAAAAACAACATATATACTTTCAGTACATTTCGATAGAAATATTCAATCTACTTCATGTATAATTTACTCAACTGGTTTACTGAAACAATTCTTTTCTGCACTTATTCTAAAGACAAAATATCGATCTCGAAAAGTATTGCGAATAGCCGGATATTCTTGCTGATCCTTCGATTCAACACATTTTGCGTTGAAAACAAGCCCACGCGTAGCAGGAAATATATTATTATGCTGTACCGTTTGCTTTTTTTTTGTTTCATGTTATGCTTAACTTTATGTGAACACATATGTAAAATTACGATACTATATTTTAAGTTAACCTCTATATATAAGAACGAGACTTGTTCATATCCTGAACGGATTTAATCTTCTGTGTTTTATTAAATAAATAACAATATAAAATATTTTCGAAGTTATATTTAAGAAAATTTGGGAAGTTTATTATAATTTATACATAAATAAGGGTGCACAGATATATAAACAGAAGGCATCATGTATTTCACAATTTATACTATATGCTTGCAAAATCAAGTAGGCATCACGTAGTGGATACAGACATAAATAAATTACGTGAAAATACTGTACGGATTCTGAAAGAGAAGAAAAGTGTAGTCAAACAAAGAGTATATAATGCATTACAATAATAATGTAACGATAAAAGAAAAATAATGTAGAAAATTATGTTGTTACTTATTGTCAAGACAACCAACTTCGTCAAGACAACCACCAGGAGGGTTACTCCTGGTGGTTCTCTTGATGAGGTACCTCGTCATTAGCAAAACTTACCAGATTTCAATGAACGAGATGTCTAGTCATTAGAAAAAGCTGTCAGATTGTCATCATCAATATTTCGGCAATATTTTGATGACGAGATTCCTCGTCATTAGTAAAATTGGTCAGATTTTTATGGACGAGATATCTCTTCGAAACCACTTAGAGGGTTAAATCCTAGCTAAACAGAATCTAGACCTAGTCTAGGACTCTGAACACGATCAAAAAGTCCAACACTAGATCGGGACTTTCACATAGATCTTCTTTAACCGCATCAACACGAACCAGAGTATGACTTGTTCATTGTTACATTTTAGGCAAGTTGAAAATGCCTATGGCTCTGAACGAACGAAGAAGAGAGATAAGATATGCCCGCTTACAAGTCTAGACAGGGTAGTCTGATATTGTCTGTCATCCGAATATTAGAGCGGCTCCAGAGTTATCTCTGGCACCGGACCAGATATTTTATTATCAGGACTCTCCTTTATGGTTAATATTTCTTTATAGGTATGGAAAAGATGAAATTTTTTTTATCAAATCATGCATAGAATGTATCAAATGAAATGTATATAAATGTATATAAATTAAATTTTTAAAAGGAAAACCAATTAACGCGAAGAAAAATGAGACATTTAAAGTGGCCAAGAAGTAAGTTTTTCAAGTATTAAATTTTTTTGTTTATTAAAAACCTGAATGGCTACTTTTACCCCTACAAGTGATTTTGAGATAGTATTGGTTGTCCATCGAGATCTGACCAATTTTCCTTATGACGAGATACCTCATCGTCAATAAATTGTCGATTTTTTTCAAGATGACGAGTTGATGATCTGGTCAGTTTTCTTTTAATGACGAGGTATCTCGTCCATAAAGATCTTATTAGTTTTGCTAATGACGAGATACATCGTAGAGACAGGCAGCAGAAGGGTCAAGTAGCTCACATGGATAATCAGATCACCGTCTTTTTTCAACAGACGCAGAAGTAAAAATGCATTTTAATTTGACCTTTATTAATCTGTCTAACCGTTTCTATTCTGTTTATGAATTTAAACGTTTAAGCGTAAATATTACAGTTGTTAAGAATAAAATGATATATTGTGCAAGCCATAACAAATATATTTACTACATGTATTTTGGTATCACTCTGATATTCTTTAGTATAATCTATATAAATAAAAATGGAGTGTTTGTACATTTAATATTTGACTCATTTCAAGTTTCTTATCCGTTTTGGGTCCTTCTAATACAAAATCCGTCTCTTGCGCATTTGGTGTCTGTTTGCCCATCTATATGTATGTGTGTGCCCGTAGTACGTCCAAACGGTTGAATATATTTTCATGGAACATTGCATACTGTTAATACGTTGATTTAGTGACTGAACTTCGCTGCGTTAGTCTGTCTGTCTTCCCGTTCTATGCATGATTTTTTGTTTGTACATGCATCACAAAACATTTATCAACATATTTTAATGCAATGTTCAATATTTGATAAACCATATATTAATTTAGTGAACTACATTATTTAAAATTCCTTTGCTTATATATTTAGCCAAGTTGGATGCTAAAACACTGAGTAGGTATAATTAAATCAACCAAATTTGGTAGTTTCGGAGTAGCTGGAAGGTATATTGATCATGCAATTACTTGAATTGTTTTACCAGTACTGCTGAAAAATCAATATTTTTCCAAAAACTATTTTTACGGAATTTAAATTCTGATTTTTTTTCTTTTGAGCCTTTTTTTCTTTGCGAAATATAAACTATTTCTGAATATTTGGGAAAGACGAGATATTTTGCAACGAAATGGAAACTAGTGTTCTTTTGCCACGTGCAGTGATCTTTTCTGTTTTTTTCGTTCGGAATTAATTTGGTATTTTTAAATTTTGTCTAATTTCTGTAGCAAATTGTACACTGCGAAATCAAGAGGTAAAAAAGAATCATGACTTAATATCTTTAGAACAACTTTTTTGCCCACCAGTTTTTCTTTCGTTTTATTTCACTGTTTTCTGTTTTTCTCTATTAAATACTTATTATTTTAATAAATTGTATTTCATTTTCATCACATGCAACACCACCACAAATTATTCGATTTAAGCGCATATAAGTTAGAATAAAGCAGATTTTAAGTGGAATTTTGCCATTGATGAAAGAAGGTTAATGTTTAAAAAATCCGAACAAGGACTTTTGAAATATTAAAAATTATCTGTCATGGTGCCAGAAGGTCAAGGTGGCTTATTTTACAAGTTGAAACTATTCTTCTACAACTTTGCTATCTCAAACATTCGTTGCATACACTGATTTTCTTTTTCTTAAAACGCTGTAAAATTAACCTTCCGTGACCTTCGAATAACTTTGCTTTGTATGATTACACGTGCCACCACATGCGTTTTCAAGTAAAAATGTATTCGTTAAAAAAGTTGTCATTAATAACTTATTAAATTATTTTTAAATCTTTCCCTTACAGGTGGCGATATTCGGAAATATCGCATTCCTGGTGCAAGAATGTCACTCCTGGTGCAAGAATGTTGCCAATCAAAAAAGTATTTGTAAAGACCCTATGGGTGTGTGGTTAGTGTTCGCTGTAGATTCGTCATTTTTACAATTGAGTTGCTGCAATTTTGAGGAAAATGAACTTTAGTAGTTTTGTCATGCAACAGGGTGCGATGCATGTGAAATGTATTAAATTGATTAATAAACATGTATGCGATTTGTGTCCAAAGTAAAATGTAGAAATTATAAAAATGCCGAAAAGTATTTACAAATTATTTTCCTGACACTTAAACAATGTTGGCATTTTTCAATGAGGGAGAAAAGTCATTATTCCTGTTCACTTTTTCTATCTACAGTTAACCAATTCAAACCGAGTAAGGTTGGGTAATTATGCTAGTATTAAATAAGGTCGAGGTAGACCAGTTGGAAGAGTAACGGATTAGAAACCGGAGGGTAGCGAGTTCGAATTCAACCAAAGACTATCGTGTACAAAGGGGATTGGTGCACGTTAAATCTGCCGTGGTCTCAAACGTCCTCACTTTGGAGTGATGTGGAAGTTTGGAGAGTGGGGTGCCAGCTCCGGTGTGACCTCGTCATATGACCGTGGTTCAAAATTACATGGTGTTCTCGGATATTTCCCTTCGCGTTTGATACCGGACCGTTGCCAATAGCCCGTTGTGTTACTCCTGTTCGACGTTAATTAAAATACCTACCTACCTAGTATTAAATAAGAATAAATAAATTTCGAAAAACATTAAAATTTATCAAGAGTTGTTTAGGAATAGTTCGTTACACATTGCAAAATGAAATTGATGAAAATTATAATTTGAGTATGCTATTTTCATCAAAAACGATGTCAAGATTTTCTCATACATAACAAAGCTTTGTTTGGTAGAATCAAGGTTGTTTGTTTGGATGTTATGTCACAATGGTCATATTTGGTCAAGCTGAGTGAATGCAAAGCATAGGATGTGAAGTTATGGCCATACACATACAAAGAAAGTTTTACCAACACAGATAAGATAAATGCACTCAGGGTAAGAGTAGAGTTTATGGAATAAGTTTTAAAGGGAAGCACAAGTTTAACTAACATCCGATAAAAACTAAAGGAACCTCAGCTTTTTGACTATCCAAGTGGCTTCGACGAGATATCTCGTTCATCAAGATCTGATCAATTTTGCTAATGACAAGATATTTCGTAATCGATATACTGCCATTTTTTATGATAACGAGCAATTTTCTTCCAATGACGAGATATCTCATTCATCAAGATCTGGTCAATTTTGATAATGATGAGATACCTTGTAGAGACAACCACTAGAAGGTTTAAACAGGCACAGAAGAGTAAAACAGCCTTTTAAGAAATCTAAGCTTATCAGAAACTAACGGATAACTTTGGAACAAACCGAGGAGGTAGGTAGGTAGTTAATTAACGTCACCCTGGAGCAACACAATGCTTCATCCCTGGTTCAAAATTACGTGGTGGTGTCCTTGGATTTTTCCTCTCGGGTTTGAATCCGGACCGTCACCAATAGCCCGTTGTTTTGCTCCAGTTCGACGTTAATTAAAATATCTACATATCTTGTGTTTGGCGCAGCTTGGCCCAATAAGGCCTTTGCGCCGTAAAACCCCAAACCAACCTACGTTTCAAAAGTCAAAACTAATTTGAATCAGTTACGCAAACTCTGTGCCATTCCGTACCACACTTCAGCACCTTCTTTAAACGCAATCCATACAAAGAGTTCCTCACTTCATTTAATCATCGGCCTGCGCCATCGCATGTATCGCACCGAACGCTTCGGTTAAAAGCTCTCTATTTCGGTCCATTTGTATTCTTGCGCATTTCTTTTCAAAGAGTGAGTTTACGGTGATTACTGGGGATCCCATCGCCTCGCAGCAAGAGGAACACACAGGCTATTTATGCTCCGACGCTTTGGACATCGTAATAACCATCGCATTCCGGCGGAAAGTATTTTTCACAAGGCCATCATTTTCAGACAAATGGTCCTTTTGAGCAGATCATTCCCGGCGAAAGGAAAATGGCCGAGATTTCAATCCTAAATCTGAAAAACGACAAGATAGTAATGGAACCGGGCGCGGCCAGACTTCGGGATGAGTTTGATTGGTTGTGTTTGGGAAAGAATTTTGTTTGCCATCTACAAACGAAAAAGCGCTTCTATCTGGTGTTGCAAGCATTTGGTAGGTAGGTATTTTAACTAACGTCACACTGGAGCAACACGGCGGCTATTGGTGAAGGTCTGGGATCAATCCCTAAGGGAAAGATCCGAGGACAAGACTGGGCTGCGGTGGCCCGGTTAGAAGAATAACGGATTAGCAACAATGTACTCACATTGGCGTGGTGTGGAAGTTTGGAGAGGGGTGCCCGCTCATGTGTTGCCTCGTCATCTGACCGTGGTTCAAATTTACGTGGTGTAAACATTTGGAAGAGTCACTCCGCGTTTTATTTTGGTCGAATAAGTAGTTGTAAAAGGCTCATATTTCCTAAACAATACAGGGGATTAGCAACTTGAGGGTCGCGAGTTCGAATCCAACCAAAACCACTTAGAAACGAAAAAGCGCTTTTATCTGGTGTTACAAACATTTGGAAGAGTCACTCCGCGTTTAATTTTAATTGAATAAGTAGTTGTAAAAGGCTCATATTTCCTAAACAATTCAGGGCTGCGGTAGCCTGGTTGGAAGAGCAACGAATTAGCAACAGTTGGGTTGCGAGTTCGGAACTCGGTCCAGCCAAAGACTGTTGTGTGCATTGGGGCTGGTGCTCGTTAAATATGTCGTGGCCTCAAATATCCTCATGTTGACCTCACGTTATTTAACTACCTACCTATCTACCAGTTCAATTACGCGGGAGATACCGTAAAATTCCTTTTATTTTATAATACTTTGATAGTACGAAGCAGGACTTCCAAATAACGAAAGGGTCGCGGTAGCTCAGTTGGAAGAGCAACGAATTAGCAACAGTTGGGTTGCGAGTTCGGAACTCGGTCCAGCCAAAGACTGTCGTATGCATGGGGGCTGATGCTCGTTAAATATGTCGTGGCCTCAAATATCCCCATGTTGACCTCACGTTATTTAACTACCTACCAGTTCAATTACGCGGGAGATACCGTAAAATTCCTTTTATTTTATAATGCTTTGATAATACGAAGCAGGACTTCCAAATAACGAAAGGGCCGCGGTAGCTCAGTTGGAAGAGCAACGAATTAGCAACAGTTGGGTTGCGAGTTCGGAACTCGGTCCAGCCAAAGACTGTCGTATGCATGGGGGCTGATGCTCGTTAAATATGTCGTGGCCTCAAATATCCCCATGTTGACCTCACGTTATTTAACTACCTACCAGTTCTATTACGCGGGAGATACCGTAAAATTCCTTTTATTTTATAATGCTTTGATAGTACGAAGCAGGATTTCCAAATAACGAAAGGGTCGCGGTAGCTCAGTTGGAAGAGCAACGAATTAGCAACAGTTGGGTTGCGAGTTCGGAACTCGGTCCAGCCAAAGACTGTCGTGTGCATGGGGGCTGGTGCTCGTTAAATCTGTCGAGGCCTCAAATGTTCTCACGTTGGCGTGGTGTGGAAGTTTGAAAAGTGGAGTGACAGCTCATGTGTGACCTCGTAATCTGACCCTGGTTCAAGATTACGAGGTGTTGTCCTCGGATCTTTTCCTTCGGGTTTGATCCCAGACCGACGTTAATAACCCGTTGTGTTTCTCCAGTGCGACGTTAATTAAAATACCTACCTAAACAATACAAGAGAATGGAAATCGTTTCAGAAACGCCCTATGTATCTCTTTATACGTTTAAAACGCCATTTTGACCCAAATTTTACATATTATTATACAAATTTTTAGCTCCTCAAATCACGTCGGATTTTATTTCTACGACCATTAGAACTGAAGATATAAATTTATTTTTTTTAAGTATTGACATTTATATTTGACATGGAGTGTATAATTATTAGCTTTTTCTCGAAACGCTGTTTTCGCTAAGATTAACTCTCCGCAAAACACAATATCTCAGAATGCATATTAACTAATTTTTTTATATTTTTATACATTTTCTAAAGGTTATAAAGCAGGATTTGAACTATTATTATAAAGAAATATGCATTTAAAAAAAATGAGCAGGATGTAAATCTGAATGTATTTTTGCATTTTGCTCTTTTTCATGTTTTTTTTTTCAGGAATAACTGGCGTTAAAATTTAAATATAACAATATAGAATGACTTCAATACCTGAATCAATGTTTTTAGAAGACAATTCACTTTACAAACTGAAAAAACGTTAAATTTTTTTTAATATGACGGTTTGCGTAAATGGTATACCTTACAGATACCTTAAAGTACAACTGCGTTGAAACACCAGTCATCTTTAATTTTATTCTATGTAGTTTTGCATCTGATGGGTGCTTGTGGTGAAGCTACTTGCCACACTTATTGTACACTTAAAAAAGCAATACTTCCTTTCAAATAATCATCATATTCCTCAATTTCCTGCCTATGACTCATCCTAAAAATCTTTTGATACTAAAATGTGTTGACAGCTTCATTCGGCAGGTGTTTTCATACTTTTCTCCATACATATATTTAAACAATATATATATATATATATATATATATATATATATATATATATATATATATGTGTGTGTGTGTGTGTGTGTGTGAGAAATTTTGAGAAAACGTGGAGTTAATATTTAAGAAAGCGAGTGTTCCGCTTTTTGGAGTCGAGGGTGGGTGCTTGACCATGTGCCATATAAAGCCAAAAGTATGTGAGTACCAGAATAAATGTCTTTTTAATTCAGTATTGTGATTTTATCAATTTAAAATTTTAGGGGGATTCCCATTTCAGTTTCACCAAATATCCTTATTTTGTTGAAGTAATAAAAATCTGAATTAGATACTGTGTGTTATTTTTATAATATTCTGAGTGTTGTTATTTTACGTGTCCCATTTTATTGAAGTATGGTCTACTGTATGTCTTATGGCTCCATATCAAGCCTTATTAATTTCTATTTGTTTAAGCGCAAGTATGAAAGGATAATAAATTATGTTTTTTTATTTGTATGTTTATTTTACTTGTAAATGCGCAGAATTGATCTATAATAATTATGTTGAGATATCATTACAATTTATGAAATACAGTAGATGTTTTGACCCTCAATCATATTTAGTAGTTAAGAAATTAGTTTTATATTGTTTCTAAATGTTAAAATTCCTCGAAATATCTTACTTTCGTACTTTCTTGGTGAAAACAATTGTTAAAATAACCTATTCTTTCTAGCAACTTTATTGAGGGCCAAAACATGAAGAATAACAGTATAGGTATAAGTTTCAAAAGGAATTGTCTTTCTCAACAAATTGGAATTTGAGATATCACTGTTAAAAAAACTTGCTAATTAGCTAATTATATATAAATTAGATAATTAATAATTATCTCAATCTGATGTTTTCACACTGAAATGATTTTAAGCATAAACCAATGACCTATTGTAAAAATGGATTTTTAAGTAAAAATTTTAAAAAATTTGGTGTGTATGTACACGGTTAAGATAATTGGAAGTTTGGGGCACATAGTGTAAATTAATTTCCAGGATTTTCATTCATACTTTCCAAAAGCGTGTATATTTATCGGTCTAGAATGAATGTGTGGATGTATGCGAATTAACGCGAGTCGCCGTGGTGCATCAAGGCAATGCAAACTGGTTTACAAATCCACCCATGTAGTGCCATAACGATTAAATTCAATTGGTCGGGCATTAAAAAACTGATTTTTTAATTCTCGTAAAAAAGTAAAAACAAATTGCTTTCATTTCTATCTTTCTTCATCATTTGCACAATCGCTTTACGAACAATATAATTTCACTTAAATCTAGGTAGGTAGTTATTTAACGTAACACTGGAGCAACCCAACGGGATATTAGCGACAGTCCGGGATCAATCCCTAATGAAAAGATCCAAGAACAACGCCTCAAAATTGTGAACCATGGTCAGATGACACGGTGAATACCTGAGCTGGCACCCACTCTTCAAACTTCCACACTGCACCAAATTGAGGACATTTGAGGCCACTACAGATTTAAAGTGCATCAGCCACCGTGTACACGACGGTCTTAGGCTGGACCGAGTTTCGAACTCGCAATCCTCCGGTTGCTAATCTGTTGCTTTTCCAACTGGGATACCGCGGCCCATTTATATCCAGGGCCAAATTCATATTTTCAAGCCTATGATGATTAAGTTCAGTTAGTCGGGCATTAGAAAACTGATTATTTAATTTTCCGTAAAAAAGTAAAAAGAAACATTTAAATAATTTTAATTCATCAGTTTGCTTCACTCATACAATTACTTCACGAAAAATATAATTTCACTTAAATCTAGGTAGGTAGGTATTTAATTGACGTCTCACAGGAGCAACACAACAAGCTATCGGATCGGTGACGGTCCGGGATCAATCCCTAATTTGTTGCTCTTCCAACTGTGTTACCGCAGCCTACTTATATCTAGGAAAAATTCACATTTCCAAGCCTGACTTTTTCAAGCTATTTTTTGTGTTGAAATTTTACATCCTTACCCTACCAGCACCAAAGAAAAAGCATAATTTATTCGCGCATAGCAAAACATTTTGAGAGATGATATTAACTCCAATCCGTGATGGTAGTAGGAGAGTTAATTAAATAGCAAGGAAAGAGAGCCTTCCTTTTTAAAAGGAAACCCTCCTGTCACGAAGAAAGGAAGCTGAACAAGGCCCCAGTAGTGACTTGTCAATGATTAATGGAAGATCAATAGAAAACGAACTATTTGAAACTGCTCATCAAAATATAAAAGTCCTGCCGTGCGAGACAACTATGGGATGTTTTCCACCTTTTCCAATCCTGCTGCAAACTTTATGACGCAATTAAATTAAGTTCCTATTAAGAGCGAAGAGGGAAGTGAAAAATGTTTGACAAGTCGATACTTTCTGGGTGAGATGTCGGGAGGATTTTTTAAACGGGGAGCTCAATCGTTTCTTGCCACTTTTTAAGCACAGAATATCGCATTAGAACAAGTATTTTCGCTTATTAAGTATTAAACTGTTCAGCTTACCCTTAATTAAGCTATTCAGCGATATTGTTTTCTTTTTTTGTGTGAAATTCTAGAGAAATCGCGCCGTTTTTGTTGCTCGGTGTCAGTTTTTATTGGGAAGCGAAAAAACGTTCACTTCTTTTCTGCAGAGTTAAAGTATATTTGAGAAATTTTTTATCTATTAAAATACGGTTCTCCTGAGTTTGGAATATTTTCTTGCTTTATTTGTCAAATGGATAAGATTGAAAATTTTGAAAATTGATGCTTCTTTAGATTGATGCTTAGTTAGAATTTTTGACTTAATGTAATATTTTCAAAAGTAGAGTATTTGGATAGCTATTAAATATTTGTGTTAGAAAAATTCATACGTTTTTGTTTAATTTTATTTTTTAGTACTACGCTTTAGTTAAAGCAGTTTTGTAGACAAACATTGCATAAACATATAGCTATTTCGGAAAATCTCTTTAATGCATCATCCAAGGAATATTATCATTATTCCTTGGATGAAGCGTTTTGAACACTTCTTGTGCATTAAACTTAAGCTCGAAAATTCTATTGTATGTTTCAAGGACTGCTATTTTCAACTTAAGCCTAGCTTTTAAAACTTTTTACGGATTTTAATGGAAAGTTTTTGTTTTTAAAACAATAAGGTATCTCCCTTTTAAAATTACTCGATTCTAACACTATTTAAATAAGCAAACTGCTGAATGACAAATATTTGCAAAAGTTCTATACATAAAATTGAAAAGCCTTTGATTGTAAAACGTTGTATAAATGAGCATTAAGGCCTGAGCCATCGTATAAATGAACATTACTGTGATAAATATTAAAAAGTCAATTTTATTATTGCGACTAGACCTTTACAAGTTCATTCATCCAAACTAGAACTTCCACTCACAGCTTTAATTTGCTGTATCACGAAATTTCTAATGTATAATATGCTAAACCTATTGAAATATATTGATAAGCATAAAGAATTTAGACCTGATATAAAATGTAAGCACAATTTAACTAATTTTAATATTCCAATAAATCCTTAATTACTATCTTAACTCTTAACTAGAATTTAAAATCTACCTAAGCATTGCTTAGAGCATCGCAGAACTATTTGTAGATGTATATATCAATAGAACACATTACCATGAATTTGTTGATTTAAGGGACTAGTGCCCTTTGAACAGTTTTTTTACATTTATAATAAAATGTTCTAATATACATTTTTACAATACACATAAGAAATGCATTACAAGAGTAAAAAATCCTTTTTACATAAACAATGACGAAAAATTCAATTTTTTCAAGATTTCAATATTTTAAAATTCTACTTTAAATTTTAATATTTTTCAAATTTTAATATTTTTCAAATTTTAATATTCCGTTCCCACGAAGTGTTTCCTAGGATTTTATGCATGGGTTTTGCATGTACAACTATCATTTATATTTTTACAAATATTTTGTATAAAAGACCTTATGGAAAACAGTAAGAAAGCAGTAATTTATTTTTATCAACTTTTAAAACTTAAATTCTCTTCTAAATCTTTATTCTATACTCAAAAGTATCAATTACATCATATAAAACCTCAAAAGTTTCAAATCTATATTAATTAAAAAAGACCTTAGAATTTTAAATATTCATGAAAAGCATAAAGCTCAGAAAAAGATACTTTATAGTTTATATAAGTTAGTTCGTTTCACCCTTGAATATATATTGGTTAGAAAACAATTATTAGATCACAAAATAATGTAGGTACAGCTGTTAAATTTTGTACACGTATTCTTTAAAGCAGTACACTTAATATAAGAGAATAAAAATTACTTGACATTTTTGGTCATTTTTAGAAAACTGTCTCCTCAAAATTATACTTTAACAAGTGAATTTCAAACATCCCTTTAAGCATTGAAACCTTTTACATGCATCGAAAGTAATTGAGATTTCAACACCCTCTTCGTTTTACTATTTCTCAATACCTAATGGAAAAAAATCTCACATTTTTTCACTCAGAAATCACCTTTCTCAGAAAGTAATCTAAGTTGCGATCAAGAAATGGCCCTAAGGCTTATGCTGTTCTCCAACCAATGTTAACTTACATTGCTGTTTCTCAATAAAACACAAAGCTGTATATTTATACTTAAAAGAAGTGATTTACTGAATGTGTAAGACTTTTCCGCTTAAAATTTTCAAGATTTCCAAATCTGAGGCATCACTTTTGAGATTAATGTACGCTTATCTAAGTAAAACCACTAAAATTTCAACTCTAAATACAAGGAGTCTAAAAATAAGTTACCAAAAGAAATTTCTTTCATAAGATAGAATATGGAGGATGTTTAGAAGCTTCCTGTAAAAATGTTAACCTTCATAGAGGTTCATAATGCCATTTTCCCTGCAGTCTTCCCTGGATGACTCCCCCTCGGGGGCACATCTTTAGGTGTGTACGGGCTTCAAGATCCGAGGACCCTAATTATATATTCTTTTCTCACTAGGTTTACTGCCTCTTGTGAACATGGAAGTCACTACCCCAGGATGCCAAGGCGATCTTTTTCTACTTTTTCTCCGTCATTTCTTTTCCCAATTACTTGACATTGCTCGTCTTTTGTTTGATGCAGCTTGCCCAAATATGCCTCTTACGCCATAGAACCCAAAACCATCCAACTCTGGATGATCTAGCTAGGTTTGACCGTTATAATCTTTCCTAGAATCATTCTTTCAACTCGGAGGGTTAACCCTTCAAGAGATTTCGACGATATATCGTCCTTCAAGATCTGACCATATTTGCTTATGACGAGATATCTCGTCATCAAGATATTTCCGATCTTTTGATCGTGACGAGATCCAGATCTGGTTCGTTTTCTTCTAATGACGAGATATCTCGTCTTTCAAGATCTGATCAGTCTTGCAAATGACGAGACACCACTTCGGAACAAACACCAAGAAGGTTGAGAGAAGGTAGATAACATAAAGTTAAACCAGATTCACATATAGATATATGTACATACGCTTCACTTGTATCTTCTAGAGGACGCTGTTTGCAAAGCGGCAATTTGGCTGTTCGGGCCATCGTCATTTTAGACCACTTTGTGCGGACAACATGTATCTTTTCTCGAATGCTAAGATCGCTGACTCGCATCTAGCTTATGAAGCATCTAACGAAAATGCAGTATCCGTTGTGAATTTGTATCGTGAACTGGTACCACGATAGAAAAGAACCGAATCACTAATCAACTGCGCATTTGCACAAGATTGCTGTGTGAATTCCACAGAAACAGGTATGATACTTGTCGGAGACGATCGACAAGCCAAGAAATCTTCCTATTCTTTAAACCATTACCCAACTGATTTTAAATTCAGTACTCTTGCAAAAGAACAACTCCTCTCCTTCATTGCGTATTATTTATGTACAAATACCTAATGAATTTATATTCATTATTCTTGTAAAAGAAATTATATTAAGAAGTTTTGCATTTTGACCTAAGATAAGGAAAATACAA
The DNA here is from genome assembly GCA_933210815.1 of Meta bourneti. Classification (NCBI taxonomy): domain Eukaryota; kingdom Metazoa; phylum Arthropoda; class Arachnida; order Araneae; family Tetragnathidae; genus Meta; species Meta bourneti. The sequence continues at coordinate 55,461,393 of OW119934.1, read as the reverse complement.
AACTAGTATTTTAACAGAATAAATTTTTAACATGTTAAGTCCTCTTTTGTTAGTCCGATCTTTCTCTTGAGGATTGATCCCGGAAAGTCTCCAATGGCCCTTTGTGCTGCTTCAGTGCGACGTAAATTCAACAACCTACCTATCACTTTTGTTAGTAAATTTCGAGTGTCATAATCACTGTTCCTGTATCTTAATACTCAATTAGATGTGAAGCGCCTACATAATCTATACATATTTCATTCGAGCTGTTTGCCAGCTTATTTTAGATACAAATCCTCTTTCAACATAAATCTGCATTTTCCAAGTATCATTTAATCAAGATAACCTGATAAAAGGAGAAAATCCCCTACTTATTTAATAATTCGTTAATTTTTCAATCTGTGACTCGATGGTTACATGTTTTCGTACCACATTCATTCAAGTATTTCCGGAACAAAATGCTTCTGCTCTTAACGGTCCGTTTGGAGCGGGGGAAGACGGTAATCGTGATTCCTCATCAATTTCTGAAAACCAGTGATCATTGCCGTGGAAAGAGTTTGAATTATCAGGCACCGCCTTAGTTCGTTTAAGGAAACTCTCAAGTACTGTCTGCTGTGGTACTTCAGACTGTCTGCATTGACTTAGAGCAATTTGAAGAGTACTGCCTTCTCGAATTATCCGTTTTATTTTATTAATGCTATTATTCCATTCCGATTTATTAAATTACGCGGACGAAATATACCTTTTGTTTTACAATACTTTGATAGTATGGAGCAGGACTTTCAAACAATGAAAGGGCCGTAGTAGCCCAGTTGGAAGTTGGTTGATTGTTTTGAGGTTTTATGGCGCAAGGGCCATATTTGGTCATGCCAGACACAAGACATACAATATCAAGTAATATACACACACATGAAAGCTTTTATTGACACAGAAGAGAGAAATACAAGGAGGAAAGCCCAATTGGAAGAGCAACTAATTAGAAACTAGAGGGTTGCGAGTTCGAAACTTTGTCCAACCGTAGACCGTCGTGTACACGGGGACTGGTGCGTGTTAAATGTGTCGTGGCCTGAAATGTCCTCACGTTTCCGTGGTGTGGAAGTTTGGAGAGTAGGGTGCCAACTCAGGTGTTGCATCTTCATCTCACCATGGTTCAAAATTAGTGGTGTTGTCCACGGATCTTTTCCTTCGGGTTTGATCCTGGACAGTCACCGGGATCAAATCCGAAGGGAAAGATCCGATGGGTTGCTCCATGTTAATTAAATTACCTACCTAATCTACCATTTTACACATTACAGCTTTATACAATCAATCTGAGCTGGAAGTCCTCACCCCTCCATGACGAATTCTCCAATTTTTACAACCAAGCATAAAAAAACAATACACGCAGTAATGAAAAATCAACATAGCAGAAGACATGCTTCATAAAACGCAGATTTCAATTCCCAAGTCAGTCACCGCTTGAGGTACACCCTTAAAAACTTTGGCAAACTCCCAGCTCTTATCAATTTATCTGCTTCTTCCATTCACACCGATGGGGAAAGTGCTGCGGAAAGCACAAAATAATATTTGCTGTGACAAGTTTCCTACGTAAGTGATGCAGCGCTTAAGCGCTTTTCTAAAGCGGCTGCCTTTGTGCTTTGTTTCAGAGTTGATCCAACAAATGGGACTCGGAAATCCTGAGGAAGGTTAATGGATTTATCCACACAACAAAAAGTTTTTGCGACGCCTAGGAGCTTGAAGCAATAGGCCTAATTGTATATTAGAACTGCAACTATGATTAGCATTATCGTGAGACTTGATTTGAACATCAGACATTTTTGTTTTTAGGAGTTTAACTCATTGTGGATCGTACATTGAGCATTTCAGACACTGCATAGAAAGGGCGCCATTTGTTTGGAATTGATCTTACAGACGTCATCTTCACTCTTGCTGACTTTTAGGATCTTAACAAACAGTTGTCTGATTCGAAAAGAACTGATGAGTCTTATCTTCAAAGTGTGCTATTGGTGATCCATGTGCCTGCTATCAGCATTAATATAATTAGTTGCAATTTGTATTTGCATTGACTATTCAATGTTAAAGTGCATGTTTCGTCGAATTTTACATCATTTTATGTTTGTAAGTGGTCTATCCGTGATTTTTACTTTTGGGAAAATATATTTTTTAAATTGTTTTTGGAAACAAGTTTATATATAAAGTATTTTTGAAAATATTTTAATGAAATAGTGAGTTTGGTTGAAAAGAATTAAAAGCATCTTATCTTCAAAGTGTGATATTGTAGTCCGTGTGCATTCAATAGTTTGAAAGCGGCGCATCTATGAATTTATTTTACTTTTGAGGAAAAAGTATTTTTGAATATATTTTAATAAAGTATTGAGTTTTGGGTGAAAACTGAAAATCATCTTATCTTCAAAGTGTGCTATTGTCACCCGTGTGCATTAATATAATAATCGGCATTAATATAAATAGTTGTAATTTGTTTTTACATAAATTTTGTGATAGGGTACAATTTGCGTCTAATTTTACATAACTTTAGTTTGTAGCGCTCCAGAAATTCTTTTTATTCATGAAAAATATTACTATTAATATATTTCGAAGTACTTTTGATAGTATTTTTGTAATTATTGAGTTACAGGGTAGACAATTGGTTCAGTTTGCATAAGGTGTAACGAAGGTTCAAGCCGAAAGTAAATAGTTCATTTCATTTCATAGGAATTTATTTGTTTCTGATTGCTAAGTATTAAATATATTTGTTTCGAGTAAAGTATTGGATGTGTTTCTTTAGAGCAAACTGTTTAAAGCATAGTAAAAAGGTGGTGTGCGAAAATCTCAAGTGCGGCCACTGATGTTACTGAAATCGTAGCGGCCTCTCTGAATTTGTTCCAGAGCCCACACTATTGGTACAAGCTATCTATTTTTATTAGGAAATACCCAGTCTGATAATCATGCTTCCCTTTATTTTTATTTCTTCAATGTGACTTTCCTACTTGAACATAGTTTGATATTCAACAAGATGATAGACATAACTCGGTAAAATTGTATCCATCACTTTGCGTGGGCGCCGTGCGTATCGTCGTGGCAGTTGTTGGCGCTACTTTTTAATTGGCGTAGCTTTTAATGTACTTGGCGAGCGCCAAGAACGTTGCCAACTTCTCTTTTTGTGCCTGATCTCGTGACGCGATACGACGATATCGACAGAGTTCCGTTCCAACAACCCTTCTTTGTGTACTTATAGGACAGTACAATTCTTTCTTCGTACTTAGCATATTACAGCAATCAATGTAAATAAACATAATTACAGTTCACTAAAGTTTGTATGAGCCCCGACACTTTGTTTAAAATAAAACTACTTTCCAAAGTCTTTCCAGCATATTTCTTACAATGACAATTTAATATAAAAATTCCAGAACATCACTACGTAACTCGAGTCTTTTATTACTATTTTATGCTAAAAGGAGTGTTTGTTTTATTAAATAAGGAAATATTGTATGTATTTTTGAAAAAAATAAAGTTGGATTTCTGTTACAAGGCTTAATATACCTGCCAATTGTTCCCTTGCAGTGCCGAAGATGTGTGTGTTCAGGCTTTAAACCTCTTGATAGCTTATCTTCGAGTCGAAAACTGGCCTTTAGTGACCAGCTTCTGATGCCTGTTCCAATTGTCAATAATTCTGGGAAAAGGGCAGTTTGTTTTTCTACTTGGATCTTCATTCCCCTTGGAGTAATAGGGCAGTTTTGCCTCGACGAGGTATATCTGTATTAGTAAATTGGTCATACCTTCATGGACGAGCTATCTCGTCGAAGCCACTTGGAGGGTTTAAAAAGCATTAAGTATTTGGGATAGAAAAATTTATTTCATGATAGTCCCTCCATTTACACTGTTTCTAATGCCCGTAGTGCAAATGTGTGAGGGTCCTCTATCTCTACCAAGTTTTTTAAAACTTAAGATTTAGTATCTGGTAACAATTATGTACCCCTGGATTGTAAAATATTCATTTGAACGTACATGAAACGATAGAAATCATGAGCAATAAGCATGACAATAAATTATAACTGAAAAACTCGAAATAAAAAGACACGTGGGAACTATATCTAAATTCTATTTCTTTCTTACTCTTACTAAAAGTAATTATTTATTAAAATGCTAAAAGATAGAACAAATTATGAAAGTAAAATATAAGAAATACAATTTTTTAAACTTGGTTTGATAAATGATTCACTATAAGTGAAACAGCTTTAAACCCAATTTTTTCTTTATTTCCTATACCACACTACAATTGAATTGTGGTTTGCAAGAACATGAATTCAAGAGAATTTTTTTGCAGCTTAAGAATTTGATCAAATTTTCTCCTATACAAGGCAACCACCGTGATGACAGTCAGAATGGCATTGAAAACTGGGTGTTTATTCATATGTTGGAATAAGTCGTTTGCCACCTTTCATTTGCATATATTTTGCACGTGAGGCATGTTCTACAAACCCCTCTATCGGTGAAAATGTGAAGTACAAATTTTCCCCCTCTAAAAATAACCCCACCTCTTTAGAATCCTTTTCGTACAAACCGCACTTCAATATACCAATTTTTGCGATATTTATGAATTATTGAAGTGTCAACAAAATTATGCGACAACATGTATACCTAGTACTTAAAGCGTGTAGGTCGGTAGTTGAATTTACGTATCACTGGAGTAACACAATGGGTTATTGGTGACGTTCTGGGATCAATCCCGAAAGAAAAGTTTCGAGGACACCTTGTAATTTTGAACCATAATCAGATGACGAATTCAGCACATGAGCTGGTGCCCCACTCTCAAAACTTCCACACCACTCCAACGTGGGGATGTTTGAGGTCACGACAGATTTAACGTGCACCAGCCCCAACGTATACGACAGGTCTTTGATTGGATAGTTTCGAACTCGCTCCTCCGTGGCTCTAGCAACTGAGCTACAGCAGCCCATCAGTTAAAGTTTGATATGGAACAATGGAAAACAAAAGTTGGATGTGATCAAAAGGAAGCAAAGGAAATGTATTATTATTTTAATACGTTTTATGGAACAACGGAAGCAAAATATGCAACAACGGAAAATAAAAGTTGCATGTAATCAAACCGAAGGAAAGGTAACATAGTATTTTTTAATAAGATTTATGAAACAACGGAAACAAAATATGTAACAGAACATAAAAGTTGCATGTAATAAAAAGGGAAGAAATGTAATATAGTCTTATTTTATACGTTTTATGGAACAACGAAATGAAAACATGTAACAGAAAATAAAAGTTGCATGTAATAAAAAGGGAAGAAATGTAATAAATAAAAATAATAGTCTTATTTATACGTTTTATGGAACAACGAAATGAAAACATGTAACAACGGAAATAAAAGTTGTATGTAATTAAAGGAAGGAAAGGGGTATAATATAGCATTGTTTTAATGCGTTTTTGTTTCGTTTCGTACACATTTATGCATTGTGGTTTTAGTTTTTAAGACAGTATTTTACTGAACGCAATCTGGGCTAAGTCATTGATTTTTATCCCACCTTATCTTCTTTTCAGTTGAATTATGGCTTTAATCATTGAGAAATCTTAAAACTCATTCCTTCCTCTTTTGCATTTAAATTCTTTGCCTGCCCTCTGCATTAATCTCGAGTCACGTGACGGCCTCTCTTAGCATTATCTTTTTATCAATTATCGTCGAATAAGAGAGAATGTCAGTAAAATCTAACTTAATTAAATTTTCATTCTGACTGTGCAGATACCGGAGTTAAAACCTTATTTATCTACTTAAAGGAATTTATTTCTAAAATAGCCGAATTCGGGAAAGCTTATAAAAAATGAAGAAAATATTGCTGCGAACAAAACTAATTAAATAGAAGCATTACGCTTTTTAAGTAGATGCATAAAAATAAGAGAAGGATTAAGAAATACTTAAAGCCTGTAGTTTTGCTTTCAGTTGTGTTTGAAGGCAATTACAAGGGAAATAAACTGTTAACTAAATTCCCACTATGTTTATTAAATGTTTTCTCTATTTTCATTTGAAAAGGACAATTAAGCTTTGCAGGACTAAAAGATAATTGTTATATCCCCTACTCAAAGTAATTACAAAATTAAAATACCTGTAATTGGTTCACGTACTTTAATTCATATATCAGCTTTAAATCCTTCAAGAGTCAGTTTTGAGAATCACTTTTTTCAGTCGTTTTTGTTACATGTAAAATATATTAACTGTAACCCGGAGTTTAGCGTCATCCCCATAGCTTCCCATGTTAAAGTGAGTGACACTTGATATTCCTTTTTAGATTCTAATGCAATATATCATAGGAATTATACTTTTTACCACATATGTGCATTAGATAATCGTAAATATTTTAATCAGCCACTTTATTGTTAGCATTTTCTCTATACTAATAAAGTTATCCCTCCAAGTGTTTGCAACGAGATATCTCCTCCATCAAGATCCGGTCAATTTTGCTAATGAAGAGAAAACTCATCCATCAAAATTTTATAACTTTTGCTTTTGGAGAGATATATCGTCGAGACGAAACACGAGAGGGAAATGAAGATGCAGGTATAAAAAGCAAATTGGCCCTTGCTCAGAATTGATGACAATTTGGAACAGGTTTTTCTGTGATAAACTGGCTACAACTAAACTGGCTAGTTTTCGAAGTAAAAATGAACCACTAAGATAGTTGTCATACAGTGCCAAATTTTCTGAAGAAGCAAAATTTGTCAGGTTTTATTTGATACATACATTTAAATACCTTTAACCCTTCCAGTTGTTTCGGCGATATGTCGTGTCATATAAGATCTGACCAATTTTGCTAATGAAGGGATATCTTGTCATTGAAAGATTGCCGATGGAATGCCGAATGATGAAGGTATTGCCATTTTTTGATGATGACCTGATCACGACAAGGTCAATTTATTTTCTAATGACGATATCTCGTTCATCAAGATCTGGTCAGTTTTGCTTATTACTAGATAATTTGTCGAGACAGTCACCAGGAGGATTAATAACTTTTGGAGTGGAATTCCATGCAAATATGGTGGAGCAATATCTCAGACCTTCCTGATTGGCCAAGGAAAAGAGCCGTAGCTGAATTCCGCCTTTTTACTGGACCACGACTGCCTTGCTAAACACCTGCATTGCCATATCTATAAAGAATTCTTTTTGCAAGCTCAGCTATCTTCAGGATATGGAAATTGCGCATCTGCTCCGATGTTCGGTACTCTTTTCTAGTACTTCAATGCGGAAGATATACTGGGAATCTCTCGAGGGAACGAATGGATCCGGTAGACTTTTTTTTCTGACTCCACTTGTTTTTATTTGTTTTGTTTGGCTTCAGTTGGCCTTTAGTAACTATCACTCGCCATTGAAAATAAAAAAATATTAAAATATTCGCAAAAACTCTTGTTAAAACGTATATTAGTCTTAAGAATGTTTCATAAAAGTTTTGCGTGTTCATCCTTCGATAGATTTTTTGAGAAAGTACATTACGTGATAAAACAATTCACTTTTGAAAATTTTTAATTTAAACCTCCAAGTGGTTTCGGCAAGATATCTCATCATTAAAGATTTGACCTATTTTGGAAATGACGAAATATATCGTCATTGTCGATTATCGATTTTATCGATCTTTTGATGATCAAGTTCTGGTCAGTTTTTTTTCTGTGGTCGAGTTTCTCGTCCATCAAGATATGCTCAGTTTTGCTAATGACGAGATACCTCGTAGAGACAATCACCAAGATGGTTAAAGAGCATTTGTCACCAAATGGGAATGTTTACACCTTTAAAATATTTTAAAAAATTCGTTCTCAGCAGCTACAAAAATGGTTATACATTTTAAAGCTTGAAAATTATACTTTATTAAAAACGAAAACTCTTATGGGGAACTTAGCCATCACTGCATAATTTTTTTACAATATAGTGGAACAAATAGAAGTGTAAGATATCTACACCATGAATTACTTTTTGGTAAACAAAGTTGCTCTGTCTTTCACATATCTTGATAAATTAGTGTCCCGGACGTAATGACACTTCATGTACGAGCCTGATGACTTTTCTGACAAATTCTAAATGGCATTCGCAACGATTGACACGCGCTTCAACAGATGGTCAACGCTGAACAGTTGAAATGCCAATCCCTTCCAACAACTGTTTGAAGTGCTATTAACAGATACTGTTCTTAGAGATAACAGGTTCTGTTAACAGATACTGCTCTACTTAACAAATGCATTCAGACACGGCTTCACTCTTCGTTTCCACTCAGCACTCTGCCGCCTCACACTCGACTGCTAAAGACAACACAGGACAAGCAAACGGTCGCAATGACCACGCATACAGAAGTACACCTGTGTGCGTGGTCAGAAGTGCACCATCTTAATACAGCTCTCATGGGCTCACGCAACAGGCAGGCAGTTAACTAGTGGTAGAATCTATCGATTTCAGTCAATTCTATATTCTGGAGGGGAGTATTGTGGTGAACTTAGGTACCATTACAAAAATTTACTTGCAATATAGTATAGTATAAACTATAGGCAGTGTAAACTATCTCCACCATGAAGTACTTTTTGGTAGTCTAAACTGCACTGTATTTCACACTTGTTAAATTCTCAAGATTGATTTCTGATGATTTTACCTTTGTAATAGAAGTTAGAGCTTCAGATCTGAAACGAAGATATTATATTAAACGCATCAAATCTTTTTCAACATAAGAGAAAATTTTGCGATACAAAAGATGTTGATTTACACGGACTAATTCATAAATCTGAAAACATAACAGGAAATTGTTCGGAGAAATACGGCTTTACATAAAAGCTTGAAACTTTAAAAAATACACACTAGCTTGACTTTCTAAGAAGAGATTTGAATAAAATTAATACCTTCAAAATTTAAAAACACTAAACTTCAATGCAGGACCTTGCCATCTCTTAAAATCCAGTCGAGTTGGAAGATTTAATACCGGCGATGTTAATTTACACAATTTATGCCCTCTTTTCTACGAATAAAGGAAGACACTGCTTTGAATTTTCTTTCATACGCACTTATATACTGATGTTAGGATTTAATATTATATTTTATAAAAATTTTGTAAAAATATGAGAAATGAACTAGAAAACCTGTCGGTGTTTTTTACTCTTATAAAACTCGTACAGTATTTCGCGTAGATTTATCGTAGGTAGGCAGACTAACCTGTCTAGGTGTATCCACTAAAGGCGAGTGAGAACAAAGATTGCTGATCTCAAATCAAGACTTTATTAATCACTTGAACTGAGTTGCTACATCCGCTTTTATAGATTTGTCGAAACAACTCGAATATTCCAGACTTGGAAAGTTCTAGAAATTTACATAATACCGAATATAAGTACATTCTTGAAGAAGCGAGAAACAAACACAACTTGCGATATCCCATGCTCATTTGGGTGTCGATTAATGCAGTAGGTATTAATGCCATTGTTCCTTGAAAACAGTGAAAAGCCCCATTCGGGATAGATGGGGTGGAATGAGCACAAAGCCCGTATCCCTGAGCATCCCAGACATGCTCAATCGGATTAAGATAGGGAGATTTTCGTGGTCTGTGATTGTTTTTCATCCAAATTCTAAACAACTCACAACTTGTACTAGTGTCTGAAGACGTCATGAGACGCCAACATCGCAAATTATATTCTAATGCAGCATTATTTTTTCGTGTCCCATGTCCTAATTTTGTGCATTTTGCTTTTGACGAGTAAGTGATTTCTGTGTTTTTTCCTTGTAAACATTTGTTATTTCTTAGAACACATCTGGCAAACAGAAAGGGGTAAATTTTGAAGAAATAAAATTTAGAGTTAAAATTTGAGTTTGTTATTAGATTTACTTATATATTTTTAAAACTTCTAACAGGAGTTGAAACAAAAATGAAGTACCAATTGAAAGAGAAGAAAATAGACTAACCAAATCTAAAAATCGATACTTCGGGGTTCAAACTCTCTGTAACGGAATAGGAAATTACCAAGATAACCCGATAGAATAAAACAACTAAAATATAGCATTAAATATTTAACAGCTTGACGGGAACTAGTGTAATTCCCTAGCTTTTTGATCAGCATCTAGTAAGTACAGAAATAAGACTTCTTTTGCGCATCATATGTGTTTACTCACACTGATAAAAAAATTGCTGCCGGGAACAGAGAAATTTCTTAGACGTTTTAGAATACATTACTTAGCATGATGAATGACTTTTGCCTCTAACAGAAACAAGAGGTATAATTTTGCATCCTGCGGCGAGTTCAATTTTTTACTATTGTCGAAAATTCGTGTACTTGGCAAATGCAATTATTTATGCATTCTGCTACTTAGTGAATGCGCTCAACTCTTCCAGACTGCTTGGTTTCCACGCCCCAGGGGATATATATATATCCCCTGGGTCCAACCGAGAAAATTTCAAGAAAATAGAACGGTGTTGGTGGATCAGGGCGTCATCAGGGAGGGGCCTGACCCAGTCAACACAATGTGGTGTTTTCTGCGTGTGGGCGGCAGTTCGCCAAAAGTAGCCCCAAACACCACTAGTAGAAACGTAAAACTGGCATAAGGTCAATCAGGCAAAGACGTCCAGGCAAAACAAAATATCAAAGACACACGCTAAAGTCAAGCTCAACACAAAATCGGTACAAAACTATAGAATAGAGTATTAACTTACTCATATTAACAAACTTTATTTCGACAACCACCCGCCACACCTCACATGAGGATCGCCAACAAATGCCATTTATGATGCCCACAAAAATTATACTATGTAACACAGTTAAGAATCATAAATCCAGTATATCAAAAGTATGCCCAAAGCACTATAGCTTTCTAATATTTTGTATGTTAGATTATTTTATTGTATATATATATATATATATACATAATTCAATAATACAAAACAAGGAGGAATTTAGGTTGGTATACTGCTAGCCATGGATATGTCTGCAGCTTCAGCGCGCATACATGGACAGTTCTGTTTTCTGGCTTCTGTTTGTCTATGTTTATACCCCGGTATTTTGGCTTTTTGATTGTCTGCATTTTTGGCCTTCTGGATTTTTGCTGGTCTGTGCATTTCTGGTACTATTCGTTTTAATGTTTTCTATGCTTGGTTTTTTAATATTTTGCATGTTAGATTGTTTATTATGCGTATATATATCTAAAAATGTCAGTTTTAATGAATTTATGTTCTAAGCCGACGATTTGACAATAAGAGAAGGATAGAAAAACAATAAATTAAGTACTCTTACATTTAAATATGAAAGGTTATACCCGAAGGTATTTAATATGCAATTTCAGCCCCACTGATTACAGAGAATGATAAATTCCAAATGACCACATTTTATTTACCCAGAAGTTTTCAAAGAAAAAAATGCAGTCATTTAATTTAGCGACATAAATATATTCTGAAATGGTATTCATTAATAGCATTGCAATGCCATGTTGCTCGACCCGTGGAAAGAAACATCAACTGATATATCGACTAGTAGAGCTTCAAATGTGGCTTTTTCAGCTTTTTGACATTGCACTGAAAAGCGTACATGCCACTTATCGAACCTCAAGGGAAAACGGACTCGATAGTCAGAGTTTGACATTCCTAGAAGTGTTGGAATGGGAACAACAAAATCGATGGGGGACTGGATATAAATTAAGAAAACTAACGGATGAAAAGAAATCGCATTAATTTTGGCATGGTGTATATATTTAGATATGCATATTTTTTAATTAAACTGTTAATCACCGTTAATATGACGCGGGTCTGTCAAAGCCGGAATTCAACTGCCTATACCTCCTCTCACTTTTATGTTAACCCCTGTCCTTATCTATTTTTAGCATGGACCGCGGTAGCCCAACTCGAAGAGTAAAGGATTAGCAACCGGAAGGTTGCGAGTTCGAAAGTAGGTCCAACCAAAGATCGTCGTGTACTCGTGCACGTTAAATCTGTCGTGGACCTAAATGTCCTCGCGTTGGCGTGGTGTGGAAGTGTGGAGAGTGGGGTGCCAACTAAGGTGTTAGCCTTGTCATCTGAACGTGGTTCAATGTGAATCGAGAGTGCTGTCATCCGATCTTTCCCTTCGGTATTGATCACGGATCGTCACCAATAGCCCGTTGTGTTGCTTCAGCTTGACGTTAATTAACTACACTACCTACCTATTGTTAACATACATTTCGTTCAGTATATTTAAACAAATAGATCACATTAATTGCTACGAGGGGTAGGGGTAGTGGAATTAACGTCGTACTGGAGAAGCTCAACGGGCTATTGGCGATGGTCCAGGATCAATCCCGTAGTGAAAGTTCCGAGGAAAACACACCTCGTAATTTTGAACACGGTCGATTGACGAGGTCAACATCTGAGCTGGCACTCAACTTTCCAAACTTCCACACCATTCCAATGTGAGGATATTTGAGGCCATGACAGATATGACGTGCACCAGCCTCCACCTACACCACGGTCTTTGGTTGGGTCGAGTGTCGAACTTGCAACATTCCGTGAGTTAATCCGTTGTTCTTCCAACTGGACTACCGGGCTACCGCGGCCCGTAGCCGGAAGTTTACACATTAAGCGAATTTGGTTACATCACATGTTACAATTAGGTACTCATGCTACTCATTAGCTACTCATCTAGGGAACAGCTCCCTATAACATTTGTGTTCATAACGAATAACAACCTGTGATTCGGAGAGATTAAAAGTACTGTTCCTTAGTGTGTACTCAGTATCTGACTGTAACATGTGATGTAACGAAATACGCTTAGTGTGGACGCTTATGGAACAGGTCTAGCGAAGAGCTTTGTGTGCCACTGAGTGTACTAAACTTCATAGTCGTCTACACTAGGGAATTTGGTTACATTAAATGTTACACTTGGCAACTGATTTCATGAATTTACTAACATGATAAATTAATGGAAATCATTAAATAATCTAAAACGACTGCTTTCTAGTTTTCTGAAAAAAAAAAACAATACCTAGACGAGCGATCATTGCGAACTTTCCACGCAACCAACAAAATCACCAATAGAGGAAATCGTGATATTCACAATTCTTTCACCAACAACACAATAATTATACACCGGCTTAAAAAATCCCCCCCTTGTGACTGCCGAGACGTTTAGCAGTACTTTACGGTCAGGCATTAATTCTTATCGGGGCCATTTTTTGCCATTTTAACGGTCTCCGTTGTTTTGGCCATCATTTACCCATCAACTTTTTCTACAGTTTCTTGACATTGAGCTTAAATAGTGAGAAGAAAGTTTCCTGAAGTTCAGATGAGTATCTCTTTCTTGAGTCCCGATGGGGATGAAATCGGTAACTAAAGCCTAAGCACGTTTTTAGGAGCTGAGGAATGGTGGAAATAGAGGTACAGTGGAGTCGTAAGCATCCCGGACACGTGCCATAGAAGTGATAATCACAATTTTCAGATACAATTTCGTTAGGTGTGTGTAACTGTAGAGGTTCGGAACTTGAGGAGTGTGTGAATCACGTTTTATTTTTCACCATTACATTAACATCTAGAATCCGAACTTCATGCGGCGGGTAGTGTGTTGAAGTAATGTTTTATTTAGTGAATCCGAATTCGCATTTCACGTTGCAGTAATCGCTGGTTTGAAAAGAAATATACTAACAATTTCTGTAATTGATCATGTTATGAATATTTCACAAATTATACATCGGCTACACTAAATGAATAAATAATTCGTGAGGACTGTTTGAAAAGCAATATGTGTGTGTACAAACTACTTCTATAGTTGAACATGTTACAAATATTTTAATCGGCTTTTCACTAAATCAATAAGTAATTCGTTGGGGTGATCGCAAGTTAATACTGTTTGAAAAGAAATATGAAAACTATTTCTGTAGCTGAACATGTAATTAATATTTCATATCGGCTTTTCAATAAATAATTCGTTGGGGTGATCGCAAGTGAGGGCTGTTTGAAAAGAAATATGCAAACAAGTTGCTCTAAACACATGACAAAACAACCAACACCACAACGAGGAGGAAGCAGAAACGACAGGTGAAGATAAAAGATCACTAGGGTACCTCGGGGTTGTGATGCCTGTGTTTACTCCAAGAAAGTAAACCCCATAGAGGAATATAATAATAAAAAAGGTAACATAACACAATTCTCCATAAAAACACATCAAGAGGCAAAATGTTTCGCTTCAAAAGTTAATCCTTTTAAAATTACATCCAAAAATTTAGTTGGAACGTACACAAAAGAGATAATTCTCTAAAAACACGTTCTAAATAACTTTTGGAAATACCTAAAATTAGCCTGTCTCACCTTCAATTGAGAAGAAACTGCCTTGACTTTATCTTTCATAGAAGACAGCATGATTCATCAGCCAAAGTCCCGAAACATGTTCCAATTATCTAAAGTTCCGGAAGTTATTAATTAACTGATTCTCCCTTTATTAATGGTGGCATATTAAGGATCTAAATAAATTTACTCTCTCAGTACAATATCGACATAATTAAATAAAGCATTTAGGTTATTGAGTAGTGTGAGGCAGTCTTAAGATAAAGAAACGTCTTTCTTAAACCTCTTGGTGATATCGACGAGGTATCTCGTCAATATCAAAACTTACCAGATCTTGATGGACGAGATGTCTCGTCATTAGAAAAACTGACAAGATCTTGATCTCGTCATCATAAAAAAATTGGCAATACATTGATGATGACATATCTCGTCATTAGCTATACTGGTCAGATTTTGATGGAAGAGCTATCTCGTCGAAACCATTGGAGGGTTAAGGATCTGAAGGAATATCATTGAACATTGAAATGTGGTACGAGTTGAAAAACTTTGGTGAATCCGTGTTTACTTTGAGTCCTTTATTTTAATCTGATTTCTAAACACACATACAGTGGGATAAAAACTTTTTGTTAAAACATTAAGGGGATGCAAGGGACCCAATTTTTAACCGCATTCATATAAGGATGTATGTTGAAAGCATGTGGTAGTGCATAGGTTTTCGATCCGTGTACTGCAAGAATGGCTCTAGTATGCCTTATGGATGGTGAAATGGTTTAAATGGTGAAATGGTTTAAATGGTGAAAGATTTGTTTTATTTCAACAGTTTAGTTTTTAACTTTTGACTAGAGTGTTTACAAATGATTTCAAGTACTACTCGTATTGTTAATGTCTGTATAAATAATATCCGTTTAAATAATTGTTAGTATTTTTATTACAACGTATCATAAATTAATAGGTTCAAAAATATTTTAAGAGTAACGGGAGGTAATTACGATTATTTTTATGCAAAGAGAAAAAAATTATACCTGTCTTTTATGTCAGATAGGCAAAGACATGTTTTTGTTGTGCCGCAGGGGAATTTTTGTAGTTAATTTATGTGTGCCATGAGATGAAGAATGAAAATCGCTGTTCTGGAGGGTACACTAAGGTCGACAAAACTGTCATCTAAAGAGAAGAGCTAAATCACGTTTATATCATCGCTTAAATATTATATAATAGTAAAGTATCTCTCTCCTTAAGTTGTAGCATCAGATAAAGCGTGAAGAAGCTAAACGTGATTGCTCGAACCTCTAAGAATATCTTGCAAATGCTTTTGATGATTTTATAAATACTCTTGACTAAAGTTATAACTGAGGTGTACAAAATTAAAAATTGAATACTTAAATTTTGTATTTAAATACTTTAATTTTGTATTTAAATACTTTAATTTTGTATTTAAATACTTTAATTTTGTATTTAAATACTTTAATTTTGTATTTGATATATTTAACTGTTTTACGTTCAATTGTTGTGCATATATGCGAATGGATTTACAGATTATACATCTATCGTTACTTTTTTATTTCTTGTTGGATGAGCAACGGATTATCAACCGGAGGGTTGAAAGTGCGAAACTAGGTCCAGCCAAAGACCATCGTGTACACGGAGGCTGGTACACGTTAAATCTGTCCGTGGCCTCAAATGTCCTCACATTGGCGTGGTGTGGAAGTTTGGAGACTGGGGTGTCAGCTCAGATGTTGTTCTCGTCACCTGACCGTAATTCAAAATTGCGAGGCGTTGTCCTTGGATCTTTGCCTTCGGGATTGATCGCGGACCGTCACCAATAACCCGTTTTATTGGTCCGGTGTGACATTAATTAACTACCTACCCACCTTTTTATTTCTTACTGAACAGCTTTTGTAATAACATTCGGATTACAGAGAAAAAAGAAGTATATCCTAACGGGTTCTATTATACTCCTGTGCTAGTCAAGATGGCAATATCTCTAGATCCTGTATTAGGGTCAATGTTTGCTAAATTGTTGTGAAGGAAAGTGTCCAATGCCTCATAAGTCTTGAAGGCAGTACTCTCAATCGGAAATCGGTTGAGTGATCAAACTGTTATAAAGTTCTGTTAACCCCAAACCCCTTGAAAGTACTACCTTTCAAGCTAGCCCAGCATAACACCTGGGCCAATAAATACCAATAATTTATGACGAAATGCGAAGCTGTTCGGTGAACGAAACGGGAAAGTGTTTGGTCATCAAAATTGGAAGCTTGTCAGAGAAATGGGAAGTTGCTTATTCAGTGAAATCGGGAGCTGTTTGGTCCGAGAAATAGGAAACTGGTCAGAAAATGGGAAGCTGGTCAGAGAAACGGGAAGTTGTTTGCTCATAGAAATGAGAAACTGTTAAACCAGAATGATGAAATGCTGATTAGTCAGCAAAATTTGAAAGATTTTGGAAAGAAAATGGGAAATCTGCTTGATCAACGAAATTGGAAGCTTTCCATTTCGAAGACCAAAAAGATTCCTATTTCGCAGATTGAAAACTGTTTGACCAGCAAAATAATAAGCTGTTTCGATCACAAAGCTTCATAGTTCGTTATAAATTATTGCTATTTATTGATTCAGGTATTTTGATCTGTTAGACAAAAAAGCGTATCTCCTGGTTTAGTCCTTGAAGTTTATGGTTGTCATATGCTGCGTATATCAGTTATCTGATACTTAAAGCAATATTTAGCAGAATATTAAACAATCTTCATGAAACAAACTCTCAGAATTAGATAATGATACGTTTTGCATTTTTATCCGGAGTTTATATTTTTCTCACATATTTATGAGTTTCTAATTATTCGTTTAACATAATTATTCATATTTCCCATACTCTGCTAGAGGGCTAATTACATATTCCATTTACATTTAAGTTTGACTAAATGCATTTAATGATGGTAAAAACCTGCAATAGTAATAATTATATCTTCCAACATTTCCCCCTCAACTTAATTCTTCCTCACCCTTTTCAAAGTCAGATCCTCTGCTAAGATCCTCTGAGATAGAAAAAGCCTCGCCACAAAGCGAAATAAACATATGCATTATTTATAATGGCTCTAACATTCTTCGCTGGAGACGTTAAGAGTAGCATTAAACACTTAATTCGTAGTCCTAATTTCTGGAATCTCCCAACCACTCGGAATTATTTTATTGAATGTTTTAGTCATTACTCGCAATTGTATACGTTTTCTATGAGTAGCACGAAACAATTTAAATAGAAGATTCCCCACCACTTCAACAGAGCAACGGAAATGACAGCTATCTCTGGTATGTCCATTAACAAAAGAAATAACTCACAGCTTCCTCAGTTGTTGCTTTAGCACATCAGGAATGACCGTCTTAGGAGAGGAACTGTTATTTATTTGAAATACACCTCAGAAACCTCGATGCTTCTTTTAACTGGAATATTTCAGGAGTGCTAATTACCTTGGAATCTACTGTGGCATGAGCATAGCACATCTGGAGGCCAATTAAACGCACATTAAGGGTTGGAGAAATACCATAGCTGCTTTCTCAAGCGTAGGTGGTTTTTTAATTGTCTTTTCATTTGTTTTCCGTGATCGTGGAGTGGTCGTCAGATTAGCTTGGTTGGTTTGTCGCTCATGTTTGTTGCTAAATGAGGGCTGAGGATTGCAGTTTAGAGCTCATTACCCAAGAGACATACCGGAGTCGCTGTAGCCCAGTTTGTTGAGTCGCGGATTAGAAACTGAAGGGTTGCGAGTTCGAAACTCAATTGAACCAAAGACTGCCGAGAACGTGGGGACTAGTGCACATTAATAAGCCAGATGGTTCTATCGTAATAGCGATATAAGAAAAGCCCTTTAAATTCCCTCAATTTAAAACTTCATTAACAAAATATCCCGCACATTTTTCAATAGCCTGTTGTGTTGCTCCAGTGTGAAGTTAATTAACTACCTACTAACCACGCATTTTTCTCTGAAATCGAAATAAATACCAATCCCGCAGTAAAAGAAATTGAAATTTATGATCCAACGCTCCCTCCAAATAAAACAAGACCTCGCAAAACTATTCTTCTTGGAGACTGAAATCCTGCAACTCCCCCAATTCAACCTCCTACCATTTGTCGTACCGTCCATGATAACTCTGCATTTCATTTCGTACAGCCATTGAGAAGTTCTTATCCATTCCAACGCTCTTGATCAGCACTTCAGAGCTCTCCCAAGTGCTCATCCAGATCGAAGAGCTCAACCTTTTCAAGATTTCAATAAAACACATTTATTTTGAGCTGGATATAAACCTAGAGGCAGACAAAAAAATAAAAACTCAATACTTAAAATCTGTCAATACATTATTTATATTTATTCGGTTCTTTTCTAAATCTACCAATTTATTAGGATTCCCAAATACCAAGGCAGGCCCATTTATCAAGTGCTATGATGTCCATACTGGAGAATGAGGCCCTTTCGGGGCCAGGTTCCCCATGACCTCCTCAACACCAGTAGAGCACATTAAATCTGTCGTAGCCTCAAATGTCTTCACGTTGGCTTGTTGTCGGTTTGAAGAGTGGGGTGTCAGCGCAGGTGTTGACTTTGTCATCTGAGCCAATAGCCTTTTGTGATGCGACGTAAATTCAACTATCTACCTAGCGGCATACCAATTACTTCTCATTACTCGAACGAGATACATTCTCCATCAAGATCTGTACAGTTTTGTTAGTGGCGAGGTACCTTGTTGAGAGGACTACCAGGAGGGTTAATTAATCAGGTGTTATCAAAAACTTGCAAAGATGTCACTCATTTTTGAACAAGTAACTTACTTTTGATACAAGTGTTTTCTTTGCGTCGATTTGAATTTTGTTTTCGTAGAAAAACACGTGTCAAAGATCTTTGGCAAAAATAATAATTTTGGTGTTATACGCCAATACGCGCGTGTTATACGCGCTTTCCAGATATAAT
This sequence comes from Meta bourneti, assembly GCA_933210815.1. Classification (NCBI taxonomy): domain Eukaryota; kingdom Metazoa; phylum Arthropoda; class Arachnida; order Araneae; family Tetragnathidae; genus Meta; species Meta bourneti. The sequence goes on along the minus strand of OW119934.1, from coordinate 55,442,204 downwards.
CTAACACCCCACAGCTTGAAAATCACTATCCTATTACATTCTAAGATATTTTGATTAGTAATAAAATGAGTCCCAAGTACTCATTGAAAAGATGGGTATTATGTTTCCTTCGACGAGTCACTATTTACATACATCTGAAAGCAAACTAGTGTTTGTTTTGTATAGATTGGAGTAGTGGTAAATACGCAGTCTCATATAAGCATACGCTATTCCTCTCAGTTTATACTATCATCTACCTTTACTTGAAGCCTAAAACTTCAAAACACAATGAAAAGTCACAGTGGTATGACCAGAAAGAGCTTTTAAGCTTTGCTGTTCAAATATTATTGACTTAACACAATGAAAGCTTGAGTTCAATTCTCTAATAAAACAAGTCCATAGCTTCCACAAATTATAAAGTATTTCCAATAGTAAATAATGCCAGGTTTTAGGAGATAATAAGACTAAGTAAACAATCGAAAACATTCACATTATGTTGTTTGAAGTTGCTTTGTTCTATAAAATAATTGAAACAAATCATTTTCCCGATGTCGCTCCTTCTGAAAACAATCCGTGTTGTTAAGTTTCGTCTTTTTTCGTTTCATTATAAAACCATTGTTACAGGTATGTATGCGTTTCTATACTTATTTTTTGGTGCACTAAAATACGTCGAGCTATCTTTGCCTTTTTATTCCTACGACTAAAACTGATAGATATTAATACACGCGGTAGGTATTTTACATCAGTAGGGGTAGGAATAAATGCATGTGTGGGTTTAACGATAATCAGGCTGTTTCGTTCTATTGAGATTTTTTAAAGTGTATCACGTTTTGTTTCATATTGCATTTATTAGCAGTTTTATAAAGCTTTCAAAAAGGAAACTCGATATTTATAATTAAATCTCTTCAGAGTTCCAAAAAAGCAGTTTCTTTTTTACTCGTTCATTACTAAAGAAATCAGTCCTTTGTCAATGATATTATTCTTGTGATAGGATTGAATAAAAGCTTTTGTATTTTGTGATGGTATTGTCACGCATAACAATTAAAAAAAGTAACTTCATTAAATGCTGCTAGTAAAAAATTAAAGCATAAGAGGAAAACCGAGTTAAATTTCGAAAAATAAAAGAGCAGATTTCTAAATCTGTTTGTTTAATCCAAACCAAGTTCCTAGAAAAATGAAACAATATTTATGTCGTATTAGAACGAATCAGTCATGGGTCGACTGGTTGAATTAACCTTCCTGGTGGTTGTCACGACAAGTCGTCGTTAGCAAAACTGACGTCGTTAGCAAAACTGACCAGATCTTCATGGACGAGTTGTCCATCAAGATCGGTTTTGCTAACGACTGTCTCATCCATTAAGTACGAAAAAAACTGATCAGATCTTGATTGCGACATCATCAAAAATCGGCAGTATCTTACTGACGAGATATCTAGTAGCAAAATTGGTGAGATCTTGATTGATGAGATATCTCATCGAAGCCACTTGGAGAGTTAAAATAGCCGATTTATTGAGATATGCTATAACATTATTGTGAAGTTGAATCACGAATAGTAGACAGCGAATCTAGCATTTTTGCTGTGCAAAAAGGGTAAAAAATAAGTTCTATATGTATAAAAAATGGTCGCTTCAGTATAATATATCATGCTTGTAGAGCCGTTTGGGAAAGTTTTATTTACCAGGATATAGTAGTTTCTTAGAAAATATGCCTCAAATATAAAAAATGGTAGCTTGACATAAGGTTAAAGTTTGAATTTGAGTTTATTATAAGTTTTACTTATATTTTACAGCTACTAAGAGGAGTTGAAATTAAACGAGGTACTGTTTGAAAGAACATAAAAATAGGATAACCAAATGTAACAGGAAATTAAGATAACTATCAAATTTTAAAAAAGCTAAAATCTAGAAGCATAAATTTAACATCAAACCGGCTGACAAACACTCCTGAGATTTCTCCATTTTTCGAGTAGCAGCTAATAAGTATTTATATTATTTAACATTTGCGTAAAAAAATATCGTATAAAATTAACTAGAAATATGCGAAATCTTGGGGTTTTATTAACAGTTTTAATTACCAGGTCTAGGCAGTTTCTATGAAAGAAGATGGAAAATACTTATTTTGAGAAAATCGAGTTTAAAGTTCAGTTTGAGTTTACTATTGACTTTATTCATAATTTTAAAATTTTTAATAGGGAGTGGAAACAAAAATTAAGTACCATTTTAATAAAAGCATAAAGTAGACAAAAATCCAAAAGATCTCGAAACTGATATTTTCTTATAACTCCACTTAATTTTATTAGGAAAATGGATATTAGGTATCAGAAATACTTAAAAAATGCGTCGAGAAATAGTTCGTCTGAGCCACAGTTTCATAAACTGGAAAGGACAGGTAGGTAGGTATTTTGAATTGAAATCGCAATCGAGCAACACAACGGACTAATGGCGACGGTCTGGTATCAACCCCGAAGGAAATGATTCAAGGACAACACCTCGTAATTTTGAGCCACGGTCAAATAACTAGTTCAACATTTGAGCTGGCACCCCACTCTCCAGATTTCCACACCACGCCAACGTGAGGACATTTTGGGCCACAACAGATTTAACGTGAGCCATCCCCCACGTGCACAACGGTCTTTGATTGCAACGAGTTTCAAACTCGCAACTCTCCTGTTGCTAATCCTCTGCTCTTCCAACCAGGCTACCTCGATTCAACCTGGAAAGGAAGAAACTGGATATTAAAGGCAGAGCTTAAATTCTTAACCCCTGGCAGAGGACTTCCACTCTAGTAACTACAGTGTTTTTTCTACATAAAACACACACAAAATTAGACATCACACGATAACTACAAACCACAGTTGCTAAAAATGTTTTGCATAGCCTCGAAGGAAAAAAAAATCCCTAGTAAATGGATATTAAGCAGAACTTTAACTCTAATCCCCACAGAAAACTGCCTCTCTAAAAATGACTACCTCTAGCTTTTTTTCATACACAAGATACTTGCAGTACGCGTCAAGAAATAACTCTACTAAACCAGTTTCTAATGGAGTTCTGCATAACCTGGAAAGAAAACGGACATTAAAATAGAGTTTGAACTCTTTATCCCATCTAAAAACAGCCTCTCCAGTAGCTACCTTCAGAGTTTTTTCCTATCCTATGCAAAATATTTGCAATACGCGTAAAGATATAACGATTAAATAAAAGTCACTCAGAACGTTTTGTATAACCTGAAAAGGAAGAAAATGGATAGTAAAACGAAGCTTGAACTTTTCACCTACAGCAAAAGGCAGCCGCTCTAATAACTACATCCAGCGTTCTTTTTTCTACACAAAATACTTGCTGTATGCGTCAAGAAATAATTCTAGTAAACCACTGTTGCTAATAGCGTTCTGCATAACCTGGAAAGAAAGCGGACATTAAAACATAGCCTGTACTCTTTACCTCCAGCAAAAAACAGCTTCTCTAATAACTACTCCAGTGTCTTTTTTCCAACACAAAATACTTGAAATACGAGTTAAGAATTAACGACTAAATAACAGACGCTAGGAACGTTTTGCATTACCTGGAAAGAGTGAAAGTGGTTATTAAAACAGAGCTTGATCTCTTTCCTTCCATTAAAAGACAGCCTCTCTAATAACTACCCCCAATGTTTTTTCCTACACAAAATTCCTGAAATACTCGTGAAGAAATAACGATTAAGCAGTTATTGCTAAAACGTTTTGCATTACCTGGAAAAGATGAAAGTGAATATTAAAACAGCTTGAATTCTTTACCCTTAACAGAAGACAGCCTCTCCACTGTAAAAACAACTTCAAGTGGTTTTACCTACATAAAATACTTAAAATATGCTTCAAGAAGTAATTGCTAAACCACAGTTGCTAAAAACGTTTTGTAAAACCTGGAAAGGAAGAAAATGGATATTAAAACAGATCTTGATGGCTTTACCCTCAGCAAAAGACCTCTCAAATAGCTACCTTCAGCGGTTTTTTTTCTCTGCACAATATACATAAAATACGAAGGAAGAAATAACGACTAAATATATTTGCTAAAACCACTTTGAATAACCTGGAAAGGATGAAAGTGAATATTAAAACAGAGCTTGAACGCTACCTCCAGCAAAAGACAGCATCTCTAATAACTACCTCCAGTGTTTTTTATACACAAAATACTTGAAACACACGTGGAAAAATAACGACTTAACAGTAGCTTCTAAAAATATTTTGCATAACCTGGAAAGGATGAAAGTGAATATTAAAACAGAACTTGAACTCTTTACCTCCAGCAAAAGACAGTGTTGAAACAACCCCTAGGGCTCTTTCCTATATAAAATACTAGAAATACGCGTCAAGAAGTAATTGCTGAACCACAGTTGCTAAAAACGTTTTGCACAACCTGGAATGGAAGAAAATTCCCCAGAAAATGGATATTAAAGCAGAGCTTGAACTCTTTGCCCCGGCAGAAGACTGCTTTCTAGTAACTACCTCCAGCATTTTAATAGCTAACATAAACTACGATCGTCTAGTGGAAGGCAAATAATACTTAACATTGCTCAGTGATGCGACGGTCTCAAGTATGGAGAAATGATGCCAGCACGGCTGGATAATAAAAGCCTTAGCCATCCATTCACATATTAACCTGCCAGTCTAGGTATTCGGAATGCAGAACAATTGAACATTCCGAATCAATTTCTTTTAAGGGTTCGGGGACGAGATTAACCCTCAAAAATGAGATTTTTAAATTGTAACTAATAAAGGATGCTATATACTGTACATATTTGATTTCAAGTATGCATACTTTGTCAATATTTTTAAATTTACAGGATGATGTATTTAAAGAAAAAAACGTGTAAATAAAACGCAGCATCTATTTTTGAGAGGTGGCAAACTAACGGTTTTCTCAAGATGCAATTTTTCAATCTTTAGGAGATTTCTTTTAATTGATTGCATAAAGTAAATTTTCCAATTGTATATTATGTTTCTGTTGAACGTATTATATTTTATTCCTTCTTACTTTTGGGTATCAAACGCATCTATCCATTCTGCAAAGAGATGTCTACAGGAAAAAACTGGAATGTTTTAATGAGGAATTAAGCTCGCATCCTAGGTTCCTTGCCTAGAGTTGTAGTCGCTTACTTTCGACTTCTTACCTCACATGTCTAACTACAAAGACTTACACTGTACTAGAGTAACCCTTTGCGAACTGAATGCAATGACTGGATACCACTTCAAGGTCTGTCCTAAAATTTTTGATAATCGAATTGCAAATGCTGTTGATATTGTTTTAAGCCATATTTTTCCACTTCAGAACTCTACTGGGCTGTTTGTCGCTTGATGACCAATATACCGGAGAATGGCGTTGGATAAAAGATATAGATTCTGCAAAATGCAGTCTTCCTGCATAACTTCTTCTATCCAGTTTTGACCTTATTGACTAATAATCTTCTCTAGCATACTTTCAACAAACGTGATTATTTAGTCATTATACGCTTATGGGGTAAAATATACTACACTACTCTGAAATGTTATGAAGCTCAGAGGTAAAATCCATCGCGACGTTCAAAACTAGAGTTTAACCCACCAAATAGTTTGAACGAGATATCTCGTCTCTCGAGCTATGACCAATTTCGCTAATGACGAGATGTCTCGTCATCAAGATATTCGCGACTTTTTTAAGATGATGAGATCAAGAATTATTAAGGTTTCTTCTAATAATCGTGATCGCGTTTTCTTCCAATGACGAGATATCTCGTCCAACAAGATCTGGTCAGTTGTGCTAATGACGAGATACCTCGTCGAAGCAACCAGCAGGAGGGTTAGCCAGTCTATACGAAAAACCTGTAGGCGAAATAAAGTTAATCCACACAAGTAAAAATTAAACCATTTCATCATTCCCGAAAAGAGTATTCCTTAATATACCTGCTCCTCTCGAGAAATTATCGCTATTTTTAACATGCTCCCGAGAAAGTTTAAATTATTCACGTATGGGTTAGCATCTATTCGAGTAAATTACTTTTCTTAATAAACTATTGAGTCCGTGTATTTTGAAAGGCCGGATGCCTCGTCTCTGGCAAAGTTTTTTCGCCGCAAATTTCGTTTTCAAAATCATCTCACCCTCGCGATATTTTAAGCAGCGTTTACGCGATTTTTCATTTGTCTCCTTATTTTTAATGAAATTGACTCGCAATTCTATTTCGGGAACTTTCAGCGAGCTAACACATCGGAAATTCCCTTTCGCTTGCTTCATTAGAAACGTATCAATTCTGCGAGAAGAGATGGATAGGCTTAGATGCATAATGTTTATTTGCTCCCATATTTCAACCCGCTGTACTTAACGGATGCTTATGGCTTAAGATAAAGAGGTAAATCAAAGTGGTGTCCTGTGTTTTAAGATTGGGGTTTCTTTTTATTCATTTATCTGCGTAAATTAATCATATGGTGCGGAATAAATTAAGGTTAAATCTCTTCAATAAGACATTAGTCCGCACGACTTAATCTTTTCTCTCCAATGAGTGGAATTCTCTCCATTGAGTGGAATTCTCGAAACTGTTGGAGTTGGGAAGAGTAATAAATGAAGTATGCAATGTATAGAAAATCTTTCCTGAAGAAAATATTTGCTGAAGAAATTATGTGTACTAGCGTGTGTTTACAGCTTAAAAGACTATTTTAAAACATTGCATACACATGGTATAAGGCCCTCCTTATACGTCATAAAGCATATTGTCGGCTTACAGCAGAAACTCATTTGCTGACCAAAAAATTTTTACAGCGCAGCCAATTAAAGACTAATTATTAGTTTTTAGGTCAAAAATAAAAATTATAAATATTTTGATTGTGTTATATTTTCATTCAAACCGAATACACAAGGACAATTTACTTTTCATCTTCATGAAAATAATCATTTATTGTCAAAAAGTGCCTTTCCTTAAAATGTTAGTTAATGAGTTTGTGCTCTAAGCCGACGATATTTTATCTGTAATAAAACGATTATACACGCCACTTAAGTTCTCAAAGATGCAAAATCTTTTTAAAAAATGCTCAGAGTTACTATATTTTAAATTTACTTCGAAAACTCATTACGATATTAACTTTTTGACTCTTAACTATATTTTTAAACTTTGTCTCATTGCATTGTACACTATCATAGCACTATACTGCTTAATCATCTAATAAGTCAGAAGCTAAGCCGACGATATTTTATCTGTAATAAAACGATTATACACGCCACTTAAGTTCTCAAAGATGCAAAATCTTTTTAAAAAATGCTCAGTTACTATATTTTAAATTTACTTCGAAAACTCATTACGATATTAACTTTTTAACTCTTAACTATATTTTTAAACTTTGTCTCATTGCATTGTACCCTATCATAGCACTATACTGCTTAATCATCTAATAAGTCAGAAGCAAAGCCGATGATATTTTATCTGTAATAAAACGATTATACACGCCACTTAAGTTCTCAAAGATGCAAAATCTTTTTAAAAAATGCTCAGTTACTATATTTTAAATTTACTTCGAAAACTCATTACGATAATAACTTTTTAACTCTTAACTATATTTTTAAACTTTGTCTCATTGCATTGTACACTATCATAGCACTATACTACTTAATCATCTAATAAGTCAGAATTCTATGATTTTAAGAAAAGTTTTCACCTTATTTAAATAACTATCTCATAAAATTCTATCCCAAGAGGTCAATGAAGAAGATACCGAAAAGAAATCTTAAAATTCGACACGAAATCCTTTTCGAGTTTAAACTCTTCGACCATTATAATAACATTTATAAGCATAATCTAAACATGCATACTTAAGCAATAAGTCCTGGACAAAATAACGCTTAACAATCTAACCGGATTTCAAAACAGTTATATACTACTTCTTTAATAGTATACAATTGAGTCGCCTTCTTTTACTTGATAAATGCTATTCTTATGATTTTATGAAGAGTTTCACCGTTAAATGGTTATCCTTTACGAAATTCCTGTCAAAGATCCACAACGAACATTTAACGCTTAAAACAAATCTTATTCTTCTAGGATTCCATTCCAATTTAAACTTCCGGGTATCTTAATTACACTTAAACAGAATATACCCACGCATTTTTCCGCAATCACTCTTAAACAAAGGAACTCTTAACAATCTTTACCCTACACGGTTTCTTTCCTTTCACCCATCGATAAAAAGCAGTATCACTCAAATTTGCTTCTTTGTGAATCGAAGAAACACTTTGTAAAAGATCAAATTTTGCTGACTTGAACGGTTCTATTCACCATCCCCGGACTGGCTTCGACTGGAATTTTACAGCGAATGGAATTCTCTTCAAGAGAGCCTTTCAGCAAAATGCGTCATACAAAGGGTAAATTCTACTTTTTATGCCCTCTCACAGACTATCCAATTTCATTCGCCCCGAAAGAAGCCATCCATTTCCCTCACAATTGTCATTTTAAAAGTTTGAAACGAGTTTAACTCTTTCGCTCTGAGACTCAGTTTTAATTCTCGTAAAAGCTGCGTTATTAGGTGAAAGGCAGGAAAGTTCCGGGGAGAGAATCTTGCCGATACTGAATTTCATTAATGCCCTAGGAATACGCGCAGTTAACTAGTAATTGAATGGGAATTATACTTGAGGGAAAAGCACATTTTTGCCAGCTCAGCTTGTTATTCAAGTATCGGACAGTTCGCTACTTTTCGTTTTAGTTTGCGGAAGCTTGGCAGCGTGAAGTTGCCTACTACGTAGTCCAAGGCTTGCTCTCTTTTTCGTCAAAATGCCCTAGTGAATAGTATTTTGCATTTTTGCTGAGATAGAGATGTAAAAAAAAACAACTTCAATATCACGAATACACATATGTTATGTATATTGGGAATTATACTTGACAGAAAAGCACATTTTCGCTGACCAGCTTGTTATTCGAGTATCGGATAGTTTACTACTTTTCGTGTTAGGTTGGCAAACTTGGCAATGTGCATTCGCCTACTACCGAGTCCAGGGTTTGCCTTTCTTGTCAAAATGTCCCAGTGAGTAGTGTTTTGATTGAAATAGATGGGCAAATAATAACAATTATCACGGATAAGGAACCAATATTAAGAATTAGGATTTATACTTAACATAAAAGGTATATTTTCGCCAATGCAGTTCGCCATTTGAGAATACATTAAAAATTATTTTAAGAATAAAATGACTGTTATTTTGTTAGAATATGGAAATGGTATCTTCCGTATTTATATTTTCTTTATAGATAGTTTTAAAATTCAGAAAGCAACACACTTTCGGAAAATGGGCAACTTTTGTGTTTGGCGCAGCTTGGCAAAATATGGCCCTTGTGCCATAAAACCCCAAAACTACCAACCAACTTACAATCAAGATATATGTTGAAAATATATTGATTTTTATCGCAGTACAAAGGAAAGTGTGAAATCTTAACTCTATTTATCTTTAAACAGCAAGTAATATAAAAAACGATGTTAGAGACATCCAGTGAAATAAAGTAATTTAATTAAAGTTATTTAATCATGAGGAATATGGATAGCAGGATATCTCCAAACTCTTCCTCAACAACCTCTTTCAGAGAAACATATGCAAATATTTGTCTTCGAAGGAATTTGCTTTGGGCATGGAATGGTGTTAAATAAATTTTTGATCCAGAACAGAGGCGAAACTGATTTTTTGTGTCGATCCTATTTTTCAATGGAAGGATACTTGCTGATAATGAAGACTTCATAATTTCATTTATGAAAAAAGAATCCTTTGCTTCTAAAACTCGGCCTTTTTATTCTATTTAATACATTTCTTACCCTCTCTTCCCGTCCAATCTCAAAAGTCCGCTCTTGTAATTAAATTAATAGATGAAAAACTGGAAGGAGTTTTTAGGATCGCCTAAAAAACCGTGTCGAAATATTAATAAGTACACGCCTCGAAACTAGGCTTTGCTGATGCGCTATCTAATGATTCTAATTTTCTCCAGCTATTGTGAGCGATAAATCATATTAATCGCTCAGCCCAAATAATACGGGGGAAATGATTAACAGAAAGCGCTTTATTTTTGTGAAGAAAATTCGCACTGTTTCATTAGTGTCATTTCATTTGATCTTATCAAGTGTTAACAGAGATTTGTATTTTTATTAGAAAAATGCTATATTATTCACAGCTCTAGTACTGAATTGAGTAAGAGAAACGATGGCAAATGTAGCTTGTAATTGATAAAGCTGTTCCAAATAAAAATTCGTGTTTTTGTAAAGAATTCTTTGTTTCATCAGTTATTTCATTTGATCTTATTATGTTTTTACATAGATTTACGTGTTTTAGAAAAATGCACTATTGCATATTAAGTACTGAATTTCTTAAAGGAACGATTCTAAATGTAGGTGGTAATTTGTAAAGCTGTTCCAAATGTAATTTAGTATTTTTGTAAAGAATGCTTATTGTTTCTTAGAGTTCATTTCATCTCATGTATTGAAGCAGATTTATATTTATTAGAAAAATGGCAGCATTATATATTAACAAATTTAGTACTGAATTGATTAAAGGAGCGATTTTTTAAAAACTCGTAATTTGAAAAGCTGTTTTACAAATGTAAATTCGTATTTATGTAAAGAATTCTCACTCTTTCATTTCGTTTGTGTTCATTTAATCTGATTTCAAATATAAATTCCTATTTTTGTAAAAATTCCCACTGTTTCATTTAGTTTGTGTTTCTTTAATCTGATTTCATCATGCCTTAACTTAGATTCATATTTCATAAGAAACATACAATATCGTTTACTATTTTAGTACTGGATTACATAAAAGAAGTGAGGCGAATGTAGCTTGTAATTGATAAAGCTGCTGTCCTAAATATAAATTCGTATTTTGTAAAAAATATCTTTCGTAGTATCCATTTCATTTTATCTTATCAGATGATCACATATATTTTACATTTATTAGAAATATTTTATATTATTCACAACTTGAGGGCTGAATTTCATAAAAGAAACCATTACGAATGCAGCTTGTAATTGGTAAACAGCTGTTTCAAACTTGAATTCGTGATATGAACTATTTAGTGTCAAGCACCTTAAAAACTTCATTACGATATCTGCTTAAACCTTAGCTAGTTATATTACTTTTACGAACTATAACTATTAATTGTTTTTTCAGCAACATGACTAAACTACCACTCAAGCTAAAACAAACATTTCTTGTTAACCTTATAATAATTAACTATTGGGAACCTTTAATGACTTTTGACTAAGGTAAACTATTTCGAAAGAAACGTTTCTTCGTCCGTGGTCCTTTATTCTGTGGTATATAAATAGATTCTTTGGCTAAAGGGAACAATGGAAACTCCGTGGAAAAAGGTTCGCGTCAATGTTTTTGCAGTGTTCAAATTGCGATTATTGATTGCGTTTACTTAGAGACTTTTATATTTGTATATTTTTGAGTTTAAGAACAACTTTTAAACATGGTGTTTCCAAACTTCCAATGAAAACTTTAAACCGGACCAACTCGTGGCCTCCGGTATTCATCTAGTGCCAAATATTCGTCTTAGAATATCCTCGAATAGGGATGCCTTAAAATGTATGCTCGAATAGGGTTATTAGTCAAGTGGCGAGCACACATGTATATACATTCGCTTCTTGCCAGATCGATTCGTTGCGGGAACGACGATTCTTTACTCAACTATCAAAAAATTGAAAATAAATTTCTTCATATATTTCTGCATCAGAAACCTTTTAATTATGTTAATTTATTTACTCTTTTTAACTATTTAAATTTCTATGTCCTTTTATGCGAATAAAAATGTCTCTATTACCGATTCTCTCTAATCGTGCTCTTATTTAGATAGATCTGTTGCCTGTAATGTCTACCTTGCAACTATGATGGAAGGGTCCTAATGAAACACGACAGGAATGATTATCACTAATTTAACCATGCTTGGGAAGTCAAAAGAGAAGATGGATGTAACATTTTTTCTAAGATCAACAAAACTTTCACAAATACTTCTGAAATGCCATCATTTTAGGTATATCGCCCTTGGCTGCTGCCCCTTCCCTCCACCCTAGCTACGTCTCTGTAAGTACATATTCCAAAAACTGTTTGGCAAATGTGTGGATCGAGTTGAACTCGCAGATAGGCGAATATCCCATACATTGACTCAGGACGAAAGCCCGATTACACGTAAAAGATTGAATACGAATATTCACGAGCGACCGATTCACTCTACTCGGCACTTGGTGAATGGATGGTCGGAATTCGTCGAATAATAAATGTGTGGAACGGACTTTAACTCTCCTGGTCCTTGTCTCTACAAGGTATCGCTTCAAGGTCGTACTTCAGTGTACATTGACGTTAATCGATAGTTGTAAGCAGTATTAACCCTGTTGGTTTCCTCGACGATATATCTCGTATTAGCAAATCTGACCAGAACTTGATCCACGAGATATCTCGTCACTAGAACAAAACTGGCTACATCTTGATCTTGTCATCATACAAAAATCGTCAATATCTTGATGACGAGGTATATCGTCATAAGCTTCATTAATCAGTTATTGATAGACGAGATATCTCGTTGAAATTACTTGGAGGGTTAAGCCGTATCAAAGAGCAAGACAGCAAGAATGAAAAGTTTTATCACCCCTAATTTTACAGTTTTAAAGAAGGTGCCCAAAATTACGACCAACAACAATAATGCATGCTTGAGAGCTTCAACGCATTGATTGCCATGCAAATGGGCAAACCACCGTGTTGCCTAAAAGCACCCTCTAACAAATCCAGTTAGAGCTTGCTGACATACAAACCTCGTGAATACCGTTTAATTTTGTTCCCTACCTTCTCTTAAAGTTAGTATAGGGAGTTTAGAGACACCCTGTATATAATTAAAGTACTAATTAAGTCGTATAATATGTTGAGTTACATTTGAAACTTCTCTTATGAAAGTTTTAATTCTTGAAACTGACTTAATATAAAGCTATCATTGAATGCCATAAAACACAAGTCATAAGGAATTTAACTAAGTATTAAGTTGATGTTTCCATGTCAGGTGTTAAGCCCTCCTAGTGGTTTATCTTAGAGTCGAAAACTACCCTGTATTGACCAGCCTCCGATGCAAAAACCTGTTATAACTTGTCACTAGTTCTGGACAAGGGAGACCTTTGTTTTTCCCATTTGCCTCTTCAATTAATTCTCTTGAAGTAATAGGTCAGTTTTATCTCACGAGATATCTCATCATTAACAAAACTTCAGATCTTGATGGACGAGGTATCTCGTCGAAACCACTTAGAGGGTTAATTCTCCAAAACATATTAATCCGTCAAATGAGGATGATTCACAGCATTTCTGTTACAAGTATGTCTGCTTTGAGACTACCTAGCTCAAGGTTTGCATGTCAAACACACACAATGAAGTGTTCCGCATAATGGGACTAAACTTTTGTTTAAAAAATCCTGGCTTTAAAATCAGTTTATTACACTTACGAGTTTATTAGAGCTAGTTAGCTTTAAAATGATGAGTTAAGTAGAACTAGTTGGCCTTAACATGATGAGTTTAAGTAGATACTTGGCCTTAAAATGATGGTTTTAATAGACTAATATGAGTTTTCTAGAGTTAATGGCTCTTAAAATGATGAGAAAACGAGGAAACAGATATGTTGACGCTGAATTGCCTAATCCCTAAGGTAGTATATAAAATTCTACAACTCTATAATGTGAAACCACATACAAAAAGCTGCACCACCAAAACCAAACTCCGCTACTATATTCTGAAACCATCGACTTCTTTAAAACAAAGACTACGCAAGCTCTTAAAGAGCTCCAATGACAAAACGACATTGAAAAAATCTTGAAAACCCTGTCGAGAGCAATATCTTATTAATCAATGCCAAGGTAGACTTAATCATTCTTTAAGATAATCAAATCGTTTTTGTTCCATCAAGATTACTTGCGCAGAGTAATCGAAATTTAAGCAAGCCCTCCTTTGGAGACCCTTCGTCACAGTCTTATCCCAGGCCTGGTTTTATTCTTCATTTCTTTAGGTACTTGACTGTAATTAACTCACGTGATAAACGACGCTATAATAGTTTTTGTTTGCCTGAGACCTCCACTTCAATCGCCGCGGTTCCCTAGCTTTTATCAATTACAAACGAATGACAAATAAATATATCAGAGCATCCCAGGGTACCACTTAGCGTGATAAAAAGGTAAAAAAGGAAGCAAATGTTTTGAAAAATGAATAAGTGATTGATTATGAAGTAAATAGATTTCCGAGGAGCTGTTTCTCCCCATAAGAAGTTCTACGCTAAGAGATGCTGTTCAAAATATAACATTTAAAAATGGTTTTACTTTTTTGACTCAATATGTTTTTGGGAAAGGTAAGGGAATTCGATGCAACTGGTAAACATCAATACTGTACTGTCTTGCTAATCGGTTAAAGGTTATGAAGTGCTGAGTAATAAAGTATATGGAATACACACTCTAACAAGAGGTACTGTTCAAAATCTAACAGTTAAAATAGCTTTACTTTATTGTGTTAGTATATTTTTGTGAAAAAAAGAGAATTGGATGTAACTGGTAATATAGATACTGTACTTGGAACTTCCTATTCAAGCAATTGTCAAGTATTTCCAAGTATGTTTTTTATTTCTAACGGTTAGTAAAGTGCTGCGTATGAAAGTATTTTGTTTTCTGTAACATTAGAAATGAGAAAACACTTTAACAAGGGGTAGTATTTAAAATATAAAATAAAAAATAGTTTTACTTCATACATTGCTAATTTATAAGCTAAATCTCTTAAACAGATATTAATTTTTCAATATTTGGCAAAAATGATTTCGGGTAAAATAGATTCTCTTGTTACAGGTTGGATTAGCTAGGTGTGATAAACTGTTAATAGCTGTGATGTCAGAGTAAATGACAGAAACGTAAAAGCGAAATCGTTCGTTTCTTTCTATTAACTTGGCGGATCTTATAGAATTTTGTTTTAGAAGTCCCCCATCCCATGCTGAAAATTTTTTAAATGAAAACAAATTTAATTGGAGCTTTAAAAAATCCAGTTCCATTCGTTGATTCATTGTTTTGTTGTCATTTATCAGATTATTTTATGATTCGCTGAATTTTCAAATTATAAATAAGGCTAGTTTAATTTTTACTTTACACTAAAAGGTGGATTTAAAACTACGAAATAGAACTTTCCACCTTTTACCTTTCTTGGAAAATGCAGACTGTATACTTAAGAAATTTAAGTGGATTAGGGCAGAGGGAGCATGTTCTTTAAAAATTGATGCAAATACATTGTAGAAATGGATAAAAACAGTTTTATTTTTTGGAAGATAAATAAAAATAGCTGAATTGTTAAATATAATGAATCGATTCATTTAAAAATATGAACCACTTAGTTTTGACTAAAAGTATTGGTCTAAGTTCTGAAAGGTTCTTAGAAAATACCTCTCATATTTACTAACGGATTATATTACCTTTAAAAGGCATTTTTTAGATCAAAATTGATGACTAATAGAAAGTTTTTTCACTTTCTGGAATTCAGCTAGTGGCTGTATAGTTGGAATAAAACGTAATTGAATTCCGAAAAAAATCGTATTAACTATTATATGAATGCCAAATTCTATTTAAAGGTTAATAATATTACTTACAATGCATTGGAGCTACTTCGGGATCTTAAAAATAAGAAAGGAATATATTAACCCGTGAACGGCAGAATTAATTTTTATTTTCAATTTGCTTGTAGCAAATTGTTTTATGATGTTATTAATGCAGTAAAAACCAATTTTTGTTGGGAAATTTAAATAATGTTGCCAAAAATAGGTGGTACTATGTTACCACTTGTTTCTTAAGGGGCAAAATCGGGAGTACTTGAGTCTCTTTCCTATCTATACATAAAAAGCAGAGTTGGCATCTGTCTGTATGTCTGTTCTCCATACAAATCTACACCGTTTGACCAATCTAAACCAAATTTGGTACACTTATTCTTTAGAACCCTGCGGGTAACGTAGGTACATATTAACTCCCGTTCTTTTTGTCTTGGGTGTGCAGAGGGGTGTAACGTCCCGTCATCTTGGACAGAGCACTTGCTAGAGGGCGCTCTCTCCCGGTCTGGCTGTGCAGATGACGTCAGAACATCTACATGAGTCGCCTCTCAAGATGACCTTGGAGTTTTTTAGAATCTTAGAGTATGTTGCAAACGCAGATGAATGCAGTTGCACTGAAAATCGCTCAGTATCAAATTGTTTATGTATCCAGTCTGTAAATTCTTAAACTGTAGCTTTATTATTGGAATGTGAATTTTTATGATAATGAAAGATTATTTTTATAGAAAGTTGTCTTTTTTTATCGTATTTATGGTACAGGGGCTAAAGACAATTCGAAATCATCATAGGAATAACATTGCTTATTTATACGATCAATGTCAGACCAATTCACACTAAATTTGATACATTCATCCTATAGAATTCTGCCAACACAGAGGCTATATATTAACCCCATTCGATTTGTTCTGGGTCTGCAGGGGGTTAAAAACAATTCCAAATCTCCATAGGAATAATATTGAGAAAAATACGATGAATTAAAAGCAATTCAACCCGAGCAACGCAGGGTAATTCAGCTAGTGGTTATATAAATATTAACAACATGTATGTACCTTATATTCTTCAACAGAAAGTTATTTATTGTAAAGAAGAAACTAATAACAGTCGACAAACTTATTTTATTCCACTTACTAATAGTTTCGTGGTTTAGCGTGAAAGCCAGCAAAGCAATTCACGCAAAAGTAGGGCATCATGCACTCATCGTAATCCAAACACTGTTCCACCTTACAGTTTTGAAGGATTTTTTTTCTTTAGCATAGGGGGAGGAAGCAAACGTGTACATTTTGCTAGGATCTATTTTAGTGTTGACAACACTGGATATATCTCATAATTTGAATAAAGCGGTCTCGACACATTACATTCTATATTAGATCAGTTCGAAGATCCGATGCATTTTCCCAAAAATGTTTTTTGCCAGGAACAGTATTGAGGATTTCAATGAAAACTTTCATCTACCCTAAACGGCTTGTTTTTCTCAAAATTTCAACTTGGGCATTTAACTGGTACCCAGATTAATTAACTGTAAGGCCACCTTCGTTTTCTTCTGCTGGGTCCTCGTATGATATTACTGTCTGACTTCATGAAGCTAAATATAGATATCCTTTCTGTGTCAGTGTCAAAACTTTCATTGTGTGTGTCTATAGTTTGACATTGTATGTCTTGTGTCTGGCGCAGCATGGCCAAATATGGCATTTGCGCCATAAAACTCCAATCAACCAACCAACCAATGTAAATATCATCTATATCTGAATCTGAATTCAGCTCAAATAGAAGAAAGCATCCTTGAACGGTAAACACCTGAAAAAGGAAACTATTATTCAGTATCAATTTGATATAAACTGATGAGAGAGTGGGGATTTAGTTAAAAATAGCTACAAAGACACTAAAATTCAGAAACAAAAACAGTATATTTAGTTGAAATTTTATCTTTTAACGAGTAATCTTGCCATCAGTCATGCCAGTTACGCCTATAGTACGTCTATATGTAATAAAATTATACATGTTTAGATTTTTCATAACGTTATCAGTGTATTTTGTACATCACAAGCACTAAAATCAGCAAAAATGAAAATGTGACATAAAGATACTATAAAAGCTTACCGGTACCAAACGGTTCTACCATTATTCAAATGGAAAAATTGCTTACCTATAATAATATATCTTTCTGAATCATAGTATATGCATACATTGGTCGTGCAAGATGCATATCGCACCATAGATTCATTTCTATTTGTAGAGTATTAAAAGAGTGGAAATACCTACTTACTTTTCACAGCGTGTCATAATGCAACTTCTAGACTATATGCGTACTTTTCGGCGCTCAAATCTGAACACCGACGCCTTGCATGACTCAGCAAATACCAGGTGGTCTTCCTTCACTCTCTTATAAAACACCATCTGCTATCAAACATTAAGAAAATTGATGTTCATGGGTGTAAATCGTAAATTTCTGAACCCATTTCCACTGGTACCAAACGGTTCCGCACGTCTTTTTCGGTTTAACTTTCTATGCATTTTAAAATATGCTTAAAGATCTAAAGAATTGAGTCCAGTGAATGTTTTAGGTTCTGAAACAACAAACTGTTGTTGCATTTCGATAGGAAGAGATTAATCTTCCTATGAAATATAATATTTAAGAGATTTAAACGGTCCTGGTGGTTGTCTCTTCGAGGTATCTCGTCATTAATCAAAATTACCCGATCTTGATGGACGAGATATCTCGTCATGAATAAAAAATTGACCATATCTTAATCTCGTCATCAACAATCGGCAATATCTTGACGAAGAGATATATCGTCATTAGAAAAATTGGTCACATCTTGATGGACGAGGTATCTCGTATAAACCACTGGGAGGGTTAAGCGAGAGTTTTGCAAATTGCTTTAGGGTTGCTATAGAATCTGAAGTAAAAATATACCCATGCATTTAATTTTTGAGGGAAGTTAACTCTTGTACATATAACAGTTGGAAAAGTTTGAACAAAACGAAACATAATAAACTTAATGATTGACAAAAAATTGACTAAATTTAAACAAATTGAGTCCTGTCAATCTATTAGTGGTTCTGAAAAAAATATACAGTTGTTCAATTCCGAAAAGAGGGTTACCTCTTCTATTAAATATTACACTTAAAAGATCTTAAAGACAGTTCTCACAGTTTAGTTGTCTTAGAATTGAAAATAAAAACATACTCGTACAACTATTTAATTTCGTATGGAAGTGGATTAACTCTTCTACGTATTTATAACACTTACAGGGTAAGATAAATTACGCGTCTTGTCAATCTATTTTAAGTATTGAAGTAAAAAACATTCAGTTGTTGAATTGAGAAGGGAAATGGGTGTGTTAAGTTGTCTATGTGATAAAACTTTTAAGATTTGAAATAGAGTTGACTATTATTTAGACGGACAGTTAGTAATTGCTTTAGAATATGAAATGATATATACCACTGCGAATTGCGACACTTCTGTTTACACATACTCAACATATCATTAAAGAGTTTTTAAAAAAATAGAATACTGGCAGTTTGTTTTAGAATCTGAAGTTAAAACATACACTGAGGATATTCGAGGGGAAGTGGGCTAACTCTTCTATCCATTAAAAGATGAAACATTGGTTGAAACTGAAACTGTTGAAATTAAAAAGCTCAAAAAAATGTTTAATAAAGATTAAAAACATGAGAAAATGTTCAACGGATATTTCGGTGGAGCAAAATGTCCAACGTCATAAGGACAGAAGTGAGTTTTCTGCTCTGATGATGGGTGAACCTTTCGCTCCACTTAAATAGCTATTGACTATTTATCCACATGGTTTTTTTGGGCCATGGTGGCTCGTTGGAAGAGTAACGGACTAGCAAACGGAAGGTTGCAAGTTTGAATCCAACCAAAAGACCGTCGTGTACAAAGGAAGCTGATGCACGTTAAATCTGTCGTGACCTGAAATTTTTTCACGTTGGCGTAGTGTGAAAGTTTGAAGAGTGGGGTGCCAGCTCAGGTGTTGCCTCGTCATCTGACTATGGTTCAAAATCACGTGGTGTTGTCCTCGAACCTTTCCCTTGGGATTGATCCCGGACAGTCGTCAATAGCCCGTTGTGTTACTCTAGTGCGACGTTAATTTTTTACCATTACCACATATTTTTAATCTTTATTAGCCATTTTTAAGGTTTTAAATTTTTACTAGCTCTTCTATAGATACCAAAGTAAAAAAGTAGATAGTCCAGTCTTTTAGGTCTGAAAAAACATACAGGTGTTGACATCCAAGCGAAAGTGGATTAACTCTTCAGTACATACCATTTAAAGTTTGAAATGAAAGTCCTCACAACATGTGTTTTAGAATCTTAAATAAAGACACAGCCGAGGGGAAGTGAATTAACTCTCCTATAACATACATACCACTCACAAGTTTGAAAAATAATGTCCTGATAGTCTGTTTTGTAACCTAAATTAAAAATACAGCACTTGACATCCAAGGGAAAGTTGCTTAACTTCTCTATACATATCATTTAAAACTTTAAAAACAGTCCTGACTGTATTATGAAATCTGAAATAAAATCATATACACAGTAGCTGGCTATACTTTAGAACCTGAAATAAAACCATACTTACTGACTGTATTTTAGAATCTGAAATAAAAACATACAGTTACTGACTGTATTTAAGAAACTGAAATAAAAACTTACAGTTACTGATTTCCTACGGGAAGTGGGTTATGACTCTTCTATACATATCACTTAAAAAGTTTAAAAAATAAGGTTCTGACAGTGTTTTAGCATCTGAAATAAAAACAGTTATCGAAATGTTACGGGAAGTGGGTTAACTCTTCTATACATACCACTTAAAAGTTTGAAATTAAAGCCCTGACTGCCTGTTTAGAATCTGAAATACAAACATACTGTTGTTGACATTCAAGGGGAAGTGGCTAGTTCAATACGTAGCACTTAAAAGTTTGAAATTAAAGCCCTGAAAGACATATTAAACATCTGAAATAAAAGCATACAGTTGTTGACATCCCCAAGAGGAGCTGGGTTAACTCTTCTAAACATGCCACAGACAGTTTTTAAAACTAGAGTTCCGTCAATCTATTTTAAGAGCGTTATAATCTCTCTCTATCAGGGCGAAAACCTCTGCTGATGGGCATCCAGACATTAGAATAAAAGTTTTTCAAGTGGCCACCACCTGCTCAGAAAACCGTATGGGAATCTTTGTAAATGGCACTTTATTCTTCCTTCGGACAATGAGTTGCAATAGAAATAGAAAAAACAATTGAGTTCCTTTATTTTTACCCCTTTCTGCCCTCATTTCTCTGACGTCATTTTCCTGACAGAAAATATTTCTTTTCTTTCGACAAAAGGAAGGAGAGAAAGTGCGAGTATAATTTATTATGTTTGAATCCATTCGACGCTAGTGTCTGTAATAACGCTTTTCGCATTGGTAAGCTTAATAGTAAAAGAACGCAATGCCTGGGAGAATACCTCAGTGTCTTTTTCAGATGCAAATGGTTGCTGTTAAGTATTCTTTTTAGCACCACGTACCAGTTTAAGAAATATATTTACACCAACAATTTATACCAAGGTTGATCGAATTTTAGGTTTAGTAATTTGAATTTATGGATCGCATCTATCAAGCAGAAAACGCCTGAAAGGTTCATTATTTAAATTTATGACATTTGTTTGTCATGTTTTGTCAATTTTGTGAGCTAAATGAAAAGCAAATAAGTGGCGCTGAGCTCTTTTACGAGTTTTGGAGGTTTATGAATTTCGTGATGTTAACCCGATTCAATTTATTCTGATAAATATTCAGCATTTCGATTCATTCCAATAATAAATGTACTCTTATTTTCATAACTTGTTTATAAAAAATACTCAAATTGAAGCATGTGTTCTCGAGTGATGGAAGACAAAAATCTGAGTTGTTTGTTATTAGTATTAAACACATAATAAAATTATTAATCATGTTTAGGTTGGATTATTTTCTTTTACGAATTATTTTTTAGGCTTTTAATTAAATATTAGAAATCATGGGGGAAATATAAATTATAACATCAATGTGGGTTGATGTAATTGAACAATAAATAGTCGAACAATACTCTAGACGTTTCTTAATCAACTCAATTAAATTATTGTGCAATTAATCTTTATAGCTTACCATAAACATTACTTTAATAAATAAGTACGCATATACTTATTCAGAATTGTTACTTTCTTAATCAAAAATCTATATTTACGTATCCAACAGCTTCATTATCCATGTAAATTGAGAACAGTTGAATCATAAGCAGTTTTAGTAATGTGTTTCATTAATACTTCAGTTACAAGATAACGAAGGAAATTTCAATAAAAAAGCTTATGAAATGAGACCTAATTTCGCAAGTACTTGTGATCATATTGAAAATAAATGTATTCCAATGCTCAAACATTTTCTGTTGTGAAATCGTTTTTTAATACTTAACTGCAATTAAAAGAGCAGCTCAAGTAGTTCAAAATTAATTGCTGAAAACACTATTAAAAGCTAAAATAAGTGCTTAAAATTTGAATGAAGGTAAAAGCTGAATGATTTGGTAAATGAAATGTAGTATAAATATTTGTTAAAATAGTAACTATTCACGACGGCAGAAAAAATATAACTGTCGGTCTGATAGCTGAGTATTTTTTAGCATTTAAACAAAACATAATACAAGACGTAAATGAATTAAAGCATCAGGAAGGCTCATAATAAAGATTTATATACGAAAAATAATCGTTGCATTAATCGAGTCTCGAATAATTTGCTTAAGTAGCAATGTATTTTAATCAAATTAAAATATGCAGCTAATTTACCATTATTAGAGAACTTGAAAAGTTTTGTTACACAACAAAAATAAATTTACGGTTGGTATTTCCGATAGATATGAATAGAGTAAAATCATTTTATGATAATGGGAAGTCATTACAGTAAATCAAAGCTTTACATGTCAATACTTTTTCCATTGTTAAATGTTATGTAAATTTACCTTTATTACGCTAAAATCCATCTATACAACGAAAATAACATGATTGTGTCGGGAAGTATGTTTTATTTACTTAAGTATGCATCATGAATCATCAAATTATATTCATAAGTGGTAAGGTGAAAATATTCAATAAAGTGGTTTCATCGAGAACATAATTTAGAGTTATATGTGCTATTATTACTAGACCTGCAAAAATATTTGTTGGAAGGAACAGACATGAAACTTTATTTTGGCCATGTTCTTGATTCTTAGAATGTCTATATTTAAAATAAAGAACCATCTATAATATTTCTTTAAAAACGAGATTACCCAACTTTGTCATGAAGCTGAAAATAGTAATGTAATATAATTAACCATTATTTATTTGGATTTTCTTACACTAAGCTTATTTTAATGAATTGAAACATACCGCATGCTCTGGCTTTCTTCAGTAATTTTTAAAGCTTATTTTGCATGAGTGAACGCATAAAAATGACATCATTATTCTAAGACAATGGCATCGGTTGTATTTGCAAATTATCATAAAGTTAATGATATCATTATTTGTTCCAAACGTGTTATGCATATTTCGTAATGGTCAGCAATTTTTCTGTCGTAGCATATTCATTTGAATGCGTATTCTTCGTTAAGTGATGTAGAATAAATACTGCGTGTTAAATGCACAACCCAAATGGTTCATTCTATTCAAATGAACGGGCTTTAGAAATTACAAATATAGTAGAGGCTGTAATCTAGTGTATGAGAACGCAGTATATACAGTAGAGAATTGCATTGCAACGTTAGAGAATTGATTATTATACAGGGTGAGTCAAAAAGATATTACCACTTATATGGACAGGACAATACCATATAAATATTATCCTGTTTCAATCTAAATATGGCGACAAGACAGTTTGGAAGAGAGAAGGAAGATTTTAGCTTCGATGGAAGTTTTTCAATCGCCATCACTAATGAAAATTAATTTCACGAATGATGTAACAAGGATTCTCCAAGCTGTGTGTTTGAAGAAGTGCATTGGTTTTATTTGTTAGCAATGTTTTGGAAACATGATTTATTGAAGTTATAATCAAAACATTCCAAATCCATTAAGAGATTTTCACGAGAAACAAACAAACCAGAGGGAAAACGGAGATTTTACTTCCGCTAACCCGAAGCTCTCGCATGATACATACCAGGGTTACTTTAAAATGTAGTTTATTGCCATCTTGGTGACCTTTGGAATTTGATCGATTAGCGTTGACCAATGTAAAGCATTGGTATGTTCAGTGGTAATAATCATAAGTCAGTTCTATAAATAACCAAATTTTATTTTAACACACACGCACTGTTAGCTTAGCTTTGAAATCAGAGCTATTATATATGCTCTGTCGTTTGGCTTCCAACAACTTCTTACAATTTGGCGCTTAGTGCCGTCTGGGGTATTTCACACTCCCCACCTGAACTCTTTTTCAGAGTTCACACAAATTACCTTTTGAGCATATAATAATCTAATATTAAATAGATTAGAAATTACAAATAAATTCAATAGGAACATAAATATAATTCAAGTTAATAAATTTCAATAAATATAATTCAAGATTAGGTAATTTTAACATTTTTTTTTATAAATAACCAATTCAATAACACAGAAATAAACTAAATTATCGAATATAAAAAAAAAATATATAAACGGTTAATTTTCATCATTAATTTCAAGATTACATAATAATTGTACAGGTCTTTTAATAGTCCCAGATCGAGTTTTTATTAGACAGGAACGGATTTTTTCGTCTCTTCCTGGAAATATTTCTATGATTTTACCCATAGACCACAAATTTCGTGGGTAACGATCATCAAGAATCAACACAATATCATTAACTTTAAAATGAGTTTTAACGTTTGTTGGAGGACACACATTTGCAGATCTTAAAGAGAGGAGATAATGTTTTCTCCAACGTCTCCAAAAGTGATTGAGCAATGTTTGCTGATGTCTATATCGTTTTACCGTAGCACTTTTTGAACCACACAAATCTTCCCTTGAAATTTTTGAAACAGGAAGACCAATTAATCGCTTCCCAATTAGGAAATGTGCAGGAGTTAATGGTGAGGGCTCTGAAGGATCATCATAAATGTAAGTTATTGGCCGTGAGTTAATCATGGCTTCAATTTCAATAAAAAGCGTTTCAAGCTCATTCACTGTGAGCGTTGAACGGCCAACAATTTTTCTTAGACAGGTTTTAATAGTTCGAAAATGCCTCTCCCAGAACCCTCCCCACCATGCTCCTTTCTCAACAATAAATTTCCATTTAATACCATGGGAAGCAAATAAATTTTGAACAGATGGGTGGTTTATGCAACTCCAGATCTTTTTTAGTTCAATTTCTGCACGCTTGAAACCTTTAGCATTGTCCGAATAAATTGTGGAACACAGACCACGTCGTGAAATGAATTTCCGAAAAGCTAAAAGGAATGATTCTGTTGACATAGATGGAACTAATTCCAAGTGAAGAGCTCTCGAAGTGGCACAGGTAAAAAGAAGCAAGTAATGTTTGGCATTACTGTCCATAGTAAAGAATGGACCAGCAAAGTCCACACCAGTCACAGTAAACGGAGAAGATTGAAGCACTCGATCGGGTGGTAAAGGTGCAGTTTCCTGCATACCAGGACTTACTCTGTACCTTCTGCACACGACACAACTATTCAAAACAGTTTTAACACACTGGCAACCCTTAATAATCCAAAACTGTTCTCGGACTTGGGCCAGAGTCGCTTCAACTCCGCAATGGAACACTTTATTGTGGCACTCTACAACCACAATTTCGCAAAATTTGTCTTTGCAAGGCAACAATATCGGATGTTTTTCCCCGATCTCAAAATCGGAAAACTGAAGCCTTCCCTTCAGTCTAAGAAGACCGTTTTCATCTAAAAAAGGGCTCAAACAGTGCACAGGAGAATTTTTGTCCAAACGTTTTCCGTTCGATAGACAGTCAATTTCATGCATGAAATGTTTCCGCTGCACAGTTTTCAACCAATAACGTTCAGAGTCAAAGATTTCTGATGCACCTATTGGTCTATACAATTTCTGTCTGTTTCTGCAATTAAACAAAAAACGTTTCACGTAAGCAGTCACACGATAAAGTTTTTGAAGACTGTTATACCTTTTTAAGTCCAATAAAGGCAGGGGTGATGGCTCGATGACTGACACCTGAAGGGAAAGATTTTTAATCCGTCTTTCAGATATCACTCTCCTCATCAACAAATACCGAAGGACCAGATGGCCAATTCGCTTCTGGCTCCAAGATCCAACTTGGTCCCCTCCACCACAAGGAATCAGTCGCAAGCTTCGAAGCACGCACACCTCTTGAGATCAAATCCGCGGGATTGTCATCACCGTTGCAATGAAACCATTGCTGTGGATCAGTCAAGGATTGTATCTCAGAAACCCTATTGCAAACAAAAGGTTTCCAGTCTTTGGCGTTTCCTCGAATCCAGTGAATAGTAATTTGCGAATCGCTCCACAAATATGTTCGTTTACATAGCTCAGGGAACAGTTCTTTCAAATATTTTGCCAGTTTTGCACTAATCACCGCCCCCATAAGCTCTAATCTTGGCAATGAAATTAATTTCAAAGGGGCTACTCTTCCCTTCGCGATGACAAGAGTAGTCTTAACTCTACCTTTAATATCACTGTATCTAAAATACGCTACACTTCCGTACGCTGCTGGACTAGCGTCGGAAAAAATGTGCAAAGAAATATCGTCGCACTGATTGTCAAAAAACTTTCTATCAAATGATAGCTTTTCCAAGTGAAACAGTTCGTCGCACCAGTCTTTCCACTTGAGTGATAAGTCACTAGGCAATTCTTCATCCCATTTTAAACCTCGTTCCCATATCTTCAACATGACTATCTTCAAAATCATGACACAAGGACTCACTACACCACAAGGGTCAAATATCTTCTAGATCACTCCGAGAACAAATCGTTTGGTGTTTGTAGCATTTTGAACGGAACCCTTTACAGTTTTTAAGTCTAACTTAAGTCCCAAGAACCCAGTCCCTAGACCAAAATCCATATTTTCCTCAAAACTATTATCTACCCAAAGTTTTTGAAGTTTAAGAGAATTTGTTCTTAATTTCCTCAAATGAAATCCAGCATCTTTTAGAATATTAATTGCATTGTAAGTTAACAAATACGCCTCATCGGCATTCTGAGACCCATGATACAAATCATCTACATAAAGAAAAGAATTAAGCATTTCAAAACATTGAGGCATATCTTCCTTATATTTGCCAATGTGAAACTTTAGTACACAAGCTAATGCAAAGGGTGATGTCGTTAGACCAAATGGAAGACGATTTAAACATAAAGTTTGGTCAGACTCATTTACAGAATCATGAAACCACAAAAATTTTAGATATTCTCTATCTTCTTGACAAATTTCAATCATAAGAAAAGCCTTTTCTATATCGCCTGTAAACGCAATTTGATTTTCACGGAATTTCAGAATTTTATCCACTAAATTAGGGTTAAGATTAGGTCCAGACTCCAAACAATCATTCAAAGATTTAAATTTTTCTTTAGCTTTGCTACTACAGTCATAAACTATCCTAACTCGAGTTGTTTCTTTGTCATTCCTAACGACTGCTCTATGGGGCATGTAATATCCTAATTTAGGGTCCTCATTTTTGCATCTACTTACAATTTGACACTTTAATTGTTCATTAATTATCTGCTTATACTGATCCAAAATATCTTTGTTTTTATTCAATCTACATCTCAAACTGTCAAAACGCTTCTTCGCGACCTCATAATTCGAACCTAAACTTTCAGGGGGATATGAACAGTCTTTCCACAACTTACAAACATATCTCTCACCGTTAAATGTCAACAAATTCTCAAATGAATCAATTAACAACTTGTCCTTTTCAGAAAGATTTTGTTTTGACTCCAACTCCTCGATTTCCCAAAACCGTTTGAGGTCAAAGAGCACATTCTCAGAATCCATAAGTAAACAAGAGTTCGCAAAGCTATAGTCAGCAAAATCGCTTCTTTCATTGCCTACAAGAAGCCACCCAAAACACGAACCAACAAGCGAAATTCCACCGTTGTTTATTCTTTCCTGCTCATAAATAATGTCCCAGAAGTAATCACATCCAACCAACAGGTCTACACTTGCACCTCCATTTGAAAGGAAGGTATCGGCGAGATTTAATCCCTCAGCTGTCAATACTTTTAAAGTTTCACTCGAAGGATTCCGTCTGACAAAATTAGCAATAAATTCAGTGACTAAGCACTCCACTTCTAAACACTTATCCGGCTCTTTTTGATTGTGCAAGGTCAAACTAACCACGGGATAATTTTTCTCTCGAGGGTATTTTTCACCGAATGAGTATATAGACAATTTTTCATAGCGAAAGGGTTTCAAATTTAAATCTTTCACAATGCGTTTAGACGCAAAAGATCGGTGTGATCCGGAATCTAACATTATTCTACTTTCCAACGATTTATTATTTTTCGAGCACACAATTACTGAACAAGTTTGAAGAAAAGATTTTTTACTACTTCCTGGAATATTATTGTGCGCAACAGATATATTTTCAGACCTTTGATCAGAAACACCTGAAGTGATCGAAGGAATTCTTATTTTCGGGATCATTTCAGCAGGGGTGTCGGAGGAATAGGGTGGAGAAAGAACATTTTTGTTGTTCCTTCTACACAATACCTCATGATGCGAATTAGACTTACATTTTTTACAGCTTATCCTAGATTTACAAGAAATGCTCATATGATATTTTTCAAAACAAAGAAAACACCTACCTTCAAACTTTAATCTATCGAATTTTTCTACAGCACTAGTTTTTCTACAATTAATCGATTCATGAAACCCGAAACAAAATATACATTTATCTTTTATTTGCGTATTTAAAGCTGCCGCGGTTGGGGTATATCTAGGTTTGTAATTATTCTTTCGATAGTTTGGAAATGGTTGCCGATTAGTCGCAAAAGTTTTAGCATTACCATTTGAACTTTCCGTGATTTCCCTGGATTCTACTTCATTTTTTATGAAATTTATTATTTCACCAATTTCACAAGATTTACTTTTATTTCTTTTACGATGGAAATCTAAAACCAAATCTTGGGGCAATAACTTAAGAATGATAGGATTTAACAAATGTCCGTACGAACCTTCAGTTACATTAAGTGAACGTAGGTTTCTAATATTTACTTCAATTTCATCATACAATTTACGTAACCCTTTAACATTATATGAGGTTTTCACCGATTCTAAGTTCAATAATTTTGACATGTAAGAATTAATAATAACGTCAGTTTTACCGTATCTATCTTTCAAAAGTTGCATGCACGAATCATAATTTTTCTCATTTAATTCGAACCCAGCAACAACACTATAAGCAGGTCCTACCAATAATGTTTTCAAATATTGAAACTTTTCAATCTTAGAAAGTAAATAATTCTCATCAACTGCATTATTAAAACAATTAAGGAACTCCAAAAATTTGCTAGAATCACCATTAAATTTCGATATTTCTAACTTTGGCAATTTCAATGAGTCCTTGTTTCTGAAATAAAGGAATTATTTGCCAAAACAGTTTCTGATGAATTTTGTGTTCTCATCAACTCTTTAATTTTGGATTTTACTTTTACTTTAGTTACCAAAATTTTATCTTCATACTCTTCGGACGATTTAATCTCTCTTCTGAACCTTTCAGGGTCATCTATCAAATCTTCAATATCGGAATCGTAACTCTTCAAATTTTGCTCTTTAGTTTCTAAAAGTTCAAGAAGTTCAGTTAAAGCATCTAACCCTTCGTTAAGAGTTTCTTGACTTTTATTGACTAACTTCGTAACTGCACTTCGGACGTTACCGCGCTTCTCAATCAATTTATTTACCTTATCCATTTTAAATAAATTCTATTTCAGTATAAATTTTCTAACAAATTCAAGTCCTCACCTTCGTACTCCAAAAGGTAAATATCTCACCAGATTTACTTCAAAGCAGGATCTAATTCTCGCGTTCTCCAAACACGAATAATCCAAACAGTTGGTAAAGCATCAAGCTGGATCTTCATACACAACACGATCACAATTTCCCAATTTTCAAAGTTTCCTGGCCGATGCACCATTTAAAGCATTGGTATGTTCAGTGGTAATAATCATAAGTCAGTTCTATAAATAACCAAATTTTATTTTAACACACACGCACTGTTAGCTTAGCTTTGAGATCAGAGCTATTATATATGCTCTGTCGTTTGGCTGCCAACAACTTCTTACAATTTGGCGCTTAGTGCCGTCTGGGGTATTTCACAACCAATCAACTATCATATATCAATTCGAGATTCATTTTTTGGAATTTTTATTAGCGAAGTCTTGAAATGATATACGAAAAAGAAGCCAAGTGACATCACGTTTGGAATACGTACAAGAATCATGTTCAGAAACAAAAACACTGACACCACCTATATTTAGGCCTGACAGAAAAATCTCTTCTAAGTGGTAACATATTTTTAAAATCTGTATGGTTGTGAAGAATAGATTACACAGTGATAGATTACATACATTACAAACATTTTGATTACACTTTTCCAAAGTAGTACATGACTTGACTATAGTTTAAGCAGTATCGAATGAATTAATTTTGAGCAGTAAGAACAATTTCTACATAATCGTGACATTGAATACAAGAGACTTTATATTATTGCCTTGGTTAGAAAAGGCCTTCTATCTAGTTTCTATTAGTCTAGAATGATTTATATATGGATGGAGGTTCTAGGTGCACCATCCATTTGCTTCTCTATCATATGCAAGGAAACTTCCATAAGAAAAATCTGACAAACGCACATGCCAATAAAAAAGCAGCGTCTAAGTAGAACAATAAACTTTTTAGACGAAAAAAAAACTTTTGAAAATGTTAAAGTGGAAACTGAAGAAATATTTCGACACAACCATTTTTCAATCGAGCCCGCGGCAATATAAGAGAATGTGACGCCACAATTACAAGACAATGACACGAGAAAAAATTCTTTTACGAAGATCTTTGCTTCCTCCATAGCTTTTTCAATTCTAAAGTTTTAATAAACGTTTAACCTGAAACTGAAAAATTGACTGTGATCCTATTCGCTTTTTTAAGGTATGAATAACTTAGCAGTTGCGAAAAGGGAAAACAATGTCGATACTATGCTAAACTATTGAATGTAGAAAATGCTTTTTCATTTCCATTTCTTTCCTCTTACATTGAAGAGAAATGTCCTGTGACAAATCGTCGAATATGTACCGGCTTATACGAGGATGGGCTTGTCGTCGCTCACTGGGTGTGTCCACTGCGCTAACAACCTTCGAGTTGTAGGTGGCATAGGTTCGATTCCTGCCAGGTGCATTCCCCTGGGTGTATTTATCTATTCAGTGTCAGTAAAAACTTTCATTTGTGTGTATGTCTATTACTTGATATTGTATGTCTTGTTTCTGGAGAAGCATGGCCAAATACGACCCTTGTACCTTGCCAAATAAAAACCCCAAACAACCAATACACGAGGATGGTTTGATAAGTATGGTAAATTTTTTGAGATGGCTCTCTAATTAATTCGGTAATTTTACGGCTGCTGGGTGTCACTCTTCAAATTAGCTCATACTAAATTTCACCATGATGTGACGCTTTGTTTGCGTTGAACAGACGTTTGAAGCGAGCATTGTAGCAGGTGCCAAATTTTTTTGATGAGTTACGTGCAGTGATAAAACATTTTTATTTAAAGACTTAGACGATGGCAAAGATCAAAGAGAAGTTGGATGAAGTTCAGGGGCATCAGTATTGAAGACTGTTTATATCTGAATAAGTGAGTTTAAACGGGGCCGAACATGCGCTGAAGACGAAGCGCACTCTGGAAATCCAGTTGAGGTCACCACGACATATATCTTTGATTGTTGGCATATATCTTCATGGTATCAATATAGAAGACCGAGTGAAAGTGCACGATATTGCTGAGACTAGTCATTTCGAGTGTACAATATCCTGAATGAAACATTGCAGATGAAAAACTGAATGCATGATGGGTGCCACGATTGTTGACTGTCGACTAAATTTCACGCGAAAGGACATTTCAATCGGAGTTTGGCGATGTTTAACCACAAATCCGCGTGACATTTTGCGTCTATTCGATATTGTGAACGAAGCATAAGTTCACCCTACACGCCTCAGTCTAAGCGGAAGTCAAAGGAATGGATAGCGAGTGGTGAAATTGCGTCGAAGAATCCGAAGACCGTTTTTTTTCATCTGGGAGGGTGAG
Organism: Meta bourneti; assembly: GCA_933210815.1. Classification (NCBI taxonomy): domain Eukaryota; kingdom Metazoa; phylum Arthropoda; class Arachnida; order Araneae; family Tetragnathidae; genus Meta; species Meta bourneti. The sequence continues at coordinate 55,410,396 of OW119934.1, read as the reverse complement.
GGCGGCCACTGTTTTTTGGGATCCCCAAGGAATCATCCTGGTCGATTAATTGGAGAATGGAAAAATAACAAGAGCCGATTATGCAGCATTATTAGAACATTTGAAAGAAGAACTGAACTGAAAAAAATACATCCATGATTGGCGTACAAAAAGTGTTCTTTCATGAAGACAACGCTCCGTCCAACAAATCGACTGTCGGAATGGCAAATTCGCACGAATTAAGCTTTGATTCCTCATCCACCCTATTCTTCGGACTTGGCCTAGTGCGACTTCATGTTCCGAAACTTGAAAATTTGGCTACGTGAAAAAGACATTTTTGTCGAATAAGGATATTATCACGATAATCAATGCGTATTTTTCAGCCTTTGATAAAAGCTATTTTCCGAAGAGATGAAAAAATTGGAGACTCGCTGGACCAAGTGTGTAGCCCTCAATGGAGACTATGTTGAAAAACAAAATCAATTTGTTTCAAAAAACAGTATTTTACTTGCTTTTTTACCATACTTATCAAATCACCCAGTCAGGAAATGTCTATGGCAAAGTTTCGAATGTATGTACTTTTTTCCAGGTATTTACACTGAAATATCGAATCAATTCGTTCATGTAGTATAACGGTTTTCTTTTAATATTTCTGGATGCTGTAGGGGGTTGACAAATATTACATACTAGTTTTGTTATTACTTATTTCTAAGCACAGCTAGACCAAGTCCGTGAGTTCGAACAAGCATAAAAAGTTCAACACTAGATCAGCACTTCCATAGAGATGTGGTTTGTGTTGTTCCAGTAGAAATCCTCCTTTGTTAGACCGACGCTGACCAGAAAATGACCTGGGGAGGCTTGGATCAGTGATGGACCTGAACGAAGAATAGAGGACGCATGTGCTCGCTTACGCGTCTAGAAAAGTCAGTCTGACAGTTGCTGTCACCCGTATATTTTAGGGAGACTCCAGCGTTGTCTCTATGGTGCAGTCGGTCAAAAAGTATCCGAATGCCTTTTGTTATTCTCGTCCCTGGAATCGCACAGTCAAACAAAAAGTGAAATCAAACAAAATAATTCATAAAAATGCTGACTTGGAATAATGTTTTAATGTACAGTTGAGGTAAAAAGAACCACCCCCTTTATTCCCAGCACTACTCATAGTAGAGCAAATTCAAAGATATCATTCAATAGGGAATACCGTCCTCTACAAATTCAAAGGCAAAAACATTGTATAAGGGGGCGTCTTCGTATTTTGAATAAATTCATTTCGTTTTCATTTTGAATAAACAACAAATTTTCCAATGACAACACTGTTTTGATTCCTTAATCAGATTTTACATCGTCGAATTAGTTTAAATATGACATTTTATGAGTTTACTATCGTTATATCCGGGATTCAATGTTAAAGTTGTTGTCCATTTCAGGGATCATCTCCACATTGAAAGTCGCTAGAATCGTAGATCGAAATTATTGTAGTTAATCAGGAACTGTTTTGTTGTCTGGAAAACTGATTTAACATTAGCAACTTCAAAATTTCTGTATTCATGAATGACATGAAACTTCGTATCTGAAGTTAAATTGTGATATAAATTTGAAATTCTGTGTCAAGATAAGGGGTTGCTATTGGAAGTTATGGAGCTGGTGCTCAATTTAATATGAAGACGGCCCCTTACACACAATTTATGCATATGAATTTATAGAAAATTTTATTCCCTGTCGAATGCCATCTTTTAATTTGCTCTACTGTTAAAATTGCTTGAATGAAGAAGGGTAGTTCGGGGTTTTTAAGCGACTATACATTCCATTTGCATAAGGGTGCCTTCTTTATATTTATTTTCAAAATTTCAAATAGCCACACCTACTTTTAGCAATATTAACAGATTTCCCATATCGACATCAGGCTAAATATAAATTTTTGTGCAAATCGGACCGTAATTGGCAGAAATATAAGAGAAAACCCATTTGGGGCCGTGTCAACATGTAGAATTTTTAAATGCAGGTAACGTAAGGTGCTATCGTACATTTCCCAATCTGCACTCAATTCTTTAGATTCTTGACTCTTAACCCTGCATACGTCGGGGCAGAATATTATTTCCTTCTTTTGTTACGGCAGCCGGCCCAACGGCTTTACAGGTAACTCACTGAAACCGGCCGAAACGGCGTTTACAATGCTTTCCCCCATTAGGAGAGGGAATATATGTGGTCTCATTATCACCTAATGTGTCGGTTTTATTGTCGGGTCGTGGGTATGCCTAGAAGGGACAGATTCTTCCCGGATAAACTGTAAGGGCGGCAGTGACTTTTTAAGTGTATCTCTTTTCATTTACTCCACCTCTCACAGACTAGATGCTCGAGGATAAACAATTTGCGAGGCTCCCCGTCTATAACCCTGACATCTTTGTCAACGGGGAGAAAAGGCTATTCACGCACGGGTCTCTTTGTAGCACAGAAAAGAGGGGATGGAAATCGTAATGGATAATTCAGGAGTTTGAGGTCTGAAAGAATCCGAGCCTTTCTTAACGAGGGGACTCGAAACTTTCGACCGGTTCGGCCGGTCCCCGTATCCAGAGGGTTAAGGCTTCATTTTCATTAAAAGAAAAGCCTATTTAAGTGAAACGTTAAGAATTATTTAAAAAATGTCGAGATTCAAATTATTTTAACCAGATTGTATAATAAATAAATACCAAGTAACGATAGCTGAAAATATTTAATTGTAGTTGCGCGTATGACACAAGTGAGGGATTTCACTCGTATCAAATCAGCGTCACATTTACGCTCGAGACTTTTTACCGACCTATAGCTTGTATTGAGTATATCTAAGTTAAATTGATCTCATGTATAGAGACTAAAATTTCTCCAAATAAATTCAAAATTATATTTTAAGACAGCCCCAAAACAAGTCAAAATGATGCAGTTTTGAATGAGACTATCTCAAAAACTACCAAAAGGAATTGGCAAAAATTTTGCATACCTAGGTTTCAGCCACCACTGATTCGATTGCAATCAAAAGCAAAACTCCTTTCTATTCATTATTTTTTTCAATTATGAATTACTTTATTAATAACAATTAGAAAATATTGCTTTGAAACTAAAATAAGTAATAAAATTTGTTTGGATTATATATTCAATAGTTTAAAATGTAACATTACTATTACTTTGATCAGCTGATTATTTTCGAAGGTGTGATAAAAAGACACGTATATAGCATTAGAAGCTTTGAATTTCAGCCACTCAACATAGATTTGGCCAAAATAAATGTAGCTTACATGAATTCTGTCTATTTTGGTTCAGAGAATCAGAATCTCTAATCAAAAATAGGGGCTAACCTTTAAAAAATTAAGATGATACAAAATGTAATATAAAAACGGACCCTTATGCAAATAAAATTGACATTTATTTAAAGTAGACATTATATCGAGTCAAATTCTACTTTTTGTATGATTTTACGACTCCAGAGACTCGCGCGCATAACAAAAGGTGCTCGGATACTTTTGACCGACTGCATCAGGTAGTTCGTTATTTAAGTCTGGCAATTATCCGTATCAAATCCAAATGCATGTAATGCAGTCTCAAATATGCCAAATGAGCATTTTGTCATTGTCATTTTCTATTTAAGTCAATTTATATACAATTGAGAGTATTGAATGTGGGACATTCGCACTTTCATCACAAAGATCGTGTGAAATTCATGAAATAGCAAAATGATGTTAAGTAACGGATACACTTTATAACTAACATCAGCCGATTGATAAATCACAATAACTTTAACACAAATCCAAAAAGGGTACAGGAAAAAATTGATAGCACATTTTTGTCTTTGCACTGTTTTTCAATTGCCAAATAAAAAAACTTTTTTTGGTCTCCTGAAAAATTGATATTTCCACATTCAATAGTTCAACATGGTATCGATAACGCATGCTTAAACACCCTCTAGGTATGTTCATAGCCATGTTTATATATAGAACTTTTTTATGCTTTATAAAAACAATATACTTTCTTAAAGGTTTTTAAAATATTTTTTTCTTTTATGGTTGGTTTGGCTTTTATGAGCAAGGTCCAATAATGAGCAAGATGTGCCAAACACATCACTAGATAACCCAATGACTGGTTCGTTGTGTTGGTTTCATGGCACAAAGTTCATATTTGAAAACTCAATGAAAAGATAAAAATTCAATACAACAATAAACAGAAGATTGAGAAACGTGTGAATAGACAACCTGAATGGTCTAATTAGCCCTCGTGTAGCAAAAAAGTACTGAAGAATGAAAACCAAACAAAACAAAAGAACACGAAAAGAAAAATATAAACGAAATTTAAAAAATTTATCAAAATAATAATGAAAGCAATAAATGTAAGATTAAAATGTCGTTATTTATGTAAAAAAATTTAATCTCAATATGTTGATGGAAATAATGACTTAAAAGGATGGAAAGTCATGCAGTATGAAATACTTGAAAAATAATAAACACTGTATAGAATTTAAAAATACAAATATTTGGGTGTGAATTTTCCACTACCACATCTCTTACAGTCGGGGAAACCGCTCCATCGTGCCAGCATTGCCAAGAACCTCTCTCCATCAATCATATTTTAACATCTTATACAAATCTTAGACATTTTTACCGACGGTTTTTTTAATACTTCATCCCCGATTTTATCAGATTTGTTGGGTCACCCTCCTCATTCATCACTTTTCACCCTTTTGCATCACTCGGGATTTTTATCACATTTATAATCAACATCTTTTAATTGCATCTGATTTTCAGTTTTAATAGTCAACTAAGATAGGAGATCTCCACCTTGGTCTCAATTTTTATCGTATCTTAATCACGAGTTCTCATGTTTTTTAGTCACCATAATTTGTTTTCTCAAGGGTGAGTTACTTGTTTTTATGCATTTCAAGTTTTACCCTGCAACTGTTGTATCACTGAAACGTCATCCATATTATCAGTTAAGTTAAATCATCTTTTAAAACTACATTTTTACTGTCGGTTAGGCTATTTTAACGTGTCAATTTTTATTAGTTTATAATATATCTTGCGTTTGGCGCAGCCTGTTCAACTTTGGACTATGCGCCATAAAACCTAAATCAATCAAACCTTGCAAGTTTAAAATGGAGTTAAAAATTTTGGCGAAGACTGTGAAAAGTGAACAATCCATTAAAATATGATGACTTGTAGAAGGAACCACACGCGTTACACACAGGGGAAATCTCTCCAATCAAAATAAACTTGTCAGTAAAACGTTTACATAATTCGAAGACGACTTAAAAAGGGCAATTAATGTTTAATAGTAACGGAAGACCACAATAAAATAAATAGATTAATGCGATTAATGCCATGGAGTTTTTTATGACTTTGCATGCTCAAATCATAGTGCCCTTTGTTACATAGAATGTCTCAAATCACCAGTCAGAGATCCCTGTATGGAACATGTGGACTAAAGATTATTTTCCTTTGAATTTCAGTTCTTCAAGACAGATGAGGCGTAAACGTACTTGAATTCATAGCTTGAGTCTTGTATACTTAAGTGGACCTCAAAAAATTATTTTAGGGTATAAGAAAAAGCTAGATATACTGTGAGTAGCGATGTAATGAGGGTATAGAAAAATTCACTTATAGAAAAAAAGCACCAATTACATCTCATAAACGCCTTTCATTTAAACTTACGCAAATTACAATATAGTAGAATATTTTCGTACGTACATTCTGATTTTTCGCCGTCTGATTGATGAGACTGAAGGATCCCAATCTCCTAACTTGACGATGTCTATAGATGCCCTACAAAACTCCACATAGTAGCAGAAGGGCCCAGGGGAAAAGGTCAAGTTAAGTGTGAAACAGGTGCCTTTGAACTCGATTCTAAAGAAGCAAAATGCGATTTCCTCAGCTGTACGCAAATTAAAAATTTATTGGAAGACAAGTAAAAAAGTGTATATATCAAGGTGTGATATAACGAAGAGTTTACAACACACTAGTTCTGAACAGAGGAAATATAAAGGTAGAGTGAGCAATGGTAACCTTTTTTTGTGCCAAGATCATATGACCAAAACCAGTAGTAACGTGACCCTTAGAATACTTTTGTCTGCAGTGTGGAACAGAACATTCATAATCTGATTGGTACACGGGAAGGAAGAAAAAATGCCCATCAATCGATTCATCATCTGATTGGTCATAGTGGTTGACTGGCACTTTCACCATTTTGTTCGCACGCTAATAAATGTTCATTTACTTTTATGTACCCTGTAGTACAATATTACATCGTCAAATGTGGCGATAAAAGAGGCCCAATCGGCCAAAGAAGACAATTTTTTAAATGTAGTAACAACTAGTAAATATGTTGGTCACACTTCTTGTGTGTCTGAAGCTCATCTCAATAGCAATACTCAGTCTACTTGTACTTCACGTCAATGGATCTGACAGATGCAGTGACTTTTGTCAATGCTACCCCTCCTGGTGGTTGTCTCGGCGAGGTATCTCGTCATTAACAAAATTAACATAACAGATCTTAATGGTCCAGATATCTCGTGATTAGAAGAAAACTGACCAGATCTTGATCTCGTCATCATCAAAAAATCGGCAATATCTTGATGACGAGATATCTCGTCATTAGCACAATTGGTCAGTTCTTGATGGACGAGATATCTCGTCGAAACTACTTGGAGGGTTAACACAGAGAAAAGAGTTACTGTAAAAATGTATTATTTATAAATTTGTATAATATATATTTTTAGTTAAATTATGCATTTTAGGACGTTATTTTATTTGAATTTTCCTAAACTTAAAAACGTCCTTTAAAAATGAATAATATATGTGTATGTAACTAGGAAAGAAAGCATCAAGAACCTTACAGATGCACAACGATCGCATTTGTTATAAAAGGCCATGGATTAAAAGAGTTTTAATAACCAAAGAGCCACATATTTTGCTTGAAAGACTTCTCTAAAACATTCGCTCGCTCAAAAAGTAAAACATTGGTTAGAAATCATCCATGGAAGACTGCAAGTTGCAGAACGGATATATACATGCTTTACCCTCACAGGGTGAAATTTTACCACAAGGAATCGACAGGATTCCAGTAAGAAAACATCAAGTGACTGCATTAAATTAATACGGACGAGATAATTAATGCCTAGTTCCTCTAGTACATGTATGAACATTTGCCACCGCGACAAGAGTAGTCAATCTAATCTAAATTTGAAAGACAGATATTAAATTCTTATTAAACAACCTCATCCATGAGCTGACCCCTTTTGTAGACAATGTGGTCAGATAAAATATGCTGTGACTGGCAGTTACTCTATAATCCTGAATCCCCTGCAACCGGATTCAATCTTCAGAAGTGCAAATGGCTGAAGATCAACATGCCCGAAATTTCCTCTGATGAAATATTTCCTTAAGCTTACAGAATCTAATTTAGAATTTCTGTTCCCCACACGAATTGCCGTAAAATTAGTAATTGGTGAGAATAACATTGCATGTTGTGGGGTAAATCTGATTTTTTTCTGTGAATTACTCTTTTGAGTTTATCTTGTATTCTTTAGTAAGTTATTTCGATTGAACTATTATATATTCACTTTTCAACTTTCATTTTGATATTTCTGCTGAAATGGATTATATTTTTGGATTTTATTGCACAAGGACTTCTGTTCATCATTTTAATTGCTGAAAATTAGTAATTGATGCGAATAAGATTACATGCTGTGTTGGTAAATCTGATTTTGTTTCTGTGAATTGCTTTTGAGTTTACATTGTACAATCTTTGGTAAGTTATTTCGATTGAACCACAAAACTTATGCACTTTTCCAAGTTTCATTTTTATTTTCTCTTAGTTTTGATTGGATTTTTAAATCTTATGGTGCAAGGACTTCTCTTTACCTCTTTAATTGTTGTAAAATTAGTAATTGATGTTAATAAAATAATAGGCTATGTGGGTAAATCTGATATTTCTGTGAAATTTTTGGGAGGTTATCATGTATTTTTAGTAAGTCATTTCGATTGAACTAATTTATTCACTATTCAACTTTCATTTGCATTTTTCTGCTAGAATGGATTGTATTTTTGGATTTTATGGCACAAGGATTTCTGTTCACCACATTAATTGTTGCAAAATTAGTAATTGATGCGAATCACAATAGGCTATGTTGATAAATGTGACTTTTACTAGGATTTACTTTTGGGCCTATCTTGCATTCTCTGGTGAGTTATTTCGATTGAATTAATTTATTCAGTATTCAGATTTATTTATTATCATCTACCACTTGATTGGATTGACCTTTTAGGTAAAATGGCGCATGGATTTCTGTTCTCCGCATAAATTATAAAATTAGTAATTGGGTTGCGATTAACACTAGAGATTATGTGAGTAGATTTGACTTTTTGTGAATGTTTTTGGGCTCTTGGATCTGTAGTGAGTTATTTCGATTGAACAAATTTATTTTCTATTCAAAGGTATTTTTATTTTTCCACTTGATGGGATTGAACTTTTAGATAAAAGGGCGCATAAATTTTGGTTCTCCGCATAAATTGTAAACTTAATAATTAGGATACGATTGACGTTAAACTCTGTGAGTAAATTTCATTTACCTAATAGAACTACCATTAAAAAAGTTTTGACGATGATAGCTAAAAATTGGGAATGAATTTCTATCTTACGAGTGGTAATTGCTGCTTTATAAACGTGAGTCTCAAACTATGAATACTTATTATAGAAAATCATATCGCTGTTTCGGAAAAAATTACCCAAGTGTAAAACATGGGTATATTTTTAGTTAAATTTGTCTTTTGTTTTAGACACGATTCATCCTTCAAATGGGACAAGGACAGAACTGTAGTAACACTCACCTCCTCTGTAAAGCATTACGTCATTTTTCAAATTTCAACTGTTTCTCATCCTTTAGATGCAAGTGTTAGTTGTGACACAGATTTCAATGCGGGTAATTGGTAATTAATTAATTAATGCCGCAGTGTGGAGCAACACAACAGGTTATTGGCGACTATCCGGGATCAATCCCAAGAGAAAGATTGGAGGAACACCACCACATAATTTTGAACCACTATCAGATGACGTGGTAAACACCTGAGCTGGCATCCCATTCTCCAATCTTCCACATCACACCAACGAGGCCACGACAGATTTAACGTGCACCATCCCCCGTGTACACGGCGGTCTTTGTTCGTACCAAGTTTCGAACTCGCAACCCTCCGATTGCTAATCCGTTACTCTTCCAACCAGGCTACTGAGGCCCCTTTTTTCAGCGGGAGCTTAGCTCTTCGGTGCAACGACGACGCTAGTGCTGTTTAGAACGACTGTATAAGTTGAATTTGAATTTGACTGGGACAACGACGTAAGTGCATGTTTGCCATTGTCAATCTAAACTTCTGTCGTTTTCATGATGTGAATAACTGAATGGGGAGATAAAAATTTTAACAAATACATGACAAAACTGATATAAATAAATTTTTAAATGTTTTGTATAATTAGTATGCACACTGTGTTGAATATTCCAATTTGAGGTGAACAACCATACAACTGCAAAATTGGGGGTGAATATTCAAAATATACTTGTATTGAGTTGATGGAAAAGTTCGTCCCGGTTTTTTTTGACAAAAATTGAAGACAAATTATATTTACTAAAAATTACATTTAATCAATACAGTTGTGCCGTTCTGTTCGATGACCTATCTCCATCTTTCCGTTAGCTGCATAATCTCGCGTGCATTGAAGTTCTGAGGTTTCTCGCTAAAGAACTGATCCAGGGGACGAAACTTTCACGGCCTAATCACAACGCCACCCTCACCATACACAATACATATCTTCTTTTGCGTCTGCAAAGCATTCTTACTTTTTCGGAAATAAAAAAGCATATGTCGAAAATGCTCCTTATTTTCTGCCATTTTTAAGGCTTAACAAAATTTTAAAAACACAACCAAATAACACAATTTTTTTCCCAAGTACTCGCTGAAATTCCATCTTTCAAATAACATATTTTACACTTGCGAAGAAGATAACACTTCGGTTTTGCGTTGGAATGCTATCTAGCGCCAAAAACGGGACGAACTTTTGCCCCAATATGAGTGGCATCACTTAAAAGTAATATAGTACGATATTATTAACCCCACTTTCGTTACTGTCAGTTTTTCACATGTTGTAATTAATATTAATCATCACGGCATTCGTTTCTGAATAAATCGATGAATTGCACTTGTGTCATTGTTCTTCTAAGACAGCTATATTACCATAGAACATTTTACCTTTCGTTCTAATATAACGGTTGGTAAATTTGAAGCATTATGTTGACTGGTCTAATTCGCCCTATGTAGCAAAAGGAGACCGTAAAGCTAGACAAGAACCACGTTATTAAACTGTCTATTTTTAGTTTTAGATGTTATTTATGGACATCTTTCATCTGTTATTTATGGATCTCTAACATCTTTCGAAAGATGACATAACCACTTTTGACTCGAAATAAAATTGTCTAGTTCAAAGTACTATTTTCAAATCACTTGCCAAATCTTTACTCGCCTACTTACACAAGAGTTTTTGAAATTTTTATTCTACTATAAGAAGTATGTGAGCTCTGATTAACAAACAAATTTAATAAACAAGACGTTATGTATGATGGAAGCTTCTAAAATGTTTTAAAGTAAGTTTCAGATTCCTAGAAGTCTTGCTCTTAATAATTCCAAACAAACCATTATATATATATATAAAAGGTAACTTAATATATAAAAACTACTACTTTGTTCTTAAATTTCTTTTCGAAAACGTTAGTTGTATGTTTTTATTTTCAAAATGACTAGGAGTGCTTTTATAAAAGTAGTTGGCTATGTGCAAAACAAAAGAATTTAGTCATTTAAAGCAAGTTCTAAACATTACTAATTATAGTAATGCATTTAATTTATACAATTTAGTAGATCTATTATAATTTACACTTTCGGACCACTATGTTTTTGAAAGTATTTTGCCATGAGAGGGATTTAAATGTAAACAAACAAAACCAGATGGCCTGCGAAGATTTTACTTCTGTACCAATGCTCTCGCATGACATATAACCGAGACACCTTTAAATGTAGTTTATCACCGTTTTAGCAATATTTGACTTTTAATCTAATTGATGTTGACCAATCAACCATCATATCAATTCGGAATTTATTTTTTGGAATTTTTATTGGGGGAACGGTGAAATAGTATACGAAAAACCAACTGACATCACGTTTAAAATAGGTAAAGGAAACACGTATCACCGAGTGAACATTACTACCATCTACATTTAGTTTGACAGAAAATGCCTCTCATGACAAAGTATTGCGAAATCAAAAACGTGTTCGTTTCTATAGGATGGTCAGAATCGACAGCACAATAATAATTTCTTATAAAAATCAAGGCTGGAGAAGAGTAACGGATTAGCAGCCGGAGTATTGCGAGTTCAAAACTCGGTCCAACCAAAAACCGTCGTGTACACGGGGGCTGATGCAAGTTATATCTATCGTGGTCTCGTTAGCGTGGTGTAGAAAATTGGAGAGTGGGATGCCACAGCTGAGGTGTTAACCTCGTCATCTGACCGTGGTTCAAAATTACGTGGTGTTGTCCTCGGATCTTTCCTTTCGGGATAGATCCCGGACCGTCGCCAATAGCATGTTGCGCTGCTCCAGTGCGACGTTAATTAACTAAATACCTACCTCGTTAAAAGCCTGTTGGGTTCGATTGGTTACTGGGTGTATTTCTCTCTTCTATGCCAGCAATGGGGTTAACTTAAAATGTTGTTTATCGCCTTTTGGTGACGATTGGCGATTAATCAAATTGGGGCTGACGGATCCTTTTTCCTACTCCCATTTCCGGCCTCTCGCTATCAATGGACGAACTGTCCAATAGAGCTTTGAAGTGAAAAAGTATGGCTTAAAAACACTAACTATGGCTAAAAACAAAAATATGGCTAAAAACTCAACGGTATTTGCAATTGTATTGTCAGGAATTTTAGGGCGGTACTTGAGGTGGTCTCTGGTCATTTCATCCAATTCGCAAAGGGTATAGATAGCTTAACTCTCTAATCCAATACGGTGTAAGTGTTTTTGTAGGTAGTTATGTCCATAGAGGAGATATAAAAGTAGAGTGAGCAATGCTAGTCTTTTTATGTGCCTTGGATCATGTGACCAAAACTAGTAGTAACGTGACCCTCAGACTGCTTTCGTCTGATGGGTAGAACCTAACATTTGTCATCTGATTGATCTACGGGATGGGATAAGGCGCCCATCCATTGATTGATTATCTTATTTGTAGACTGGTGATTTCACCACTCTATGGAAATACGCATTCACACACCTACTCTGTAATAAGATACTGCATCGCCAATCGACGCCATAAGATATCAAATCGGTCAACCAAGTCGATTTTTCAGAGTAGTCACGTGACTACGTGACTACTAGTCTATATGTTGGTCACACTTTTTGAAGCTCCTCTCACTAGCAATAAATACCCAGTCTACTTATGTTTCATGTTTATGGTCATTCCCGGTAAGATGTCGAAAACAAGCGACTCCTATATATCTGTACCAGGAATCTGGAATACGGGGTTTGGGGTGATGCCAGTCGCCTACAAATGGCGCCCTCTGTTCTCGCTAAACAACCGATGATTTTGTCCCATTTGTAACAGTCCAGTTTTCAGTGCTGAGTAATTAACTATCATATATCATTTCAGAATTTATTTTCAATTTTGAGTGGCAGAGGGCCGAAATCGTTTTCAGAAAACAAGATAACTGACGTCACGTTTAAAATTATGTGCAAAACCCATATCGCAACAGTAACACTACCACCTCCTACATTTAGCTTAAGAGAAAATGCCTCTCATGAGCACGAGTTTCCTGATTTGATCTTACATTTTATTTGGTTCAAAATGTAAACTTGAACTACCCTAGGTATCTCCGTTCATGAAATCTCTAAGGTTAATGCAGTTGTATTAAAACCTGGAATTTGGTTACACGATTTTATAGCCCTCTGCATTTATTATAATATCAGCAACACGTTCCCTTGCTTAAATATTCATGTGTAAAACATGGAAACGAAATTAGTATTGATAAAAGTTATCTGAAAGTTTCCAGCCTTCATGAATAATTTGTCAGACATATTACGCTACATTATCTTGTATTTTCGATAAAATAAAAAAGACAATGCAACGTAAATCTATGAAACTTATTTTTAAAACGGACGCAAAGCTTTCGCCATTTATTTGAAAAATTAAAATTGTAATACGATGTTGTGAAATCTAATATATGAATGCATTTCTACACACGATGAATTCTGTACCGCATTAATAAATGATCGCTAGCTCGGGAATTATTGTAAAATATCTCAGTCTGAAATTAATGCTTACTTTTCGAAACAAAGTTGTCAAAAGTTTCATTTATAATTAAACCAATAACTGTACTTTTCCTACTATCTTAGCGTTTACAAATCCGTTCACCTATTCGAACACAAAGTAAGGGCAAGGCTATTGTAATCAATATGCAGAAATAGTTAAGACATTCAAATATTATTTGCCAGAAGACAAAAGATGCCAGAAGACAAATCTCATGCCAGAAGACAAAAGATTATCAATTTATCTTTTTGCTGTCCATTAGGGGCACGAGTTTGCAACTCTTTTGGTTTGGTTGGATTTCATGGCGGAAGGACCATATTTGATCACCCATTTGTTTGGAAAGGTGGCCTCAGCAATAGCATTTAACTTATCAGTCTTTTAACCCTCCAAGTGGTTTTGATGAAATATCTCGTCTATCAAGATCTGGTCAGTTTTGCTGATGACGAGACACCTCTTCGATACAACCACCAGGAGGGTTAAAAACTTTGGAATTAATCTTACTGTTATGAACAGTGATTTGCTTCTTTATAAACGTGAATCTCAAACTATGGATACATATTCAAGAAATACGTATCGCTATTACGGGAAAAGAATGATGCAAGTACAAAACATGGGTATTTTGAGTTAAAGTTGTGACACTTGATTTTGACATGATTCATCCAACCAGTTTTCTTCTAATGACGAGATATCTCGTTCATCCATCAAGATCGGGTCAATTTTGCTGATGATGAGATACCTTGTTGAGACAACCACCAGGAGGGTACGGCATTCATAATTGCATTGGAGTCACAGAGTGGAGAGGACGCAGTGCGCTTTATTCCGTTTTTATTTAGATGTACCTGTAAATTCTCATCAATCTAAAATTTACGAGTCTCTTCTTGGGATCTCGGTTAGAAATATTTGTATTACTGAAAAACCTCTCAAAATCTTAGGAATTTACTGGAAGTTTTTCAGTCATCAATTTTGATTAAATGAAACTTTTTTTCAGGCAGAAAGCAGAACCAAACTAGTTAAATTATTCTCAATAAAGTTAATAAAGCATTGTGCTGCTAAAGCAACTTGTCGGTAGGTAGATAGTTAATAAACGTCACACTGGAGTAACACAAGGCTATTGGCGACGGTCCGGGATCAAACCCGAAAGAAATATCCAAGGAAACACCAGTAAATTTGAACCACGGTCAGAATACGAGATCACGCCTGAGCTGGTACCCCACTCTCCAAACTTCCACACCACGCCAACTCGAGTACATTTGAAGCCACGACAGATTTAACGTGCACCAACCCCCTTTGTACACGGCGGTCTTTGGTTGGATTCTAACTCGCAACCCTCCGGTTGCTAAACCGTTACTCTTCCAACGGTGCTACCGCGGCCTCCATATTTTGTTTTAAGTAGGTACAATGTCCTGTGAGTTGAGAGATAACAAAATGATGAAACATTGCTGAATCAGACACTGCCCACTTTTCCTCAATTGGTTACTCTCGAAAAATCAAATCAAAATGGCCTAACGTGATTGCATTCCCAGACGTCTCAATAAATTTTTTTGTTTTCTAATTTTTACTGTTCAATGTAAGTTATTTATAGGGCACTAGTTTCTCTCTCTTTCATAATCATATTTACAAGGTGATGCGAAATTCCTTAGCCACGCTTTAAAGTGTTGTAAGATGCTTCAAAATACGAAGGTAAGTCAAAAATTATCCGCACTTTCGCTAATAACACATCTTTAGATTTGTCACACTGCCTTCTGCGCATGCATGTTTAGATACCACTGTGGTCACGTTACTGAAGTGTGACCTTTAGGGGGTCATTTTTCTTTCTTCTGCTTCAGTATAATGATTGTAAAGATGGCCTACCACCTTTTAAAACTTGACAAAGAAATTGTGAATAATCCTCTAGAAAACAAATCTGTTGTACTTATATAAATATTGCTTCCAAGGCTTATTAAAACAGCTTTTGCTAAAACTGTCCGTACAAGACTGTGTTAAGCTAAATGTTTGCTCAAATGTAGGTACTTTTCATTTAATTACTAAGCATTTGTTCACATTGTTTCCTAGAATGTAGTAAAATAGCTTGTATTAAATTTGGCCATGTAAGACTTTGCTTAACCAAATGTGTACGCGAGTGAAGATGAATCTCATTTTATTACCTATCTTTTATATTTAGATAAATATTGCTTCCAATAATGTAGTAAAACTGTCCATACAAGACTTTGTTTAACCAAACTTTTTGCGCTAATGGAGTACTTCTCATTTAATTACTTACTTTTGTTCATATTGCTTCCTAGAATGTACCCAAACAGCTTGTGCTAAACATGGCCATGCCAAGACTTAAAAAAATGCCTGGGGAATGATAGTACATCTCATTTTGTTACTTTTCTTTTATACACATATGAATGATTTCTTCATAGGATGTACTAATAACTGTCCATGCAAGACTTTGTTTAACCAAGCTTTTTGCGCTAATGAAGTACTTCTCATTTAATTACTTACTTTTTGTTCATATTGCTTCCTAGAATGTATCCAAACAGCTTGTGCTAAACATTCCCATGCTAAGACTAACCAAATGCGAGCGGCAATGAAAGTGCATTCCATTTTGTTACTTCTCTTTTATACACATGAATGATTGCTTCCGAGAATGTACTAAAACAGCAATCAAGATCCAACCCAAAACGTCATTTATGAAACTAAACGAGACGCCCTTTGAATGAGCACAAAATCTCTTTTCTCTCATTGTTGATCCGCGTAAAACCATCATAACCCAAATTCCCATCATAAATGCATTACACAAATAAAACTATGAACTTCCCCACCGCAAGATCATTCTTCAATTTATCTATTCCGAATCCCTCCTTGTAGCGATTTTATTTACATATCCCCATGCATGTTCCATTTTCTTTAAGACCCTTATTGCGAATTTACTTCAAAATCAAGAGGGGATAAATAATCCTAGATTTTCCCAGTTATTCTCCTTGAAAGAAAAGTTCAGTCTGAAACAGGAAGATTTCAGTAATATATTACGTTGGAAAAGTGCACTGGCTTCCTTTTTCGCTCCTCGTACAGAGCAAAATATAAGCTGATTTGTTGATTTAATATTAAACTGAAGGTATTAGGTTTGCGAGAGATGCTTTTAAAATTGAAGAAAAAGGATTTAAGGCATTGTAGACCACATTTCAGTTAAAATATGAATTTGGAAAGGAAAGATTCGAGGCGGATTTTTTCCTCCTAGGAATACTCGCATAGGCTGTGCTCTTTTTGATTATTGTTATGTTTTCCATTTTCTAGCTTAGGATAACATTGTATTATGGTTCGGTTTGTAAAAGATCTTGAGAGCTCCCGAAAAGAACATTATGGGGTTTTATCGAGGATAGCTTAAGCTGCGCAAGGATGATTTGGTTCGTAATTGAAAACATTCTTTTCCGATTGTGCATATTTAATAAAGGTGCACACCACATAAAATGATCGATAAAACTTTCTGCTGATTGGTAGGTTGTATTGTTCCTCAACTTCGAATGATTCATTTCTGCTGTAATTAAAGTCGAAGCATACTTTTTATTTCCGGTCCTGTAACCAAGAGGTATTTGTTCAAATTTGTGATTTTTCAATGTCTTCTACATACAGAATTCTTGATTATACTAAAAAATGCAAGTTAATCCTGGTATTCAAGATTTCTCTTTTCTATTGGTTTCTCATATTACTGTTTCCCTCATAACTTACACCTACTTCAAAACTGGCACTACTCATAATATGACAGTTCTGTTAACCCTCCTGGTGGTTTATTTTCACTTCGAAAACTGCCCTGTAATAGCCAGCCACTGCTATTACAGGGCAGTTTTGCTAGTGCAAAAACCTGTTCCAAACTGTCACCAGTTCTGGGAAAGGGACAATTTGTTTTTCCACCTTGGACTTTCCTTCCCCTTGGGGTAATACGGCAATTTTGTCGCGATGAAGTGTCTCATCATTAGTATTGTCCATTAAAATTGTCCAGATCTTAGACGAAATATCTCGTCGAAAGGCTTGGAGGGTTAAATTCAGCATTTACGTAATAGAAATTGTACATTTTCGAGCCTAAAAACATTCATTATGGGTGAGGTGGGGGAAAACGTAAATCCAACTCTTCTAAGTTCACATTGAAACAATTACTACTCTAGCTGAGAAATTTTCAAAAATTTCATCTTGTTACCATAGACTCCCAAACCCTTCATTAATATGTTTATACTTTTATTCGTTTTCAGCCTACAATTAATATTGTATACTCCCCAATGCTATTGCATGGGGGTGAGTATATACCATAAACAGTTTTCTTATTTGTAATATAATATTATTGTGAGTGGGACCAACAACATATCATTTCATTCATGCCCCTTTATTGGTTTGTGCAACTTCCTTGTTGAACTTCGAACATTCTAGCTGTGAAACTAATCTATAGGACTCCTTCAAGCATTTGCAGTAGGAGGCAGCGTCTATTTTAATCACAGGCATGTTTCACATTCAGCGGACGCACCTGAAAAAATGGTGAAATCGCCAAAGTCTACCACTATGTCGCGTGGACCAGTCAATGGATGGTCGTGTTTTCCCTTCTCTTGGACCAATCAGATGATGAATGTTAGTTTCCCCCCAGCAGTATAAAGTAGTCTAAAGGCAACGTTACTACTAATTTTAATCACATGATCCTGGGCACATAGAAAGGTTACGATTACTTACTCTACTTTTATATTTCCTCTATGATAAAATCCAAACAAAATGGCAAAGTTCACATTTTTAAATCCAATTTAAGATTGCGTGAATCGAAATAACTGCACAAGCTACTTCTCAATCCAATTCACTTTTTAACTATCAAAAGTATATATTTTCACAAACATGTTTTTTATTTCTACAAAGACTGCATTATTCATCTATGGTTAGTAAAAAGGCACCACATTTGTAAATCACATACGACATGCTGTTTTTGTGTTCAAAAGAATTCAGCGCAGCTTTCAACACAAAAAATATGAAAACCTTTGAAGGGAAGAAAAGACAAAACCATCAAAGGCGTCATTAATGTGTTCTATGGGGAAATCTTGCTCGCATTACTTCCCCTTTCCTAAATTACGACTGCCGATGCTCATAGGTAAACACAAGCTTAAGTCAAAGCACACATATGTTAATAGAATATCTATTATAGGTGGCGTCTGTTGATGCACCCAAATTGATCGAGTCTTCGAACACTCATTGTTAGCTCTATAGCTTTGACGAAGACATATTGAATTTTAAGAAAAAAGTCCTTTTTTCATATACTAAAAGTGTTGCCTTTAATGAGTCAAGTTTCCAAAGGGAAAATACGGCTTCAAGAAGTAGGAATAGGATTAAAAGAATCAGCGGCAGGGAAGTCAAATTTTAGTTGAAGTATCTGAAAAATGAGATTTTCTTTTATAAGCTTATAAACTGTGATCCAAAAAGGTATTGATTAATGGATTTTGAAGTACAGCGTGAGTTATTTTTACAGTGCCGGGGATTTTTTTCTTTCTGATCTCTGCTTTTGTTGAGGGTGGCATTGAAAAGGGGGTATTGTGCCCGAATTTGAAATTCCTTTGAATCACTGAACAAGGAAGAATGATTGCATCGAAATGGTAAAATCCGAATAAGTTGCAATCCATCAGCGTACCAACCTTTTTATGTAGATAGATACTTCGTAATTATGAATGCGTATTTCGTACAACAAATTAGTTTTATTTTACTGGTTTGATCGATTGAATTGGTTTTTTTGGCGCAAAGACCTTATTTAGACATGCACCAAACTTAAGGCAGGCAACATCAAATAATAGTCATACTCAAACAAAGAAATTTTTACTAACACAGAAGAGAAATGTATTCAGGAAGGAATCGAACGTGCACCGCCTACAACATGCAGTTGCCAGCGCATTGGGCAAACCCATTAAGCCACGACGGTACCTTATTATACTGGGTATTGGTATTGGTACTTTTTAATTAACGTCGCACTGGAGCAACACAGCGGGCTATTCTTATTTTTTTGCGAGAGAAATGTATACCTTATGTATGTTCTTGTGGTCTACAAATTAACCTATGAAAATCCGACTGATTACCTCTTGACAATTAATTCATTTCGACCCGAGGGCCGAAGTAGCCCGTTTGCAAGAGTATTGGATTAGCAACCACAGGGTTGCGAGTTCGAATCCAAACATAGACCGTCGTGTACAAAGGGGCTGGTGCCCGTTTAATCTGTCATGGCCTCAAATGTGCTCACGTTGGCGTGATGTGGAAGTTTGGAGAGTGGGTGCCAGATCAGGTGTTGCCTCGTCATCTGACCGTGGTTCAAAATTGCGTGGTGTTGTCCTCGGGTTTTCTCCCATTGGGATTTATCCCTGCCCGTCACCAATAGCCCGTTGTGTTGCTCCAGTGTGACGTTAATTAAAATACCTACCTCGATCCGAAGCGATACTAGTTCATAAATTTACGTATTGAATGATGGATATAATGGTAGGTATTTAATTGACGTCGCAGCACTAGAGCAACACAACGGGCTATTGACGACGGTACGGGATCAAACCCGAAGGGCAAGATCCAAGGAGAACACCTCGTGATTTTGAACACTGTCAGATGACGAGTTCACACCTGAGCTGGCACCCCACTCTCCAAACTCCCACACAAAGCCAGCGTGAAGACATTTGAGACCACGACAAATTTAACATGCACCAGCCAGTGAATTCCATCCGCTACAGAGAATTCCATTGTTCAAAATTTCAACTATGTCATCTTTTAAAAAAACGACGCGAGGGTCATTTGTGACTCATTTTGATGCGTGATCTTAGCATTTTGTGCATTAACGAAGCAAGTACTGTTTAGGTAGGTAGTTAACCTTTACACTACGGTGCTTTTATTCCGCTATCTGAATTTGGGATGACTGTTGTCCCGCCCGTAGTCAAAAGGTAAATTAAAGTCGTACTGACGTATTTCAGGGGCGTCGTGGCTCAGTGGGTATGCCAACTGCGCTAGCAACCTTCGAGTTGTAGGCGGCGAAGGTTCGATTCCTGCCAGGTGCATTCCTCCCTGGGTGTATTTCTCTCTTCTGTGTCAGTAAAGCTACACTGTGTGTGTTTCAATTACTTGAAATTGTATGTGTTGGGTCAATTACTTGATATTGTATTGTATCTGGAGCAGCATGGTCAAATATGGCCCTCGCGCTATAAAACGCCGAAAACCAACCAACCAACTTGACCGTAGTTCAAATCTCGTCATTATCAAAATCTGTCAAATCCTGAAGGACGAAATATCTCGTCGAAACCACTTGAAGGGTGA
This sequence comes from Meta bourneti, assembly GCA_933210815.1. Classification (NCBI taxonomy): domain Eukaryota; kingdom Metazoa; phylum Arthropoda; class Arachnida; order Araneae; family Tetragnathidae; genus Meta; species Meta bourneti. The sequence goes on along the minus strand of OW119934.1, from coordinate 55,389,774 downwards.
AAACAAACTATTGACCAAGCACAGCGTTCAGCACACAAGGTCTCCCCCTCCTGGTCACACCGCATTCTTTACTCCTCTTCGAAAAAATCCCCCTTTGGTTCTTCGGCAACCCTTCGAGGGGTCGCCCACAAATTGCCCGCTTGTGATCTTTTCAATTTCATTGCGGTCGAACTCTACAACAGTATTCGCTGTTTTCTTTTTCTGAATCAATCATGAATTCCACTCGTGTCATTGTTTTTCCGGAACAGTGATTATTGAACATATAACCATAGAATCGTTCCAACTTCTTGTCAATGATCACATATTCTCTAACGGTGTATGCATTTTTACAATTACCAAGAGAAATATCGAGATGCTGCTACTTTTTCAGTTTCACGTATTTTCACTACATCATAAATGGTAAGTAACAATCCAATCTGAGACATCTTAAAAATAATAAAACCTATAATGGTAGGTAGGTAGGAAGTTAATTAACGTCGCACTTGAGCAACACAAGTGACGCTCCGGGATCAATCCTGAAAGGAAAGATTCAAATACAACGCCTACAAATTTTGAACCACGGTCAGATGACGAGAACAACACCTGAGCTGGCACCCCACTCTTCAAACTTCCACACCACGCCAACGTGATATATAATGAGATATGCTGGTATAGAAAGTATCCAGTCCTAGTCCAGTTACACTCATGTATAGCATCGCAAATCCGGAGTGTTATCTACTTGCCACGTGTAAATTTTGTTGTTGTTTGAAAGACGGAATTTCAGCGAGTACTTGGGAAAAGATTGTGTTATTTGGTTGTGTTTTTTAAATTTTGTTAAGTGGTAAAAACGTTAGAAAATAAAGAGCATTTTCGACATATTATGCTTTTTTATTTCCGAAAAGGCAAGAATGCTTCGCAGACGCAAAAGATATGTGTTGTGTATGGTTAGGGGTGCCGTTGACGATTCCACGTGCCGTAAATAGTTCAGAATGTTTGTCAATTGGATCAATCCTTTAGCCAGAAACCTCAGAATTTCTATGAGCGCGGGATTATGCAGCTACCGGAGAGATGGAGAAATGTCATAGAACAGAACGGAACATACTATATTGATTAAATGTAATATTTATTCAGTTTTTGTCAAAAAAATGGGACGAACTTTAGCATCAACCTTAGTATAGAAACGCATGTATTGAAGGGATAAGACAAGGAATACACAACATAAAAACATAAAGCATCGCATGTCTGGGTGTCTATCGCCCCCACACCGATCATGAAACTGTCTTTCTCGCAAAGTCGGTATTCAAACTACTTCGTTATCAAAGGTGACATTCCTTAACACAGCTACTGATAAGATACGGCATCTGCCATGAAAGGATTTTCAGGGTGAATTCATTTTAGATCCATGGGGGTGTAGCCAACCTACGTGAGTACTGCCAGGTTAAAAAATATTTACACCTTCTCACATTGTTTTGAGAAATTCAAATGTAATTCCCACCATTCTCTTAACCCTCCAAGTGGTTTCGACGAGATATCTTGTCTATCAAGATCTGACCAAATTTACAAATGACGAAATATCTCGTCATCAAGATATTGCTGATTTTTTATGGTTATGAGATCAAGATCAACCAGTCAGTCTAATGACGAGATATCTCGTTCATCAAGATCTGATCAGTTTTGCTAATGACGAGATACGTCGTCGAGACAATCACCAGAAGAGTTAATACTTAGAATTTTCGATTTTCTTTAATGTACTGTTAAACGTGAGCAATTCTCGTTGACTTTCAGAAGTCTATTATTGTTCTGATGTTATTTAACTGAAATCTAATCCCAAAGTTACCATGATGTCTTCAGCAGATGCTAGTGAACAGATGGGATTCTCATGTACCCAGAAGAACCAACATGGATTCCAAAAATTCGTCTCGTTAACATAGTCATCAAGTTCTCATAGCTCATCGAGTCTTGTTTTGATTCTCGGCCTTCTTTCTCCGTATTAAGCTTCAAATAGAATTATCTATATTTACTTAAGCTTAGAACTCCCCCATACAAACAGTTTGGAAGTGAAGCTCTTCGTACTTTATTTGGAACTAATAAGGGGATTTATTGTTAATTCTACTAATGTTTAAACTCTCACTTGACTGCAACGTTAAGTTAAGAGTTGTAGTTTTGTAAGTCTTAAATACATTTGCGATAGTTTAATGTGACTTTCTTGCAACACCGAGCAGCTTTTGGGTTACAGTAGTTGGTTTAATTTGTCGCTCTACTTATTTTTACTACACGAGATATTTTAGTTATGCGTGCAATAGAGTGGCAGGTGATAGGATACAGTAATTGGTTTAATTTTTAGTTCTATACCCATTTATTCAACACGGGATATTTCTATACGTCTTGTTTACAGCAGAAGAGCTAATGTTGGATTCAATAATTGGTTCAATTTGTCGTAATTGCTCATTTTTTGCACGACGGAAGAGACCAGAACTTACCACTTAACGTGGATTCCGAACAACTATAAACATCAAAGGCCATAATGAGATTCGAATTCAGAAGCTTTTGTACCAATTATTCTTTTCAATAATTGTATATTCCCAAGGGTATTTGAAAACTGTAACGTATTCATATTTTTGAATAAAATCATTGAAGGTAAAATATTTTTCCCTCTTCAATGTTCGGATATTTCAATCGGTCTTGTTTACAATATATAGCTAGTGTTGGGTTACAGCAAATGGTTCAATTTGTTGTAATCAATCATTTTTTGCACGAGAGATAGCCCAGAACTCTCTTATGACTTAAAGCGGATTCCGAACTAAAAACATGAAAGACCATATTGGGATTCGAATTCAAAAGCATTTGTACCAAGATTCTTTTCTGCAACTGTATATTTTCCATGTTACGTATTCATATCTTCGAATAAAATCATTGAAAATGAAAATATTTTTAAAGTTTTCAGTTACATATTTCACATCTAAATAAATCGTACAGAACATCATAAGGATGTACAAGTCGGCAAATATAAAATGTTCACCCATAAAAAAATAGCTGTTCAAATATAGGTATAGATAAAAGTGAGATCTGTGATATATTAAGTAACAAAATAGTATGACTTAACTTGACTTAAAATTTATATTGACAAAAAATCTTAATTGCGTTTCGGAAAACATTTTTTTTTAGATTTAAATATTGACCGAATGTTCTTTTCTAATTTAATTGCTTAATACTGTGTGAGAAAACACATTCATCAAAATGTTTAGTATTAAATCACGTTATTTGAACATTTCTATCAGTGGACTTCTGATACAGAAATGGATGTACAAATGGTCCAACTAAGCGTTGAAATCTACAATGTAATTTTATCTGCTTTGATTGAATGAGGAAACAAGCCCCTTACTTTGAGTAGTTTTTCAATTAAAAAGTGGGAAAATTATAAATAAATAAAAAACTCAATTTCCATTTTAATTTTGAACTATCTTTGAATCAAGTATCAGGCAAAAGTAGCTCCTTTCCTTTATTCCGATATATTGTAATTTAAATCACGACCTACCACATTTATACAAATGAATCGAAACAATAATTACCATCACAAAAGAACTAGGACTATAAATTTCACGTTTGATCATGCTATCAAAGTGAAATCTCAAAATAAATTTTAATAACTATTCTCTATCCATCAACCCCAAAGCGAGGAACATCTATTTCAATTAGCATGGTTGCAATTTGCAAATCATTTTTTCTTGCCACTGATTATTTCACACGCCGGTCTTATGTGAAAACATGAAATAAGAAATCTACTCAATTAATGTTGCAGGCCCAACGCTTTGATGAAAAAATACATATTTTATCAAAAACGAAGCCAACTTCTAAAGAACAGAAGCTAATTGTAGTACGCCTGTATCTATGCATTCAAGTAGGCCATCATTCAGCGTTGTTTTGCACAGTAAAATGATCTGATGCTATGAATAAAGAAAAATTGCTCTCATATATTCTTCAGTTTCGTTGCTGTTTGTTATCTGAGAGCAAGCAAGAGTTCTTAAGCAAAGTAAATTACTGACTGCATTTAAATGTATCGAAATAAAATAATTATCATCACAAAAGAACCTTGGTTCTAAATTTCATGTTTGGTCCTCCTATCAAAGTGAAATCTCAATATAAATTTTAATAACTAATCTCCATCCATCAACCCCAAAGCGAGGCACATCCATTTTAATTAGTACAGATCCAATTTGCAATTTAAATTTTTACGCTGTACTACTACAGCGTAAAAATTTAAATTGCAAATTGGACTCGTTATAACAACCCAGAAGGACCTTCGATCCAAAGACGTTATAGCAAATGGTCGTTATATCGAACATTCCTCTTGGGGTTCTTTTCAGGGTGGGAGAGGGGTATAAAAGAGGATGCCTATTTTCACAGTTCATAATTTTTTTGCGTTATTTCAAAGAAAAGCACTTCGTCGCTTTAGTAAGTATCCATAAAGAATAACTGTATCAAATGAAATATGCACTACAGTGTACTACAAATTAAAAATGAATAACTAAAGTTAAGTCTCTTGGTGGTTGCCTCGACGGTGTATCTTACCATTAACCCTCCAAGTGGTTAGGGCGACATATTTCGTTCATCACGAGTAAGTGTTATACAAACTCCAATTTAATAATTAAATGTATTAAAATCAAAAGGGCTCTTAACTTGCAAAATTATAATATTAAGGACCTCAAAATATGTGCATTAATCATTATGTGATAATGAAGCTTCTATTTAGTAATTAGCTCATCAATGTTTGGTTTACTGTCTGATAATTTTAATATTAAGTCATTCACAACTAAAAGTATATTTTAAATCAATAATATTGAAATATCCTACTAATTGTTTTACGTTTTAGAAATTTAGATTTTAGAACATAGAAGAATCGGAGAGAATAACGGGATAGTTTATTTTTCTCAGAATTTCTCTATTTTGGCTAATGAAATATTACATGTTTTCCGTGGACCCTCTTTAACCTTGTCACGAACCCCTGGGTGTCCGCGGACTACACTCTGGGTAAGTGGATAGTTGAATTTATGTCGCACTGGAGCAGCATAAGGGCTATTGGTGGCGAACTAACAAGGGGATATTGGTTATCCGGGATCAATGGCAATGGGAAAAATCCAAGAACGACACCTCGTAATTTTGAACCACGGCAACGAATCAGGAGACACCGGAAACTCCCCCTGAAAATCTCTATAACGAAATTTTCTCTATATCCATCACAAAATAGCATTACAGCTATAGAACTGTCGGGAGCTTCTCAATTGGTGGATATATCAAAGTATAAATGTAAATCTAGTCTATTGTACTAATTACTTTACAGGTAGTCTTTTGTGCTAAAACGGAATACGAAATCGCATAAATTAATACGATAGGTGCAATGTTTAAAAAACCCATATATTTATCGAAAAAATGTTGACTTCTAAAGAACAGAAGTCAAGTGTAGCGCCGCTTGAGTCGTCTGCCTATTGAAGTAGGCCGTCATTCAGCGTTTTCTTGACGCAACAAAATGATCTTCTATGCTATGAATAAAGAAAAATTGTTGTCACAACACATTTTCATCAGTGTCACTGCGGTTTGTTGTCTGAGATGGAGCAGCGAGCAAGAAGAGTTCTGTAAACAAAGCAAATTACGGACCGACATTGATTAACATTTTTTGTACACGGAATCCTACGTCTCCTTCCCTAAGCGGCAGCTGTTGGCACGCCATTTCAATATTATGACTAGCGATGTAGCAAAAATAGTTTCTAATTAACAAGAAAATAATTCGGAAAAAAGAGGACCGCTTTAAGTTTCCCGATACGCGCATGAAAAAATGACTCCAGCAAAAAATGCAGCCGGCGAACAATAGCGTACAAGCGAAGCAGCTGTACTTCTTTTAGACTCTCTTATCGAGTAGTGGTAAGCATTGAATAAAGACCGGTTAACGCTTGATGCAAGTTTCCTTTTTAACAATAGCTACACGACGCGGAGTACAAAAACAACAAATCAGAAGGCAGAAAAAATACTTTTTAACCTTCTCAATCACCAGCTCTTTATGTCTTCTTCGCAACATAAGCATGCAGTATTGGCAGCTCTATTCTTTGAGCGCCCACTTCCTCTATCTTATGGAGTTGGGACATCAGTTATTCTTGGTCGCCATTTTGAGTAAAAAATTGTGGGTGGAGGGGGGATCGATTAGATGAGTTTCTGCTCCGTGTGTAAGGGATTTTTCCGGCAAGTGAGCTTAAGATCAGGACCGATAATAAAGCTTCCGAGGGAGCAGCTCTATTTCCAGAAGTTCAAAAGCTGACAGCGAGATGAGTTCTGCAAGCTCGCTCGTTTCGGCCAGTAATTACGTTGTATTTCTGTGATATCGACCGCATCACAAAGAAAAGAGCACTTGTTTTCAGGCCTTTTACTGCTTTATTTCCCCGCAAAAATTGTGCTCGTTTTCCACGAATAATCCATACATATTTCCATCAATGCAAGTTTTGGGATTCACTTTACAATTGCATGTCGTGTTTTTCATTTTTTATTTTGTAATCTGGATTGAGGAACGCGGATTTTTGTTTTTATACAAAAAGAGCTGATTGTATCGATTATTTACGTGTTTGCAATGGGTAGAATGCTATTGTATACAACATACTAAGATTTAGTGACCGTGGCTCAATATTACATGGTGTTTTCCTCGGATCTTTCCCTTGGGGATTGATTCCGGACCGTCGCCAATAGCCTGTTATGTTGCTCCAGTGCGACGTTTATTAACTGCCTATCAACTACCTAAGAAGTAAGTTACTGATTACAACTTAAGTTTCTGAAATTGCAAATATGAGAAAGACAGATGTGTCCAATTAACTTTAGGTTTTTATACCTTTTTGTGTTGAAAATATTTCGTTAACAGATAGAGTACTCATTTACATCTGTTAACCAGTAAAATTGGCTGCTAAGGTTTATAAATATTATAGGTATAGTAAGACTGCAAGTATATAAATATTCCAAGTACATAGAGCTGCTAGGTATATACACATTCTAAATGCTAATACTAATGAATATTAATTCTGCTAAGTTGTATAAATATTCTTGATATATTAAGGCTGCTAATGTATATATGAATATTTTCTCATTTGATATTCTGATGGTCGAAAAGTACTCTAAATGGGCGGCGAGACGCTGAATACCATCTTCCATTTAAAAGACATTTTTATAAAATGTTTGTTGTATAGATAAAATACATTTATATATTTTCCCATAGCGTACTTCTAAAGATTAAAAGAAGACATCTATGTTCACTCCTTGAAAACTCATTACAGTGAATATTATACGTGCCTCTTTTTGATTACAGTTGTCAATTAACCCCCATTTTGGTACTGTACTATAAATACCTTAAATTTAGAGGGTTCATCAAGGTATAGTTATTTTAAAATATGCGTGTAGACCGGTGTGTACGGCTTAAACTAGATTTCAAAAGCAGTACTAACATCCTAGTCAAGGCCAAGATTCGAAGTAGGATTAACCATAGCGCTAACCAACTTGTTACTAAGCGTGATGTTAATTCAAATTCAAAGGCTTGTTGATTTTAGTTCAATATTTGATTGGCAGCTTAGCCATCTTCTCAATTTAAATATCTTGACCATTCTGTGAAAAATTATCTCCATCATACAAAATTTTTCAATTGCTTTCTTCACCCTGCTGGTGGTGGTTGTCTCGACAATGTATGTCGTCAATAGCAAAACTGACCAGATCTTGATGGACGAGATACCTCGTACTTAGAAAAATCTGACCTGGATCTTGATCTCGTCATCATCAAAACCGGCAATATCTTCATTCGGAATTCAATCGGCATTTTTGATGAGATATCTAGTCATTAGCAAAATTAGTTAGATTTTGATAGACGAGATATCTTGTCTACTTAGAGGGTAAATTTTGATTTTCGAACTGTAATGGGTAAAATCCCCAGCTAATTCCAAAACTTCGATTTTCGATGTAAACATATAAAGTAAATGAAGCATCTTATCTCCTGACTTTTCAGTATTATGTAGACTTATTACAAACATATAATAGCACCAATAAATATAAAAATATTTATTGTAGTATTCAATCATAATCGTAGCTATTATGTAAAACTATATAAAATTGCGGTAACTACTTTATCATGTTGTGTAAATAGTTACTTTCTCTTTCACACTGGGCAGTAATGTAGATTAATTACTGCATGTTCTTTATCGCTCTAGTAAATGTATTAATTTAATCATTTCTCGTTGATTCCAAAAAGCCTGAATTTTTAGCTAAATCCACATTGCTATGTAGACTTAAGGTAAATATTCGTTTTTATTTATAATGAAGAAACGACCATTAATTCCTCTAAATCTGAAGTTAGTGACTTTAGTTTTAAAGGCATGATTAGCATCATATTTCATTTTCATTGATAGTTGCAATGTATTACAGAGCGCCTCATCAGTAGACTAATTCTAATATTGTCAGAACAGGACCAGTGTCGAATACAGTACGATTTCCTTCTTGAGAATTTGCTAAAAGGCACGTTGATCAAATTAATGGGTCACCTCATTCTAGTTAAATTTGAGTCTCTCAGTTTCTCAACCATTGGAGTCGAGCAAGGCTTGTGGTGAAAGGGAAGTGATACTTCCATTTCCGATGTCAAAGTCATCAGTACCAGAGAACCTTCGCAAGCAGCGAATCAACACCAGTCCTCACCGTGAGAAGCAATCTTACGACAGACCTCCCCCAGTCACATCTCTACTTGTAAGTCCTCGCCGTGAGCAGTCTCCTGGTTCTACTCTTGTTAAATAATCATCTTCGGCTCCTGTTCTTTGATTTCCTGTTCCCTATTCTGTACTTGTAAGTCCTAGACTATTCCTGTTCTTCTCCGTTCAAGCTGTCCGACTCGTCGTCCTGAATTTTACGGAACAGTCGCCTACTGGGAAGAGAGGAGTTGTAATGTATTAAACTTCCTGTTTACAGATTATTATTCGTATTGCGATTGATGTATATTAGTTTTGTGATGAAATCATGATCGAGATGATGTCACTTGATGTTGTATATACAGAGTGCTTAGAAAATATCTAGTGAAATTGTAAGGGGTGGTAGAGGGGCCCCAAATAAACATTTTCTCAAAGAATGCGTGTCCAGAAATGTACAATAGATATATATGTTATATAATATAATATTATATTACATATATATTGCTTTGTTTTACGCCACCATCGAAGAACACAGCTTAAACCGGTTCGTCTACCTCGGTCCTTAATCGTAAATTAAGGCATAATAATAGTTTAGAAGATTTATGAGTTATATAGATAATTGAGATCTTAAGTTCGATGGAGAAGTAAAGAGAAAAGTTCCCATCATTCAAAATATCCCCATTTCTTCCAAACGTGTGTTTTATATTTAGTTCGTTGCTTTGCCTTCGCATGGCAAGTAATATCACAGCTCTGTTAGAACGACGCCGTTTTGGGCTCACACATCTCATAAAAGTATAATAGTAACACTTTTAACTAAATAATTAATGGTCATACCATAGCCATAGCAACCCAATCAACCGTAAATAAATTAGTACCGAATAAATCACGATACGTAAATACTTACAGCATCGTTATAGGTATAGAATATCAACATAATTCACACCTAAGTATATGATCAATCAAATTTGGAGATGTAAAATTCGTGTTATAACAGCGATCTCTTTGTAACTATAACACTATATAAAAGCACCCGAAAATGAAGAAAGTATGTCAATTGACTTTTTTTATCCTTGGATATAACGCCCAGATATTGATTTTACAATTATTGTTAAACTTAATACTATTAAAAAATTGCCAAAGCATACAAACAGATCGATATACATGAAGACATCTTTGCTGTATAAAAGATAATATGAACTTCTTTCATTACTAGAATAAAAGTCGATGCAGGTTTTATTTTTTAATACTTAACGGCGAAAAGGAAAAATATTTTGTTGTTAATGCAAGATCCAGCGAAGGGTGTAAGCATTGAATAGATATTTGACTGAAAAGAAGGCAAAGGCATTCGGTGGATTATTATTCAGCTTTCCATTTCTTCGAGTGAGTTATACGGGAGAATTTGAGGGCTTAAATTACTTCGACATCAATCTGTTTAAGACCTGATCAGTTGTTGGAAGCCCAAATCAAAATATTGTGATGCTCTTCAAGCTGTGAGGAAATATATACAGAACCTCCAAGGGAACTTCCTTAAATATTATTTTTAGATACTCGAGTGAAAGACTTTAATAATACTTTTAATTACGACGGAGTTGAGAAATTCTCTTAATAGTCTCTTAACAAGGCCCTCATTAAACTTTCTCTGTAGTGGTTTGTTCAGATTGAAGTATGCTCGAATTGAGCAGTTTCTTATGCCTTTTTCTGACGTGAAAATGATTAGAATTAAACTCGATCGCGTATTAGAAATTGCGATGGTGTGCCTTTCCCGGGCGATTGAAGTTTATTGAATAAGTCGAATAACATAATTATTGTATATTTGGGACGCAATTATGCATTACCTTGCTTAAATATTTGAGATAAGGTTACCAATTTTAAATTAAAATATTTTTAGCATTATTTTGAGTTGGAAGGCTTTTCCAATACGATTTAAGTTTCCAAATTTATTAAATAGGTCGAATAATATAATCATTTATGCATTACCTTTTTTTATTGAACAAAAGCAAACTCCTCGTGCACCACAGAAGTACAACACGGGGCTTACAGAAGTAAGTTGATTTAACAAAGAAACAATGGAAAACAATTTAACTAAAATTACAAGATTTTATGAACTTGACAAATGAGTAGAAAAGCAGATTAGATTTTACAAAAACATTGAGTTTCACTGGCCATGTTTTACCTAATTTTCTCAAATCATTTTTCAGGCACATTCTTGATGTTTTAAACGCAGGACAACTAAAAAGCAAATGCTCTACATCTTGTGGCTGCTTTTTAAAACACTCGCACAAATCATTAGTCCGAAGATGAAACCTATATAGATATTTAGCAAAATTTCCATGGCCAGATAAAAATTGTGTAATTTGGAAGTTTGTGAAGAAAAATAATTCTGACTTCAATCTATGCTTAATAGTAGGAAAAAAATTTTTGGTGTGGCCATCTTTCTCAGACCAGACATACTCTTCGTTCCACTTAACAACAAGCTTGTCATAATATGAGCCTTTCAATTAAACTTAGGAATGTTACAATTTACATCAATTGCTAAATTCAAAGCGTCTTTGGTTAAAAAATCAGCTCTTTCATTCCCGTAAATTCCACAGTGTCCACGCACATAGGTAAAAAAAATCTCAGTTCCTCTATTTTTAAGAGAACTAATTGTTAAAAGCGTTTCAACAACCAATTTTTCTGTGCTTGCAACATTCTTCAGTAAATGTAAAGAGGAAAGAGAATCGCTACAAATAAGGTACTTTGAACAAAAATTTCCATTTTCTTTAAACCACTTAACTGCGAGATTAATACAAAGCAATTTTGCATTACCTTTAGAATACTCGAATGGAGCAGTTTCTTATGCCTTTTTCCGACGTGAAAAGGATTAGAATTAAACTCGATCTCGTATTAGAAATTGCGATGAATAGGTCGAATAACATAATTATTGTATAGTGTGGACTCAATTCTGCATTGCCTTGCTTAAATATTTGAGATATGGCTGTAAATTTCCAATTTAAAGATTTTGGCATTAATGTTAGTTGGAAGGCATTTACAAGACCTAAATAGGTCGAATAATATAATCATTTCTGTATTACCCTTAGAATATGCGAACTGTGCAATTTCTTATGCTTTTTCCAACGTGAAAATAATTAGATTTAAACTCCATCGTGTATTAGAAACCATATGGACGACCAAGGGAAACCGATTGAAGTTTTCAAATTTATTGAATAAATCGAATAATATAATTATTGAATTTTATGCACCACTTAGCATGCTTGACTGGTTGTTTGGATTGAGTTTTTTATGGCGCAAGGGCCATATTTGACCATGCTGTGCCAAACAAGAGATAGACAATGTTAAGTATGGGACATACACACACAAGGAAAGTCTTAATGACACAGAAGAGATAAATACACCAAGTAAATTACAGGAATGGAAATTGCGCAGCCCAAAATTCGAAGGCTTAACATGCTCGAATTGAGAAGTTTCTTTTCACTTTTCCTACGTGAAAATTATTAGAATTAAACTCAATCGTATATTAGGAATCACAATAGTATGCCTTTTCAAGTTGATTGAAGAGTTTCCCTGTTTCTTGAATAGATCGAATATATAATCATTGAATTTTTTGCCCTAAATTATACAAATTCTTGCTTAATTCTTAATTTTTGCGTTTGAAATAATCTCCGAAAAAATAAGTTCATAGAACTTTTTGAACATTTAAATGGCAATCGTTACCTAAATGTACAGATATGGATAATTACAATTTTGATAAAAAAAAGTACATGCATAAGAGTTCAATTTTGATTAAAAACAGTAAATCCATAAAAATACAATTTGATAAAAAAAATAGTAAATGCATAAAAATACAATTTATGATAGATTTTAAGTCTTTTTAGCCAGACGTTGGAAACCAAAACTCTGGCGATCCTATTTAAATCAAAAAGAAAACATGCGTCTCTATACGTCAAAAGTACTGGATCCATTACACTGCTGGACAATCGAGGATTGGCAAGGCACTGACTCTAGAGACCTACATAAATAATCACCGAAGAAGTTTGTTGCAGACTTTCTTTTACAATTAAATGATAATCGTTATCAAAATTTACGCAATCAAGAAATACCATTTTAAATAAATGGCATTTAATAAATTATGTTTAGTAGTAAACAACAGATATGGAGAGTAAACTACTGTTTATAATAGATTTTCATATTTGCTAGCTAGAGATTGGAAAACAAAAATGCGGGCGGTAGCATTTCAATCAAAACGACGCATGGAAATCCGTCTCTTAATACGTCAAAAGCGCTGGACCTATTATATGCCTGACAGTAGAGTATTCATAACAAACTAACGCTCGAAAACTACACAAATATCCACAAAATAAGTTTTCACTCAAAACGACGCATTAAAATTCGACTATTTAGACTTCAAAAGTGCTTTACCCTATTATAGGCCTGACAATCGAGGATTCGTAATAAACTGTCTCTCAAAAAATACATAAATAACCCCCAAAAGATACGTTGACAATCAAAACGACGAATGTGAATCCGTCTCTATGCTTGCAAAACACTATACCTTTACCGGAGTAAAAAACTTAACCCAAGTGGTTTGACGAGATATCTTGCCCATTAAGATCTGGCCAATTTTGCTAATGAGTAGATATCTCATCATTAAGATATTGTCAATTTTTGATGATGACAAATCAAGATCGGGTCAGTTTTCTTTGAATGTCGAGATATCTCGTCTATCGAGATCTGGTCAGTTTTGCTAATGACGAGATACCTCATCGAGACAACCACCAGGAGGGTTAATAAACAGCAAAGTTTTCAACTTCTAGTTCGGGATGAAGTGACCTGGATGTGAGAAAACAATAGAAAACGTAAGTCGAGAGTTATCGAACCGATGAGTAGAAATAAAACGATAACAATAACAGAACTATGGAACCATGCATATTTTATTTTATATTTTTCTAAATACAACCTTTCGTATACCATATGTTTTATGTAATCATACCTTTAAAATTTGAAGTCCTGCCTATTAATTTTTAATCCTCCAAGTGGTTTCAACGAGATATCTTGTCCATCAAGATCTGTAGAATTTTGCTAATTACGAGCCATTTTTGGATGGTAACGAGATTAAGATCAGGTGAGTTTTCTTCGAATGACGAGATATCTCGTCTATCAAGATCTGGTCAATTTTGCTAATGACGATCTGTTTCGTTTAATTTTGAGTTTTCAACCTTTGAAAATAGTGGTGCATGTCAGTGTATTATGCGTTGACAATCGAATATCCGCAAGAAAATGCCGCTCGAAAATTACGTAAATAATCACCGAAAAATAAATGCGTTTTAAAACTTTTACAAATTGAATGGTAAATGTTATCGAAATTTACACAACGCACGGTAACGTCATGATTCCAAAATTTGAATGTTCACCAACTTTCCACTGAATATCCTCGGATATGCAAGTAGCCACATGCTGTTCCGTTTAATTTTTACATTCCAACCTTTAAAAATGAAGGCGTTCCTTATTGTTCCATTGAATATCTGCAATAGATTGTCTCTCGAAAACTACATAAATAATCACCCCAAAATAACTGCGTTTTAGAACATTTACAAATTGAATGGTAATCGTTACCAAAATTTGAACAACGCACGGTAACGTCATGATTCCGCAATTTGAATGTTTAACAACTTTCTACTGAATATTATTTGATATGCAAATAGCCACATGCTGTTCCGTTTAATTTTCAGATTCCAACCTTTAAAAATGATGGCGTACCTTATGATTCCATTTAATATCCACAATAGACTGTCTCTCAAAAACTACATAAATAATCACGGAAAAAATAAGTGCTTTTTATAACTTTTACAAATTGAATGGTAATCGTTATCGAAATTTACACAGCGCGTGGTAAAAAATGAAATACCAATACAAAGCCAAAACCATGTTTTTCTGTAATTCCATTTTTTCCCCGGTTTCCCTTCCTCAGTACAAAGGATCTGAAACGCAAGCACGGTAATAAAAGCTCAAATAAAATTTCTCTTTCCGTACTGGAAGCTCTCCGAATCTACTTTTTCGGCACTTGGGAATTAGAAAAAACTGCCAAGAACGAGGAAAGATTAAGTTCGCGGCAGTTTCAGAGGAACGCCAGTTTTGCAACCACGTGCGCACTAAAGAATGTGTTCTTTATAAGGAATGTAAATTGAATAAAATTTAAACTAAATTAGCTAAATTATAGAATTTTTCCTCAAAAAACAAAACGAGAGAGAGGGGTTGAAAAAATGAACTCTATTAAAGTTCTGATAGAAGCTGCTGTATATTTAAGATCGTTAACTGAATGTCTAAAAAGTACAAAACCGGAGAAAAAATAGCTAACCGATACAAAGCTCATCATTTTTAATGAAATCTGTTGGTAATTAGTCTTCTCGTTAGGAGATTTAAATTATTTTTACTATTAGTAGACGGCTCTTCTGTAAGCTGCTTCCATTATTTTTTACCCCATCTAAAAAAATTCTTGTTCATTAGTCCAATTGCTTTCTGAAGACTTTTTTTTGCCATTTTAATCACAAAACTAATGTAATGCCTAAATTAAGGTTTGCAGTTTTTATTTTAAATTATACGTACAGCTTGCTCAAAGCCATGCGAACAATTTACACGTTGAATTCAAAAATTGTTTCGTATTCATTAAGCAATATTTCGAGGACTCAATTTATCTACAAAGTGTGCAATCAAATAAAACGACTACTAAAGGTAGAAGTAAGCTAAGGCGTGTAGTGTGAACGTGTCGACGGTAGTAAAATATTTAATTTCATATCGATGTGTATGGAAATTTTGTTTTCACAGGACTCGCTTTGATCACCCAAAAAATAATATTGAATTTAGAAAGAATTTTCTCGTCAGATTTTATAAACAGAAATGTTTTTTAATTTTTTTCTCATTGACTCAAAAAGATTTAAATCGAGACTCAATTGTATTATATCAAGTTGTTTGTTTTTTACACACGGCTAATCTCAAAGTTATTCTGAAATCCCCATATACCCCCTAGTGGCATCCCCATATACATAACAATGCCATAGCAGACTTTTCAAACTCTTTTAGTCTACGGCGAGCTTTTTAACTAAACGCAAATCGATATACCTTATTTTCATAACAATTACATTGAATTATGATAAACATTCAAATTATTTGTAATTTAAGTAATTATATCCATTTTAACTATAAAGAAATTGTAAAAACTTTTCAATTAATGTTCTAACAAAAAGAGAGAAATCTATTTTAAAAGGCAATATATCTTCTTAAAGAAGCGATGGTCGGTGGTAGCCCGATTGGAAGAGTAGTGGATTAGCAATCGAAGATTAATTATAGTTCAAGTAAAACTGATTTTTTAATGTATATTTCATGTGTATTGGAATAAGGAACACTAAAACATTTTGTTGCAACTGCAAAATCAAATATAATTATCTAAAAATTAATGAACGATTCAAAATATTGACTTTTAGATTAGCCATGTATGTTACGCAAAAACTTCATAAACTGAAATTTGAAGCTTTTTGATTTGTATGTTCCAAGAACGAGTTATTAAGAATTATTTTTCGCAATAATTAGCACAAATTCCATTAAATAACAACTTTATACACTTTAGCATAAACTATTTATTTTAAAATGATTTTTTTAACAATATTGCTGTTTTAATTTAGTCACATGGTACTTTTTTGAGAAAATGACGCAACTCAAAATGAAGATTTTATTATTTGTAAATTAACAAATGTTCTTTTTTTAACTCTAACGCACCAATGAGATCAATCAGTAAGTATGCGGTATATATTCTCGAGAAAAGTAACACAGATCAAAATGAAGATTTTTTATTCTTAAATGAACAAACGTTCATATTTTAGCTCGAACACCAATAAAACAACTCATTAAACATGCTACAAAATTTTAATAAAGATTGAACGAATTCTGCAAAATTGTAATTGAGAAATAAATTTTGGTTACAGATTTTCAATCTTTTGGCTATCCTGTAAACTTTAGGTTTGAGTCACTGTATAATATTAAAAGTAAAAAAAACATAAGAAAAAATAAAAGTAGACTGACTTTATATATTAAAGGAATGTTTTGTGTTTTTGTTCTCATAACTTTGTAGCTTTATAACTTTAAAATGTAAACAAAGAAAAAAATCAATTAGTAAATGTGCTACAAAATTGTAATAAAGAATGATCAAAATTCTCTAAATTTCAAATTGAGAAATTAATTTTGGTCATATTTTCAAACTTTTGGGTCTTGTAAAATTTAGTATCAAGTTATGTCACCACTTGTTAAAATTAAACAAAACTTGGTGAAAATGTAAAAGTCAATTAACTTTTTAAACAAAACCTGATTAAGTACCGATCAATTTTCATGCCTAATAGCAAGATGTGATGCATGCCTTAAATAATTCAATACGTCTAATCATTTTTACATAAACCTTTCGTCCTTCACTGAAGTTCTTAAGTTTAGTGAAAGTATGGCCATGAAAAAACCATGAAATCAGTAAAATATGTTTCAACAAACAAAAAGAAAAAATGAAAGAATTATGAGCAAAAATGCAACGGAAATCCCTTACATTTAAATTTCACTTAAACCTTTCGACCTTTACTGAAGTTCTTACGTTTAGTGAAAGTATGACCATGCGAAACCATGCAATTCGTAAAATATGTTTCAACAAAGGAAACCAAATAAAAAAATTAATCAACACACGCATTTTTGATAAAAAACATTATTCTTGTTTTCAAACTTTATTTCAGCAAAATACATTTACGAGCAAAAATTCAACGGAAATCCCTTACATTCGCATTTACGAATAGAACCGACAACTTATAAAATATTTCCGATTTAGAAATACTATTAAATAATAAATTTTAAGCCGATTAGATCGTCTAGAAAGAAGTAACATAACCGAAACTTGCATTAACTTAACGAGATAGAGTCACCATCCATACAGATTATAATCATAATTTAAAATTAGAAATAGCAGAAACAAATCGATCGCTTTAAGTGTATTTTCCTCAGTTATGTCCTTGTTATCGGATTGGAATGAAAGATTGGAAGGAATGGGCTACATAATCTTGGTGTTGCGTTACCAGACGCAAGACACGTAACACCAAATTGGGTATGATAATGAAAACTCCATTATGATCTGTGAGTTGTTGGTGTAAGAGGATGCCAGGATCAAACGAACGGAAACTGGGAATCTTCTTTTCTTTTGATTTCTTTCTCATCTTAACTCATGTCTCTTGGGGCAATTTCAACAAGTGAGTCTTGTCAAAAAATATATCAGCCAATTTTTCCTTTCTCTCTTTTTGCCATTTCTGAGGCTAAGAGCTTAATGGAATTTACGGCATGTCTGTATTTGGAACAAGATAAGGCGAAATAATTTGATACCGGCTGCTTCTGTTGTTTCGTCTCTGATGATAGAGTCCTTGGCTCGCTTGTGTGCGTGATTCTGTTTAGAAATGGGAATTGGGGAGCCGATGGGTTTGGAGAGAAGAAAATAGAGATTTTTGAGATAGCTATCTCATTATAGGAAATAGGGATTAATAGCTATGGATAAAGGCTATCCATTGCGATTATATCGATGTAGTACTTGATACCTTTAAATGATTTGTTTAGTTAAGAAAATAAATATTTTTGAGTAGATCTCATTACTAAATATATCGATCAGTAGCATGAATTTGGTTACATCGAATTATTAGTACTTGATGCGTTTAAAGGATTTGTTAACGAAGTGACAAAGTTGACAAAGAAAATATTTTTGAGATAGGTCCCATTAATAGGAAATGAGATAGCTATGAATATAAAATATAGCAATTGTAGTTATGCTGGTGTACGTGATTCTGTTTAGAAATATGGGAATTGGGGAGCCAATGGGTTTGGAGAGAAGAAAATAAAGATTTTGAGGTAGTTACCTCATTATAGGAAATAGAGATACATAGTTATGGATAAAGGCTATCCACTGCAATTATATCGACGTAGTACTTGATACGGATTTGTTTAATTTTGACAAAGAAAAGTTTTTAGAGACTTACTTACATTTACTAGAGAGATTTTCAGTTACAGACCGACATTAAGTCAAGTCTCATTGAGATAACTATGGAGAAGTTACTCACCAAATTTATTTTTACTCCTGTTACTTGTTAATGAAATGACACATCCTGTTAAGGATCCCTTTATAACTTACCCCATACATTTTAGACAGCTTCTATCACTAAATTTCCTGTCAGAATAATTCAAAATGCTTCACTCCAAGATCTTTTGGTGACAAGTGTTTGTAAACTTGTATCCGCCAGGTGTTTACGTACTTATTTACATGCATATATTTGCGCATGGTTCGACGCCATTCCACCAATGGGAAGTTGATGTTCGACCCACCAAAACTGTTGATTAGTTAATTACTCTCTACATATAAGTAACTATTGACGATGGAGTTACTGGAAATTTGAAAACGTTTGGTCTTTCTGCAAGAGGCAAAAGCACCTTAACATGTACCACCTCGTAAAGCCGAAATGTGAGTACCCTCAAAATAGCAATTATGATAATTGGTAATTAATTAAGGTCCCACTGGAGCAACACAACGGGCTATTGGCGACAATCTGGGATCACTTCCTAAGGGAAAAATCCTAGGACAACTTCAAGTAATTTTGAACCACTGTCAGTTGACGAGGCAAACGCCTGAGCTGGCACCCACTCTCTAAACTTCTACACCACGCCAACGTGAGGACATTTGAGGTCACGACACAGTTAACGTGCATCAGCCCCGTGTATACGACGGTCTTTGGTTGGACCGAGTTTCGAACTCGTAACCCTCCGATTGCTCTTCAATCCGTTACTCTTCCAACCTGACTACCGCCGTAGGAGTTATGTACGGTCGTAAGTGGTATTATAATATATGCATTATGGATGTCTATTAATTATATGATATGAAAAACAATTATACATAATGATATATGCATGCACACATCCAAGAAAAGTAAAAAATACATTTATTTGATTATATATAATTTAATAAATTATATTTGTTCACTTTTTCCAAGATATGTGCATATATCATTATATATTGTTTTCTTTGTATCATAATCAATACCGCATACATTATAATGCCACTACCTCACAGGACACATATTTTTGTTTGCCATGTTCCGCTTTGTATATCCATATCGTTTTGAGGTAGTGATTTAGTTTTAAACTCACACTAATCTGGATGCAAAATAAATTTACCAGATAGATATTCGAAATTACAGGCCTTCGTTAAGTCCGTTCGAGTTTAGAGACCCTCCCATTAACCTCCACAATGGCGAGTTCTTATCCTCGCGATAAAAAACTCCGCTTGGTATCGTAATCCAATTACGCTCGTAATTGAACTAGAAGATCTGCAGATAACTTTATTATATGAGCTCTTTTAGCTCGCAACTGACCTCCACAGGTTGACTGTTAATTATTAAATTTGCATTCTTGATGCAATAAAATGTCATGAATAATGGGGAAAATAAAAAGAAATTCCGTTAAAAGTCATTTCTAAAATATTTCTGATCGCTAGTGAAGGAAAGTTTTTAAGAGGAAAAGAGAAGTAAAAAGGCGATCCCCACGTCATCCTAAAGATAATGAAAGCATTCAAAATGGATCTAGGATCTATTTGGTTGGTTTGCTGTCCTGCGGTCATGTTAGTCTACACGATGGTTAACTGTACATTATTTGCAGCTTAACCCTCCAAGTGTTTCTACGAGATATCTCGTTTAAGATCTGATCAATTTTGCTAAGGACGAGATATCTCGTCGAGATAACATTGTCCTATAACTTCAAGAGGAATGAAGATCCAAGTAGGAGAAATAAATTGTTCCTTGCTCAGAACTGCTGACAGCTTGGAACAGGTTTTTGCACCAGAGGCTGGACACTACAGGGTACTTTTCGAACCGAAGATAAAACATCAGGAGGATTAAAGGGATTCCTAACCACTACGAACATTCATACGGAAAACTGAATTAGAACACGAAGTCTGTTAACCCTATTAGGGGTTCACATGCATAATTCCACCTTACAACCTGCATGATTTCGAACCAATTTCGAACTTCTTGACCAATAGGATCTTTTCCAGCGGATTATATTATAAGGAAATAATCAATATAATTTTCCCCAAGGATTCTATTTAAAAGAAAGGAGCAATAGAATCTCTCTAAAGAATTATAATCTAAGGAAAGGACACCAATAGAATAGTTCCAAAGAAAGATTCTATTCTAAGGCAAGGACAAATATAATATTTCTTAAGGTTTCTAAATGCTATAATCTAGAAAAAAGAGCACACTCAATTGTCAGGTGGGTGAAGGATAATGGTTGCTAAAATACCAGAAACTAGGAAAAGAGCACCCTCAATCGCTAGTTGCTTGAAGGATAATTGTTGTTAAATTATAGAAACTCTAGAAGAATGATCCTGCTCAATTGCCAATTGGTTGAAGGATAATGTTTGTTAAAATTCGAGAAACACTAGAAAAAGAGCATGCTTAATCGACAATCGGTTGAAGGACAACGATTGTCAAAATGGCTAGAAACTTGAAAAAGGACACTCTCATTCGCCAGTTGTTTGAAGGATGACGGTTGATAAATTCTAGAAACTCTAGAAGAAGGATCCATCCTGCTCAATCGCCAATTGGTTGAAGGATAATGGTTGTCAAAAATGCTAGAAACTCTAGAAAACGAGCACGCTCAATCGACAGTTGGTTGAAGAACAACGATTGTTAAAATGCTAGAAACTAGAAAAAGAACACTCTCTATCGCCAATTGTTTGAAGGATAGCAGTTGTTAAAATGCCATAAACTGTAAAAAAAGATCACGCTCATTCGACAATTGATTGTAGGATTATACTGTTATATAGTTTTGTAATGTATTGAATGCTAAATGGAGAGGATTTTTCAGTGTAAACAAACAAATCGCTGGTAGTCTAAATTTGAATTTCCGATCATCCAATGCTTTCGCTCGATGGATGAAACAGTTATTTTTAAATGTAGCCAAGTGACGTCACTTCTACAATATCTACAGGAAATATGTTCTTTCACAGAAACACTAGCGCCATCTACATTAATTCGATAAGTCCAAACTTGGAGATACTCCCTTTCTGAGAGAAGCACAGCAGATCTAACTGCATCTCAATCGATAACCTGCATTTCAAAAATAAATTCAAACAGCTAAAAGATCCCTAACCTTTCTCTGAAATTTTATAAACTTCACAAGAAATCAGGATGAAACAATCCGGGCTCAATTAATCGAAACAATTTATTTCCTCCAATTTTTCTCTCCATTTCATTAGAAACACTCAAACACAATAGAAACAACGGCAAGGCTCCTGCAACCATTGACTCTCCAAAAACGGGAACCAAAAAAGCAGGTCCCTTTAAGTCCGGAATCCTTGATTAGTTCTATTCAATTAAAAAACGCAAAGTTTAATAAGAGAAGAAAATAAGCGAATGCTAGTAGCCTCCGAAGAGCAATACCAGTCGAAATTATGAAAACATAATTACGAAAAAAATATATCACTTTAAATGAGTCATTCCTGTTATTTTTTCAATCCAATTCGCTGGAATGTTTGATAGGATCAGTCCCAAGGGAGTTGCTTGGAGTTTCTGTGAAGCCGAATTTGGAGCGTGTTTCCATAATTACTTAGCGTATATTTTTGAAAAGCTGCCACGCATGGATGGTCGTAAATGGATCTGCAACCCTTTCACACATTAAACTAGACACCTATTTATTAGTTTATGAATTTTTATGTTGGTGTGGCATCGATTTCTTTCACTCTTCTCTTTACATTACGCTTAAGGATTCTCGGGGAATATTTTTACATTACGGAAGGGAAACAGTGGCAATAGGGGTGACTTAAAAGGGAAACCATGCATGAATTATGTTGAAAAGAAGACTTAGAGTCAACATAATGGTATTAAAAAGAAACTAATTTATTGGTATCTTCCCTGGGAATTTTTAAATTGATATCCAGCGGTATTCAGGTTGGAAGACGGGGGGATGATTTCAAACAGGACATATTTCAAAGAGATGTCGTTTTGGCAAGAAAAATAAACTCGACAGAAAGAAGTCTTTTAAAATTTTATAATCATGATAAATTAGTCTGCATAGAAGCTACCAAAATGAAGATAACAAAATAAAGATCGAAAGGAAAATAAGATGAGAAAAATAATCTATAGCTATTTTGTGGAACAGAACGCCCACCATCATCAGGACCAAAATAAGCGAGAAAACTCGATTTAAACCCTCTGAGGGGTTGACATGCATAATTGTACCTTGCATCCTGCAGTCATCCCTGCATGACTTCTAGCCAGCTTTGATCTTGTCCATTAGAATCTTAATAAAGTATTTTATTCTGTGGAAAGGAGCAATATAGTCTTTTTAAAGAATTCTATTCCAAGCAAATGACCAACAGAATATTTCTAAAGGATTCACTTCCAAGGAAAGAGGGGTAGAATAATTTTAAAGGATTCTATTCTAGGGAAACGACCTAAAGAATCTTTCCAGAGGATTTTGTTCTAAGGAAAGGACCAATACAATCCTTCCGAAAGATTCATTTCCAAGGAAAGGAGCAATAGAACCTTTTCAATGGATTCTATTCTCAGGAATGTTTTGTTCTACATAAATAGCTGTTCACCACGACACACCTTCGTGGTGGTTGTCTCACTTAGATATCTCACCATTAGAAAAACCTGACCAGATCTTGATCTCCTCATTATAAAATAATCGGCAATATCTTAACGACGATATATCTCGTCATTAGAAAAGAACTGACCAGACGAAACATTAGCAATATCTTGATGACGAGATATCTCGTTATTAGCAAAATTGTTCATATCTTGATGGACGAGATACCTCGTTGAAACCACTTGAAGGGTTGATACGATTACACAATTTATCCGATCAAATGATAATCGGCATTTTATCATCCTATTTTCATTTTATTTGTCATTTTATGAAGTCTTGTGGACATAGGATACTAGATTTTTTATCTTTTACTCAAGTCATGATAAATATCTTAAATTATTCAAAAAAGTTTTCAAGCGAAATCGCCAGTTTATCCCAGAGCGTTAAAAAGGCTGTCAAGCACTTTTTTGAAGAATCTAGTAAAACGCCACGACAGATAGTCGCAGCGTGGTTGTATCGACGAGGTACCTCGTCTTCAATAAAACTGACCAGATGTCTTGATATACGAGAATCTCGTCATTAGAAAAACCTGACAAGATCTTGATTTCGCCATTATAGAATAATCGGCAATATTTTAATGGTGATATATCTTGCCATTAGCCAAATTGGTCATCGTGATGGACGAGATACCTAGTCTAAACCACTCGAAGGTTTAACATGATTACACAATTTATCCGATCAAATAATATTTGAATTTCCAATTTGAGATGCAGGATAAATTTATACGGTAGAGATAATGTACTGGTTCAGCTTCATAATGGAAGTGCATCAGTTTCCACACGAAAGGAAATTGGCAGTGTATCCCATAATGTTCAAAATAGAGTCAAGCACTTTTTCTGACACATTTACTAAAACGCCACGACAGATAGTCGCAACAGCACTTTATTAACCCTCCTGGTGGTTGTCTCGACGAAGTATCTCTTCACACCAACAAAAGTGATCTGATTGACGGGATATCTCGTCATTCAGAAAACTGACCAGATCTTGATCTCGCCATCGTAAAAATTCGGCAGTATCTTAATAACGAGGTATCTCGTCATAAGCAAAACTGACCAGATCTTGATGAACGAAATACCTCTTTGAAACCACTTGAAGGGTTAATAGGATCAAATAATTTAATAATATTCGAGTTTCCAATTTGGGATGCAGAATAAATTAATATTGGAAGGGAGATATTGCATCGACTCAGCTTTATAATGGATGTGCATCAGTTTTCACGCCAAACGAATTTGACAGTATATCCCATAACGTTAAAAATGCAGTCAAGCACTTTTTCTGACACATTTTCTAAAACGCCACGACAGATAGTCGCAACAGCTACTTTATTAACCCTCCTGGTGGTTGTCTCGACGAAGTATCTCTTCACACCAACAAAAGTGATCTGATTGACGGGATATCTCGTCATTCAGAAAACTGACCAGATCTTGATCTCGCCATCGTAAAAATTCGGCAGTATCTTAATAACGAGGTATCTCGTCATCAGCAAAACTGACCAGATCTTGATGAACGAAATACCTCTTTGAAACCACTTGAAGGGTTAATAGGATCAAATAATTTAATAATATTCGAGTTTCCAATTTGGGATGCAGAATAAATTAATATTGGAAGGGAGATATTGCATCGACTCAGCTTTATAATGGATGTGCATCAGTTTTCACGCCAAACGAATTTGACAGTATATCCCATAACGTTAAAAATGCAGTCAAGCACTTTTTCTGACACATTTTCTAAAACGCCACGACAGATAGTCGCAACAGCTACTTTATTAACCCTCCTGGTGGTTGTCTCGACGAAGTATCTCTTCACACCAACAAAAGTGATCTGATTGACGGGATATCTCGTCATTCAGAAAACTGACCAGATCTTGATCTCGCCATCGTAAAAATTCGGCAGTATCTTAATAACGAGGTATCTCGTCATCAGCAAAACTGACCAGATCTTGATGAACGAAATACCTCTTTGAAACCACTTGAAGGGTTAATAGGATCAAATAATTTAATAATATTCGAGTTTCCAATTTGGGATGCAGAATAAATTAATATTGGAAGGGAGATATTGCATCGACTCAGCTTTATAATGGATGTGCATCAGTTTTCACGCCAAACGAATTTGACAGTATATCCCATAACGTTAAAAATGCAGTCAAGCACTTTTTCTGACACATTTTCTAAAACACCACGACAGATAGTCGCAACAGCTACTTTATTAACCCTCCTGGTGGTTGTCTCGACGAAGTATCTCTTCACACCAACAAAACTGATCTGATTGACGGGATATCTCGTCATTCAGAAAACTGACCAGATCTTGATCTCGCCATCGTAAAAATTCGGGAGTATCTTAATAACGAGGAATCTCGTCATCAGCAAAACTGATCAGATCTTGATGAACGAGATACCTCTTTGAAACCACTTGAAGGGTTAATAGGATCAAATAATTTAATAATATTCGAGTTTCCAATTTGGGATGCAGAACAAATTAATATTGGAAGGGAGATATTGCATCGACTCAGCTTTATAATGGTTGTGCATCAGTTTTTACGCCAAACGAATTTGACAGTATATCCCATAACGTTAAAAATGCAGTCAAGTACTTTTTCTGACGCATTTAGTAAAACGCCCCGGCAGATAGTCGGAACCAGTTATTTCGTTAACCCTCCTGGTGGTTGTCTCGACGAGGTATCTCGTCATCACCAAAACTGACCGGATGTCTTTACTGACGAAATATCTCTATTCAAAAAACTGACCAGATCTTGATCTCGCCATCCTAAAAAGTCAGCAGTAGCTTAATGACGAGATATCTCGTCATCAGCAAAATTAATCAGATCTTGATGAGCGAGATACCACGTCGAAACCACTTGAAGGGTTAATACGAATACACAATGTATTCGATCAAATAATATTTGAGTTCCAATTTGAGAGGCAGGATAAATTTATATTGGAAGGGCCAGATCTTGATGTGCATCAATTGAGCTCTATAATGGCTGTGCACCAGTTTTCACACCAAACGAAATTGACAGTATATCCCATAACGTTGAAAATGCAGTCAAGCATTTTTTCAGTTTTTCGGACGCATTAATTGAGTTAAACGGTGCGTCGGACAGTCGCAGCCAGCTATCTTTCATGGCGAAGTAAAAAACGCCGTGTTCCGGACTATGGAGTAAGGAAATGAAAGATTCATGAAAGATGTGTTCTCTCTTCAACAGCCGTCTTGTTAGACGAAGAAAACAAGATAAAACGCTTTAAGAAATGGAAGTCACATCAAGGAGACAGGCTTCCTGTTCAGTGTGCTGCAAAGTTCAATCTGCTTAAACTATGTTTTAAAAAAGTGTAGTCTGTAGTGCCCTTGTTTATATTCTGAAGTCAGCAGAAAATACTTAAAATTGTTTAGCTGTTGTCTGGATGTAGAGCATGAATAACGGAATTTTTCAGTGGTAAATTTGCATGGAATAAAGAAAAGAATTTTCATGAAAACTGCTTTCCTACAAAGCTTTAAAAATATCCTAAATTTCAAATTATGTGACTTTTATTTTATATTTTTCTAAGTGCACACTTTTGTTGTGGATCATATCTTTTATATACTAACCAAAAATATTTTAACTTTTAAACTATGGAGTCATGCTTTTTATTTATATTTTTCTAACTGCACTCTTTTGTGTATCATATTTTTTGTGTAATCTTACCTTTAAAATTTGAAGTCCTACCTATTAATTTCAAATTACGTGGTTCAAAATTACGTGATTTTGTTCTCGTATCTTTCCCTTTGGGATTGATCCCGGACCGTCACCAATAGCCCGTTGCGTTTCTCCAGTGTGACGTTAATTAAAATACCAACCAATTAATTTTTAACCCTCCATGTAGTTTTGACGAGATATTTCGTCCATCAAGATCTGACGACTTTTGCTAATTACGAGATATCTCGTCATCAAAGTATTGCCGATTTTTATGATGACGAGATGAAGATCTGGTCAGTTTTTCTAATTACGAGATATCTTATCCCTCAAGATCTGGTCAATTTGCTAATGACAAAGACACCTTGATGAGACAACCACCAGGAGGGTTAATTGAAAATTGTAAGAAAGTAACACTTTAAATAAATTTAGTTAAAACAATAATTCATTTCATGATCCGCTTATTTTCTAGTGTTCAGTAATAAAGATTTTTACTGTGTACTAGTAGAAATTATCCTGCGTCACTCGGGTTGAATTGGTTAACTAACTTCCACTTTCGATAATAAATTGTAATTCCTATTCATAACATGTAACAACTACCACACTCTAATAAAGGTACACAATTGTTAAATATACAATTTCACAAATGTAAATAAATGTCATATTTGTAACATTTTACATTTTTGTAGAATTTAAATTTTTAGTAAGAAAGAAGTCTCTAGAGTAGACCAATGTTACCCAGAATGCATAGAATAGTTCAGAGTATGCATATAAACGCCTTGTATGTCATTTAAAAACAAAAACGTCTCACGAAATTATCATATACAATGATTAAAAATTTTTTTAAAACTAATTAACCCACTTATCTTAATAAAAGTTATTAAACGAACATGCTTATCACATAAAAAACATCAAATTGAAATCCAGAAATACATCTTAAAAACAGATTTTAAAAAAGCTTCGAAAGAAAAGTAATGAATGTATCTGTTTTTTCACTACAAAATAGATTCTTGGAATGTAACAGACACAAATTTTAAAAAAAGCAAACGATTTAAAAAATACCAAGGTTGCCATATTAGCTACCAGTCTTATTTTAAAAGGTCTTGTTCTGTATATTTTATTTATAATATTTTATTCTTTTTATAGTCTGTCCCAAATATTCAGAATATTTTTATATTTCGTAAAGAAAAAGTGAGGATCAAAATAAAGTATTAGAATATAAATACCGTAGTAATAGTTTTGGGAAAAATAATTGATTTTTCAGAAGCACTAGTAAAACAATCCAATCGCAATACTCAATATACCTTCCAGCTATTCCAAAACTATCTTTGATTTAAATATAGTTACTCAGATGTTTTAGCATGAAACTTGCCTATATATGTAAGCAAAGAATGTGAAATAACGTATTCACTAAACTAAAATACAGGTATAAAATTTAGAACATTGCATTAAAATATGTTGACTAAATTTTATGTGATACACTGCTGGCCACCGTAAATGCAACACCCTGAAGGAAGCATGCAAATAATATGAAATTTACAACATGCATTAGCGGAGGTGAGATATACAAATGATTAGAATTTCAGCGCAGACGCACATCACGCGCGCCTGTGGCGCCACTTCAAAGCGCTATTTAAGGCTTGGAGAATTCGACGATTTCAAGTACGGCAATTGTGTTTTTCTTGTGGTTTTTTCAAAAAAACGATCAATTATGCCTCGTAGAAAACAGCGATCATCTTTTGATCAAGTATCCGAGTTCGACAGAGGAAGGATAGTGGCCTACCGAGATTGTGGATTATCTTTCAGGGAAATCGGTAGTCGTGTTGGACGAAACCAAACAACTGTAATGCGGATATGTGATCGTTGGATGCAGGAGGGTACGACGGACCGACGTGTTCGATCGCATCCACCTCAGTGCACCACTTCACGTGATGACAGGCATATTGTGCGTATGGCAGTGACGGATCGCTCAGCCACATCACGAACCATAGCACAGCACATTCAGTCTGTACCGCATCATCCAGTGTCTGCGCGTACCATTCGACGCCGTTTACAGCAGAGTGGTCTGTCCCCAAGACGTCCATTGCTTCGTCTACCCTTGACGCAGAACCACAGACGTTTCCGCCGCCAATGGTGCGATGAAAGAAGGATGTGGACGGCAGAATGGAATGAAATTGTCTTTACTGACGAGTCACGCTTCTGTCTGCAACACCACGATGGTCGGATTCGAGTCTGGAGACACCGTGGAGAGAGGATGCTGAACAGCTGCGTTATGCACCGCCACACTGGTCCTGCACCGGGTATTATGGTATGGGGCGGTATTGGATATCACTCTCGCACTCCTCTAGTACGCATTGCCGGTACTTTAAACAGCCAGCGCTACATCTCCGAGGTGTTGGAGCCAGTTGTCCTTCCTTACCTTCAGGGCTTGCCCACAGCCATATTTCAACAGGATAATGCGCGACCACACGTGGCACGCATTGTCCAAGGGTTCTTCGTCAATCGCCAGATTGAATTGCTTCCCTGGCCAGCTCGCTCTCCGGATCTTTCGCCGATAGAAAACATGTGGTCCATGGTTGCTCAACGATTGACCCAGAATACATCCCCAGCTGACACACCAGATCAACTTTGGCAACGTGTGGAAGCTGCTTGGTCTGCTGTACCCCAAGAACACATCCAAAGTCTCTTTGAATCAATGCCGAGGCGTGTGGCAGCGGTGATCTCCAACAATGGCGGCTACTCTGGCTACTGATTTTGGCAGGAACCACACTTCACAGAAGTCTATAAATTTAATCATTTGATACTTGGTCAACATGTTATCTACAAAATAAATTTTGTTGTGATATCTATTGTCTTTCTTGGTGTTGCAATTTGGGTGGCCAGCAGTGTATTTGTGCAAACAGACACAAAATCAGACATAGAACGGGAAGACGGACAGATTAACGCAAGCAAGTTCAGTAACTAAATGAATGTAAGTACTCACAGTATGCAAAGTTTCATGAAAGCATGTGCAGCCGTTTGGACGTAGCACGGGCACAC
Source organism: Meta bourneti (assembly GCA_933210815.1). Lineage (NCBI taxonomy): Eukaryota > Metazoa > Arthropoda > Arachnida > Araneae > Tetragnathidae > Meta > Meta bourneti. The sequence continues at coordinate 55,359,687 of OW119934.1, read as the reverse complement.
ACATACAGACAGATGAACAGACAGACAGACAGACACCGAACTCGCAAGAGACGGATTTTGCATCAGAAGGGCCCAAAACGGATAGAAAACTTGAATTGGGTCGAAAATATTCAATGTACAAACAAACACTCCATTCTTATTTATATAGATTTAAAAAATGCTGAGTAACTCAGTTAATTAGAAAATTGATTAAATGTTAATTAATTTTAACAATATTAATATTGTACCTCAAACCAATGGATAATACTTATATATTAAATGTTCATTTTTAGTATCAAAATGCATCTGTACGAGATTCTTGTTGTTCAAAGCGGACTAATCACTTTAAAGTAGGACACAGGATGATTTAAATCATGTTACTCGTAACTTGCATATCCATTTGAACCGAACTTAAATCGAAGCGTTAATATTCATTTCGACTAATTCTGAAATTATTCCTGGTTGTCTTTGATCTACATAAACGCCGTGATGAAACTACACATTCCACATCATTAAATTTGCAGGTGCGAAACTGCATTTTGTCCAGTTTCAGTTACAAAGGGCATGTGTTTTCGTTAGTCATTCATATGTTCCATTTCAGGGTGATCCCTTCAGACTTTAGAACTTCATTTAGCGGTTATAATGGACGAAATAATTAACCTCGGGTTATCAAATGTCGTAGCAACAGGTCTTCGGCTATTACCCTCTTACTATTTTACTTAATAACTTTTTCTTAAAACTTGGCTGTATGGGCTTGCGAACATTTTTATAGTATTTTGACCTCGCAAGATCTAATTTAATAGATCTGACTATATCTGCCTTTTAAACCGTTCCAAGTATTAACAGCAATTTAAAATTGCCCTAATGATCTTACGGTTGATTGGTTTTTAGGTTTTATGGCGGAAGGACTATAATTGGCCAAACACAATAAAATGTCAATTAATTGTGAAAAGAAAGGGTAGAGAGTGGTAGAGAAAGACCGATTGGGAGATTTTAAACCGTTACAACAAATATTAATGGTGATCTTAAATTGCCCTAATGATCATACGGAAACTTAAATACGCACATACATCTGCCTTTTTTAAACCGTTCCAACAACTATTGATTGTGGTTTTATGTTACCCTGATGCTCTTACGAAAATTTAAGCAAACACGTACTACCTCAAAGCAAACAGACAAAACTGAAACTGTTATCATATTTCTATAAAAGATACAACTTTAATTAATACATCAATAGCCTTATACAAAAGAAGTGGTTTTCATTTCATTACTCAAATTATTCTTAAACATTTCACTATTAAGGGTAAAATATAATATAGAAAACTTGATTTTGAAAGATTGACAAAAGTTTTTTGAGTAAAATCGAACGCCAAATTGCGACAAAATTAACTAATATTCATATTTGAATAAATAATTTATTACATTAAAAATTTTTTGAAAGAGAAAACATAAATAAGAATTGTAGATTTGAAAAACTGGTATCGAGTATGGAAATTTAAAGAATTTTGTCACAAACATAAAAACAAATGTAAAAAATACATGTTTACTTTGTGCTTAAGTACAAAGAAACAAACACCTTTCATATTTTACACTGTCTCTTAATTACACTGAACTTCCTTTGCTCATTGGAGATAGGAAGGAGGGTAGTTAAAAATAACCTACACTGGAGCAAAACAACGGGCTATGGGCGACGGTCCGGGATTTATGCATTGGAAAAGGTTCGGTTTATTTTCAATACACCATTCTCACAGAAACGATGTGTTCCTTATTAATATAAGGGATAATAATCATTCGATGGAGAAATTACACCTGTGAAAAGAAAATTAAATTTAACGAAAAACGAATATTGAATATTTACAAACATATTTACAGACATATCTCGTCATAAAAATATTGCCTATTTTTTATGATGATGAGATCAAATTCTGGCCATTTTTTTCTAATGGCGAGATATCTCATCCATCACGATCTGGTTAATTTTATAATGACGAGATACCTCGTCGAGAAAACTACCGGGAGGATTAATTTTGGAACCGATTTCTTCATAAGTGAGTCTGCCTTAAAATGGTATGGTAATGCAACTTGACTTACCTCATTTGACAAACGCTTGACGGTTTCGTTCCCTCTCAGACCAACAAGTGAAGGGATCCATTTAAAATGTATCATGACCCTCTTACACGGCTCTGATTTTGCTAATGACTGTTCTGGTAAGATTACTGTGTTTGGTCCACTTGCTGAGATGTTGTATGGAGCTTGGGCTATCTCACTGGATCCAAAAAATATCACACAAGAGCATTGTTGACCAAGGGGCAATTTGACATTCAGAAGTGATACATGCTTGGATCTCAGCTTATCCATAAACACTGTTAAAGAGCATAAAAGCTAGTGCAGCGATGAAATTTTTTTAATAAACAAGGGGGTTATGTTGAAAATTGATGTTATTACAAGTTGAGCGTATATTATTTTAAAATTAGGTTTATAGCTTCATTGTGGGTAATTATTGACCCATCCTCGAATATAAAATTTAAAAACCAATGGTATTTAAAAAAGTAAACTGGTTTTTAGGGTAGGTTTTCCTATCAAATTTTGAATCTATACCTTGGTAAAATAGGTCAATGTGTTCATTTTGAAAGTTTCTGGTACTGGCTGATTTAGTAATTTTTGGAACTTTTAACCCTCCTGGTGGCTGTCTCAATGAGGCATCTCGTCATTAGCAAAACTGACTAGATCTTGATGGAAAAGATATCGCGTCATTAGTAAAAACTGATCAGATTTTGATCTCGTCAGCATCAGGAAATTGGAACATCTTGACAAAGAGATATCTCGTCATTGGGCAAAATTGGTAAGAACTTGATGGGCGAGATATCTCGTCGAATTCACTCGGAGAGTTAATGCTTTCAATGCTCAAAAATGCCTTCTAATGTTTCGATTCTTTCAGAACTTGTTGACAAGGCATTGTCTGCCTTTCTCTTGTAAATTTAATTAACTTGAATTTATTGGTGGGTGTAACTCAAGATCGGTGACTCAATTTGGATATCGGCCCTTTTTTTACCTCGGTACAGAAACAGAATTGTCCAAAATATTAAAGCGTTTACTTTTAAAAATAGGACACAATTAGAAAGGATGAACGGTATAAAGGACTACTCAGAGGAGTACTCCCTGCAATCGAAAGATGTCTCAAGACGACCTGGGAGATCCAAGCTTGAATACGGCTCGAGCAGCTCAGACTCGCCTTATTTTTGAGGAATTCCGCGGCTGTACCTAAGTCCATCTAATCTCCATCTATGCTCGCCCAATACCAATCAATCCCTGCTGCAACCGGCCTTCTATCCAGTCCTCAACGATCGGTTCTCCTCAAGCTTCAAATCCGGAGATTTACGGAATATTAAAATGGTCTACACTCGGTTCCTAAACGGATCGCGAAGCATGGCGGAAATTGCGAGGGCCTCCAGGGGCTTAGCTAAGAAAAGGAGCTGCTCAGGTGGGAATTCTAACGTTTGCCCCCAAAAAACTTCCCTCTTTTGTCTTTCGTGCTACTTGAAATTCAGGCCTTCTTTCTGATGGGCTTGATTCGAATGCTTTACAGGGAGGAATTCCTGAGGGGAATTACAAAAGCAACACACACAGTCGCAACTCTGCGTATGCAACTCGAGTGTCAACAGTTGTTGCTTCTGAAACACTCACTTAAATGAAAGGGGATGAGTCTTATTAAACCATCCTATTCAATCATTGATTACTGATAGGCGCTATGCTGAAATTTATTTCGGGGGAAAATGTCTGGTGAAGATCTATCACTTTATATACATGTATATATTTTTCTCATAGTACAAATTTAGTTCAATAACTCGCTCATTCGTCTGTATCGCTCTTTTTTTTACTTGTCCCCGCCACCAACGAATATTTAAACCAACAGGTTTTGAACTATCATTTTACTACTTTTTATGTTGAGGACGTCATAATTTAACCCTCCAAGTGGTTTCGACAAGATGTCTCGACAATTAAGACCTGACCAATTTTGTTAATGACGAGATATCTTGCAATTAAGATATTGCCGATTTTTGATGAAGAGATTACAATCTGGTCAGTTTTTATAATGACGAGATATCTCGTCCATCAAGATCTGGTCAGTTTTTTATAATGACGAGATATCTCGTCCATCAAGATCTGGTCAGTTTTCTTCTAATGACGTGATGACTCTTCGTTACCACCAACAGGGAGGGTTAATATTGAATCTACTGTTTGCACTTTTTATTACAGTTTTTCAATTTTATTGTTCCTTTCATACAGTAAAACCTTTCTTTTTAATGTACGTTTTATTGTTGAATAGTTACGGCTCTCAAAGGGGCTTTGAGATGCGCTGGGTCTTCTGGTAAGGAGTATATATGGTTTATGACACAGTAAAAGTTCAATACAGATCTTAAGACTTGGTCGTGTATTGGGGCAGAACTAGCCGAGATATTATTCTACTCGTGTCTGGATTAGCGCACAAGGGCTCTATTTACCTGCAGTGGATACCATCGCACGTTGATTTATTTAGTAATGGGATGCCTGAAATGTTGGTAATGGAGGTTGCAAGTGGATATTTACAACAAATAGTGATATTTCTACGCGGAAAATTTTCCTGTTACAAATCAATAAAACACAAAATATAATCGGACCTTCCCCAAATTCATGGTATCTCGCAAATTGCCCTAGACTGACATTGCTTTATATGGGTTCAAGACTGCACCAGACTACTCTGGCAAAACTTAGAAGCGGGCTCACGAAACACATTCCTTTTTAAGAGTAGTTGAGAACTATCCAACTTGTCCATGCCCTACGAACCCAGATACTTCTCATATTTTAGAAAGTATTGGTGTCTGTGGGACAGCTCCTGCTGGGTGATCAGGAGTTGGTCACTGTGCGACTTGTCCAACATGATCTTTTGGACTTGATCTAGGTCATACCTTGACTAAAGGAATTGGTAGCAACAACATTGTTGGTTCGACTGATAGTTTGAATATTTGTACCTAATTTTATTGGATTGTTTGACTTCTTTATTGGACCTAGAGTCAAGAAACACAAAATCTTCCTGTTCCAGCTGTACGATTCAGAATCCTCTTATATCCAAACTAATCACTGGTAAATGCATTTTTAGACTATATTCTCAATCTTCAATTTTATTTTACTGTCAGATAAATACACGGACAGCATTGACATACCCTACTGATGCTCCTGGTGCTTATCTCGACGAGGTATCTCGTTATCAAAACTGACCAGATCTTGAAGGACGAGATATCTCGTCATTAGAAGAAAGCTGACTAGATCTTGATTTCGTCATGACAATAATGACGTCGGTAATATCTTGATGACGAGATATCTCGTCATCAGTAAAATTGACCAAATTTGGATGGACCAGAAACCTCGTCGAAACCACTTGGAGGGTTAATAAATTTACAAAAATATTATGTCTTCAATATTAAACTTTACAAATCACATATAATAAGTTCCGTTTTATGTTTACAATGAAAATGGAAAATCTCTTTTAAAAGGCTACTGAACGAGATAAATGATTTGAGCAAAAACAACTTATATAAATAAAAATAACTGTACTTGAAGTTTTAATATTTAATAAATAATCAAGTATATGAATATAAGAAAATAAACATAATTCAAAAGCAAAAATTCAAGTCACAAGTCCCCATTTCAACATCCCATGCACGGTGCATTGAAACTTTTATTCAAAAGTGTTTCCCATTGATTTGATGGCTTAATCAATTTTCTCTCAACGTAATTCTTATTGTTTTTAACAGCCTTTAAGAAATTTAAAAACACGTTTATAACTTCCTGATTATCTCACTACGTATTTAAAGAAAATCCTTAAACCGAAAATTGATGAATAAAATTGACTAATTAGGGCAAAGGCAGTATCGTGCAATATAAATTAACTTGAGACGAGAGGTAATAATATCGGGAATGATTTTAAACAAATTGTATGCGATAATCATTTCTCCAATAATGGTAACGTTAATTTCTTCAGAAGATTTTCAGAGTAGTCTCTATCTCCTCGCTCGTTTGGGACAAGCAATTTGTTTCTTAAGAAGTAATAAAATACTGATTCCTCGATTTCCTTTTATCGCGATTCATTTTTAAGCCGATGAAAATAATTACAATGCACATGCATTTAAAACTCACCATTTTCCCAAAAAGCTTAATTCAAATATTTGCTACTTTGTCAGACTTGTTTGAGATAATCTATTTACTTTTACTTACCAAAATATCAGATTAAATTAAAACTTTAAAGTAGTAAATGTGGAGAGTTGATTTTTGAAATTATAAATTCTATTTTTAAGATTTCATTTTGAAATTAACTATTACCAACATTTGCATTTTAATATTAGTATTTCTCTTGTTTTTGTTTAGTTCTCTTTAAAGTATTTTCTAACATTTTATAGCTATTTCAATTTTGTATCAAAAGCGATTTATGCCTAAAGTCAGAAACCACATTTATGATTTCGGTTCACTTATTCCCAAACACAAGAAGCTCAGGTATTGCCTCTTCATCTGACCGCGATTTAAAATTACGTGGTGTTGTCCTCGGATCCTTCATTTGGGATTGATCCCTGACAGTCACCAATAGCACGTTGTGTTGCTCCAGTGTGACGTTAATTAAAATACCTACCTACCTCTACCACCCACACGATTCTAAATTAGTTGTGGGAAACAGAAATGAGGATAATTAACGAGGCACTGGAGCAACATAACATGTAATTGGCGACGGTCCGGGATCCATCCCGAAGGGAAAGATCAAGGACAACGCCTAATAATTTTGAATCACGATCTGATGACGAGGTCAACACCTAAGCTGGTACATCACTCTTCAAACTTCCGCACCACACCAATGTGAGGACATTTGAACTCGTAACCCTCCGGTTGTTAATCCGTTAATCTCCCAACTGGACTACCGCGGCCCGGGAAACATAAATGAAATCTATGCATTGAAGTTCCAGAAAAACTGGTACAAATGAGCATATTCAAAGTACATATCAATTTCACCAATGTATGTCATCGATTGCGTCTGTCAGGGTGTATATATAAAGCGAGAGACATCTGTGGCACCATGTAGAGCTGTTTCCTCCATGGTAATGGCAAGTTAGCACGATTTAGTCGATTTTCAACACGGTTTAATAGTTGGAGTTCGTGAGATGGGTTTATAGCATTTCTGAGGTCAAGAAGGTATTTGGATTTTCACGTATTACCATTCCATGGGTGAACAATGACTACAAGAATTCTGGCATGACCTGTAACTTATGAGAACAATGTGACCGTAAACAGAGTCTAGGTGAACGTGGCCAGCGTCGACTGTAAGAATCGTTTCACGCGATAGGAGTGAAATACTGCCTAAAATAATATCTGAATTCCCTACTGGGCCCTCAACAACCCAAAATGAATACCGTGCATCGTTCCGTAAAGACATGGTTCCGACACCCAACTGGAGGACCTTTGATGAATACTTGACTCATAGATATGCACCTCTCCTAGGATCGGGAACTCCGCCACTGGACACTTGATGACTGGAAACGAGTAGACTGGTCTGACGAGTCGCGTTTGCAACTGTTTCGGGCTGACCTAAGGATGCATGTGTGGAGGAAACCCGATGAAGCCATAGATCGCGCATGTCAACAGGGGACTCTGCAGTTTGGTGGTGACGCCGTAATGATATGGGGTTCGTTCAGCTGGTATTCAATGGGAACCATGGTTCATCTACAAACGTCTCTGACAGACGAACGCTATGTATGCATCCTTTCTGATGAGTTACACCTGTTCATGCCCTTCGTTTATTCTGATGGGTTTGTCCTCTTCGAATTGCAATGCGTCGCCACACAAGCATAGGCATGCCAAATGGTGGTTAGAAGAACACTCGTATGAGTTTGGGGTCTTGCCATTCCCACCTAAGTCACTAAATTTCAACGTTATCACCCACATCAGGGATACCATGCAACGCGCTGTGAAACACAGAAATCTTACACCTTGGAACACAACAATTTTAGATCGCTCTTCAGGAAGTATAGCGTTCAATGCCTATAGAATTCTCGTGCTCGCAAGCTCGTGGAGTTCATGCCTCATCTTATTTCTGCAATTCTATGCTCCCGTGGGGCCTACCACCAAATGCACCACAGAAACTCAGGAAGTGTCTTGAAAACTCAAATCATTCAATATTTTTAGTGACAATCGTAAACAAATATTTCAAACAATGTCGCTACTATTCCTCTTTTACGATTGACTTAACCCTATTAGTGGTTTATTTTCGAGTAGAAAACTGTCCTGTAGTATCCAGCTTCTGGTGCAGATAACTGTTCCACACCCACCAGTTCTAAGCAAGGGACAATTTGTTTTTCCTACTTTGATCTCCATTCCCCTGGAGTAATATGGCAGCTTTGTCTCGATGAGATATCTCGTCCTTTTCAAAATTGACCAGATCTTGCACGAGATATCTCGTCGAAACACTTGGAGGGTTAAAACTAGAGAACTGAGGGAAAAAAATACGACTTTTAACGTAACTTAACACAAATTAGGAAGACGAATGGGGCTTGTATGATCTTCGAACTTTTTGCCAGCCTGTAACTCCCTTACCAATTAATTCGATATGCTGCTATTTTAGGGCATTTAATTATTTAGTCCACACCGATTGCGAACATAATTAGTATTATGAGATATCTCGTCATTAGAAAAAAAACCTGACCAGATCTGTATCTCGCCATTAGAAAAAAATATCGGCAATAGCTTGATAATGAGATATCTCGTCATTAACCAAATTAGTTTGACCTTGATAGACGAGATATCTCGTCGGAACCACTTGGAAGGTAAAGGAAGCTCAGAATACTGGTACCGATACAGTAACCCCTCGATATATCGCGATTCTTAAGAGACCAGGAAAAAGAGCGATATAACAAGGTTAGGAAAGCAGCGTGGGCTGACACATCTTATTAATAGGAAAGGAAAAAACACAAAATATGCACTCATAAACGCGGTTTTATTTTAACATAAAGCTACAACGTTAATCAGAATATAGATGGCTGAATAGAGATACTTTTACTATAATACTCTTTGTATCCCAAAATAAGTGTCACATTTGCAGTTTTTGTGTGGAATATTAAAAGTTTTTCTTTTATTTTAAAGTGAACTGTACCAACGAGTACAACTTTTGTTAACGTTATAAAGCATCCTAAAAATGGCCACTCAATCTTCTTTTTTTATTGTAAACAAAGGCTTGTAAAAAATTCAAAAGGAACTTTTAAAAGTTCACCCGCTGAAAAAATGTAGAAAAGATAGAAAAAAACATTTGCTTAGCATAGCAAACTTATATGCAAAGTGTAATGGTGTCATCTGGAAGTAATGCCTACAGAATTAAATATAGTAAGAAAACCTGAGACGTGAAAATCGCCTTCCAAACAGTAATCGTAATCCCGAAAGTATATTAAATGTCAAACACTGTTTAAAATGTAACTTTTAACCATGTTAGAAAAACAAACATTTTATTTACGATTAAATCTTCTTTCTTTTCCATCTTTTTTTCCAAATGTGTCAAATACTTCTGAACAAAATTCAAGTAGTAAATGTGACGCTTATTTTGGGAAGGAGGGAGATGGTAAGCACTGGAATATATTTTTCAAAATAAATTCTTCCTCATCTTCTCTTTTGAGACTGCAAATATTTTATACTTTCAATTCTCAAGAAGCAGATTGGATTTGTTCTGCTTTTGATTACTTTTTGAGATGAACGTAAGCCAATTTTTCATCGATGCACAAGTATAAAAGACCAATATAGACGAATGCGCGATATATCGAGGCATGATACAGCGAGGGGATACAGTACATCAATACCGTTTCTTAAAGTAGCACGACAAATTTATTACCAAAGTCAACAGCGTGACAAGTTGAAAGGTGAAAGACAACGCATAAAAACAACCTATACCAAACGGAACGACTTGCATCATAGTGAATAGAAGGAATTGAGAGAGGTCATACATCCACAGTGATTGAATCTGGGACTTGCTGGCATTTGTCAGAGCATTGGGTATGAAGCTGGATTTTATTGAGGGTGGAGCAACCGTCAAAGGACAGATACTGGGAATCTGTCGAGGGAGGACAGGGATCTGAAAAATGTTGAGAGTGAATGCCCACTGGTAAAGAGCAAGCTCCTCAAAAAACCCACAGTTGAAACCTGCAAAACTTACCCCTGGCCCCGTAGAATCGTCGTCAACACAGCCTGCCCTGAATCAGTGACACCCCAGCACCCAATGCCACAGACCAGGCGGTGAGTATCCACTCTCGAACTTCCCATTCTATATTTGACTCCTCACCACACTTATCAATAACCATTATGCCTCGTCGACACCAATATGATAAGGGAGCCTTAGTAGCTGAGTTGGAAGAGTGGCGGATTAGTAACTGCAGGGTTGCGAGTTCGAAACTTACCAAAGACCAGCCAAATACCGTCGTGTACACGGGGCTGGTACTCTAAATCTATCGTGGCCTCAAATGTCCTCACGTTGGTGTGGTGTGGAAATTTGGAGAGTGGGGTGTCAGCTTAAGTGTTGTTCTCGTCATCTGACGGTGATTCAAATTTACAGGTGTTGTCCTTGTATTTTTCATTTCGGGATTGATCCCGGAACGTCGCCAATAGCCGTTCTGTTGCTCCCGTGCGACGTAATTAACCACCTACCTACCAATATGACAAATGACATGAACTATTCACAGACTTGGTGCTTTTATGATCAAGGTGGAACTCTATCAAACTACATTTGTATGCGGCACCTTTTATTCAGCGTGATAAATATGCAAATTGGTGAATAAACTGGTATTTAACTTTTAACAACGCATGTACGCTCCCGTGCGACGTTAATTAACCACCTACCTACCAATATGACAAATTACATGAACTATTCACAGACTTGGTGCTTTTATGATCAAGGTGGAACTCTATCAAACTACATTTGTATGCGGCACCTTTTATTCAATGTGATAAATTTGCAAATTGGTGAATAAACTATTTAACTTTTAACAACGCATGTACACCTTTGTCACAGGAAAGTCTAAAAATAACGTAATAATAGCTTTATTTTAAAAGGATCCTCAGAACAAATGCGTACGTTCGTAACATATACGCAAAACTTATTTTTGAACCTCTTTTGGAAACTAACAGACACCTACATATTCGGCGGAAATTTGTATAAACGCATAGCCAAAATATTTTAAGCGTTGGGAAAGCCAAATTAAACTCCCCATAGAGACTTCTTTTTTAACGAATTTCGGTGTTGTTTGATTCGATTTATGAAGCCATTCGTTATTTGCACTCCAGGGCTAAAAATAACTGTCCATCTAAAATAACATTTCGCATAAACATTGAACTTCTTCCTGCTTCTAATAACATTTCTGCGGAAACATAAAATATTCGCACTCGTTTGGATTCTGTTATTTATCCATGTGTACCCTGGTTGTGGGAAATTTTAATCAAATCTCTCTATCTGGCAGATAACAATCAATTTAGTGAAGAGCCAAGCTGTGTCTATGAAATATTCCCTAAGATGCTATTCAGTAGGAATAAATTGATCTCAAGGTTTCAAATGAAATCCCTTGACATCAATAAACATAGACATATATTAACTGGATTGCAAAATGATAGGCCACACCAATACCCATAATACATTGAATGGTAACATATTCACTTCTGAGATGATCTATCGATAGCATATCTTCGAAACGATTCATCACATGAAGGACAATGATTATTTAAATGCTTTAGATCCTTTCATCTCCAACTATCAATCAAAATATCCGAGTCCCCTCTACCCTTTCTGAAGCATTAGTTATTTTACCTGCTGGGAGGACATTTGGTACAAGTCAAAAGTTTATGAGTTTCAATTTCGATCCTTCAGACTGCATTCCAAGAAGCAAAAACAATAATTTAATTCATATTTTCGACCTTTCTTACGGGACGGCAGATCGTAAAGTTTGAGGAAGTTTAGAAAGTAACTTTGAGGCAGATGATCGGACTATAAATCGAATGTTTAACCCTAAAAGTGCTTTCGTTGAGGTACCTCGTCCATCAAGATGTCCAATTTTGCTATGACGAGATATCTCGTCCATCAAGATGTGTCCAATTTTGCTATGACGAGATATCTTTTCCATCAAGATCTGTCCAATTTTGTCATGGTGAGATACCTCGTCATCAAGATATTGCCGATATTTTTTATGATGTCGAGATCAAGATCTTGTCAGTTTTTACATACATGATGGACAATTTTGCTAATGACGAGATATCTCAAGATATATCGATTTTTTGATGACAAGATCAAAATGTAGTCAGTTTTTCTTCGAATGACGTGATATAGCTTCCATCAAGATGTGGTCGGGTTTGCTATCGACGAGGTACTTCGTCGAGACAACCACCAGGAGGGCTTAGGAATGACACTCTACAGGAGGTACTTCAAAACTTCCCGTAAGTGATTAGGCCGAAAAAATCTAATTTCGCCCAAAAAAATTATAATAGTGAAAGAGGTTTGGTAGTCCATCTCATCATAAATATATTTAATAGTTCTTTCGAATTAAAATATATCTTAGTGAAGGGATTGGTGGTTGAAGTTTTCGAATTCTGACGTTTTAGTAGTCCTGGAAGATACTACTCCAGCCTAGGGTTTTTCACATTATCAGTGTTAAAGTGACCTAAAACAATAGTTTTTCAAGTTTAAAACTCGTAGGACATTTTAGGAAGTTCGATTCGTGTCAAACATTAACAAACTTAGCCTTTGTTAATGTTTGACACGAATAAAATAAATATAGCCTAACTTAGCCAAGTTCTGCAGAGATGGTCACATACCCTGTGATGTCTATGTGTGGGTCACATACCTTGAGATGTCTACTGTTTAAAGCAATTCAGATGCAATTCATATTTGTTTGGGTTCTTTTCAAAACAAAATCCCAGAACAGTATGGAGAGGTGGCTAGATTTCAAGTTCCACCCGATCCCATCGATCTGTGGAACGTACTTAACGTATGAGGGGTTTGTTGTTGAACCCTCCTGGTGGTTGTCTCGACGAGGTATATCGTCATTACCAAAACTGACTAACCATTATGGACGAGATATCTTGTTATTGAAAGAAAACTGACCAGATCTTGAACTCGTTATCATCAAACAATCGGCAATATCTCGATGACGATGTTAGGAAAATTGGTCAGATCCGGATGGACGAGATATCTCGTTGAAGCCACTTAGAGGGTTTACTTGGAATACATTTTGGGTATGACTTCTCGCGTGAACCGAGAGAAGGTAGTATGTATCCATCTCGGTGAGGTTCTGTAGAGCCTTTGAAACAATCCTTTCACGTTTTAGTGTGGCAGGGAAAGTATGGAGGATGAGTTTTAAAAGAAGTCACTATTCTTTAAAGATCATAGATGTCACATAGCAGAAAATCGGAGGATCATTGAATGCAATTTTTATCCAATGAATAGGCTCTAAATGTGTTTTGTAAACATTGGGAATTTATTATTTCTTTAGGAGGCTTTAAAGACTTAACGATTGAACTCGATTTCTCTCTTGTCGGCAATATTTGGCTTAAACCAATGTACCATTTCCTTGTATGACAGTGTCCATAATTGCAGCATTTAGATTTTAATGATCCCGTTAGTCATCATTGTGAGAATGTTCCCTGGATGCTTTCAGAAAATTTCTCCAGATCACAGAGTCGACGATAATTCTTAAGACAGGTTGGAACACACTGGGCTGAAAATTAAATAGAACCACAACTAAACCCTAAGCGTGTATATGGTATAATTTTTTACAAATTTCTTGAATGGTTTACTGGTTCCAACTTACAATCACAAGATCCTATTTGCTGGTGTGATCCGTCACATGCTATTTGGATTTCATCTCCAAATTTACTTTTATATACAGTTACTACACATTTCTTTGAATACTAGATATTTCCTGCAACATTTTCCTACTACATATTTCCTACACTTTTCCTTGAATATATATAGTTACCACATATGGTTTAGATTGTACTAAAAGTACCTCCAGTCAATGTTAGACCCTATCCAAATTCAGTTATTCATCCTTTTCTAGGGGGCTCAGGGTACATGTTAGGTCACATGTTGAATATTTATAGTGTTTACCTCTATTTTAGATTATACGAATAACATATCTATTGCCTACGAGATGACCCTATCTAAATTCAGTTATCCTTCTTGTTCTAATGGTTATATGTCAGGTAACATGTTGAATATCTATGGTCTGTGTATTTTAGATTGCATGAATAACATATCTCCTCTCTACGCTACGACTATCTAAATTCATTTATCCCTCTTGCTTTAGGGGTTAGGGCACATGTTAGGCCAAAGAAAGCTCAAAATGTCTAAAGTCAATCAAAAAGTAAGGAGAATAAATTAGTGTGCATCTTTACCACAAACAGTAAATATTTTACGTAAGAGAGTCAATTAATAATTTCGAAAGTTTATTTTTTCGGAAACAAAAATTATCATCTGTTTCATAATTTGTTTCCATCTATTCTCTGAAAAGGGTTTAGGTTACATATAGGCCACATGTTGAATATCTACAGCCTGTCTATTTTAGATTGCATGAATAGCGTGCCTCTTGTCTACGTAATGACTATCTAAATTCATTCCAAAAGTAAAGACAATTTAAAGCATTTTCATCACAAACATTTAATATTTTACGTAAGAACAATTAATAATCTCGAAAGTTCATTCTTTCGGAAACAAAAATTATCATCTGCTTTATAATTTTTTTCCATCTTATTTTCCTCTGAAAAGTAAAAAAATTGAAAAACAACTACCTACTTCCTATACATATTCAGACTTAGCTTTTTCCGATTATATTTATGCTCCACGCATGATTTATTTAAAATCCACTTAGATGCAATCCAATAACTATCCATTCGCTACTATGTATGTGGCACTCCAAGCTATATTTAAACACAGTGGACGCAGTGTTAACTGAAGCGTACGAAAGCACAAACGCGCACCAGAAAGCACTCTTTAAGAAGCGAATCGTGATGGGGTCTACCAACAAATACACTTAGAAATGTCAGTCTTATTGCAAAACTTTGGACATACGACAAAGCACTTCCGAAGACAAAAAGCATTTCTTTTTCTTTCTTACTGGAAGTGCATCTTCTTTATTTCACTTAAACTTGTTGTTTCTTGGTATTCTTTCAGTCTTAGCAAAGAAACAAACTGATAGAATGTATCGTGGTGTTAAATTCTGGGATACACTAGTTGAAAATTATATTAACATCCTACATTTAACAAAATTTCTGCTTACAATTTTATATTTTTTTAGGAAAGATCTTTTCGTATAAATAAAGTGCAAAGTACTCTTATGACCATAGTTGATTGAAACTATCACCTTGTAAGGATTTGAATTTCATCACTGTTCCCAAATGTTTCGATTATGTCTGAATTATCATTTTTCAACATCAAGCAAGTTTTGGGTAAAATATAAAAAAAAACCAACTACTTCATTCAAATAAAAAAATTCTATAAGACTGTAAATAAAGCATTTAATTATTTTCAAATGGGAAAATGAAAAGAATTTTTTATATAGAAAATGAATACATGCTTTAAGACTCAAGATTGAAATTACTGGTACTCAAACTAAGCATTTTCAAGGTATTGGGTTTCAAATAAAATGTGTAAATATATCAAATAAGAACAAGGTAACCTTTCAAGGTTTTTTATTTCTTAACGTTATTATATCTTTTAAAGTAAACTACATTTCCTTCCTCTTTACCACTGATAGAGAGAGTGGTTCTTTAAAAAATAATATAACTTCTTAGATCTTAGATTTAAAATGTGCCATAACATTCTCTCGACGGGCATAAAAACTCTTCTGCAGATTAAATACATTTATCTCTTTCATTATTTAAAAAGAGATTGATAGCGTTGTAATTATGTATGCAAATGACGCAAGATAACGTTATCAGTAGCTACTTGCCCTTAGATCTAGTTTAAAAAGTGCCAAGTTAGCTTGCTCTTTTTGCTAATGCATATTGCCATAAACACAGTACCTCCAGACTTGGTCTTTTTAATTGAAGATAACATGATGTGCAAGAGAATCTAGTACTTAATCAAGCAACCAATTACTTATTGAGTGTGCTGTTTTCTAACGTTGAGGTACTAGATACTTATACACGCAACATATTAACCCTGATGTTTGTTGCCTCGACGAGGTATCTTGTCATTAGCAAAACTGACCGGATATTTATGGACGAGGTATCTCATCATTAGAAAAAACTGACCAGATCTTGATGTCGTCATGATAAAAGAAAGGCAATATCTTGATGACGAGATGTCTCGTCATTTGCAGAATTGGTCAAATATTGATGGACGAGATATCTCCTCGAAACCATTTGGAGGGTTGATAACAGTTACCCCTGAAAACCAAACTCGAAGACTGATTTCTTGATTAGGTCAGCTGAATCTAGATTGAATACCACGATGTAAAATGAACATCTCACGTAGTTGGTCATTCGTTTCAATCAATATCATTTTCACGTACTACAGTCGTACTAAGCAAAAAGGTCGAATCTTTTATGGTTTGACTTCCCTAGTAAACGATTGCATACTGAGTATATGAGTATCTAATGCTTAACACTAGATGGTCCTTGCACAACTGGCGATTGAGTATGCTGTTTTCTAGAGCTGAGGGCTAGACACTTACACTTGCAGAATATTAATAGCATCTAAACCTGAAGACAAACTTGAAGATACTGACTTCTTGACAAGCACAGCATAATCTAGATTAAAGACCACGATATAAACGTACATCTCAAGAAGTTGGTCATGTGCATCAATCACTACCATTCGTTCGAATTACTGCCATGCTAGACAAAAAGTGCAGTTTCTTATAGTTGTATCTCTTCCTCTAGCTGGGTGATTCAAAACGAACTGCAAAAACCCTAAGGGGAAGTAGGAAACACACCATTAAACCATACCTCCAACACCACAAGAATGCACAAGAAGGTGCTTTTATTCCTCCAAGTGTTTCGATGAGATATCTCGTTCACGATCTGATCAATTTTGCTAAGGATGAGATATCTCGTCGAGACCAAACTGACTTATTACTCCAAGGGGAATGAAGATCGAAGTAGAAAAACTAATTATCCTTGTCCGGAACTGCTGACACTTTGTAACAGGTTTCTGCACAAGAGGCTGGACAGTACAGGGCAGTTTTCGACGTGAAGGTGAACCTCCAAGAGGGTTAAGTGCAGAAATTAGACATCAAATATGAGAACAACATTTTTAGAATCCCTAATTTTACAGTTTCACAGTAGTTGTTCACTTAGCAGTTTGACAGTAGTTGTACATTTAACAGTTTCACTGTAGGTGCTCAAATTGGCAACCAACAATAATACACACCTAACAGCGTTGACACAGCAGGGTTATCGAACAGCACCCTCTGGCAAATCCAGGTGGCGCTTGCGGGCATACATCTACTACATGTGCCCCCTGCATCCAATTAAAATTTGTTCAGGAAATTTTGAACACTGTATATTATCTATAATACTTCAATATCCTTTGTGTGGATCACTCAAGCAGGTGCCTTCTAACTGATTTCAAGCGTCATGAGGCATCAGATCACTTTTATACACTACATATTAAAAGCGATTGTTGACGAATTAGTCATTCAGTACGGTACAGGTACTAAAAGTAGTGGTACATGTGTGTGTGTGAATTTGGTCAACTTCAAACCCACTTTTGAAGGTATAAAAAGACTTGTTCAACGACGGAACGATGGAAAAGCAAGGCCACTGCGTTGAAAAATTGTGCTATTGTAAGTTGTCTATTTTTGTTGAAATAAAGTTTATAGCTACATTTCAGGTATAATTATTGACTCGTCCAATGATATGCACAAAACACACACAAATATATCTGTACCTTGTTAGAAAAAGTTTCAATGTCCAAATTCATAGATTTTGAGTTATGTCCACCAACTACGTCAAACTTATGAAAACTATAACAGAAGAAAGTGCCGATGTACTATCTTCAATACCTTACAAAAGTATCAAAATAATAGAAAGTATATCTATAAACGCTGCATAAAGAATAAAAATAACAAATTACTAAATCAGCTCTAACCAAAAACTTGAGGGCTGCTGTAGTCTGGCTTGAAGAGTAACGGATTAGCAATCGGAGGGTTTCCAGTTCGAAACTAGGTCCAACCAAAGACCGTTGTGTACACGGGGATGCTGCACGTTAAATATGTCGTTACCTCAAATGCCTCACGTTGTCGTGGTGTGGAAGTTTGGAGAATGGAGTGCCAGCTCGGGTGCTGCCTCGTCATCTGACCGTGGTTCAAAATTACGTGGTGTCGTACTCGGATCCTGGTAATTGATCCCGGACCCTCGCCAATAGCCCCAGTGCGACGTTAATTCAACTACCTACCTAACCCAAAACTAGAAAAACGGACACTGTCTCTTAAGGTACAAATATCTGCGTGCCATTCAAAGCGTCGCCTGTAAAGCGAATTCGAATCACGTCTCCTCCACAAACAGACTTTAATTATTCATTTAAAAACAAACACTCGACACAAACAGCGCTTTAACGTGCGCCGCATCTGTCGCAGTTTTTGAAAAAGGACATTCCTCCAGGTGCAAGCACGCCGAGATTATAGCCTTTTAACCGAGACCCGACACATATTGGTCTCTTTTTACATAACAAGTGTCAATTTAAAACGATGATACTCCGTAGCGTGCCGAAGTCATTTCTAAAAGCATCACGTTTATAGGATACGATTATTACCAGCGAGGGAATGCGGGGGGCTGGAACAATCTCCTTTTAACAGAAACTGTGTCCCCCTAGTCCGGGCCTATTCGCCGAAAGTGCTACAATAAAGCACGTAGTGCAGAAACACAGTTACCTACGCTTATAAGGAGGAGATATTTTCCCGCCAGAATCATCATCAAAGCTGCCGCCATTGCAACTAAATTCTCTCCCGCAACTTGGAGGGAAACTGCATTAAAATTCTGAAATTGTCTTTCGTTAGCAACTTGGCAGACGGATCTGGCCACGCAAAAAAGAGTCAAGTCGTCCGCCTGGTTCGGGTGGATGGGCGGGAATTTATTAAATGTTTTCTGCAGAATAGTCTTCCCCTGCTGGATGGCTCCAAGGGAAGGGAGTGGTTGTGTTGGAATTGCAGTCGGATTGGTGTCCGGAGAAGGGTTCGTTTATGCAAAACGGTCTGGATCTAACGCAATAATACTGAACCCTCGGTTGGAAGAAAAACGCGGGGGTAGCGAGTGTGTTTTTCTCTGCTTGCGGAGGATCGCCAGAAACAGAGCAATAAACTCCCCATCAGGTGCTTATCGATGAATTTTGGAAACCGATGAAATAAACCTGTCACTGCATATTTTAGCATTTGGGTTTGGGTGGGAAGCGATTCGTTTTGCGTTTTCAGTGGGAAGACGTGTTTGGCGACGTTGATGAATTACGAATGACTCGTTCTTGGGAAGTATTTGATTTCTTTGAAACATAAGAGGGTTTTATTTCGTATCCTTTGTCATTTGAAAAGTTTTAATACGTGTATTACCCATCCTAGTGCTATCGACGAAGTATCTCGTACATCAGGATTTGGTCAATTTTGCAAATGATGAGATATATCGTCATAAATATATTGCTGATATTTTTTTATGAGAGCGACATCGAGATCTTGTCACTTTTCTTCTAATGAAGAGATATCTCGTCGATCAAGATCTAGTCAGTTTTGCTAATAACGAGATACTCGTCGGGAAGACCACCAGGAGGGTTAATTACAGGAAAAATTCCATTGAGCAAAATCTTTAGCGGTAATAGGTATAGCTTGGCATTTGCAATATCAGCAACTTTAAGAGTCAAATAACTCTGAAAACGAAATGATAGCCCGTTTATGTTGCGGCAGTGCGACGTCAATTCATCTACCTACGTATCTCTAAAAACGAAAAGTAACATAATCTAGATAGAGAGTAAACCTTACATCTAGAATCGATTTGTGTGGGATGTAATCGTGTCGGGATGTAAAGTTTTCTCTTTCTCTGCAAGTAATGCTTGACTCAGGTTTCTCAATCTCACATCTTCTCATGTTTGGCTCCTCATTAAATCAATTTGTTTCCCTTCCTGAGTTTTTTGGGATCGCCGTGTGCCGTGGCTCCGTGGATTTGCCCACAGAGACAACAACTTAAGCGTTGTTGGTATTGCTCTTCCTGTCAGATTCGAATCCTTCCTGAGTATATTTTTTACTTCTGTGTCAGTAAAAAGCTTTCTTTGTGTGTATGCCCATTTACTCGATGTTGTATGTCCAGTGTTTGGAGAAGCTTGGTGAGATATGACCATTGCGCCATAAAACCCAACCAAAGCAATCCAGAGTTCTTGCGTGTTTCAAGACTCACGGGCTTATGGGTTTAGCAATCTTTCACTAGGCACTGGTCGTGGTTATAAATAATACACTTAGAAGAGCCCAACTACACATTACGCAATGTCATCAATTTTATGAATCAAAGAAATTGTAAAGACAAAAAATAACATCTACATAGAGGGAAACTTTACATACTGACTCGACTATGAAGAACGTATCGAAATATGAGGTTTACTTCTATACTCTAAGTAAGACTCGATTCAGGTTTCTCTCCGTCTCAAATTCTCTCATATATGTATTCTCATTGAATCAACTTGTTTGCCTTCCTGAGTTGGCTCTTGTGTATTTCAAGACTCATGGGCTCAGGGACTTGGCTAGCGATATTTTACTATTGAAAGATGTTATAAATAATACACTTAGGACAGCCAACAACACATTAGGGAATGCCATCAATTTCATGAAACGAAAACAGTCTAAAAACGAAAAAATACCATATCAGCATAGCGAGAATACGTTATATCCCGATTCGACTTATGAATATCTATCGAGATGTGAAATTTCCTCTCTGTTTCAAGTAGATCTCGGCTCAGGATTCTTCATCTCATTCCGGCTATATATAGTCTTATATATGGATCCTCATGAATCAACTTGTTTCCCATCCTGAATTTGTTCTTGGGTGTTTCAGGACTCACAAGGTCATGGACTTGGTATAATTTTATGTTCAAGAGGTATTAGTAACAGCACATCCACCATGTTATTCTACTTACGTTAGAGTACTTCTCCTTGATCAATTACTAGGCTGCTCAACATTTCAAACTATACACTTATAAAAGCAAACAGGTTCCATCCAAGAGTTCCTCACATTCTGTTGGTAGTTGAACTTACATCTCACTGGATCGACACAACCTGCTATTGGCGACGGTCCGGGATCAAGCCCGAAGGAAAAGATCCTAGGAGAACACCGCATAACTAAGATAAGAACGTCAGATGACGACATTTGAGCTTTCTCACGTTCGCAGTAGATATTGAACACCTGTATTTAAATACCGATTTATACATGTTTTGAATATCAATTCGTAATATCGTTACTAAAACTTAAATATCATTTTCCTAATCTTTCCTTAGGTTACTTTAAGTTTTCATTTATTTAATTCAGCTCTTAATTTTAAGTCGGCTGTAAGCGAGCAGCAGAATTTTGCAGACTACACTTTGTTTTAAAGATTTTTACTATAGTCCCTTAAAATATTGATGCTTTAAGGTTTTAAGATCATACTTCCCGAGAACCTGATCTGTGTCACTGAACTTACGTATCCTTAAATGGGTAATGTACCTATTTAGGGATATTACTACATCACTCCTTGCCCAACGGAGTCCCAACGTTAGTATTCAGCTGATTGGGAATCGGAAATTATTATCCCTCTGCCCCCCAAATAAGTGTCACATTTGTGCATATTTGTTTCGAAAATTTACAGTATTTCTTGAATTTTGAAGTGAACTGCGCAAACGAGGACATTTCTTAAGGGTATAAGGCAACCTTAGAATGCCACTCGATCTTTTATATATAAAACAAAGGATGGTGAAATAATCGAAGAGAACGTTTTTTAAAAGTGCACTCGCTGAAAAAATGGATAGTAAGAAAATATTTCCTGAACATTGCAACGATGATTATTTTTTTTCCATCCTTTTACAAATGTGACACCTGTTTCGGAAGAAAATTCAAGTGTTAAATGTGACACTTATTTTGGGAGAGAGGAAATTTAATTCACTTTTAGGACAAAAAATATAATTTTAATGAGTCCAAACGGGTACTCCAGGACTAGTCCTGGAGTACCCGTTTGGTAGGTAGTTGGTTGTATTTACATCTCACTGGAGTAACACAACGGGCTATTGGTGATGAAGGTCCGGGGTGAATCCCGAAGGGAAAGATACGAGGACCACAAGTCGTAATGTCAGCTGACGACCCAGGACTACAGATATGAAGATAGAGGCTGGCAATGTGGAATGCCATAAGAACACATAATGTTTGGAAGGTGCTTCATACTTCAAGACCCCTTATTACCTTCAAAACTTCAGTGTGTAGACATTTATAACTAGGTGAATCTATTCTATTGTCAGTAAGTTTTCCATAGTTGATAGTACAAGTGGTAATAGATTACTTATTAGCAATAAAAGGAAACTCCCATTAGAAGTTCAATAAAATAGCAGCTTTTGAAGCGGTTTCTACTGTAAAGTAAATTCGATCCAGCTATAAAGGATCAGCCGCCTAACTGGTATAGCAGTCAGCGTATATTTGTAACCCAAAAGTTCAATCCTAGTTTGTAAGGGTATGGTTGTTGCCCTCTGTTAGGAGTAGTCATTGGCTTCTCAAAAAATAGCCATCATTACACCCTATGTACTGTCGAAGACTTAAGATTTTTTGTCAGTTGTTTGGTATTAGGTAGTTAATTACCGTCACACTGGGTCAACACAACTGGTTACATTCGACGGTCCGGGATCAATCCTGAAGGGAAAGACCCGAGAACATCACCTATAATTTTGAACCGCAGGGCATTACGAAAAAATAAAGAGATCAAATTTAATACTTGATATAAGAACTTGATATCACATATCATTTTTGTGTAAATGGTGCATTTATAAAGTGCATTACTGTCTAGACAAGTGTTCATTAGCACGAGAAAACCTTTCTTTCATAGTTAGAAGGTCATCACACACTTCATTAAATGTTTCTCTTCATAGCCTATTATAACTACGTTGATTAAGAACAATCGCATACTTAAAATAGTCATAGAGTAGAAACATTAAGTATCGAAAAACCTTAATGTTATATTTAAAGTATGGATACAAGGGTAATGAAGAGGTACAGATACAATGTTATTAAAAACATTTATACGCTATTTTAATTTCAGATAACAAATAGTAAAAAACACGTATTGTTATGTCCTGTGATAACACTAATTTTATGTTGTAATTAAGCCTTTTTTACTTTTGATAAATTTCTTATCACCTGCAATTATTTTACAGGCATGGCTTGACAAATGGTTAATTAATGCAATGAAAGAAATACAGTTTACAGCTTTAAGAACACCATAATGTCTAGACGCCTGTTTTACTGATATTGCAATAGCTAACATAATACCATTTAGGAATCTATAGTTCACCGAAGGAAAACTATTTGCCTTTAGTTTATATTTTTATTTTCCATTTTGATCATGGCGACTCTAAAAGTAGAATTACATATATATGTATTTATACATGGATAATTTTTCTATTGGTAGAAAGGAATTCAAATTCTTTTAATACTATATTCACTTATACTATATAATTATATGTTCTTCGGGTATTTCATTTATATGTAAATTTCTATTATCAGGATCCGTTTTTACCGAAAATAAGATTGAAAATTCAATTGTATAATGTATTTATATAATGGGGCTAAAATATAAATAATTTTCTCGATGCATATAAATACCAAAAGATACCCCGAAGACATTCTTGGATTGGAATGGAACTTAGCAGTTGTATTGTGCATAAAAAGATAAAGAAATTATTTCAATATCATATTTTGAGGACTCCATTGCAAAATTACATCTGAAAGATCATAAATTAGTAAGTTGCAAAGCCTCTTTTGTAGCGATACCTTCCTATTCTGTTTTTCCTTCCTTCCTTTTCTTTTTTTGATGGACCATGTTTCGAAATCTCAATCCTCCGGTTGCTAATCCGCAATTCTTCCCACCCGGCTACCTCAGCGTCATCAGTGGCAGCTTTGAAATACTCTGTAGATCTAAATAGAATTTATAGAGAAAATTGAACATATCACACTGATTAGTGTGTATAACGAGATTAGTAAATGACACAGTGCATATTTTTGTGGTAATTTTGTGACGTTATTATTTTTTATTTTATATACGGCCCCCGGAAAACTATGGAACGATTTGGTCAGGTCATTACCTTCTATATTTCAAACGAATCATTTCAGAACCTTTAGAAAGTATTACACCTCGAATCATTTCCTCCCAAACAAATTTATACGAAGTAAAATTTTGTTTCGTTAATGGTAATTTATTTATTCATCTGTCATACAAATAAATCCATTTTTTACATACACTTAGAATCATCGTATCTAGAAAAAGTAATAGCAAGTAAAAATTTTGTTGAGCTAATGATAATATATTTATTCACACTGACATGCGGAGATCCCTTTAATTTATAGCAGAAAAATGTACAATGTACAAAAAAAGGTATCATGGAACAATACATTCAATCAATATGAAATTTAAAAAAAAATATTTTTTTAAAAAAGTCAGTAATAAATATTTTCAAAACTTCGGGGTGGTCGAAGCAAATGCTCAGGCTTGATGACAAACAGTGATCATTCATAAATTGGAAAATTGCTTGATTTTACAGATAAATGATTGTATAAAAAGTTTGTTTAAAAATAAATTATTTTTATGCAACTATATTTATACATTAGTGTATAAATATAGTTAAAAATAAAATTGTAAAAATAAATACAAAGAAGGCTTTTCTACTTTAAAAGAAGGCAATTTGTGTATATGGGCATCTGTAAATAGGCAAAAAGAGTGAACAGTATTGTTGCGTAATACATAGTAAAAAATAAGTGCATTAGGCCGACAAATATTTGTAGATGCATCGGAATTTTAGAGAAACGCATCGCAGATTTGTTTTGTATGTTTTCAAGATTAAGACTCTTATAAGATGGACTCCAGACTAATTTCGTGTTTTTCGCAATGTTCAAATCTTGTTTCCGAGAGATTTGGAAGACAATTGATCAACTCAAATGCCAGAAAAGAAATTGGTTTATCTTAGTTTTGTTTGGCATAGGAGTAAGAAACAAAAGTGACTTTTGTAAATCGGGAGGTAAATGGTATGAGATAAAAACAAATCGAAAACACCCTGGAGTCCCATTACTCATTCCCGGATCTTTCATCTATCACTAGATATGTTGACACACCCTTAAACTAATTCTTCAATCCACGCATGCTTGTGTGCTGTCCAGCATTTGACGAAATGAAGTTAAATGGCATCTGCCATGTTTTTCCTTAGCCATTTTACAGTAGAAGCCACTGTATTAATAAGTTTTCTGTTTATTTATTCATACCGTCAAACTGATTACTCCAATTGCATGACAGCGTTGAAAGGTCAAACGTACAGAACCAGCAACAGACAATAGAGATTACAATTATTCAACATAAACTACATCCTATAAACACGAGGCCACGGTAGCCCAATTGGAAGAGTAACGGATTAGAAACCGGAGGGTTGCGAGTTCGAAACTCGGTTCAACCAAAGACCGTCCTGTATGCTGGGGCTGGTACGCGTTAAATCTGTCGTGGCCTCAGATGTCCTCACGTTAGCGTGGTGTGGAAGTTTGGAGAGTGGGGTGTTAGTTCAGATATTCATCTCGTCATCTGACCATGGTTCAAAATGACGAGGCGTTACCACCTCATAATTTTAACGGTCAGATGGCGAGGTCCACACTTAAGCTGGAACCTACTCTCCAAACCTCCACGCTATGCCAACGGGAGTACATTTTAGGCCACTATATATTTAAAGTGCACCATCCCCCACATATAAGACGGTCTTTGGTTGGATCGAGTTTCGAGCTGGCAACCCTCCGATTACTAATCCGCGACTCTACCAATTCGGCTACTGCGGTTCCCATGTAAACACAAGAATATTAATTGCACGGAACAAAAATGACGGGAAGAAAGAAAAAGCATGATCTAAACATAACCATAGAGAAAACCGTTAAAATTCTCTTTTAAAATGTTAAAGTTTATACAATTACTAAAAATATTTTATCGTCGAGGAAATATAAAGGGTTGTGGTAAGCTACAGGTTGTTCTGAGAAATTGGGCTATTTGGCTGATTTTCAAATAAATCTTGCTGAAAAATAATTTTATTACGAGGATTATACAAGAGGGTACATGAATGTATTTATCTCACTGAGTTGGCTGGTACCATTCATTCTTTATGTAAGAAATTATAAAAATATTTTAACACGAAGACAGTTCTACATTTTAGACAAGACAGATTTTATTTGGATCCAAAAAAGAATCAAACATTTGATTTTCACAAAAATCGAAATATTTCAAAGTCGCAGAAATTGATTTTGAAATTTTTTCAAAATTATTACTGAGATATATTTGTAAAATGGATCCCATACACCACAGTCATGCTATAAATTAGATCTTACTAAAGAATCAAAAAGACAAAAACGGCTCCAAAGTTTTGACACATTCCTTTTAAAATAGTAATTTGACACGTTCGTTTCAAAAACTCCAACCTTTCATATATCCTTTTGATTGCATTATGTATTTACGCATTGTAAGTAAATTTGGATTCATGCCTAATTCCTAGGTCAGAAATATTGTTTTTCCTCTTAAGAAATTCCTCATTAATATTATATGCATATTGCAAGTAAATTGGATTCGTGGTTAATTACTAGGTCAGAATATTGTTTTTCCTCTTGTGAAATTCCCCATTAATGTTATATGCACATACGACAATAATAATTGACAGTACAGTAAAGAAATGAAAACAATTTGTCCTCTTATTTTTAGCAATTCAACTTCAATTTATTAGAATAAGCCGCAATATCCCAAGACAATAGAGCTACATTTACTCCGTTATTTTAAAAGCATTGAGATTTTTATTAAATTACTCTGAATATTTTAGTGCCATGCAAGAATATTACCATTCAAAATTAATTATTTTAAATATTTTTAGTGTTTATTTTTATCAATAAACTATTTTCGAAACACCGTTAGGAAATTGTACATAACCGTTTTGGATTTCAGTTAATCTGTTTTTTAAAAAAAATCACTTCAGCCAATTTCAATTCACGACAGATAATTTTACGTTTTATTCGAAGAATATTTTTCACTTTACAATTATAATTCAGGGTAAACGAATTATAGTTTTGAAAGAATAAAGCACTTTACGAAAATTTAAATAGTAAAAATATAGTTATGTGCATTAACCAAACTGTAGGAAGGATTGTTTAATACTTAGTGAGTTTTAGATGAAACGAAAATTTAAAATTGTTTTTCGTATAACAGGATTTCTGGATTGTGAATATAGAAAACTTTGAGCTCCTAATGTTAACCCTCTGAAAGTCACGAGTGTTAAAAAGGAATGGGTGTCTATGTGTGTAAGTATTAATTTTCCCCCACAACATACACAATGGCTAAATAACCCCGGTAGATGAATCCTAGGAAAGACTCGATTGGTCAAGGAGGTCACAACTTATTGCAACAAGATTACAGGATTTCTTGATTTTGAGTATAGAAAACTTGGAGCTCCTAATATTAAAGAGTCACAAGAAAAAAAGTCACGTACTTTGGAAAAAAATATGGGTGTCGATGGGTGAAGTATTGTTTTTCCCACACAACACGCATAGTGACTAAATAACACTGTTTTAATATTCCTAAGAAATATCCGATTGATCTGGAAGATCAAAACTGGTTAGAGTCATAATAATGGAAATACTATGTGGTCGAACGGATGCATACATGTCAACCTCTCGGAGAGTTAATTGCCTTCGCCCCCCCACAGACTTATTCATGTCTTCCTAGATAATCCTTTCACTGAAATTGTGTTTTGTCTCTTTGGAAATCTCTTGGATACTTCAGCTCTCAGGGGCACATCTTTAGGTGTATACAGGCACAACAACCCTGAGCTACCTCAGCGATCTTTCGTCCCTTTCA
Organism: Meta bourneti; assembly: GCA_933210815.1. Lineage (NCBI taxonomy): Eukaryota > Metazoa > Arthropoda > Arachnida > Araneae > Tetragnathidae > Meta > Meta bourneti. Next base: position 55,331,591 of record OW119934.1, on the reverse strand, counting down.
TTTTTACCCACGCCTACCCTTCTGCTTTTTGTGCTTTTTCTTCCTCAATTATTGGGTTGTCCGCTTGTGTTTGGCACAGCTTGATCGCCATAAAACCCCGAAAACAACCAACCAACCTGGATACTTTAACAAAATGATTCCTGAAACAACGTTTGCATTTCAAAAAGTTCCAAATAGTTAAAAAAAAATTGCTTTCGTAAAGTTAACGGATGATTTGATATTCTTATGTGTTCTTAAGCTTTCGCAACCATAGGACACCAGTACCAGGAAAACGTTGAACTGGGATCCTTTACACTGACACTTTTCTTGGTGGTAGTCTGGACAAGGTATCTCATCATTAGCAAAACTGGCCAGATTTTGATGGACGAGGTATCTCGTCATTAGAAAAAAATCTGACCAGATCTTGATCTCATCATCATAAAAAATATCATAAAAATATTGAAAATATCTTGATGACGAGATATTTCGCCATTACTAAAATTGGTCAGATCTTGATGAACGAGATATCTCGTCGAAACCACTTGGAGGGTTAAACTAGAACTTTACATTGGCTAAAGGAGTAGACTTGCAGAAGCAAAAGGGTAGAGCGAAATTATATATGTGGAACCTTGTATTCCTGCCTCTGCCTTGTGTCACACAGCTGGTCAATAGTCTAAAGGAAGAAAACAGTATACGTAAAATCAAAACATCCATAAGCATAATCCAAACAGCACCAATGCATCTACGTCCGTGTTTACTACTTACTGCTGTTTTCGGATATAATTCAATGTCCGGATCACCACTTTTGGAAGAAGCCTGGTTGTTCGATGACTCTAAGGAAGATGTAAATAAAAACAAAGTAGTTTAGATTGTTTGGTCGGGTTGAGTTTTATGGTGCAAAGGTCATAGACTAAGCTGCACTAAACAACGTCAAGTAAATGGACACACAAGGAAAACATTTACTTTCACAAAAGAGAGAAATACACCCAGAGAGGAATCGAAACTGCGCTACCTACATCTCTCTAGTCGCTAGTGCAGAGAACAAACCCATTGAGCCATGGTGGCACTGAAGCTGTTTAGAATAGCAATTTAGAAAAATTTTATGGTATATCACAGATAGAACAAGAATACTAAGCTCCAAAAGTGCTTCCCTGTGTCTTGTATGTAGGCGGGGCAGGTTTGATTCCAGTCAGGTGCATTCCTTCCTGGGTGTATTTCTCTCTTCTGTGTCAGTAAAACTTTCATTGTGAGTGTATGTCTATTACTTGATGTTGTATGTCTTGTGTCTGAAGCAGCATGGCCAAATATGACTCTTGCACCATAAAACCCCAAACTAACAAAACAACCCTGCGTCCTGTAACGAGATATAGATTCAATCTAAGTATACCTTTTCATGCAATCAAAGCTGTACGCAGAAACAAAAAGTTGATGCATTAACCCTCATGGTGGTTGTCTCGACGATGTATCTCGTCAAACTGACAAAACAACTGAGCAGATACTGGACGACATATCTCGTCGATAGAAGAAAAATGACCAGATCTTGATATCGTCATCATAAAAAAAATTGGCAATGTCTTGATGAAGATATTTCTAACCATTATTTAAATTTATCAGATCTTGATGGGCGAGATATCTCGTCGGAACCAAGCTGTAATAAAGTCAAACCACCTCAATTTTACATATCGCAACAAGCATTGCCTTCACATTATTATTAAAGTACACAAAAAAACCTATCAGCAGTGCTTTTTAAATAATTTTGAAAGTAATATTAATATGAAATTTATGTATTCTAATTCAGCATTGGTTCATTTCAATGGGAATCAATTTAAGACTTTATAACTCGACTGCAAAATTGCAGCATCTTTCTAGTAGTTCGATTTTTAAAAATTAGTTAAAACCAGTGACTTTTAAATTCATCATAGTGACAAAGCAACCAGGAAGAAATACTTGTAAAGCTAACTCACATACAAAATAAATCGGCAGAGAACAAAAATAAATGTTACTTTTAGAGAAGTGTTCGCATCTCGCATTATAGCATCCACCATGACACAAAAGAATTCGCCGACAATCGAAGAAATACTGTCGGAAATATATTTCCGCAAATAACTCCCTCCTTGCCTTATTGGTGGTCGGAAAAGTCCTAAAAGAGCTAGATAATTCCGAGAGGTTTTGCTTGGATTACTGTAAGCTGAATGTTGTGTACATCAAAGCCTAATTCTTCTACGAGAGATTATTGTGCAGGCAGATGAAACCACTAATGAAAGTAGTTTACAAGGAGGGATGAATGATTGAAACAGCAAATAATTGGGAGAAATTAAGGAGTCAAATGAGAGCGGAATAACATATTTCTTCGTCAAATTAGATTGAAGCTCTGTAAAGTCGGGGTAATTTTAACTTTTTGATCAGCATAGCAGAAACATTTTGGTGTAATGTCTGGTCTTTTATTTATAAGTCGATGCTGAGAGAATTTATGATGCGCTAAAATACCGTAGCAACAGAGTTCGAATTGTTTTTAATCCCCTCTGCAGACCCAGGACAAATCGAACGGAGTATAATATATAGTCTATGATTCCCGCAGGAGTCTAAAGCATAAATATACCATATTTGGAGTGAATTGAACAAACAGTGATCGTAATGACACTCAATGTTATTCCTATAGGGATTTTGAATTGTCTTATCCCACTCTGCAGATTGCCAAAACAAATTGTACACGTGTTAATATATAGCCCGTTTTTCCCATAAGATTCTAAGGAATGAGTGTACCTAATTTGGTGTGAATGATCCCCATTGGAAATAAAAAGTTTGCGAATATTCAAGTTAATATAGGTAAAAAGTTGATTGAAATTATTTTTAATTGTTGAAGGATTAAAATAAAGCCCGTTGAAGAACTCATTCCACAAAGGATATTCAATTCTGCAGCCATCGATCATATTTACCTTAGTAATTAAAACGAAAAACTGCTTCTTAGTGGAATTCAACATCTGGTTTCAGTTTCTGGATTGCAAATCTTCATATTTACTGTATTATTTTTCCAATAAGCCTCCAAACACACTCACAATTGGAATCCCGAAATTAGTTTCAGAAATAAAACTCAAATTCATTATAAATCCAGGTTCAACTTTGCATTCTACAGTTTACTCAGCGAAACAATTTTCTTGTTCGGCCCAATCTTACTTTATTTCTCTCGCTGATTGAGTTCCGCTATGCTCCTTCCAGTGTAGTCATCTCATATTCATAACTTTGAGAAACATTTATGAAAAAAAGCATCCCGGTTATTGTAAAGTTGCATGTTTCGACTGTACACCGACAACAAATACGCATGAATTATTAAAGTAAGTAGCTGGGTTGTTTGTTTAAGCGCAATCTTTAGTTGCTACCAAGTCAACGATACGGTTTTTTCTTCGTTTCCTTCCCGGAGAAACTTGTTTGTGTCTGAGATCACGTAGATTTGAATCTGAGGCAGCATCATATGCGATGTGGTTTCATGAATGCGGGTTGGAAGATAATTACACCATCTGCGTTTGAGCATTTTGTTGCCAAAAAATGGATCGATTCTGAGTGTAATACACAGAAAGGAATATGATTTGGCATGAAATTGTGATAACTTTCTTGTCTGTTTCTACCCATTTGGGTAGTGTAAAACTATCTGCTTTTTCACTCTTTTCCATTGTAAAGATGGAATACTTACCAAAAGATGGCTGTGGGCCCATATATCATGTGTAAAAAAATGAAGTGAAAAAATTAGTATTTTGAGGTGCCCCTAGTGTATTGGATTAGAAAATTTTAGAGCATTTTTCAGTATTTTGTCGATTTTTTTTCAAATTTTGCATTCGGAAAATATTTTTTCGTAATGGTCATTAACCCTCCTGGTGGTTTTCTAGAAAGGTATAACTCGTTACAAGCAAAACTTAATGGACGAGATATCTCACCTCTAGAAGAAAACTGACCAAATCTTGAAATCTCTATCATAAAAATATCGGCACTATCTTGACTACGATATGTCTCGTCACTATCAAAATTGGTCAGGTATTGATGGACGAGATATATCGTCAAACAAATTGTTGGGTTAATTTGCTTCTTAGATATTGGCTAACTCCTTCCTTATGCTTCTTGCTGAAAAAATCAAGAGACAGCTGACGTTAGAAGTGTACTATTTTTCACCTTTTTCCTTTCTCTTTTATCTTTCTTTGAGTGTATTTATATCAATGATCTAAAAAACATTTTTCTGACATTTCTTTGGTCAGCAAGAAAACTTCTTTCTTTGGAATTCGTGAATATTTCAAATTCAAGATTCACCTTTACAGCGAAAAATGAAAATATTTTTTTGCGAACTCTGTAATTTCACGAATTCTGGCTCTGTAAACTTCAAGTACTTTTCTTAAACGGCTTGATAAGGTTTCTATATTATTCTTAATATGCGCGAATAAGTTGTAAAATTCTTTTATGGCTAACAGTCTGGAGCTATTCCTTTTCCCAAATTGCTTCAAACTTGCCACATTCTCTTATATTTCTCCAACTGTAGACTCCTCGGTTATTGAGTAAAGTTTAGCCTTCCAAGTATTTTCGACGAGATATCTCCTCCATCAAGATCTGATCAAATTTGATGGATGACGAGATATCTCGTCATCAGATCTGATCTTGTCATCAAGTTATTGCCTATTTTTTTTATGATGGTTAGATAAAAATCTGGTCAGTTTTTTCCTAATGACGAAATATCTCGTCCATCAAAATCTGGTCAGTTTTCTCCTAATGACGAGATATCTCGTCCATCAAAATCTGGTCAGTTTTGCTAATGACAAGATACCTTTTCGAGACAACCACTAGAAGGGTTAACCCTCTAAGTGGTTTTGACGAGATATCTCGTCCAGCAAAGTCTAAAAAATTCATTAATGACGAGATATCTCGGCATTAAGACTTTGACGATTTTTTATGGCAGGATCAAGATCTGATCATTTTTGTAATGACGAGATATCTCGTCCCTCAAAATCTGATCTGTTTTGTATAATGATCAGATACCTCGTCGAGACAACCACCAGGAAGATTATGTTCGTCTTTTATCCACAAGTAACATTTCAGCGCATCTGAGTTCGAAGGTAATTGCTATTGACTCATTTTCTAAGGCGAACCAAATATTGGACAAGTAATCATATTCCTTGTTTTAATTTACTCTTTTCTCGTTAATTATTAAATTCAAAGAGCGATTATTGTAATGGGAGAAATTACATCAGTTCACGCCTCATAAAATTCCTGATAAACTAATGGCGACACCTCAGCTCCGAATCAGCTGTTTCGAATGATACAATACCACACGTGAAACTTTTCGCTGGTCGAGTGATCATGTTTTATGATACATGCTTTGTGATAGGTAGGTGTAACTTCCTTAGTATAACACTCCAAGTGGTTTTGAGGAGATATCTCCTTCATCCAGAGCTGATCAATTTTTCCAATGACAACACACCTCGTCATTAAGACGTTGCCGATTTTTGCATGATGATGACGAGATCTGGTCTGTTTTCTTCTAATGGCGAGATATCTCGTCCATCTCAAGATTGATCAGTCTTTCTAATGCCGAGATACCTCCTCCTGATAACCACTAGGATAGTTAATGATATGCACAGATATCACTAATATTGATTTGAAATTTAATTGTTACATTGTTTTCCTTACATTAACAAAATTATTGATTTTCTCGAAATAATGAGATTTTCAATTATTGATTCATTGAGCTTTTCTCAAAGCAAATCTAAACCAATACCGCTATCTTTTTTACTCTTTATTCGATTTGATACCCCAACTCAACCGAATTTTAAATTTCCTTATCTACCTATCCCGTTTGGTTCCCAAGACTCCCAATGCAATCCTTCACTGATCGTTGATAACGAAGAATTTCTTTCATTAAAAATTTTCTCAGTTGTGAATCGACCAGAAATTATCTCTCACAGCCTTCAACTGAAAGCGTAAAAGTTGACCTTTAGTCAGATCAAATCTAAACCAACATACCGCTATCTTTTTACTCTGCATTCAATTCGATACCCAACTCCAACCAAATTTTTATCTTCCCATCCCGATTTCTTTCCCAGATTCCCAATGAAATCGTCATTGATCGTTAATATAACCAAGAATTTATTTCATTAAGCTTATTTGTGAAATAACCAGAAATGATCTCTCCCAGCCTTCAAGTGAAACCGCAAAAGTTGACCTTTAGTCAGATAAAATCTAAACCAACCCACCGCTATCTTTTTATTCTATATTCAATTCGATACACCAACTCAACCTAATTTTAAAATTTTTTATCTTCCCATCCCGATTTCTTTCCACTCCCAGTGCAATCGTCATTGATCATTAATATAACCAAGAATTTATTTCATTAAAAGTCTTATTTGTGAAATAACCAGAAATTATCTCTCCTAGCCTTCAAAAGTTGACCTATAGTCAGCAAATCTAAACCAACACCGCTATCCTTTTACTCTGCATTCAATTCGATACCCCAACTCAACCGCATTTTAAAGTTTCTTATCTTTCCATCCCGTTTTCTTTCCCGGACGTCCAATGCATTCCGTCATTGATCATTAATTGGGGAGTTTTTTAAAGGCAAGTGGTGCCGCAGAAACAAAATATGGAGATAAATTGCACGCTCAATATTATTGATCAATAACAAAGACACGGGTAAAAACAGCGGCAGAACGTGCCTGCTCCCTGGCTATCTTAATTACATAGTTATTAGCAAGAGATGCAGGTTGTGGCTGCAACATTAATTTTTCAATTACCAAAGCCGAGTTCTCCGAAAGAGAGGCTACATTTCAAAATTTGCATAAGCTTTCTGATGAAAATTTAAACGTAATTACTGTTTCGATTTTATTTTAGTTAGCAGCAATTCCCGAGAGCAGTTAAGTGCGCGAGAACAGCTTGGCATTGTATCTATAAATTTGCCTTGTGTTGGAATAAAATAATCGAGTGCTAATCTAAGAATCTTTACAGAGCCTTATGTTTCAACAAGCTTTTAATACTTTAAATGACGATATTAATTTTCTTCCCTTTTAATTAAAACATTTCCTTTCGAAGACAAAGTGGTATGCTTTAATAAATTACAATTCCTACTCCTACGCTTCCCCACGTGACCGGGGTTTTCAAACATACTTCGAGAAAGCGTTTGGAAGAGGAGTGAATGTGTATGTGCCTTTGGCAAAAAAATGCTTCCTAATACCGAGAATAATTAAACAAGTAATTTTTACGGAATGGGAAAGTCTAAAAAATAAAATATTAATTTATTGAAGTAATTTTGAATTTCTTTGAAAGATATTTATTTAGTTTGTTATAATTTCTATCATTTTATATTCATCTTATGCTTGTGAAAATTCTTGTGCTTGTCTTTGCTCACGTTATAAATTCTAGCATTCTTTATTCATCCTCTTATGCCTGTCCTTTTTTTTGTCTTTCATTACTTTATAGTTTATGTTGCTTATGTACATTATTTTATAGTTCTTTATATTAATTTTCAAACTTGGAGTTTAGAATTCGTTACTAAAAAAGCCAATGGAAGTCGTGTATCAAATTACCAGTTTTTTCAATCTAAATTCTATGGAAATGTATTGAGTGGAGAATACTTTTTAATTTTATGCTGAAAATAGTAAGGATTTTACAAAAAAGTATATTCCAGAAATTTCTCTCAATCCTTTTATATTCCAGCTTATTGTAAATATTATACAAATTTTTGAATTGATTTCTATTCTAATAGTGGTATAGCATAAAAAGAAATTAACAAGATTAATAAAAATTATGCTTCCATATACATTTAATTTTGCAGGCGGTGTTGACTTCGTCATCTATCCATGCTTCAAAATTTCAAGGCGTTGTCCTAGATCTTTCCCTTCAAGGATTGATCCCGAAGCGTCACTGGGGCCATCGTGGCTCAGAGGTTATGCCCACTGGCGCTAGCAACCTGTGAGTTATAGGCGGCGCAGGTTCGATTCCAGTCAGGTTTACTCTTCCTGGGTTATATTTCTCTCTTCTGTGTCAGTAAAACTTTCATTGCGTGTTGATGTGTATTACTTTATATTGTTTGTCTTGTGTCTGGTGCAGCATGTCCAAATATGATCCATGCGCCATGAAACCCCAAAACCAACCAACCGAAGCGTCACCAATGGCCCGTTGTTTTTCTCCCGTGCAACGTAAGTTCAAATACCCTCCCCTGTTTAATTTTGATTCAGTACAATGAACATATAAAAAACCAACATTTGATAAATTAGTAAAAATGTGCTGTTAGAACAAGTTAATCAAATTTATAAAAACTAATTACCATTTCTACTTGGGGCCGCGGTATCCCAGCTAGAAGAGTAACGGATAAGAAACCAGAGGGTTGAGAGTTACTGATCCAACCAAAGACCGTCGTGTACACGGTGGTTGGTGCACGTTAAATCCGTCGTGGTCTCAAATGCCCTCACGTTGGCGTGGTGTGGAAGTTTAGAGAGTGCAGTGCGAGCTCAGGTGTTGTCCTCATCATCTGATCGTGGTTCGTTCAAAATTATTTGCTGTTGTCCTTGGTTCTTTCTCTTGGGGATTGATACCCGATCATCGTCAATAGCTTATTGTGTCACTCCAGTGCGATGTTAATTAAATACCTACCTACCATTAAATTATAATCAGCTGTTAAATAATTTAAAACTTTTATAAGTGAATTCACAAAGCTTTGTGTTCAAATTAAATTTCAAAACCCCAAGCTTTCCCATTATATTTAGTATGGCAGACAAATGCTAGATATTCAGGTTTATTCACTTTCTGCCTCGTAAAAGAACGTTGCTTATCTAAGAATTGTGGTGGAAATCGTTTTCCAATTTTTATTTCTATGGCTCCAAACGTGCTTTTACAATCGGTTTTTCAAATGCGATGTATTTGAATAACATCGTCATTATTCCTCGAAAACATTTTTGTACTGTGAAACAATATTTTCATCGAATTTTTCTCCTAAGGAGATGTTGCAGGGAAAAGTGCAGAAGCACCTTGACACTTTTCCCTGATTTTGCGTTAAATATAAACAAAGTTTTTATCAGAGAAACATAAAAAAATACGTAAGGGTTATGCCTTTTGCAATAGAGAAAATAAGTTATGTAAACTTGAGCATTTATGTAGGACAGCGAATATATTCCAGCGTAGTTATCTACATTGATAAGTCTAAGGTATCGTGTATTCTAAAGCTGTTTTAATTTATAGAATAAATTAAAACAGCATTTTACAAGCATTAATAGAAATATAATTTATATAAAATTAAGCATTTATATAGGACAGAGAAGATATTCCAGCGTAGTTATTTAGGCTTCTAAGTATAAGGTATCGTGTATTCTACAACGGTTTTAATTTTTAGAATAAATTAAAACATTTTACAAACATTAATAGAAATATAAGATATGAAAACAAGCATTTTTATAAGACAGCGAAGATATTCCAGAGTAGTTATTTAGATTGGTAAATCTAAGGATTCGTGTATTTTAAAGCAATTTTATTTTGTGGGATAAATTTAAAGGGGGTATTACGTTTATATGCTCAAGCTTCAGTGAAGAGAAGTTTCAGTTTCTAAATTCCGTAAAAAATTACTTCTCTGTAGATTCTTTTCCAAATTTAGAACATTTATAATATCGATGCTATATTTCAAAAGGAAATCACTTTAAAGCTTCTATCTTTTAAACTTTAATGTTTATGGACAAAATATAAGAACCAATTTTAGCCAAGTGTTTATCTGTGTGATCTTCAAGATATTTCAAAAACTAATTGCACTGCAATAGTAAAAATTCGCACACTTGTAATAGAACCCCTTCCCATTACCTATAAAATTACCTATAGAATTATAATGATCGGTTCTGAACTTTTTGATTTATGGATTTAGAAATGTTTAAGGTATCTGCCTTCTTTCGGGGTCATTTTTTTAAATTACTTAAATTTTTACTTCTAACTTAAATTTTATGATTAAACACAACATAAAACTAGAAACAGCATATAAAATATAAGCATCTGATAATTCGTTCATTGCTTAGATAGAAAAATAAGGTAAAAATTACAGTAAAATATGCCGATACGCAGAATGATATAACTCCAAAAGTAATCATTATATCTCTGTTTTGTAAATTTGATAATGTTTATAATGAACTTCTTCAGGGAATAGGGATCTATTATCATGGTGATCACACATATATCTCTGAAGTTATGGGAACTCGATTACAACATTTTGAAAAGTTCCCTAAACTTTTGCGCAAGTCATGAATTAAAAGACTGTAAATCAGAAAATAATTAATATTTAACCATGGCTGTAGTCTATTCCCTGTAAATATATTTGTGCAACATGCCTACAAAATTTCAAAGCATTTGAACTTTAACTTTTTGAGTTATGCTAATTTGCGTAAAGCAAAAACATAAAAACATCAATTTTGAGAAAAATGGAAAAATAACTTTATGTACATGAAGAACTACAGCTGTGTAGTAATAAAAAAACAGCCATAACTCCAGTTCTAAATTACTTAGAAACAAAATTTTAACAGAATTTGAAAGAAAAAACTTCAGACTACCCAATACTAGACCAAAATTGAAACTTCGATATTTTGACCAAAATTCATGTTTTAAAAGCATGTAGATACCTTAAAAATACTTTCCCTAGTTTTTTTCATCGGAATAAAACATGAAAATCGTATGCAATGCCCTTCGAATCCTTGTCTCAAATTGATTGCAAGCCAAATACACTTTTATCAATAATGCACCCAGCATACTTGACCCATTAAAGATAACGGCATTGTTCTAAAAACATTTAAGCAGATAAAACCTACTTGGGGAACGGTAAATTCCAAATTCAAAGAAGCAGTATGATGGAACAACCCTCCTCAAGGCAATTTGTTAAATTTATATTTTTGAAATAAGTATGAAAAAGCAGTTGCTGACGAAAAGACGCGTAATACTTCAATCACTATATTAAGTTCTACGATGTCGCTGGTGTTTTACATGACAATTCACATACGTGACGATTAAGTAAGAATTTATTTCTACTTGATCATGAACACTTTTCCTGAAAACGTTTTCACTAGCTGCCTTTTCTCAATGAATTATCTGCCGCCCTGCCACAACAAAAGGATATCATTATAGAATATAATATTAAATCCGGCTTAGTTGTCAATTTTCTCAACATGCATCTAGCAGATTTTCTTATCGTTTCACCATATAAAAGTCGTACATTTAAAACCAAATAGACGCCAGCACACGTTACCACAGAATAAGAAAATGTGACTTTCGATTTGACCTACAGTGCTTACAAACTTCCCAATGCGTTGCCCATTCATATACCACAAGTGAGAAACTGGGTGGTTTAAAAATATTTTCCTAGCTTTATTTCACCGAAATAAAGATGAAAATCCTATGCAATGCCCTTTGAATTCGTGCCACAAATTGATTGCGCATCAAATCCACGTTTACCAATAACGTACCCTGTAGTACTTGCCCCATTAAAGATAACGGTCCTGTTCTAAAAACGTTTAACCGGATAAAACCTACTCAGGGAACGGGAAATTCCGAATACAAAGAAGTCGTGTGATGGAACAACCCTCCACAACGCTATTTGTTGAATTTATGTTTTTGAAATAACTATGAAAAAGCAGTTGCTGCCGAAGAGGTGGCACTTCATACAGAGGCGGGGAATTCTTCACCCACTATATTAAGTCCTACGATGCCCCTGGTGTTTTTCATGGCAATTCACATACGTGATCGATTAAGAAAGAAGGACTTTCTACTTGACCATGAACGCTTTTTCCTGAAAACGTCTTCACCAGCTGCCTTTTCTCAATGAATTATCCTCCACCCTGCCACAACAAAATGATACCATTTACGGAATGGAATATTGAATCCAGCGAAGTATTCAATTTTCTCGACATGCATCCAGCAGTTTTTTCTTATCCGTCGCGTTTTATCGTGAGGAAATTAAGAGAACCGTAGTGGGATCTCAATCCTGGCAGTATCCCCTCCTTAAAAAAGGAAAAATAAACATTTTCCCCTCGAAGCCATTTCCCGGCAGAAAGTGTTTCTGTATTTTAGGCATGACTTTTTTTTCAATTTCTGTTTTTTATGAGCGTCTTTTTTGACTAATTGTTTGGCACTTTCTGGAGATAGATATTAGTTTTCGCAATTAGGGGGAAAAGATGTCTCGTGTTGGGTTTTGAAAGATTTTTAGGAGGCAATTTGGTAGGTCGTTAATTTTCTTCTAAGGTGCGTCGTTAACACCTATAAATGAATGTGATTTAAGTGCTGCTTTGTATCGCAACCTCGTGTTTCCCACAAACCTGAATTGAGAAAAAAGAAAAATTAGTTTTCAATTCAAATATAAAATCTTTAATGTTTTAAATTAAAGGTTCTAAGGCTAATGGTACCTTTAATAGTAATTTCGTGTTTCCTACAAAATAGATTCAATAGAAGAAATGATTAGTTTGTCATATGATTTTAGCTACAATGTTTCATTGAGGTTTGAAGAACACTATAACTTTGTTTTCCTACAAAAATGATTCGACAGAAGCCAAAAAATATTTAGTTTTCAATCCCAATGTTTTTAACATTTCCATGTTTTATATAAAAGGTTAGAAGTATAAAACTACCTTCAATAGCCCCAATCCCGTGTTTCTCACAAAATAAATTCAATAGAAGCAAATAATTATGTTAGATAATTAGATTCAATCGAAGCAAATAATTAGCGTATATTAGTTTAAGTCATGTTTATAGCTAAAATGTTTTTAATTGAGGTTGGAAGGATATTAAAACCTTGTTTTCTCACAAAAAAGATTGGACAAAAGCAAAAAATATTAGTTTTCAATACCTATGTTTCTAACTTCCATCCTCTAAATTAAAGGTTAGAAGAAAATACCTTTTCATTTAAGGTATCAACAACCCCCCACAAGATTGTTCGACAGAAGCGAAATATTAGTTTAACTCATGTGTTTCTAAGTTCATCGTTTTAAATTAAGATTGAAAGGGTACTACTACCTAAATATGTAACCTCATGTTTTCCAGAAAACACATTCGACAGAAGCAAAACAAAAATTACTTTTCAAGAGTTCAATGTTTCTAATTTCAATGTTTTAAATTAAAGGCTGGAAGGATGGCGATACCTTCAATCACAACCTCCTGTTTCTCACAAATCAGATTCGACAGAAGCAAAGAATTAGCTTCCAAGTCCAATGTTTCTAACTTCAATGTTTTAAATTGCAGGTTGAAAGGGTAATGCTACCTTCCATCGAAATCTCATGTTTCCCACAAAAAAATTCAACTGAAGCAAAAAGTTAGTTTAGGTCATATGTTTCTATGTTCAATGTTTTTAATTGATTGTAAGGATACAACTCCCGACATCGCAACCTCGGTTTCCAACAAACCAGATTCGATGGAAGAAGAAAAATTAGCTGTCAAGTCCAATGTTCCTAATTCCACGTTTTAAATTTTAGGTTGGAAGGATACTATTACCTGAAATCGCAACCTCATGTTTGGCACAAAACAGATTCAACACGAGCAAAACATTAGTTCTCCAAATATTTTCCACAAGTGCATGGTTTGTGATATATTCCCAACCTTTGGTGAGTTAAATTGGAGGAAATATATCAAATGGGCATGTACTTTTGGTGAGGGTTATGAATAAATCTAACAAAACCATTAAAATTCCGTTTACAAAACCATAAAATACGTCAAACACAAGGTAATTAACGAATCCACTGATGCTCAACTCTGTTGGGAATTCTCATCAGTTTGAACTATTTTCGCGTGCTTAAGATCAATTTCCAAGATCTATATATGATTAAAACATTAGAGAAGTCTTATTAATTTTTACCTAATCCAACACACTAACTAATAATACTAGTGGTTCTCCGCCCTTACACGTGGCATAGAGAAGGGCTTAACTAAAAAAGAGAGTGGTGGTAACATTGTTTAGGGATAACATTTAAATAGAGTTTTCATCATGGTGTTTATTTTGGTTCTGATAATAGCTAACAGTGTGTTCTACCGAAATAGCTGTAGACCAGTTTCATCATCTTTATTAGTGACTAGCGAAAACACCCGACCTTACTCGGGATGAATTAGTTATCTGCAGACTGACAAAAAAACCTAGAATATTAACTTTTCTCTTGTGTAGAAAAATGCTAATATCATTTCAGCGTCTGGAAAATAATTTGTTAACACATTTTTCATATTTTTACAATTTCTAGAACTTCGCATGCAAATCGTATATATACATTTCTATCACAATCCATTTCACATACATCGCACTCTGGTTGAAAGACAAAACATCGACAGCTACTAAGGTGACTACTGCAAAAGTCAATTTTAAGTTTTGGGGTGATCATGAATGAGTCTTTAAATTCCTTTCCTGTAAGAAAATCGTAACTCAAATCGAAAAAATGAAGAATCTACAGTGAATACTTTAGGAACTCATAGTTTTCCCACCAATATTTTTTAACCGTTGCACACTTGAACCAGGAATGCGCCATTTTCGAATTTCATCAGCTTTAAGGGAAAGATGATAAATTAATTTGATAATATATCCAAGACTAATGTTTGTAAAGTATATCTGTTGTTTGGGGGAATCTTGTTCTCTGCTCTGTTCAAATGCTGCAATTGAAAATTGCACGTTCGACAGTAACCTCGACTTCTCACACTGACAGATACTACTTTTTACGATGTACTCCATGCGTATGAGGTCATTCAACGTTTTCGCTGTAATTTGGGGGATCTTGTTCTCTGTCCAAACACTGCAATGGAAAATTGTATTTTCGCCAGAACCTTCGGCTTCTCATGCTGATAGATACTACTGTTTAGGATGTGCTCCATTCGTATGAGCTCATTCATCGATTTGCCTGAAGTTTTGGAGATTTTGTTCTCTTCTCTGTCCAAACACTGCAATGGAAAATCGTATGTTCGACAGTGCCATCGGCTTCCCCACTCTAAGTCTGTACTGGTACAGAAGAGAGAAATACACCAGGGTAGTAACACGAATCCGCAATATCTTGTGACGAGATATCGCGTCATTAGCAGAATTGGTCTGATATTGTATCATATCTCGTCGAAACCGCTGAAGGATTACGTGTGTTGTAGGGTAAAAACAATGCTACGCAAATCTACACCTATTTCTTTTCAACAGGACCTGAATGACCTTATATACTTCAGAAAGGTCCTAAGAAAAGTTGCTACTTTTGTTTCCAAAACTAGAATAAAGCAAGTTGTTACTCAGGCCTACTTGTTCAGATTCTATCTTGCTTATTCAGATAAAGTTTTGTTTACCTGATGAACAGAGACCTTGGAGCACATCTTAATCTGTACTGGATATAACTTTTCCAGGGAAATTTTGATTGGACTGACTCGCCCCAAATCCATTGTTAATGTTTTTTAAATAATTTTTTATGTATAATGTGGTTCACATGTTTACAGAAACATTATTATGTTGGTGCTAATGCATCAGACTCGTATACCAAATGTAATGTACAGAAATCTTACTGCACTACTCTAAAATCTCAACACTCAGAGTGATAATAAATCAGCCTTTTTTAATCTAAACCACCACAAAGTCAGTGGCTGTTCAAATACATCTATGAAACAATCAATCTCATAAAATACTAAATATGGTACCAAACCTAATTCTAACAGAAACTTCCCTCTCGACCTACACTAAATTTCCCCTGAACACAGCAACTCGCAATTCCTGTTCCTCACGTTAACGGTACAAAAGAATACATCCTTTTATCCGAACACAATATAGATAGGTATCAATGCTGGGCAAAGCAGATCGTTACTCACGTGCTCGCTAAGAAATCTCTGAAGGCATCAGGGCGCATGCCAACAAGCGCCAAGAATTGGAGCTGATCCAAATGCCGTGCAAAGCCCATCCTAATTTGCAGCAAGAAAAAATAATTCCCACCGACCCCATGTCTTTATTTTTGCTCGCATTGATTCAACAAAGTGGAATCCCGATACACCTACAGAAACATCAAATTCCCATAACAATACTGATAAATAACGCATCCACCGGTTCGCCGCCTGACACCTTGGGGTCCTGAAAGTCTTTCTTAATCTTTTTCTGTTTTGCGCAGATTGAAGCAATGTTGGAAAAGTGAGAATATTTCGGAAAGCCTTTTTGAAACTCAATCTCTAGGCACCACGAGTAGATTTGGGCTACATTAACTCGGAAAGCGAAAAGTAATGTGAGAGGATTCTGGAGGGAAAAGCTGTACGCGCGACTTTTGTGTTCTTTTTTGCGTGGGAGAAACAAATTCATTTTCTTCCCACAACAACGGGATGGGTATATACGAAGAAGCATTCGCGAATGAACAAAGACCGACTGAATTCAGCATCGGCTTAATTATTTTTTCTGTTTTATTTCCAACTACTCTCGGGTGGGTTAGGATCAGGGAAATATCAGTAATGTGATAAAAACCAAAAAGATTAATAGTACTGGAGACTTTCATTTTGCCTACATTTAGTCCGATGGTATTCCAACGGTTATCGGGTAGGTTAGGATCAGGGAAATATCAGTAGTTCGGTAAAACCTAAAGGATTATTGGTATTCCTGGAGACTTTCATTTTTCTTACATTTAGTCCGATGATATTGCAACGGTTATCGTTTAGGTTAGGATCAAGGAAATATCAGTAATGTGGTAAAAACCTAAATGATTAATGGCACTCCTGAAAGCTTTCATTTTGTTTATATTTGATCCGATGGTATTCTAACAGCTACCAAGTAGGATCATGGAAATATTTGTAATTTGTAATAAAAATTTAAAGGATTAATGGTACTCCTGGAGACTTTTATTTTACTAACATTTAGTCTGTCGGTATTTTAACTGCTATCGAGTAGATTAGGATCAGGGAAATATCAGTAATGTGGTAAGAAACCTAAAGGATTAATAGTTCTGTAGACTTTAATTTTATTTACATACCGATGATATTCCAACGGTCATTGGGTGGGTTAAAATCAGGGAAATGTTAGTAATGGGTAAAAACCTAAGGCATTAATTGTATTTCTGGAGACTAATTTTAATTGTATTTAGTCCAATGACATTCCAACGACTCTGGTGGGTTATGATCAGGGAAATATCTGTAATGTGGTAAAAACCTAAAAGAAAAATGGTTTTCTTGGAAGCCTTAAAATAGCATAGCCTTCAGTTAGCATCTAGATCGTTGGTATTCCAACTGCTATCGGGTGGGTTAGGGTTAGGGAAATGGTAGTAATGCTGCAAAAATCTAAATAATTAATCATTTTCATGGAGAAGTTCATTTAACATATAGTGCGAAAAAATTTAATTTCAGTTCAGAAAGCAATCAATGTGGATTTTAAAATAGTAAATAATTCTATATTTTATTGTAAGTGTGCATACAATAGTATATGTCTAGAAATTATGTAGAATGACGAGATATCTCGTCGAGATAAAACTTCCCCATTACTCCATGGAAAAGGATATTCAATTGGAAAAAAACAAAGTATCCCATACCTAGAACTGGCGACAATTTGTAACAGGTTTTGCATCAAAGGATGGTCACTATAGACAGTTTTTTCGACGTGAAGATAAACTACCAGGAGAGTTAAGAATGAGGTACCTATGACTAAGAAAGAAAGAAAACCATCTTTCAACATTTTACTTCTAATGGCGTGTGGAGACAGAAATTGCAAAGAAATAAAACGTAACTGATTAAACATGTTTCTTCAAATAAATCCTATGTTATCATTGAAACTAATTTATTTTTGGCACGCGTACTTTTATCTGAAAAGCGAGAAAGAGCCAATAGAGAAAAAACTTAATTAATGGCTTAAGTAGTCTTACTGAAAATGAATCGATCTAAAAGTGATATATGAACTCAACTTACCAAAGTCGACTTTAAAAAAGAGGCAGAGAAGAAAGAATTGCCAAGAAAACTCGTTTTAACCATGTATGTCACTGACTATTTTCTTTCAATAATTCTTTTTGTTTTCTGCCACCAAAGGTATGTTCCAAGCAAAAATAGTTTATTTTGTTTTGTTTTTAATTCCTATATTATAATTATTTTTATCATTAATTTTAGAGATTAATAATTCATAGTATCACTAAGGAGGTTCAAGTAGTTTTAAAGTTTCTCGCGTTGTGAAAAAGAATATCGATGGTTTTTAGTAGATGAAAATAACGTCTTTTCAACAGGATGGTACGAAAAAGTTTTAATGAATAGAGTTTGGAGGGCTCAATACATGTGCTATAAAAGTGTATCCGATTTTTTTTAATTTATCATTAACAAATTTTAGTTGAAGATTGTCACTGGAATGTAAAAAAATCTGTTGACTTTATTGTTAAGTGTTTATAAATGAAACTGGTAATTTATAGAATATTAAAATAGCGGGTACGAAAATAACTTTACTTGTTTCACTATTGAATCAATGTTACGATCAAAAGCTCTATTGCTCCAATAATAAATATTTAAAAGAATATTTAATTAATTTGCCATTCATGATATACTTTTCAAAATAAAACTGGATATACTGCATCATAGGTTTGGAAAATAAATTTTGTAACTAAGTTTCTTGAAATCTTAAATCCATCTATACAGATTCACTTAGATATTGATTGAATGGCTCCGGACAACACAATGAGAAGCCATTGAAATACATTTCGTAACGAAAGAAATTAAAATAAATATTCAAGATAATCAAAACAATTTCCGATTGCTTTAAGGGGTACTTAATACTTGAAAGTTTAAAATAACATGACATCTTAAATACTGGATGCTCCATTATAATTTCGAAATATTTCAATACTTGAAAATTGCTCTTCTGAAAGATTTCAAAAGTGGCTTATCATCTTGTTACCCGAAGCTGTGAATTGAATTCTGCGAATAAATCATTTGAGTAATGCTTTTACGTAACTTACTATGAACGTATCACGCTAGAATTTAAAAATATTTCATATATTTGAATTTTTCCATGACATAATATTAGTTTTAATTTCCTCACTTAAACCTCCAAGTGATTTAGACGAGATATCTTGTCCATCAAGATCCGACCAATTTTGCTAATGACGATATATCTCGTCATCAAGATAGTGTCGATTTTTTTTATTTCGACGAGATCAAGATCTGGTCAGTTTTCTTCTAATGCCGATATATCTCGTTCATCAATATCTGGTCAGTTTTGCTAATGAAGAGATACCTCGTTAAGACAACAAACCACCAGGAGGGTCAAATGTGTTCTAAATAACTTTTTAAATGAATATTTTGCTTCCACAGTTTGTTGTCATTCTAAACTACTCTTCTGGTCAATCGTTTTCAACCAATTTAACATTCTTCATCAACTTACAAAGTTCTACACATTACGCCCATCCATCAAATTAATAGCAACAGATCTGCTTAATGAGGTGTTACGTTTTTCAATGTCCTTTGGTATTTATTATCCCAACCACCGTTACCCAAATGAGGCCATACAATATATGAAGCAGCGATTGTTGCAATGCATGCCAATTATACGCGACAACGGAAGTTTCATTTGTGGAAGTTGCCTGATGATTCCGATTAGTACTTCATCAATAGGGGACCAATCTAGGGCTTTAGTCCATGCATAAACACGTTCACCAAACAATTACTTAACTTTACGATTTACACACTCCTGCAGTTTACTAAACGTCAAGCTAATGGCGTTTTATATCGCTTCAATATAAACTCCCTGTCAATGCTGCTCTCATTAAATAAGCAGTCCTCAAACATTGCGATTATAGCCGATATCAGAAAAGCGATAGCGCGCAACTAAGTAGGATTTTGCAAATAATGCATTCAAAGTGCACTTGAAAAGTGGAAAGCCTCTCTAGTAGGACCACCTTCGAATTCCTTCTTTCGATATCGGTTTTATGTCTTTCGAGAACTTTGTAATTTTATGTATGTGTGTTTGGCCCTTTTATGAATAATCACACGCCAACTCCCTTCTGATACACGAACAAGTGCAGTCAGGCCTTTAATAGAAACCTTCATTTAGTCCTCCAAGCGGTTCCGACGAGATATCCCGTCCTTAATGGACGGGATATCTCGTCCATTACGGACTTATAGGATCTGACCAATTTTGCTATTGACGACATACCTCGTCTGCAAGATATTCCCCATTATTTAAGGCCTGATCAAAATCTGATGAGTCTTTTCTAATGACGAGATATCTCGTCTATCAAGATTTGGTAGTTTTCCTGATGACGACATACACCGTCGAGACAACCAACGGGATGGTTAATGAAAAAGTCTAATTGGACAATTTCTCGATTTAGTTCACTTTTTGTGGGACATTGAAATTTGATGAATTTCCGCTTAACTGTCCGTGTGGTTCTGATGAGATATCTCGTCATTGAGATGTTTTCTATTTTTTATGACGAGAAAATCGAGATCTGGTCAGTTTTTTATGACGAGGTATCTCGTCGATCAAGGTGTGGCCAGTTTTTTATAATGACGATATCAAGATCTGGTCAGTTTTGCAAATGACGAGATACGTTGTCGAAACAATCACTAGAATGGTTAATGAAAGTTTAATTGGAAAATGTCTCGATTCAGCTCATTGTTTGTAGGACACTGAAATTTGATGTTAGTTTCCATTTAACCTTCGAAGTGGTTTTGACGAGATAACTCGTCCATAAGATCTAACAAATTTGCTTATGACGAGATACCTCGTCATCAAGATATTGCCGATTTGTTGATGATAACGAAATCAAGGTCTTTTAAGTTGTAGTTAAGCTTTATAATAAAAAATACAATTACAAATTTGTATAATTATTTAATAAATAACTTAATAAAAATTTTAATATTTATCTATACGGATGTCAATTGAAATAGTTTGTGAACACACTTGTCAAAAGTTTGAATCTAAATAGTTGAAATGAAATTAAGCTTTCGCAACTTAAACCGTGTCACCTTCAGTAACATACAGGCTCCACTGTTGTGGCACAACTGCTGAAAAGTATTATTTCAGAGGAAATAGTCTTTGAAATATCTTTCGACCGTTAACTATAAATATAGCATTGGGAAAATTTGTTATGTTTTTGTTCATAAACATATAGAATTGAAATGATAGATGCGTTAAAGTAATTTTATTTTTAAATGCAGCATCCTTGCTGCAAAATTTCTAAATTTGAAAATAGAACACCGAAAATTAATTTTTTACATAATTTTGAAATTTCTACCTGCTTTTAATGAAACAATAATAATTAAATCTTCTAGTCCTATCTCTTGTTGGGACCAGTTTCTTGTGGAACGGAATGAATTTGTATTGTTACCTCTAAAATATGTATATTCAAAGATATGAGCTCTCTGAAAATCAAGGTTTTGATAAATTTGGACAGTGTCTCATCAACAGTGAAACACAATAACTCTTTTGTACTACCATGACGAAATTTAGACTTTTTGTACATAAATTCCGTATAATGAATACTGTTTTATGCAATAAATTAAAATGTAAGTAATTATAGAATTAAAATATTATATTTGCATTAGGTACTTTCAGATTTATATGACTCTAAGTGTCTAGAAAGTTTATTGAAACAGAAATTTTACACATTTTCCATACAACGAATTTTCCGTTATTGCGACTTCATTAAAAGTTTAACAAGTGTTAACTTGTAAGTTATTTGGTAATATACTACACATATCCTAACTTCAGTTGCTGCTATCGGATCTAAAACAACAGCACATTTTATAAAATAACGTGAGAAGGATGACTTGTGCTATTTCTTCCGTATGTTATTATGTCGATGAGTCAAATTTTCTTCGAACGTATCAAATAAGACTTTAAAATCTATTTGTTTCGTTCGCATATCACATTTTGGGATGGATTAGTATTCAGTCTTTGCCACCAGAAAACCTGATCTTTGTTAAAGGATCTATCGGATGCTGAAAATTGGCTCGAACTTAAAAATTGTGAAAAAGTTCTTTCATTCCAAGAAATAGAAGAAACGCCTGAATCTTCTGGCATACACTTTATATTTATGCATATATTTATAGTAAAACTATCCATATGGTAATTTCTGACAATCCTATATTTATAAAAAGGTGGAGGTTTCTTAACAATTCAGTTTTTCTCGATATATTTTTAAAGTGTAAAGGATCCTTTAGCTTTATTAGGTATTTATTAAATTTGGCTAACATTTTTGCACATAATCTTGAATATTTTTAAGTGAAATTTTAGTATATGTAGTTGAAATCCCGAATGACACTGAATAAATTAGTGTTCAGATTAAATTGTGATTATCATCAGTTTCGATTTCAATACATTTTTTTGTAAATTGAGGAATTAATTTTCTTAAAAACAATCTTGGTAGGCTTCATACAGATCTATTTAGAGTTTCAGAAAAACATTAAATAACATTATCCAAAGACTTATCAAATTCGCAGCATGTAATAAGTACGACTAAGTTATTTTCCCATACGCGCCAGAAAATAAAATATCAAATTCATTTATCTTCTTTTATATGAAATATTTATGACTGCCGAATTAAATTTTTATAAGTGTTTCAGGAAATAGAAATATTACTATCGCACCTCATTAAATACAGACAATATTAACCGTTTCAAACACTTCCTTTTACAAAACCTGTAAAAAGGAAAATGCTCTAAAAATGCTGAGTATGTTTTCCAGTGATAGATGCAATTTAAAAAATAGAAATTTCCGCATCGGACCTATTCAAGTAGACATAATAGGACCCTTTTTTCACGTTTTATCCTTTGACAGAACTCGCGAAAAGGACAATGGAAACGCTGAAATTGCTGAGTAAATGTTCATCAGTAATAGATGCAGTTTAAAAAATAGAAATTTCTGCATTGAACCTGCTCAAGTAGATATACAAGGAACTTTTTCAATGTGTATGCTATGATAGAACTCGAAAAGTATTATGCGCTGGAAATGCAGCATAAATGTTCTTTAGTAGTTTAAAAATTTCAGCATTGGACCTACTCAAGTAGACATAATAGGAACCTTTTTCAATTTCTATCCTTTGCCAGAACTCGCAAAAAAAGACAATACAAAACGCTGAAAATTCTGAGGAAATGTTCTAATAGGTACAATTTAAGAAATAGAAATTTTCTAGCCTCCCCTTAGGGATATACAGACGTATTAGTAAGAGTGTACAGCCTTATAAGGAGCCTTTTTAAATTTTTATCTTATTAAAAAACCCACAAAAATAACAACGCGAAACACTGCGAATGGCGAGTAAATTTTCTGTCGCAATGTATGCAGTTAACTAAAAATAGAAATTCCAAATGAAAATGATACTGTCTTACTAGAAATCTTTTCAATTTTTATCCTTTGATAGACCTTGGGAAAAGGAGAATGTTTTGTATTTAAAAATATTAAAGTTTGAAAATTTGACAGTGCCGAGTAAATGTTTTATAGTAACATATTTTAGTTTAGAAATAGAAATTTCGGTATTATACGGGCATACTGGGAAGCTTTTCAATCTTTATCGTTTGACTGAACCCGTAAAAAGAAGAATGCTTCATAGGCAACAAAATATAAATTTGAAATGCTCTCAATGCCTGTTAAAAGTTCTTTAAAGCCTCAACCGATAAGGGAGGAGTTAGTTCCAAAGGAGATCTACCCCTCCCGGCTAACGAAACCCCAAGTGGTTTCGACGAAATATCTCATCAGTAAAGACCTGACCAATTTTGCTAATGGCGGGATATAATTCGTCATCAGGATATTGCCGATTTTTGATGGCGACGAGATCTGGTCAGTTTTTCCAAGGACGAGATATCTTTTGGAGACAACCACCAAGATAATTAATAATATATCCATTTTGCAAAAAAATAGAAATCCCAGTACAATACAGGCATATTAGTAACCTTTTCAATTTGTATCCTTTGACAGAACCCGCAAAAAGAAGAATGTTTTATAGTTAAAGAAAATGAAAATCGAAACGCTTATGTTCTATAGTAACCCCCATATTCAGTTAACTAAAAGTAAAAATTCTAGAGTAATAGTCATCTTTTCAATTTTTATACTTTGACAGAACCCGCAAAAGAGAGAATGTTTTTTATTTAAATAAATTGAAATTTGAAACACTGACAACGCCTATTATAATTAGCAACACATTCATTTAGCTAAAATATAAATACCAGTATAATATATATGCATGTTAGAAATCTTTTCAATTTGTATTCTTTGACAGAACCCGTGAAAGAATAATGTTTTCTAGTTGAAGACATCGAAATTGTAAACTATGAAAACGACTAATAAAAGTTCTTAGCAACACATTCATTTAACTAAAAACAGAAATCCCACTATAATATACAGACATATTAGTAACCTTTTCAATTTGTATCCTATGACAGAACCCGTGAAAGAATAATGTTTTTTAGTTAAAGACACCGAAATTGGAAACACTGACAACGCCTAGTAAACGTTCTTAGCAACATATTCATTTAACCCTTCTGGTGGTTGTCCCGACGAGATATGTCGTCATTCGCAAAACTGACCAGATCTTGTTGGACGAAATAACACGTCATTAGAAGAAAACAAAATCGCGATCATTAGAAAAACTAGCCAGATCTTGATCTCGTCATAATAAAAAATTGACAATATCTTGATAACGAGATATCTCGTCATTATCAAAATTGGGCAGAACAAGATGGACGAGGTATCTCGTCAAAACCACTAGAGGATTAACTAAAAATAGAAATTCTAGAGTGCGATACAGTTATCTTTTTTAATTTTTATGCTTAGACAGAACCCGTGAAAGAGAATGTTTTTTAGTTAAAGAAATTGAAACTTGCAACGCTGACAACACCTACTAAATGTTCTTAACAACCATATTCACTTAACTAAAAATAAAAATTCCAATATAATGCAGACATATTAGGAATAATTTCAGTTTTTTCCCTTGGTATAACGGAAAACGCTCTCGCCCTCCACTACGAAATGCGGCCCAAAAATATTTCCACGCTGGTGTGGGAATAGAGCAGTAATAACACCAAAACGCGATCGCAACCCCGTCCAAAGACACAGTGAAATATTTGGTAATTTTAATGAGCACGCGCCTAAGGACACAGCAATTTTTCATCTCTCCTAAGCTCTGGAGAATTAGTGATGTGTCCAAGTTGGCAATGCGAAACGGCAGATAATTTCGTTTGAGCAACATCAGGGGTTCATTCAGCACCTCCGTTGGGCTGGCGAGCAATGGGTATAATATGAATATTCCATTTGCAAACTTTATCTCCAGCCGCGAGCAATTCTGTGCGTTCGAAGGCGGAGCGGGTGCATCCTTAAGACGCAGATCCTGGTCATTACGATTCACTGCAATGAACACAAGCCGGTGTTTGGCAGGATTAAAACAATTGCCACCAAGGCTAATTAACTGTACTGTAAGGAATTGCAGTTCCAAAACGACTTCACTAATGCATAGCCTTAGCATGTCCCTAATGTAGGGTCCTTAATTTCCAAACTTTGCTTCTACAGGAGTAAATCAGAAGTAGTGGCGATAAATATAACTGCACGGAACGCACCGAGTATAAATATTTACTAAGCGTGTTTTGATTAGAATTTCCTCAATCGAGAGAGGAGAGGAAACAATCGTTTCAGCAACGTTCTTTGTAACAGGTTGGTCTTGCAGGAAGGTTTCGATGGAATCAAATTCAGTTTTCTCTAAATTTTCACCTAAAGAATTTCTTATGTTATGCTTTTTATTGTACTAATTCTTTACTAAAATCTGTTTAGATTAAATTATTATTAACTGTTTATTATTATTAAATACTTACTACTATTAAAATATTTATTATTATTAACTATTTATTATAATTAGTTGTTCATTAGTAGTAATTGGCTATTAGTATTAAGTAATTATCATCATTTATTGTTTATCATTATTAATTGCATATTATTAATTATTTTCATTTTTTATTATTATGAATTGCATATTATTAATTGGTATTTATTTGTTATTTCTTATTTTATAAATCGCATATTATTACTTATTTTTAGTTATTATATATTATTATAAATTGCATATTAGTAATTTTTATGAGTTGTTAATTATTATTAATTACTTATTAATTATTACTTATCAATTATTATTATTTGTTATTAGTTGTTTATTATTATTTATTTATTATTTCAAATTATTCATTAATATGTATGAAACGTGGTGGTAAAATGAATTACATTTTGCGATAGTAGTTATTTCGAATCCAGCAATTACTTATAATTCACTAAACTTATTCTTAAATCAGAGTAGAACGAGCTGAGTGTAAATATTTATCAAGAGTTTTTATTAGAATTTCCTCAATCAAGAGAGGGGAGGAAACAATCGTTTCAGCAACGTTCTTTGTAACAAGTTGGTCTTGCAGAGAGGTTTCGACGGAATCAAATTCAGTTTTCTTTAACGGTTCACCTAAATAATTTCTTATGTGCTTTTTATACTAATTCTTTAGATCTATTTAGATTAAATTATTATTAATTATTTATTAAATTGCATTAAACGTGGTGGTGAAATGAATTACATTTTGCGATAGTTGTTTCGAATATGGGTTGATTGCAATTGATATTGAGTTTGGGTTTGGTTTGGGGTTTATGTCGCAAGGGCCATATTTTGCCATGCTGCTCCAGACATAAGACATACAATATCAAGTAATAGACATACACACACAATGAAATTTTTACTGACACAGAAGAGAGAAATGCACCCAGGGTAGGTAGATAGATAGGTATTTTAATTAACGTCGCACAGGAACAACACTACTGACTATTGGATACGGTCCGGGATCAAACACGAAGGGAAAGATCCGAAATACACCTAGGGAGGAATGCACCTGACAGGAATCGAAACTGCACCTCCTACAGCTCGAAGGTTGCTAGTGCAGTGGACATACCCGTTGAGCCTACACAGCCCCACAATTGCTATTGATTTACTAGGCTTATTCTTGCACCAGCCTAGAATGCATTGAGTATAAATCTTTACTAAGCGTGGTTTGACTAGAATTTCTTCAATCAAGGAAGGAGAAGAAACAATCGTTTCAGCAACATTCTTTGTAACAGCTTGGTTTTGCAGGAAGGTTTCGATGCAATCAAATTTAGTTTTCTCTAATTTTTCATCTAAAGAATTTCTTATATGCTTTTTACTGTACACATTCTTTACTAAAACCTGTTTAGATTAAATTATCATTTATTTATTATAATGCAGTAAACGTGGTGAGAAATAAATTGATTTTTGCTATGGTAATTATTTTGAATATGGGTTGATTGTAATTGCTCATGCTTTACTAAGTTTTCTTACACCAGAGCAGAACGCACAATGAATATAAATATTTACTAGGAGTGTTTTGATTAAATTTTCTCAGAGACTACATTCGCTTAACCTTTGTATCAGGTTTGCCTTGTAGGAAGTTTGTCCGAAAGAATCAAATTTGATTTTACAAAATTATTCACCTGAAGAGCGAGCTCCTTACATGCTATGTGTTGTATTATTATTTTTCAAGATCTGCTTAGATTAAATTGTTATGCATGTATTAAAAAAGTTTCATAAATAGTTGTAAAAAAAATTAAATTTTACTATAGTATGTTTCAAAAAAGTGATGTGCAACTAGCAATTGCTGATGATTTAGGTAAGTGTATTTTAATTAGACTTTTCTAAATCATGGGCTGCGAAGAAACAATTGCTTCAGCAACACTCTTTGTAACAGGGTCACACAAGTAATACAATAATTTGACAGGGTGATCTTACTGGAAGTATTTTTGATAAAATAAAATACAATTTTCTGAAATTATTCACCTAAAAAATTTCATCTGCCTTTTTGTATTAATTCTTTTCAGTATCTGTTTAGAATAAGTTATTTATATTCATGTATCCAAAAGTATCAAGTGTAGGGCTTGAATAAATCACTTTTTACAATTGCATTTGTTTCGTAAAGTAATATGGTTTCGTTAGCAATTACTGATGATTTGCTAAGAGTATTCTTATACCAGCGTAGAACGCACTGATTATAAATATTTATTAAGCGCTTTTTGATTAGAAATTCCTCAGTTGAGGAGGCGATGATACAATCGCTTCAAAAGCATTGTTTATAACAGTTTGTTTTTAATTAGATACACTGGAAAAGGCCTAAAATAGCCACCTTTTACAAATAGTTCATTAAAGAATTTCCTGATAAGTATGTAAAATGAAATTTCATTTACATGGTAATGCATATCGTAAGACAAATTATACACTTAAAATACAAAATAAAACTTTTTTCAGCCCCGATTGGACAATTAAGACAAAAGAAACAGGTTTCATAGTGAGTCTAGAATCATTGTTGAATCAAATTGATTGAATTTTAAAATTTAATATTAGTATATATAAAAAATATTATAAGTAGGAAGTTAAACAATTCCATTTTTCTAACATACAGCTGGAAAATACAATAATCTAGGTTTTCGAAATTTCAAACGGGCTTGGACGAAAATGCCATTTTTTATTAGCACTTATCAAATACCACTTGATTTAACATGAATAATCAACGTACCTTTTATTGTGCTGATTCTTCCTTTTCAATACCTGTTTAGAATAAAGTATTGGTAATTGATTAATGAGTATATCATAATTGATTTATAAAGTACTGAAATACATAAAAAATGGTGGTAAAATAAACTAAATTTTAAAATAGTACTTGTTTCAGAGAGAAAAATAATATGGCTTGTTAGCATTTGCTGATGAAAAATTCATTTGTAGTTTTTTCACGCCTTTTCAATCGATGCAACATATGTTTAAAAACTCCATGTTCTAAAACTAAAATATTTAGCTCGATTGGACGCTTGTT
Source organism: Meta bourneti (assembly GCA_933210815.1). Taxonomy (NCBI): domain Eukaryota; kingdom Metazoa; phylum Arthropoda; class Arachnida; order Araneae; family Tetragnathidae; genus Meta; species Meta bourneti. The sequence continues at coordinate 55,302,839 of OW119934.1, read as the reverse complement.
TCTTCGCTTTATAGAGCTCTGAATTAATTTCCAAGCGATTTGTTTTTACTTTGATATTCTTTTATTTTTCAGAAGATAATTTATTTTATGCATCACACTGTTACTCAATCAATACTTCAATATCATCCCCAGTAAACTATTCTAAATTATCTCATTCGATTTTTGAAATTCAGCTTTTACAATTTCCACAGTATATTTTGTTTTGATGATTTATTTCTTAAATATTTTCCAGTTTTTCTAAACATTCATAAGATGCTATTATCAGTGGCAATACGCATTTCTCCACAAGCATTAAACTTATGTGAAAAGAAAAATAACATTTGTATGCTACACTAACACATAAAAAAGATTCTGATTTTTTGATTATACGTTTCTTTGAGTATGATACTTATATCGTAGTCTTGATGTTAATTAAATAAATAAGCACATAAACTTTAGTACGAAACGGAAAACTCGGGTACTGTATTTCTTTGAACTGAATTAAATGAACTGTATTAACGACAAAATAAAACAATACAATTTTAATCTCATTAATTTATTGATAGAAACAGAAAGATACTCGGAGAATATAATTTAACTTTAATAGTGGATGGTTTCTAAGGTAATGTATTGGTATTAAAATAGTAATTTGAATATTGTCATATTTAGAATAAATTATAATTTAGTCCCGCATAAAATAAAAAGCAATATTTTAAAGAAATTTGATTGTTACATTTGGTTATGCATACTGGTTACAGAAAAGTTTACGTTTAGAGTAAAATTCGTCCTTTTTGAAAATTGTTTAGTTATAGAATTATTATGTTAAATTAATTAAAAAGTGGAATTTATAAGGTAAATATAATATAAGGTAAAAATAAAATAAGGTAAAATTATATGATATGAGAGAAGTTTTATTACCTCCTTGAAATTTCGAAGTTTCATGTCTAGCTCAAAAACTACTTAAAATCTGTTTGATGTTGTCTGCATTAATTTGAATCGGTACACATATCACCTGAATTACGATTATTGTATATTTATTTGAGGCAATCACTTATAGAGTGTTTTTCTTTCCGTTTTCCCTATTTCAAAATAGTTATGCTGCTTCCCAACTCCTTTTTGTAAGATTTAGAATGGTTCTTGATATTAAAATATAAAAAACGTTAATTCTTAAACACTTATCTATTTAGAATTAGATATGCATTAGTATAAGCCAAACAAATACTGAACCACGTTGAAAAGGATTCGTGCTTGTTTAACCCTCCAAGAGGTTTAGATGAAATATCTCGTCCACAAAGATTTGACCAAATTTGCTAATGCCAAGATATCTCGTCATAATGGCAAGTTTTCTCACCATTATTATCAATTCATCGCCATCTTTTCTTATCTGTATGACGAGATATCTCGTCATAAAGATATTGCCAATTTTTTAAGATGACGAGATAAAGATCTGGTCAGTTTTTATTCCAATGACGAGATACCTCATCGAAGCGATTTCAACGAGATATATCATTTATCAAGATTTCGTCAGCTTTTCTAATGACGAGATATTTCGTCTTGACAATCACCACAAGGTTTAAAACTCTAAAAGATATGGGAGGAGTTAGTTTCCAAGGAGATTTCCTCTCCCATCAAATTTAAACATTAACTTCCAAGTGGTTTCGACTAGATCTCTCAATAAAGATCTGACCAATTTTGCCAATGACGAGATATCTCGTTATCGGGACATTGAAGGCTTTTGATGATGACGATATCAAGATCTGGCCAGTTTTTTCCTAATAATGAGATACCTCGTCGAGATAACCACCAGGAGTGTTAAAATCGGTTTTAATGGATTTCTTATGTAGAGTAATAGAATTTTGATATTTTGCTCCTTTCTCTGATTAAGACTAAATACAGAACCTGTTAATTGAATGCTATGTTATTAAAAAGAAATATAAACGAGTTTTAATGCATTTCTTTTAAAGAGTAGTTTGCATTTACTGAACTTATAAAGTTCAAAAGTAAGGCCTTGTTAATACCAAGCCCCAACAATGGAATACCGTCCTTTCACGAGTGCTGTAATAACGTGTCGTTGTGGCGACATTTTGAAAGGTGAAAAATATTCTTGTAGTGAATGGAGAAAATATTGATCTCCGATTTTTCAAGAACGTTCAGAGCACAGAAAAAAGTAAAAATTGAAATTCTGGGGATATCAGATAAAGGACTCAGTGCTTACAAATATCTTGAATAATTTGTCAGTGTTTATGCATGTGTTTAAACCGAAGGCTTATGCAATAAAACATTTGTTATTGTTTTCAGTTGGAATTTGAATGAAAATATTTATGAATAAGAATAATTTTGTAGGCAAAAAATCATTTATACATCGCAACTGCAAAAACGCTATTTTAATAGTTGTAACAAGCATGCGACATAAGCGATGCGCAAACAAATGTATATTTTAGTACTTAAATATTTATTTTAAAGTATCAACAGAAATAAGTAGTAAAGCACCTGAAATAAGATTTTAAAAATACATAGTAAAGGCACCAAATTATTGGTACTCTATTGATCAAGATTTTATTCCCCGTGAAAGTTCATTATTGGTTTAGACATATGCTTTGATTGTGATGATTTTATATTCTTTTAAAGTATCAATCAGGAATAAAAGTAGTAAAGCACTTGAAATAAGATAAAAAAATACACGGTAATGGCACCAAATTATCAGTACTCTATTAATGAAGAATTTTATTCCCCGTAAAAGTTCATTGCATAGGCTTTGATTGTGATCTAGATTTTACTCTGCATATTAATGTCAATGTTGGTAAGGCTTATAAAAATCACGGTTTCATTGTAAGGAAAACTAAATAGTTTGTAAATATTTATGACATTATTACTTTATTTAACTCATTGTTTAAACTTACTTTGTAATGTCTCACTAATCTGGTTTCCTTTTTTATAAAAATCATACTGATGGAATTGAAATCGCACAAAATAAATTCTTGCCCTATGTATACTTAACAGTATATAACTATTGTTCAACTGATATTGTAATCTCGGTCCTATATGTAGGGATGAAAACTACAAACCTCCCCCACTTCTCATCACCAGCGCCCTCTACCTCCGATAGGCGGCGAAAAGGGCGAACGCGCGCGAAGAGAGTCCGAGCTGAAATCGAACAAGGAAAGACGTTCCTCTGATGTTCGTCAACGATTAACGAATGAGCAATACGTGCTCAGGAACTGTTTGTGATGCCAGACGGGCATTCATCATTTTTGCACTTGTAATAAGAACGCTGCATCTGTACATATTTCACCAGCTTCATCTCTTCATAATTAAATATTAATTTTACCGGAATATTGTGTACCCTATTCTTACAATTTTGGGGCCTCGGCCGGGACACACGGACATTCCGGTGTGAAGTAGATGTAAAAAAAAATATTTAAGCAGATGAATTAGAACCGAACTCAGTGCTCTAACTTCTGTGGAACTATATGATCCGATTAATTTTTATTTCTGTAGAAAAACACAGGAATATATATTGCTTAACTTTCTTCTTCATACAAATGAATAATTATGGTGACTATTTAGAAATACTCTCCAATATTCAATTTCATACCAACAGTCGCACTTTAAGTTTCAAAGTTTATTTAAAATTCCTTTTTATATCAGTCATGTTAATAATAATTCTTTTAACAGATTTTATAATTTATTTAATAGATATTCTGATCATTTTCATACATTTTATAACTCATTATCATTGTTCAAAAATATGTTTGAAAGTTTTATAAATGGGATATGTATGTTTTTCTATTTTCTTATTATCAGGGATACTGTAACTGGATTACTTATGTAGTGCCACTGAATAAATAAATAAATGAAATGAAATAAAATTAGAGGATTGTAATTGCTATTTATATAAATAAACACCTCTTTAATTCAACGCCAAATTTTAAACATGGCAAGAAAGTATATTCGCACAAAAAGGATAATTGTATTTATGTAATGCATGTTTGGAAACATCGTAATTTAAACCTCTGAGAGTTTCATATTCATATATTCTTTCTGCAACCCGCAATCTTCCCTACATGAATTCCAAACAGTTTGGACCTTACTGACCAATAGAATTTTTCCTAGGATTCTTTCAACCGACAGACGTTTAGTCATATTTCTTGCATAACTCGCATCTCAAAGCATTGCTACATAACTCGGAACTCTCGTGACGCTTAGAGGGTTAAAATAATTAGTAGGCTGTTCTAATATCCATATATAATCATAACAACTAAGTTCTTTCAATCTCGTTTTGCAATCAGGTCATGTCGATTCGTAGGTCATTGTAACACATTAAGTAATACATTAAGTAGTCTGATCTTGTAATACAAGAATCATTTCAAATTCTGAGAATTACACTTGTTTTTGTATTTTTTGAATTTTATACTGTGATTAACATACAATCAGAATATTCGATGTTTATTAATTGTCTGCATTAAGTTAATACAATAATAGTTAAGGTCATTTCCATCCTGTTTCGGAGTCAGAAGGTCATGTTGATTCGTAAGTCATTGTAAAACATTAAGTAATGTATTAAGTGGTCTGAATTTGTAATACAAGAATCATCTCAAATTTTGAGAACTACACTTGGTTTTGCATTTTTGAATTTTAATCATACAAGCAAAGTATTCGATGCATCTTTATCAGGTGCTCGCATTATGTTAATACTAGAAAAACTACGACAGAATTATTCAGCGCACTAACTCTAAAAACTCGGTTGTTGACGGTAGCATCAGCCATTTATCTTAGGTGTGTTTAGTGTAAATGCATATGCAAATTTTCTTACACTTACGAGGTCTGATTTTTTCTCGAGCCATGAGAAACTCAGTGTGTATGGTTTTTTTCCTCTCCAGTCGTTTCTTCCACACCTGCGTTGGGATAGTGGAAGAAATTTCCAGCCTTCTTCATATTAAATGTACCTCTTCTCGGTGATTGAACTAATGGCCTTTAATGCGTTTTTGTTGATACTCGTTTGCGTTAATGGGGAAACCGTGTCGACACCGGCTTTTCAACTTTGCTCAAATACTTTAGGTCCACAACGGGAAAGATGGGAATGTAATCTTGTTCAGAAAAGGGAACCGGTGTATGTGTGCACACTGGTGCAGCTATCGGATGGTCCGTTCTTTTCAAGTACTTCGTTAACTTTAAAACCGGCCGCATTAGGAGGATCAATAGACACCCTAGCGATTAAAGAAAGTGGGCTGGGGTTTCTTTGATTTTGAGTTTCAATTTCCATAGTGAGTCGGTTGAAAATTAATATACCTATATAATATAAGCTTCAATAGCGGTACCTTATTAAAAATTCCTTTAGCCTTTCATTTTTATTAAATAAAGGATAGTAGTATATTTCCTATTGAATAGGTGGTTGGTTTTTGAGTTTTATGGCGCAAGGGACATATTTCGCCAGAGGAAATCACCTCACAGGAAACGAACTTAATCCACCAACAACTCGAAGGTTGCTAGCTCAGCGGACATACCCACTGAGCCACGACGGCCTCTATTGAGTCTGTGGAGAATGGTATACTTAAATGTAAACTTCAATAGCGGTGCATTATTAAAAATTGCGTTAGATTTCTATTCTATTAACCCTCCTGGTGGTTGTCTCGATGAGGTACCTCGTCATTAGCAAAATTGACCAGATCTTGATGGACGAGATATCTCGTCCTTAGAAAAAACTGACCATATTTTGATCTCGTCATCATCAAATGATCAGTAATATCCTGATGACGATACAGCTCGTCATTAGCAAAATTGGTCAAATCCTTATCGACGAGATATCTCGTCGAAACCACTTGGAGGTTTAAGCCTCTCATTGGCTTTCGACGAGTTATCTCGTCTCGTCATCAAGATATCACCGATTTTTCGGTGATGACGAGATCAACTTCTGGTCGTTTTTTCTAATGACGAGATATCTCGTTCATTAAGGTCTGGTCAATTTTGGTTATGACGAGATACCTCATCGAGACAACCACTAAGAGGAAGTAACCTCGTCGGAACAACTACCAGGAGAGTTAAAGAAAGTATAGTATTAGAAATATACATTCAGTCCTTGGAGAATTGGTAAATTTTAATGTAAACTTCAATATCGGTGCATTATTAAATTTGCTTTAGCCTTCTATTCTATTAAAGTAAAGATAGCATATTTTCATATTGCGACAGATAATTGGAAAACTTCAATAATGGTGTCTTATTAAAAATTGCATTAGTTTTCCAACACAGAAAGGATATTAGTCTATGCTGAATCAGTTGAGTATTGATAAACTTATATGCAAACTTTAATGGAGGTGCCTAATTAAAAATTGTACTAACCTGCAATCCTTGCTGAGTCTGTTAAGATATTTAAAATTTTAAGCGTAAACTTTTATTTAGTTATATAAGTTAAATTAAAGATATTACATGTATTAATGAAATAGGTAATCCTATTTGTAGCAATATGTATGTACATTATTAGCCCTATCAAAATACTGATGTGAGATGAGTTTTCTGGCCATTTCCTTGAAATTGTTAAGGATAGGTACATGTATATTCTACATTTATGAAACTTCTTGGGAATATTAATATTATTTAATTTGATATGTGTCGGAAGACTTTAGATGAGTAGTGAGACATAAGTGGTCTCATCTCTTAAAAAACTGACAAAACGAATATTTGTTGTGTGCACAGTACGTTCATATGTGGTGAATCTCTTTACTCAGTTATTTTCAAAACAACGTTTTAGCATAGCGCTCTTCAAATTGTTAAATAATCGTATACATAATTAAGCAGTAAAAAATATTAGTCAACACTGATTCGAATAAAGCTGGTTGGGAAATTCGGTTTAGTAAAAAATATGAAGCTTGCTGAATAGGTTAAAATATTTAAAAGTTTAAGTGTAAACTTTTATACAGATATATTTCCTACTCATTATTAGTTTGATTTTTAAATTTCCATACTGAGTTTGTTGAAAATTGATAAATTTAAATGTAAACTTTAGTAGCTAGCTGTGTTAAATATTGCGATAATAATGCTAAAGTACACTAAATAATAACTGAAGTGATACAATTATACTAATAAAGTAAAATAAATAATAATTGAAGTAATGTGCAATTATAAAAATAAATACGCTTATTAATAATTGAAGTGATGTAATTAAACTAATAAAGTACAATAAATAATTGAAGTGATACAATAAAAAAATACACTAAATAATAATTGAACTGATACAGTAACAATTGAGTGATACAATTATAATAATAAAGTACAATAAATAATAATTTAAATGATACAATAATAATATATATAAAGTACAATAAATAATAATTTAAATGATACAATAATAATATATATAAAGTACAATAAATATTAATTGAAGTGATACAATAACAAAAATAAAGTACACTAAATAATAATTGAAGTGATACAACAATAATAAAGTACAATAAGTAGTAATTGAAATGATACACCATAAAATAAAAACTTAGTAAAAGGTTAGACTACGTTATTAATACAAAGAATAAAATTTGAGAAAATAACATCACCATGCTCATCTTTCTCGAAAATATACTTAACGAACTTTGATCTAAAAGAGAAATCCCGGTTCGTCTAGCTCTGTAACACATATAACGTGTATTAATCAAAACCAGACATCGATTGTTGAGTTGCGCAAATCAAATCTAACGGGTTGTAGCATTCTTTCTCGGGGTGCGTTGTTACAACATAGTCACTCCTAACAGACACTTGCATTTCCCCCAAATCGATATGGCATCAATGACGTGGCTAGATAGCATTAAATGACATCGTCTTTCAACCCAATTCGTAGTTCCTACAAGGGTTGGGGTAGAAGCTATTTTGGTCTTCCTGATCAGACTCGCTACCAACGTGAAATATAAATGTGAACTCCCTAGGGCATTTCTATAATTTGTTATGTATTTAGGAATATAGTATGCATTTGCAGTACGAATGGGCCGAATTTTGCTGCTCTGAGAGCTCAAACGTGATTCTGTACAAACATTACTGGGTGGTATGATCATGTCTGAAGAATTTAAATAAACGTGAGTACTTTCGGCATAAATCTTATAACCAAAAACATGAACATTGCAGATTGTTGGCGAAAGGTAAATCAACCTGCTTCCCACATACTATTCTTTCAATTAAATACTAATTTTGCAGATATGACTGCGTGCAGACATGATCTCATCTGAGGTGTTTTTGAATATGAATGCTTTTCGCGAAAAACTTCTCGTAATCAAAAATATAAAAATTACAAGCAGCTGAGGAAAGGTAAATTAATCCGCTATTCCGTAATATTCTTTCTATTCTATACTATGTATTGTGCAAAAGTGGTATGCATTTGTAGTACTAATGAGTCGAATTTTGCTGCTCTGAAATACCAAACGTCATTCTGTACTGACATTACTGTGTGGTATGATCATGTCTAAAGAATTTAAATGAATGTGAGTACTTTTCCGGGAAAATCTTATAACCCAAAACATAAAAATTGCAGACTGTTGACGACAGGAAAACCAACTTGCGTTTCACATACTACTCTTTCAATTAAATACTAATTTTGCAGGTAGGTAGTTAATAAACGTCGAACTGGAGCAACACAACGGGCTATTGGCGACGATCCGGGATCAATCCCGAAGGGAAAGATTCGAGGACAACGCCTCGTAATTTTGAACCCTGGTCAGATGACGAGAACACCTGAGCTGGCACCCGACTTTCCAAACTTCCACACCACGCCAACATGAGGACATTTGAGACCACGACAGATTTAACGTGCACCAGCACCGTGTACATGACGTCTTTGACTGGACCGAGCTTCGAATTCGCAACCCACCGGTTGCTAATAGGTTGCTATTCAATGGGTTACCGTGGCTCTTCTAATTTTGCAGATATGATTGCATACAGACATGATCTCATATAAGGTGTTTTTGAAAGTGAATGCTTTTCGCGAAAAGCTTATCGAAACCAAAAATATACAAATTGCAAGCTACTGGCGAAATGTAAATTAACTCGCTATTCCATAGTATTCTTTCTATTCTTTACCACGGTATAATAGAAAAGTGGTTTGTGTTTGCAGTACGAATGCGTAGAAAGCTCAAGCGAGATTGTGTACAGAATATCCTGGGTTAAATGAGGTATTTAAATGAATCCGTGGGCAGCTTGTAACTTAAAACATAAAAATTGCAGGCTATTGGCAAAACGAAAATCTATCCGCTATTCGTTCTATTCTGTGCTATTGCTTGAACTAAAGGTTATGAATTTGCAATTCAAATGGGGCGGTGTCTAATTTTGCTGATTTGAAACCAAGCGTGTTTGTGGACAGACATTACTGAGTGATATGAACATGTCAGGAATTTTAATGGATATGAAATCTTTCCGGGGAAACACATGTAACCTAAAACATTAAAACTGCAAGCTATTTGCGAAAGGTACATCAAACTGCTTGTCTCCTTATTTTTTCTATTCGAGTTATTTCGTCATTTACAAAACTAGCCAGATCTTGATGGACGAGATATCTCGTCACTAGAAAAAGACTTACCAGATCTTGATCACGTCATCATGAAAAACCCGGAATTATTTTGATGACGTGATATCTCGTCAATAGCAAAACACACTAGATCTTGGTGGACGAGGTATCTCGTCATTACAAGAAGACTGACCAAATTCTGATCTAGTCATCATAAAAAAGTCGGAAATATTTTACTGACATGATATCTCGTCATTAGCGAAATTGATCATATCATGATGGATGAGGCATCTCATCGAAACCAATTGGAGGATTATTAAGAGAGGTACCTATCTACACTAATGGCCACCCAAATTGCAACACCAAGAAAGACAAGAGATATCACAACAAAATTTATTTTGTAGATAACATGTTGACCAAGTATCAAATGATTAAATTTATAGACTTCTGTGAAGTGTGGTTCCTGCCAAAATCAGTAGCCAGAGTAGCCGCCATTGTTGGAGATCACCGCTGCCACACGCCTCGGCATTGATTCAAAGAGACTTTGGATGCGTTCTTGGGGTACAGCAGATCAAGCAGCTTCCACACGTTGCCAAAGTTGATCTGGTGTGGCAGCTGGGGATGTATTCTGGGTCAATCGTTGAGCAACCATGGACCACATGTTTTCTATCGGCGAAAGATCCGGAGAGCGAGCTGGCCAGGGAAGCAATTCAATCTGGCGATTGACGAAGAACCCTTGGACAATGCGTGCCACGTGTGGTCGCGCATTATCCTGTTGAAATATGGCTGTGGGCAAGCCCTGAAGGTAAGGAAGGACAACTGGCTCCAACACCTCGGAGATGTAGCGCTGGCTGTTTAAAGTACCGGCAATGCGTACTAGAGGAGTGCGAGAGTGATATCCAATACCGCCCCATACCATAATACCCGGTGCAGGACCAGTGTGGCGGTGCATAACGCAGCTGTTCAGCATCCTCTCTCCACGGTGTCTCCAGACTCGAATCCGACCATCGTGGTGTTGCAGACAGAAGCGTGACTAGTCAGTAAAGACAATTTCATTCCATTCTGCAGTCCACATCCTTCTTTCATCGCACCATTGGCGGTGGAAACGTCTGTGGTTCTGCGTCAAGGGTAGACGAAGCAATGGACGTCTTGCGGACAGACCACTCTGCTGTAAACGGCGTCGAATGGTACGCGCAGACACTGGATGATGCGGTACAGACTGAATGTGCTGTGCTATGGTTCGTGATGTGGCTGAGCGATCCGTCACTGCCATACGCACAATATGCCTGTCATCACGTGAAGTGGTGCACTGAGGTGGATGCGATCGAACACGTCGGTCCGTCGTACCCTCCTGCATCCAACGATCACATATCCGCATTACAGTTGTTTGGTTTCGTCCAACACGACTACCGATTTCCCTGAAAGATAATCCACAATCTCGGTAGGCCACTATCCTTCCTCTGTCGAACTCGGATACTTGATCAAAAGATGATCGCTGTTTTCTACGAGGCATAATTGATCGTTTTTTTTTGAAAAAACCACAAGAAAAACACAATTGCCGTACTTGAAATCGTCGAAATCTCCAAGCCTTAAATAGCGCTTTGAAGTGGCGCCACAGGCGCACGTGATGTGCTTCTGCGCTGAAATTCTAATCATTTGCATATCTCACCTCCGCTAATGCATGTTGTAAATTTCATATTATTTGCATGCTTCCTTCAGGGTGTTGCATTTACGGTGGCCAGCAGTGTATTTCTCATTGAATAGCTGATTTAAGTGATCGCATTATTGATTCTACAATACTCAGACCTTCGATAAGCAGCTAAATTTATTTTATCATGAAAGGTACTTGAATGTTATTTCTTTCTGTTTCGATAGAAAAAATATATTAATTCCAATTTATAACTTAAGTCAAGGAACACGGTAGAACTACGGATGCTTAAGACGGCTTATACTTAGTTTAACAAAAATGCTAATAACATGGAAATTAGTTCTTATTTAATTTCTTTGCAACAAACTCGTGTTGTAAGAATTTGTCAATTAATAAAAGATTAATGAGTGTATTGATCGATTCATTACCTTCACAGTTTCAAATTGAATTTAAGATTATTTAAAAGTGATATATAAATGTGCGCCATTGGCAAGAATTGATTAAAATTCCCAAACGTTGTATGCAATAATTACTTCCGTGAGATTTGAATAGACATAACGTGATTTATTTAGGTTCGTTCACTCTACTATCAATATTTACATATAAGGGTTAAATAGATTGTGATTTAACATTCTGAGGGGCATGCATGCATTATACGTTCGGTAATGTGTACTATTCCTATTAGTTTAGCACTTAACCAGTTTTGACCTCCTTGACCAATAGAATTCTTCTTAAGGCTATTTGAACAAATTTATATATAGATTATTATAATATCATTAATTATATCAAAATTTTACCACTCGGAAATCTCTCGATGCTCAGATCGTTGACCCACCTGGTGGTTGTCTCGACGAGGTATCTCGTCATTAGAAAAACTAACCAGATCCTGATGGACGAGATAGCTCGTCCTTACAAAAAAACTAACCAGATCTTGATCTCGTGATCATTAAAAATAGTCAATAACCTGATGACCAGATTCATCGTCATTAGCAAAATTTGCCAGATATCCATGGACGAGATATCTCGTCTATCAAGATCTGACTAATTTCGCTTTTGACGAGATCTCGTCACCAAGATATTATCGATTTTTTAATGATTTTCTTAGATCAAGATCTGGTCAGTTTCTTCTATTGACGAGATATATTGTTTATCTAGATATTTGATAATAACGAGATACTTCGTCAAGACAACCACCAGGAGGTTTAAAATGTATTTTGAACGTACGAAAACAGAGCCCCTTTATCTGAGTCAAACTACTGACCGTTTGATTATCTGACTAGCCACGTTATTTGGATTTTAATTTTCCTATTTAAGTTTATTCTTTTACTTTGCGGTGTATTCAAATTACTAAATATTATTTTAATACCAACAATAACTAAATAGTCTTAGCTGATAGAAGTTTAACCTTCTAAGGAGTTTCGACGAGATATCTCGCCCATCAAGAACTGACCGATTTTGTAATAACGAGATATCTCGTCCATAAAATCTGACCAATTTTGCTAATGACGAGATATCTCGTCATCAAGATATTGCCGATTTTTTTATGGTAACGAGATCCAGATCTGGTAATTTTCTTCTAATGACGAGATTCCTCTTCAAGACAACCACCAAAAGAGTAAATAGCTTAATACCTACGTGGCTCGAAAAATAAAAATGTCCACTACTTGATTCGTGTCGTTAGCCTGGAGCGTGTAAATTTTTATCACTTGTCTTCTTAACCAACATTTTAAACCTATCCGGATCTGATACTAAAAACGCGTACTTCCCAATGCCCACGCACGGGACAGCACGCAATATTTAAATCGAAAGCAAGCGTTATTGATGTCAACAAAGGCCCTCGACTATGGCTCCCTGTCACGGCAAGGCCAGTAATGACCTATGATCAATTGTTCACAGTTCCGCTACCCATAACAATTAACTGTTCACTTATTACAACGTGATTAACACGGAATCCATAATAACTACGACATTAACTACCGACTGTGTCATCAAATTAACGGGTGTCTGTTTTCGTCGGCTTAAAGAATCACTCGCGCCCAAGTGTCATAACTTGAGATGCTTGGCTGTGATTTATTTTGAGCTCAAGCCTCCTTCGAAAGCCCTTATTTAAAACGACTGCACATTGATTCGGGAAAAAAGCATCTGCATGTCCGTTTGCTGGTGGGGGAAGATCCTCCACGAAAGTGTGGTTCGCCCCCTGAAGTTTGGCCCAATATCGTGTTTGATCAATGGCGAGCAGCTGGTAGCATTAAGCAAGCAGGGGGGCAGCATTCTGGGAACGCACCAGTCATCGAGAAGGGGGTTATGGTGGGGATAGAAACAAGGGGTTGAGTAATTGAAAGAAGACAAAGTGAAGGCGGCATTGCAGCTGAATGAAGCCTAATGCTACATTCGGTCATTAATCTTCAGTTTGCCGCCCCCATGCTCTTTTGTTCACACACACACACACACACACACACACACACACACAAACGTCGCCTTAATTTGAAAGAAAGTTTCCTTAAAAGGTGCTGTGGAGGTGAGAGCCTTGATATATTTCGCGCTGCATTTTATTATCCGTTAGTCGCTTAATGTTGTCTAGGCCACTCAGCTTTAGACCCGCTCAACCCTATGTGTTTACAAGGAGTATATTTCGGCTCCATACTTAGAAAAGAGGATCGTATTGTAAAGTGCCTTTATATATATATTTGTTTACCCCACATTAAATGTAGTGTATTAGTTTAAGGCAGCGATTTTCAGCCGATGTTCCGCGGCATACATGTGTGCCGCATGAATGACACCGGTGTGCGTTACGGATTGCGCAACGGTTTGAAATGTTTAAGATTTCTGTTGTTCCAGCTTTTTAGTTTTGAACTTTGAGAAGTGTGTTCACAAATAATTCCAAGTAATACTTAAAAGTACTGCATTAGTTAACCCTCCAAGTGGTTTTGACGAGATATATCGTCCATCAAGATCTAACCAATTTTGTTAATGAAGAGATAATCGTCATCAAGATATTGCCAATTTTTTTATGATGATGAGATAAAGATCTGGCCAATTTTCTTCTAATGACGAGATATCTCGTCCATCAAAATCAGGTCAGTTTTGCTAGTAACCAGATGCTTCGTCGAGACAACCACCAGGAGGGTTAAGTCAGCGATTTTCAACCTGTGTGTCGCAAGAATGGCACCGGCGTGCCTTACGAATGGTGAAAGTATTTAAATTGCTCAAGATTGCTCCTCAACTTTTTAGTCTTATATTTGAGAAGCGTTTTCATAAGTAATTTCAGAAGCACGAATAATTTCGAGTAAAATGGTAGGGTATTAATGTATTAATTCAGACAGCGATTTTCAACCGGTGTACCGCGGTATACTAGTGTGCCGCACGAATGACATCAATGTGCCTTACGGATAGTGAATCGGTATAAACTATGTACGATTTATTTTATTTTAACTTTTAATCTTGAACTTTTTGAAGAGTTCAGAAATAATTTCGAGTAATTTCACAAGGACAAATAATTGCAATTAATACTTAAAGGTATTGTATTAGTTAAGGCAGTAATATTCAACCGGTGTGCCTTACAAATGGTGAAACAGTTTAATTCGTGTGTGTTTGTAAGATTTATTGTATTTCATATTTTTAGTTTTGAACTTTGTCAAATATATTCATAAGTGATATCAAAAGCTCAAATAATTTCGAGTAATACTAGGGTAGGGTATTAATTAGGCATCGATTTTCAACAAACTTCGTTATATCGCTCCCCAGTGTGGCTTAAATTTAATTATATACGTACCCAAAATGGAAGAGCCCCATTTTGTGATGTGGCCTTCAAAAATCGTGACAATTTATTTTAACAATTTATCGTCAATTCATAAACAATTTTTCGACATATAAGTTGAGAAACACTGATATACAAAGACAATAAAGTAAATAGTCTTAACCTCGGTTAATCTATACATATAAAGCAGAGTTGGCGTCTGTCTGTTCTTTATACAAATCTACACCGTTTGACTAATCCACGCCAAATTTGGTACACTTATTCTTTGAAACCCTGCGGGTAACGTAGCTACATATTAACCCCCGTACTATCTGTCTTGGGTCTGCAGAGGGGCTTCAAACACTATTCGAAATCCCTATAGGAATAACATTGTGTATTTACACGATCAATGTCAGACTAATTTACACTAAATTTGGTGCATTCATTTTTTAGAAACATAATCTATACATTAAACCCCGTTTTATTTTCCTGGTTCTGTAGAGGGGGGGGCTAAAAACAATTTAAAATCTCCGTTGGAATAACAATGAGTAATATTACGATGAATTCCAAAAAATTCAACCCGAGCAACGCCAGGTACTTCAGCTAGTTATTTTCTAAAAGGAACATTGCATTACCAGAATTGTGAATATTTGTTATTCAAATGATCCGAAAATGAAAAGCCACCTTTAGCGATATGGCATTTTAGAAATCATAACCGATAAGTAATTTTATCAACACATAAGTTGAGAAACATTGATTTACAACGAAACGAAAGTAAACAAAAGCGTAAACAGCAAAAAACCTCAGTTAATTATTTTTCATAAGCAACACTTTATTGCCAGCACTGAATATTTCTTACTCAAATGATCCCAAGACGGAAGGGCCGTAGATCTGTCTTTCTCTATTCAGCGATGTGGCATTTTAAAAGTCATAACCGAACACAACGCTCCACTGGGCACACCTCAGTAAAACTCGATAAGAGACTGAATAAATTCTTCGAGGTATACTTTAGCGGTATTGCTAACCTTCTGTTTAGAGGCCTTTTATTGCTGATTAAAAGAACCACATTCAGATCGTAAAAATTGCCCGCTCCTGTTTTACGGAAAGAATCGATCCACTTTTGGCTGGGTAAGTACGTTTTAGGTTTATGAGTTTTGGTAGAATTTACGTCTTTGTTTCCAGGATAATTGGAAAATTTGATATAAAGGAAATATGTTTTTCCTTTATTCCGATTCATTTACGAAACAGAATTCCTTCGAATGTCTGCTTGAGAAGGATAAAACTTCATAAAACACCGGATGCTTAATGACTTGGCGTATAAAATGTAAGAATGCATATCTAAAACCTATTAGGGAAATGGATTTTTTCTACCTTTATTTTCATTGATATGAGGTTTTCCATGCCAAATTATCTGAAACAAAGTTTCACTGCGAAAATGGGTTTCCAGGATTGTTGTAAGGACATTTTGCCTGCTGTAATGCGAAGAGCTTAGCATTTTTAAATCGTTTTCTCTTCGCAGAAATTGGAAACCTTTTCGAAGCACCGCAGTTGGAATAAATTTTCAATTTGTTTCACTTCGTTCAGAAAAAAGCTTAGAAAGTGTAAATTGTTTGAAAATTCGTTTTTATCTGGCGGATTGAGCTCAATCCCACTTGTGCTTAAAGTCAATTGGAGAGCGGAACAAGAGGTACGAATTATTTTACATCTATTTTCCGATTGATGAGACTTGGTATAATTATCGCGATTGATCTAAACATCGATACAAATTGCCCCCAGTCGATATGAATTTTTCATACTCCATATGAATAAAAGATTTTTTTCACCTGTGTTGCTTGGTTGGGTTTCATGGCGCAAGTGTCATATTTGGCCATGCTGCGTCAAACACCGTCAACACCAAACAAATGGACATATACGCAGAAGAAAAGTTTTGCGGATACGTAAGAGGTAATATACAATAGGGGAGTATTGAACATGCACCGCTTACAACTCATTGGTTTCATAGCGCAGTGGGAGACCATAGAAGATATATAAAAATAGAGTGAGCAGTGGTAAGAGCTTTTTATGTGCCCAGGATCATGTGACCAAAACTCGTAATAACGTGATCCTTAGACTACTTTCGTCAGCTTGGTATGTGAGAACATTCATCACCTGATTGGTCCACGGGACGGGAGAAGACGCCCATCCATTGCTTTATCATATGATTGATCCGTGCGACTGTGTAGTAGACTTTGGCAATTTCACTTGTTTTGTCGGATTGCGCATTCAAACACCCATCCTGTCATTGGATGTTATATCGCCAAACAAAGTAATAAGATTCCAAATTGGCCAACCAAGTCGATTTTTCACAGAGCAGTCACGTGACTACTAGTCGACAGCCACAATGTCCCCACACCTATGTCGGAAACTTCGTAATTTCCGTTATATGGCGATGCATCGTTACGAAGCTCCATCGTTCATACGAGATCTGATCGAAAGTGTACGAACTTTGATCAGATCTTATTTATGTAAATCCATAGTTCCCTTCAAAACAGATCGTTTCTATTTTGACACACTTCTCTCAGTGGTTCTTTATCAATGCCATTTTTGTAATCTCCACTAAGTGCTTTTTTTTCTTTGCACTTTTGTTTATTTCTTTATTCTGAAACCATACCCTTTCAGTGTCATCTTCAGCCTGGGAATTGGCCAAAAGTTTCCTGGAACCATATCAGGGGAATAGAACTGCTGTATCTGTGTATAGTAGTATTTCTTCAAAAGAATTATGTATGAGATGAGATGAATTGTGCCGAAGAATTGAGGTAAAAATATTCCTATTGTCTCTCTGGGTTGTGGTCTTTCATCTAACAACTTCTCATAGACGATGGATAACAGTCAGGTAAACATTTCTTCTCGATATTTTCAATATCACTTTTTAGAACTTCCATCCGGTAATTTGCAGCAGTTTTCTTGATTTATCTAAGTTCTGAAATCTTTCCTTTTGAATGTTATCTTTAGCTCAGAAATTGGCCAAAAATCGGTTGGAACCATGTTTTGAATAGACCGTCGAAACATGTTATAATGGGCAAAAACAATATATCTAAAGCGTGCAATGCGTGCACCAAAAATTTCAGTGTGATATCTTCCAGTAGCCTCTCCCTGTGAGATGTAACTCATTTCATCTAGCTACTCGTAGACGATGGATAACTCAGATAACATCCCATGTATACAATTTGTCCCTGAAGAGTATACACGTGATGAACTATGCCCTGGTTATTTGAAAAATTGCTAAGCTCTTAGTATTGCTTTGTAATTTGCGTATCTTCTTTTGATACACGAGAAGACTCTAGGGCTTTCCAGGGGATGACTGCCCTTGTTTAAAAAAAGGAGTTCCGAAAACTCGATATGCATCTCAGATCATGATTCGTTTCATGAAATCAGAATCAATATTGGGGCATTTCAGCTTGCCATGGTCATTTTATCTAGAAACAAAAATGCAAGGAACACAGAATACAAATGCAAGTACAACGGCTTCATTGTATCGATTAAAAGGTATGCACTATAGAAAAAAGTTGCAGTATAATGCTAGATTACATGTGCCACGCAGCCAGACTGCAGCTAGTTAATCCTCCAAGAAGCGTCCATCAAGATCTGATCAATCTTGCCAATGACGAGATATCTCGTCATCAATATATTGCCACTTTTTACAATGACAAGATATCTTGGTCACCAAGATTTGGTTATATTTGCTAACGGCCAGATACCTTGTCGAGACAACCACCAGGAGGGTTAAGACTATAAGTAAAGTCACTATCTAGAAAAAGTTTCAGTATAATTCTAGATTACATGGACCACGTCCTGTCTCCGGACTGCAGCTAGTTAACCCTCCAAGTAGGTTTCGACAAGATATCTCGTCCATCAAGATCTGACCAATCTTGCTAATGACGAGATATCTCGTTATCAAGATATTGCCATTTTTATAATGACGAGATATCTCGTCCATCTGGATCTGGTTATATTTGTCAATGACGAAATACCTTGTCGAGAATTAATCCCCAAGAGGGATTAAGGCTAATAAATAAGGTCACTTTTTTGCAGGCGTAGAGTTCAGAAGTAGATTTAATATCCATGAGAAGCTGTAAAATTGTGCATGAGTTTGAATAACATCCCCACTAAAGTACACGAAATTATTAAACAGTCAATAAGGAATATGCCTTGTCCGTTGTAAGAATTTGAATGAACCATGATTTGTGAATGGTGAAGCGTTTGGAAGATGCACCATGTACTGGCTGGACTTCGACTACTAAGTCAGTGTCAATAGTTTGTCGAGTCATACATAGGAAGACCACTAAATGACAATTAGGATTGTAACTGTGATGAACATGATCATAAGTACCTTTAAGGAGACAGAACGTTAAAACCTATCACATTTTTGAAGTGTTTGATGAAATTTGGTAAAAAATAATTGTTTATACTCAAATGCAAAGAATAGCAAGTAAAGGGTGTCCCAAAATTCACACAAGATTTGAATTTTGCGCCATTTGTGCGGTAAAGTGTTGCCAACGAAAAAAAGACAGCGTGACAGCTGACAGTTCAGGGTTATTAAAAATGGACAGTTCAGGGTCATTAAAATGCGGCTGGTCAGGCAATAATACTTAATGGTGCTCGCTATCGCGATATGATAATCCAGTTTTTTATGCCTAAATTGCAAGATATGGATGTGGACGACACGTGATTTCAACAAGACGGTGCCACATGCCATACAGCTCGAGAAACAATTCAATTACTGCATGAGTCATTTCCTGGTCGTGTAATTTCCCCTTTTGGTGATCCCGTTTGGTCGCCCAGATCATGCGATTTAACACCGTTGGATTTTTTTCTTGGGGCTTTTTGAAGTCTAAGGTTTATGCCAACAAGCCCACGACCACCCACGCCTTGAAGAAGGAAATTGAGCGCTGTATCAACGAAATTCAGCCACATTTATGCAAAACGGTCATAGAAAATTTCAACAAAAGAGTGCGTATGTGCCAGCAAAGCCGTGGAGGCCATTTACCCGATATGCTATTCCATACATAACCCTATACTGTATACTTTATGAATCAATAAAAAATTTACAATTTTTAATTATAAACCTTTGTTTTCTATCAAATTACTTCTTGCGTGAATTTTGGGACACCCTTTAGTTTTTCCACGGATGCATTTTTTTAAATTAACCCTCCTTGTGAAGGGTTACTTCGATGATATATCCTGTCATTAGCCACTCACCAGATCTTGATGGACGAGATATCACGCCATTCGAAAAAAACGGATACATTTGGTCGTCATAAAAAATCGGCAATATTTTGATGACGAGATATCTCGTTGTTAGCAAAATTGGCCAGATCTTGATGGACAAGAAATCTTGCCGAAAACTCTTGGAGAGTTAAAAAATACCATTAAAATAGACTGACAACACATGAATTGAAAACTTAATTTCACCCAAAATCATTTAATGTTCGGTCTGAGAAACTGGTTCACATTTCCGAGATTTAATACCTATAAATTTAGAGATGAACATTAAAGTGTCCTTTGTATTCTTTAAAACATACCCATTGTTGCCACATTGCTACACCCCGAAGTATTAAATCTTTGTAAGTAATATCCAGACACTATTTTGCTGCATCTCTCGGAATGGGTAATTTTCTTAGACGTCCAATCTTAATTTTGATAACCTCCACTTCCTGTTCGCATGCGAGGGAAGAAATTAAGCGTCGCACGAATATTCCGAATAAAGTCGAAATGAAGAACTGCCGCCAGAAAACACGGTCCGAATAAGCTTTAACAAATCAGAGAGCAATGCCGCACTGTTTCGATCAGCAATTTCAGTTCATGAGTTAAACAATTTTAAAAATGCGGGTCCTTGAAATTAACATAACGTCCAAACGGGTCGTCCCCAAATGCAATTTCAGATTCCAGGCATTGTTTTGTCATTACGGCAGTAGCTAACGGAACACCCTGGAAATTGTCTGTCTTTATAAGCAGAGCTAGAAAAGGGCATTTCGGGTCTCAATATTAGTGGTTGCCTTGGTGAGGAATTTTAAGAGAATGCCATTTGGAGGGGGCTACGAACAAAATATTTGACAGCCGTAATTACAGCGTAAATTGTTCCCCCTCTCTCAACTCATTTAACTTATTATTTCCCCGGAAGCAGTTGTGGAGCCATTTTTTTACTTCGTACTTTATTCATAGCAGTGTGCGGTTGTTATAAATGCAGTTTGGTTTCAATAAACCTTTTTAGTGTGCCTGTGCAATATCGAGATTCGATTGCCTTACATTGAGGAAATGCGTGTCAGGAAAGCTTGTTACGCTTTATTTGTTATCGTGTACGGGCTGTTTTAGTTTAATCTTTTTCACGTTAAAAAGGAAAGAATCCTATTAAGTTCTTTTTTTATTAGATTTTGCAAGTTTATCTTTGCTTCGTCTCAGGCAACATAAATAATGCTCCTAAATGGTTATGCATTTGATACGTAATATCTTCGTTCTCTCTTGAGGTTCAAATTCGCGGACCTTTGTTTTGCCTCTTGAAATCCAACTGAGGCCAGAATTCTTTGTAACTACGGATTCATATTTGTGAAAGCTCAATGAACACACCTATATGTGAATCGGTGATTTTAATAAATAGTTGCACATTTAGCTGAGCTTCAAGAGGTAAAAACAAAGATCCACGAATTTGAACTATAAGAACGAAGATATTAAGTGTCGAATGCATAACCATTTAGGAACATTATTATGTTACCTGAGACGGAGATAAGATAAACTTTAAAAATCTAATAAAAAAATAACCTAATAGGTTTTCTTAACCCTCCTGGTGGTTGTATGGACGAGGTATCTCATCAAACTAACAAAACTGACCAGATATTGATGGACGAGATATCTCGTCTTTAAAAGAAAACCAATCAGTTCTTGATCTCATCATCATCAAAAAATCGGCAATATCTTGATGACGAGATATCTCGGCATTTGTAAATTTGATCAGATCTTGATGGACGAGATATCTCGTCGAAACCACTTGGAGAGTTAATAGGTTAAATCTTTTTTAAAACTCAACTAATATAAGAATTCCTTTTGATTACCAATTCATATTCGCTAATGCTCAATGCTCATTGAATATTCTAATATGCGAATCTGTGATTATAATAAGTAATTGTGCATTCAGTGGGTTTCCAAGAGGCAAGAGTGCACCTCTAAAGCATAAAATCTAATAAGCAAATAAATCGAACTGTGTTAAGAAATCGTAAACAGTTTTTATTATTTTGAATGATTTTGAAAATTCATATTTACTGACTACCACACTGGCTTCGCCTTGACTTGAAGGTCGAAAACCTTATGGGACTCTAAGCTATTATTCTGAAGAACAAGTGTGTCCTTCCTTCATTGCTAATGAAATGTGCTGATGAAAGTAACATTTTACAAAAGTATAGGTCTTGTGGTATCAATTATTTTCAATACACAGGCATTGTCCAAAATCATTCTTACTACGAGATTCAAAGTGACTAGAAGGAAAACATGCATCGTCCAGAGTTTATCCGCATATGTGCTGAATTGAACCAATGAAATTAATAAAAAAATTCGTTCGGAAAATGCGATTTAAGTCTGTTTAAATCACTTTTTCAGATTCAGCTTGTTTAAACCTCCAAGTGGTTACGACGAGATATATCGTCAATAAAGACTTCACCAATTTTGCTAATGACAAGATACATCGTCATCAGGATATTGCCGATTTTTTTATGAGGAAGGGATCCAAATCTGGTCAATTTTTTCTAAGGACAAGATATCTCGTCCAACAAGATCTGGTCAGTTTTACTAATGACGAGATATCTCGTCGAGACAACCACCAGGAGAGTTAATCGAAAATTTTGGCACCAAAAAGGAAAATGTGCTATGATGTCCAATGAAACCCTAGGCATATTCTGTGAAAAGCAAGTGCATCGTGCTTTATTGCTAATGAAATGAGCAGGTGGAAAAAACATTTTACAAAATAAACATCTGTGGGTCAATTATTTTCTAGAGGAAGCCGTAGTTCAATGCCATTCTCGAGTTTAAAATACAAAGTGACCAAGAAGAAAATAATTATCTTAAGGTTTCAGCGGATGTGTTGAACTGAGCCAGCGACACGAATTCGAAAAAATCGATCGAAAAAGGCAATTTAAGTCTATTTTGATCGCTTTTTCAGATTCCAATTGCTTTATAATCGGCAAGGTTTGGAGCCAAATAAAAAATATCGTAGGTTGTGTCGAGAACACAAAGCGTAGTTTTGACAATACTCGAGCCTGATGTTGGATTGTGGAATGAATGAATCAAAAATGGAAAGCTTTTGATATTAAGTATTGGCGAGAGATTGTTATTGTCCAATATTAGTTTAGCATTCGAATGACACCACTTCACTTAATCCAAAGTTACTGGCCCAAAGCTGGCCCAGCATCATAGAATTTCGACATATTGAGAACCCTCTCCCCGCACTCAGTGCGCCTGCACACTCGGTCCAAAGGTCATGTCAGAAACGGACATCCTTTGTCTACACGATGCTATATTTATCTTGTGGATGTTTCTTCCAGTTCTGAAATCATAAAACGTAACAGCTGTAAAGCTTTTTCGTAACGATAGACTTTTCATGCATTCCCCCCAGGATGGATTCGGATTATAAAAACGTACTCATGTCAAAAACATGCCTTAATGTCTAATTCCCATTAGACAGACCCATTAATGTCTAATTCCCATTAGACCCAGGCCACTGTTCTGCGAAGAACAAGTACATGCGTCTTCCATTGTTAATGAAATGCGCAGGTGGAAGAAGCATTCCACAAAAATATGCATCCGGTGGCGTCAATTATTTTCAAGTGTAGTCGTAGTCGGATGCCATTCTGAGGTTCAACATCCTTTCTCGCCTTCTCAACCAATCCATCAATTTCTTCCCTTGGCTCTGGAGACGATTTCTTCAAGGTAGCAGCGCCTTGCTGTAGGGGATTACCGCCGTCTCTGAACTAGTTTCCTTCTCAAGTAACGCCATTAAATTCAGAGAATAGCGGAGCTTTTGCCTGGAAATAAATGAAGCTGCTATGAATTCCCCCGCCATATCACTGGGAAAAGAAAGGGAAGAAAAGTGGTTAGAACAAATGTCCGAGCATAATCAATTCAACTAGCTTTTGTCGTTAATTTTCCAGAAAGGGGAAGAGAACATAAAAGAAGAGGAAAAGTGGATTTTGAAAATTAAACATTTTTTTCTGAGCTTGTCTTTCGGTGATAATTCATCTGCACCCTTCTTTCTTTTCAAAATATGTCTGACGTGTTGTTCTTTGATAGGTTGAAAATTCTCCCGGTAAAAAACGGAATCCTTTTTTATTATTTTCAAGTTGCAGGTGCCTAAAGAGAGTTTAAGTTTTAATTAGAACTTTTTATTAAAATTTTTCGTGTTCTCAAAATCGGCCTTTGTGAATTAAAGGTTCAAGGCTTGATTGAAAGTGATGGGCCGCGGAAAATTAACGCCAGGTTTAATATATGATAAGAGAAAGTGTTAGTTTTACGCTTCGCCGCTTCAAAGTACAGAAAGAGGATGGTTATCTTGAAGCGAATTTACATTTACAATTCAATTGCTCCTTTTATCCATTGTTATGAAAACGATGGTCGATTGATTTGATTTAATTCGATCCTTTGTGCACCTTAACAGTATCAACTTTGCATTTTGTACTTCCGTGAAGATAAAAATGTTTTAATCCTCCTGGTGGTTATCTCAACGAGGTATCTCGTCATTCGAAAAATTGACCAGATCTTGATGGACGAGATACCTTGTCATTAGAAGAAAACTGACCAGATCTTGATTTCGTCATCATAAACAAATCGGTAATATATTGATGACGAGATATCTCGTTATTAGCAAAATTGGTTAGATCTTGATGGACGAGATATCTCGTCGAAACGACTTGGAGGATTAATTAAATTGCTTAAGGTCTGCTAAGGTTATCCTTGTTTAGGGTTAGAACCCTATGAAAAAATCATAAAAATCAATTTTGTTGTTTTTTGTTTTTAGCGAAGAGTTTTTAAGCTTTAAGATTAGCAAATCACGTTTTTTCGTAGATGTTTTGAAAGTACTTTAGAAAATATTTTAAATTTGTAAACATTCCCGTCCGAAGCTTTTAAAATCTTTTTAGTGGCTGATTTCTCTAAAGTGACATTTTTCCACGTACTATAGCTTTTCAAGGAATCATCGGAGGTAAAAACATGAAAATTTTAGAAGTAATAGCTTCAAATACATGTTTGAACCACATCTTTTATGGGTATTTTAATGTGTGTGTGTGAAATAATGAAATGTCTGAAAAACTTTTTAAATTTGCACTGTATCACATATTTTAATTATATCAGCAGAAAAAAATGTTAGCAACAAAGTGATTGGTTAAAATATCTACATATACTAATGAATGTTTGGTAAAAAGATATAGGACTTATGGTTATTATGTTCTGAAAAAAGGTACATCAAATATTATCTATTTTAACTCTCCTGGTGGTTGTCTTGACGAGGTATCTCATCATTAGGAAAACTGACCAGATCTTGCTGGACGAGATATCTGGTCATTAAAAGAAAACTGACTCACAATTTGATCTGGTGAGTTTTCGTTCAGAGGATCTTTTTGCATCATCAAAAATATTTTCAATACATAATAATGACGAGAAATCTCGTCATTAGCAAATATTGTCAGATCCCGATGGACGTGATATCTCGTCGAAACCACTTGGATTGTTAACATGGAGATGGTAATGGTGCTGAACTCCGAGTTAAATTAGAGAGATAAAGACAGAACGGGGAGTGATAGCTATTCTAACAAAGTGAAGTTTTTGAATATTTATTTTTCTTAAAACTCCATGCTAAAAAACTAATTAACCCTCCAATGGGTTTCAACGAGATATCTCGTCCATCAAGATCTGACCAATTTTGTTAATGTCGGGGTATCTCATCATCAAGATATTGCCTACTTTTGATAATGAGATCAACATCTGGTCACTTTTCTTCTAATGATGAGAAATCTCGTCGAGACAGCTACCAGGAGGGTTAAAAAGTGCGAATTTAAATCACAAAGGAATTCCAGTACGTGTTACAATTTTAACAATCCATGTAACATTGCACGTGATAAAATCTTTACGAATTTCCACCTATTGGGTTATAAGAATTATATTTGAAAAGTCCAATTCTGATAAAACATAAATAGAATATCAACTTTGCCTCAAAAACATACATATTGCCTGCATACATACATTTCTTATGAAATGTCTTATCAGAATCAGACTTTTCCCAAAATAGTTCTCACTCGGGGTTACATCTTATTTAGGTGTGTACGGGCTTCACGAACCTGAGGTACCATAGTGATTTATTTTTTCCCCATGAGGTTTACTGCCTCTGGTAAGTATGGGGGTCGGGATCCCAGAATGCGCAAACCATCTTCACTTTTTCATCCATCCTTTCTTTTCATAATTACTTGACAATGTCTGTCTTGCGATTGGCACAGCTTGGCGAAATATGGCTCTTGTGCCATTAAGCCCATAACCAACCAACCCAAAATAGTTCTTAGCTAACCAATTTTGTGTACTATTTTGTAGTGTTCCAGATATTTCACGAAGTTCTTGCGTGTTTTTGTACTAAAACAAATCTTCTGTCTAGGTAGATTATTTCATTTGTTACATGTTTTTTAATCATTCATCTCAAAACAAAAGAAAAATTCACAAATTTCACGATCTTATAAACGTGATCAGCTATCCCTTCCCTTTCAATCTTCATCCCACGCGCTGAAGTCGTGTACGTGGGGACTGGTGACCGTTAAATCTGTCGTGACGTCAAATGTCCTCACGTTGGCGTGGTGTGGAAGTTTGGAGAGTGAGGGAGTGGATGTGGCAGCTCAGATGTGACCTCGTAATCTGACCGAGGTTCAAAATTACGAGGCGTATTCGAGATTGACCCCGGATCGTCGCCAATATCCCGTTGTGTTTCTCCAGTGTGACGTTAATTCAAATACCTACCTATTACCCCACGCTTTGAATAAAATAATAAAAAATATTTAAAATCAGGGTGAATTATCGTAGGATAAAACGATTTCGTATTATATTTATAATTTTACTCAAAACATGGTACGAGCCCAACACAGAATTTAAACATTAAGAGTTAAGAGCTGTTCAGTTTTTTAATCAATCAAACGCATTAAAATGAATGCGATACGTCATTATCTACCTCAACGTCTACGTCATTATCATCAAACCAGCTGACCGACCAATCAGAACAAGAACACATTAACTTCAGAAACGAGAACAGCAGAACTCGACCAAATCTAAAAAACACTTTTCTTTTCAAAAAGGTGACTGTTTTGTTGCCGAGTCTGTTTTAATCAGGAAGAAAAATATTAATCTAGTTTCAAGAGAGAAACGTGTTCATTGGTTAGTTTTATTTTATTAATCCATTCCACGCCATGTATCGCACACGATAATGCGTCATTTCAGACTTGTCAAGTCACATTCCCAGTTTTCATTAGCTCACAGCAGAATAATTAAATAAAACGCGATTGTGAAAGTGAAATTCTATTTTCTTTTCACGCGAGGCGGATCAAAAAGTGCAACTTTCACTAACTACGTTTCAAGCATCAACCACTTTGGCAGGTGAAATCCGCAGGAAGGCTTCCTTTCTGAAAGTTTATCGGAACGCGATTTAATATTTTCAGTTAAAGATAGTGATACGAGAGGAAATGCAATTCGCTTTCATTCTCCGATCGTGGAGATGGAGCAAAAAAAAAACCTGCTCCGCTCTAAATTAATATTTCTGAAATCGCTCTAAATGGAAAGGGAAGATATTCTTTTTCTTGTTGCAGTCAGAATGAAGTGACAAGTTGTACTTGAATGTAAAAAGAAGACAAACTTTCTTCTCGTATGCGTTGTCTTTTTTACCTCTTGACAGTTATAGTTAAAGGTAGAATTAGAAAGTCCTTTCCTTCCCTGCTATAAATGAATATATCCTGCATTAATTGGATTTCCTTTTCCTTCGAAGTAACAGGTGTCAATTGTTGCGAAATTTACTAGCTCAAATAGTTCTGAAATGAATCCAAGGAATTTTCATTTCTAACACAATTACTGGAATCCGGTAAAAATATTTTATGAAAGGGGAAGTTTTTGTATTCTATATTAAGGAGAATTGGCATCAAAAGAGTTTATTTCTCAAGCATAAGTTACTTGATATTGATTTGAGTTGTAATTTATGTTCTTGAATCTAATTAACCCTCCAATTGCCGGTTTCGACGAGATATCTCGTCTATCAAGGTGTGATCAATTTTGCTGTTGACGTGATATTTCGTCATCGAGAAATTGTCGATTTTTTTTAAAATGACGAGATCGAGATCTGGTCAGTTTTCTTTCAATGACGAAAAACTCGTCCATCAAGATCTGGTCAACTTTGCTAATGATATACCTCGATATACTACCAGGAGTGTTAAAAGACTTTCAGAAGAAACTTTTTTTGATTAAATACCATTTTGAAGATGGAAATTAAAAATTCTGAGTTCGTAACGAATTTTTTTAAAATGCTATTACTCTTTGAGTTTGTGATATTTCGGCTTGGTATTTATTGATTATACTCATATATAGAACCATTCACGTTACTTCTATGGATGGGAGTTTGGATGTCTAATAATACTTGAATAAAATTTTTTAACTAAAAATTACAGAAAACCACAAGAATTTAGGTTTTTTCAAAGTTAGCTTATTAAAAAAGTTGTCGGTTTGCATAAAAATCTTATTTTATTTGTATTACATTTAATCATTGTGAACGCTTCACGGAAATTTCAGGTTATTTGAATCAATTAGTAAAAAGTCAGTATCTTTCTAACCTCACATAGTATGAAGAAACGAAACTAAGATAAATAATTTAACATTTTTTATTGGTTTGATGGTATACACAAAACCCACAATAAGACATTTCATTAATTTTTTATAAATTACTCCAATACAAAATGTATATTTTGCTTATTTAATTGATACGTTACATGCATCTGATTGAAAATAATTTTCGCTTTTTCCGAAGTATAATTTAGTTTAGTTATTTTCTATATTTTTCTAGAAATCGGATTAAGGATATTTATTTTTGAAAGGTTGACTCGGAACCTATACGAATCACATCAACATATATTTAATCATTGTTGTACGGTTTCATTGATTTAAGGTGCAGAGTTTTTGTTTTCAGACATTTAAAAAATGCTACTCTAGATTCGTTCAAGCCATTAGTCTTGCCGGAATCAACAAAAATGTCTTATAAACATACGATCACCATACATGATTTGAAATTCAATAGCATTGTTTAATTTACGTAGATTTATTGGCAGGTTTTATGTTGATGGAAAAAATATGTACACATGTAGAATAATGAATCACTTTATCAGATTACTCGTTTTGAAATAATTTATCTTCCCTTTAATATAAAATAAGGGACACCTATCGTAAGATAACATTGGTAAGCTATCTATATTCCTCATGATCTATTTTCTTGTATATTCGTTAATAGTAAAACAAAGCACATCATATGTAAGACTTATATTAACACTTGAAGTCTATATTTTAATTCTAAACAGTAATTTTTTTTCTTACAAACTGCCATATTTTACTAACCATACATATGTATTTTAGTACTTTTGGTCATATAAAGGAACTTTTTAATAAACTCTTTCTTAGCAATGAAACGTTTAGAAAAAGTATTATCGCAATGGAAAGTTTGTTGTTTACATCTCAGTTGTTTATCTTCCCCTCGAAAGCTGCCCTGTAGTGTCCAGCCTCTGTGCAAAAAACTGTTCAAAACTCCCCAATTCTGGGCAAGGGAAAATTCATTTTTCCTACTACTATCTTCATTCTCCTTGGAGTAATGGGCAGTTTTGCCTGAAAGAGGTATATCGCCTTAGCAAAATTGGCCAGATTTTGGAGGAGATATCTCTTCGAAACACTTCGAGGATTAACACACTTCTAATTATAATATTGCTGCGACAGATATATATGTAGTAGATGTAAAATATTTTAATCAAAAAGTATATCAAATCTATATATAATGCAGAGTTGGTATCTGTCTGTTCTGTTTACAAATCTACACAGTTTGGCCAATCCACATCAAATTTGGTACACTTATTATTTAGAACTCTGCGAGTAACGTAGGTTACATATTAACCCCCTTCTATTCGTCTTGGGTGTGCAGAGGGGGCTAAATGCAATTTGAAATACCCATAGGTATAACATTGAGTATTTTTAGAATCACTATCAGACCAATTCACACTAAATTTTAACACTAGATATTAACTAGTGTCACACTAATTCACACTAGATATTAACCTATATCTATTTCCGTGGGTCTGCAGAGGGGGCTAAAAACAATTCAAAAAACCCTAGCAATAACATTGAGTATATTACGATGAATTACAAACAATTCAACCCGAGCAACGCCGGGTAATTCAGCTAGTCCATTATATAATGTTACAATATCTTTAGATGCATTGATCAATTCAAAATAATATCTGTGGGCTTCAAAGTATATTTCAGATATTGATTTGTAAAATTTAACATATATCTTTTTAATTTTTGTGAAATTTGACTTGTGCCTTAACTATTTGTGACAGCGTACTATTATCGAATTGTCTAATTTATGATAGATTTTGTCAATAAAATCAAAAATGTATTGTTTTTGGAGTTTAATGCAGGCAACTTATTCCTGATTGGCTGGTCGATGGTTTGATGACAATGACGTAGGAGTGTTTATTACGAATTAGACGGAGCATGTACACGCAGCTTCGTATTATTTCTTATCGCTCGGTTTGAAGATCCATGGTTTAGCTTGGTTTAGACGAAAGCACGAATATCAGGTCTATGGTTTATAAAGCAATATAGGCATAATTTAGTTTTATGTTTTGGGTTGTTTTTGAAAACCTGATATGTATTGAACTCCAAATTTAGAAATTATGAAATTCTGGTGATGTTTTAAATGATAGTTTGGTGCTTGAAAAATCGCTTGCTCCTACATGTTTCAAAACGTTTCACTTCGACCTTTACTCTTAAAAGAAATTATATCGAGAATGCATATTACATTAATAATGAGTCATTATTAAGAAAAAGTAATTTTTTTATTAGGTATACATAACGAATATATGTATGATTTCTCAGAGAATGTGCAGCTCAACTGCTTTTAAATGGGAGACACCCAAAGTCGAAAGAAAACGACTCAGTAGAATCTGCTATACTGAATTTCTCTGATTTTATGTTTTATTCCTCTTTTCCTTTGTGTTGTCTTAAGTGATGTATATCACCGACTTAAGCCTTAAGAAATTTATAAAAAGGACGTGAAGAGTTATAAATTTTTCTATTATTCTCTCTAAAAATTAGCTCGAGTAATCTCATTCTTTAAATAACTATCCAAACAACCATTTAAATTCCTTTAAAAATTAAAACGTCTCTTGTTAAACTGGCTAACTTCAAGGCGCCATGTTTCTAATTAAGAAGGATAAAGAAATATCACGTTTCTGGCAGGAAACTTAATTCATCATCTTGTCGTACTTTAATTATTTATCTTTCATAACGAAGGGCTTATTATTTTCGCTTTGTGTATTGCCATACATTTCAGTAATATACAGGAAATATGAACTAAAGTAAAGTTCTTGGATATTTGTCCATGATGATTGGCAATTAATTTTTAGAAAATTATTACTTTTTTTAAAAAATTACTATTTTTTTTAGGACACTGGCATGGTATTTTGTTTTCCCAAGATTAAATTTGATAAGTTGAACCATTTTTAACTATATGAAAAATACAAAACTACTGTAAATGAGCTTTCGTCTGTCAAACGAAAATATTATCGAGTCAAATAAATAAATGAAATTTTGCTCATATTATGTTTTATTTTAATAAGAAAGGCTTTTCAAAAGATGGTATCCATTTCATATTTAAGCTGTATGCGATTGCTTTATTTGGAACCTTTGATTAATATTGTTGATTTGATATTGAATGCAGTAATACCATGCAATTTGTACATGTGTTAACAATTTTTAATGGAGTAACAATTATACTTTTAGTCTTCAACAGATATTGTGAAATTTTAAACCACTATAGCAAAAATGCCATCACAGTCCTTAAAGTTGTATTGATACTAAAATTGATTGCATTAACTATTCCTATGTTGATTTAATTTCCGAAATATTTTTGAAACATTTATAAAAATAATTTACAGATTAAGAACAACATTTTTTCTAAGTGCATCAAAACTTATACACACGGAATTCAGGTGGCTGTGTCACATATGGGAAAAGCAAATATTAAGGTATATATCCTAATAACGAGATTTTCAGTCAAAACATCATTTTTAAGTTTTATATTGGTATTAAAGTCTATTTCTTTAGCTTTTTAAGTATGCAAGAGTTTTCTTTGTATCTTAAATAGAACAGACGCCAGAGACATTTGAAAAATATAAATAAGAATAAACGCGTTTAAGTTTTTTCTATCAACTACGTTTCGCGTTTCTCTTTTTCTAAAAATGTATTATTGTAGTTTCTTTAGTCTCAAAACCCGATATCTCAAAGAAAAGGAAACTACTCGAATCAATATGAAATTTCTGTACGTGTTCGTGGAAACGTAATTGATGAAATGAACAATGTTAAGTCATAAATAGAAACTTCATATTTTTTGGATGTGAAAAGTTTGAATTTGTAATATTTTTTGCATCTTTTTCTGCTATTGCTCGTATTTACGTACTCAAAAATATAAATACTAATTACATTCAATTATAATTTGTATTCCATAGATAAGTATTTTATTCATGTAATTCTTTTTATAAAATCTATATATTTTTAGTTTTTGTGAAACCAAGTTCTGTGTAACTGCAAATTTTGAATATTTCTTACCTATGTTTGGAAAATAACTTAAAACAAAGTCTAAATTTTAACGATTTCATGATTTTTCTTAGTTTCAACTCCAAATTATTCTAAAGATAAAAAGAAATCCCTAACAGTTTGCTTTAAAAAACATCACCTTCAAAGGCAGTGGTAGGTATTTTAATTAACGCACTGGAGCAGCACAACGGGCTATTAACGACGGTCCGAGATCAAATCCGAAGAGAAAGATCCGAGGACAACACCATGTAATTTTGAACTACGTGGTCAGATGACGAGGTCACACCTGAGCTGGCACCCGACTCTCTAAACTTCTACACCGCGTCAACGTGAGGCCACGGCAAATTTAAGGCGCACCAGCGCACACATTCACGACGATCTTTATTTGGATCGAGTTTCGAACTCATAACCATCCGGTTGCTAATCCGAGACTTTACCAACAGGGCTACCACGGCACTTTTCATCTTCGGATCATTTGAGGGGGGTTTCAATTAACGTCACACTGGAGCAACACAATGGGCTATTGGTGACGGTCCGGGGTCCATCCCAAAGGGAAAGATCCGAGAACAACACCACGTAATTTTGAACCACGGTCAGATGACGAGGCAACACCTGAGCTGGCACCCCACTCTCCAAACTTCCACACCACGCCAACGTGAGGACATTTGAGGCCACGACAGATTTAACGTGCACCAGCCCCCTTTGTACACGACGGTGTTTGGCTGGATTCGAACTCGCAACCCTTCGGTTGCGAGTCCGTTACTCTTCCAACCGGGCCACCGTGGCCTCGGATCATTTGGATCATTTGGATAGGAAATATTCAGTGATGGAAATGTACAATGTTCTCATGAAAAACAATTAATTGAGGTTTAGCTTCTGATTGTGCTTTTATTTAATTTCCTTGTAAATTAGTGTTTTTCAACTTATTTGTCGATAAACTATTCATTAGTTATGATTTCTATAATGTACTTCACGAAATGAGTCTCGACCATCTTGGAATCATTTGAATAAGAAATATTCAGTTCTAGAAATAAAGTGGTGCTTATGAAAAATAATTAACCGAGGTTTTATTTCTATTTACCCTTTTATTTACTTTCATTCCTTTGCAAATCGGTGTCTTCAATCTTACTTGTCGGTTCTTTCCCTTCGGGAATGATCCTAGACCGTCGCCAATAGCCCGTTGTGTTGCTTCAGTGCTACGCAAATTCAATTACCTACCACCTTACGTGTTAATATAAATATTTCAGTGGGTCAATTGTCACTTGGTTATTTGAATAAGTAAGATTAAGTGCCGGAAATAAGTTGGAACTTAAAAAATAATTAATGAGGTTTTGCTTTTGTTTAGTTTCATTTCCTTGTAAATCAGTGCTACGCAACTTATGTTTTGATAAAAATACTTCAATCTTTTAACTATCACTCAGTTTGGATTTTTAAAATACCATGCGGCTCTTTCATTTTGGGATAATTTAAATGAGAAATATTCGGTGCTGACTATAAAATGTTTATGAAAATAGCTAACTGATTTTTTCTTCCCTTTAATTACACTTTTCTTACTTAAAAAAAGACTCTCAAGTGATGTATTAATAAAAAAATTTCAACTAATCAGTTTTCACATTGTTTAGTCATCCAAAATTAAACCGTATTGCTTTTTGCTTCAGCAAAACGTAAATATTGATTACGTATAATGTTAAATATGACTGTTTTACATGTACAGAACCATACCAGTTTCATTTTCCGAGATTTAACATACATAAATTGCAATACGAACTTTCACCCTCTTGGTAGTTATCTCGACGAGATATCCCGTCATTAGACAAACTGACCAGACCTTGACAGACGAGATATCTCCTCATTAGACCAATAGACCAGATCTTGATAGACGCGATATCTCGATATTAGAAAAATCTGACCAAAATTTTGGTCTCGTCATCATAAAAAAGTCTGCAATATCTTGATGACGAGGTATCTTGCCATTAGCAAAAATGGTCAGATCTTGATGGACGAGATATCTCGTCAAAACCAATTGGAGTGTTAAAGTACCACTAGAATGGAGGAAGAGCCATCAAGAGTCTACGTTGTTTATAATGCATTGATCAATACATTATTTTATTTATCTCGGAACGGGAAAATTTGTAGGCAGTATTAATATAATTATCATAAGCTCCATTTTCTGTTCTGAATATTTGTCAGTAATAAACAATTATGGAAGGAATTATTTGAAAATTGATTAATACTCTTCAAATAACCTGACAGTAGAGAAATTGAAAACTTATCTTCACCAACAATCATTTAATCTCATTTAGTGTCTTGAGAGGTTTAAATTTCTGAGATTTAATCTGCATAAATTTCAAGACGAACATTAAAGTGTCACTAGGACGTCTAAGAATGGTTATAAAACGTCTGTACATTGTTTATAAAGTATTATAAATCTTTTCATATAAAGTATTATAAATATATAAATAATATCCAGTGTTTTGTTATAAGTTTAGAACGGATGATTTTGATACGCTTCATTTTCTTCCGCGTTCTACATAAAAGGAGAAATTAAGCTTTAAGAAATCCGAGAGCGCATCGCTATTTTGATTTCAGTTCAGAACTAAATAGGAAGCTTTAGAAAATTGCAGACCAATTATCAGTATCAAATAGTAGTAGCATTAATTATTTTAAAACATTCAAATAACCTGACAATCCATTTAATCCTTTTGAGCGAAGTTAAATTTCCAATATTCTTATTTAATGTTTGGCTATGGGAAACTTAAAATTTTCGAGATTTTTTATTTTCAATTATACTCATTTTAATAGTTTGCCCTGATTTTAATCATCATCGTCGTAGATATTTTAATAGCTCTATTTTAAATATGCTATTTAATATACATATTTTTATTCATAAATTTTACATTTTTAATTTTCTTGCGCTTGATTCTCATAACCCTACTTTTTAATATTTTTACATATACAATGACTTTATGATTTTATCTTGCGCTTAGCGCAGCCTGTCCTTTTTTGAACCTTGCGCCACAAAACCCAAATATCAATCAATTAATCGAGATTTGTTATATATGAATGCAAAGACAAACATTAAAGTGTCGATCAGACGGCTACAAAGACTTGTACATTCTTTATTTAGAATTGAATATAGCTCTGTCTGCATACTATCTAGACTTTTTGTTACAATTTTAAACTTGTAATTTTCTGAAGGAAATTCAATTTTCATAAGGTCTATTTTCTATTGACTTCTACTTATTAGAGGAGAAATTAAACTAGTATATTCCGAATATTTCCAGAAGTCGAAATGAAGAGAGAGTAGACGCTAGTAGTATACGGGTGCCTATAGGCAGCGGAAGTGACGTCATACCACGTGACCGGGGCCAAGTGACGTCATACCACGTGACCGGAAGTAGGCGGGGCCAAGTGACGTGACGTATTGTTTGTTTACATTTTGGACTTGGAATTTTTTTTTGTCATCGTGCAGGCGTTGAGTTGTTTCAAGATGGCGTCGTTTCGTTGCCATGGTGATGAATCACTCGCGTAGTGCCATCTGGTGGAGATATTCGAAACCCTATTATTTTTAATTAAAAAGCAATTTCGTGGATTCGAACCGAGGACCATAGGATCCGAAGTCAAGTGCGCTATCCGTTAGGCTGTAAGAGAGTTAACTATGGGTGGTGAATTAATGTAGTGTTGGATTTTTTTTTTTCTCTTTTGGACTTGTATTTTTTCTTAGTATTAGGAATGGGTTATTTTTAGAAAATGGTTTGAATAATTGCATAGGGGTTTTAATAAATGCTTTTTCAAAATGACTTATGGCGCCATCTGGTGATTTTAAAAGTAATTAATCTAAGGAACGAATTGATTTCTTAATGTTTTTACTTTATTCATGACCGGTGACGTCAGTGTGTTTACGTTTGGGACTTGGATTTTTTTTCCTTCTGAGATTTCGATGTGACGTCACGATTATGTCCATCGAGCAAGTCTGAACTTGGAAAAGTCTACTCACAATTCTTTATGTTATGAGTATGGTAAATTGTTTACAGATCGTGAAGACTGGGCATACTTCCGTCGATTGGAAAACGAATTAACGTATTAAAAAAAGACGAAATTTAGAAATTTTAGGTCAAAAATATACTGTGCCTTGTCAACTTGTAGCATACGAAGACGAAGGAATAAGCTATACTTTTAGTGGGTCTTCTATTGCAGCCAAGCCTTGATCTCCTTAAGTATTGGAAATAAAGGGAGAAATGGAGCGAATAATTGGTGCAAGATTTAATTTTGAGTTGGTGAACCGTTATAAAGATGGTAAGGACTGCATAGTTGCCCATAAAAACAACGAGAAGGACTTGGAACTTTATGCACCCATAGCGTCTGTTTCATTTGGGCAGAAAAGACAATTTGTGTTTTCTAACTACAATTGTTTAAAAATTGTTCTGGGAAATGGAAGTTTGCTTGGAATGAAGTATCCAACAAACCAATTTTGGTTTCACAAGTTTCGTAAAATTCTAGCGTAAATAAGCAATAATCCACTTATGTGCCCCCGAACTGGAACACATATACTGTATTTTGGATTGTTTGTTTTTTATTACATAGTTTTATAAATTGTCTTAAAATGCAAGATCTGAAATGAAATTTTTCTATGCTATAAAGATTTATGGTTTTTTTTAAGTTAGAAGTTTTTACTCAAAAATTAATTATACATTAGATGCTATAAGACCTATTTTTTAACAGAAATTTTGTTTTAATTAATATACACTTAAGTAAGAGTAAAATTTTTGAAACTTTATAAGACCCATACTATGAATACGTTTTCTTGTACATTTGAAGAAGTTTTAGTATAAAAAACCATTTATCCTATAAATCTAAATTAAATGTTATTTTTTAAAATTCTCTTTCCTTGCATATTATTTTTTTACTTTGAATAAATCTTCATAAATTTTAGTGATTTAATTTATATTATATAGATTTACAAACCTGTTTTTGGATGAAATATAAGGATTTTATATTTTAAAAGTTAATGTTTTTACTCAAAAATTAATTATATATTAAATACTATTACACATATTTTTAATGTTGAAGATTTTAGAAAACATTTTACAATTGAAACATATGCATTACATATTATGACAAACACTTAAATGGAGATCCATAAGGGAATATTGGAAATCTTTTTAATGCTTACACCTTTCTATTTTAAATAAACTTTTGCTTGTCTTACCACATACACTGTATTTTGGATTATTTGATTTTTATTACCCATGGTCTTATAAATTTTCTTTTAAAATACAAGATCTGAAATGAAATTTTCCTTGATTTTAAGATTTATGTTTTACTCAAAAATTAATTATACATTAGATGCTATAGCACATATTTTATTACAGAATTTTTTAATATTATACACTTAAGTGAGCGTAAAATTTTTGAAACTTTACAAGACCCATATTATGAACATGTTTCCTTACACATTTGAAGTAGTGAAAAATAGTATTAAAACCCTTTATCCTGTAAAATCTAAATTAAATATTATTTTTAATTAATCTTTCCTTGCATATTATTGTTTACTTTAAATACATTTTCATTCATTTTAGTGATTTTATTTATATTATAAAGATTTACAAATTGTTTTTAACAAAATTTTCTTTGATATAAGGATTTTATATTTTAAAAGTTAGATGTTTTTTACACAAAAATTAATTATATATCAAATACTATTGCACGTATTATAACATTGAAGATTTTTAGAAAACGTTTAACAATTGAAATATATACTTTAAATATTATTACAAACATTTAAATGCAATTTGCTTTTTATTTTTAATTTTACAATTGAGACATTTTTAAAAGTTTGGTTCTTAAAGTGTGTGTTTTATGCATAGTAAAAAAATTATTATAAAAAACCTGTAAGAGTAAAAAGAATTTTATGCATTAATTTCAAACTTTACAAGACCCATACCATGTTTCCGTGCACATTTGAAGTAGTGAAATATAGAATTAAAAACCATTTGTCCTTGAAGTTCTAAATTAAAAGTTATTTTTCTTTAATGCTTTTTCAAACCACACATTTTACTAAATATGAACTTTTATTTATTTGAAAACCTTATGCACATCGTACAATTAAATTGCACAGCAAAATACCAATACTGTACGAAGCTATGAAGTATTTTACAAGATACTTTGGTACTGTTTTCTTAATTTTAAGTGTTCTACATTGCTATGTTAAATGGATAGTAAGTGGTTTTTCTGTTTTTGAAAATAATGTGTGCACATCTGTGCTGCTAAGCAAATTAACTTTTGCCCTTTTCTTGATATTTAATGCATAATCTAAATATTTACTGACACCGCTGATAGTTTTACCCATGAGTAAAATTAAATAATAACTGAAAATTTTAAGTATTAATGTGAATTTTAAAATGAACAAATATTATTAAAATAATGGATTAAATCTGAATTTTATGTATTCTTAAAACAATCTCTGCAAAAACCAGCACAGACAATTCTTAAACAGATTGAA
The DNA here is from genome assembly GCA_933210815.1 of Meta bourneti. Taxonomy (NCBI): domain Eukaryota; kingdom Metazoa; phylum Arthropoda; class Arachnida; order Araneae; family Tetragnathidae; genus Meta; species Meta bourneti. The sequence continues at coordinate 55,263,604 of OW119934.1, read as the reverse complement.
GGAAGCCACATGGAAACAAAGTTAATGGAAGCACTTTTTATAGAAAAAAACATAGTTCATATATTTTACACAAGTAATACATTGTAGTGTAAAAAATAACTTTAGTTTTTTACATACTTGCACAGACGTATATTTCCGACAAGCCAATTATTCGATGCCGCCACCTAAACCTTTGGGCAATGCAAATTATTTTTGTGATGACCACATGATAGTTTTTGGAAATCAAGTTGATATTCGGAAGTAATACATCTAAGCGTTTCTTTTCCATATGACCACCTTTGTAAGCAACTAGGTACTGAGTGGCCCTCTTGGTCTGATCGTACAATTCTAAAAGCTTAGAGTCTAAACTTTCTAAGGGAGCACAATTTGCTATGTCATGAGACAGAAATGAAGAGTGCATACGTAATTTTTAACATATCACACAGTTGTACGATCTTTGGCACTCAGTTTATGCTCAGACGATAAGTTAAAACGAATACTTGAAGCTACTTGCGATTTTTTTACAGCGATGTATGCATATTTACGTACTAAGAAACTTTCTTGAGTCTGAAATCCATCAAAATCCACAATTTCACAAATATTAAGCATTGCTATTGAAAAGCGTTAACTGTTCTTGGAAAAATAATTGTAAACTGGAGGCCACGAAGAACTGGACTATATAACACCATACACTTACTAATCAGTAAAGTTAAAATTTATCTTTTGCGTTCCATAGTTACTCACAAAAGATAAGACTAAGTGAAGAATGTACATACTCAGAAAACATGGTGTTTGTGATAATGCGCGAAATAAAATTTTGTGTTATAATACAAGAAGATTTTAACGAAAGGATATACTTAAATGTGCGTTTGATTTTTTTTAATCTACCACGTTTATGCGCTGAATGCAATTCAATTCTACGACTAAACTTGAGCAAGAAAAAAATATAACCAAATATAATTTATAAGAGAAACGCATTTTGACTTTCTTTAAAACGAGAACTTTAAAGTATACTGAATTCTCTTGATTCTGCAGTTTTATGTTTTTTCTAAAATTACATCAACGAGTTGAATTATTTATTTGTGGGCACACACAAGTCTTTGCCCTTGTTGAAAGGAAACTAGTATCTTTGACAAGTATCAGATTTTTAAAAATTGATTAAGAGAAGAACCTTTTTTCATGGAATTTAATTCAATCTGCACCATAATTTTACACTTAAGAGTAATAGAGCATAATATAGTTTTAAAGAAAATGAATAACCATTATGCAAATTTGAAGCCAAAAGTTCCAAGCATGTCTATGCGCCTATCTACGTTTAGAGATTGGCCAACGCACAGACGTTGACCTTAGAGACCTAGCCGAAAACGGATTGTATTATACTGGTGTCTTGGACGTGATCAGGTACTATTGGTGTGGCGAAGGGGCTTGAAAATTGGTAAAAAGAAGATGTAGTGAGACACAAACACAAAGTTTTATCCAAAATGTTTGGTAGCCCATAGATGAAATTGTACAGGTGCTGGATGAAATCAACAACAATAATACCAATGATTTTATAAAAAACCCGATGTATAGCTTTACCCCTTATACAACGACAAGGACGAACGACTTTGAAAAATTTGCAAGGAATCGGAAAATGAATGCTACTTTACAGCCTTGCGGTCATCTGGTGACATGCATGAGATGTACGAAGAGTCTTTCAACGTGTCCTATGTGCCGAACCAATATTTTGCACAAAATTTTAAAACGTACATTTGTTACTAAACTGTCTATTTATTAGTACATGCAGTAGATGCAATTTCAAGTGATATACTGAACATGGTGAGGAAGAAAATCCAATTGTAAAAGGGTGGTATTGAGTTGCAAGTTATTAAATTGGCACAAGTGCTTCAGTAAAAAGATTAGTAAGGAAGTTTGAGATTCTAAAACCCTAAGACTCTTTATTAAGGAAAAAGTCGTGTAGGAAAGACTTATACACCCTTATAAATATATTGACTATTTTAATTATTAGTCGTTTGTTCATTACATGTTAAACCTATTTACTAAAGAAATTTAAAGAGTGCCTTAAACAGGAGTTACTAAAATGCTTTTCGGCACATAGGACACGTTGAAAGACTCTTCGTACATCTCATGCATGTCACCAAATGACCGCAAGGCTGTAAAGTAGCATTCATTTTCCGATTCCTTGCAAATTTTTCAAAGTCGTTCGTCCTTGTCGTTGTATAAGGGGTAAAGCTATACATCGGGTTTTTTATAAAATCATTGGTATTATTGTTGTTGATTTCATCCAGCACCTGTACAATTTCATCTATGGGCTACCAGACATTTTGGATAAAACTTTGTGTTTGTGTCTCACTACATCTTCTTTTTACCAATTTTCAAGCCCCTTCGCCACACCAATAGCACCTGATCACGTCCAAGACACCAGTATAATACAATCCGTTTTCGGCTAGGTCTCTAAGGTCAACGTCTGTGCGTTGGCCAATCTCTAAACGTAGATAGGCGCATAGACATGCTTGGAACTTTTGGCTTCAAATTTGCATAATGGTTATTCATTTTCCTTAAAACTATATTATGCTCTATTACTCTTAAGTGTAAAATTATGGTGCAGATTGAATTAAATTCCATGAAAAAAGGTTCTTCTCTGAATCAATTTTTAAAAATCTGATACTTGTCAAAGATACTAGTTTCCTTTCAACAAGGGCAAAGACTTGTGTGTGCCCACAAATAAATAATTCAATTCGTTGATGTAATTTTAGAAAAAACATAAAACTGCGGAATCAAGAGAATTCAGTATACTTTAAAGTTCTCGTTTTAAAGAAAGTCAAAATGCGTTTCTCTTATAAATTATATTTGGTTATATTTTTTTCTTGCTCAAGTTTAGTCGTAGAATTGAATTGCATTCAGCGCATAAACGTGGTAGATTAAAAAAAATCAAACGCACATTTAAGTATATCCTTTCGTTAAAATCTTCTTGTATTATAACACAAAATTTTATTTCGCGCATTATCACAAACACCATGTTTTCTGAGTATGTACATTCTTCACTTAGTCTTATCTTTTGTGAGTAACTATGGAACGCAAAAGATAAATTTTAACTTTACTGATTAGTAAGTGTATGGTGTTATATAGTCCAGTTCTTCGTGGCCTCCAGTTTACAATTATTTTTCCAAGAACAGTTAACGCTTTTCAATAGCAATGCTTAATATTTGTGAAATTGTGGATTTTGATGGATTTCAGACTCAAGAAAGTTTCTTAGTACGTAAATATGCATACATCGCTGTAAAAAAATCGCAAGTAGCTTCAAGTATTCGTTTTAACTTATCGTCTGAGCATAAACTGAGTGCCAAAGATCGTACAACTGTGTGATATGTTAAAAATTACGTATGTACTCTTCATTTCTGTCTCATGACATAGCAAATTGTGCTCCCTTAGAAAGTTTAGACTCTAAGCTTTTAGAATTGTACGATCAGACCAAGAGGGCCACTCAGTACCTAGTTGCTTACAAAGGTGGTCATATGGAAAAGAAACGCTTAGATGTATTACTTCCGAATATCAACTTGATTTCCAAAAACTATCATGTGGTCATCACAAAAATAATTTGCATTGCCCAAAAGTTTAGGTGGCGGCATCGAATAATTGGCTTGTCGGAAATATACGTCTGTGCAAGTATGTAAAAAACTAAAGTTATTTTTTACACTACAATGTATTACTTGTGTAAAATATATGAACTATGTTTTTTTCTATAAAAAGTGCTTCCATTAACTTTGTTTCCATGTGGCTTCCTTCAATCTGTTTAAGAATTGTCTGTGCTGGTTTTTGCAGAGATTGTTTTAAGAATACATAAAATTCAGATTTAATCCATTATTTTAATAATATTTGTTCATTTTAAAATTCACATTAATACTTAAAATTTTCAGTTATTATTTAATTTTACTCATGGGTAAAACTATCAGCGGTGTCAGTAAATATTTAGATTATGCATTAAATATCAAGAAAAGGGCAAAAGTTAATTTGCTTAGCAGCACAGATGTGCACACATTATTTTCAAAAACAGAAAAACCACTTACTATCCATTTAACATAGCAATGTAGAACACTTAAAATTAAGAAAACAGTACCAAAGTATCTTGTAAAATACTTCATAGCTTCGTACAGTATTGGTATTTTGCTGTGCAATTTAATTGTACGATGTGCATAAGGTTTTCAAATAAATAAAAGTTCATATTTAGTAAAATGTGTGGTTTGAAAAAGCATTAAAGAAAAATAACTTTTAATTTAGAACTTCAAGGACAAATGGTTTTTAATTCTATATTTCACTACTTCAAATGTGCACGGAAACATGGTATGGGTCTTGTAAAGTTTGAAATTAATGCATAAAATTCTTTTTACTCTTACAGGTTTTTTATAATAATTTTTTTACTATGCATAAAACACACACTTTAAGAACCAAACTTTTAAAAATGTCTCAATTGTAAAATTAAAAATAAAAAGCAAATTGCATTTAAATGTTTGTAATAATATTTAAAGTATATATTTCAATTGTTAAACGTTTTCTAAAAATCTTCAATGTTATAATACGTGCAATAGTATTTGATATATAATTAATTTTTGTGTAAAAAACATCTAACTTTTAAAATATAAAATCCTTATATCAAAGAAAATTTTGTTAAAAACAATTTGTAAATCTTTATAATATAAATAAAATCACTAAAATGAATGAAAATGTATTTAAAGTAAACAATAATATGCACGGAAAGATTAATTAAAAATAATATTTAATTTAGATTTTACAGGATAAAGGGTTTTAATACTATTTTTCACTACTTCAAATGTGTAAGGAAACATGTTCATAATATGGGTCTTGTAAAGTTTCAAAAATTTTACGCTCACTTAAGTGTATAATATTAAAAAATTCTGTAATAAAATATGTGCTATAGCATCTAATGTATAATTAATTTTTGAGTAAAACATAAATCTTAAAATCAAGGAAAATTTCATTTCAGATCTTGTATTTTAAAAGAAAATTTATAAGACCATGGGTAATAAAAATCAAATAATCCAAAATACAGTGTATGTGGTAAGACAAGCAAAAGTTTATTTAAAATAGAAAGGTGTAAGCATTAAAAAGATTTCCAATATTCCCTTATGGATCTCCATTTAAGTGTTTGTCATAATATGTAATGCATATGTTTCAATTGTAAAATGTTTTTCTAAAATCTTCAACATTAAAAATATGTGTAATAGTATTTAATATATAATTAATTTTTGAGTAAAAACATTAACTTTTAAAATATAAAATCCTTATATTTCATCCAAAAACAGGTTTGTAAATCTATATAATATAAATTAAATCACTAAAATTTATGAAGATTTATTCAAAGTAAAAAAATAATATGCAAGGAAAGAGAATTTAAAAAATAACATTTAATTTAGATTTATAGGATAAATGGTTTTTATACTAAAACTTCTTCAAATGTACAAGAAAACGTATTCATAGTATGGGTCTTATAAAGTTTCAAAAATTTTACTCTTACTTAAGTGTATATTAATTAAAACAAAATTTCTGTTAAAAAATAGGTCTTATAGCATCTAATGTATAATTAATTTTTGAGTAAAAACATCTAACTTAAAAAAAAACATAAATCTTTATAGCATAGAAAAATTTCATTTCAGATCTTGCATTTTAAGACAATTTATAAAACTATGTAATAAAAAACAAACAATCCAAAATACAGTATATGTGTTCCAGTTCGGGGGCACATAAGTGGATTATTGCTTATTTACGCTAGAATTTTACGAAACTTGTGAAACCAAAATTGGTTTGTTGGATACTTCATTCCAAGCAAACTTCCATTTTCCAGAACAATTTTTAAACAATTGTAGTTAGAAAACACAAATTGTCTTTTCTGCCCAAATGAAACAGACGCTATGGGTGCATAAAGTTCCAAGTCCTTCTCGTTGTTTTTATGGGCAACTATGCAGTCCTTACCATCTTTATAACGGTTCACCAACTCAAAATTAAATCTTGCACCAATTATTCGCTCCATTTCTCCCTTTATTTCCAATACTTAAGGAGATCAAGGCTTGGCTGCAATAGAAGACCCACTAAAAGTATAGCTTATTCCTTCGTCTTCGTATGCTACAAGTTGACAAGGCACAGTATATTTTTGACCTAAAATTTCTAAATTTCGTCTTTTTTTAATACGTTAATTCGTTTTCCAATCGACGGAAGTATGCCCAGTCTTCACGATCTGTAAACAATTTACCATACTCATAACATAAAGAATTGTGAGTAGACTTTTTCAAGTTCAGACTTGCTCGATGGACATAATCGTGACGTCACATCGAAATCTCAGAAGGAAAAAAAATCCAAGTCCCAAACGTAAACACACTGACGTCACCGGTCATGAATAAAGTAAAAACATTAAGAAATCAATTCGTTCCTTAGATTAATTACTTTTAAAATCACCAGATGGCGCCATAAGTCATTTTGAAAAAGCATTTATTAAAACCCCTATGCAATTATTCAAACCATTTTCTAAAAATAACCCATTCCTAATACTAAGAAAAAATACAAGTCCAAAAGAGAAAAAAAATCCAACACTACATTAATTCACCGCCCATAGTTAACTCTCTTACAGCCTAACGGATAGCGCACTTGACTTCGGATCCTATGGTCCTCGGTTCGAATCCACGAAATTGCTTTTTAATTAAAAATAATAGGGTTTCGAATATCTCCACCAGATGGCACTACGCGAGTGATTCATCACCATGGCAACGAAACGACGCCATCTTGAAACAACTCAACGCCTGCACGAAGACAAAAAAAAATTCCAAGTCCAAAATGTAAACATACAATACGTCACGTCATTCAGACACGCCCACTTCCGGTCACGTGGTATGACGTCACTTGGCCCCGCCCACTTCCGGTCACGTGGTATGACGTCACTTGGCCCCGGTCACGTGGTATGACGTCACTTCCGCCGCCTATAGGCACCCGTATACTACTGACGCTATTAAACATCGTCCGAATAAACCTCAGCACATCTGAGCTAGGCCACGCTGTTTCAATCAGTAATTCCAGTTGTTAACTGACTGTTAATGTTAGAAAGTTGTAGAATAATTTTAAAAAATAAGTATTTGTGTAGAATAAATTATTTTAAAATTAAATAATGGCATTCAATGACTTGACAACACATTAAACCATTTTTAGTGAAGTCACGTTCTCAGTAACCCTATGAGAAGTTCCTACCCTTATATTCTTCCCCTCATGACTTCTAACCAGTTCTGTCCTTCTCCATCAATGAAATTTTTCCTGTGATTCTTGCAACCAATGATGTGGCTATTTTGTATTTATGTTTGTTGTGGGATAAAACAATACTACACTACTTGGAAATCTCATGACACTCAGATGATTAATATAATGTTAATTTCAGTCTATCAGTGTATCTTGCCTTTGTACAGATGTTTGAGTAATGCCACAAATAAACTTAAAACTTATCCTAATGGGTGAAGTCACCCAAGTTCTAGGAGAGTAAAACTCCACTCTTATCTGTAACATAGCACCAAAGCGGACAGTGGGATGAGATAAACCGATCGGCGGAATGGTGTCGAAAATGTTGGCAAATTCCTAGCGTTTGGCTATGAAGCCATTAACTCAAGAGCTATGCAGTACTTTTGCACCTGTCCATTACCTTCTTTAACCCTCTAAGTGGTTTCGACGAGATATCTCGTCCATGAAGATCTTGCCGATTTTTTCATGATGCGAGATGACGATTTGGTCAGGCTTCTAATGACGAGACATATCATCATCAAGATCTGGTCAGTTCTGTTAATGACGATAGATCCCGTTCATCAAGATTTGACCAATTTTGCTAATGACGAGATATCTCGCCATCAAGATATTGTCGAGATGAAGATCTGCTTAGTTTTATTCTTATGACGACATATATCGTCCATTAAGATCTAGTCAGTTTTGCTAATGATGACATACCTCGTCGAGAAAACCACCAGGATGGTTAAGAGCCATGCACACATCCAAATGACCATCTTTGAAAATCAACTTGTGTCTTGCGTCATATAAGAAACAGAAGTGGGAGTCGGTCAAGCCCATCCGAAAGAGGAGAGACTGCATGACTCGTCTTAAGTCTGAAATGGAAAACTGCCGAAGATCTTACATAAGGGAGCCCGGAAGCCTCTTACCCAAGTGTGAGCTCCTCTTGTCATCCAATGCTGCCGAAAGTAAGGGGTTGTGAAACAGGAAGTAATGTGTTACATTTATACTTTTTCGAAATCAGCCTACATTTCCAACTAAATGCAATTCTTAACGCCCTCAATCTTAAACAGATCAGGTTGGTTGGGTTTGTTTTCATGGTGCAAGGGTCGTATTTGGCCTTGCTGTGCCAAACACAGGGCAGAAAACATCACGTAATGGATATACACACACATGGAAAGTTTCACTCTGACACAAGAAGAGAGAATTATACGCAAGGTGTTACAGGAATCGCACCTTAAACATATAAGGGTGGCTGTTTATTGAAATACCATTACGAATACTTCAACTTTAACCATCATAAAATTCGAAAAAAATTCACACGTACAAACCAAATTTTTATTAGATTTTTACCTAATATCTAGTTTTAAATTTTTTTACATTACCCACCCATTTTGCTCACAGCGGGAATACTGTTAAATCCGGGGATCAGTTGTGAGATTTTAGGGGACAAAAATTTCATCCCCATACAAGTACAACACAGTACTCTGATTAAACTCATTTTCTCATCTCCTCCCAAAGCAAATTTGTAAGGTATACAAAATTTATAATAAAACAGTCGTCACTTTTCGAACTATATGTTGGAAAGCAGCAGCATTCCCGTAGAGTAGACAGTGCAACAATTTAAAGACGATATACTCGGGTAAATATAATTTTGTTTCTATACGAAGAGTTAATATCAATTTGCATCTATACACATTTAGTCCTTAATTTATAATTTCCTATAATCAGCAATGGTGGTAAGATGTCTATAAATGATAAGGGAATAAATTATTTACATAGTAGCATTGCTGTAAATCAGACAGTACACCAATTTTAAGAGGATACACTCAGCTAAACGTAATTTTTTTTCTTTATACACTAAGAGTATATATCAATTTACATCCATACACATTTAGTCCTTAATGTATAATTCATATAATCACCAATGGTGGTTAAATGTTTATAAATGTTAAAGGAATAAATTATTAAATACTAGAAATGCTACATAGTATATTCGGTATAAATTAAACTCGAGCAATTTCGATATAGGGTTTTAATATTAAAACTAATTTCCAGTAAAGGCATTCATTTCTTAAGCATTATAAAAAACGCTTTAATTGTTTTCGCAATAAATAATTCTCAATGTAATTTCAAAGGTTAATTATGTTTAGAAATAATTATTACCAACCATTTCACGATTAAATTTAGAAATCAAGCATATTTATTACTCGCTTTATAAAAGAAATACACATTTATGCCCCTTCATTAAACATAAAATTAAAAAGCCGGTGTATTTAAAAAAGTTAACTAAATACTTTCTTAATCAGTGAAATTATTATTCATCACTCCATGACATACAAATATACACTCACGCTCATTTTCTTTATTTCTAAAGATGTGACGAAATATATTAGAGACAACTTTAAATAATTTAATTATTTCTTTATTAATTACGATATAAAAAGTTCTCCAACGAATGCAGATGCGATTGTTCAAGACATTAATGGCTACGCACTCACTAAATTATGTTTGATAACAGTAATTAATGATTCATAATTAAGAAGGAGAAGAATACAAGATGTATTACTTTAATTCTTGAGTCGTATATATTCGTCTCTTTATTATTCACTTAGGTTAATAAATCTAAAACATTGAAGCGAAGGTTTGGTAAATTGTTTCTGATTCGAATTGTTTCCCACGAATTGCTTAAAGGGTATTTATTTCCAGTGTTTGTTTAAATTGCCTTTCTCTTGTGATTAGCACATATTTGTGACAACTGTTTAACGATGTATATAATAAATTATTATAAACTCCAGTTCAAAACTTGTAGCGAATTTTTCCATTACAAGATTTTTTAAGTAATCTTATACAGGTATATATATATAAATAAAATATCTTAAACATCATGAGTGTTAAAATGTATAAATAACGTTTGTGTTAAAACGCTCTCTTGAAAGCTGTGAGGTATTATACGAAAGCTTAATCCCCTAAGGACTTCACACCATATATCAGGTCTGCAATCTGCAGTCTTCCATACATAACTTCTAACCAGAGTGGATCTTGCCCAATAGAGTATTTCCCAAGATTCTTTCAACCAAGATATGTAGTTATTTAGTCGGTATGTATGTTGTAGAGGGAAAGCAATACACACAACACAACTCGAAAATATCATTCTGCAACCTATCCACTCGACTCTTCCCAACATAACTTTTAACAAGAGTCTTATCTTGCCTAGTATAATTTTTCCCAGAATTCTTCCAACCAATAGATGTAGTTATTTAGTAAGTATCTATATTTTAGGGTAAAATCGATACTGCACTACTCGAAAATCTCATTTTGCAACCTGCCCTCTTGACTCTTCCCGACATAAATTCTAACCAGTACGTGTTGATCTTGCCCAATAGAATATTTTCCAGGATTCCTTCAACCAATAGATGTAGTTATTTAGTCAGTATATATGTTGTAGGGGAAGAGCAATACTACACTATTCGAAAATCTCGTGACGCTTAGAGGGTTAATATTCAGTAAAGCAACCTGATGTGTCACCATGATGTCTACTAGACAAATGGGGAGGCGTAAAAAACAGAATGATCTTTGTGATGATGTAAAGACATCACACATTGTATTCGTTCAGATCGCTATTTGAAATCAGTCAATTCACCCTTAACGCGAGTTTCTTCCTAAGCACGAAGTGAGAGCTAAAAATAGCTTTTGTATTTTAAATGCCACATAACTTCCCTGACCGCAAGAAAAGGGGATTCCTAGAAATCGAGTCACCTCTACCCCAACCACTTTCGGGAACAAACTAGAATTTTCTCGAAGCCGGATATTCACCGTCTCTTTTTTCCTTCGTCCTATCACTTCCGTTTCAAAGGCGATTACCTCGGACACTTGGCTTCTTTTTTTGGCGTTCGGTCATGCGCACAGTACGAGTTCATAGGTCACTTGTGATCGCGGTGAGGAGTGTTTGGGAAATCTTGCAACCTTGACCTTGGCTGGAGCTCGTAGGTGAACTGTGATTCGCTATGAGTTCTGGTTGGAAAAACCACATTATGGTAAACTTTTGAGGGTCAGTTTGGAGAGAATTCTTAGAGACTCATACTTCTTGCCGGCCGCTTCGATGTGTGAAGGTTGTATCGGATTTGCGCTCCGAGTGCCTTTTTGAAAATGGTATGGGCCAGCCATCTTGCCCCTGAATTTAGATGATGACCAGTTGCTCCTGATGCCTTATTCTTTTTTGTTGCGTAACTTCTACAGATATTCGTCCAGCTGTGGTTGTGGATTCACAATGATTTTGACAGATCTTTGAATAGTACTAATCCACTTCGAAGTCCGTACCATCTGCACGCCGTATTTCAAGCCCTATGCAGTTTTAAGATGGATGTTCCCGTTTGCCAACCAGACCCGGAATCCCTGTTTCCTGTTGCTCGCCCTCACTATTGAAATAAAAAGGAATCCTTGTCTTCTCACGGAACCTTGGTATGTCGTCTCTTCTTACTCTGAACCCTCACCATCACCAGTGGAGTAGGAGCCACCACAATTATTTTCTGTAGTACCTCCTCTTCATTCAGAACTCTTGGACGCCGTTCATCGTTCCTGGTAATACCTGCATCAAGATTTCGGTAATATGTAAACCTCCCTTAGACCCATTCTACTATACAATGCATAGCCCTTTTATTGGGTCAACCTTTTCAGTACCTATAATTCCGTGCTCGCACTACATCGTAGATCTTTGATGCGTTCTGGGGTTATTCCGGATCCTTGAACGCACATACGCAATATAAATCCACTATACGATTAACTTTATGAACCGGCCATCTGAAATCATCTACCTACCTTTAAGTAAAAAAGAACCACCCAACCTCCACATCACAATCTTATACTGGGTAATCTTAACTGCGGGATGAATGAACTTGTTGGCACTGTTTAGAGCACTTATTGTGACGCTGGGGGTTGAATAGGGGATGAGCTAGGCAAGAGGAATTGAAATTTCTCGTTCTTGGAGAGGTATCTTTATGTTGAAACGTATGGATTTCTTAAGAGCGAGCTTCTCGAGTAACAAAAGTGTGGAAGCAGCTGTATCCTGAGACTAGCGTAGCAGAGACCAACAACACACCAGTCCAAAATAAAGGCTACATGCGGTGAATTCTACTCTCCTAATTTCTGCTTTGAATTTACATTTGTCTTCATAAAACAATTGAACAAAGACACAACAAATTCATTCTTTCCTGAATGATACTCTAAACGGGTGAATGAAATCGAGATTGCAACATTTCCATTGAACATGCATATTGTGTAAAGAATTGTTTAGGAACCTAATCTTCCGAGTTGTAAACATACGAATTGTGTAAAGAATTGTCTTCGGAACATTTTCCCGAGTAGTAAACATGCAAATGGGGTAAAGAATTGTCTAGGCAGTGTAATTGTAAAGCAGTGGTTCTCAAACTGTGGGGTGCGCCCACCAAGGGGGGCGTGAGCGTCGTCCAAGGGGGAGGGGCGAATTTATTCAGGTAAACTGGCAAAATATCATTTAAAAAATTTTTTTTTGCGACGCACGAAGGAAAATTACGGAGGCTAAAATAAAACGATTTTTAATCAACCAAGAAGTAGATAACTAAAATGAGCATTCCATGAATTCTGAGAGCACCAAGAAGGATACTACGGCATCTATCCTTAAACGGAGTATAAAGAAGAGAAGGTATGATGAAAATTATTTATCTTTTGGTTTTACACACCATCATCGATGGGGAAGAACATCCTCAATGTGTAATATGTTTCCAAATTTTAGCTTCAGATAGCATGAAGCCTAATAAATTAAAAAGGCATCTTGAAACCAAAGAACTTATTAATAAACCAAAGGAATTTTTTATCAGAAAACTTGATTATTTTAAATCTTCTCAGCAAAATTTCACTAAAATAACAAGCGTACCTTCTAAAGCTCTTCTTGCTTCGTATTTAATTTCTCGAAGAATAGCCATTTGCAAAAAGACACATACAATTGGAGAATCTCTAATATTGTCAGCAGCTATAGTTTCTTCAATGTTTGAGGACTCCATGGCACAACTAAAAAATATCCCCCTTTCCAATGATACAGTATCCCGACGAATAATAGAAATTTCACAATATTTAAATGAACAATTAATAGACAAAATGAGAGGCAATTACTATGCACTTCAAGTCGACGAGGCAACAGATATCCATGGAGATTGCCATCTATCGCATATGTTCGATTTATTGATGGTGATGGACTGCGAGAAGAGCTGCTTTTTTGTGAGCCTTTTCGTACATATACTACTGGAGGGTGCATTTTCGATATGATCGATAAGTTTTTAAAAGACAATGATATTTCATGGAAAGATGCATTGGCATATGCACAGATGGAGCTCGTGCAATGTCAGGAGAATATATTGGACTTAAAGCGAAGGTGAAAGCAGTAGCTCCAGAAGCCAAGTGGACACACTGTATGATACATCCACAGTCACTGGCATCTAAAGAGCTAAGCTCTCCTCTAAATGAAGTATTACAGAGTGTTATAGAAACTAAATTTCATCAAATCGCAGCCATTAAAATCTAGAATTTTCAAGGTTCTGGGTGAAGATATGGGCTCAGAACATGTATCCTTACTTTTTCATACCGAAACCAGATGGCTTTCAAGAGAAAAGGTGTTGAACAGAATGTATGAAATGAGACCATTTGATGCAAACCTGCCAAGTTCATTAATCATTACTGATCAGGAGCATCTTATAGATTTACAGAGTGATGTTTCTTTAAAAATAAGTTTTAAAGAGAATTCTTTGGTAAAGTTTTGGATTAATGTTGGGCAAGAATACCAAACATTAAGTGAAAATGTTCATACCGTTTGCAACAACATACTTATGTGAAACTGTATTTTCATCTCTAGAAGCTATAAAAAATAAATATCGTGCAAGACTTCCCAAGGAATTAAGAGTTGCTCGTTTTAATAAACTTTGTGGTTAGAAACAAGCTCATATGCCCCGTTAATTACAGATAGATGTATTACGTGAGAAAATTCCATGGCAACTTAAAATATTAATTACAAATTGTAAATATGTTCTAGAAATGTATATAATATATTTTAAATTTTAATTTTATATGTATAAAAAAAAATAATTTGTTCTAATATAAGGACTTCAATATTAGCATTAAACGAAATTTGTTATTCTTAAAACTTCAAATTATACCGAGTAGGAAGGAGGGGGTGTGAAATCTTCAGATTTACATGAGGGGGCCCCATAGATCAAAGGTTTGTGAAATTCTGGAGTAAAGAATTGTCTAGGAAGCTAATCGTCCCGAGTTGTAAACATGCAAATTCTGTAAAGAATTGTCTAGGAAACTAATCTTCCCGAATTGTAAACATGCAAATTGTGTAGAGTTGTCAAGGAAATTAATTTCCGATCATTGTAAGAGCACATTAAATTATTCAGACTTAAACGTAAAATTGTTCAGTCCATATCATAATTACCAATTTACATACAAGCAAATGTATTTCACTATAACTTTAGGGGACGCACAAAGAACAGTACCTTATTGGACCGTGATATTACTTGTTGCAACAAATCATGCAGAGTGAGACTTGAACATATATTTATATCTTAGAATAATGTTCAAGAATGCTGTCCTTGTAGCAATTAAGGAACATTCCTAGTATTTCTAAATTCTTCCAGATTATTGTGGAACAAATACCGTGAGTGTTATGGTTTAGCGGAGAAGTAATGACACTGGTGAGGTAGAATGTAATAATATTAGTCATACCTTATAAGACAAACTAAATCATGAGAATTTAAGCAAATGACAACGATTCTTCAAGTGTATATTTTTTGTGTGTACGTATATTATTAGTGATGCCTTATTTTTCACTTTCGAGATGCCCTCTAACATAGGTTTGAAATTCGTCCCGGCTATCATTCCAAAGGATGGTTCACTACTGACATTTTGGCCAGACATGGTAATCTGCGGCAAACACAAGGCAAAATAAAGCACCTCCAAAAGTTTGAGAATCGTGGTGTAAAATAAAATAAATTATCAAGTTTGTAAAAGGTATAGATTCAAAAGGAAGGAGAAAATATGAAATGCATTAAACCAACCATTCCAATGAAAAACAGAATTTATGTTGTATAACTAAGACGTAGGTTTGGTTTTGTCACTCTATAATCCTTTTTTGCGACACGATGGCTAATTACATAGGGACCCAGGATCGGTCAGAGGGCCATGCGACAGATGTGGTTGCATCGGGCGCCAAGATGGGGGTGCCGGTTGGCGCATTAAAACCTCTCAGTAAAAAACGCAGTCCACACAGAGGCGGCATAATTTCTGCTTTTTTTCTTTTCCAACGAAGGTATAATAGTGACAATGATAAAAGAATTAAATACTCTAGTCGGATGGGGGATTTTATGCTTCAGTATTCGAAGGATATAATGTTGAAGACTTAGTTAATGAAATTCAATATTTCAAAACTCAAGTTATGTAACTCATTGAGGATATAGAGTCTGCTACCCAACTTGACTTGTTAAAGTGTACATGCAAATATTCTCTTAAGATACATATCCGAATATAGAAATTGCCCTCAGGAATATTTTTACCTTACCGGTTATAGTGGCGACCTGCGAGCGCAGGTTTAGTAAATTGAAATGTATTAAAAACTACCTTCGGTCTAGCATGGGGCAAGAACGTTTACCAAACCTTACTATTTCATCCATTTTACAAAAGGTGGCAGAAAATATGGACTTTTACGACATAATAATAGAATTTTCCTTGCGCAAAGCAAGAAAAGTAAAGTTGTAGGTTTTAAGTTTTAAGTTTTCTATGTAGTTTATTTTATGAAAATTTTTTATTATAAATGAAGTAGTATATCCAGTTACACCTTTTATTTTTAGTCTTAGTTCTGACTGTATACATTTTGACAGGGGGGTGCCAAGTCCTACATTTGCCAGGGCGCCATTGCCGTATATAGGGTTTTGGATATATCAGTATATAGGGTATATTAGCTTTTTATTGTGGTCGCCCCACAATAAAAAGCTGATTACCTTTAGGGGCCATTCATATATATCGATATCAATTTTTCGTGATTTTAAGATATCTATAATTTTTTTCTCAGCTTCCACTCGTAGGTGGAGCATTTTGACTAACAACGTAAAAACTTTAATGGTTAAACCTCTCAGTGATACTCGTTGGGAAATCAGAATAGATGCTCTCCAACCTCTGCGATACAACTTAGAAGTATATGATGCAATATACGAAACAACAACTGACCCTAAAGTTGATGCTTTTGGAAAAAAAACACTGCTTCTGGTATTGCAAGGAAATTGAAAGATTTCAGGTTCTTGTGTAGACTCGTCGCATGGTATGACATATTTAGAGTCAATCTTGTGAGTAAAGAACTTCAGAAGGAAAATGTCAACTTACAGAGTGCTTTAGACCTGATTGAAAACGTCAAGACTTTCTTGGAAAGTATGAGATCGGAGAATGGTATGAATAGAGTCATTACTGATGTAAAAGAGCTGACAGAGAAATTGGAGATTAGTCCAGGGTTCTCAGCTGAAACTCACATCAGGCCAAGGAATATAAAGAAACAATTTTCTTATTTCTTATGAAGGTGAAGATCAACCTGTTGGGGCAGGAAAGACCTCTTTCAAAGTAAACTTCTATGTGGTTTTAAATCAAGCAATCAATTCTTTGTCAGAGAGGTTTAATCAAATTCAGAAGCATAGTGATAAATTCAAATTTCTCTATGACGTTCATAGCCTTCAGCAATGGGGGGGAAATGAACTGAGAGAGTTCTGTTTAAATCTGCAGACAGTTTTGACTGACAAAACCGAATGTGATGTAGATAGAAATGAATTGCTGGATGAGATCTTACTTTTAGCATCGATGCTGTCACAAAAGAGCTGCCCGAAAAGACTTAAAATGTTGCTTAACTACTAATTCTTTCATAGATACGTTTCCCAATGTTTTGTGAGTTTAAGAATCTTACCATTCCTGTGTCAGTTGGTAGTTGGGAGAGATTTTCCAAATTGAAACTAACTAAATCTACCTGAGGTCGACCATTTCCCAAGAGCGTCTGAGAGGATTGTCGACCTTGACTACAGAAATGAGGTACTCAATGTCATCGATGCAGACACAATCTTAAGAGATTTTGCAAAGCAAAATGCCAGAAAAATACACTTGATGTTTCTATTTTTGTAGTTTTATTTTCATAAGTGTTGAACAAGTGTTTCATAAATCATGATAATAAGAATAATTTTCTGCGTATTTTATTTTCAATAATAAATGAATGATTTAATATTCATTGCTGAAATACTAAATACATATTGCACATATGCTATAATGTAAATGTAATGTTGACTTTACTGTATTAAATGATTTCGAAATGAAGAAGTACCATTGACTTTTTTGTAAACCAATTACCATGGCATAATTATTTTTAAGTACAACGGATGTGTTTAATATCACAAAATCCATTAGCTTATGAAGGCCTAGCAGAAAAACCTGACAATATAAAATACGCATTATACGCAATGTCACGCAATGTAAAATACGCATTATTTGAAATGAGGGTCGCCAAAACACCATCTCCCATCTGCAATAAATTTCTCTCAACCGGTCGTGTAGGGACCTACGGCTTAAAGACTAAAACGTAGAAAAACTATTTTCTAATTCGCAATTCCTTAACAGAGGACCGTATTTTTCTACATATATCCCGCGTAAATCAAACTATATATAACATATTTAAACTTGTTTCTACGAGTCTAAAAAAGTATCATGACAGCTCTGTTTTGAGTCTCCCCGTATAATGTCGACAAGGACAGTTTATTTAAAAATTACATGTACATTCATTCTTCTAAGTAGGCAATGTATACACGCGCCTCTTGTAAATTAAATTATCTATATAAAATGTATATGCTTGTTTCTATATATCACGAAAAAAGGATGATTACAGAAGTAGCTGTTTTTAATCTCCCTGTACAATGTCGATAAGAAATAATTAGTTATTCTTTACAAGTAAATATTTATCATAATTAAAAAATTCTCAATAAAGGGCCGTATTTTTGTACGCACACCTGTCATAAAATAAGATTACATGTTCCTGCTAATCTGATAGGTAACTAATTCTATTTTACAGCTCTATTTCAGTCTCCGCATAAAATGATTACAAAAGCAATACATTAAAACGTTACAGATAAATACATTTTTCTAACTAGTTAGAAAGGTAAAATTACTAGGTATATATCTCTCTCGTAAAATAAAGGATATTTCCAATGCCAATACTTGTTTTTATGAGTCTAAAAGATAATCACCGTAACAGCTCTATTTTGAATCTCCCTATATAATGTCGTTAAAAACAATTTACTCGTTACAGGAAATACATTTTTCTAATTAGAATTTTTTTTAATAGAAGGCCGTATTTCTACACGTAGCTACACGTCTCATACAGTATTCAATATATTCAATGTCCCCATATATGTTTCTACAAGTCTAAAAGGTAATCACTGTAATGGCTCTATTTTGAATCTCTGTATAATGTCGTTAAGATTAATTTACTCATTACAGGAAATACATTTTTCTAATTAGAAATTTCTTAATAGAGGGCAGTATTTTTAAACATATACCTCTCGAAAAATAAAGGATCTATCCAATACCAATACTTGTTTCTGTTACGAGTCTAAGAGATAATCACCGTAACAGCTCTATTTTGAATCTCCCTGTATAATGCCGATAAGAACAATTTATTTAAACGTTACAGGTATAAACCTTTTCTCCGTTGCGACCGAATATCATGAATATTAAAAACTGCTCAGCTGTGTGATTTCTGTATCACCCTGGGGAAAATAGTAATAAGTTAAAGTGCAGCTCAAAAGCACACAATAATACAAATAATGCCCTCATTTTTTTATTATTCGCTCCCAGCTAAAAATAAAGCCCCGTCTTAAAATTTGGAGGAAATGGAAGTTCCAGCCGTTCTTCTCAAGTATCGCTTAAATTGTCCGCTCTGGAGAAACACCGCTCAAAAAAAAGTTCAAAAAATGTAAACAAGAGAACTAGAAGAGGTTTATTGCACACCCCCTGCAAGAGAGGGAAAGCGAGGAGAACTCAACCGAGCAAACAATTCTCCAACTTCCACTCTTCAAAAACTCTTTTGTTATCTAAATGTTTAATTACGGTAAGAGATACGTACTTAATTATTCTTAGACAAATATTCGTTTTGAAGAACATCCAGTCATAAGGCCCCCGATATGCAGATTACATGGAGTTGGAACCTTCGGCAATTAGGCATTCCCTCATTAGAACTGGCAGAAGTAATTAAAACGCTGTCGAGGAAACTTTATTTAGAGCCACTGTTACACTGACACGGCTAACTTCACTGGAAGAGCAGTTGGGGATCATTTACAATTACTTTCCAACATACAAAAGGAGTTAATAATCTATATTTGGCATGCTTTAAAACGAAGCGCTTGAAAATGGGACTTTGCAGAGTAATTATTTCTACTTAGATGGCCCGGATATTCCAGACCTACTTGTTATAAAATGTTTAACATAATTTGCTGCGGTGCTGATCATAATCTCAAATGTTGAAACCGGTAGACTCAAACCTCAAAAATTGTCATCTCGAAAGATCATTATAAGGAATGTTTAACGCTCATAGTGGTTTCGATGAGATATCTCATCCTTCAAGATTTGACCCATTTTGCTAATAACATGATATCTCGTCATTAAGAAATTGCCGATTTTTGATGATGACAAGATCAAGATCTGATCAGTTTTCTTCTAATGAGGAGATATCTCGTCCATCAAGATCTGGTCAGTTCTGCTAATGACATGATGCATCGTCGAGATAACCACCAGGAAGGTTAAATAACGAAAACCAGAATTCACATTATCCCTCCTGGTGGTTGTCTCGATGACGTCATAAGCAAAACTGACCAGATTTTGATGGACGAGATACCTTGTCACTAGAAGAAAACTAACCAGATCTCGATTTCATCATTATAAACAAATCAGTAATATATTGATGACGAGATACCTCGTCAAGAATTAGAAAAGTTTGTCACATCTTGATGCACGAGATATTTCGTCGAAACCATTTTGGAGGGTTAAGGAAGACTATAAGTTGGTTATTTTGGGTGTTTTATGGTGCAAGGGCCATATTTGGCCATGTTGCGCCAGACACAAGACATACAATATCAAGTAGTGGACACACAATGAAAGTTTTACTGACATAGAAGAGAGAAATACACCCAAGGAGAAATGAGCCTGACTGGAATCGAATACACACCACCTACAACTTGAAGGTTGCTATCACAGTGGGCATACCCACTGATCCACGACGGCACAAGGAAGACTATAAGAGGGATCGAAAGTTGAAATAATAATTCCATGATTGATGTTTATGATTTAGTCAAAAAGTCATTATTTACTACATGAGGGCTAATTGAAGCCTGCTTTAGAAACTGCATTGAGCTACATGTTTATAGTGTAGTAAAGTGTAGAAAGAGAGAGATAGTGGAACTTCACTCTGCCAAAATATAGTTCATGCTTTAGATTAGTTGCCATGATACATACAGAGGCGAGGCTAGATATTTTAGGACCTGGGGAAAATGAGGCCAATATCGCCTTCTGTCCAAAACATAATTCACGTATGGTGAGGTGTGATTAACCCTCCAAGTGAGTTTCAACGATATATCTCGTCAATAAACATTTGATTAATTTAGCTAATGATGAGATATCTCGTCATCATGACAATGTTGTTTTTGATGATGACGAGATCAAGATCTAGATCTTTTAATAAGGACGAGATATCTCGTCCATCAAGATCTGGTCAGTTTTGCTAATTACGAGATACCTCGTGGAGACAGACAGGAGGGTAAAAGTATGGGATGGCACCCACTGGACGGTTGAAGAAGTCCTATAGATTAGTTTCACTGTTACGCAGGGCTGCTAATTTTGGAAGGGACGTTGGGTCGGTTGGTTGAATTTACGTCGCACTGGAGCAACACAAAGGGCTATTGGCGATGGTCCCAAAGGGAAAGATCCGAGGACAACACCATTTAATTTTGAACCACGGACAGATGACGAGGTCCACACCCCTGAGCTGTCACCCCACTCTCAAAACTTTCACACCAAACCAACAGGAGGACATTTGACGCCACGACAGATTTAACGTGAAGCCATCCCCGTGTACACGACGGTCTTTGCTTGGGTCTAGTTTCGAACTTGAGACCCTCCGATCGCCAATCCGTTACTTCTCCAACCGGGCTACCGGGGCCCTAAGGGAACTTGGGCAAACCAAAGAAGAGCCTGAATGAACTGATATAATCTTGCCCCAACCGCAATACATTTAAAAATAGACCAGTCCACTGGAAAACATTTACACCATGTAATAGTACTGAAAAGCGTTTTTACTTATATCAATTGATAAGTTTACACAATTACGAGTGTAAAACTATTAGAAAAGGTCTAAGTGTGTAGAAAAAGTTTTTGAAATTACTGGGAACAGTGGTAATTGGTTCAATATGAACTATGAAGATTTGGGTTCTCGTACTTCAACACCGTACTCTATATAAAAACAAGGTAAAACAAAACTTTTAAATAATTCGTATAAAATATACTAGTAATATATTAATTTTGTTAATAAATTATTCTTCGGAGCATTAATTTTATTGTCTATTCACAAAATCCAACAAATGGTCAGACTTTGTCAATACCTCCTGTTAGTGAGTGTCCAGGATGGAAGTAAGAAAGGGTGATCAATGTTTTGCTTTGTGATCTCCAGACGTTTATGAGCAGTAAATTTTATAGCTTTGCTCTTCTTTTATACTTAGTAATCCAATTGTAAGGCTCATAGTCTATTGCATTTCAAAAATTCGTGTACGCACTTTAGGGAACTCATGATTAAACTGTATTCGCTTAGTGCTCTATGTCTGCAAGCGCCATTCAGATGTATTAAAAGGCCCACTAAGGTGAAGAAATGAAAGACAGTAAATATGCGAACGTTTTAACCTAAATGTGTGCTCCTCACCTCCTCTTAACCTACCTGGTGGTTGTCTCCACGAGGTCATAAGAAAAACTGACCAGATCTTGAAAGAGATATCTCGTCCTTAGAAAAATCGACCAAACCTTGATCTTGTCATCATTAAAAACTCGGTAATATCCTTATGACGGCATATCTCGTCACTAGAAAAATTGGCCAGATCGTTATGGCCAAGATATCGCATCGAAACCACTTGGAGAGTTAATGTTTGTAAGGAAATTTTAAAACACACAGTTAAAATACAATATATCTGTGATTTTTAATGAAGTTCTATGAAAATCTATTTTATTTGTGTTCTCAAAGAGACTTGGGGCCGCGGTAGCCCGGTTGGAAGAGTAACGGATTAGCAATCGGTGGGTGGCGAGTTCGAAATTCGGTCCAACCAAAGACCGTAGTGTACAAAGGGGCTGGTGCCGTTAAATCCGTCGCGGCCTCAAATGTCCTCACTGTGTCGAGGTTTGGTTGTTTGTAGAGCGGGTGCCAACTCAGGTGTGACCACGTCATCTGACCGTTGTTCAAAATTACGTGGTGTTGTCCGCGAAGCTTTTCTTTCGGGTTTGATCCGGGACCGTCGTCAATAGCCCGTTGTGTTGTTCCAGTGCGACGTTAATTAAGTACCTACCTATCGAAAAAGACTAAAAAAATTTTGCTTTTCTTATCTTTCGCCCAATCTTCATAGGTCAACAGAAACGAGCATTGTCATCATTTTGAAGTAAATGCATTTCATATTGTCCCCCTAGCGACTGACTGGATCCAGTACATCATCTTTACAAGCAGCATTGTGCTTCCTCTTATGAGATGCCTTCCCACACCATTACGTCCTATCTGCCCTTACTGGCTTTTTCATGAATATTAAAGGTACCAAGACTCAAATTCTCACCAGAATAGAGCACACCCAGTACTACTTTGAAGTGTAAATTTAGACTAGTTATCAACTCAGAATTTAACATTCTGGTTTTTATGAGAACTTCTGCAATTTAAAAGTCCTTTTCTGTGATACGGAGTGAAAAATGGCAGAATTCCAACATGAGAAATTCTTCGTATAAAGCTTCTCCCTAAGTTATCAACCACATTAACCAGTGATGCATTTATATTGCGCATTTGCCGCAACAGAATCAAAACTCAGTCTTTTATACCCCACGGATCCCTTTACTTCAACAATATCTCGGTGTCTATGCATATATAATGCATTTGAATTGAATCAAATATTTTTAGGTAATTGTATTTTCATTAAATATGAATTACATTTTAATTACAATTGAAATTAGTTACATTTACTAAGCTTATTAAAAATTCTGACTTTTATGACGTCAATTGGAAAGGATGGAAGCTTTTTTATTAGTTCTTAAAGGGCCGCGGTAACCCAGTTGAAAGAGCAACAGGAGGGTTGCAAGTTCGAAACTTGGTCCAGCCAATGATCGTCGTGTATATGAGGGCTGGTGCACGTTAAATATATCGTGGCCTCAAATGTCCTCACGTTGGCATGGTGTGGAAATTTGGAAAGTGGGGTGCAAGCTCATGTGTTGTTCTCGTAATCTGACAGTGGTACAAAATTATGGCGTTATCTTTGTATCTTTCCCTTCGGGATTGATCCCGGACCGTCACTAATATCACGTTCTGTTGCTCCAGTGAGACGTTAATTAACTACCTTCCTATCTAGTTCTTAAAATCGAATAAGATTGGAAATAGTCGCATATCTCTCTAAACGTTCAATCGTGATTTCTATTTATTTTTGATGGTCGTCACTTCAGAAACCCTGCCTCACACAAGTAGAATATTACAAAAGGAATTAAAACTCAAGTTTAATTCGTAGGCCATCTAATGGTGTAGACAGAAATTGTGCGCAAAGCTTCATGTTATTTCTCCCGACCACTTGGTTTGAAGATCACCAGGTGAAATTCAAGTGGTATTGGAAGGTACTCGCCATTTGTGCATACAAGCAACTATTGTGACGTCACACATATCTACTAGCTCAGCTGTGAATCTTTCATCTGTAATTGGCTGTACCTAAGTCGTTTCCTAAGTCCACGTCACCTAAACTTCTGAGATCTTAAGACAGCGACTCCACCCATATGCTCCTTCTAATTGCTTTGAAGGTCTATAGTTTAACCCTCCTGGCGGTTGTCTCGACGAGGTATTTCGTCATTAGCAAAATTGACCAGGTCGGGATACCTCGTCATTAGAAGAAAACTTACCAGATCTGGATCTCGACCATATCATAAAGAACAGTAATATCTTGATGACGAGATACGTCGTCATTTGTAAAATTGGTCAAATTTTGATGAACGCGACATCGAAACCACTTGGAGGGTTAATCAACGTTCAATCACGATTTTCATTTAGCTTTAATGACTGGGACTGCTTTAAACCTGACCTCACTTTAGCAGGACGTCGCAAAAGGAAACAAAACTCACATCATCTTCAATTTCTCAAGGCTTTTCAAAAGAAAAAACAAAGGTGTCATAGAAGGAATTGCTGAAATAATGGAAAACTTAGCATAAGTTGACCTCTTTGATTAGCTTACAAGGTGTCTCGGGAAAACAAAACTACGCAAATAGCCTCAAGTCGATTTTTAAAAGTGTATGCATAAAAATTCAGAAAACTCAGACAATTCAAGGATTTCTCCACGGACAGTTTTGGGCTCAAATCATATATCTGAGTTAAGCCTAACAGAAAAGAGCATGTTAAAACCAGCTGTATAAAATTATGGTATGACACAGAATTTGAAGAATTTAAATGCGTCTTATTTAAAAACACACTAATATTATTATTGCATATATTGTGTTAGACTATAAATACATCTCCTAAAAAGTTATGCTTTTTGAGTTGACATTGTATGAGAAATATATGTGGTCGATAATAATTATAATTCATACTTCAATAATCACAATTTGTAAAAAGGAAACAAGATCACCCCAAAACCTTTTCACACTTCGAAACATTGGATAAAATAGTTTTTCAAACAATACCAAGAGAAGACTTGTAAATGCTGCCAAGGATAAATCTTGAGAATGCCTTCTTTCCTCAGTGAAGTCGTCCAACTCTCCAAGGAAGGTTTTAGTTGCTGAGTTTCGTTTCCTGACTGGTCATGACTGTCTGCGTGCACGCTTATTTCAATGTAATATTGTTAATTTTCCTGAGTGACTTTTATGTTATAGACAACCCATGATGGTTCAACACTTAGACAAATTCACTGCACTTAGTAATTGAGTACACAAGTATTGAGAAGCCAGATGGTGAATGATGTAAAGTCAAGTGCATGCGGCATTTGTTTCATCATAATTTCATTTGAAGCTCGTTCTCATTAGCATCCTATTCTCAAGTCACAGGATTTAAAAAAGTATAAAGTTTTAACTGATTAAACATGCTTCCCAAGTAATTAAAATGTATTGTATAATTAACACAAACCTGAAAATAAAATAAAACAACGCAGCCAGACAAATCCGCGACGATTTTAAAAACTGAAACGAAATGAGATAAAACCACGAAATTTAATTAGGGATTTGTAACCTTGAGTATACGGAACAAGTGCTCAGAACCCCGCAAATAAAAGTTGCCACTTTGAAAAAGAAGTTTTTCACGCAGCGTGAAACATTTTTCCCATTTCGCATTCCGAACGAAAAAATGTTTTATTAACAAAGAAAGCCTCGAAATTAACATCCTCCTCTAGCTTTCGATACATATTGAGTAAACGTGGAATTAATCAAGTGAAATCAAAGTAGAGAAAAAACTAACCCATTTGAATGCCAGAAAAAAAAGTTAACGAATAACTAGACGACGTGGCCGAGCTTAAAGTCGATCCGGAAATCACGAACTATATCCTTTAATTATGAAATTACGAATGCTAGTCCCAAGTATTTTTCATCCTTCTCACTGCTCCAATTCAGATAGGATGACAAAGAAAGACAAGGCAAAAAAAATCCAAAATAATCGTTATAAAACATAATCCAATAAAGCTGCACAATTGGAATAAAATATTAGTAATTACTTAAACGACACGGTGCACCCCCCATTAGTTGGATCGTGCTTTCAGCCCTTCCTAATTCCATTCATTCTGCTTCAAATATATGAAGTGTAATCGAACTCAGCGAAGTGCACTAATATGAAGATATCAAGGCATTGGTAACTTCTAATGAGTGGCCGTAATTTAATTGATGAATGGAGTTCCATCTCTCTTATTAAAAATTACTGATAAATAGAATTTTACAGATGGGAGGGGAAGAACGTTGATGAGAATGTTAGAGGATTCCATTCCATGGAAGTGCAGCGTTCAGAAGTGCCGTCATTGGTTTGTAAAAAGTAATCAATAAAAAGTAATGAGGAACTACTCGGTCATATGGAAACAGTTTTGTTTCTCAAACTTTTATTGCAGTCTTATCTTGAAAAGTGAGCATTCGTATTTTCCTGTTGGATTTACATGTTGAATAAATGTAGTATAATCAAGTTAGTTCATAATTTGTTCTCTGGCATTGACGTGGCTCAAATTGTTTGCCCACTGTGGTAGCCATAGAGAAAATATAACAGTAGAGTGAGCAATGATAAACTTTTGATGTGCCCAATATCATATGAACAAAACTAGAAAACTAAACGTCACCTTTAGACTACTTTTGTCTGTCTAGTGGAAACGAACAAGCATCATCTAATTGGTCGACTGGACAGGAAAAGATGCCCATCCATTATTCATCATCTGATTGGTCAGCGAGACAAAAGAATAGACTTTGGAGATTTCATCATTTTTGTCTCCCTTCTATAGAAATGGGCATTCGCCCATCTACGGTGTCATAAGATATCGCCAAACGAGGTGATAAGATACCAAATCGGCCAAGCACGTCCGTTTTTCACAGAGCAATCACTTGGTCACACTTTTTGAAGCACCTATGAATAGCGATGTTCCGCCTTCTTATATTTCACATCTACGGTAGCAACCTACAAGTTGTAGGTGGCGCAGGATTCATAAATGACTGGTTCCATTCTTCCCGGTATATGAATTTCTCCCTTCTATGGAGTACAAACTTTCTGTGTGCATATTCATTTTTTGACGTTGTTCGTCGTAGCTTGACCAAGTATGGCACTTGCTCCCAAAACAACCAACCATCAGTTTTGCTTCTAATTTTTGAACTCCAGAACACTGACCTTTTTCCAGTATGTGCAGCCAGACCACACACCCACCCACAATAGGTAAGACGTCATTGCTCCTAAAAGTATCTCTTCCCCTTCGAGATTGATCCCGGACCATCGCCAGTTGCCCATTATGTTGCTCCAGTATGACGTGGCTACCTAACAGGGTCAATCGCCAACATCCATGTTCTTACAAGCACATATTCGAACCCGGGACCTATTGAGTAGTTGGTTGGATTGTTTTATGTGGTATGCTTTTTGGTTCATATTTGGCCAAGCTGCATCAAATACAAGGCAAGCTCAAGTAATAGACATACACACACAAGGAAAGTTTTACTGACACAGAAGACAGATATACTATCAGGGTAAGTTACATAAATCGAACATACACCACCTACAATTCACAGGTTGCTAACTCAGTAGGCAAACTCACTTAGCCACTGTGGTAATGGTTAGTCAATTGGTTTAGGTTTTATGGTGGCAAGGGCCATATTTGACCAAGCTACCCAAAACACAAGAAAACGTCAGGGTAAGTTACAGGAATCGAACCTGCGCCGCCTACGTCTCGCGGGTTGCTAGTGTAGTAGGCAAACCCACTAAGCAATGAGGCCCACCGTAATGGATGGTAGACAAGCGCTATGTCCACTGTACCAGGCTAGCGGCTTATCCCAAATATAAGCTTTTAAAAATCAAACAATAATTGAAGTCTTAAAAACATACGATGAATAATGTAAAAACTTTAAAAAAAATGATTAAAGATGATAAAACTAGCTGGCCAATATTTTACTAATCCCTAATGTACGGTTTCTCCATCGAATATCAACTTTTCCTGCATTTTGAAACCTTTTTCCAAGGTCTGCAGATTCCACGTTTAACCCCCCAAGTGGTTTCACCGATATATCTCGCCCATCAAAATCTGACCAATTTTGTTAATGACAAGATATCTCGTCATCCAGATATTGCCGATGCTTTGATGATAACGAGATCAAGATCTTATCAGTTTTCAAATGACGAGAGACAAGAGCTTGATGAACGAGATATCTCGTCCATCAAGATCTGATCGGTTTTACTAAGAAGAGATTTCTCGTCGAGACAACAACCAGGAGGGTTAAACAAATCCCATGCTTTGCATTGCTCTGATTCGAATGTTTCTGCAAAAGCTGTTAAACCAGCTCAAGAGTTAAATTCTTGGTCAATAAAGAAAACTCTTCGGAATGGAATAAAATACTCAGAACTGGTAAATTTTATCTTTTGAATTTGGTGTATTTATATAGCTGACGATGAAAACGTGAATGTAGATGTAAATGATACTGAGGGTATAAATAAAAGAATGTGTTTGATTATGAACCTAATGTACATAAATTTCAAGTTCTGGTGAATTTGTTCCTATTTTCTATATCATTTGAAAATGTTGTTAAACATTTTGGTACCAGTTTAGAACTTTTGAAACTGGTTATGAAAAACAATTTGTAGTACAATAATTTCAGCCTTTATAACTTTGACACGCAATTTCGTCGCCATTAAAGGGAATTCGATATTAACAATTTCAACCTCCGAAACAGTTCATAAACTTTATTGCTTTGATTAGGGGTGTCTATGAAAAACATTGTAAAGGAAACTAAAGCTCATTCAAGGTACAATTTAATGCAAACTTTTCGAGGAGAATTACTATAAATAAAAACAGGTTAGAGAGTGCATAAAGTTTTGCTTGAGGTGGAAATAGATATCCTCTTCAAATAGATAGTCTTAAGTACATTACTCTTACATGACTTATGAATCCTATCTGCTGAAGGTTAAGAAAGAGAAGTAGTCATATAAGTCTTATTAAATCCCGTTCAGTTATTCCTATCCTTATCAGCCGTTACCATTAGGATGCTTTCCCTGTTGTGTGAAGTCTCAAACCTGTCACTTTCTGTAAAGTAATAATCACTTACAGTCCCATTTAGTGATGAAGCAACTCAAACACAGAAAAAAAGGAACTTTGATCGATAGCTCCAGGATGCTTAATCAGAAATTGCCTTCCTGCCAGGGGAGGATTTCAGTCTACTACTTGGAAACACCTTAGGGATAATTTTACTTCTGAAATATGAAAGGAAAGCATACAGTCCTAACTAGTTGGTTAGGGTTAGGTTTCGTAGCGCAATGCTTAAAAACGGACAAGCAATCCCAAACGCAAGATTAAATAATAAAACTGAAAAACGATAGCAAAATGAAAAGGGCGAAAAGTAACAATTTACTTCGAAACCATGAAAGAAAAGTAGACAGCCCTAACCAGTTGATTGAGGTTAGTTTGGTTTCGTAGCACAATTATCAAAAAAGGGCAAGCAGTGCCAAACGCGAGATTAAATAATAAAACTGAAAAAGGATAGCAAATAAAAAGTAACAATTTCGAAAACATGAAAGAAAAGCAGACAGTCTTAACGAGTTGGTTGGGGTAGTTTGATTTTGTAGAACAATGCTTCCAAATGGACAAACAGTGCCAAATGCAAGATTCAATAATGAAACTGAAAAGCTATAGCAAGGTGAAAAGGAAGAATTTACATCGGAAACATGAAAGAAAAGCAGACTTAATTAGTTGTTTTTTTTTGCAGTGCAATGACCAGATATCTCGTCATTAGCAAAATTGGTCAGATCTGTATGGACGCGATAACTCGTCGAAACCATTTGGAGGGTTAAGGTTGATCCTCCACTGAATTTGAGAAGTGCGTTACTTGTGGTATCAAGTAGGAGGATAAGTCAATAAATATTCGTAATGCAGTTGTATTTGTGTTTCAGCAAGTATGTGTCCCTATATTTTTACAGAAATAAACATCAGAGCATGTTTAAAAATCGATATAGAATTGCTTTGCAAAACTTAATGATATACGAAATTAAATTTAAGATGAACAGTTACTCCTACAAACTTTTTCAGATTGGCTGATATATGGTTGGCTTTATCCATTTTCTGTTAGCTGTGTTATGTTCCTAATTTGATATTAAATCAACAAAAAATTTCTATTCACAATTATAACCATTAACTATCTAAAAACTACTTCTAAATCAGGAAAAAATGGTTTAAACACAAAAAGCATCAGTGACTCAGAAATAACATTGATTTAATTCGTTCAATTAAATCCCTGCCAATTGCAAAATTCTGCCACGAAGAGGATAACTCTTGGTATAGCAAGATGAGTACGTGTTCCATCTGGAAATTATTTAAATATTTTAAAGACGGAAAGTAGAAATTGGGTATAGAGTTAGATAGAGTGCAAAGATTGCTTTAAGAGCTACATCGGCTGTTCTCGAGTTCTTTCACCATGGTGGGAAATTATTCTTAAATGGCAGCTGATGCTCAACCTTATTTCTTGAAAAATCTCAAACATGACGTCCCAAATTCCCTCTCGTAGTAAATTTTATCTACGGTAAATATTTAGAGCTAATTGAGAGTGATGTATTGATGCGAAATTTCGGGAGACGTCAGCAAAAGTTAAATCTGAGGTATGTTTATCAGAATTCAAGATACTGTGCTTCCGAAAGCAATAACAATGCATTAAACTGGACAAAGCCGAATGTATACTTTTAAAAGCGTTTAGCTAAGAATGGGGGTGTTATTTTGAAATTTTGCTGGAAGTAGGAACATAATTTAATGTTAATGTTTCCAGATTTATAGTTGCAATTTAGCAATAATTTACTCCCGATGCATTTGACATAATGCATACATCTCTTAAGGCAAAGAGGGTCAGTGCCTTAAGTAGACTTACAAGTATTTATTTTTGAGATTAAGGGAATATAAAATCTGTGCTTCATTTTCGATTGTAGTATCGGGTAACCAAAAATATTCTGCCTTTTCACTAGAGAGTGCTGCAGAAGTTGATTTTATGGCAAAAATTTTTTGTATAGTTTACATATTTACACACACCTGCGTCGTAAAAGTTAGAATATGAGTCTCTTATACAGGAAAGTTTCAATGCGTTTGATTGGTTGGGTTTCTTTATGGTACAAGGACCAGATCTGGCCAAACTGCTGCAAGAAATTTTGTCTCAGTCAACTAAATGGACATACACACACAAGGCATGTTTTCACTGATATACAGAACAGAGAAATACACCCAAAGTAATTGTAGGAATCGAACCGCGACAAATGCTGCAGAGGTGTGTGGTAAAACATGAATTGCATTTGGAAGCAATGCTGTATCGAATCACACCACACTAAGTGGTATACATTTTTTATGGTCAATACAGGCTGGAAGATGCACCAAGCTTTAGTAGACCTGTCATTAACCCTGTCTAGTGGTTTTCTCGACGAGGTATCTCGTCATTAGCAAAGCTGACCAGATAGATCTTAATGGACGAGACATCTCGTCATTGGAGGAAAACTGAACCAGATCTTGATCCCTTCATCATCAAAAAAGCGACAGTATCTTGATGACGAAACATCTCGTCATCAACAAAATTAATCATATCTTGATAGATCAGAAATCACGTCATAAAATTGTTCACATATTGATGACCGAGGTATCTCGTCGAAACCACTTGGAGAGTTAATGACGATTATTTGAAGTGAGAAAACATCCGCTGCCATCTGCATCACCTTTGGAAGGCTTGAAACTTAATCCCACACATATTGCGAGCGAGAATAAATTCCAAATGCTTACCTATCTGCTTTTTACTTATCTCCCGTTATAAAAATGAACCGTTTTTGGATTTGGGGTTGAAGGATCCAGTACATCAGAAACAAGCGGACACATCATTGTTTGTCACCGAAAGACCCAAAAATTCCCTTTATTCCCATAGGCTTCACTCCATCCTAAAATCCTTTGTGTATGATGGACTGTGTACCACGTGGTGGACTATTGCGTACCACGAGTTTCTTTCCAAAGGTCAAACACCTCTTCGGGATTGATCCCGGGCCGTCTACTATTGCCCTTTTGTGTTGCTCCAGTGTGACGTTAATATTAACTACCTACCAAAAGCCAAACAACTACAACTGAGGATTACACTTGTCCACATGAACATGCGTAGCATTCATTGATTCACAAACAGCCAGCACTGGTGAACAGAAAAAAGTGAGATTCTTACAGGACAATGCCAAAACACACATAGCAAAAGCTACCCACAATTGGAATAGCGCTTTAAAATGAGAAGTATTGCCTCATCCACCTAAATCCTCTGACATTTCTCCAAGTAAATAACAACTTTTTCTTGTTCTGTCAACCACATGCAAAATGAACTTCTTAGAAATGTAGCAGTTAAGCTTTTAATAGCTTGTGATTATAGTTATAAATCAGTTAGATATTTTAGTTATGAAGTAACGAAAATATCCCATGCTGAAGACTTGATTTGACATTAGAATAGTTTTTATACTAGTCACTATAGTAGTAGTGTTATTAAAGTCACCCGAAATAAATAACTTTTTCAAAGGAACTACCCTACAAGACACTCCCATGGAATATTAAAATTAGGTCAACTCCTTTTCCAATCCTTTTTTGTTCAAAGCATACCATTAAAACCCAGCAACGTCCCCCAATAACCATCCCTCCATTCCGAAGGAGCAAAAAAGCTGCCCATAAACATTTTTAAAGCACATTCAAAGCGGATTACAACTAATGGTTTTTCCATGGATCCCCAAACGCAAAAATAAAACGCAGGCACGAGCGAAAATTTTTCCTACCTCCATTCCCGAAAATGCATTCTCGAGCTGATTTATACACTTCTGAGGTATTACACCCTGTATCGAAATATCCCTCCTCAAAAACCTACTCCTCCCACGGGAGCCTTAATCATATCAGTCATGTCACTTTCGCTGATACTGGCTTCTTTCTCTCCAATATGAGGAAAAAGTATCATTGGAATATCGGAATCCCTCACCCGTTGAAAGTTAAAAAACGGCCCTCCTATCATACAGCGACTCTAAATATCTGCGGCGTAATAAGATGAAGCGGCAGCAAATGCAAAAGATCCTAAGTAAATTAAGTATTGATCCCCCTTCACCCCTTGCTGGATCTGTGTCCCGTTGGCTTGATGGTCACAGAATCGACCCCACACCCCTTTTATCAGAGCAGTTCCCTTTTTGCCGCGGAGATAAGGCTCCTTAGCCACCGCCTGTTACGGACCGCCACGACCTTTATCGGAGCGACGGGGCTATCTTGCCAAACTTTTAGGTTCGCTCTATGAGACTAATTAGATGTACACTCGCTCTGCCTAAGGCTTTACGGCCCAAAGAATCCCCCTTTATTCCGATAAGGGAATCGGAAAGCAGTTTCGGGAGCTCAGGAGCCATCCGG
Source organism: Meta bourneti (assembly GCA_933210815.1). Taxonomy (NCBI): domain Eukaryota; kingdom Metazoa; phylum Arthropoda; class Arachnida; order Araneae; family Tetragnathidae; genus Meta; species Meta bourneti. The sequence continues at coordinate 55,229,945 of OW119934.1, read as the reverse complement.
TCGTGTTAGTTTGAAACTAAGCGGCTTTTTCTTTTCCCTGGCTCCGAATTCCCGGAGTGGGGGAAAGAAAATGACGTCCACGCGTCACCGGAGAAATTAAGTCGGTGTCAAAATTAAAATTGGCCAATTATGTAAGGCGGTTTTTAGAGGTATATTACTTATATTTTCTACAGAGCTTAATTCTTCACCCTTTCATGGGTTGTGTTCCATTTTTTATCTGAGTTCATGGTCAGTTAAGTCCCACTTATCAAAATTAAAAATTTCTGTCGACTTTTTGAAAATAACGTCAATGGCGTTAACTCGTCAAGAATATAAGCCGTAATATGTTAAGTAAATATATTAAGTCAGTGTCAAAATTAAGATCGGCCAATTACGTAGGGCGGTTTTCAGGGGTACATTACTTATACTTATCCTCTGTCTTGATTAGTCAAACTTCCATGGGTTGTGATCCATTTTTTATCGCAGAGTTCATGGTCAGTTATGTCCAACTTATCAAAATTAAAAATTTATGTTGACTATTTGAAAATAATGTCAATGACGTTGACATGTCAAGGATATAATTAAGTCAGTGTCAAAATTAAAATTGACCAATTATGTAAAGAGGTTGTTTCGGGTATATTACACACACTTCTATATCTTAATTCTTAACTTTCATGGGTTGTGATCCATTTTTTATTTCAGAGATCATGGTCAGTTATATCCTACTTGTCAAAATTGGACATTAATGTCGATTTTTTGAAAATAACCTCAATGACGTCGACACGTCACGGATGTAACTAAGTTAGTGTCAAAATTAAAATTGACCAATTATGTAGGGTGGTTTGGTTTGAGGGTATGTTGCTTATATTTTCTACTCTGTATTTTCATTCTTCACCCTTTCATGAGTTGTGATCTCAGAATTCGTGGTCTGTTACATCCTACTTGTCAAAATAAAAAAATATGACATCTTTTAGAAAATAACGTCAAATGGCGTTGACGCGTCACCAGTGACAAATTAAAATTGGCCTGTCATGTTCAACGGTGTTTTTTTAGTGCATCACTTTTAAAACTAAATATTTTCTTCTGTACCTAAATCCTAAAGCCTTTGAGGAGCTAAGATATATTTTGTATCTCACAGTTCAAGGTCTGTTTATATTTTACTTACCAAACTTAAATTTAAAAATGCATCGTGGCCATGCGGTACAAATGGTGTAAACATTCTTTGTAGGAAATAAAATCGCCACCTTATCAATCTTAAAATTGAAACTGGCCAATTACAAAGTTTTGGGTACATCACTTGAAAGATAGAAACTAACCACTTGGAGGGTTAAGACACAAGTCAGATTTAAACAATAATTTATTTTTCATTGTACAGCTAGAGTCGTATATTTCTAGATAATATTAGGACAGTTCTACACCTGTATCGCAAAGGGATACCACCCAAGCAATAGAATAGAGGTTCCGAATTAGACCTCCGGGATATTAGTTTCCCACAAGCTGTTCTCTGACTCGGTTCGGCTGAGCCGGCGTCCTTTGATATTTATTTCTGTGCGTTGAATCGTTATTACAAAATTCAAGAACAATATTGGACTCTCTTATCCACGCTTCATTATAAAATCGTTTCAGTGCGGTCTAGTGCTCCCTTTTAGCATGTTGGTCATTTGCATATGACGAGGGTGAGCCAATAATTAGCCGCAGTGGAGATTTAAACTTTATTTCAGTAAAAATAAGCACACAACACACATATTTACAATAACATCAGTTTTCTATGTGTCCTTTGTTTTTCATCGCACTTGTGGTCCATCTTTGCACAAGTTTTTTTATACCTTGAAAAATGAAGGAACTGAGAGCCATGCATGCACCTCTACTTTCAGTGATTGGTCCTCCATGATTGACTTACTTGCCACTTCAATGACAACAGTCACACTGTTTTGCTGAACCATATCAAAATATTAGCACACTATAAGCCGCTGTTGTCGCAGGGCATCTGGTTTCTTCATGCGCAATACTTGTGCGCCCATTTTTGCGATTTTCAATTAGTTAGTAGACACCCAGCTGTGGCCAAACATTGCTCCCACACTGGTCTTAAAACTCCTAATAGTTGCCTTGATGAAGTTCCTCGTCATTAGCAAAACTAATCAGATCTTAACGGACGAGATATCTCGTCATTAGAAGAAAACTGACCAGATCTTGATGGACAAGATATCTCGTCATTAGAAGAAAAGATCTAGATGGACCAGATCTAGATGGACGAGATATCTCTTCGTTAGAAGAAAACAGATCAGATCTTAATGGACGAGACATCTAAGGATTAAATGAAAAATTTACAGATCTTGATGGACGAGATACCTCGTCATTAGAAGAAAACTGATCAGATCTTGTTCTCATCATCAAACAATCGGCAATATCTTGATGACGAGATATCTCGTCATAACCAAAAAAGTCAATTCTTGATGAACGAGATATCTCGTCGAAACCACTTGGAGGGTTAAACTTTTATATCCGCCAGAATAATTAATTCTTTTTGGTGTTAGCAAACAAAAAATATATTTCTTTGATGGGCGGGAATAACAATACAAGTCAATTGTGATGTGCACAATTTTCTTGGTGCGAACAGTACGAGTAACTTAATATTGTCACAGGATCACATCCAAAATTTCTCTTAATTCTCCCTTTAATGTTGTCAGACATAAGGTTCAGAACTGATTTATAAATTTCATTCATTCACAATATGGAATATTAAAAGGTTTTGTGTTCTAAAAAATGTCATTTTTTGACTATTACTCTTATTCAGATTACCACAAACTTGTGGTTTGACTCTATGATCAAAAGGCTGTTTCCGTATGTTCGATTCAAAATTGATAAAATCTTAATGGACGATATTTCTCGTAAAAACCAGTGATGAAACAAACCTCTCCAGGCAATGAACACAAAATTAACGGTACTGCTAACGTGAACAAAAATACAACTATAATGCGTATAATGTTTATAATTAACTCACTCACCTTCGTACATTAGTTGGATATGTTCCATCAAAATTCACGGTCGCGGTAGCCCGGTTGGTAGAGTCGCGGAATAACAACCAGAGGATTGCGAGTTTGAAATTCAGTCCAACCAAAGACGGTCGTGTACGTTGGAGCTGGTGCACGTTAACCCTGTCCAGTCCTCAAATGTCCTCATGTTGGCATGATGTGGAAGTTTGGAGAGTGGGTTGCCAGTTCAGGAGTTGACTTCGTCATCTTACAGTGTTCAAAATTACAAGGTGTTCTCAGATCTGTCGTTTCGGGATTGATAGCGAATAGCCCGTTTCGTTGCCCCAGTGCGACGTAACTTCAATTACATACCATAGAAAATCAACCGACTGCCTTCGGGATACCCACAATCTTTCATGGTTCATCTCTAGAATAAAGAAGTTGCACATTATCTGCAAAGTATCGCTGTGAATGTAGTTTATATATATATATATATATATATATATATATATATATATATATATATATATATACATATATATATACACATATATATATACATATATATACATACATATATATATATATATATATATATCAATTGCCAAAAATAAGCGTAGAGTTAACTAGTTATGAATAAATCTAATTTTTATTTGTAAAAGAAATTATAAATAAAATTTTAATTTTTAATTTTGTTCCGAAATTCTTAATTTTACCCGATGATCATAAGCAGCTCATAATATATATATATAGATTAGGCTTGATAACCATTCACTTTTTCACTGTTAAATTCACGTGTAGAACATTAAACTGATCCACAATTAATTAAAGCCCTTTGAAAATTCTAAAATATACATACAACAAATAAAACATACAAACTGTATGTTTACTTATGTCCGTAAAACATTACATCGTTCATTTTGACCCGTGAGGAAAAAACGTATTACTTAAGGGATGACCCAATATTACCCGAGGTTTTCAGAAACAAGTAATAATCGATACGGCATTAACATCAAGAGACTAAAAGAGAAAAAATCCAAAGTCGAAAAAATATAACATACAAACAGAAATCGAGCAAAATGAAAAAAAAAATGGTATAGCACATTAAGAATCAGGGAAAGAGCAAATTAAGAAACAACATAAGGTACTTTTTAAAAAATGTGATAAGATACTAAGCCTTTGTAGAACACTGCTGAAAAATATTATTTGAAAAAGAAAGTGGGTGAAGACCTACCTATCAACACTTTTATGATTGTATTGTGCACGTAAAATTTAGACCTATGTTTTAAGTGTTGCAAAACCCCTTGTGTCTTCGTTCATTTAAAGCACTCCTTGACATCACAATATCAAATGAGATAAAATTTAAGTACCTCTTAAATGCACCTGAAATATTCTATACCTACCCTTTAAGTCCTTAAATACAGGGCCCCTGTAGAGCACAGTTGGAAGAGCAACGGACTAGCAAGCGGAGGTTTGCGAGCTTGAAACTCGGTCCAGCCAAAGACCGTCGTGTATATGAGGGCTGGTGCTCGTTAAATATGTCGTGGCCTCAAATATCCTAATATTGGCGTGGTGTGGAAGTTTGGATAGTTGGGTGCCAGCTCAGGTGTTGTTCTCGTCATCTGACCGTGGTTCAAAATTATGAGGCGTTGTCCTTGGATCCTTCCTTTCGGGATTGATCCCGGAACGCCCCGTTGTGTTGCTCCAGTGCGACGTTAATTAACCATTTACTTACCTACCTTAAATACAGAATGGCCATAAAATAACGTTGATGCTTTCGTGTCATCTGTATGGATGGAATAAACGGAATAGAACTAAATTTGGTATTGAGAGACTTTTGAAGAAAAAGGGAGATGTATTCCGCGAAAAAACATTTTATTATCAAAAGTCACCAATAGGGGGAAATTTTGCACTGTTGGAGTCGAAAACAGTCAACATTTACATTAAATGCAGATAAAAGGGATTATGCAAAGTTTCGACTGCGTAAGCAACAACCACGCCACTAATTCCAGCTGGATATGTGGCACGTTGCAATTGAAAATAAAACTGGCAATAGACCACAAATTAATATAGAGATTCAACTTATAGGAAATAATCTTTTATTTACCAGAATCAGGTCTCTTTTGACCACATAGACCAATTTCAATGTGCTGACCTTTCTTCTGAACAACAAATTGCATCCGGTGTGCGGTATGCTCTACAGCTGAACGTAATGAGTCGGGTTGGATGTTCATAAGATCCCTTTTTATGTTCTCTTTCAAGGCAGTCAAGTTCGGAATGCCACCATGGACTTCAAGTACCCCCACAGCTAACAGGTCACAGAGAGTGATATCCGGAGAAAGAGTCAGCCATGCCGTATGGAACGGTTTAATACTCTCATTACTGAAATACTAGCGTAGAAGACGCTGTGCTGAATGGTGAATGTGTGGCCGTGCTTTATCCTGCATGAGAATGATCGAGTCCAAACATTATCGTTGCTGCATATGGGGAATTGCAAAATTTGGTACAGCTTGGATATAAAGATTTTTTTGTGGCAATGCTTTTTGTAGCGAGTTATGACAGGTAAAGGCAACTCAGCTTGGATTATGCCTGCTTTTATGCCAACTTCGGGAGGTTTGAATCTCATTTTTATTTAGCTGTTTATTTGTTTAAAAATACGTGTGAAGATTAAAAAAAAAAGACTTTTTCAATAAGTTTCTAACAGCATCAACTAATAATTACCCTTTAAGAAAGATGTTTTCTAAATTTTCTAACTGTTTCCATTAATTATTTCCCATAAGAAAAACGGTGTTTTTGCTAAGATTCTTCCTTGGCGATCGATATAAAAAGTGTGCCAAAAAAACACGGCAAAAGCGTTGCCACAAAAATCTTTATATCCAAGCTGTACCCAAATTTTCCAGCATTCTTCGGCACTTCGCTCCGGCAATGGCACAGGTTACTGAACCTGTAGGACTTGCAGCCGAAACTTTGAATCCATTTGATCTGCGTTTAATGAAACTGTTCGACTGCTATCGACTACAACAGCGCCACGTTACCCCCAATCGGCGACTTTTTGTACTAAATTGTTTTCGCAAAATACATCTCCCCATGTCCTTAAAAGTCTCAATACCAAATTTGGTTCCATTCCGTTTATTCGATTAAACTACAGATGCCTCCAAAGAGTGAAAGCTATTTTATGACCACCCTGTATTTCAAGATGTGACGCCAGACAGCCAGACCTGGAAACGGTTAAACTTTTCATAAAAATATTCTATTTTTTGAGTTAGCCCCCATCCGTAATAAAATCAAGGTTGCGCTATTGCTTCGACGCAAAATAGAGCTCCATCCTTTCGTACTTCACAATTCAATAAGCAAAATTGGTACAGCTTTGATCTAAAGACATTTTTGGGGTAACACTTTTGGCGTGTTTTTGGTCGCCAAGTAAGAATTTCTTAGAATAAAACACCTTTTTAGGCTTAGCGGAAAATAATTGAAAAATTAACGAAACGCATTTTAAAAACAGAAAAAATATACACAGCTCATTATACTTACTACTACTAAATAAGTATTTACTTTAATTAAAAAAATCTTTACTTTTATGGAATATTGTTTCACAAGTTTGCCCAAGTTAAATAATTTATTATTTAAGTCTAATGGGAACCAGGCTTTTAACATGAATGGTATAAAAATATCACATTTATTTTAGCAAACTTGAGTTGATTTGGTGTGGTAAAATAAAAGAGGTAATGATTAACTAAAGTTAATAAGATATACAAATAATCGCGAGGTTGCCATAATCGTAATAAGGCGGGGTTGCTTTTGCCTGCCACAACTCGCTACAAAAAAGCCCAAAAACCAGACCAAAAGCGTTGCCATAAAACAATCTCTATCAGAAAGCTGTACCAAAATTATTCATTACATTTATTACCAAGATTATTTCCTCATCATTTGCGTTACAGCGGGATACGAAATATATTTTGGGAGTCTTCAACAATATACTATAAACACATATTTGTGGTGGTTGTAATAACTTTAAATTCATAGTCTGGTAACAAAACATAGCGTTAAAGACCTTTCTACGATACGTTACCTTAATTTTTGCAAATTTACATTTTGAATTTTAGGACCCTTTAAAATAAAATGGTTACGGTACCATTTTGTCGCAAAAAAAGTTGTATTCTTTCATGTTTTACAAATAAGTAAGCATTGCCAAGTTTATTTTCTCGTATTTTGAATAAAATATATTTCGCTAGTCCTCTACACAATACTATGAATCATATTTGTTACCACAGATAATATAAACCGACTTTTTTTTAAATGTGACCAGATCTTAAAAGTTGAACTTTTTATGCAAAGTTTAACTTTTTGTCCTCTTTGAAATAAAATTGCACCGCTACGGTTCTGTCGGAAAATAAAGTTGCATTGTTTTCATGTTTTACGAATCAGTAAGCAAAATTATGGTTTTTGTCTCTTAATTCAAATCTCGCTGCATGATGCAAAAAATAGTTTGCGAGTCCTCAAGAAAATGGGCATGATGAATCCATTAGTGGTAGTTGTAATAATTGTTCGCACATTGTCTGGTAACGAAAACTAGCATAAATATACCTGTTTTAAAAATTTTATATCTAAAAAATTGAATTTTTAATGCAAATTCTAATTTTAGCCTTTCGAAATAAAACGGCCCCAACTATATATTTGTTGTAAAATAAATACGTATTTTTCATGTTTTACAAATAAGTAAGCAAAAGATTGTTTTCTCGTATTTTGAATCGCTCGTGATACAAAATATATTTTGTTAGTCAACAATAAAATACTGAGAAACATTTGTAACAATAAATAACATAAACCTACCTTTTTAAAATTTGATAAGATATGAAACTTTTTCAGCAAATATTTTCATTTTTGACTTTAAGCCCCGTCCAAAATAAAAGGACTTCGCCGCCAAAATGAAGCGTTACATTCTTTTATGCTATACGATTTTATAAGAAAAAATATCCCTAACCGTGATTATTTTCTCGTAATGTGCGTCAGTGATACAAAATGTATTTCGGGAGTCTGCAACGAAATACTATGTGTGAACCCCTATATCTTACCACAAATAAAATAAACAGACCTTTTTAAAAATGTGATCGGATCTCAAGTATATGTATGTATTTGAATTCTTGTATATGTATATATATATATATATATATATATATATATGTATATATATATATATATATATATATGTATATATATATATATATATATATAAATATATATATATATATATATATATATATATATATATATATGTATATATATATATATATATATATAAATATATATATATATATATATATATATATATGTGTGTGTGTGTGTGTATTTGAATGTATATGAATTCATGCATATAAAATGTATATGCAAAATGTTATGAACCCATATTTGTTACTGCAAATAAAATAAACAGACCTTTTGAAAAATGTGATCAGATCTTAACCTTCCTGATTATTGCTCGACGAAGTAACTCATAATTAGTAAAACTGAGCAGTTTTTGATGGACGAGGTATCTCGTACTTAAAGGAAAGCTAACCATATCTTGATCTCGTCATCGACAAATGGGCAATATCTTGATGACGAGATATTTCGCCAGTAGAAAAATTGGTCAGATCTTGATGGACAAGTTAGCATGTCATTTTCAAAATTGGTCAGATGTTGATGGACGAGATATCTCGTCGAAACCACTTGGAGGGTTAAAAATGATTTTTTAATTCAAAGATTAATTTTTGTCTCCTTTGGAAATAAAGTTGCACCGATACTGTTTTCTCAGAAAATAAAGCTATATTCTATCTAAGTTTCCTATTCGGTAAGCAAAAATATTCCTAAATATGATTATTTACTCGTAATTTGAGTCTTAGTGATACAAAATATATTTCGTTATTTCTCAACAAAATATTACGAACCCATAATTGCTACCTCATATAACTTAAACCAACCTTTTGAAAAATATTGATCAGATCTTAACCCTCTTGGTGGTTGAATCGACGAGGTATCTAGTCATCAGCAAAACTGGCCAGAGCTTGATGGACGAGATATCTCGTCCAACAGAAAAACTGACCAGATCTTGATCACGTCATCATAAAAAAAATCGGCAATATCTTTACGAGATATCTCGTCATTAACAAAATTGCTCAGATCTTGATAAATTAGATACCTCGTCAAAACCACTTGGAGGATTAAAAACTGAATTTTTTTAATGCAGTTTAACTTTTGTTCCTCTGAAAACAAAATTGCACCCCTACTATTTTGTTGGAAAACGAAGTTGTATTATCTCTCGGTTTGCGATTCAATATGCAAAAATATCCCTAACCATTATTATTTTCTCTTAATTTGTGTATGAGTGATACAAAAGATGTTTTGCTATTCCTCAACAAAATATTGCAAACCACACACACACACAGTATTTGCTTCTACAAATAACACAATCCTTTTTTAAATAGTGATCAGATCTTAAAAATTGAATTTTTTTAATATAAAATTTAAATTTTGTTCCCCTTCGAAAAAATTTCACTTTTATATTGTGGGAACATAGAGTTCTATTCTTTCTCGGTTTTCGATTCAATAAACAAAATATTTCTAACCCAGATTATTTTCTCGTAATTTGAGTCCGAGTGATACAAAATACATTTCGCGAGTCCTCAACAAAATACAATGAACCCATATGTGTGGTGGTTGTAATAACTTTTTTGTGCACGCATTCGACCTCTCCGATTAATGACCATATGCCGTCCACTTCCAAACGAGTAACATTTGATACGTTTCTTCTCATGCCTTTGGTTTGCTTTTTATGTATTAATCATCCTCGGACTTCTGTTAATGGTTGGATCTTGTATCCGCTATTCTCCTGATGGTTACTTGGGGGAATTTCTTTTTTAGTATCTGCTGTAGGGATACTTTCGTTACACACCGGAGATAAAAGGGATAACGATTTATTATAGTATCTTAATCTTAAATCTCCCGGGTTATTTTCCTTGTCTCGCATTTTATAATTGATTAGACTTACCGGGAACGCTAAGAATCCGTTCTCCAAAATTCATGCGTAAAGAGGATTAGAGATTATTAAATTCAAGTTACATACTTTATTCTAAATAGATTTAAAAGTATGAAAGGAAATAATCCTGCTGCCTTGTTTGAGTCGAATCGACCAGACGTGGCCAAGCTACGTCAAACACATGGTAAATTAAGGAAAAGTTACCATTTTGAAATTGTAGTTCTGTAATAATGCTGTGCCTCTTTCTTTCTCGCTTTCGAAATATCTAAGATCTATCATTGGTTAAGCTGATAGCTTTCACAGACGTCCAAAAGGCCTGAGAAGTGTTTTATTGATTGCTTACTTAACCCTCCTGATGGTTGTCTCGACCTCGCCATTAGCTAAACTGGACGGACTGGATGGACGAGATATCTCGTCATTAGAAAAGAACTGATCAGACGAAACATCAGCAATATCTTGATGACGAGATATCTCGTTATTAACAAAATTGTTCATATCTTGATGGACGAGATATCTCGTTGACCACTTGGAGGGTTAATTCTATTTCAAATGTATTTATATATAAAGGCTTATAAATAAATGTTATGTCCTTCATATCTACTCTTCTGAGATCCACAGAGGGAGTTACTTCTAAGAGTGGTAAGAAAGTCTTTATTGTGTGATTCATGCTGTCGTACCGAAAACATCACAAAAGTGGGAAAATTGCACAAAAACAGCAGAACGCAACGTACAGTACACAGAGCAAGACACAGAAAACGCAAAAGCAACTAAGCACACAACATTAAAAAGGTACCATGGAACACAACATGCAATCAATAAAGTTCAATACAGAAAATTTTGGTGTTTTAAAAGTTAATGATAAATATTTTTTAAACTTCATAACTGAAAAAAAAACCTGACCAGGCTTGGTGGTAAAATTACGTGTGATCTCCATACATTCGAAAAGTGAATTTTTAAGTAACTCTTGATATAAAAGGGTCCTTTACAAATATTTTAAGTGCATTATATGAAGGCACGTGAAATTTATTTCATTAAGTCATAAATAAAAGATCAAACATAAAAAATAAAATACAAGATCGAGTAAAATAGTAAACTTTAAATATTGAATAAATAAAAATAGTAAAATGTATAATATTGATTTAAAACGTAGGACAAAAGATGGAATGCATAAAAATCTAAAGTTAAAATCAAATTACAAAGGCTGCAAAAAGTATCACAAGAAAATGAAAAACTTAATCAGGAGAATATAAGAACTAAGATGAAGTGACCAAAATTTTGAATATTCGTTACCTGATACCTCCGAGATTGTAATGTGGATTTTTTGTTTCGTGTGTTCTCTAAAAACGTTAATCAATATACATAAAAAAGTTGTACGTGAAGTTTTATTTATCTTAGTCTAATCTACTCTACGCTTAAAACACCAATAAAATTCAACAGAAAGATAAAAAATGTAAATATAGCTATGAAGAGTGATCCTAAGGGTTCATTTTAACAGCATAGTAAAAATTAAAAGCAAGCAGGTAAACGAATAATTAACAATCGATTAAAAAACACGTTAGTTAAACATGAAAATAAAATAAAACGTTAATCAAAAGTATAAAAATAGTAAATATCAGGTTACAATATGTGAATGATGACAGAAAATAGTTGAAAAGTCAAACTCACGGCTGTCTAAAAGTATGAAAGAAAAACAACACAGAATTTAATTATCCAATATTTAAACATTAAAAAAGATTTGAATGGTTTCCCCAATCTAAATTCGCAAGTTTAAAATATAGTTGTTGAAAACATTTTGGCGATAAGGGTTAAAACTTGACTATCGATTAAAATATGGCAAATTGTAAAAGAAACCATACATGCTTTAGACACAGGGCATTATTTTCGAACACAAAATGCCCGTGAGTAAAACATGTGTTTTGCTCACGAAAGCAAGTTTAAAATCATTTCTAATCGCTCAGAAAAATTCCAAATCTTAAGATTTCATGCAGTAACTTAGAACAAGTTATGGAATTACTTAATATATTATTACTGTTGATTTCCATCAATTATTGTTTTAACTTTAATTTAGTAGTACACTAACTGTCTCATTTATGTTATGCTAATTTTTCGCCCTTTAGCTTATATATATATACATTTTTGTGGTAATTCACTTGCTTTTCTCTTTTCCTACTGGTCTTATGCTTTGGAAAGGTTTATGGTGTGGAAATGGTAGCCATTTTTCGTGAACCTTTGTTCAAAAGATTTACATTAATGTGCGATCTAAAAGGTACAACACGACAATTTATCAATATGATCTTAATTCAATTCACATAAATATTTTATTTACTTGCGAATTTTTCAAATTTACAAATATTTGGTTTCGATTTCTTTCCGAATTTCTAGATACAGTAACCTGTTTTTATATCGCGCCATGATATATCGCTAATTTGGCTATATCACTTTTTATTTGTCCCTCCTATGAACTTTAAATTTGCGAACAGCAATTTGATTATAAAATGCCTGATGCCTCATAACGCTAGAAAACAGCTATAGTTTTTCAATCGACAGTTGATAGTTTAACTTCGAGCTGGAACAACACAACTGGCTATTGGGGACAGTCTGGGATCAATCCTGAAGGGAAAGATCCGTGTGCTTCTAGAAGTGTGATATATCGAGGGGTTCCTGTATTTGATACTTTATACATCACGCAATACTGAAAAATTGTTAAGGATCAGATATTTTACCTCGAGCCCTCGGTATATAATCTTTATTTCTTGTCCTTCTAGCAGTGCGATTTATCGAGAGGTCATTGTATTTGATACTTTATACAGCACGCAGTTCTCAATAAGTCTTAAGTATCTAATGTTTACTTCGAGTCCTATTTAATCTTTATTTCTTGTCTTCCTAGAAGTGCGATACTTCAAGGAGTTACTGTGTTTTATACTTTACACAGTACGCAGTTATGAGTAAGTTTAAAATATCTGATATCTTATCTTGAGCTCTCGCTATGTGCCTTGATATAATCTTCATTTCTTGTCCTCTTAGAAGGGCGATATATCGAGGGATATTTGATACTTTATTCAGTACACAGTTCTGAATAAGTCTTAAGTATCTAATATTTTACTTTGAGGGGAAGATCATAAAATGCGAAAAAATGTAGAAAATAAGGTTTACTGAACAAAAATAACATTAAGCCCCTTGGTTTTAATTTCCGTGATTGGTAGAAAAAACTTGAGTTAAAATGTTTTTATTCAATCCGATAAATCACGTTACCACTTGTGCAGTGTTTTCTTCTCTAATTGTTTCCTGTTTTCGGAGATCCAAATGATTATTGGATTAAGAGCCAAACGCAATTATAGAAAGATAACGTTCGTATTTCAATGGCACACAGAAGGAACTCTCAGTTTAGGAATTAAACAGTGCAAGTTTTGATTAAATTTTAAAATCTTTTTAAAGCTCAGAACGAGCTGAACACGTTTATAGGTTTTCCGTTGGGAAAAACAATTTACTTTTTCGTTCTAGTTGGACAAGCCCTAACTTCATTTCTTTCCACCTGATAAAATAATTATATTATTTTTCTTTTATAAAACTACACCCGGCTCAGAAGTTACACCGACAGAAAGAAATCGATTATTGATTTGATTAACCAAGGAAATTCAACGCAGAATGAATCGTCCCTACGTAGAAAATACATGTTCACCAAGCATTATGAAATGAAATAATGGAATGAATTTTCTGTAGTTTGGATAGCTTTGATTTTTCTGATTAGTTGGATTCTTCCATATTCTAGAAAAGAAGTGCCGATTTTATAATGAATTCAGCAGATCTATAAGCCTACTTTTTTAAATAAAGTGAATATCGAGAAACAATGTAATATACGTTTCTTTTACAAGGAAGAGACAGTAAGTCTAAAGAGTCTTGAAATAAATATTTGATTCTACGACGTATTTCAGGCTTAGCACAAGGTTATTCAATAAGTTAGTACACAATGTTTTAAAAATAATCAATTTGATAAAACAATGAAACACGCTCTTGGTCAGTCCGAACGAGTAATTGAATGATACTGATTTTTCTCGTATAATGAATCCAACGGATCCATAAGTCTATTTTGTGTAATTAAGTTGCGACTTTCGTTTATAATAATTATTACTACATTAGAAAATAAGGTTCACCAAGCATTATATAATGCAATAGTGAAATATATTTTCTGTAGTTTTGATTTTTCTGATGAGTTGGATTCTTCCATGTTCTAGGAAAAGAAGTGCCGATTTTATAATGAATTCAGCAGATTCATAAGCCTAATTTTTAAATAAGGTGAATATCGAGAAACAAAGTAATATACGTTTCTTTACAAGGAAGACACTACATCTAAAGAGTCTCGAAATAAATGTTTTTGATTCCACTACGTACTTCAGGCTTAGCCCAAAGGTTTTCAATAAGTTAAGATTCGATGTTTTAAAAATAATCGATTTGATAAAACATTGAAATACTGTCTTGATAAATCCAAACGATTAATTGAAATACGCTAATTGCAACAGATTTTTTGTATAATTAAAGCACGAATTTGGTTTGTAATAATTAAAAGCAATAATAATTGCGTAGAAAATAGGTGTGCACTAAGCATTTTACATATATGTAATGAAATAGTGAAACCAATTACTTATCTAGTTTTGAGAGAGCGCTTGGATCTTTTTGATGAGTTGGATTATTCCATATTCTAGAAAAAGAAGTGCCGATTTTATAATGAATTCAGCAGATCTATAAGCCGTTTCTTTTACAAGGAAGAGGCAGTAAGTCTAAAGAGTCTTGAGATAAATGTTTTTGTTTCCACGACGTACTTCAGGCTCATCTCACAAGGGTTTTCAATAAGTTAATACACAACGTTTTAAAAATAATCAATTTGATGAAGCAATGAAACACGCTCATCGTCACTCCGAACGAGTAATTGAAAGACACTGATTTTATAATGAATTCAACGGATCCATAAGCCTATTTTGTATAATTAAAGTGTGACTTTGGGTTGTGATATTTATTACTACGTTAGAAAATATATATTCACCAAGCATTATATAATGAAATAGTAAAATAAATTTTCTGTAGTTTTGTAATAGCTTTGATTTTACGTTTCTTTATACGGAGGATGCAACGTCTAAAGAGTCTTGAGATAAATATTCTTGATTTCACTACGTACTTCAGGCTCAGCTCAAAGGTTTTCAATAAGTAAAGACTCATTGTTTTAAAAATAATCGATTGGATAAAATATTGAAATACGCTCTCGATCAATCCGAACGATTAATTGAAAGAAGCTAATTGCAACAGTTTTTTGTATAATTAAAGCACGAATTTCGTTTGTAATAATTATTACTATGTTTGTATTCATGCATTTAATTAACGTAGCTCTGGAGCAGCACAACGGGCTATTGGCGACGGTCTGGGATCAAATCCGAAGGGAAAGATCCGAGGACAACACCACGTGATTTTTGAACCACGGTCAGATGACGAGGTCACATCTGAGCTGGCACTCCACTCTCCAAACTTCCCCACCAAACCAACGTGAGGAACTATTGTTACTAAGTAAAAAATAGATGTGTACTAAGCATTGCATAATGAAATTGTGGAATGAATTTTCTGTAGTTTTCATTTTTTTTTTTGATAAATTTGATTCCTTTGTTCTAGAAAAGGAGCTGATTTTATAATGAATCCAAAAGATCCAAAAGCCTAAATATTTTTGTAAATGAATAGTATATCGAGAAACAATGTAACAAACTTTTATTTTACAAGGAAAACGCCAAGTCCGAAGAGTCTTGAGCTAAATGTTCATGTTGACTTAAATGTTTTAAAATTCCACGACTTATATATTTCAGGCTAATGTGGCCAAAAGAATTAAGTCAATTCTTTAAAAATAATTAATTTGATAATTTATTGAAAAACGTAGATCTGTCAAACGTGTAATTGAAGGACGTTAATGAAAACAGGTGTCTAGTAAAATTAAATCACGAATTTGGTTCGTAATAATCGTTCCTATATATGTGTATGCTCACTTAGCACTGCGTAATGTAATAGCGGAATGAATTTTCGAGTTTTAATTCTCCTGATAAGTTTAATTACTCCAGATTCTAGAAAAGGTGCTGATTTTATAATGAATCCAACATATCCATAAGCAAAAGTATTTTTGCAAATAAAGTGCATATCGAGAAGCAATGTTCTCTTCACATTATATTGCTCAGGTGTTACCTCGTCATCTGACCATGATTCAAAATTATGTGGTGGTGTCCTCCGATCTTTCCCTTCGGGGGTCGATCACGGACGGTTACCAATAGCCCTTTGTGTTGCTCCAGTGCGACGTTAAATACCTATCTGCCTTCACATTATATTACTACGAATTAAATAAATGAAATACCTTAACAACATTAGCATGTTAAACCTACCATTAGTTTAAAATAAGCAAACTACAAAAACACTAGAACACCAAATTAAGTTACTTATTGACACCATCAAAATTTGCATTTTGGTAGATTGCACGGATAATTTGAACTCAAATTTTCTGTTGCAATATCCACTCAGCTCTAATTAAAGGTGGAAATACAGAAAAAATGCATTAAGTAATCCAAAAGTATTCTGTCAGTTTTGAACAATAGCTAACATGGTTCATAAACCGAAATAAAATTAATAAAGACGCCTAATTTTGAAAAATGTAAATTAGCTTGATAGGTTAGTATTTTGTAACTTAACCTTGGGCTTTCATATTCTGCCAATGCGTTGACATTTAGTTGACGAGGCAACACCTGAGCTGGCACCCCACTCTCCAAACTTCCACACCACGCCAACGTGAGGCCACGACAGATTTAACGTGCACCAGCCCCCTTTGTACACGACGGTGTTTGGCTGGATTCGAACTCGCAACCCTTCGGTTGCTAGTCCGTTACTCTTCCAACCGGGCCACCGCGGCCCTCCCGCTTTTACAGAAAAAACGACATTTAAAGTCCTACCTACAATAAATTGGTTTGTTTTCTTATCATAGAAATTAATTTTTATCACAGAAATTAATTTTTATATTCTGTCCCAATTTTCTATTCATCGATAAATTTAAAAAATCTAGTTCGAATTTGAATTGTGTTTTAAACATGAAGCCATTTCAAGCTTTGCAGTTACTTTCTTTTTTATTCCGAAAACTAAATAAAAACTTGAAATCCTTCAGTATTCGCTTCAATCGGTGAGTATATCAGCAAATGTTTTGTTCAACCATCCATAAAAAAATACAGCTCAAAATAGAGGAAATAAAAACGAATTCTTACACTAGCAAAGTTCTGGAATGTCAGAACGCGCAAGCTCAGCCCAGGATAATCGCTTTAGTGATTAGAGCATTGTTTTGAGGGGAAGGTTTTAAATTTTATCCGCGTAAAACCACGACCCCTTTTATCTAATCAGTAAAATATTGATTAATTACAGCAAAAGTTTGAAGTAAAAACTGATTGCATACTGTACAATTTTCTAGTAAACCGTCGATTGAATACGGCACGATTTTCAAGTAAAAACTGATTTAATATAGCACAATTTTCAAATCAAATAGTGATAAAAAACAGCACAATTTTCTAGAAAATAATTGATTGAATACAGTAAAATTTTAAAGTAAAAATTGATTGAAAAGGGTACAATTTCCAAGTAAAGCACACAATTTTCTAGTAAATCATTGCTTGAATACAGCACGGTTTTCAAGTAAAATTTGATTGAATTTGGAACTTCAAACAAAATATTAGTTGAATGTTACACAATTTTCTAGTAAAATTCGCGAACATTGTCACTATTCGATTTTTTCTCCATCTAATGTTAAAATGCAGAATTTGTAAAATGCACATTTCGTAGCATTTTGTCATTGAATATAAAATTAGTCCAATCCGCTAAATTTAAAAGTCATTTATTTTACTTAAAATGATAAAATACAGCTAAAATTAGGAAATAAAAATAAGTTGTTTCACACAAGCAAAGTAATGAAATGTCAAAACGCTCAGGATCGGCCAGGATAATCGCTTAAGTAATTAGTTGTTGTTTTAAGGGAAGGTTTCAAATTTCAACCGCATAAAACCATGAACCCCTTTGTTGTAATCAATAATACAATGATTGAATTCAGCCTAATTTTCTAGTAAAACATTGATTGAATGCAGTACGATTTTAAGAAAAGTTATTGAATACGGCGCGGTTTTCAAATAAAGTTTGTTTCTGTTGAATGCCGCTATTAAATTTACATGTTATCATCGAATATTAAGAATGTGGAATTCCTATAACACTCATTTTGTGACCATGATGTTTTGTTATGGAATATAGTATTATTCTAACTAGAAAAATTAAAAAATAATTTGCATTGCTTAAAATAACAAAATGTAGCTCAAAATAAAAATAATAAATTCTTACACCCTAGCAAAGTATGGTATGCCGAAACGTGCAAGCACAACCCAGGATAATCGCTAAGTGATTAATCGATTGTTGTGAGGGGAAGGTTTTATATTTCAGCCGCATAAAGCCATCACCCCCCTTGGCCTAACCATTAAAAAATTGATTGATTACATTATGACTTTCAAGTAAATATTGATTGAATACAGCTCAATTTTCTAGTAAAGCATTGATTGAATGTAGTCAAATAAAGTTCGCTCTGGTATATGACACTATTAAATTTTTCTGTTTCCATTAAGTATTAAAGATGTGAAATTCTTAGAATACATATTTCGTGGCCATAAGCTTTTGTTATGGAATTATTCTTACCTACAAAATTTAAAAACGATTTTCATATTATTCGATAACAAATATTTCAAACACACAAAATAAATTCTTATACCCTAGCAAAGTATGTAATGTGACAAAACGCTCATATAATCACAGCCCAAGATAATCGCTTAAGTGATTAACCGATTGTTTAGAGCATTGTTTCCCAAACTTTTGACATGTGTACCCCTTCTATAATTTTCGTAACGCTGAGTACCCCTCGTCAAAAAAAATGAATGTATTTTAATAACAATCAAAATGTATTTTTTTTTCTTTTTTGTGACATACACAAAATAATAAGAAAAGAGAAATAAAATTATTCATAATAAAATATAAATAAAAGTTATATTATAAATAACGTTTATTTGGATCAATGAGAAGGATGAAATTGTTTGTGCTGAGATAACAGATCGTCATAATTTGGTTCCCTGGTTGTTAATTTTAATCTGAGATGTGGTTCCACGTCCAATAGTCTGTTTCTTTTTTTCGACTTAATGTCTACAAATGCTGAAAAAGCAACTTCACATAAATATGAAGTTGGAAAAGGCAAGATGTATTTTAGAACTTTTTCTGTTAAAACCGGATACACAAGTTGCATTTGTAACCAGAATGATGTTAAAGTACTCTCCTTATGTTTATTTTTCAAGAATCCGTCTGAAGCCAATTCCAACAATTACTCTTCTTCCGCATGCGACAAATCTTCTGGCATGGATGTTGTGTTAATGTTAAACGGATATCTTATCCATTCAATATTTTTGGTTAAATCAGGGAAATAGTTTTTCAAGCCGACTTGTAAACTCTCCAAATGCTGTGTTATGCATTTCAGAGTATCAGCATTAATTTTCGTAGTCGAACTTGTTATAAACTCATGAAGAGAGGGAAACGAGTCTACTTCTCCATTACCAACTCTCTTTTGCCATAACTTTAGTTTTGCGATGGCAGCGTTCACTTTATCTTGAACGTGAAACAATGAAATTTCTTTGCCTTGTAACGATAAGTTGAGGCAATTTAAAACAGAGAATATATCTGCTAAGTATGCTAGTTTACAAAGCCATTTCCAGTCATGTAAACAATTTCTCAAATCAAATCTATCATTAAGAAAACATTGAAGTTCATGTCTAAGTTCAAACAATCGATTTAGAATTTTTCCTAGAGATAGCCAACGAACATCGGTATGATAAAGAAGCTGGGTATGACTACTTCCCATTTCTTCGCATATTTGCGAAAAAAGTCGTGCATTCAAAGGACGGTTTTTAATGTAGTTAACGATTTTCACGCTTTCATCCAGAACTTTCTGTAGATCAGCGGGCATCTTACGTGTTGCCAAAGCCTCTCTGTGTATGCAATAATGTGCGGATATGACATTTGGGGCAACATTTTGAATTCTTGCAACGAGTCCTTTATTAATTCCGACCATACTTTTTGCTCCATCTGTGCTTATTCCAACACATCTATTCCAATCAATTTTGTTCTCTTGCATAAATTTTTTCATAACATTAGAGATATCTTCTCCTGTTGTGTGACCTAATAAAGGCTGGCAAAATAAAAAGTAGTCATGAATTTCTTGATGTTTTTTCGTATCTAACAAACGCCATTAGATTTGCAATATCAGTGGACTCATCGATTTGCAATGCATAATAACGACTTTGAGAAATATCAGATAATAACATCTGTTTCACATTATTAGACATATCAATGATTCGTCGATGAACTGTATTATTTGAGAGAGAAACGCGGTCAAAAGTTTGTTTCGCTCTATCTCCTATCAGTACTTCTGCCATTATCTTGGCTGCAGGCTTGATTAAAATTTCGCTAATGGTTTCCGCTGCACTACATTTCGCAGTTAAAAGCGACACGCGATACGAAGTTTCTAGCATTTTTTGATTGTCACCTCCTGTCAAACCCCGCATTACTTTTCGAGACTGATTTAAATCCTTAAGTTTATTTTCAAAAAAATCTATGGGTTTATCTTTGTACTGATTATGGTTTGTCTCAAAATGGCGCTTTAATTTGGATGGTTTCATGCTTTCGTTTGTTAGATTTTCAAAACAAATGACGCAAATTGGAATAGGCTCATTTTCATCTCCAGCCCATGAGAATCCAAATTTAAGATATTCTTTGTCGTACTTGCGAGTTTTCCTTGCTTTTTTCTTAACAGGTTCTTTCAGAATTGAAGTTGATTCGTCGTTAATTGCATTATTTCCTGTTAGTTGATTGCTACTATAATCATTACTTTCTTTCGGTGTAGTAGTTCCAGATTTCAACCAGCGATCCATAATCTATGTTAGGGATAAAAATTATATTTTATAAAAATAATCAAAATCAGTGGGACTTACTAAAGCACATAACAAACATTTCCTATAAGAAAAATGACATATAAGTTAAAAATACACAGGCGCCTGGAGAAGCCACTAACTATTAACGAAGTAAGTTGTTTCTGTAACGAAGTGTGGTATATTTCCGCCGTGTCACACCGGACCATCTCACGCCTCACAAGACTGTCTTAACTTGACTCATGAGAACGTAGAATTAGGCGCAGCTAAGCACGGTGCAGTGCATATCCCCACCAAACTCCGGTGCAACGCGTACCCCCACCAAACTCTTCCCGTACCCCTGGGAGTACGCGTACCACACTTTGGGAAATACTGCAGGGAGAGGTTTTATATTTTAGCCGCATAAAACCGTGACCCCTTTGATCTAATGATTAAAGCATTAGTTACAGCACGACTTACAAGTAAAAAATGATTAAGTAAAGCGTAATTTCTAGTAAAGCATTGTGTTTGAATGTAACATGATTTTCAAATAAAGTTCGTTCTGTTATATGGCGCTATTACATTTGTTTCCATTAAGTTTTAAAAATGTAAAATTCTTAGAATACACATTTCTGGGTCATAAGATTTTGTCTTGGAATCTAGAATTGTTCTATCCTACAAAATTTTTAAAAGATTTTGTATTATTCAAAGTAATGAATACTTAAAATACGAAACAAATTATCTTTATATGTTCCTTAAATGTTTTAGTTGGAGGTTTTATATTTCAGTTGCATAAAACTATGACTCCGTAGTCTAATTATTAAAAAATTGATTTAAGCACGACTTTCAAGTAAAAATTGATTTAAGCACGACTTTCAAGTAAAAATTGATTGAATACAGTGAAATTTCGTAGTAAAACATTGAATACAGCGAAATTTCGTAGTAAAACATTGATTGAATGTAGCGCGATTTTCAAATAGTTCTTTCTGTTAAATGATGCTATTGAATTTCTGTATCCATTAAGTATTAAAAACTCAATGGGAACAGAATTTTATAATACACATTTCGTGGCCATAAGTTTTTGTCATGGAATATAAAATTATTCTAACCTACAAAATTTGATAACGATTTTTATATTATTCAAAATAACATACTCAAAATACAAAATAAGTTCGTACACCCGAGCAAAGCATGGAATGACAAAATACCCAGCTCTAGATAATCGCTTAAGTGATTACCCGATTGTTTAGAGGGGAAGGTTTTATATTTCAGCAGCATAAAACCATGACCCCCTAGATCTAATCGTCATCTTTTCAAAGAAATATGCGACACTTCACACATCGATAGAATGGTGGAAAATCAATAATTGTAGCAATGGAACAGTGAAAACTCCACAGCTCTATCCCTCCTTCCACGACGCAACTTCTCGGGCCTCTCCCTCAACACAAAAGGATTTCGCGGAAATGAAACAAAGTATTTTTAAGGGGACGGTTGCCATTCAAAATATCAAAACACGATGAAAAATCCGTTTTCAGTTTTTCGTAAGATTGAAATTTTCACTTCTTTCTCTTAAGCAAAATTATTTTTTATTCAAGATATGGGAGTTTTTGTTTGTAAAAAAGGCTTTTGACTCTCCAAGCAGTTTTGACGAGATATCTCGTTCATCAAGATCTGATTAATTTTGTTAATGACGATATATCTCGCCACAAAGATGCTGCCTATGTTTTGATGATGACGAGATCAAGATCAGATCAGTTTTCTGCCTTTGACGAGATACCTCGTCGAGACAACCACTAGGAGGGTTAAGTTTTTTTGACAGTTGTCAAAAATGTAAATAAACCGTATGCGAGACCACAAGGCATCACGCAAGAATATATTTTAGTTTAAAATTTGGAGAATATTACTCGGAAACTAATTTCCAACTGACGACAGTTAAAGGTTTTTGGTGTGTTTACATTTCTGTTCCTCACTCCGCTATTTACATTTCAATACGTGTGTTCTTATTCCATATTTACGCTTCTTATCATCACGGAAAATGTTACATTCAAGACTTGTTTTAATAAATTGGAATGAAAATCTCGGGTTATATAATCATATGAGGAAGAAAATCTGGTATGCAATCGATAAACAAATAACTTTGGTTAAATTTTCAAAACAATTGAAAAATGTAAAAATATGCCTAGTTCAAGGTTCTTAATTTTTATTTCCTAAACTAGTGATATAATAAATACACACATATGAGAAGTAAAAATTCCCCGTACTAACATTATAGGGAAGTGAGAAACATAAAACCTAAACCATATTTACATTGAGATGCACGTCCCAAACTGCCATCTGAATACGCTAGAACGCGCAGGGGCAGAAATTAAGGACAGCAAGTATGTGAATACACACATTTTTGTAAGCAATAATTTTAACAGTAACACATTAGATCCATAAAGTTGCAACCATCAACAGTAATTCACTGTTTCACTGGCAGAGTCGTATGGATAGCCTCACAAACTATCCAACTTCCGCGCCGCTGAATAGCGCCCCCCTGGCGCTATTCAGCGGTTTAATTTTTACAGTTTAATTTTTCTCCCTTCCTTCCCCTTAAAGTTTCCTAACACCTAAGAAGTTAATAATAAAATAATAAATAACTGAATAATTAAAAGAAAAATATACTTACATTTAAGGATATAAATACGTTTTTAACTCTTGTCATTATTTCTCAACTATACTCATTCATTATTTCTCCACTATATTTTTAGCGCATACTACTTATAATAAAAGTGAAAAATTATATTTAAGGATGTAATAAGTTTCTTACTTTTGTCATTATTCTTCAACTACTGTAATTGCTGTTGCAAAGTTCATTTTTAGCTATTTATCTAGACACTTTTAAAAATCACAACTTAATAATATTGTAACAGTATAAATACTAAATAGCTCTTATAACAAGATAAAATATACATGACTACTTATCACAAAAAGGGGAAATTGCAATTAAGGATGTAATAAGTTTCTTCCTTTGTCATTATTTCCCAATTACTTTTGCCGAGTGCATTTTTAGCTATTTACGTAGACATTTTTTTTGCAGAGAATCACAACTTATCACGTTAAGCTAATTCCAAAACCTAAATAATCAATCAAACCGAAATGTTGAGGAATTACGTGAAACATTTATGAATGATTAATTATCCTATTAATTTTCTTTATTCGCCTGGCACCAGAGAAAAAATTAAGTGGTGACAGATGAGCAAAGAGAATTAGATAACAATTAACTGCAACGAGTCAGTCGAAGATATTTCATCTGTAGTCTTATTAATTGAGGATTAATAAAAACGTATTTCTTTCGAGCTAAATAATCCCAAATATCACTGGTCTTGTCATGAAAGTTGTTCATTATTCACACTTACGTACTTGCGTGGTGTTAATTACAATTTTTGTTGTTCAACATTAAAGCTTGTGCATGCCACACATATTTGATCAGTTTCATAAATTCTTTCATACTTTAAAGCTTGTTTACTAATAATTAATTTGATTGCGTTTTGCATACAAATTATGTAGAAACATTGTAAGCTTTAGTACATATTTACATAAATTGAGACATGGATTAATTGAAAATTGAGGTAACTAAATAAATTTAAGATATTGTTGATTTTGTCTAAAAACTAAACCAGAAATAAACTAAATATTTTAATTAAATTAGATAAATTGTACTTCACTTATATCATTTTAGTTTAAATCCTCGTACATAAATCAAGTTTAAAACTAGAAAAATCAAGATATTCTAAGCAGACGTTTGGTGTGTACAAGAAATGATAGATCACTGAAATGTATGCAAGAATATTTCAAATGTATATTACAAGGAAATCACATCTTATATCTGACAAACCTTTGAAACGTATGAAAGATCCATAAATCATTTTGATTTCGCAACACGGAGATTTCTTTATTAAATAAATTTAAAATACTGTGAATTTTATTTCAAGACTGAATTCGAAATAAATTGACTAGCCAAATTTTAGTGGGATGAATTGTACTTGTATACCATTCCAATTTAAATCCTTGTATATAAATCAAGCTGGAAACTAGACTAAACCACGATGTTGAATAACATGTTTAGCGTTATAAAAGATAAATGCCATACCAAACATTTTATACGCAAAATATCTGAGTTGCCTATTTTTTAATTTGTGTTTTGAACTTTCCTAATTTGGGCCTTGTTCAATAAAACCAAAACCAACCAACCTGAATTGCCTATTACAGGAAAATAAAATCAGACATTTTATTGTTTCTAATAAACCTTTTGAAGTGTATAAAAATTCCATAAATCATTTTGATTTTGTAGCGTTTTTTCAATCTCAAATACGTACTGGCCAATGAATTAAAAACCTGGGATTGATATTTTATTGGCCCTCCTTTTGCATGGATAACAGCATGTATGTGTTTAGGAATAGATTCTACAATGTTCTGAAGTGGATTTAAGTTCAGAGAATACCATGAATTGGATACACAGATCTTAAGATCCTGTAAAGTAGATGGCAGAGGAGATAGCTGTCGAATTCATCTTTCCAACGTGTCCCAAACGTTCTCTATAGGTTAAGATCCGGGCTTTGCGGCGGTGGCCATGAAAGATCCGTCACCTTCAGAGTAAAAATGCAACATTGCAGAATGGCAAGGATTCCAGGATGTTCAAGTATTGTATGGCTGACTGTGTACCTCCCAGAAACACCAGGGGACCAGTTCCAAACCATCAGAACATGCCCCACACCATGATACTCCCACCAGACCCTTGAACTGTGCGAACAAGGCAAGATGGGTTCATTGCTTCATAGGATTCTTGCCAAACTCTACGCCTTCCGTCGGTGCAAAACAAGGTGTAGCGTGATTCGTCTAGCCACATCACCTTTTTCTAATCCTCAGATGTCCAATTACGTCTTTTTCGACACCACTGTAAGCGAACTCTAACGTTCCTCGCAGAAATTAGAGGCTCCCTCACTGGCATGCGACTGCTTATACCGATCCTCACCAATTCTTTGCGCATTGTTCGCGCCGAGATCGGTAATGACGATGCTTAATTAAAGGTTTTCTGCCAGTTGGAGCACAGGGTTCCCCTTTCTGCCGTATAATCCGCCTGAGACGCCGCCGACCACAGTCTAGGTTAATTGTTTTAGATCCACTGTTACTTCTTTTGGACAAGGACTGTGGGCTCTGTTTCCAATTTTTAAACACCTTCTCAATTGCAGCTTTCGAGAACCCAGTGAGTTCTGTCTTGGAAATCGTGGCTCCTGGTAAACGGGCCCCTACAATAAGTTCTTTTTCAAACGGTGAAAGGTCTGTCGTTTTCCCCATTTTGCATCGTTTCTCGAGAAAATAGCCTGCACAGCATACTTATACCGTCAATTTAATTACGTGCACCCACGTCATATACGGATTTTGTATAACCACGCCCTTAACTAATATTTACATAAATATTTACGGGTTTCCAATTCATTGGTCAGTGTGTGTGATAAATTTCAAATCTTACATTGCTTATAATTTTATAGTTATTTCACTGCATTTTTTTCTTCAGAACTTATGTTAACAAAAACTAGCATTTTACTTTCTCTTTAAAATTTTAGCTTTTTTAACTGTATTGAAGCTTTAAATCGTTAAGGAGACTCCAAAGTTATTACCTGAGATGCTGTCTTACTTAGACATCTTGGAAAGCAAGTTTCAACTCAATCGGAAATTCATTCAAAACATTAAAAAAGTAAAAATGGTGTGAGTAAACAGCAGACGAGAATGTGGTGAGAAAGACAAGTTTACAAAAAAATTTGATTTAGAGTGAGAGATTATCTCCTTTTCCTTCTACAGCCCCTTCTTATTAATCCAGTAGTATACATAAGACTTTTAAAAAAGGGTTTTCTAAAATTATATAATATTACTATATGGAACTTCATTTCTATAAAAATATTCAAATAAATTAGCATTTTTTTATATTTTTGCAAACCTCATTTTGCACTTTTCTTGCCATAATTAAAATGTGTGAAAGTGAAAACATATATTAACCGGCTTTGTTTAACCCTGGAATCAAGTACTTCTTGTATTATGTCTATAAGGTCGTGAATAAAATACACATGATTTTATCTTATTTATTTTTATATCACGATCGATCCCGGACTGTCACCAATATCACGGCGTGTTGCTTCAGTGCGATGCAAATTCACAACTACCTTCCTACCTTCCCGAAAAACTCGCCAGTTAAAATCGATCACATAATTATATCGCGTCCACTGTTCATCTGTATTAAATTAGTCGTATTAGTAAATTATTCCTTTAGACTTAGTTCTATGTCAAAAAGCTACACAATTACCTCGGGGTACATAAATTTTTAGTTATTTTACAATGGAATACCGACTTCAAAACTAAGTCTATTAGAAACTATTAATAGTGGGAAAATGTCAGCTAATGAGTTTCTGCTTTAACTATAAATCCATAAACATTTACTACATAGATTCTAAAAGACTTTCATTTTTAGCATTGTATTCTTTTCGAAGTGGTTTAGACGAGATATCTCGTCAAAAAAGATTTGACCAATTTTGCTAATGACGAAGTGTCTCGTTATCAAAATATTGCCGATTTTTTATGACGAGATCAAGATCTGGTCTGTTTTCTTCTAATGACGAGATATATCGTCCATCAAGATCTAGTCAGTTTCGCTAATGACGAGATACCTCGTCGAGACAACTACCAGGAAGGCTAACAAAACACCCTTCAGTTCGTGGACGAGTAGCGTTTCTCAATAGCGTACACTTTACGCTCCAAACATTCCCACGCCTTCTTTATGGGGTTTAAATCAAGATTACGAGCAGGAAACTTAATTGTGGGAACACCATTAGTCTCAATGTAGTCTCGAGTTCAATAAGTGGAAAGGACTGGTGTAAGAAAATCCATCCTTCCCCTATCCCTGGAACCATTCTAATCCGGCTCCTGCAAGTTTGCATCGGAGTCACGTGGATTTGAACGAGTCCATTTGTTAAATTAGGGGCAGGTTAAACGTAAACATCGCGTTCCCACAATCAGCCTCTTTAGCATAGTTTCTGGCTCCGAGTTTATCCGCGGTCGCGCTAGACCAGATCGTAGAGTCGCGGATTAGCAACTGGAGGGTTGTGAATTCGAAACTCGATTCAACCAAAGATCGTTATGTACGTGGAGGCTGGTACACGTTAAATCTGTCGGTAGGTAGGTCTTTTAATTAACGTCACACTGAAGCAACACAACGGGCTATTGGTGACGGTCCGGGATCAATCCCAAAGGGAAAGATCGAGGACAACGAGTAATTTTGAATCACGGTCAGATGACGAGGCAACACCTGAGATGGCACCCCACTCTCCAAACGTCCACATCCCGCCAACTTGAGGACATTTGACTCCACGACAGATTTAACGTGAAGCCAGCCCCGTGTACACGACGGTATTTGGCTGGATTGGAACTCGCAGTTAAATCTGTCGGGCCTCAAATGTCCTCACGTTACGGGGGGTTGTAGTTTGGAGGGTGAGGTACCAGCTCAGGTGTTCACCTCGTCATCTGTCCGTGGTTCATAATTACAAGGTGCAGTCCTCGGTAGGTAGATAGTTAATTAACGTTGGACTGGAGTAACACAACGGGCTATGGGCGACGATCCGAGATCCATCCCGAAGTGAAATATCCAAGGACACAACGCCTCGTAATTTTGAACCACAGTCAGATGACGAGAGGTGTAGATACAATCTAATGGATCTTTTATGGGAAGGTACTTTGTGAACCCATAGTATCTTTTACCAATACTACGTGACTTATTCAGAAACTATACAGCGCTAAATCTGTGCGCTTTACAAAATGGAAACTAACGTTGCCTGATGCAATTGAAATGTGTGAGTCAGCGTTCCAAATACATTAAACAATCCTATATAAAGTGCAGTTTGAAACTTTACAAATCTTAGTTTAATACTCCAAGAGATCGTCAGTTCCACTCTTTAGATGCAATATTCCATGGGGAGGTACCTTGTGAACACATATCTTTTACCAAAATACACTTGTCAAAACTAACACTACGTGACTTATTCTTATTCAGACACTATACAGTGCTAAATCTGTACGCTTTACAAAATGGAAACTTACCAAATGTAATTAAAACGAGTCGAATTCCCGAATACGTTAAAACATCCTATGTAAGGTGTTCGGTTTGAAACTTTACAAATCTTAGCTTAATGCTCCAAAACATCACCAGTTCACCCTTTAGATACAATCCAAAGGATCTTTCATGGGAAGGTACTTTGTGAACCCATAGTATCTTTTACCAACACTACGTGACTTATTCAGAAACTATACAGTACTAAATCTGTACGCTTTACAAAAAGGAAACTTTCTAACATCACCTAATGCAATTAAAACGAGTCAACGTTCCGAATACATTAAACCTTCCTATATAAAGTACATTTTGAAACTTAACAAATCTTAGTTTAATACTCCAAGAGATCGTCAGTTCACCTTTAGATACAATCTTTCATGGGAGCTAGGAGTCTACGCACTAAAAATCGAAGACAAACTGAGCTGAAGTTTTAACTTCTTCTAATTATAGGGCTGTTAGGTGAAGACCTAACTCGTACTTAATTAGACTTGGTACAGCAGGAATCGATTTTAATTGGTGGAGAAGAGAGCAGAGATCGGTCCAAACTGTTTTCTTAGACAACCGTTATTTCCCTTTGGGGCTATTAGAGTAAAAATTGAAGGCAAATAAATAATTCTTGTCTTCAGATTCATTTCCCTTTAGTAAATTAAGATATAAATAAAACTCGATTACCTCTAATGAGTTTGGGCGATGGCGTGTTGTAAGGTACTTGGGGTATATTTCGATTGTTCATTTTTGCTTCGAATGACTCCAGGAATTGTTTTCGATTTCAAGACGTAAGAGGTTTGCAGTTGTTTCTCGGAAGAAACTGTTGATGGAACAGCGAGGGAAGGATCTCGACAAATTAGTGCCATTTGTTCAAGTTTTGTTTTAACAATCTCTTAATTACATATGCTTGAGGCAAAATATAAAAATCGATGAAGATGTGGGATGCAAGAAAAAAGTTATGGTTGCAAAATAACGATATCTACAGCCGTGAGCGAATAAAATTTCTTTCGTTTTGCTCAATTTAATTGTGCATCAAGACTGGTAGTGCTACTTTATTTACTCGAAACAAAACAAATACTGATGTCTTAATATTTCTCAAAATTTAATTAACTCTTCAAGAATTAGATCTTATGGATGTAAAATTTGTAATAGTTGCATATTGTATTATAAAAAACATAAAATGTATAGAAAATTTTTACAGTATTCGTCCTATTTCATAATTACCAACACTTTAAAATGTGCAAACTTATAGATTGGAGTATATCACCATTTCTCTTAATTTATTTCTGTGTATGCCTTTTTAAGCTCTATAAATCCAATATGGATTCTCTACAGTTAACTGAGTTCACGGGAATAAATTTAGGGTAGAAATTAAAATTACTGCAAGTACCGGAAAAAGATTTATCTGTATTAGTTTCCATTCATTTATTTTTATGTATGCTTTCTTGATCTTCAATAAAGGAAAGTGTGGATTCTATGCAGTTGACCTAAGCGTCGAAAACTGTTCTGAAATGGCCTTTCTTTGGGGCAAAAACTTGTCTCAAACTGTCACCAGTTCTGAGCAAGGGGCAATTTGCTTTTCCTATTTGTATATTCATTCTCTTTGTTTTGTTCGCGATGAGGTATTTCGTCCTAAGCAAAATTAACTAGATCTCGGACCAGATATCTGGTCCACACACTTGAAGGGTTAACTGAGAAGTTCAAAGAAATAAATTTAACATGCACATAAAAATGACTGCAAGTATCCTCTGGCAACGCCTACCTTGCTGTCCACCTGCACAGGATCCACGTGTTGTCCCCACAATGCCTGCTGTACGGTCAGGGCGTAATGGATGCTGCCTACCTGCATCAGTGCCCGGCCGTGGACCAAGAACCAGACACCGAGGAGGACGAGTCGAGGAAGATTTCCCGTCTCTATTGGTCGGCGCGCCACCAAATGGCCCAACAGCCATGGGTGAGGGTTGGCAAGCAAGTATCCTGAAAAAAACAAGCAAGCAAGTATCCTGAAAAAGATTCTTGTGTATCACCGCTTCCCTTCATTTATTTCTACATATGCTTTCTTAATAATTCCAATAAGGAAAAATGTGGATTCTCTACATTTGACCTTCCTGGTTTACCGTAACGTCGAAAACTGCCTTGCAATGGCCGGCCTCTGGTGCAAAAACCTGTCATCTCAAATTGTCACCAATTCAGGACAGGACAATTTGTTTCTCCTCTATTTGGATCTTCATTCCCGTTGGAGAAATAGGGCAGTTCTATTTCAACGAGGTATCTCGTCCTTAGCAAAATCAACTAGATCTTGGACGAGATATCTCGCCAAAACACTTGGATAGTTAATTGAGAAGTTCGATGAAATAAATTTAATGCGGAAATAAAAATGAATGCAAGTATCCGGAAAAGATTCGTGTGTATCACTGTTTCCTTTCATTTATTTCCACGTATGCTTTCTTAACCTCCAATAAAGAGAAAACATGGATTCTCTAGCGCTAAGTGAAAAGTTCAACGAAATAAATTTAATGTGGAAATAAAAATGAATGCAATATCAACAAAAAGATTCGTGTGTATCACACTTTTCCGTCATTTATTTCTACACATGCTTCCTTAACCTCCAATTAGGGGAATGGATTCTCTACAGTTAACTGAGAAGTTCGATGAAATAAATTTAACGCGCAAATAAAAATTAATCCAACTATCCACAAATCTATAGATTGGGATGTATCACCCTTTCTTAGGCAATAGACACCTCTTTCCCCTCTTGGGTGAAGGAGATGGTCATGACCCTTGTACTCAAAAGCCACTGAGTAATCACTAGAATTTCGAGAATCTTTAATGACCTCTTCTGAGATGCGCATTTTAGAACGACCGATTTCAGAGCTCCCATCCCAGAATATTATTCCCAGGTCACTTACATGAAATGTAAATCATTCCACTGTCCCCCGGCTCAGATGCTGAAACCATCTTTTAAAGCAGCCTGAAAATAATCTTTCGATTGGCCTTAAGATTATTCGGACTTGGTCAGTACACTAAAAGTGCATTTTACTTTTCAGGGAATGTATTTAGTGTCTGATTCTTAATTGGCTTTACTGCTATTAGGATTTTGTACGATATTAGTGTGTTATATTTTTTCAATTCTTTGAGGGGTTTTTTGCACTTTAACCTTCCGCGTGGTTTCGACGAGATATCTCGCCTAACGAGATCTGACCTATTTCGCTAATGACGAGATATCTCGTTTATCCAGGTCCAGTAATTTTTGCAATGACGAGATACCTAGTCACAACCACCACAAGAATTAATTTTAGTATTTTGTTGTCACAGTTTGTCTTCTTGCAAGTTATAAATTATTTCATTTGTGACTCCCCACTCTGTTGATATCCTAGAGTATATTTAAGGCCTCTGTAGCCCGGCTTGTAGAGTAGTGTATGAGCAACAGGAGGGTTGCGAGATCGAAACTAGATACAACCCAAAGCCGTCGCGTACGTGGGGGCTGGTGCACGTCAAATCTGTCGTGGCCGCAAATGTCTCCACGTTGGCGTGGTGCGAAAGTTTGGAGAGTGTGGTGCCAGCTCAGGTGTTGGTACCGTCATCTGACTGTGGATCAAAATTACGAGGCGTTGTCCTTGGATCTTTCCTTTAGAGATAGATCCCGGACCGTTACCAACAGCTCGTTGTGTTGCTCCAGTACGAAGTTAAATTAACTCATTCCCTACCCGAACTTTTCAAAGACAATTTATTTCGGCACCCGTCTGTAGGACTATCTCAACTAATAATAAATTGCAAGTACAGCTGTGCCTATAGTTTTTGGACTTCACCAAAACATTTCTGTAGCTGTGTGCATGATTTTAAAATTTTAAGAAGCTAGTTTGAAAATAAAACTTAGAACTGAAATTACAAAGCTATTATTAAAATGAAATTTACAAAATTTCCCTTACACATTATATTGATCACTATTACTATTAATTAATATCAAATCCAATCATTAGTATTAAAAATAATCACTAAGGAAAAGGATGAGCCATGAATTTGTCTATATGAGGCTGTTTACGTCAGGAGCTACCTTACCCCTCCTGGTGGTTGTATGCTAATGACGAGGTATATCGTCATTATCACAACTGATAAGATCGTGATGGACGAGATAACTCGTTGTTAGAAGAAAACTGACCAGATCTTGATCTTGTCATCATCGAAAAATTGGCAATATTTTGATGGCGAGATATCCCTTCATTAGCGAAATTTGTCAGATATTGATGGACAAGATATCTCATTATAAGTGAAATTGGTCAGATGTTGATGGATGGGATATCTCGTCAAACCCATTTGGAGGCTTAAATCTCCAGTCAGCTATTTGCAATCAGATTCTTTCTAGTTAAAAGAATCAATGACAATGTATCACTGTAGTGAGTGTGTTTTTGTGCCTCAAGTGGGTAAGTATGTACTTCGAACATTTTTAGGCGAAACTTTTTTCCCTTCAACATTCCTTCAGCACCCACATGGAGAGAGTAACGCCCACTTTAGTAAACTATGTCCTAGAGTGAAGGAAACTCCTTCAAAAGTATGCACCTGTGATAAAGCAATCGTGCTATAGTAGATTCTTACTCACTGACATGTATGGCTACGAGGTTACTGATTCCCTGACCAAGAGAAACACGTCAATTTTAGAAACTTCTACTGCTGGTGTATCTTTTAACTTACCAAGTGTTTCGACAAGATATGTCGTCCAAAACGTGGTCAATTTTGCTAAGGACGAGAACTAGTGAGAGTTTGTAACAGGTTTTTGCACCAGAGGCTGGTAGCTACTGGGCGGTGTTTGACGCGAAGATAAACCATCAGGACGGTTAAAACAATCAAAATTTTAATAAAAAAAAGCCATTAGCCCTCCAAGTGTCTTCGACGAGATACCTCGTCCATCAATATCTAACCAATTTTACAAACGACGAGATATCTTATTAAGACATTGCCGAGTTTTAATGAGGATGAGATCAAGATCTGGTCAATGTTCTTCTAATTGGAGATATCTCGTCTATCAAAATCCTGTCAGTTTTGCTAATAACGAGATATTTCGTTGAGACAATCACCCGGAGGGTTAAGGTACCCTAAAAATGACCAAAATTTTGAATATTTTATTATCTTTTATTAATTATAAAACTTTAAAGAATATGTGGACACATTTTAATAGCTGTAGCTACATTATTTATCGAGTTATTAAAGTTTTTCTATCGAATGTAAGGACCGAAACCAAAATCCATTTAAAATTTTAAAGTGCTTTTTCTCAGTTTTTAATTTTCATGACAATAATGTATTTAAAATGCTAAGGCTCTTTGTGTAATTGATGTAGAGATTTGAAACGTTTTTGGTTGTTTACTATGATATATTTAATAACCTTGTGGGCATGGAATAAGGATTTGGAGGGAAAGTTATCTCTTCAAAAATTGATGATATCAACCATGACTGTTTTTTTGCAGTTTCTCACAATGTTTGTTACAAAATATTTGTAGAAGCATCAATAACAGTGGTATATGTAATTCCATGCACAAAAATGTGGAAAAACTTCATAGAAGCTAAATAAAAAAGATTTGAAAAAATTAAAATTTGCAGACGGAGTAGGAATTTTTAAATATTGCAATAATTTTCATAATTTTTTTAATTATTATGAATGTAAAAATGAATTTTTTGTAGTGTATGTTTAATGCGTATTGGGATAAGGCTCACTAAAACATTTTGTTGTGAATATGAAACCAAAAAAATGTTCAAAGGGTACTGTGTTCCCTTAAAGATCATGTTTATCAAAACCTATTAGATAGAATATCTCAAAAGGTAGCCAAAGCGTAGAGTTTGTTACTAAATTCCGCCTTGCCACTGGTCACGACTGCCTATCAAAACATTTGCATCGCATTAATATCTCATTGACCCTTTCTGCAGGCTGTGTTATTATCGGGAGGAAATGAACAGCAATCACTGACTTCATTGTCCTGTGCTCATTAAGAACTCTCTTTTCGATCGCTGCTGGGAAGCCAGGGACCATTTGGGTTTATGGACTTTCTGTAGCTGCTCTTGTGTGTGCATTATTCTTTGTATTATTATATTTAAATTACTACGTTGATATACTCGTCGCTTAATTTTTATTGTATGTTTTCTTCAGTGATCTGCAATCCTGCCATTAGAAATAGAAATAGAAAATGACTCCATTTTAATACCCCCCTTATGGGTTATTACTTGTTTCAATAATCTTCGGGTAACATTGGATCACGAAATGCGATTTTTTCCTTTACGTACAAATGAATGATGTAATGTTTGAGTTATAGCGTAATCTTATAATCTTTGCACCCTCCTGGTTGTTTTCTCAACAAGGTATCTCATCCTTCATTAGATTAGTCAAAACTGACCAGATCTTGATGAGGTAGGTAGGTAGGTATATTAATTAACATCACCCAGGAGCAACACAACGGTCTATTATCTTGATAGACCGTTGCCGAGATATTTCGTCATTAGTAAAAAATTTGTATCTTGATGGACGAAATATCTCGTCGAAACCACTTGGAGGGTTAAGAATTTGAGTTAGTTTAATTTTTGACACGTGAATTTATGAGTAAAAAACTAAAATTTATCATCGTTCATAGGAGGCAGCTTCTACCTTTTTGCGGCGGAAAAACCACCAAGTGTGCCTAGTGGGGAATGTAAGTGTAACATATCTTCACCATGAATCAGTTTGGTAGAACGAAGTTGCACTTCTTCAAATAAGGAACAGTTCCTCTGCCTCGACCAATTAAGTTCATTACAGATGTAAGAGTTTCCATGGAGATTTCACATTAGGTCCCAGTCGGGAAACGTTGCGTGGTGAACCGAATTTAGTCATCTGCTTTCGAACCAAGGACAGACCGCCCGACTGGGTTGCTGAATGTCTCTGTTTCAACGGAAATGTTTTAAAATATCCACAAAATTGGTTGGACAATACATACACATATATATATATATATATTGCGAAGGGGAACAATGGTGCCTGACTTTTGCTGTAACTTATTGTTGAAATGAGTTCTTCAACGAGGCTCTTGATCTCAATTGTGGCGCAATCGTTTGCACATTCTCACAATCCCGACAACAGGACTCACTTTCCTAGGGTGTGGAAACTAAACTTAGGTATCGCCAGCCGGACTTGACGATTGGTTTGCTTCCCTTCATAGGATCTGCCATTGTGCCGATGGTTCGCCCTAATCCCCTTGCGGGGTAGGCAAACAAATGGACTTAACCCCCAGAGCGTCTCGAAATTTCCGAATAGTGTAGTATTCCGTGTTACCCACAACACATATAACGAGGAAATATTCCATAGGTCAAGAAGGTCAAAACTGTTTCAAAGTCATGCAGGGAAGACTGCAGATTGCAGAACGGATATATTCGTGGGAATCCCTCAGAGGGTAAGGATACTGATATCTTCTACTTTTACTGAAGTTGCACTATTTCTATAAGTTCTGCTACGAACACAAGAGGATGGTAAACTTCGTCTAAACAAAAACGGTAGGAAATATTGAAAGCTTCGTGGGATTTACGACGTATGATATTATTTCTTAGATTTGACTACTATTTAGTTCACTTCACCCTTCAGGTGGCTGTCTCGACGAGGTATCTCTCATCATTAGCAAAACTAAAGAGATGCTGATGGACGAGATATCTCGTCATTAGAAAAACTGATCACATTTTCGCCTCGTCATCTGAAGAGAAGTTGGCAATATCTTTATGACGAGATATCTCGTCATTAGCAAAATTGGTCAATTCTTGATGGACGAGAAATCTCGTCGAAACCATCTTGGAGAGTTCAAGTTTTCGTTTCTTGAACTGGATAGTAGAATTGTATTGAAAGCGATATTAAAATATCCTTCCTAATTACGATAAATGTCTATACGTGACAAAAGCTCATCAACATTTCGTGTTCTATTATGTATTCTCATTTGTGTTAAAATCCAAATCATTGGATATTTTCATTTAGGAACTGCATCTATTACGTCAAAAGCAGTTTTACGCGGAAATGTATTACTAAAACTTTTCTGGTCATTTCTATTATTTCCTTGCCATCTAAATAGAATATATTTACGAATAACCTGAGATTTGTTCTCAGTTTTAAAAATGCTTTTATTTCTCACTAAAAACGATTAAACTGTTCGATAACAATCACGAAATATTTACTAATCGCACGAAAGGCAAACATCATTTTCACCTACCTTTTCCGAATCTTGCGACTCTTAAACTCTTCGTTTAACTGCCTTCTGTATGCTCTTTTCAAATGCAGGAAACACGCACACATAAATGAATTTCAACCAAACATACATTCGAAGGCACGCAATAAATTATGAAGAATCTGCATTCACAGATCAGAATTCGACTATTATACAATGTATATGAATAAATAAATATCTATTCATTTTAGCAATGTTAAGTCTACATTGTTTGAATTGATATTTCCATTCCAAGTCTCTCTGTTATGTCTACTGACGCTCTCGAACGAGGATATGCTAAAACTAAAGTAAAATTGTTTGATGGCATAAATGCTCTTCTGTGCTCGAGAAACTATACAATCACCAGCACAATACATTTCGGCAATAAATGCAAATAACTGCTTCAAGTGCAATTAGAAACATTGCTCTGTGTTATTAGATGTCTGGTTTCACGCTCTACTGTCACTTTTTGCTCCTCGGAGTGTTATTAGAAGATTCTAACTTGGATTTAGATTTCATTCTTTATATTGTTCGATTCCTCCATGGGTGTACTTCTCTCATCTGTGTCAGTAAAGCTTTCCTTGTGCGTGCATGTTCATTTACCTGAAATTGTTAGGCGCAGATCGGCCTTAATATGGTCTTTGCGCCATAAAAACCAACCAAGTCTACATTGTTTGAAGTGACATTTCTCTTCTAAGTCTACTGACGCTCACATGTGAATAAGGATAGATTAAAACTAAAGCAAAATTTTGTAATGGCACAAATGCTCTAGTGTTTTAAAAACTATAGAATATCACCAGCACAATACATGTTGACAATAATTGTACATAATTACGTTAAGTGCCCAGAACTGTTGACAGTTTGCATAGTCTGTTTTACAAGAGACTGACCACTGCAGTGTAGTTTCCAACAAGAAGATATACCACCAGGAGGGTTAAATTCGAAATTTGAGTGGGCAAAAAGAAATTTAGTTGTACTTATAATTTTGACTATGGCTTAATGCCTGTATTTAAAAACCACAAAGGAAGTAATTACCCAGAAGTAAGGAAAAATATATTCAAAAACAAAGTCACGAAATCAAAAGTAAGTATATCAAAGTCTTAAGACGATTAAAGCAGAACTTCCGAACTGCTTTGTAAGACGATGCACATTCGAAAAGTCTCAACCACAAGTAATTGGGGTGGACGAGACACTTAAGTGAAGCTGGGTGCCACTTAACTTCTCCCATTCGATACAAAAAGCGGCCTTCCTTCTCAATCGTAAATAAAACGTCCCGAGTCCAACTAATCGAGCTGCAATCTGCAAACAGAGAAGTCCTCACCCCGTCAGCATTAAGTTCAGTCAGTCGAGTTGATCCGACTTAATGATTTTCCCCGAATCAATCACCCCAGCTGATATAAACGGTACAGGCGTTTATTAATGAGAAATCGAAATTTGCGTGGGCAAAAAAAGGGAGATAAGCTTAATTTTAATTCAATTATCGGACTCCGTGAAAGGGGAAAAAAACTATACGTGCAACATCTTCGGAAATCCTTATCTGAACTTGATATCGATTTCAGAAACAAAGATGGTCATTATGCCGAAAAAGGGTTAAAAGACTGGTGTGGGATGGGAAGAATAAAAGAAGCCTATTAGATAGCACCAAGGCGTCTAGGAGTAAATTCTAAAAAATAAATGGCAAAACGAAGAAGAGGGGAGAGAAAATAAGGAGACAGCAAAGTCCATCCTTCTCTCCAAAGAAGACAGCCCCTTGACATTAACGGGCTATTATCAGCGGCACGGAGGTACTATCACCCACCGCTAGATGGCGCCAGAGAACAATACGCGTCTGAAACTCAACGCCTAATCTATCCAAAGGGGAAGAACCCGTTACATCTTTCATCTTTCAATAAAGACGAGCGCGTCAAGCACACTGTTTGTCGGCATTATGCAAATTCAAAATTTTGATGGGGGAAGGCTGACGACACAATGGAAAACTCAGATACCCGGTGCAAGTTGCAATGCCCCTGCAGTTCCCCTACTGCAACGTATAATTAATCGGGATTGAAATTGCAGCTTGCATTAGAATTAGGCGCACAAGATTTCGTAAGCCGTTGTCCGAGAGGGATTACTTTTAACTATGAATTCGGAAATTGCTCATAATCTCCTACAAGATTTCCGGGATCCAGAGATAAATATTTTAATTGATACACAAAAGACTTAGTGCTCGGTGTGTGACTATTAGGCGGTGTTTTATTAAGGCGGAGGCCTCTTTTAGCCTAGGCCGTGCGGTCTAGTAAAGGTAACCTGTTTAATATACCGGCGTCATTATAAAGTTTGTTTAATCATTTAAATTTGATCTACCTGAGCGATAGTTCTCTCTACGTTGGGATTAATGGTATTAAGCATTCGTT
This sequence comes from Meta bourneti, assembly GCA_933210815.1. Classification (NCBI taxonomy): domain Eukaryota; kingdom Metazoa; phylum Arthropoda; class Arachnida; order Araneae; family Tetragnathidae; genus Meta; species Meta bourneti. The sequence goes on along the minus strand of OW119934.1, from coordinate 55,190,275 downwards.
TTAAACCTGCTTTGAGGCGAAATTAACTCCAAAATTTTCAATACTGGATTTTGAGGGGTTTGGATAGTCTTACGTTCTTTCAAACCGTAATTCACTTTTGTTTCATAACCTATTAAAAGTTTTTAAAATTACAAATCCATCTAATAAACTCAAAGTTTGAATTATGAACTCGGTTTTCTCAATATTGTTATGGCGGAGGCCTATTAAGCGTAGAATGCGCGGTCTAATATTTGTAACCTGTTTAATATACGGACGTCATTTACGAAGTTTATTTTATCATTAAAATTAGTTCTTACTTTCCGTTGAGATCAATGGCATTTCACATTCGTTTTAAACCTGTCTTGAGGGGAAGGTAACCCCCAAAATTTTCTAAACACGATTTTGAGATTTGGATAATCTATTTTATGCTCTTTCAAATTATTCTTCATTTTTGCTTCAACCTCATTACAAGTTTTTAAGCAAACTTAAATACCTTTGCGAGGATATTTTCATGCATTTTTCGTGATTTTTACGCAAAATAGCATTTTCCCTCGTTTTTCGGACATTTTAAGACTCATTTTTTGAGTCAGTTTTGATTATTTTGTTTAATTGATTTTTGATGAATTTCTCTCAAACCCCATTCTTTGTCAAGGAAAAACTTTTCCCGCGGTGAGATTTCAATAGACGGAAAATGGAAACATTTTTTAATTTAAATGTTTAGTTTCTCAATAGACATGAAAAAGAGTTTTTAATGTCTGAAACCGTTGTAGATCATATAAAATCGTTATCTTGAAAATCTGCACATGGTTTTAGGTCTGCTTCACATCTCGGGATTAATGACTTATAAACTAAAAATATTCAATTAAATATTTTTTAGTAGAATTCAAACTTTCCATTCGACGCAGGAATCATCAGAATGTGCAAGTTTTTACTAATTCATCTTGGTCAAGCCGATACAGAACTAAGAAAAACAAACCACTCATAACAAAGCATTCCGTATATTTACTAGGTTCCGTAAAAAATCGAGAGGATTCAAGTAAGTGCAGGGTTCCCATAAAATATCTTCCACTCTTTGAATGCATCTGGGGCCGTGGTAGCCAGTTGGAAGAGCAACAGATTATGAACCAGAGGGTTGCGAGTTCGAAACTCGGTCCAGCCAAAGACCGTCGTGTACACAGGGGCTGCTGCACGTTAAATATATCGTAGCCTCAAATGTCCTCACCTTGGCATGGTGTGAAAGTTTGGAGAGTGGGAAAAATAAGGATCACTATGGACTTATTCAGGTCTCAAGTGCCCCCGATCGTCATCTGACCATGCTTCAAAATTACGAGGTGTTGTCCTCGGTTCTTTTCCCTTCGGGATTGATCCAGGACCGTCGCCAATAGCCCGTTGTGTTGCTCCAGTGCGATGTTAATTAACTAACTAACCTAACCTTGGAGGCGTCTGTCGCTAAATCGAACAAACGGAATGGAACTAAATTGGGTATTGAAACATTTAAAGGCATGGAGAGATATATGATAAACAAATTTTAGTCTCAAAATTGGCCGATAGGTGGAAATTCGTTGCTTTTTAAGTAGTAAACTGTCGAGCATTTGCATTTTTATAAGGCATTTTTAAGAAATGTTTACGTCAACAAAATCCTAGCCCTAATTATCAATTTATATGCATGCATTCTGAGAATAACAAAAATTTAATCTTTTAGAGGTAGTGGGGCCCCTTTATTGCACTCTTATACATCAGAATATCAAATAAGATAATTTTTATATACCTTATCAGCTTTAATATACCTAGAATATTTACATACCTATTTCAAGGTGACGTAAGTGATAGAGTTCAGCGAAATTCCTGGCAATATTCGAAGTAATACACGATCTAATGATGTTATTTAATTGTTAAAACACAGCGTCGGTAGGTATTTTAATTGACGTCGCACTGGATCAACACAACGGGCTATTGGAGATGATCCGGGATGAAACCCAAGGAGAAATATCCGAGGAAAACACCACGTAATTTTGAATCACGGAGTCACACCTGAGCTGGCACCCCACTCTCCAAACGTCAGGTCACGACAAATTTAATGTGCACCAGCCCCCTTTGTACACGACGGTCTTTGGTTGGATTCGAACTCGCAACCGTCCGGTTGCTAATCCCTTACTCTTCCAACCGGGCTATAACGGTCCGTAAAATACTAAGATTTTATTTTCAACAATGTCATTATTCGTTTTATTTGATTCGTGAGTGTTCTAAAGCATTGGATTAGAAAAAGATATTTCCATATCCGTAGAATCAAATTCCAATTTCTTTTCAAATCATTTCAAATTTTTTTAATTTGAATGCCAAGGAAATCCGATATTATCTTATAAAAAATGAATTAGTTTCAGTATGTAAAGAAATAGTAATGTGGTTGTTTCATGGCACTTTAAAATATTAAACAGTGAGGTATTCAAAAGAAACATATTTTTAGAAATCTATAATTCTTTTTAAAATATCTAACATTAATTTCATTTTACCATTTTTTTAATAATGTTATTTTCTTTACGCAGCTAATGCAAAAGAGATCCTTGATAGTTTCCAAGACTTTTTTTCTTTCTTCATAACAACCAATCATTTTAAAGGAAAATAGATACCACCAAGCGCTGTTCAAAAATATAAAACGCAAATAAGTTTCAAATCCTTTGAACCATTATAAAACCTCTACGAAAAGTTCGTATTTTTTACTGGTTGTTATTGTTAGCCCACAGAGTTTTCATTCGAGCAATACTTTTTTACCAAAACAAAATAGAATATAGTTTTCATGCTTTAAAACTATTATAAAAGTCGCTATAAATAACTTTCGAATATGAATCGAATAGAATAAAGAATGTTGTGGCCTCACGTGAGCACGATGTGGAAATTTGGAGGTAGGTATTTTAATCATCGTCGCACTGGAGCAAGACAATGGGCTATTGGCGACGGGCCGGATCAATCCCCAATTGTAAATTTGAAGAGGGGTGCCAATTAAGGTGTTGACTTCGTCATCTGACCGTGGTTGAAAATTGCGTAAGGGTAAAATTACGTACCTCGAATCTTTCCTTCCGGTTTGATCCCGGATGGTAGCCAATAGCCAGTTGTGTTGCTCCAGAGCGACTTTAATTCAACTACCCCTATTCACTTGACTTTCGGGCAGCGGTAGCCCGGTTGGAAGAGTAACGGAGTAGCAACCGGAGGGTTGCGAGTTCGAATCCAGCCAAAGACTGTCGCGTACAAGGGGGCTGGTGAACTTTAAATTTATCGTGGCCTGAAATGTCCTCACGTTGGCGTAGTGTGGAAGTTTGGAGAGTGGAGTGTCAGCTCAGGGGTACCTCGTCATCTGACCATGGATCAAAATTACGTGGTGTTGTCCTCGGATCTTTCCCCTTGGGATTGATCCCGGACCGTCACCAATAGCCCGTTGTGTTGCTCCAGAGTGACGTTATTTAAAATACCTACCTACCGACGTTCTTCGGACAATGAATATATGCTTCTTTCTTCAATAGAACCTCATAGCCCGTTGTGTTGCCCCAGTGTGACATTAATTAATACATTTATACAGAGAGAGAGAGAACCTCATAAATCGTAGGCACATTTTATAGCACAATTTTTAAATTCAATATTATTGACGAGGTATCTCGTCATTTAGATTTTGCCTATTTTTTTATGATTACAAGATTATGATTACAAGATGGCGAGATATCTCGTCCATCAAGATTTCGTAAGTATTTGTCTAATGGCGAGGTATTTCGTCCATCAAGATTTCGTAAGTATTTGTCTAATGGCGAGATATCTCGTCCATCAAGATTTGGTAAGTATTTGTTCAATGGCGAGGTATCTCGTCCATCAAGATTTGTTAAGTATTTGTCTAATGGCGAGGTATCTCGTCCATCAAGATTTGGTAAGTATTTGTTTAATGGCGAGGTATCTCGTCCATCAAGATTTGTTAAGTATTTGTCTAATGGCGAGGTATCTCGTCCATCAAGATATCTGGTCAGTTTTGGTAAAGACAAGATACCTCGTCGAGACAACCACCAAGATGGTTAAATAATAAAATCATACAAGTTCCAAACATGATTTTTCCGGGTAGGTAGGTACTTGAATTTTCGTCGCACTGGAGCAATTCAATGTGCAATTGGCAACGATCCGGATCATTCACAAAAGGAAAGATCCTACTGGGACTTGGGCCGTGGTCGCCCCAATTGGAAGAGCAACCGATTACCATCCAGAGGGTTGCGAGTTCGAAGCTTGGTCCAGCCAAAGCGTCGTGTACACGGGGGATGAGGCACATTAAATCTGTCATGGCCTCGAATGTCCTCACCATGCCGTGGTGTGGAAGTTTGGAGTGTGGGGTGTCAACTCAGGTGTTGATCTCGTCATTTGACCGTGGTTCAGAACTACGAGGCATTGTCCTTTGACCTTTCCCCGTGGAATTGATCCTGGACCATCGCCAATAGCCCGTTGTGTTGCTCCAGTGTGACGTTAATTAACTACCTTCCTACGACTGGGACTTATATACACACAATTTAAAAGATGTTTATGTATACGAGCTAAATATAGCCTCGGGAATGAAATACATCAATTGGAAGTCGAGAATAGTTAACACGAACATCTGCTCTTCAAAGCATTTCAGCTATAATATATTTCCAGAGGGCTAAAAATAAAGTCTCTTTTGCATAAATTTGACTGGAGTCGAGTTCATGTAGTTGCAGAGCATAGGAATTAATTTTACACGAAGAATCCAATTGAACGCAATCCGTATCCCAGAAACCTAAAATAGGATAGCGGAGTATTCAGAAAGGAACCAGAAGGGTAGCTGGTTGCAGGGACAATACGAAACATGACATTTAATAAAGTTTAATTGACTTCCTGTGGAGAAAATCGATATTGCTTTTAATAGGGCTCTGCGAATGAATTAAATGAAGAGAGGATATGGGGAGTGCATATTGAAGAATTAAACGAAATATAAAAGATGTTGACTAAATGGAGTTCTGAAGTCTGGAGGTGCAAGTAGTCAAATAACCCTTTGCGTTTGCGCCATTAATAAATTCCGGTGTGCCGGTGACAGAAATTGAAACTAAATCCATATCACGCTTTTCGTCATTTAATATGACCGCCGAATTGTGCCTGCTAGTTATTCATTTCAATGACCACTGACTTAGACCGTGTTAACATGCACGTTTCCCTTTTGCTGAATATTACATGAAATAAATCTGCATGATCCAAAGCTGCTATTTCTCAACTACAAATCGGAAGTCTGTTAGTTTATCTGGCGTCGTCATCCTACAAAACTTCAGTGATTACATTAATAGCGTTAACATGATTTTGGTTAGAGTTTTATGGCACAAGGTGAAGGAAAAGGATAAGGTGTGCCAAGCTTACGGTAAGACAATAAAAGCATTTGGTGCCAGCTTGGGTTTGGTTTGGTCTTAAGGGATCAAATTCCAGAAAAAGGATATGCTGTGTCAAAAGCATAAGACAATAGAAACATGCACAAACTTGGGTTTGGTTTCAATTCTATGGATTAAGGTTCAGAAGAAATTCCCACTGCGTCAAATGCATGAGACAATAAAAACATTTGGAGAAACTTGGGTTTGGTTTGGGTTTTATGGATAATGGTCCAGAAAAAAGACCCGCTACATCAATTGCATAAGACAATAAACATTTGGAGAAACTAGGGTTTTATGGATCATGGTCCAGAAAAAAGGATACGCTTTGTCAAATGCATGAGACAATAAAAACATTTGGAGAAACTTAGGTTTGGTTTGAGTTTTCTGTCTCAAAGTTCAGAAAAAGACACGCTACATCAATGCATGACAATGAAAACATTAGGCACTAACTTAGCACCTTTGGTACTGTCTTCGCACCTTAGCACTTTGGTTTGGGTTTTATGGATCAAGTTCCAAAAAAAGGACACGCTGCGTTAAATGCATATCCCAATAAAAACATTTGAAGAAACTCGGAAAAATTATTGAGAGGGGCAAGTAAGACTGTAGTTGCCATTATATGTGTGTTTTTTAATAATTTATTTCGCTTTTAGACTTAAATACCCCAAATATCTGTATATTTGCAATATTTATTCTTTATTCTTGGAGGGGTGGTCATAAAACTATTAAAGTTTCCATTTAATTCAGGTCTGGAAGAATTGATGACATATCATCCTTGTCTCCTGGTATAACAGCTTGTCTCCTGGTATCTGTGTGTGGGCTGAACATTCGCGTGTTAATCTTCCCTGTAATGGCCATCCTCTATGCCTGATCCAAATAGTCACCAGTTCTGGCAAGGAAGAGTTTTTTTCCTACTTGGAACTTCATTTCCTCCTTTGTCTTGGCGATGTATATCTAGCCATTATCGAAACTGGCCAGATCCTGACGGACAAGATATCTAGTCTCTAGCAAATTGACCATACCTTGATGGCCGAGATGTCTCGTCAAAACTACTTTGGAGAGTTGAAAGCTTTAGTTTCTGTTTCGAAAGTTTAAGATGTCATCGCTATACCTTCAAGTCAAAGACAGTCGTGCTCACGGGGTCTGGTGCACGTTAAATCTGTCGTGGCCTCGAATGTCCTCACCTTGGTGGTGTGTGTAACTTTGGAGAGCGAGGTGCCAGCTCAGATTTTTTCTCGTCATCTAACAGGTTGAAAATTTCGGGCATTGTCCTTGAATCTTTCCTTCGGTATGGATCTTTACCAAGGGGCCGCGGTGGCCCGGTTGGAAGAGTAACGAACTAGCAACCGAAGGGTTGCGAGTTCGAATCCAGCCAAACACCGTCGTGTACAAAGGGGGCTGGTGCACGTTAAATCTGTCGTGGCCTCAAATGTCCTCACGTTGGCGTGGTGTGGAAGTTTGGAGAGTGGGGTGCCAGCTCAGGTGTTGCCTCGTCATCTGACCGTGGTTCAAAATTACGTGGTGTTGTCCTCGGATCTTTCCCTTTGGGATTGATCCCGGACCGTCACCAATAGCCCATTGTGTTGCTCCAGTGTGACGTTAATTGAAATAATAAAATAAATAAATAAATAGATCTTTACCGTCGCCAATAGCACATTGTGTTGCTCCAATGCGACGTTAATTAACAAACTACCCATCTAATCCTTAATGTGAAGTTTTAACTTTTCATAATCCATTTAACATCAATCTCAATATTTTTCTCCTAATGTTAACAGTTGGAATCCAACCAAATACTGGCGTGTACAAAGGGGGCTGGTGCACGTTGAATCTGTGGTGACCTCAAATGTCCTCACGTTGGCGTGGTGTGGAAGTTTGGAGAGTAGGGTGCCAGCTCAGGTGTGCCTCGTCATCTGACCGTGGTTCAAAATTACGTGGTGTTGTCCTCGGTTCTTTCCCTTTGGGATTGATCCCGGACCGTCACCAATAGCCCATTGTGTTGCTCCAGTGTGACGTTAATTGAAATTCCCCCCCCCGACAGAAATACACCCAGGGAGGAATGCACCTGACAGGAATCGAACCTGCGCCGCCTACAACTCGAAGGTTGCAAGCGCAGTGGACATACCCCCTGAGTCACAATGGCCCCTGAAACTATGGACTTATGCAGGTGTCTCCTGTGTCCAAATGTCATTTTAACGTAGTTAAAAATTACGACGTGTTGTTCTTGATCTTTCCTTCGGGATTGGGATTGATCCCGGATCCCGTCGCCAATAACCCGTTTTGTAGCTCGAAATGCGACGTTAATTCAACTACCTACCACATGTACCTTCACGCTAAATCCTCGTAGTTCCAAATTACTTACGGGCCGCGGTGGCCCGGTTGGAAGAGCAACGGACTTACAACCAAAGGGTTGCGAGTTCGAATCCAGCCAAACACCGTCGTGTACAAAGGGGGCTGGTGCACGTTAAATCTGTCGTGGCCTCAAATGTCCTCACGTTGGCGTGGTGTGGAAGTTTGGAGAGTGGGGTGCCAGCTCAGGTGTTGCCTCGTCATCTGACCGTGGTTCAAAATTACGTGGTGTTGTCCTCGGATCTTTCCCTTTGGGATTGATCCCGGACCGTCACCAATAGCCCGTTGTGTTGCTCCAGTGTGACGTTAATTGAAATAAAGATGTCCGCGTAGCCCCCACCCCCAAATTACTTACTTATGACCTCAGATCTTTCCTTTCGGGTTTGATCCCGGACCGTCGCCAATAGGCCATTGTGTTTCTACAGTGTGACGCTAATTAACTACCTACCTTCCTCAAGCTAAATCCGTTGTGGTTTCGAATGTCCTCACATTGGCGTGGTGTGGAAGTTTGAAGGTAGGTAGGTATTTTATTAACGTCACACTGGAGCAACACAACGCGCTATTGGTGACGGTCCGGGATGAATCCCAAAGGAAAAGACCCGAGGACAACAACACGTAATTTTTAACAACGGTCAGAAGAGGGGGTATTTCAATTAACGTCATACTGGAGCAATACAACGGGCTATTGGTGACGGTCCGGGATCAATCCCAAAGGGAAAGAACGAGGACAACACCACGTAATCTTGAACCACGGTCAGAAGACGTGGAAGTTTGAAGATAGGGGTGCCAGCTCAGGTATTTGCCTCGTCATCTGACCGTGGTTCAAAATTGCGGAGTGCTGTCCACGAATCTTTTCCTTCGTGGTTGACCCCGGACCGTCACCAATAGCCCGTTCTTTTACTAAAGTGCGACGTTAATTCATCTACCTACTCCGACTGTCGCCAATAGCCTGTTGTGTTCAGTGCGACGTTAATTCAACTACCTTCCTACCTCATGTGCCCAACTTAGTTTCATAATCTCAATTTTGTAATCCGCGAAAATTTTTAATTTTCGAGGGGTCCTGGGTGATGGTGGTAATTAATTAACGTCGCACTAGAGCAACACTACGGGCTATTGACGATGGTCCGGGATCAATCCCGAAGTGAAAAGTCAGAGGAAAACACCTCGTAATTTTGAACCACGGTCAGATGACGAAGGTCCTGGGACTGAAAAGTTCGGGATCAACTAGTTTAATGCTTTGCGATATGCGATAGCTTCATAGAATGTTTTCATGATTTCATCACTCCGTGGGGTCGCGAGTTCGAAAATCAATCCAATCAAAGACCGTCGTGAACATAGGTCTTGTGCATGCTAAATCTGTGGTGGCCTCAAATATCCTCACGTTGGCGTGGGGTGCCAGCTCGGGTGTTAACATCAACTGACCGTAGTTAAAAATTACGAGGTGTCCTCCTTAGTTAGTTAATTAACGTCGCACTGGAGCAACACAATGGGCTGTTGGTGACGATCCGGGATCATTCTCCAAGGGACAAAGGGTCAGAGGATAACACCACGCAATTTTGAACCAGAGTCAGGTGATGAGGTATTGTCCTCGGATCCTTTCCATCGGGATTGGTCCCGGATCGTCGTCAACAGCCCATTGTGTTGCTCCAGTGCGACGTTAATTCAACTATGTACATACCTCATCATTTCATGACTTTCATCAGTACTGGTAACGAAATTCACAATTATTTGGATCATGAAATTCTTTGATAAAGTTAAATAGCCTTCACTGATATTTATATATTAGTCGGAAAATAATCACGTACGTGTTCAATTAAAGTTGTTTCATTCCTGTTGCTCATCTGGTCGTGGTTCAAAATTACATGGTGTTGTCGTCGGATCTTTTCCTTCAGGTTTGTACCCAGACCGTCACCAATAGCTCCAATGTGACTTTAGTTAAAATACCTACCATTATTCGTGTTCCTTCCAATGTACTTACTTCAATATATGTACCACTTCTTTTTCCCTGTTTACTGATTTACTAATATGGGTTGTCAGATATACAAGATTATCAGAAAATCGTGTTTCATTTAACATAACAAATATCTGCGATCAATTTAAAATCAGCAGTATTCGGATACATGTTAATAAAAACGAATATTTTCAATATATTAAGAAATTCCGAATAAAATTTTCACTTTGATTCTACTTAAACTTTTCGTATGAAAACTCTTCAACAGAAATTAAGGTGTATGTGTGCACTAGAAATCACGAGAATTGACCTAAATATCGATCTATTTTTTAATAATTCTAAATATTGTCCAACCTCTTAGCTTCCAAACTATACATGGATCTTGTAAATATTCTAAATAGTTTTCAAGTTACAAGGGTTTGGGTTAGGTACTGTCACCATAGACAAACACGTTTCCAAAACTTTAAACTCGATTTCTGAAGAACTATGTTTTGGTAATAGGATGCATCTTTCGAAAAGCGATAACTCAACAACGAATTGATATATTATAATTACTTTTGTGTCATTATAATCTATATAATATAGTGGATGTTTTGATGCTCGCTCGAAGTTATTGGTTAAGAAATGAATATTTAGTTGATTTTTAAATGTTGAAATTACTGACAAAAATCTTCATTTTTTGGACTTCCTTCGTAAAAAAATTGTAAAAAAAACGTATTCCCTCTAACAACTTGATGGAGGGTCAAAACATAGAAAATAATCTTAAGAATAATTTCCAACAGGAATTGTCTTTCTGAACACATTAGAATTGGAGTTATCACTGTTCAAAAACATGCTAATTAGCTAATTATATCTAAATTAGATAATTAATGAGTAGCTTAATCAGAATTTTTCACACTAAAATAAGTTTAAACACAAACCAATGACCTATTGTGAAAAAACTGGATTTTTAAGGTTAAAATTTTAAAAAATGTTCTAGTGTATATGTTACCGTGAAAGACCGAAATTGGAGAATGTCAACTTTCACCGGTGAATGTCGACACATACCAAATACGTCGGTGAAAGATCGAATATTTCATTACATTCTTGTACATTCGGACCCTCACCGGTGTATGTCGACAATCACAGATATGCTCTGGTGGAGGACGAAAAGAGAGGAGCCGAGGTTTTTTCCGATACCCTAATTTATACTAAATGGATACTGCAGTGAATCGTGATCTTTTTCTTGAAAAGTTAAATGCATTAATTGCGGGTAAACGAGAAGACAATTGTTTTTATTTTTCTCAAGAAAAGTACTCTAAAATACTTTCTGAAATGTTACGAACCTCACAAAAACAATTTCCTCCTGCTCAAATTGGTGATACTGTACGAATACAAGTCCCTGATGTCGACCGTGGTCGCACAGATAGCCGAAATGTGTTAGCGGTTGTTGGAATAGAAGATCTAAACTGGCAAATAAAAATGGTACTCTCAAGCAGCTTTACACACGTAATCAGTTCGTAATTTGTAAAGAAAAGTTACTTTCCATAGATGAGATTTCTTTTCAAGAAATGTCGCTGAGAGAAGCAACTGCAGCTAATTCGAGAAGCGGGGGGGCAAGGCTATACACGCTGTCATTGCAAAAGGAAGTGTTCCACAAATAAATGCAGTTGTAAAAGCAAGGGACTCTTGTGCAATTCAAAGTGTCATAATAGTTTAAGTTGTTGCAATAAATAAGATTTGAATCATATAATTAAGTAAGTTTTTTATTACTATTGTCTTATTTTCTTTTCTCATTTAGAATGTACTGTATAATTAAGTAAGTTTTTAATTTCTATTATTTTCTTTTCTCATTTAGAATGTACTGTTTGTTTTAAGTTCTTGGTCACTCCTCTCAGAAAGAGGCGAAAAAGTTACGTCACCCTTGTGACGTTTTATCGCGACTGAAATACGGAGAAGAAAATATAAATCTCCGACATGTTCAACATTCACCATTAGTGCATGGTGAATGTCGGCATTTGCCGGTGTAAGTCAGAAATAAGGGTATTTAGCAAATATTTCGGACATAACACCAAGCGACTATGTGAATGTTGACATTCACCGGTGAAAGTCGACATTCTCCAGATTTCGGTCTTTCACTGTAACATCTACATACACCTTAAAGGGGACTACTGAATTTTGACTGAAAGCATTTACACAAATTATAATTTCGATCCATATTATTTTCCATCTAAGAAATAAACCAAAGAAATTTCAAAGTGAGGTATAATATTTTACTATAACTTGTATATTTGATATCTGTAAAATAGCTTTCAATTACATTTCTTTGAGTTTATTTTAAAATACGATAAAACATAATATTAATCATAATATATAGCTTCTCTATTCCAATTAATCAGATGTACTTAGCATTATAATTTCGAAGTCTTTTATACAAGTACCTCAATGTACCTTACCTTAATTAAATATTTCAAATAACTATATTAAACTTGAATACCGTTCACTTAGAGATTGAATTTTACTAGACATACATGCTTCAGAGTCATATCTAAATATATACAACTGTGTATGCTCCTTCAATAAATACTTAGCACTCCATAACCATTGAACTCATCAACTAAGTTCAAGTGATAATTTACGACTTCTTGCAGTTTATAGTTAGTTAAAGTTTATACTTTTAAAGTAATGCGGCAGTTGCTTATATAACTATAACTTTTAATTTCATTTTTCGTCCTTTGAGAGCGTGTTTTATATTTAAAGACAGTTTGTATAGTATTACATTATTCGCATCCTATTAATCCTCCAGGTGGTTTCGACGAGATATCTCGTCCATCAAGATCTGACCAATTTTGCTAACAACGAGATATCTCGTGATCAAGATACGATGATAATGCCGAGATATCTGACAAGGTAACTCATGATCAAGATATTTCCGATAGAGATGAGGTATCTCACTCTACACACCAGATTAAATATCTCTCTTCTCTCCCCTCTCAATTAATATCATTAAAAAACTAAAAACCTAACCTCAAACTCAAAGATTGCATTGAACGTTTGTCTTGTGTATTATAAAATGTATCGTATGTATGTCTTGTGTATTATTAAATTTTTATTAACAAAGCATTTTGCAAATGTATCGTATGTATGTCTTGTGTATTATTAAATTGTTATTAACAAAGCATTTTGCACTTAAAGTGCAAAATTCTTTGTTAATAAAAATTTAATCCTCTGAGAGGTTCACACACGCGTAATTTCACCTAACGACCTGCAGTCTTCTCTGTATGACTCCTACCAATTTTTACCTTCTTGACAAATAAAATCTTTCCAAAGGATTCTATTCTAAGGAAATGAGAACAATAAAATCTTTCCAAAGGATTCTATTTTAAGAAAATGAGCATTAAAATCTTTCCAAAGGATTCTATTTTAAGAAAATGAGCAATAAAATCTTTCCAAAGGATTCTGTTTTAAGGAAATGAGCAATAAAATCTTTCCAAAGGATTCTATTTTACAGGATGATTCAATAGAATCGTTCCAATGGATTCTATTCCAATGAAAGCACAAATACAATCGTTCCGAAGAAAGATTCTATACAAAGGAAAGGGCCAATGGAATCTTTCTAAAGGTTGAAAAAATCTATGATTTCTTATAAGAGATGTGGTTATTTAGTCATTAAGTGCATTGTGGAATATAAGCAACCATACACTGTTCGGAAATCTCGCGACACTCAAAGGGTTGAATTGTTAATACTAATTGTAACTTATGACTCATGAAAATATGTGAACTCTTCATTTTTATTACGTTGGTTTCTATCTCTTTTGCTTCTTTCATTTTTGGAGTATAAATTACATGCATTTTGTTAGTTCTAGAGGCGCGTTTGCGAAAACATGTGCTTCAAAGAATCTTAGAAACCGCTGGAAGTTAGGGATTGTAAAATACCGAATGATTCTCATTACCGGTAAATTGCTGAATAATTCGTGATTGCGTGAATTACCGAATGATCCCCAATTTGGGTAATTTACCGAATAATTCTCAATTTCAGTTTTAACACTTAGTTCTACTTTTTCAACTGTATAAGGGGATAATGTAAAATAATCTCAAGACATTTTGTAATACTTCATACAAATAAGTAGGTAGTTGACGTTACTCTGGAGCAACAAAACGGGATATTGGCGACGATCCGGGATCAGTCAATAAGGGAAAGATCCAGCACCTGAGCAGGCACCCCACTCTCCGAACTTCCACAACACGTCAACGTTAGGACATTTAAGGCCACGACAGATTTGACGTGCACCTCGTGCACATGACGGTCTTTGGCTGGACCATGTTTCTAACTCGCAACCCTCCGCTTGCTAATCCGTTGCTCTTCCAACTGAGCTACCGCAGGCCCTTACAAAGAAAAGTGAAGAGTATGTTATTAAAAACTGTGGTATAGTAATTTTTTTTCATAAATCAAGAAAACCTAAAAAAGTAAGCTGATCTCTTTTGTGAAAGGGGAATTTCTTAACCTTCCTGGTGGTTGTCTCGTCATTACCAAAACTGACCAGATCTTGATAAACGAAATTTAGAAAAACTGACCAGACCTGATCTCGTTATCGGAAAAATAGCAATACCTTGATGACGAGGTAGGTAGGTAGTTAATTAACATCGCACTGGAGCAACACAACAGGGTATTGGGAACAGTTCCGGGTTCATTCTCGCTTGATGACGAGATATTTCATCATTAGCAGAATTGGTCAGATCTTCATGAACAATATATCTAGTCAAAACCATTTTGAGGGTTGAGTGATGCTTAACCTTGGACCTCAAAGCAAAAATTGCTGTTAAAATTAGATTTATAGCGGCATTATGTAATACTCAGACGGCATTTGCCGCTACTGCTCTCTGAAGTAAGTTGGTTGGTTTTTATGGCGTAAAGGCTACATCTGGCCAAGTTGCGTCAAGTAGTGTTTTTCTATCTAGTAAATGGTGGCATACACACACAAGGAAAGATTTTACTGACACAGAACAGATAAATACACCCAGCGATCGAACCTGCTCCACTTGCACTCGCTAGGTGCTATCGAAGTAGGAAAACCATTTGAGTATTGCTATTGACCTATCATTTAGTCAAAAGCAATACTCATAAGTGTGTGAATCCGCATTCTACATAGTGGCAACAAAAGTGGTGAAACCGTCAAAATCTATTACTATCAGATGATCAATCAATGGACCAATCAGATCATGAATAAATGCATGGGCGTCTTCTCCCGTCCTGTGGACCAATTAGATGACGAAAGTTAGGTTCCAACCCGCAAACGAAAGCAGTCTGAGGGTCACGTTACTACTAGTTTTGGTCATATGATCCTGGGTACATAAAAGAGATACCATTACTCACCCTCCTTTATATTTCCTCTATGATTGAGACATGGCACCCTCAAGTAAGATCTTAAAAATTCACAGCAAACAAAAAAGTGTTTAAGACCATGTTTAAAAATTTCTCTTTCTACGATACTTCTTTAAAAAAACTGTTTTTACAGGGCATCAATTACCTGATTTTAAGCACTACAGAAATCGGGAGTCCGGATGTTGCCGTCGGTTCTTTTCTGCTCACCACTGCTCGAGCATTTTCGGGCCCGCGATATCGAAATAATAAGGAAGTAAAAATAGGATATCGGGACACATCAAAGTTCTAATGTCCCGGGGAACTTTCCTGTCATAATGGTTATTGTCGCGGCGCTTGAGATATATGTATTTCCATAAATATATCCTTACTTCCCTCCCAAATCTATACAGAAAACGGCTGACGTACCCAAAACGATTTAAAGAGGGTAAACTGCCCTTTTTTCTTGCCCCGTGACCAGTTTCGGCGACGGGAAAAAATTCTAAATGCTTCTTGCCTGTAATGCAAATTTTTTTTTCCTTGCAAAGTACATACTTGATCATTACTTTGCAAATTTAGTTTTCACTGCAGCAAGCTTTAGGGATTTTTCGCACTTCCTCCTGGATCTATCGACCTATCATTTTATGTATCTACTCTGCGTTTCTGTCTTTCTCCGGGTTTGCTTCACTTTGCATTTCATTTTGCAGCCTGCTTTGGGATACTTCCCCCGCGATTCTGCGGAGACCCTTCCATCCGCAAAAGTCGATACTCCTCTCTTCCTTTGGAGAAAGAAGAACCGAAGGGAAGGAAGAAAATAAGACCTTTCCCCCAGTGAATTATAACGACGATACAGTGAGAAAAACTATTTACTTCCTGCCCCTTTTTCAACGGTGATTTTCCCGCAATTCTCGCCGAAATACTGCAAAATTTACGCTGGACTTCGATCCAGTGTGATGGAAAAGTAACATTTTAGTTAGAAACGTACACTTCACAATTTATGAAATATAACATACAGAGGCAGTTAGGCAACATAAGAAGGCAATTTCTCCACATTTTGTCTTTAGATTTAGTAACTGTTAAATTGTAGCGTATAAAAGTTGGTTTAGTTTGTCGTTTATGGTCATTTTCTCGGAAGTGTTATTCTGCTGTGCAGTCAAGAAGGCAATATCTCCACATTTTGTTTTTAGAGTGAACGACTGAATTGTAGCGGATGAAAGTTGATTTGTTTTCTCACTCTACTTCCATTTTCTCGGAAGAGCGGAGGCATTTTTCTGCCATGATAGAGACGAGGCAATACCTCCACATTTTGCCTTTAGGATTAACCACTGTTAAATTATAGCGCATAAAAGTTTATCTGTCCCTTTACTGCCACTTTCTCGGAATCTCGGAAACATTTTTCTGTAGTACTAGTCAAAAAGGCAATATCTTCACATTTTGTCTTTAGATTTAACGACTGTTAAATTGTAGAGTATAAAAGTGGTTTGATTTTTCGCTGGACTCATTTTCTCGAAATCATGTTTTAATTCTACAATGCATTTACATTGCTTTCTTTTTGTTCATTTATAAACCATATTGACCTTCGGGATTGATCCTTGACAGTCGCCAAAAGCCCGTTGCGTTGCTCCAGTGTGACGTTAATTAACTACCTACCTACCATATTGACCAACATGTTTTAAACCATCAACAAATGAAATTCATAACTAAAGTCTATAGCTTTTTTATTGTTTTTGTGTTAGACCAATTGATCAATATATTTTTGTTGTTGAATTTCATATCTAGTGCTTAATTAACTACACCCAATTTCTTTTATAATATGTTAATAAATACTGGGATTTATAATTAGCTATTTGCAAAATAACTTGTACTAGTTGTAGCAAATGATGTCCACAAAAACCCGTATGAATAAGACAAAAGTGTTGTAGCGAATAGGTATATTAGGGCCGCAAAGCAGGTACAAATTAGGTTTACCTCACACGATAACCAGGTACGTGCTTCCAGATAGGTTTAACTGTCACGCAGTCCAGGAATGACCTTCCAGATAGGTTTTACCTGGCACGCAGACCAGGTACGTGCTTCCAGATAGGTTTACCTAGCATGCAGACCAAATACATGCTTCTAAATATATTTAGTCGGCCCGCAGACCAGATGCGGCCCTTAGTATAAGTTTCACCTGTCAGTACACCAGATACGGTGCTCTGAATAGGTTTACTTGACCCGCCGACCAAATATATATCTTTTCGCATAGATTTACCCGATCTACAGGCTAGATAAGGCCTTCAGAATAGGTTTGTCAGCTCCCCAGACCAAATAAAGTCCTCCAAATAGGTTTATCATGCCGGTAGACCATTTACGATGAATTAAAGTGTGGTCCAGATCTGTGGGCGACATTAAATGGGAGGATGAACACACGATGATGATCTGTACAATCCGTAATCCAAAGACAGAATGTATCTGCGGTTTTTTATACGTTGTATGTACACTCCTTGGGAATACCCATAGATAAAATACAAAATATTTACAGAAAAGTAGCAAAGCAAAGCTTTATTTCTCAAATAGCTACGTTGAAGTTTATGCCAAGTATGTATTCTTATTTTTTATTCCGCTCGGAGCAGTTGTCCTTTTTTGGGACTTGCGTTATAAAACCCAAACCACTTACCTAATAGTAGAATCTAATCTAATAGTAATAGTAGTATCTAGTAAAGTACGGTTATGAATTAATAAACAAAGCAGTTATTTTAAAACCGAGTACAAACATCCCAAAGCGATGTAGTTTGTCTTGCTGAAGAAGATACTATAATATAATTCAAGGAAACACGGGTTAAAAATTAACGATTTGGGGAAATGATGGAAATAGCTCTTAAAATTAATATTTCTGAGGAAGAGCGAACCAATCTGTGGCTCTACCAATTTTCTGCTTGAGAGCCAAGTTATCACTTGCTTCTTACAAAGTCAATTTGAAAATTTAAAAACCTTAGTTCTGAAAAGCGTTATTTTAAGCTTTATGACTTGCGCTATGGTGGATTGGTCATGTTAATTTTGTTTATTTGAACTCGTTTAGTGCAATATACTTAGTGCTTTAAAGTTTGTAATTTTAAGTTGTATGATGCTATAGTGGCGCGGTCATGTTTCTTTACTTGAACTCGTATACCTTATAATAACAGGTGATTTCCTGTGCCTCCTCAAAGGACTTTTTTGCTAACGTTTAACTAAAAGAATTTTCTTTCTCTAGCTAATGTTTAATTTTTATAATGAACACAAAATTATATCCGTATCCTTTTAAATATCAAAATTGTTTGGGTAATAAAATTTGAAAGGTCCCTTATGCAGATTTTAAATATTTATAGGTAAGATCCTTTTCCTTAATGTTAAGTGAACTGAAAATTTTAATTCTTAATAAAGTTCAAATACGTTTAAAATTATGTTAATAAATGAATAAATGTATTTTCTACTAAAAGGGTATTGAACTCATTTTTCACATATTTTGTATATAAGAGGTATTTATATTAAATAAATTTTTTCTTTTTATTTTACACTAGCAAAATTGCCCGACCTCACTCGGGTTGAATTGGTTAACTATATATTGAAAGTGACCAGAAAATAATCACTTTCCTCTTTCGTAGAAAAATGCCAAATCATTTAAGTACGAAAAAAGTAATTTTTTAACACCTTTTTGACATTTTTATTATTTCTACAACCTACTTTGGACACAAATTATATGCTTGCAAATCCATCCATGTAATACATTTCATATATATCGCACCCCTGCTAAAGGTACAAATTGGCGAAAGGTGAGATACTAAGATAACTGCTACAAAAGACGATTTTGAGGGAGGATTAGGAATTCCCTCTTTAAATTCTATTCTTGTAAAATTGCTCAACTCCATTCGTAAAACTGACGAATCTACCGTGGATACTCTTCACATAACTTACCTGTCAATATATTTTATTTTGTGGTACTCTTTTCAAATTTCGCTACCATTAAGGGAAAGATGACTAATTTGATAAGATATTTATCACTAAGTTTGTTTTAAAATCGAATACGTTTTACTTGAAAATTCCGTTTCGTGTCACGTGCAATAATAAAAGAACTTGTTTTAAAATTTAATATTTTCAGTAGTGATAAAGCAAAGTTAACCTATTACCATTTTTCAAATGGTAAATCAATTTGACAACTTTTCATCTAAAGAAAATCATTATTTTGAACAAACTTTCCCTGTATAAGTTGCTTAAATATAGCTTCAATTCGTAAAATAAGCCACCTTGGCCATCTATCGCTATGACAAAGAATTTATAATATTTTAAAAGTCCTAGTTCGGATATTTTTAACATTCACGTTCTCTCAATAATAGCAAAAATCCACTTAAAATTTGATTTATTCTAACTTACATGCCGCTTTAAACAGAATACTTTGCGGTGGTGTTAAGTGTGATAAAAAGGAATTACAATTTATTAAAATAATAAATATTTAAAACGGAAAAACAAAGAATTAAAACAAAATAAAAGTTAGCAGGGAAAAGTTCTAGAAATATAAATTCATGATTCTTTCTTGTCTCTTGATCTCGCACAGTTGCCACAACTTACAAATAAAAATTAGATAGAATTTAAAAATACGAAATTAATTCGGAGCGAGAAAAATATATCACTGCACGGTGGCAAACGAACACGAGTTTCCGTTTCGTTGCAAAATATCGTTTGTCTCAAATGTTCGGAAATAGTTCATATTTTGCAAAGAAAATAAATAAGGCTCAAAATAAAAAAGTATTTGAATTTAAATTCTACAAAAGCAGTTTTTAAAAAATAATTGATTTTTCAGCAGTACAGGTAAAACAATTTAAGTAATTGTAATGCTCAATGTGCATTCCGGTTTCTCCCAAACTACCAAATTATGGATGATTTAAGTAGAGTTACTCAGATGTTTTAACATGAACATTGCTTAAATACGTAAGCAAAGAATTTTAAAATAATGATTCAATACACTAAAATATGGTTTATCAAATGTAGGACATTGCATTAAAATATTTTGAATAAATCTTATATGATACTTCTACAAACACACAGACATAAAATCAAACATAGAACCGGAAGACAGACTTACGCAACCAAGTTCAATCGCTAAATGAATGTAAGAACTCACAGTATGGAAAGTTTTAAGAAAATATGTTCAACCGTTTGGACGTAGCACGAGCACACACATAGACAGACAGATGGATAGACAGACACCAAACGCGCAAGAGACGGATTTTGCCTCAGAAGGGTCCAAAAGGGATAGAAAACTTGAAATGGGTCGAAAGTATTCAATGTACAAACAAGCCCTCCATTCTTATTTATATAGATAATTCGTTTCGACACTAGAAAAAAACTGCAAAACTCAGTAATAAAGTTTAAATTAAAATTTAAAATTTGTATCGAAAAATAGAACATCAAATTTATGTTGAGATATTAAATTTCAAGGTTTATCTTAATGAATTAATAAAATTATCTTGTACTAAAATCTTTCAGATATTATATATATATATGATGAATTTATATGAAATAATATATTTCGTTTTTATTTACACTGAAATTTTCGACACTTATAAAGAAAGTGTTCACTTAACATTAAGGCAAAGTGTAGCAATAAAAAGTTTATATTATACAGAAAATTTGTATTGAAAAACAAGCCATTAATTTTATATTGAGATATTAAATTTAAAGGTTTACCTTAATAAATGAATAATATTTTTGAATTAAAATGTTAAACTCATATTTTTCACATTTTCTGTGTAAGAGGTATTTGTATGAAACTTTTCGACATAATACAATAAAAATGTATTACACAGTGTTTGTAGTACCAAATTTTAAGGTTAATAGGGGGAAAATTTAGGTATAAAAACAGGCCATCAATTTTCATCTTTAAGCAACTAAACATTAAACTTTAAAAAATCAGAGAAAAAAGCACAATTGCTTAAAAGAAAATCGAATATAAACTATAGATACCCAATCATAGGGAAGTACGAAAATTAAAAGCATCTTCGTTGTTGCATCTATCTTCTGAGTAGAATAAAATAAATTAATAAATTGGTTCTAAAACAAGCTTGTTTATTTAGAAATGGAAGACAAATTCGATTTATTTATTCGGTCACAAACTTCAACTGACTAGAAAAACACTAAACGTACACATGCATTTCTAAATTCTTTCGACATAAATTATGACAATAACAAATACCTCCAAACAGATATTCAACTTTTCTCATTCTGCACTTATTTACCAAATGCATCCTAAATACGCAGCAAAATAAATTGGAGTGTTTAAATATATTTTTAAAAGAATGAATAAATACACACATACACAACAAAATATAGTAGTTTTATATTTATTATTTATTTTTATCATTTGCATTTTACTACTGCACACCCTAAATACGCGCAAAAATAAATTAATACACTTATATCTACAACATGTATGTGTATTTAGAACCAAAATACAAATTCTATTTATTTGTTCGGTTGCAAAAATCTGCTGACGAGCAAAATGCTAAACGTATACACACACATTTCTCAATACTTTGAGCATCAAATACGACAATAGCAAATGCCTCCCAATATATATTCAAATTCACTCTCATTTCTGCAACGTACTTACCAAACACACGCTAAATAGATTACAAAATAATAATAATGTTTACGTATATTCGTAAAAAATAAATACACTATAAAATATAGTAGTTTTATATTTATCATTTGCATATATATATATATATATATATATATACATAGGAAAATAAATTCATACCATTTGTATAATTTATTGATAATTATAAAACTACTATACAATATAGTAGCTTTATATTTATCAATTTACTACAGCACTTCACAAAAATAAATTAATACACTTGTATCTAAAACATGTTTGTGTATTTATAACTGCAAAACAAATTCTGTTTTTTATTTGGTAGCAAAAATCTACTGACAATCTACTACTGTGCTAAACTTATACAACTTTCTCAATACTTTCAACATGAAACACCCGACAATAACAAATACCTCCAGATCTGTATTCAACTTCTCTCTCATTTCTGCAACGTACTTTCCAAACACACACTAAATACATTATAAAATAAATAATGTTTAGATATATTTGAAAAAAATAAATACATTTTAAGTATAGAAGTTTGTATTCATCATTTACAATCTACTGCTACATACACCCGAAATACATACAAAAATGAATTCGCGCATTTATCTAAAAAATTTTTGTGTATTTAGAACTGTACTACAAATTTTATTTGTGTATTCAGTCGCAAAAATCTACTGGCAAACAAAATGATAAACATAAACATTTCTCAATACTTTCAACACAAAATACGACAGTAACAAATACCTCCAAATAGATATTCAACCGTCACTCTCATTTCTGCAGTATTTACCAAACACACCCCACATGCACTACTAAAGTTAAGTCGACTTATTCTGCCAAATTCTGGGAAGATGTCTTCGGATCATGAAGGATCAGTTTACTATGAATAGCGAGTTCTGTAGTTCGGTAATGAGCTTGAAGGTTTGCCGACACACAATCAATAAGTCGAATTCGCGACCCTTTCAATTCATATTTCATGGAAGGATAGGGATACAAATTCTATTTGAAAAATTTTCAGCGTATAAGAGGTCCTATCAGTCACATGTTTCTTCGTATAGTCATGGATTTTAGGTTGGTCTTTTATCATTTGCAGGCTACCTACTACGTACGATATTCCTTTCCTATGCAAAGTAGATTCATTTCTTACGAATATATCTGAACATTCCAGTGTAGTTTATTTATTTGGTAAATTTATATTTTAAAATTATCTGTATGAAACAGTCACTGCACTTCGTATGATATACGAGGGTCGTTTGATAAGTATAATATAAAAGCAAGTTAAATACCGTTTTTTGGAGGAAAAAATATTTTGTTTCTCAACAAAGTCGCCATCGAGGGCTGCACACTTGATTCAGAGAGTTTCTAATGTTTTCATCCCGTCGGAAAGATACCTTTCTCAAAAGCTCCAACTCGCGGATTGACAGCGGCACTGATATCGGTATTCGACGGGAATTTCTTCCCGTCGAGCCAAATTTTCTAATTTGGAAACAAGAAGTCGCGTGGAGTCAAATCTGGAGAATAAGGTGACCATTCACTTCTTTAAATAAAAATATTTTATCACTACACAGAACAAGTTTTGTTTCACTTTCGTGGAAGCTGCTTCGATATTCGCTTCGAACATCTGTCTGAAATTTGACCTCAGCTTGTTCAAAGAATGGCACCTGCCAGCCGTGACGTCACCAAATTGTGTCGCCATCTCATAGAAATTTACCAAACTTATCAAACGACCCTCGTACAACATTCTTGATTATCCGAGTTCCGATTAACTGAGGGATCGACGTGGCCCACTGAACTAAGAACCTGTGAACAACAGGCGGCACAGGTACGATTCCTCTGTGCTTGCATTTCCCTCTTCTGTGTCCTCCATCCCTGTATTTTAAAGTTGGTTTAGTTCATTCTATGTTTGGCGCATCTTGGCTATGCTTGACCACTGCACCATTAGAATCCAATCAACCAACAAACGAACCTCTCCTGTGTTACTGAAACATTCCCTGTGTACATGTCCATTTCCTTGACGTCGTTTGGGTTTGGCGCAGCTTGGTCAAATATGACCGTCGCGCCATAAAAAGCAACACAAACAACCCATTAACCAAGTTTCTGTGTTATACAAGCAGAATTTGTTACGCCAGAATATTATTGCTTTCAACCTCCTGGTGGTTGTCTCGACGAGGTATCTCGTCATTACCAAAACTGATCAGATCTTGATCTTAATGGACGAGGTGTCTAGTCATCAGAAGAAAACTGATCTGATCTTGATCTCGTCATCATAAAAAATCGGCAATATTTTGATGACGAGATACATCGTCATTAACAAAATTCGTCAGATCTCGATGGACCAGTTATCTTGTCGAAACCACTTCGAGAGTTAAGGATTAAATAAAGCTTCCAACACGAGTGTGTATTTTGCCCTTGACTGGTCTGGTTTTGCAGGCAGAATTCTGATTGTCACAACTTGAGAGTGCCTCATTGTAATATTATCAAAATAAATACATACTTAACACAAATCCAAGTATAGGTTATATTAACCCTCTTGATAGTAGTCTCGACGAAACATTAGCAAAAGTTAGCAAAAGTGGCCATATTCTTGATGGACGAGGAACCTCTGCATTAGAAGAAAACTTACCACTTCTAGATCCAGTCATCATCAAACTATCGGCAATATCTCAAGGACGAGATATCTCGTCATTAGCAAAATTGGTCAGATCTTCATGGAAGATATATTTCGTCGAAACCACTTGGAGGGTTAATCCTTGCTTTTGAATCGTTTAGTAACAATAGTAACATGTAGTGCAGAGTACATTTCCCAGTATGTCCAATAAATTCTTGTGCGTTACTACGTCCGTATTATCCGAGTTTCTGGTTATTCGAGGTGGCCATGGCCCACATTACCTCGAATAATCCAGATTCTACTGTATTTTAAATTGTTGTATGAAACAGACTACTTTTAATATTGTATACTTATACTAACCGTTGTTGCTTTGGGTTGTTCCTCGACTTTTTACTAACAGTAGAAATGTAAATTATGAAAAGCAACGATATCTCATAACGATCTTATTATTTGAAGCCATGGTTTTTAATTGATTTTGTTCCTAGAGAAAGGGGAATGTGTTTCCTACAATTTTTATCTCAATATTGTTTGCAAATGGGGTTCCTAAATTAACAAAGTGCACAAGAATGACGTGATTCACGATATCGGACACTTGTTTAATCTTCGCATAAGACTGTCGAATTGGGTAGTTATTTATCAAAGGCATTCATAAAACAAGTTTCTTATGTTACGCATACTATATAATTACCACTAGCTGCTTGGACACATCAATCGATCCTGTTCTGTGCTTGATGAGTTGACAGAACTGAACTCAGGATTAATCAAGTTTATTAACAACAAATAACGATGTAAATGAGAGCGAAGCAGCGAAGTTGGTGCCTGACATGCAATACCCTAGGAAGTAAGAGAAAAACAAAAAAGTAGGGGATGGCTAAGCAGTCCTTCAAACATAATTGTGCAGGTTCGAGGACACTAGCATTATGTAAATTCCCACTAGCATGCCTAACAACTTTATTTAACTATGACACTTAAAAGTTTAATACTTAGGATATACTGACTTGGAGAACAATCAGTTAATCAATAACAATATTACGGACTATTGGCGAAGGGAAAGATATCCGATGACAATGCCTCGTAATTTTTAACCATGGTTAGATGATGAGATCAATATCTGAGCTGGCACTCTACTCTCCAAACTTCCACACCAAGCCAACTTGAGGACATTTGGGGCCAAGACAGATTTAATGTGCACCATCCCCCACGTACACGACGGTCTTAGGTTGGATCAAATTCCAAACTCGCGACCCTCCGGTTGCTAATCCGCTACTCTCCCAACCGGGTTACCACGGCCCAATCATTTTGTGGATGCGTTCCATAATTTAGAACAGATTTGAATAACAAATCTGTAATAAAAATACAAATTTATCTACAGTGGATTTTTCAGTCGGACAGACAATCCGATCGGACATCACGCTAACGTGAGGACATTTGAGGCCACGACAAATTTAACGTACCCCAGCTCCCGTGTACACGACGGTCTTTGATTGGGCCGAGTTCTGAATTCGCAACCCTGCGGTTGATAATTCGTTACTCTTCCAACTGGGCCCCGATTTCAATCAAGGAGTTGCGTGAATCCGAACAACATACAGATGGCAATTTTAAAAGCTTATGGTAAGTTTTCAAGGATTTAGTCTGTTATAACAAAAATGACATACAATCCCTAGCTACTTAATAATGCTAACAATAACCTTGTTTTTTTATTTTCTGCTAATAATGCTTCAGATATATTTGGATACAGTACGTTTATTTTTAATGGACTAAAGAAATCCCAAACTTAGCCGTGAAAGAATTTCCAACATTGTTAGCAGGCAACTACAGTTTTTGTGGGAAAACGGAGTGGATAGATTTGATCTTTTTGCGGAATGAAAGAAGGTTTTTAATTGTTCCATGTTATTGCAGGTAATGTTTCCTTTCTAAAAATAGGTCAATGACTTGATTGTTTGCTCTCTGAAAAACAATCCTTAATTGATGGTCTGAGTTTTATTGAAAATTGCCTTTCCTATAATTTAAATATCTATAAAGATTTAGGGACGTAACGAGTTAAAGTTAGTTGTTCATGGGCATGTAACAAGTGAATTACTTATTTTATATTTTTATGTACCCAAATGGATAATGTTTTCGGACATTTTGTTTTGATGAAGAATTTGTTTTGAACAGCAGAGTTTTAACCCTCCATTTGTTTTGACGAGATATCTCGTTCAAGATCTGGTCAATTTTGTTAAAGACGAGATATTTTGTCAAGACAAAACTGCCCTATTTCTCCAAAGGAATGAAGATCCAAGTAGGAGAAACAAATTGTCCCTTGCCCAGAACTAGTGACAGTTTAGAACAGGTTTTTGTACCAGAGTTTGGTCACTACAGGGCAGTTTTCGACGCGAAGATAAACCATCAGGAGGGTTAAGTGTCTGAGAAAGTAACTAAAGTAGTTTCTCCTCTCATATCTCCACGTTAAAATTTATTTGCCTTTTTTCCATGCTACTAACTTTTTACACTGTATATAGTGTTTTTACGTTTAATATATTTTATTATTACGTTCCACACACGTTTTCTCACGATAAGGAAATAACTTCAAGTTTAGGTGAATTTGAAAAGAAATTATTTTTTATATTTTACTTAAAACTTAATGTGGTTTCACACAAAAAAGTGAGTGTTTTATTCATAATTATAATTGCTTTCCTTTTAAAATTATTTTTGTGATAGCTTCTGCGAACCAGATAGCTGCGAATATTTTGAAACTAAAATCCTGTAGTATAATGTTTCAAAAATAAAATCATGTAGGCATAATATTTTTAAAGTGAAATCCTGTAATATTATATTTTAAAAGTAAAATCCTGTAGTATATTTTTAAAGTAAAGGCCAATAATAAAGTATTATTAAAGTAAAATCCTGTAGTATAATTTTTCAAAGTAAATGGAAATGGTAATTAATTAACGTCGCATTGGAGCAACACAACGGGCTATTGGCGACAGTCCGGGATCAATCCCCAAGGGAAAGATCCAAGGAAAATACCACGTGATTTTGAACCACGGTCAGATGACGAGGTCAGCATCTGAGCTGGCACCCCACTCTCCAAACTTCCACACCACACCAATGTGAGTACATTTGAGGCTAGTATAGATTTAACGTGCACCAGGCCCCGTGTACACGACGGTCTTTGGCTGGACCTAGTTTCCAACTCGCAACCCTCCGATTGCTAATCAGTCAGTCTTCCAATAGGGCTACTGTGAACCTCCTTATAAAGTAAAATCCTATAGCATATTATTTTTAAAGTAAAATCCTGTGGCATTCTATTTATAAAGTAAAATCCTGAAGCATACTATTTTTAAAGTAAAATTATGTAGTATAATATTTTTAAAGTAAGATCCGTAGAATTGTTCAAGTGTTTGATAGAAACGTTTCTTAAAATGAGCATACCCGTGAAATGAAAATTGATTGGAAATTGTTTCTTTTTCTTTTATTTAAACCTTTTACAAAAAAATCTGAAAACAAATTTTTTCCTTTCTGTTTTCAGGTTTCCCAGCACGATTTCCAAATACCACATTAGAAAAAAGAAACAAGTCAAATGTACCTTTTAATAATTTTTTACAATTGATTACATTTTTATTTAATCTCCTGATTTATATATCTAAACCTATAAGTAGCAAATATTTCTCTCCCGAAAGTTTTAATAATAGTGCAAAGTAAAAATTAATACCTGTGTCCATAAAAGATAATCGCAGATTATTTTAAGCAGATTATGTTCCCACACTACTTTTAAAGGACTAAAACTTTAACCATGTTCGAAAAATCCCCGATTTGATTTAGAAATTTCGAAAGTTTATTTTTACTATTTTTTGAACAAAAGTGACAAAATTTTATTGTGATACAGATATAGCTCAGATTTTATTGCGAAGTCTACACATTGGTGGAAAAATTTGTGAATACCTAAATATTGGTCAGGTTTAACATTTCGAAAATGTTTTACAGCTACATATAATTATTATTATTTCTGGTTGAGGAGTACGAATTAGCAAACGGAGGGTTGCGAGTTTGAAACTTGACGTAACCAAAGACCGTCGTGTAAGTGAGGGCTGGTGCAGGTTAAATCTAAAGCGACCTCAATTGTCCTCACGTTGCGTGGTGTGGAAATTTGGAGAGTGGGGGCCAGCTCAGGTGTTGACCTCGTCATCTGATCGTGGTTCAAAATTATGGGGTGTTTCCTCGGATCTTTCCCTTCGGGACTGATTCCCGATCGTCGTCAATAGACCGTTGTGTTTCTCCAGTGCAGCATTAATTCAACAGCCAACTAACCATTACTATTTCTAGAAATGTATAATTTTCATTCTTGTTACATTTTAGAAGTGGTGAGAAAATGTCATCCTGACGCAACTAATGATAAAGGAGGCAAATCTTAAGTGAGGTAGAAAAAAGAAATGGTAGCATATATGGGATGCATACAATGTACTATTCATAGTAAAAAAGTTTTAATTTTGTCATATTGCTTTTTTGTTATTTTACAAATGACTGCAGTGCAGAGAAAAATATAATCTGTATCAGAAATATCATTAAGAGTAAATTATCCCAATTCAGTGTACTTTAAAACATTGTGAGAGACACTTAAGGAATAAACTAAGTTTAGTTATTAGAATCATAAACTGTTTTGACGATTTAACTATGCAAAAAATGTGTATTTAATAATACAAAAATTTAATAATATAAAAATAATATAAAAAACTTTCTTCGTGGTTGCCTCGACGAGGTATGTCGTCATTAGCGAAATTCACCAGATCTTGATGGACGAGATATCTCGTCGAAATTACTTAAAGGGTTAAGAAGTTGGGGTACTTGTACTTCCCCATGTTAGTACTACCTATTTCACTTCATATTAATTTTATAACTACGCTTAATCAAGGTAAGTCGATTTTACTTGTAAAGCTATGTAAAATAAAAGGGAAAATACTGTTTGTGACTTCAGAATCAGGTTTTAATGTATTTTGGAGTATTTTTATGCGAAACAATTAGTGAATGAAAATATTATTCGTAACATTTTTTGTGTACCAGAAAAATCAAACTTTTGTTTGACTATCCCAAAACGTATAATTTTTTACATAATTTAACATACAATACATATATTGAACATGATATTTAATCTAAAATTGGAATTGGCTTGAAAACAACAGATTTTACTATTATGTTTTTGAATCTACAAGAAAAATGCTATCACAGTCAAGAAAGCTAAATCTGCCCTTAAATAGTATGCAACAATTTAAAAACATTAATCCAATTCAATTTAACCATGAAAATAAAGATATGTGACTCAATTCAACTCCATCATGCGATACAGACTCTACAAAGGGTTTTCGATGAAACAAATTACCCACAATGTGTAAGATGATTAGATATAATGAGGAATAAATTTTTTTGTAATGCAAATCAGAAATTTTGAGTTATTAATCTTCTTGGTGGTTGTCTCGACGAGGTATCTCGTCACGAGCAAAATTGGCCATATTTTGATGGACGAGATATCTCGTCATTTTTAGAAAACTGACTATATCTTGGTCTCATCACAAAATTTACAACATCTTGATAGAGATATCTCGTCATTAGCAAAATTGGGCAGATGATGATGTTGATGACGATATATCTCATCGAAACCACTTGGAAGGTTAAATGCACATCAGCTGTTCATAAAAAAATTTATTGTGAGGGTTTTAGATGCAAGAGAATGAATTTAAGTGTCGTTGCTTTTAGGTGAAAAGAGTTTAGGCGTAAAGAGAATTCTTTTGTACTTAAAAGACGGCTGAATTTAACATGGTAACTTTAGAAATACACACAATACCATAAATTCCCTGATTCTTCCTAATATCCCAGATTTAACCAGGTTATTTTTCTAAACTGTTCCCAGTAATTTCCCAGATTTAACCAGTTCATTTTCCTAAACTGTTCTCAGTAATTTCCCAGATTAACCACCTCATATGACCGTAGTTCAAAATTACGTGGTGTTGTTCTCGTATCTTTTCCTTCGGGGTTTATCCCGGAATGTCGTCAATAGCCCGTTGTGTTATTCCAGTGTGACTAATTAAAATACCTACCTACCCAAATTTAACCAGGTTATTATCCAAAACTGTTCCCAGTAATTTCCCAGATTTAACCAGTTCATCCGGTAATATCTCATATGGATCCTCGGACGTACAAAGAAGTTCCCACGGAAACCTCTAGAAGCTTCTCGGGTAGTAACTACTGAGGAACATTCTAGGGACATTAGATTTCTGTAGGAAGTTCCATGAAGGTCCAAAGGCGGGGTCGGGCCAGTTATAAGTTCCCTATTCTTCCAAAAATCTTCCCAGATTTAACCGGCTAAGCTCCCTGATTGTTTCTAAGCTCTCCATAAAGACATCCCAATAACTTTCCCATTTTTACTAAATCCCTACTACTCGTAGATAGATCCGTGGACTTCCTACAGTACTCTTAAGTACTCAAAGCGGAGAGAACAAGGAGCTCCTGGGGTAGTAAAACTTAAGCGTTTAGGCAGACATTCGAAGTGCTTGGGAGGACTTAAATCGATCCTTGGAAGAAATCAGGACATCCTAGAGAAGCTGTATTTTGACACGTGGAAGTCCTGGGGATTTTTCCTAAGGGACTGATGAGAACTATGTTGGACACACACAAGAAAAGCTATACTGACACAGAAGAGAGAAATACACCAAAAGCAGTTACATTCAAAGTGCCTGGGAGGTCCTAAATCTGTCCTTGGAAGAAATCAGGACGTCCTAGGGAAGCTGTATTTCAACACGTCAACTAGTGGAAGTCCTGGGGAATGCCTAGGGACCGACGTATGCTATAGTGGATACACAAAAAAAAGTTGTACTGACACAGAAGAGAGAAATACATCCAAGGGTAGTTACATTCTAAGTGCCTGGAAGGTGGTCTTACATCGGTCCTTGGAAGAAATCAGGAATTCCTAGGCAA
Organism: Meta bourneti; assembly: GCA_933210815.1. Lineage (NCBI taxonomy): Eukaryota > Metazoa > Arthropoda > Arachnida > Araneae > Tetragnathidae > Meta > Meta bourneti. The sequence goes on along the minus strand of OW119934.1, from coordinate 55,159,093 downwards.
GTTGTATTTCAACACGTGGAAGGTCCTATGGATTTCCCAGGGACCTATGTGTGCTAAGGGGGATACACACACAAGAAAAGTTTCACTGACAGAAGATGGGAAGTTACAGGAATCAAACTTGTACCATCACCAACTCGTAGATTGCTAGCGCAGTGGTCAAACCACGGCGATTCCCAGAAAACTTGGTCGTTATCTAACCGTGGTTCAAAATTGCGTGGTGGTGTCCTCGGTCTTTCCCTTTGGGATTGATCCCGGAACCGTGGCCGATAGCCCGTTGTGTTGCTCCAGTGCGACGTTAATTAAAATACCTACCTATACCTAACCTGAAAACTTGTAATTACACCTATTGAATACAGTTGTACAAAAGTATTTGTAAAGCATATTTTAAATATATATTATTTATATGCATAAATCACGCTTCCAGAATCACTACAATTCACCCGTCTGTGCGATCAGAAATCGTGAACCGATGGTTGCATTTATTCATAGAAAAAACATCGAGTACCCGGAAACTGAAAATCGAATTAAATTGCACAGAAAGGATCGCTGCCATAAAACGAAGAGAAGGAAACTCCAAATAATCTGCTCTGCCAACAATACGAGTGCGGAATTGAACTTCATAATTCATCTATAATTTATCGCTCAGAAGTGAGAGGCAGGTTTTCTTTTTTTCCCATTCCTTACGCTCCATCTGTCAAATGTGCGAGAGGTTAAGATGAAGGTCGACTGCGATCGGAATAAAAACAATAGCGCTGAAATCTGAAAAGTCGATTACAGTTTAATATTGCAAGCTTTGACTTTAGTTTATTTGTTTAGAGCTCGTTTGAACATTCCATTAACTTCAAAAAGCTCGTGTAATTCAAAAAATATTTTGAGCAATAAACCGTTGCACCGTCCTTTTTTCATAAAAGCGAAAAATAAATAGGTACGGCCTGAAAACGTTCTGTCACTTCATGTAACTTCAACGAAATACGATTAGGCTTGAATTGTTTAATATTTTTTTTTGCATTATAAAGTAATGTTCATTTTGTAATTATGAAAGAGAGACTAATGAAGTGTGATTGATCTGATAAAATCTGAGATGGTTGGATTTTGTCGCTCAACTGTTATTTTTACCTACATGACGGCTTATTCGAACGAAAATTTGAGAAGGAAATGTTCTATTAACCCTCCAAATGCTTTCGACGAGGCATCTCGTCAATCAAGACCTGGTCAATTTTGCTAATGACGAGATTTCTAGTCGATCAAGGTCTGACGAATTTTAGTAATGACGAGATATTTCGCCATCAAGATATTGCCTATTTTCTACGATAATGAGATCAATATCTGGTCAGCTTTCTTTTAATGACGAGAGACGACGAGATCTTGATGGGCGAGACATCCTTTCATAAAGATCTGATCAAATTTGCTAATGACGAGATTTCTCGCCATCAAGATATTGCCGATTTTTTTATGATGACGAGAACAACATCTGGTCAGCTTTCTTCTAATGACGAGAGACGATGAGTCCTTGATGGACGAGACATTTCTTTCATAAAGATTTCTTCAAATTTGCTAATGACGAGATATCTCGTCGAGACAACCACCAGGAGGGTTAAAGAACCAAAGTGGCTAACTGTTTAAGAATTCACTGACAGCCAATCAATTTGAGAAAAAATTGTACCTGTATCTGTATTGAAAAGATATTGTTAAATCGTTCGTGGTACACGTGTTTATAATTTATATAATGTATTATATGTATATATAATGTATATATAATGTATATATAATGTAAATTAAATGCATCGACAATTTTAAATTATGTATTCAATACATTTTAACTTAGTTTTAATACAAAAATATTTATTGTAGTATTGGATTAACGTTTATATTTCGGCACTACATATGGATTAAATATTCAAAAATAATGCGTCTTAAATAATAATCTTCACGGTTTTTTGCATGCACATGTTTCAAGTGTCTTGATTCCAAATCTAGACAAATTGCGTGTGCTTATTAATCAACACACTTTCAAAATGAATCTACAAGTATCACTAAAGTTAACAGAAAATTATATATGGTTTCACGAGCTTTCATCAAGTTTGTCTTGTGTAGAAGATAGAGTAAGCGTGTTTTGCTGCATTTTTATAAGTATTCTTAGCTCATGTGACATCATCTATTTATCAGGACACTTAATTGCTTTGTCGAATTAATTCATAAGTGAAATATTTTTATTGATCAAATTTGAATTAGGAAATGAAGCATAATTCAGAAGAAATACTCACTGGACTTCAAAAATCAATCACTATCAGGTTAATTGACCATGATTGCGCAATTCTTTGCTTTTCCAACTTCGATATTTAGAAAACATTTTGCCTTTACCAAGCCATCCGATACTAAACAGTTTCCTTTTATCAACGGGATACGCATGAGAGCTTGAATGCTGATGCTTCATTTATTTCTTCACTCTCACATCAAACAGAATACTTATGAATTTGCAAAGGACTTAATACATTGAGCACGTATGTAGCTATACTGCAATGATACATGCAACACTGAACTCCTGAATAATATACATAAAAGGCAAAATTTTCTAACCAAACTATGAACCTTTATTTAAAATTGATAATTCTTCAAATATTAGAAAGGTAGATCAATAATTATTTAGTAACTGAATTTAACTACGTGTCTTTTGCATAAAAATTTAAAAGAATACCAATTTCATTTTTTAGCGTAACACTTTTTGTTTGGTTAGATGTTTCAGAGCAAAGTCAACTTTAGGCAAGAAAAACTTTTTTTTTGAAAATTTTGTAGGAGACTTTCAACACAGTGAACGGTTATATTTTTAAAGAACGTTATTTAATGGTCCATGTTATTTTCTATTTTCCTGTTTTACTTTTATTTTTGCTTATAAATTTTCCTCCAATCACCGAAAGTTTTTGTACTTGCTTTAACTTTGCTTTATCTTCTGCATTTTTTTTTATTTTACCTCTTTTAGGTTCTTATTTTTCCATTTTTTCCTTTTTAATCATTTATAATTTGCCTTTTTTCCTTCAATCTGAATTCTTTCACTCACTTTTCTTTTAGTTTTCATTCATTCTTCCACATTAATTAATTTCTGTCTATCTTCGCTTTCAATTTATTCTTTTTTCGTCTCTTATTTTTCTTTTTTGTATTCTATTTTTCCATATGTTTCTTTTTCTCTATTTTCTTCAAAACTATAAAAGTTATCTGTAATACAATCATCTCTGATATTGTCTTACTGAACAAAAAGTGTTTGTTTAAGTTCAAGTCGCGTATGCCTCCGTGTGCCCATTCTCTTTTTTGATTCGTGATCTCAAAATGTTATTGATCTACAGGGTTTTTTATGTGTAAGGGCATCATTTTATTTTGGAATAATTTTTAAATAAACTATTTTTTAGTTAATTTTCTTACACATTGTTTACTAAATTAACGACATTGTTTATGGAATATAATATCGGTCCAATGGCCGCCTCTGCAAATATGGAAACTTTCAACCACATTTTCATTACGTTTGAGCAGTTCCTGTTGTTCCGGGGTGATTTGTTCCGTTTCTTTGAGAATGTTACACTTAAGCTGTTGAATCGCTGTCGGCGCGTTAGCCTAGACCAGGGATGCACAGTCTTGTTAAGACACAGGTCCACATAGATTCACTGTGACTTATGGAAGGGTCACCAAAAAGTATGAAAGCTTTCCATTATAGATTATTTATTTCATTTATATTTATCACAAATTGTTACAAAATTGTTAAAAAGAAAGATAGTAAAATTTAAATAAAGAATTCAATTTGATGCGAGTCATTGATTGATTTAAAAATTGTTTTAATATTTGGTTCGATTTTTGTAGCAGCCAAACGCAAAATAAATTGATTATAAATTTTCATTTGTCAAGCAGCAGGTTTTCATACATATATGTTGACCCAAATAGGCTTGTAATACATTATCTAGTAAATATTTACAATTTCTTATATCCAATACAACCATTGTCTTCATTAAGTATGTCTCATCGTTTTGCATGACAATGAGCTCGTCGATAAAAGTCATCCGTGGCCGGCCCGCGTGCCATTCCTGGTGCCACAACTACTTTGTTATGCGCATGTGCAATTTTTAGAAATTACCTATCGTGTGACTTGTTCAAGTTAAAATAACACATGGTGAGTCGGGCCGCCAGCAAATCAAAGACGGCTGCGGTCTGTGCATCCCTGGCGTAGACTCTTCTCTTTATTCCTCCAAGGGGTTTCAACGAGATATCTCGTCCATCACGATTTGACGAATTGCGTTGAGATATCGGCAATATCTTGATGACGAGAAATCTCGTTATCAAGGTACTACCTATTTTTTATGATGACGAGATCAAGATCTGGTCACTATTCTTCTAACGACGAAACATCTTGCCCGTCAAGATCTGGTCAGTTTTGCTAATGGTGAGACCACCAAGAGGGTTAAGTACTTCGATAGGAAAAAATCTGACTCCAAATCACACAGGGTAACGTGGAAAGCAATCGACATCACCAGATTTTGACATTGTTCTGCCAGTAAATGCTTCCTTTAGAATCCGTATGGTTGCACGAGTTCTAAGACGTGGTCCTTTATATTGCCGAAACCACATCTACTTTAAAACTTTTGTCGATTAATTTCAAACGGAGAGAAATTTTGCAGCATCGCACAAAATCGTTCACATTTGACAGTAACCGCATTTTCATTGGCATCCCTAAAAATTGTCCAATAACGATTTCACTACAAATTGCACACCAAACATTTGCTCTACGGAGATGAAGAGGTCATTCATGAACTAACTTTGTATATTTTGGTCTCCAATAACGGCTGCTCTGTTTGTTTATGTACCCACTGGGGTCAAAATGAAGCGCAAAGAAATTGAAGAAATCGCGCGGTCGAAAGAGCACGTATTTACAACGTGGCCAGAGGTCACTATTTGACCGAAATAAAGATCCATAAACTGTCATTAACCCTGTATGGGGTTTCACTGAGACAACTTGTCCATCAAGATTCGACCAATTTTGCTTATGACAAGATATCTCGTCGTCAAGAATGCCGATTGAATTCCGAATGATGAGAAAATTGCCGTTTTGGGGGGATGACTTGATCACGATCAGGTCAGTTTTCTTCTAAAGACAACGGTGGCAACGATCTGGACGGTATTTTCTTTTCCGGAGAGGACCGTGGTAGCCCGGTTCGAAGAGTAACGGATTAGCAACCGGAGGGTTACGATTTCGAATCCTACCAAAGACCGTCGTGTACAAAGGGGACTGGTGCTCGTTAAATCTGTCGTGGCCTCAAATGTTCTCATGTTGGCATGGTGTGGAAGTTTGGAGAGTGGGGTGTCAGTTGAGGTGTGACCTCGTCATCTAACCGTGGTTCAAAATTACGTGGTGTTATCCTCGGATCTTCCCCTTCGGGTTTGATCCCGGACCGTCACCAATAGCCCGTTGTGCTACTGCAGCGCGACGTTAATTAAAATACCTAAATACCTACCTTTTCTGGAGAACCCGGGTCAATCGACTCTCTATCTCCAATGAATCTTGAACTCTAACAGGACGACAGTGAGCTATCCAGAACTTTCAGTCTTGCTGGGACTTGGAGGAGAGGTGTAGCGTGTAATGACAAGATATCTTGTCCGTCAAGATCTGGCGAGTTTTGCTAATGACTATATATATACCTAGCCGAGACAACCACCAGGAGTGTTAGTTGAATGAACAATATATAGAAAAAATCAAGCAAAATGTTTTACCTAAAAGTTATTCCAAAACAAAATGGTGCCGTTACATATATAACAACCCCGTATATACTCACCTGCATGTCATAAATACACTTATTCAAATAAATTAGCAGTTCATCTTAGGTACTAATAGTTCTTCATCATAACACCTATTACTGTCGTATTTATTTCGACGTCCTTGGCATTTCTTCCCACACCAAGGTAGTATAAATACATTCGTGGTTACATTCTCAGGCAGTCTTGAATCGCTACGAATCCATGTCCACGTCTTTCATATCAGATTCATCAATCTAATGCAGACCAAAAATGAAAATACGTTAGGCAGACATGATCTTTTATGCAATAATTGTAACCATGGTAATGGTTATAAATGATAGGAATCCAAACCTTTAAGAATTTTCTCCACACCCCACTATTACGAATTAATACTGCTCCATGACCGAAGGTTTCTCATATTGCTGGGTCATAATACATAAATTATGCAATCGTGCAAATGGCGTATGCTGTCAAAGAACCTGATAAACACAAATTTATCTTATCAACACATTTATCAATATTGACACCATGTATGGTCCACTAACATTAATAATATAGTAATAATTCGTATAAGGATAACTATTAAAAGTAAAAGCAGTGAAACTATTTTACTGTGAAGAAAGTATAATTTATTTACGAAATTGGAGAGCTTATATCGGCATAAAGAACTTTTTAACAAACATAAATTGAAAATATTTTTTCAACTATTCAAGCATACACATGTGTGTAACATTTATTATTTAATTTTATTACCATTATCCAGAATTCTTTAACAAGTATAACACAATATTGAAACAGGAACACTTTTGAAAATCGTTGCTTAAAAATTCAAGCTAAAACTACTATTTTTCAAAACAATCTTATTTTTCTGTTCCATTGCGTGTCTTAATTAGTATATTTTAATTACACAAAGAATATAAAGAATAATGTTTATAGGTGTGAGTCTACATCTGTATTTAAAACTGGTTATTAAGATGTTACGCCACATAAATATCCGCTTAACTAATCCTTCAAGTGGTTTCGACGAGATATCTTGTCCGTCAAGAGCTGACCAAGTTTGCTAATGACGAGATATCTCGTCATCAAGATATTGCCGATCTTATTATGATGATGATATCAAGATCTGGTTTCTTTTTAATGACGAGATATTTTGTAGAGACAACCACAAGAAGGGATGAGAAACAATACATTCTTGTCTGGTTTACAAGACTTGAAAAATATTAATGCACTCTGAGCGTCATTAAAATTACGAGTTTTGGACTACTGCTTTTACCCTACAGGTCACATAATAAATAAATAGCCACATCTATTGGTGGAAAGAATCCTAGAAAGGATTCTATTGGTCAAGAAGTCTAAAACTGCTTACGAGTCAAGTAGGGAAAACTGCAGGTTGCATGGTGGAATAATGATTCCATGACCCACAGAGAGTTAGATATGTGTATCTTTGGGGAGCATTTAAGAAAGTCAAAAATTTAAATGTAATCCAGGTATGTAGAAAATTGACTGAATTTAATTGAAAAATATCTATATACCTAAATATTATACAATAAATATCAGTCTAATAAACTTCATTGTACTACTAAAGCAATAAATCCATCACATAGCTCTTTTGGGGAATAAAAATGCAATATATTCCAAAACCTCCAACTTTACGCCCTGGTTGGATGAAGGTGGGTCTTAAAATGCGGATTGACATCACAGGGTGAAAGAATTCCTTTCATAAACTCGTGTTCCTGCACTCATTTTTAACCCATTGAAAAGCACTACTCTTAAACAAATTTGTTTTGGAAAAACCCGGGTGAAGACCTATCACCCTTTATAATATATTTTGCACATAGCAATTTTGTAGTATTTTTAGTTTCTTTTAAAGGAAGAGGAGGCACCGTATGTTTCTTCTCCCATCTAGATCTCCTTGATATCAAAAAATCAAATAAAAGAATATTTTTACATATTTAAGCCTCAATATACTTAGAATTTGTATGTACTAGCCTCGCCCTTTCAGAGCCGATGCTATATCCCACTGCCCATGAAAGCGTTAACAGTGTCCTTGGTGCATAGCCCTGCAGTAATACCTATGGATTTGTTTTAACACCATACAAATTAGTATGTGCAGATGAATTATGGGATGGCATACATGTACTAGCTCTAACTTTTCAAAGGCGATGGAACGCACAACATCCACCGCCGATGAAAGTGTTAATGGTACCCATATTTAATTCATAGCCCTACAGGAATACCCGTGTGGATTTGTTTTACCACCAAACAAATTAGTCTTTAAAGATGTATTCGGGGATGGCATACATGCAGAAGTCCTCATCCTTTCAGATGACGTGGAACGCTTTACGTCCACTGTAAGGGTTAATGAGGGCCATGCTGAATCATAGCCCTAGAGGAATACCCGTCGATTTATTTTACCACCAAACAAATTAGTGTTCAGAGATGTATTCGGAGTGGCACTAGTATACGTATATGCACTTGTCCTCACCCTTTCAAATGCGGTGGAATATTCAACGGCTACCACCCCTGAAAGGGTTAACGGTGATCATGTTGAAAGCATAGCCTTACAGAAGTACAAGTGGATTTATTTTACCACCAAACAAATTAGTGCTGAAGGATGTATTCGGGAATGGCATAGATAGACTAGCCCTAATCCTTTCAGATGCTGTGGAAAACTCAACATCCACCGCGGTTGAAAGGGTTTAATGATGGCCATGTTGAATTTATGGCACACAGGAATACCAGTGGATTTATTTCATCCATGAAACAAATTAGTGCTTAAATATGTGTTTAAGGGAGGCATTTGACAACTCATAAAAAACAATCGCATCAAAAAATTTCATTGGCATAGATAAACTAGCCCTAATCCTTTCAGATGGGGTGGAACACTCAACATCCACCGCCGATGAAAGGGTTAAAGATGGCCTTGTTGAATTCATAGCACTACAGGAATACCCATGGATTTATTTTTTTTACCCAACAAACATATTAGTGCTAAAAGATGTGTTCGAGGGAGGCATTTGACAACTCATCAGAAATAATCGCATCAAAAAATTCCAATCATCCAACGAACGATCTTGATCTTTGATGTAGAACATTACTTCGTAATGAAGGCATTCTTCGACCCCAAACTAATGCAACCCTAGACGTGGTTTGAAGTCTATCGCATTTCATCCTTCTGATATCTGAATTTCTTCCTCCTTTTCAAAACCAGAAATTTAAATAGGCCACAAATCTTTTTAACTCTCCCTCGTCCCACGAATAAGTAGAAATAATCCCTTTTGTAAATGATTGGAGGAGAACGTTGATTACGAGGTTAGACATGTCGCCACCAGCTGAATTCAATCTGATCATGGTTAAAGAAACGCCGAGATTGGATGTTGGCTACTAGAGATGAGAAATATTTTTGTTTCGGTCTTGTTTTATCCCCGAGAAAATGTAATTCAGAAAGGAGGCGGTTCGGGCAGAAAAACAATTGAATCGAGACACGCAAAGAAAGACAAAACAGGAAGAAAAAATGACCAATCGCATTTTATATTTTCCGAATGCAAAAATATTGCTGTCGCGTCTTGTGTTTGAAATTGCGTTGCATTCTTAGGACGTTGAAATTTACTTTTAAAAATATAAAAAATAGTACCTCACCGAAAATGCGATTTTAAAGATCCATACATATATTACTTTTTATAACTTTTAGATTTTGTGTTTTTGTGTTAACATACTTTATAGTAAGGAGGGCTGGTCTTATACGGAAAAACAACAGTGTCGAACTATCCAGACTGCTTCTGAATTAAGTGAAAAGAAGCTTGCAAAAATATCTTTTCCAAGTACATGTTATCGGATTACAAGTGATACATGCAGTCGAAACTTTAAGATATGATATTTTTAGTTTTTGTAGACCAAAATGTGGTGATCTTTTGACTGGTGAAGTGTGTCCAGTCAAAAGATCACATTTTTTCTTTGCATGAATGTTAGATTTCTTTTTGAGAAACGCATTTACTGAGTTTATGTTAGTGAGTATATTTCCTCTTTATTTTCTTAGAACTATGCTTTTTTATTTAGTGTGTTTTACTTGGAAGCCGACGATGTATATTAATTTCCATAGTAATAAATCATTTATGAAATCACACTTGTTTCCTGCAATTAAATTGGTGCATTCCTCCTTGGGTGTATTTCGCTCTCCTGTGTCAGTAAAACTTTCATTGTTTGTGTCTATTACTTGATATTGTATGTCTTGTGCCTGGCGCAACATGGCCAAATATGGCCCTTACGCCATAAAACCCCAACAACTAAATTTGTTAGTTGTTATTCATTGGAAACTGAATTGCTATAAGATATTTTATTGCATAAACCTTCAGACAGGTATATTTATCTTGTCCAATCTGAAATAAAAATATTTTTTTTTTTTGCAGGTTTCCGATTACGGTTACTGAATCGCTGTAAAAATAACAGCTAATAGCATTAATCATTCACATTCATCCTTTCCGACCCCTACACACCAATTTTCTTCACCTCGAGTTCTTAGAACACTTTGTCAATAACCCACCAAAAAAGAAGATTCCAAAATACAACTTGTTCAAAGAAACCTCACTCGAATAAAGAAACGCTCGCCGTTTGAAAGACTTAAGAACATAATGCTTATGTCCACTACACAAGGGAACTTTTTCCCCTTTTCAGCCCTTTTGAAACATTATAAAGCACTCTAAAAACCTCTCTCCTCCTATCATCCAAAAAGTAATAGTATTTGCTGTAAAAGAAATAACCTCCTGACATCCAACTGATCGCTGACATACGTGCTAAAGCTGTTGGAAATGAGCACTATCCGTCTTCTTGTCGTTAAACTGTTGCTGGCAGTTTCCTCCGATCAGAATCTGGACGAGCCATCAATTTTGGGTCCTATCTCTTGTAGTTCAGTGTGTCTTTTTACACACCATAAATTATTACAAGAAGCTCATTGGTTAGTTTTCAGGAAACTGTTTTGAAGGCCTCCCTCCAGGTGCTATATCTTTCCGTTTTGTTCTTTTTCAAGTCCTCCATCTATCGATATTTCAAAATCACCTATGTATCCTTTCGGGCCCTCCGGCTGGACATCCAGATGATGCACGGATCTTCCTGGATGTGGGACATTCCGTTGGAAGTCCCATTTCCTTCATCCTCAGACTGCGGGAGCGCTGCTGCGGTGGAAGTGCTAGCGTTTAATTCTACTTATGGGAGCTAATTTTTTTGTTCTATCGCACTCAACAGATTGAAAATATTTTTGGTGAAGAAACTAAATTAAAAAACACACTAATCGTTGTAAAAAAAGGAATTTTTTGTAAGAAAAAAACTAAAAATTAAAAAAAACTAATATAAAAGCTAAATTAAAAAAAAAAACATTTTTTTAATTTTAACCAATTTTTAAAAAGTAATTTTTAAAAAAGCACATGGGTGAAGACTTATAATTTTGTATCAATGTGCTTGGCATATCACAAAAAGAATTTCTTAAAGACATGGTAGGATGTCTCATGGATCATCTAGAGCCCCCCTAAACATTAGAATACCAAATGAGAGCATATTTAGGCATATAAATATACATTAACAGTCTTAATATAACTAGAAAATTTATATGTATAAATTTTCTTAATATATATATATAAATCTATTATATATATAAATCTTCTTAAAATTCTTAAACCCTTGAACGGCACAACGTTAAAAAAATGTTTTAATTTTATGAGTGGAGATAATACTCTTTTATTAATGCATTTTACTCGTGACAGATGTTTTCCTTTCGGTCTCTTAACCCTCTCGCTGCGTAATTTTTTTTATCAAAATAGGTTCAAATATTGCGTATTTTTTTATTACATATTTCAAATCAACATATATTTTAGAGTTAAAATATACAAAAATTTTTTGTAAAAGAGGTTTTTTTCAATATAGAATTAGATCATAAAAAAAGTTGTCGGAATATTGAAATTGAAGAATAATCATATAAAAGCAAAATTTTGAAAATTAATCTTGGTTAAATTATGATTTATTTTATGAAATACAAAGGTAAAACGTATATACTAATGAAAATATGCAAAATACTTACAAAACATTTATTAGAAATGAAGAATTATTAGAAATCACTATCCGCAGAGGAATCCGAGAAATTCTCATCAGTTTCGCTATAACCATCTTCAATATACTTGATATCAGAGTCAGAACTGCTATCAGTGTCGGAAATATTGTCAGGAATGTAGGTTCTATCACTCGCGAAACGCTTCCTGCCAGATATCTTTGAGCTTTGAAAAGAGCGCGCAAAATGCTGCAAAAAATGCTTGTATGTTTCGCAGAAATGTGGACATCTAAAGCCCATGTGTTAATCTGTGACATCTAATCTGTTAACCCAGATTTGAATAAACAATTAAACATCACAGAAAAGGCAAAATGAAACCATGAACTTGGAAAGAGCGGGTTGCACAGTTAAATAGACGGCAAAAAATGCATCCCCGCGGAAATCGCGGGATGCGCAAATTTTGCTACTTCTACGTACCCTATGCGCAGCGAGAGGGTTAAGGTGGGTCAGAGATCTATCCCGAAAGGAGAGATGAAACACCTCGCAATTTTGAAACAATGTCAGATGACGAGAACTCCATAAATTACGGATTTCTGGGGTTTCTCTACTACACCCGCCACGCTGCTGGTGCCAAACAATACCGAAGTCCACTTCCTGTATGCGTATCAGTGAATGCATGCTTTTAACCCTCCTGGTAGCTGTCTCGACTAGGTATCTCGTCATTAGCAAAATTGACCAGATCTTGATGGACGAGACGTCATTAGAAGAAAACTGGTCAGATCCTATAATAAATAATCATCATAAAAAGGCAATATTTTGATGATGTGATATCTCATTTTTACAAAATTGGCAAGAACTTGATGCACGAGATATCTCGTCGAAACCACTTTAAGGGTTAATCCTGCGTCTTCACGATCAACTGTCTACTTGTGCAGTAACGTGCGATACTATTCATGTAGGTGGACACGTTCCTAAGACACGCGATAAAAATTGTTTGGTCATTTTGGGACATCTTTGGTCATATTGAGAATTATGTAATATTGTCACCGGTACATTGTGTCATATGTGCCTGTTTTATATTAACTCTTTTTGTATAGAAAAAAAACCAAAGATATATCCAAAAATTTTGTGATAATCTTACTTGAAAAGAAGATGGTTTAAGCCGAAAAAAGCTTTTTGATTGAAAGAATACTAAAAGATGTAGCCATTTTCATGACAAAAATCTGCGTGTGAGCGTCCCTACCTGAGAGTGAAATTTCCCTGTGTAGTTTTAAAATGGATCGAAAATTATTTACATTATTTTACATATGGCACATCAGAAGCTCATTTTCTCCTGTATAAATATGAAATACAGATATCTATACACCGAAAGCAAATTTTAAACGCGCGAGCGTACAGCCCTTATACATCAACGGTGCAAGAGCATTAACGTCGTTTCCGCCGTTGAAGCTTAAATGAACATTTGAAAACCAAGACAGGGTTACATCGAAACAAATCAGTGAAAGGGGAGCGTGACACAGATTCAAATCTAAAAAGAATTGCTAGAAGGGAAATTTCATGTTTACTGTATCCCCTGGGTGTCAGAAACAAATTCAAAAGCAGCTGTACTCGTGGCCCTTTTCCCACCGCCCTATCAGAATGATGCGAGTTTGTTCTGTATCGATGATGCATCTGTTGTTTTGTATATTTTTTTACTTTCTTTGTATTTTAAGTTCCTCCCTCTCAATGTAAAATATCAGATGCTTAAGAATTATTCAAAATTGTGTGCGGGATGAAATATCAACAACATCGCTCTATGTGGAGAATTATGCGTTGAGGCATCCGTTGAATGAATACTTTGTTATTCAGGGTTAATTTCTGTGTGATGAGAATTGCACTTAGATCTTGCTCTAACCAGAGCGTAGGTTTAAATAAGCTGAGACGGTGCTTAGAGTGGCAAATTTAACGCATTCATTGCCAATCACGTGTATACTTATGGTTAGCAGTGAATATGTGCAGTGCATACCACGGTGCATTCCGTATCACGAATATACGCGTGGTATGTACCTTACCAACCACGATTATACTCGTGATGTGTACCTTTACCAACCACGTATATAATAGTGAATATGTGCATTCTCTACCGTAAATATACTCGTGGTGTGTACCATAGCAACCACGGATATACTTATGGTTGGCAGTGAATATGTGCATTCCGTACCACTAATATACTCGTGGTGTGCACTGTACCAACCAGGAATATACTCGTGGTTGCTGGTGTGATCAAGTTTGTGACACGAGAATACTGATGGTATTTTTAATGTATCCTAATTGTATTTTTAATGTATCCTAATTGTATTTTTAATGTATTCTATGTAATACAGCACATGACAAAATCAAATAATCGAATGGTCTAAGGCGGCAGTACTTGAGATACTTTAGAAAATTTAAATAGTTTTGATAAAATAATTTAAAAAAAAAAAGTGTACAAACTTGCAAATAACTTACTTCCTCTGAAGTTTGATAAAAGTATAAAACCTTATATACAATAAGTTATTTACAAACTGTGCACTCCGCCTGCGATTTACAATTTAGAAGATCGTATTTAGTTTATCATCAAATCCGAATATTTGCTTTGGCAGTCACGAAGTTTTTAAGAATTTATCACTGACTTTTAAAATAAATTTCATTTTTGAACTTTATATTCATGTGTTTAGTATATTGGTACTTATTTGCGTAACGTGTTGCTTCTGCTTATTTTTATTTTTCACTACCATGTAAATGGAATATCTTTCCATGGCGCAAGAAACTGTTTGCCAAACATAAAAGAGAAATTTGAAAAAAAAATTAAAAAACTAATAAACATAAAATCCAATACTTAATAATTTAAAAATGAAATTAATCTAGGTTTAAGCTCCAAATAGTTTACAAAATGGAAGTCATGATAAATAAAATACATTTCTGTCGGTAATAATTTCCCTAAAGATCTTTTGCAGTTGGATAAAAACCTACAAATCGAATTTGGCTATGGTTGTGAAAAACTGGGCATTCACTTAAATATGTTCTAATGGTAAAATTACGTGGCAAGAGTTGAGCAGGGTTTCCCCACTGCGCTATTAACTTGCGAGTTGTTGGAGGCGCAGGTTCTTTTCCTCTCTAGTTGTACTTCTCTTTTCTGTGTCAGTAAAGCTTTCTTTGTGTGTATATCCATTTACTTGACGTTGATCAGCGCATTTTGGCTAATGCGCCACAAAACCCAACCCAACCTACAAACTTTGCAGGTAAATGAATTTATATGCATAGTAGGTTGATTGATAGTTGAATTTACGTCATACTGGAGCAATACAACGGGTTATTATTTATAGGTCTGAAGAGATATTTATTAGTCGTAGTAAATATTTTTGTAAATACAGAATAGACTACTGAATATTAAAAAGTGTATTCTTTTGAAGAAAAATGAATTATTATGTATGATCTTTTAACACTGATAAGGGATTTCTGAGTAGAGAAAAACAGTGTCGATGATTTCGATTGGTTGGTTGGGTTTTATGGCTCAAGGGCCCATATTTTCTCTGATCTGGGACTTTTGATTCCAATATTCATACAATAATTAGAAGAGCGTATAAAAAGCTTTGGTTTAGAAAATAATGTGTTAAGTTTTTAATGACTACTTATTTGTCTTTTTAAATTCTTTGATTGGTTGGTTTGAGGGTTTTATGGCGCAAAGGCCATATTTGTCCATGCTACTCCAGACACAAAACATACAACATCGAGTAATAGACACACACAATGAAAGTTTTACTGACACAGAAGAAATACACCCAGGGAGGAATGCACCTGACAGGAATCGAACCTGCGCCGCCTACAACTCGAAGGTTGCTAGCGCAGTGGATATACCCGCTGAGCCACGACGGCCCCTTTAAATTCTTTGGTGAGACCTATGTTGTGTGCCTTCGTACAGTTTACGTGAAAAATTATTTTATAGAAACATTTTATGCATCAAGAATTACTTAAAAATTATTCCAATTTCCCAATTTATGAAGATCATAATTAGTTTAACACCAAAACGGACATTGTCTTCAACAGTTCGAAGGTTCTTACAAATCCCATCTTTAACTTTTAAAAAACAAACATTTTGTCTTGAATTTTATTAATTGTGTTTTATTATTGCTACATATTCAATGTTTTATGCGTGAGTTTTTGTATTGAGCTTTTTGTATTGTGCTTTGAATTCTGATATTTTTTGTGCATTTTTCCAGTTAAGTAAATGAATTTTTTCTGTTCGACATTACGAGCCACAGTGCACCCCTTAGGGTCTACTGCGTACTTCCCCTTATTATTTACTGCGTACTTCCCCTTATTATTTTTCTTTAAAAATTTCTGAAAAATCACATGGGTGCATACTAAACTGGTTGATCCTTTTAAAGGACAGATACAAGGGTACTTCTGGTGTTATGTATGATAGTATGAATAAATAATGTTTCTTTCCCATGACAGCTTATGGATCTTATGATCCTTTAAGTATGTAAATAATATAAGTATAACTAAACCAAAAAAATTATATTTTAAATTTTAACTTCATTTGCAAAGAGCCGTGTTAGTCTGGTTGGAAGAGTAGCGGATTAGCAACCGGAGGGTTGGGGATTCTAATTTCGATCTGACCAGACTGTCGTGTACGTGGGGGCTGGTGCACGGTAAATTTTTCGTGCGTCCATATATCCGCACGTTGGCGTGGTGTGGAAGTTTGGAGAGTGGGGTGACAGCTCAGGTGTTGCCTCGTCATCTAACCTTGGTTGAAAATTGCGTGGTGTTGTCCTTGGATTTTTCCCTTCGGGATTGATACAGGATAGTCGCCATTAGCCCGTTATGTTACTTCAGTGTGGTGTTAATTTAATTACCTAACTACTTCCTCTTATTTTTTGTTTTTTTTTAATCTCTAAAAAAATTGCATGGGTGCCTACTAAACTGGTTGATCCGTTTATAGGATTGGTACTAGGGCACTTCCAGTGTTATGTATGATAATATGAATGAAAAATGTTTCTTTCCAATGACATTTACCAATTTTCTATGGATCATATGATCCTTCCAGCATATAAATAATGTAAGTACAACTAAAACGAAATTATATTTTCAATTTGCCCATTCGCAGACACTATCAATGCAATCTAAACCATAAAAGATGACAACACGCTTGGATATAAATTTCATTCGAGGAACAATGCTGATAAAATCAGTGAAACTAACTTCCACCCGTAAAATATATTTCAAAGTCCCTTTGGCATTACTCTATAAGCAGTGTTATATTCCATTTTTAACTCTTCCAGATAGCCCAAAGACAAAACTAATCCCGACGAGATTACAAGTGAGTTCAGCAGAGATTTAAACCCACATCCCACTAAACCCCGCTTGCAAGAACATCAAAAATTCTTAAAACCTTTCCGGGCCGCTCTAAACCCATTTTAGCTCTTGGATTGATTTAGAATTACATAGCATCAGCTGCGTTTATTTCTTCGGGATCGAATCCAACTTGAGTTTCAGGAAACAAAACCTGGACTCTACGAGGCCATTGGATTTCAGACTTTGTAAAAATACAGGTGTATGTTCCGCATGAACGTTCCCTTTTCAGTTGTGCTAAAAGTGGAGAAATTGTTAGTTTGTTTTTGTCGCTCTACGGTCAATTTTGTTACACAAACCGGAAAGTTTTCAATACGGAAGGGAGACACACCCTAGTTCTTCGGTTGATTGGGTGGGCAAAGTTCGGAGACTGACAAAGCGGCCCCTCAAACACAGGATTAAATAATATAGTTAATAAAACGCACAGATAGATAGTATGTGTGGCAGGATTTTTTATTTTAATGGAGGTCCAGAAATAGAACAAGCTGCAACAAACCCTGGATTAAATAATATTATTAAGGTGTATGTATACACTAGAAATCATGAAACTCGACCAGAATATTGATATTTTTTTATTGCTTCAAAATATTTTCCACCTCCTTAGCTTTCAAACAATACCAAGATCTTGTAAATATTTGAAATATTCTTCTAGTTTACAAGGGTTTTCGTTAGGTACTGTCACCATGAACAAACATGTTTCCAAAACTTTGAATACAATTTCTGAAGAACTGTGCTTTTGCAATATGATGCTTTGTTCAAACGGTGATAACTCACAACAGTGAATTGATGTATTATAATTATTTTTATGTCATTATGATCTATATAATACAACGAATTTTTTGACTCTCAGTCAGAGTTAGTTAAGAAGTGAGGTTTTAATTGATTTTTAAATGCTGAGATTTTTTCCTGAAAAAAATCTTGATTTTTTATACTTCTTTGGTGAAAAAGTTGTACAAAAACCTATTCCCTCTAACAACTTGATGGAGGGTCAAAACATGAAAATAATGTTAGGAATAATTTCAACAGGAATTGTCCTTCTGAACAAATTAGAATTTGAGATATCACTGTTCAAAAATATGCTAATTAGCTAATTATATCTAAATTAGATAATTAATTATTAGTGTAATCTGATTTTTTACATAGAAGTGTTTTTAAGAACAAACCAATGACCTATTGTAAAAAATATTGATATTTAAAGTCAAAATTAAAAAATTCTAGTGTATACGTACACCTTAATAAACTCAAATATAGATACATGTGTGTGGCTAGTTTGGTTGATTTTAATGGAGGTCCAGGAAATAGATAAGCTGCACCCAAACACAGAATTAAACAGTTAATAAAATGCACATATAGATGCGTGTATGTGTTCGCTTGTGCAGTTTTATTGGTTAAGATCAATAAAAAGGATAATTTGCCCCAAACACAGGAATAAATAATGTAGCTAGTAAACAGCAGATAGATACTGGTGTGTTTTTAGTTTGTTTTAATGTCCAAGGTTCAGAAAAGGACAAGCTACAACCAAACACAAGGTTAAATAATATAATTAATAAAACGCATATAGAAGCGGGTGAGTTTTCGATTAGTTTTAATGTCGAAAGGTCCAGAAAAACGACAAGCTGCAGTCTAAAGCAAGATTAAATAATATAATTAATAAAATGCACAGATGTGTGTGTGGTTGGTTTGTAGAGCTTTATTGGTCAAGATCTAGAAAAAGGATAAGCTGCGCCAAAACACAGGATTAAATAATATAATTAATAAAACCCACATGTAGATGAGAGTGTGTTTTTGATATGATTTACTGACACAAGTCCAGAAAAGAAGCTGCACTCAAACACAGGATTAAATAATACAATTAATAAAACGCACAGATAGATACGTGTGTGTAACTGGTTTGTTTGATTTTAATATATATATGTATGTATGTATGTATGTATGTATGTATGTACACTGCTGGCCACCCAAATTGCAACACCAAGAAAGACAAGAGATATCACAACAAAATTTATTTTGTAGATAACATGTTGACCAAGTATCAAATGATTAAATTTATAGACTTCTGTGAAGTGTGGTTCCTGCCAAAATCAGTAGCCAGAGTAGCCGCCATTGTTGATCACCGCTGCCACACGCCTCGGCATTGATTCAAAGAGACTTTGGATGTGTTCTTGGGGTACAGCAAACCAAGCAGCTTCCACACGTTGCCAAAGTTGATCTGGTGTGGCAGCTGGGGATGTATTCTGGGTCAATCGTTGAGCAACCATGGACCACATGTTTTCTATCGGCGAAAGATCCGGAGAGCGAGCTGGCCAGGGAAGCAATTCAATCTGGCGATTGACGAAGAACCCTTGGACAATGCGTGCCACGTGTGGTCGCGCATTATCCTGTTGAAATATGGCTGTGGGCAAGCCCTGAAGGTAAGGAAGGACAACTGGCTCCAACACCTCGGAGATGTAGCGCTGGTTGTTTAAAGTACCGGCAATGCGTACTAGAGGAGTGCGAGAGTGATATCCAATACCGCCCCATACCATAATACCCGGTGCAGGACCAGTGTGGCGGTGCATAACGCAGCTATTCAGCATCCTCTCTCCACGGTGTCTCCAGACTCGAATCCGACCATCGTGGTGTTGCAGACAGAAGCGTGACTCGTCAGTAAAGACAATTTCATTCCATTCTGCCGTCCACATCCTTCTTTCATCGCACCATTGGCGGCGGAAACGTCTGTGGTTCTGCGTCAAGGGTAGACGAAGCAATGGACGTCTTGCGGACAGACCACTCTGCTGTAAACGGCGTCGAATGGTACGCGCAGACACTGGATGATGCGGTACAGACTGAATGTGCTGTGCTATGGTTCGTGATGTGGCTGAGCGATCCGTCACTGCCATAAGCACAATATGCCTGTCATCACGTGAAGTGGTGCACTGAGGTGGATGCGATCGAACACGTCGGTCCGTCGTACCCTCCTGCATCCAACGATCACATATCCGCATTACAGTTGTTTGGTTTCGTCCAACACCACTACCGATTTCCCTGAAAGATAATCCACAATCTCGGTAGGCCACTATCCTTCCTCTGTCGAACTCGGATACTTGATCAAAAGATGATCGCTGTTTTCTACGAGGCATAATTGATCGTTTTTTTGAAAAAACCACAAGAAAAACACAATTGCCGTACTTGAAATCGTCGAAATCTCCAAGCCTTAAATAGCGCTTTGATGTGGCGCCACAGGCGCGCGTGATGTGCGTCTGCGCTGAAATTCTAATCATTTGCATATCTCACCTCCGCTAATGCATGTTGTAAATTTCATATTATTTGCATGCTTCCTTCAGGGTGTTGCATTTACGGTGGCCAGCAGTGTATATATATATATATATGTATGTATGTATGTATGTATGTATGTATGTATGTATGTATGTATATATATATATATATATATACATACATGCATACCTATATACGCATGTGTTTCTGGTTTGCTTTAATGTCGAAAGGACAAGAAAATGGACAAGCGGCGCCAAACGCAAGGTTAGATAATATAATTATTAAAACGCACAGATAGATACGTGTGTATGTATATGTTCATATTTTCTGGGGAATTTAAAATACTTCTAAATTATATGTTAAGCAAATTTAAGTCATTCATACGTTATGCCAGCGTGCTCCAGCAGAATATACATATTGAGATATATTATATTGTTAGATATATTGTTATTCAACATGTAACAAAAAATATTGCAGAACTTTAATGAGTCGGCAAGGAATGTCCGCTATTGATATAGCACAGTGTATAAAATGACTTAAAATACTGATCATATAAAATTGATGTTTTAACTGAACGATACTTACAATATTTAACACATAGATACAATAATTGAAATAAGTTTAATTTTGTGTTACTTTAGAGAAAGGTTTACAAAATTTCTTCTAACGTTCACATAACGTCCAATAGAGGTTACGTTTCTTTAATGTTAATGTAGCCATTAGACTGTTTCGACAATTGAAATTAGAGAAAAGTTCTAAATTGTAAAGAAGTCTATTAAAACTAGGTGTAGTTTAAACATTTTCAATTAATATCAGTGAAGACGACAAACTGATGAAGATCAACAAAAAAAACCTCGTAATTAAAAGAAAACATTCCAACACGAACAAGCATCTCTTGTGAGGATGTAAATCTTTTAAAATAGGTAATTAAAATATGTTGTGAAACACTAATAAGGAAACCAAGGACAAAGTTATTGATTAGGATTTTCTATAAAATACACTTGCTGAGATTCGTGAAGAAAATATGACTAATTATGGGAAAGAAAAATCTAAGAAAAATGATGGATAATATTTTTTACCGAAGCTAAAAATCTTCAAATTAATTTAAGGTAACTAAGACCTAATTGAATTTTTGTTTATGTACTTCATAGTTTATCAAGTGTTATGTCAAGTAGATGTAATAGATAATTTTCTTTGCCTCAGAGGCAAGATTAACCCTCTCCTCGAAAATTTATTTTATCGGTTATTTAAGGTACTTTTTGACTCAAAAATTATGCTGTTTTCTTGGAAAATTGGTCATTACCGGGGGTAATGTCCACAAATAGGTACAATACTTATAATTTTATCGACTATTTAAGGTGTTTTAACCCTCCAAGTGTTTCGACGCGATACCTCGTCCAAAGTCTGGTCAATTTTGCTAAGGACGAGATGTTTTGTAGAGACAAACCGGCCTTTTACTCTAATGGATAATGAAGATTCAAGTCGGAAAAACAAATTGTCCTTTGCCCAGAATTGGTGACAGTTTGGAACACATTTTTAACTCTCCGAGTAATTTCAACGAGATATCTCGTCCATCAGGATCTGACCAATTTTGCTAATGACAAGGTATCTCGTCATCAAGATATTGCCGATTTTTTATGACAAGGTCAAGATCTGGTCAGTTTTCTTATGACGAGATATATCGTTCATAAAGATCTGCACAGTTTTGCTAATGACAAGATACCTCGTCGAGACAACCACTGGGAGGATTAAACCAGAGACTGGTCATTACAGGTCAGTTTTCGATGTGAAGCCGAACCATCATGAGGGTTAACCCTCCAATTGGTTTCGACAGTAGTAAATACTGACGAGATATCTCGTCAACGAGATATTGCCAATTTTTTTATGAGGACGAGATCAAGATCTGGTCGGTTTTCTTCTACTGACAAGATACCTCGTCGAGACAACCACCAGGAGGGTTAAGACTCAAAAATGATCTTTTTCAGAAAAAATGCGTCTTCATGGGAGGATGTTTCCAATTGGGAACATTACTCATTATTTTATCGATTATTTAAGGTGCTTTGAAACTCAAAAAGGGTGATACTTTTTTGGAAAAACGATTTCTCAAATCAGAACATTACCTATTTGGGAACAATACCCCTTGGTATGGGAAACGCCTAAATTAATGAATATACTATAATCTTTTGAAATTCGTAGGGTATAAAAGGTATTTTGTTGTAACTAAACTCCAGAAATGAAGAGGTTAACAAAAATATATTGCTGGGGTATGTCTAAGGTATTAATGATTCATGAATAGCCACGAGCGACAGTTATTGAAGCACAGGAAGCCGTTATTGACTAGTACTACTCACGGATGGCTGTACACGAGACATCTCCATTCACTGATACCAAATATTTGTCGACTGAGCTCCAGGGCCAGATGAGAACGTCTATAGTTCATGTAATTCGGATCCAAACATAATTATTCATTCATACATAAATCTAGTCCTGCTATCAGACAGTAAGCATGTAGGCAACAACCGCAACCAGTCGAGTAATGTGGATGAACTGAGTACATCCATTGAACAGCAAGCTTTTGAACTTGGATCTGTAATGAATAGCCTAGCTTAACAATGTAAAGTTGCTGACCTCTATGTATTTCCAATGATGTATTATGTGTCCTGTTAAGGTACACAGATTCCGTGATCATACCTATGATCCTTATATCCGATGTTGTGTAGTTTCAATTTATCCGAATTTTCTTTTAACCCTCCAAGTGGTTTCGACGAGATATCTCGTCAATCAAGATCTGATCAATTTTGCAAGTGACGAGATATCTCGTCGTCAAGATATTGCCAACTTTTTATCATGACTACATGAATACCTGGTCAGTTTTCTTCTAATGACGATATATCTCGTCCGTCAAGATCTAGTCAGTTTTTCTAATGACGAGATACCTCGTCGAGACCACCAACAGGAGAGTTAATGAGAAAACCCGTTCGCTCCCACTCACACGCAGAGCAATCCTAATAGAGGACTACATTCAGAGTAAAAGTATTGAAAATGAATTGTGTGATAAACGAATTCTCCAGACCTTAATCTAAAAATTCGTTGGGATGTCATTGGAGGAGCTCTTTTATCATCGATTTTGGTCTTGGTAATCGATTCTTTTTAATTTTGAAATGCATTATATTATTCTATAGGACTTACAAAAGCTAAAGACGTCTCAATCATCATAATCTTAAACAATTTAAAAAATTGCACATCTAAAAGCATCTTCGTTGACTTTAACTAAACTCATAATGTTAAGTACATTAATGCATATTTTAAAATAGGCTTAAACACTTTGCAATTACAAAAGTTTTTCTTTTCCATACGCATTAATTGGTGTCTCGAAATTGATTACAAAATTGTAAATATAGATAACTCAATTCTAAATTATCTTTAAATCAGTTCTTACAAACCTAAATCTTCCTTTACAATTTTGTATAATGTTAAAAATACATACAACTTAATGACGAATTCGTGAAATTTTAATTCGCAAAACTGATGAATTTTTCATCAAATTTTTCAACCATTTTTCATCAAAGTAAATCAAGTATACTAATATCAAGAAAGTTAAATATTTAAATATTATAGATACATTTAGTGTATATTTTTAAAATATGTTAGAATCCATATAAGATAATCCATATACAGATACTTCCACAGTAATGAAAATAATGTAATTGGATATCAAATTATTATATATAAACGACATATGTAAATTAATTGATAAAATTAATATTTAAATTAATAAAACTGTCATAAAATATAAAATACTTAAATAAATACTCTGGTAAGAATATTTCTTATACGATTGGCATAAGAATCTAAAAGGTTATACTGAGCGAGTACAACTGATTGATAACGATATACATTGGAATACTAGTTGAATAGGCGATAGTCAAAACTTCGATGCAAGTTGTTTTTCAAAGTTGAAACTATCTGCAAAAAAAAACTAATTTCGAACTGAAAAACTTAAATTGAGCAATGTTAAAAAACAAACTACTAAACAGTTATGTAATATATACTATTAGTTAAAACTGAAATGCGTAAAATCATCAGATTAGAATATACACTCAAAATAGCTGACAAACCATTAATTTCGACTAAACACTGCATGTATTATAAACTGCATGGCAAGGCTACTAACGAGTTATGTAAGATGTAATTAGTTGAAACTAAATATTTTACTCTATAAAATGTTTTATTAGAATAATAGCTCAAATCAAAATAGCTCAGATAAACCCCACGTTTCGACTAAAAATAACTGCGAATTATGAGCTGCATGGCAGGGCTACTAAAGAGTAATATAAAATATATTAGTCAAACATTTTATTTTTTAAGCTGTCGAATTATTAAAATAAAAACTAAGTTAAACCGCACGTTTCGACTTAAAGTTACTACATGGATCATCAGCTGAAAGACAAAGTTACAAGAGTTATGTAAGTTAAATTAGTTAAAACTTAAAATTTTACTATATGTAGTATCCCTTAATTAGATGGCAGGTATTTAAATTAGCGTCGCACTAGAGCAACACAACGGGCTATTGGCGTCGGTCCAGGATCAAAACCGAAAAGATCCAAATCATTTGATTAAAATAAATACTCGAAATAACTCAGATAAACCACTCCTTTCTATAATAAAGCTGTATAAATTACAAACTGCATGGTCAAGGCTACTAAATTTTTGATTAAAGATCTAAAATTTTTACTATGCGCAAAATCACCTACTTAGAATAAGGGCCGCGGTAACCCGGTTGTCAGAGTAGCGGATTAGCAACCGGAGGTTTGCGAATTCAAAACTCGATCCAACCTATGACCATCGTGTACGTGGGGGATGGTGCATGTTAAATCTGTCGTGGCCTCAAATGTCTTCACATTGGTGTGGTGTGGAAATTTGGAGAGTGAGGCGCCAACTCATGTGTGACCTCGTCATCTGACCTTGGTTCAAAATTATGAGGTGTTCTCGGATCTTTCGCCTCGGGATTGATCCCGGACCGTGTCCAATAACCCGCTGTGTTGCTCCAGCGTGACGTTAATTCAGTCACCTACCTACTTAGAATAAAAGATAAAAACCAGATAAAACACTCGTTTCCACAAAAAGTAACTACACTGATTAACTACATAGGAGCTACTAGAGATATTTTAGTTGAATCAAACTTTTACTACGTGCAGAATCGTCTGCTTTCAATGAGAGCTCTAAATATCTCAGGGCCGCGGTGGCCCGGTTGGAAGAGTAACGAACTAGCAACCGAAGGGTTGCGAGTTCGAATCCAGCCAAACACCGTCGTGTACAAAGGGGGCTGGTGCACGTTAAATCTGTCGTGGCCTCAAATGTCCTCACGTTGGCGTGGTGTGGAAGTTTGGAGAGTGGGGTGCCAGCTCAGGTGTTGCCTCGTCATCTGACCGTGGTTCAAAATTACGTGGTGTTGTCCTCGGATCTTTCCCTCTGGGATTGATCCCGGACCGTCACCAATAGCCCGTTGTGTTGCTCCAGTGTGACGTTAATTAAAAATACCAAAAATACCAAATACCTAAATATCTCAAGTAATCTACCCCTTTCGACTAAAAAGAACTACACTGATGAATTGCATGACTAAGCTAACAAAGAGTTAAATAAAATATTTTTAGTTGAAATGATACTTTAACTTTGTGCCGAATAGTCTGATTACAATAAAAGCTCAAAATACCTCAGAAACCACCTCTTTCGACTAAAAATAACTACACAGATGAACTGCATGGCAGAGCTACCAAAGAGCGAATCCTTTGATTACAGGAAAAGCTCAAAATACCTCATAAACCACCTCTTTCGACTAAAAATAACTACACAGATGAACTGCATGGCAAAGCTATTAGAGTTAAATAAGATATTTTTAGTTGAAACTGATGCTTTTGCTATGTGTGGAATGTCCGATTACAATAAAAGCTTAAAATACCTCAGATAAACCACCCCTTTCGACTAAAAATAGACCACACGGATTACGAACAAAATGATGAGGCGTTCCGCGTTTTGAAACAGAGCCCCAACACGCGATGTAATCCAACACCCATAAGCACGCTTGAGGAGAAAAGATCACATCACCCTGTGTCCACAATATGTGGCCACTAGTGAAACATATTGCGCATCAAGGGCCCATCCGAGACCTTAACTAATAGGCAAATCATTGGACGAGCGCGAAATGCTGTATTAAATTAGGTGTCCCAGCGTCCTGAGTATAGCCCCCATGCTCAAATGAACGTAAGCCCCCACCGCACACAGTTATTAAATCTTCCTCATGAAGCTCTCAATTAATCAAGAAACACCTCTTGTTCCCGAACAAACGCCTAATTAGAACTATGTGGGTAAGCCCCGTGCACGCATCCCTATACGGGAGAAGTCGGACGAAGATAATATATAATTATAGCCACAAGCCACGATGCCAGTCACTGGAAAGATCGTGGCTAGGTGCGTGCATTTCCGTTGAACTGGTTAAATATTCAGTTTGCTCAGGGACAGTCGGATAATTTGTGTCACATTTGCGTGTTAATCCGCCTATCTGCAAGCGTCTGGAGCCTTGCTGGCAAACCTCGCGCACGCTTGTCTGCTCTTTGGTAAATCGTGAATACTCACGCGGATGATGAGAGAGCTGTTTGTTGATTTTGGCGAAGGGACTCTTAAGCTGGAGGAGGTTAAGAGAATGTCTCAGGGCTTTGCTTGGTGTCTCCTGGACTGCTTAATATTTATGATGGTCTACGGTGACCAATGAGAAGGCGGACATCAAATAAACCGGTGCGTTTCGAGGAGTGGGGTAACTTTTCGCCTGAACTTGAAGTGGAAAGTTAGGTGGAAACATTTCAGGGTGATTTACGGACGGCAATTGGGTTTTATTTCATATGCAGGAGGCATCAGTCTTGACACGGCACAAATGGCAAACATAAATATGGAAGTTTGTTTTGACATCCTTAATAAGTGATCCGAGATTCGGATGTCTAAACCTTTAAACCTTTCAAGAATGGTGGGACGTCTGACATCCCACTGCTGCTGAAATGGTAATCCTGAAAGGAATCTGTATTTTGATATTCCGATCTTAAGTATGGGAAGTGGGACAAACGGTGTCTCATCTCCCCTTAAAAATACTAAATATTTGTTGTTTACAAGTTCATTCAGATTAAGCAATAGGCCTTCAGCCTCAATATTTTCCCAAAAACATTTTTAATGTAGTATTTTCAAAGGGTAAAGAGGGTCAAAGGTTAACCGTTTTCTTATTTCATTCTTACTGCAAAATACAAAATATTTGCTTCTTTTTCCTAAACAGTGTTTTTTATTTTCATTTGTAAATATATGGATCATGAGTGGGCGGTTTTTTTAATTTTGGCGAAGGGACTCAAGCTTGAGAAGGTTAAGAGAATGTTTCAGGGCTTTGCTTGTGTCTCCGAGGCTGCTTACATTTATGACGGTCTATGGTGACCAATGAGAGTATTTTATTCCAATGTAAAATGCATTAGTCTTGACACGGCGAAAATGGAAAAATAAATTTAGTCTCTTTTGTCTTTCTGAATCGGTGATCCAAGTTCGAATGTCTAAACTTTTAACCCTTTTCCCAATTTTACTAATGACGAAATAGGTCGTCAAGATATTGCTGATTTTTTATAACAGACGAGATCAAGAACTTGTCGGATTTTTTCTAATGACGAGATATCTCCTCCATCAAGATCTGGTCAGATTTGCTAATGACGAGACACTTCATCCAGACATCCACCAGGAGGGTTAGAACCCTTGGAGACAAGGTAATCCGGATATACTCCGTCGTATCTTAAGACATTCTTGAGCTTCATTGGGGCTATTCCTTAATTTCGGTCACCACCCGGAATCACCACTCCAAGTGGTTTCGACGAGATGCCTCTTCAATCAAGATCTAGTTAAGTTTGTCAATTAAGAGATATCTCGTTCATCAAGATCTGGTCAGATTTCTTAATGACAAAATACGTCAAACAAGACAAAATAGCCCTAAACCTCCAAAGGAATGTAGATATAAATATTGATAGGTATTCAATTGAGGTCGCATGGAGCAATACAACGGTCTATTGACGACGGTCCGGGATCAAACCCGAAGGGAAAGATCCGAAGAAAACACCACGTAACTTTGAACCACGGTCAGATGACGAAGTCACACCTGATATGGTACCTATATATCCTTCCCTTTGCTTCAGTGTGACGTTAGTTAAAACACCTACCTACCATGAAAATTCTCTTGGCTGATTGGGTTTTTATAGCGCAAGGGGGCCATATTTGGTCAAGCTGCGCCAGACACAAGACATACAATATCACGTAATAGACATACACACACAATGAAAGTTTTATTGACACAGAAGAGAGGAATACGCCCAGGAAGGGAATAGCACATGACAGGAATCTAACTTGCACCGCCTACGAATGGAAATTCTTTTGGAAAGTTCTATTGGGGTTAGATTCTGGAATGGATAGTGGTTAAGACTTATAACTAAAAGATGAACTATTATCTAATAACAGAACAGTTTCATGTAGTAGGTAGGTATTTTAATTAACGTCGAACTGGAGCAACACAACGGGCTAATAGTGACGCTCCGGGTGGTAATGGTAATTAATTAACATCGCACTAGAGCAACACAACGGGTAATTGACGAAGGTCCGCGATCAATCCCGAAGGAAAAGATCTGAGGACAATACCACGTAATTTTGAACCATGACGAAGTCACACCTTAGCTGTCACCCCATTCTGCAAACTTCCACACCACGCCAACGTGAGGACATTTGAGGCCACCACATATTTAACGTGCACACTTTATACACGACGGATTGGTTTGGTTGGATTCGAACTGGCAACTTGCTTATCCTTTGCTCCTCCAACTGTACTACTACGGCCCCTTGAACTGTTAGTGATGAATGCATATCAAGTAGAAGCAATACAACCCCGTGTATCGTTTGCCTGTACAGATACTTTGTGGAATATATCGTGTCTCTTATCTTCTAACGAATCGCATATGCCTTTATTGAATGTAAAAGAGAGGAGGCAAAGCACGACGTTTCCTTATTTATTACGATTGACTAAATAAGGGACCTTTGTGAAACACTCTATCGCATCCATTTTTCATCATTTGTGCTTATGTTTATCGGAGCCTATCTCGATTTACGGACATTTAAACTTCCTACCACTTATGCTTTGTGCAACAATACAATCCCAGCATAATCACTACTCGTATTCGAATAAAAGGGAGATAACAGCCACAAGCGAGTTGACCGCTGGAGATAGTTGAGTTTGCACAAGTACTGCGGGATAATTAGTGCCCCATCCGCCCATTAAACTGTCTGGTCAATCCTTAGAGATTAACATGATTTCCATTATTGTTTAGTTTTCGGTAAAACTATAATTAATCCATTAACATTAAATCAGAGCGACTGTTTTAAGTAACTTTCAAAATTATGGGGTTTAATTTGATTACTCTACTTCCGTCGTTAATGTCTTCTTTGTAGATTTAGGTTTGTTTGCTAAATGATGAAGAAGACCCTTGCATATTGAAATTTAATGTTATAGTTATTTTTCATAAGTTGCCTGTTTTCAAATAACTTAGGTAGGTAGTTAATTAACGTCGCACTGCAGCAACACAACGAGATATTGGCGACAATCCGGGATCAATCCCTAAGGGAAGGATTCAAGGACAACGTCTAGTAATTTTGGACCACGGTCAGATGACGAGGTCAACACCTCAGCTCGTACCACACTCTCCATACATCCATACCACTCCAATGTGAGGACATTTGGGACCACGACAGGTTTAATGTGCACCAGCGTCAGTGTATATGACGGTCTTTGGTTGGTCCTAGTTTCGAACTCGCAACCATTCGGTTGCTAATCCGTTGTTCTTCCAACCGGACACTACCGCGGCCCCTCAAATAACTTAGCATTTCAAATCAAAATGGTTTGTTGGGCGATTGATTTGGGTTTTATGGCGCAAGTTCCAAAAGCGAACAAGCTGGGCCAAACACAACACAGAACGTACAATGAGGGAGGAAAAAGTAAACAGCAGAAGGGTAGACTAGGGTAAAACTGAAAAGGAGGGCAGAAGACTCGCGTATCTCGGGGTTGTGATGCCCGTACACAGCTAAAACAAATCAAAAGGGATAATCCAAACAGTCCAAAACCGACAAGATTCTCCAAAAGCAAAACCAAATAAAGTTGAATAAATCCAGATTAAAACAAATATAGCAATAAAGAGGAGAGTGGTAATAGGACATCAATTTAATAGCACAAAAATATAAGAAATAGGTAAGTCAAGAATTAGCAGTATGTTGAAATGCACATGGAACAACGTGAAACGAAATACTTTTGTCGGAAGCATAAAATAGTGGATAGTAGTCAAAAAGCTAAAAAACAAGGAAAATATATATACATATATATATATATATATATATATATATATATCGAAATTTTGTTCTTGGTACTCTTAAATTTAAATTCCTAAATTTCTTTATATTGTATTACTGAATTATGTATATATATATATATATGCATATGTTTATATATAATATCAAACAATCAGTCAATCATACAGAAATGCACACACGCACACACACGCATATATATATATGTATATATATATATATGTATGTATATATATATGTGTGTGTGTGCGTGTGTGCATTTCTGTATGATTGACTGATTGTTTGTTATTATATATATACATATATAAACATATGCATATACATATATATATATATATATATATATATATATATATTTCAGTAATACAATATAAAGAAATTTAGGAATTTAAATTTAAGAGTACCAAGAACAAAATTTCGAAAAAATGAAGTATTGGTGGATCAGGACGTCATCAGCGAGGAGCCCGACCCAGTCAACGCAATATGATGTTTTCTGCGTGTGGGCGGCAGTTCGCCAAAAGTAGCCCACTCACCCCTCCAAACACCGCAAGTAGAAAGGCAAAATTAGAAAAGCAAAACTGGCAAAAGGTCAAATTGGTAGAGAAGTCCAGGTAACACGGAATATTCAAGGACACACACCAAAGACAAGCACAACACGAAATCACACAAACCTATAGAAGACAATAAAAACTTACCCACATTGACAAGCCTCAAATCCACAACAATCCGCCGCAACACACATGAGGACCGCCAACATAACGCCCAATATAAGTTATACTATGCATCACAATCAAGAATCCGGAATTGCAATTTCGACTCGGAATTCTGAACCGGTTTATCGGATCTGGAATTCCGATTCCGAAAACGAAAAGAAAGAGTTCAGTTCCAGTCTTTTAAAAAATTAAGAGTCCGATTATTGTTAAAAATCTAAAAAACTTCAAGATGTACTAAATTACACTATTATCAGGATTTTAAAAATCTAATTACTATTGATTTTGAGGAATGGGAATTTTCGGTTAACTCTTGTATCTTTAATAATTTCATTTTTAAAGGTGAGCATTTATTTATTCAAAATATACCCCAGGATTCCAATTTTTCATCCATTCTTGCTAATTTATTTCTACATTATTATGAAAAAAAATTTCCTACAAATTAATTCTGCCTTTAGATATATTGATGATTTGATTGTTTTTAATGATAGTAATTTTGCTAACCTATGGAAATCGATATACCCAGATGAATTATTTTTATCAAAAACTAATTAAGATAATAATAAAGTCGTCTCTAGATTTGAATACATCCACCTTAAATAATAAAACTGATATTAACACATATTAATATTTATAAGAGATTATATTTTAAATTTCTGGTTTTTAAATTAATATATTGGGATTCAAATATTTCTAAAAAATATATTATAATACAATTGCTGGTCAGCTGGTACGCTTCAATAAAACTCTAAATCTAACTTTCTTTTTCAATACATTAATCTCATTAACACACTTAATAAATACCCTCACTCTTTTTATAAGATTTTTGAAAGATTTAAAAATACTAATATTTATTTAACTGAGATCAACCATAATGGCTTATTATTTTGGGAACTTGCCGCTGTTAACACTATTAATTCTATTAATTCTTTTAACAATAATCGGACTCTGTTAATTTTTTAAAAGGCTGGGACTGAACACTTTCTTATCGTTTTCCGAATCAGAATTCCAGTTCCGATAAACCGGTTCAAAATTCCGATTCCGGATTCTTGACTGTGATGCAAAGTATAACTTATATTGTGCGTTATGAAGGGCATTTGTTGGCGGTCCTCATGTGAGTTGCAGCGGGTTGTCGATTTGAGGTTTGTCATTGTTTGTATTGTCTTCTATAGGTTTGTATGATTTTGTGTTGTGCTTGTCTTTGGTGTGTGACCTTGGATGTTCCGCGTTGCCTTTACTTCTCTACCTATTTGACCTTTTGCCAGTTTTGCTTTTCTAGTTTTGCCTTTCTACTTGTGGTGTTTAGAGTGGTGTGCGGGCTACTTTTGGCGAACTGCCGCCCACACGCAGAAAACACCATATTGTATTGACTTCTCCCTGATGACGCCCTGATCTACCAACACTTCTTCATTTTTTTGAAATTTTTTTCTTGGTACTCTTAAATTAAAGTTCCTAAATTTCTCTTGGTTTTGTATTATTGAATTACATTGCTAGCCGTGCTATGTCTGCTGCTTCAGCGCGCATATATGGACAGTAATGTTTTCTTACTTCTGTTTGACTATGTTTAAACCCCGGTACTTTGGCTTTTTAGCCTTTTGGCTTTTTGCTTGTCTGCATTTTTGACCTGGCTTTTTCCTGGTCTGCATTTCAGGTACTACACGTTTTAATGTTTTGTATGTTTGATTTCTTAATAATTTGTAAGTTGGATTGTTTATTATTACATATATAACATATATATACTTATATATATACGTACATACCCCTATATACATACACACACACACATATATATATATATATATATAAATATATATATATATATATATATATAAATATATATATATATATATATATATATATATATATATATATATATATATATATATATATATATATATACGTATGTGTGTGTGTGAATTCTTCTGGGCGTTATAAATGGCAATTAATGGCGATCTTCGTGCGAAGTATGGCTGACTGTTCTGACTGATGTTTCTTTACTGATATGGGTAAGCTAATACATCCCTGTTTATTTTTATAGTTTTTTCGGACTAGTATTGTGTTTGTGCTTGTTTTAAATATGTGGTGTCTTGATATTCTGATTTTAACTCATGCATGGACTCTTTGCCTAATTTGACTTTTTAATTTGCCTTTTACTGTTGTTCATTATCGTGTTTGGGGACGTGTGGGCAAATTTTGTCATACCTCTGCCCAAGTTCAGAAAACACCATATTGCGTTGTTTCGGTCAGGCTCCTCCCTGTGACGCCCTGATCCACCAACACCACTTCATTTTTTGAAAAATTCTTAAAATTTCCCTTCGGTTTTCTTTAATTGAATTATTGATTTATTTTGCTTGCTAAGTTATGTCTGCGGCTTCTGCGCGCATGCATGGACATTTCTGACTATACATATATATATATATAGAAGTAGAGAGAAACTACCAGAAAAATACATTTTTTCTGAGAAACAAATGAGCTGTAAAAAGGAGAAGGGGGAGTGAGGCCGCTTACTTGTCAAGTTGTCAAGGGGAGTAAAGCAGGAGACACTTTTAAGAAAAAATCTTCGAGTTTTTTCTGTACTTGTGTGAGGCTTAGCCAAAGAAATAAACACAAGTTACCCCCGAAAACTCAAAAATAAATACCGAAGAAAAGTGGAGAATATAAAATCATAAAATAAAACATCATCTACGAAACCTGAAACAATCAAAGAGAACAGTCAACAAAAATATAGTCCTACCATTTATAGAAATGTCGCCTTGTCAAGCAATTTTTGGGGCCTGTTGGCATAACCATAAGAGTGAGTATCTAGAGATTATATAATTCAGGTGGAGGCAAAATAGCAGAAAAAGAAAATTTGTACATGTGAAAAAAGGGGAGGGTTTAAAGGAATTTTGGAGTATAAGTAATAAATGTATATTAATAGTAATAAAAAATATTAAAATAGGGCGCCCTCTAGTGGTGGGAAAAAAAGGTAGGTAGGTATTTAATTAACATCACACTGAAAAACACAACGGGCTATTGGTGACGGTCCGGGATCAATCCCCAAGGAAAAGATCCGAAGCTGGGGAAAAAAGGATAAAATAAACTTTTTTGTGTGAGGTTATAAAGAAGAGGGAGGTAATGAAAAGGTTATGTGGAAAGAACGTTTTAAGAAAACTGACGGGAAAATCATTTTCTTGAAGGTTGTTTGAAGAATTTTAAGCTGATTATAAATTATATTCCTGTAAATACTAATAGAGATTAGAGATTCTTCTGTCTTCCCTTTTTTCACAACATGTACAAATTTTTTCTTTTTCTATTTTGCCTCTATCTGAACTAAATAATCTCTCGATACCGCTCTTATGGTCCTGCCATCAGGCTCCCGAAATTGCTTGACAGGCCGGAATTTCTAAATGGTAGGACTATATTTTTGTTGGCTGTTTTTATTCCTTTGGCTACTATTATTTCTTTGGCTGTTGTATGATTGTTTCAGGTTTCGTAGATGATGTTTTGTCTTATGATTTTTTATTATCTACTTTTCTTCGGTATTTATTTTTGAGTTTTCGGGGAGTAACTTGTATTTATTTGTTTGGCTAGGCATCACACAAGTTAGGAAAAAACTCAAAGCTTCTTTTCTTAAAAGTGACTCCTGCTTTACTCCCCTTGACAAAGTAAGCGGGCTCACTCCCTTTACATGTTTACAACCTCTTTTGTTTCTCATGAAAAAAATTATTTTTCTGGTAGTATATATATATATAGATAGATAGAAATATGAATATAGATATAAAGCTTAAAATAAGCAACTTAAAAATATTTTTACATATTAATTTAGGGAACTTAAAAATGCACTAAAATTGTATTAATTAATTCATTGCATGCAGCCTAATAAGAAACTTTAATATGTAATGTAATTTAGCATTTATTTACAGCCAGACATAAATGACCGCTTACATTTCTCAGTTTACTGTGATCAGATCGTAAAAAGTGTAGGCAAGTTTTAGGTAACTTCCTGGTTACAAAAGAGTAACTTCAATTAGAATTACTCTTTTACTGAGTTAACTCAAATAATCCGTTTCGTCCATTATTTATTAACATAGATATGCTTTTCTGATAATTTACCGTGAAATATCAGTTATTTGCTAATGGCATATTAGGTTACATCAATTATGATTTAGGTAATTATGCACTTAGGTTACATCAATATTAATTTATTAAATGATCAGTAATATACTTGGATTCATATTATTGTTTTAGAAAGTGTATTATTTCATATTCTACGATGAAATGTGATACACCCTTTTGTTTAGTTATTTATTAAAGCGTAGTTTATGTTAAATAGAAGGTTACATTATATATAAAGGGGTGGTATGAATATCTACCGTTCCAGCCAGAAATACCCACAATTAAACTACATTTATTTTGAACAAATGAACTTAATGACAAATTTTGGAATGGACGTTAAATTTAGGTATTTAAGCTAACAGTTGTGAAACATTGCAGAATATAAAATTATCCCATATATTAGGGCTTGTGCACTGTGGAATACATTTCCATCGTAAAATCAAACTGGGACAACGTATCGACCAATGTACTATGCAGCAGTTAATTGACTTTACTTGAAGAACTAACAACCAACACAAAAATGACGGAGCAAGAAGAATTCTATAGATAAACTGATTAATTTTACATTTCTTATATTGCATTGCATCAATTTATTACACCTTAATTTATTTCTTACATATTACATTTTTTACTTTCAGTATGTGATTACCTTACAATTTAAATTACAATGAATTTTGCTCTAGCCTTATGCATAACATTTACTGCCACTCATACACTTAAAACAGTTCTTGTTTCCAATACTCAACATAAAGGTTTTAACCTAAAAATGGTTTTAAGGCGTTTAGTTCTTGTCAGTTTAGTCAGTTTGTGACAGATGTTTTCCATTCCTGTCTGTTTCGATTCCTCCCTGGGTATCTCTGTTTTATGTGTTAGTAAAGCTTTCCTTGTGTTTTTATTTCCATTTACTTAAAGTTGTATGGCGCAGATTACCCAAAATATAATCGTTGCGCCATAAAGCCCACCAACCATCAACCAATTTGTACAGATATTAACTATGTTTGAGTCGGTCAAATATTCAAAATTAAGTTAAACTTCGAAATATCTTACAAACTTTCCGATCACTTCTCTATCATTTCAACGATTACTTTATTACATGTAATTCCTTACAAATTATTAAATTTAATTTCGCACGAGCCTTCCACATAACGCCTCATGCCATTGATATTATTAAAACCGTAATCTTGTTTTCACCAGACAGCATAAAGTTTTAACCAAAAATTGGTTTTGAGGCGTTTAGTTCTTATCAGTCTAAACCTGTTAACCACGCTTGAGCACACAAATATTTAAAATTAAGTTAAACTTTGAAATAATTTAGCTTTCGAGCACTTCTCTATAACTTACACGATTACTTTCTTACAAATTATTATATTTGAATTTCGCACGATCCTAACACATAACGCTTCATGTCATTGATATTATTGAAACCGTAGTCTTGTTTCCACCACTCAGCATAAAGTTTTAACCAAAAATTGGTTTTGAGGCGTTTAGTTCTGGTCAGTTTAAAACAAATGTCAACGCTTGAGTCACACAAATATTTAAAATGAAATTAAACTTCGAAATATTTTACAACCTTTCCGATCACTGTGCTCTAAAGTCATTTAAAGGTTTTGGGCTGGGTATCAGATTCCCCCAAAGAGCTATAACCCATCAAAGGAACAGGAAATTTCTGAGCTAAAGTTCCGAACCAAGCCGTTATCGAATTTGTCCGCCATAAGGCGCGAGGAAAGGTACCGCGCTTAAATTGATTTACACCTTTCTAATAGGAAATACACGTTCACAGGCTTCGGTAATTTTCCTAAACAATCTGCTAGTAATTGCACAACTTCAAAGTGTTTCCTCATTAATGCTGCAAGTGGGCATAGAGGTGGCTAAAACCAAACCTGGGTCCTCATTAAGAACAAGTCAATACTGCGATGCACACAATTAGGGAAATGCTTAGTCTTGTGCGGATCTCGGGAAAAATTACCATGCAACTGAGATAGTAGCCAGTGGTGATTCTATCTTAGAAGTTCGTCTTTCCGATCGTTAAATTTTGAATGAAATATGAGCCTTCCGAATCTCGATTACTGTCATTTATAATTCATCCGATAATGTTCACAGTAAAGCTGTCACATGCCATAACTGGCATTGTTATTGCAATAACGGCGATCGCCTAGATGGACTCCGTGACCTGCTGGCGTTCCATCTGGAGAGTGCACCATTGAGCATTCATCAGCAATGCGGGGGACCTACAGCCAGGCTCCCCTTTCAAGTAATGTTTTAAACATTTCACTAAGGCTCTGCGATCTGTGAAATGGAATCATTTGTAACTGACATGGATAGACCTGTAGATCTGCAAATGTTACAGCACCATTAATGATGCCCGCAGCATTGCCATTTTGCAAATGGAGCGAAAACTATTTCGTGCTGGTCCGACCGTTGTGTAAGATTAAGTATCTGAGAGTGATGAATCATCGTCTTGTGAAAGGGCTACTTTGGGGCTAAAGATTGATGTCGATCACAATGGGATGCTATCTTTTATTCGCGATTTAAAATGACAAATATCAACTTTTAAAACTCGCTGACATTCCGATTTCATCAGAATAAATAAAAACTTAGTCTGATCGGGAGACTGATGTCGATCACAATTCGATGTCATATTTTACACGCAAATTAAAACAATTCTAACGTCTTTTGGAACTCGCAGGAGGCCGTTCATTTTATCAGAATAAATAAAAATTAATACGAATGGAAGATTAATGAGGGTCGCAATTGAGTGTCATATTTCATTTGCCAACTAAAGATAATAAATATATATATTTAAAACTCACATGGATGTGGGCATTGATTTAATCAGAATAAGTAAAAATAACTAGTTTGAATCGGAGATCGATTTCCATCGCAATTTGATGCTATATTTTAGTCGTAGCTTAAAATAATGCTTATTTTAGAAAATCACAAGGCATCCGATTTTATCAGAATTAAGAAAATCGTCTTAAAATGGAAAATTAAAGAGATCACAATGGGTGTCATATTTTACTCGCATCTTAAAATAATAAATATACATTTTAAAAACTCACGGATGGGGGACCATTGATTTAATCAGATTAAATAAAAAATTCATCTGAATGGTAGATATATGTCGATTACAATTAGATGTCATGTTTTACTCGCAACTTAAAATAATGCTTATTTTGTATCTTACCTTTGATTTCATCAAAAATAATAATAATTAGTCGTTATGGAATTAGTCTAGTATGGAATATTGGTGACGATAACAATTCGATGTCATTTATTTGCAATTTTAAATAATATATATGCATTTTTAAGACTCAGAATGTTAACCTTTGATTTAATCAGAATTAATAAAACATTAGTCTCAATAAGAGATTGATGTAGATTCCAATAGGGGGCATATTTTACTCTCAACTTACAATAATGCTTATTTTTGAAACTCACAAGGTGCCATTTATTTTATGAGATAATATAAATAAATATGATATATATCAGATAAAAAAATATAATATAAATTTTTGTATATAAAATATAAATAAATATAAATAAAATTATATAATATAAATCAATAATATAAATTTGATTTTATGGAGGATAAAAATAATCAGATTATATAAATAATGATTAGTCTAAATGAAAGATCCATGACTATTACAATTGAGTGTCACGTTTTATTCTCAAATTAAAGTAATAAATATATATTTTTAGAACTCGCAGGATGTGGACCTTTGGTTTCATCAGAATAAATAAATAATGAGTCTGAGGAGAAAAATGACGATCTCATTGGATGCCATATTTTACTCGTAACTTAAAATAATACTTATTTTTGAAGCTCACGGAGTACCTATGATTTTATCAGAATAAAACAATTAGTTTTTGAATAACCTTTTCTCTTTTATATAAGATTTTCATCTATGCTAGAAACATTCCCATGTAAAAATGTAACCTAGTATTAAGTTTTTGAAACTAATCCTTCCATATTCTCATTTTATTGCTATATGGTCATTCTTTGAAAACATGCTAATCATACCGTAACCAACGGCTTCAACCACACTCCTGGTGGTTGTCTCGACGGACAACCAACAACTAACCAGATCTTGATGGACGAGATATCTCCTCATTAGAGAAAAAGTGACCATATCTGATCTCGTCATAGTAAACAAAATCGGCAATGTCTTGATGATGAGATATATCGTAATTAGCAAAGTTGGTCAGACCTTGATGAACGAGACATCTTGTCAAGACCACTTGGAGTGTTAAGTGGATTCCGAACCACTACGAGCAATCCATGCCTAGATCGGGGTTCTAAGCCAGATACATCGTTTTGCATAATACACTGTCTAATTAGACTAGCTATATTCAGGAAGTGATGAACACTTGATTCACAAATAACATTTCCTAACGCTCAATCTCGAATGAGACCTCGTGTGATGAAAAATGACAGTAGTGACAAATCAAACCTCGAAATGAAAAATACAACTGGAAAAATATTTGTGCAGTTATCTCGATTTAGAATACTCTCTCTTGTAGTTTTAATTTACATTGGGAGATTAGTATAATTAGTATACTGCAACACACACAGGTTGAATTCAGAATTAGATCCATACAGAATTTGGGATCATCTTTTCAAAGGAAAGTGGATTTTTGTACCTCGACATTGCTGCTCGCATCGGACAAACGCTACCACAGTGATGAGTGTATGAAAGCAGTGGACTGAAGAGAACCAGATATATAGAAAATCCGGCAGTGGACCATGAATCACGACATCACGGGATGACACATATTGTTCCCTGACAGTGACGGACCGTTCAGCTTCATCAGAAGAGATCGTACAACTGTGGAGCACTGCAATAGGTGTATCATTTCTTCTGGTCGCACGCATTCCCTTCCAGCTGCTTCCCTTGAACTTGAACTACCGAATCCTCAGGCTACAATAGACTCGTGAACACAGACAATGGTGGGCTGACTGGAAACATGTCCTGTTTACGGACAAGTCTCGCTAAAACCTGGGCTACAATGATGGCCCAATACACATCAGAAGGTATCGTGGTGAGGTCAATCTTCCAGCATGCATTGTAAAGAGTCAAAATCGTCGAATGGCAGGTGTGACGGTGTGGGGCTCCATAGGATACCATTCGCGATTGCTGCTACAAATTCAGAGTAATCTCTATAGCAGCTGCTGCATCAAAGAAGTTGCAGAGACAGAAGTCATACCCTTACTTCAGAGCACTACTGGCGCTATATTCCAGCAAGATGATGGTCAACCACATGTTGCCAGGAATGTAGTCTCGCTTGAATTTGGGTTACAATAGTGGCCTCATACGCATTAGAAGGTACCTTGGTGAGCGCCATCTTTCAGCATGCATTGCAGAGCGTCATAATGGTCGAATACCAGGCCTGACGGTGTGGGGCTCCATTGTATACCATTCGCGATCTCTGCTGCTACAAATTCAGAGTAATCTCTACAGCTACCGCCACATCAGGGAAGTTGTAGAGGCAGAAGGTACACCCTTACTTCAGAGCACTCCTGGCGCTATATTCCAGCAAGACAATGGCCGACCGCATGTTGTCAGGAATATTAAGGCCTCTTCAGGGCAAATGCCGCTTCTTCACTGGTCTCTCCGTTCGCCAGACAAGTCACCTATTGAACATGTCTGATATGATCACTCAGAAACTATCCCGTCAAGGTTTTCCAGCAGCCAGTACTGTGTATTCGCATGCAAGGAATTACCTAGGAACACATCTCCTCTTTGATTCGATGCCACGACGCATAGCAACTTAAATTACAGATCGTAATGGCTTTACAACATACTTATTTTTTCAGGTTTTTGTTCTATTGTTTTGAAAATGTAATATTTTATGTACAGTAATATGTGGTATAAATTTCATTCTAATCACATGATTCTTTTACGGTATTGCAATTTTCACAAACAGTATATAGGTATGTAACCATCTTACGAAAAACAAACTTTTAATTTTTTTAATAGATGCATGCAAATTATGTCTACCTAACTACATGGCATTAGGCACAGTATTTAGCTTGAAAGATTCAGATTCAACCAGAAAAATCTCACAATTGAAAAAGTCTATGTACAAAAGAAATTCCATTGTTCATATTCAAGACTTAATAAAAATGAATCAATATTTCGTAAATTATGCTCTATTTATCAAATTTCATAATTAGGGCATTCTTGTCAAATTGCCCTTATCTGTAAAAAGCCCCCAAAATAAAGGGGACAGAGGCATGCTCCTACATCTCTCCTCATCTGCAAGATCTAGATATGCAATGCATTGTAATAAAATTTTATAAATCCGGAAGTATGCAAAAATAAACATCGTTCTTTCACACCATCGAAACTAAGTAAAAGACGTTCTAAAACTAACTGCCCTTGTTTCGCCTTAAAACTGCATATCAAGTGTTCCCAGCGCCATATATGAAATACATTTATGAAAAATGATTTTTGAAGCAGTGAAAGTTTCAGATTACTTTTCATAGCCTTAATGCGGGAAATGAAAACCGGAAAGTGAATAGGAAAAACGGGTTGAAGGAATAAAAAGCACACGTCCTGTTACTTCGTATCACGATTCCTTATTCCCATCAATCACATGTAATCGATCGAGGCTGGTATCAATTGGTGTGTCAAGAAAGCTTAAAGTCTTAGATACCGGAATGGTTATGGAAGCGAAGATTTCAACCATCTTGTCAATTTCTCGTTTTTTACAATGACACTTTGGGGCTCTCGATTGAAAAGATTGCGAAAGAAGTGTGAAAGATACTTTTCTTTCGTCACGTATGTACCTGATAATAGATAAGTCAAAATTTCTCGTGTGTTAGATTAAGTATTTTTGATGCTGATAGAAATAAAGGTTGATCTGTGATGAAAGAAGCTGAAATTAAAACATTACAGTATACGGGGACTTTTGCAAAAATGACGGGTGTCTTCTGTTCGTCAAGTATATCACACCTGCTCCAGAAACGTGACTTTGACTTTTAAAAACTAGGTTTTTTTATGAATATTCTATTTATTGAGTGTTTTGTTCTGTAAGCTGTATATATACACTAGAAATCAAGAAAATCGACCAGAATATGGATTTTTTACTGCTTCTAAATTTTTCTAGCTTCTTAACTTTCAAATGATACCAAGATCTTATAAATAATCGGAATACTTTTCTAGTTTCAAGGGGTTTTTTGGAAACAGGTAAAAACATGTTTTTACATTTACATTACACTCAACAACAATTACAAACTCAATTACAAATATTTACACTCAATTTCTGAAGAACTGTTTTTGCAATATGATGCTTTTTTCAAGTGATGATAGCTCAACAATGAATTAAGTTATAATTATTTTTGTATCTTTATAATCTCTATAATACAGTGGATGTTTTTATTCTCAATCTCAGAGTTATTAGTTAAAAATTGATTTTTGTTGATTTTTAAATGTTAAAATTCTTGAAAAAATCATAATTTTTTTGTACTTGGTGAAAACAAATTGTAAAAAATTCCCCTCTGCCAGCTTGATTGAAGATCAAAACATGAAGAATAGTGTTAGGAATAATTTCCAACAAGAGTGTTTTCCTTGCTAATTAGCTAATTGTATATAAATTAGATAATGATTGCTTAATCTGATATTTCACACTGAAGTGATTGTAATCTTAAACCATTGACCTTTGGTAAAATACTGGATTTTTAAAGTCACAATTTAAAAACAAATTTTATAGTGTATATGAACACCTTGATATTTTTCTGTGTTATTTATATTTCTTATTTTGTGCTTTACTGTTGTCGAGTAAGTGAATTTATCTGTATAACAGTATGAATAAACAACTCTAGAGTGGAATTTACACAAGAACCAAAAGGTTAAAAATGTTTTAGCACATTTTTTCCCTTATTTTGAAAAGTATAGAATTCCGCCATATATTTTTCCCAACTTTATTTCCATGGTTTATACGAGTCTAACGGAACTGTTTAATTTAAAAATAAATTCCTATTTTGTGGTATGGCACTTTTCTCAAGAAGATGCAGTATATTCTCACGCAAGGAGATTGCATCATTAGCTTTTGGATTTCTCTAGTAGCTACATTTTTCGAACACTATTTAACTCTCCTGGTGGCACTTGTCTCGACGAGATATCTCGTCAGTAGCAAAAAGGACCAGATCTTGATGGATGAGCTATCTCGTCATTTGAAGAAAAATTACCAGATCTTGATCTCGTCCTCATAAAAAAATCGGCATTATCTTGATGACGAAAAGTAGTAGTAGTCAGTAGCAAAAATGAATAGATCTTGATATCTCCCCAATGAAAGAAAATATACCAGAACATTGATCTCTTCATCATCAA
The DNA here is from genome assembly GCA_933210815.1 of Meta bourneti. Classification (NCBI taxonomy): domain Eukaryota; kingdom Metazoa; phylum Arthropoda; class Arachnida; order Araneae; family Tetragnathidae; genus Meta; species Meta bourneti. The sequence goes on along the minus strand of OW119934.1, from coordinate 55,115,093 downwards.
AAATCGGCATCATCTTGATAGCCAGATACCTCGTCATTAGCAAAATTGGGCAGATCTTAATGGACGAGATATCTTGTCGAAACCACTTGAAAGGTTAAGCGGAATTTAGGCAACCAATTTTTCTCGAGAAGCGGGTTGCATCACAAACATCTAGATTCCTCTACCAACTACATTTTTCGTATACAACTTGAATGGAATTTCCACATCTAATTTTCTTGAACAGCATATTGTCTATTTAATCCATCTGTACAGATAGTCAAAGGAGTAAGTTAACAAGTAAATAGTCAATGCAGTCTAGATTGTAAATGTCATGTATGCAATTGATTGTATACAAAATCTAAATCTGATTGATGTTTCCTAATGATGATGTTCTAAAAACTTGAAATACAAATGTACACTGCTGGCCACCGTAAATGCAACACCCTGAAGGAAGCATGCAAATAATATGAAATTTACAACATGCATTAGCGGAGGTGAGATATGCAAATGATTAGAATTTCAGCGCAGACGCACATCACGCGCGCCTGTGGCGCCACTTCAAAGCGCTATTTAAGGCTTGGAGATTTCGACGATTTCAAGTACGGCAATTGTGTTTTTCTTGTGATTTTTTCAAAAAAACGATCAATTATGCCTCGTAGAAAACAGCGATCATCTTTCGATCACGTATCCGAGTTCGACAGAGGAAGGATAGTGGCCTACCGAGATTGTGGATTATCTTTCAGGGAAATCGGTAGTCGTGTTGGACGAAACCAAACAACTGTAATGCGGATATGTGATCGTTGGATGCAGGAGGGTACGACGGACCGACGTGTTCGATCGCATCCACCTCAGTGCACCACTTCACGTGATGACAGGCATATTGTGCGTATGGCAGTGACGGATCGCTCAGCCACATCACGAACCATAGCACAGCACATTCAGTCTGTACCGCATCATCCAGTGTCTGCGCGTACCATTCGACGCCGTTTACAGCAGAGTGGTCTGTCAGCAAGACGTCCATTGCTTCGTCTACCCTTGACGCAGAACCACAGACGTTTCCGCCGCCAATGGTGCGATGAAAGAAGGATGTGGACGGCAGAATGGAATGAAATTGTCTTTACTGACGAGTCACGCTTCTGTCTGCAACACCACGATGGTCGGATTCGAGTCTGGAGACACCGTGGAGAGAGGATGCTGAACAGCTGCGTTATGCACCGCCACACTGGTCCCGCACCGGGTATTATGGTATGGGGCGGTATTGGATATCACTCTCGCACTCCTCTAGTACGCATTGCCGGTACTTTAAACAGCCAGCGCTACATCTCCGAGGTGTTGGATCCAGTTGTCCTTCCTTACCTTCAGGGCTTGCCCACAGCCATATTTCAACAGGATAATGCGCGACCACACGTGGCACGCATTGTCCAAGGGTTCTTCGTCAATCGCCAGATTGAATTGCTTCCCTGGCCAGCTCGCTCTCCGGATCTTTCGCCGATAGAAAACATGTGGTCCATGGTTGCTCAACGATTGACCCAGAATACATCCCCAGCTGCCCCACCAGATCAACTTTGGTAACGTGTGGAAGCTGCTTGGTCTGCTGTACCCCAAGAACACATCCAAAGTCTCTTTGAATCAATGCCGAGGCGTGTGGCAGCGGTGATCTCCAACAATGGCGGCTACTCTGGCTACTGATTTTGGCAGGAACCACACTTCACAAAAGTCTATAAATTTAATCATTTGATACTTGGTCAACATGTTATCTACAAAATAAATTTTGTTGTGATATCTCTTGCCTTTCTTGGTGTTGCAATTTGGGTGGCCAGCAGTGTACTTGGAGAAAAATACCTTCATCTGTATTACACTAGCTACCTATTTTTTATGTCATGTTTTTTTTTTCATTTGAATTCGGTTAAGAACTAAAATCAGCACACACATGACAACTAACCTTGTGATTTCGACGAGATATTTCGTCCTTCAAGATTTGACCAGTTTCACTAATGACGAGATATCTCATCATCAAAATATTGCCGATTTCTTTTATGATGACAAGATCAAGATCTGGTCAGTTTTCTAATGACAATGTGCCTCCTCCAGAAGGATTAACAAAGCTGAGAAAAATTCACTCTCTCCTTAATCATTTCCTTTTCAGATAGCAAGTACAGAAAAGTTTTCCCACTACAAAAGTAGGAAACTTTCCCAAAAATATAACTTTTTAATCCCCATCCATTCAGAGGAGTTTCCTTTCCAATGCCACATGATGTGTCTACAATCCGTGAACTGTAGCCTGAGTCACAATGTTCCCCGAAAAGATCATCAATGCTTATTCAGCCCAGTTTTTTCAATGACTCGAGATTCGAAATTACCATCTCAAATGTTATCCTTGACATTTATTCAAAAGTGCAACCAAGTGTCTTCTTTTTTCCTCGCCCTTTTCTTTCTGTGCCGCTTATTGCGACTCCGTATTTACTCAGAAGCGGCATTATGCTTAGGGAAATTCAGATTTGAATTGCTTCTCCTGTGCAAACGCTTTTCTCCCCCGCTCCATTCGTTCGTTTCTTTCCCTATCCCCAGGCCAAGCTAGACAGTCTATTAGGAAGTCAATCAGTCGTAACCCTATCTTTAAGCCAAAGCGCTCCCCCAACCAGCTCCTTTGTTATACAAGCGAGTTAATTGGACGGCAGAAAAGAGGTCCGATGTAAACCACTATATCCCTCCGCCAGTACAAAGGCCCATAAACAGGGGGAACTTAATGGAAGAAATCAAGGAAACAACTTGGGATAAATAGAGTCTTTGTGAGGACATGCTTTAGTTTTCTCGATAAAACCAACAATTCACGGCCTCCATCAACAATGGTGTAAGGCTATCGTACCCGTGTTTGTTATCGAGCGGGTTCTGCAGGTTATAAACGAAACCAATATAGAAGCTCCGAATGAAGAAGCGAGCCTGTATCGGGACATTTGATGGCAAAATGGATTAAGCCGAGGTTTTACAGCGTGGTGCGAGATATTGCTAATGAGAGAGGCTGGCCACCCCATATTTTGCAATAATAACTATTACATCCGACAAAGATAAATGCTTTTCTTTCGTACTTTTAATGGCCACAAGTGCTCGCTGCTCTGTGCTTCCCTCACTCAAGATAAGAGGAAGGTTCTGGCTACAAGACAGGCCAAATTGAAAATAGGAATGATGGATACATTTCTGTTGTGCTTATTTTATTCACGTTTCTAATACGGAATTATAAAGGTTTCACCTTTGGCTTGAATACCTTTCGACCACGTCAGGTTAAAGGGAGCTTTGCCTTTTGTAAATTTGGTTATAATTTCTATCCATTTGCCATAATGTTGCAAGATGTCTAATTAATACTCGTATAGAAGAAAATGACCGTAGAACAACAAACGAAAACCATAATTTTGTAATTCTTCTGAAATTTTGTAATTCTAAATTTTTAACTTAGTTTACATTGTCACTATTATCGTACAATATACCCGGCTGGTGTGTCGCGAGGAAGTCTACACGAGCGAATTTTAAAATTTGAGATATTCTCTTTCATTATGCGATTACCGCGAACGAGTGAGATCCATATCTTGGAAATTAAAGAATTACATCAGTCATCGGTTATTACAAACAACCGATGAATCATTTGTAATAGCCATATTTATGTTTCCTCAACGACTCAATTTAAAATGTCATTGTACCCAAGTAACACATTCATAAGTGTTTATAAGTTGATATTTTCTGACAGCTTGTGTTGATTTGAAAATAGATTGAGAACAAATTTTTCAACCACGATTTTATAACTGATTTTCTGCCGTAAAACCGCAGGCTTAATCTTAGAATTTAATGTGTAATTCCCCTCTTTCTTAAGCAAACCTTCCGTTCATTATGCCAGCTTGGATTTTCTAATACTCTGATTTTTGCTGAAATCCAACTCATCCTTAAAACAAACATATGCTAATATATGAAAAGCGCAGTATAGAGAAACCCCTCATCCAGCTCATGAATTTTCATTAACCCAAAGAGCTCGTTAGCGTTCGTAAATAGCAACGCTTCATTTAAGTTTCCGTTAAGAATTAATTTAATTTAAAGGTATGTGTTTAAAAATGAGGTTGTATTTACCCGTAAACAGGAAAGAGGTGCAAATACACCGAAACCATGTGCTCGAAACTGAGCATTCAGAAGTCATTACCCCATCTGTTTGTAAGGAGGCATTCAAGTAATCAACGAAGTTAATTTTTATTCAAATATTTGCTACAATTAATTTTATTCGGGGGTGATTCAAAAAAGTTTTTAATGCAAAATACCACGAAAGGGGCATTTCATTGTTGCGTATGAGACAATCACGCGAAGATTGTAGTCATGAAAATGGCTGTATCTTATTCTATATTAATCAAGTGGATGAAATGAGTTTACCAAGTTAGTTACTCAATGAGTTTACCAGCTGTGCAAGTAACCATAGACGTCAAATATAAGTAGACTGAGTATTTCCATTGAGAGGAGCTTCAAAAGGATTGACGAACTAGAGTAATCACATGCCTCGTTTGGAGGTATCACATCTTATGATAGGGTAGATGCTTGAATGCGCATTTCTATAGGGTGGCGATAAAAATGGTGAAATCGCTAGTCTATTACTATCAGATGATCAATCAATGGATGGGCGTCTTCTAGTGTCCCGTAGACCAATCATATGATGAATGTTAGGTTCCACCCTGCTGACCAAAGCAGTCGAAGGATCACGTTACTACTGGTATAAAATATTTTCCATTGCTCACTCTACTTTTATACTTCCTCTATACTAGTAACCTGCAAGTTGTAGGTGCGGCAAGTTCGATTGCCGTAATTTACCCGGGTGTATTTCTCTCTTCTGCATCAGTAAAACTTTCCATACAAGACGTACAACGTCAAGTAAGTCTATTCATCGAGCTTCTATTGAAATAGATGGAGCATGTGCCCATAGGTTCATGTTATTTCTTCCAGTTTCTCGGTTTGAAGATCTGTCACGTGGTTGTGGATAAAAGTATTAATCCTTAAGTATTGATTGGTTAAAGCGCTTATCCACCGTGATCACAAACACTAGTCAGCGATTCGACAGCCAATCGGCTTTTTCAATTCGTAGGCCCACGTGGTTTACCCTTCACAGACCTTAGGACAGCGACTCCTCCCACATGCTCCGTCTATTTCATTAGAAGGTCGATGTGTCTACTACTTGACGTACGTCTTGTGTTTGTCACAGCTTGGCCAAATATAGCCCTTGCGCCATAACACTCAACCAACCATCGTAATTAATCAAAAAATCTATTTTAGAACTTAAACTATCTTCCCCACAAGAAAGCTCATCGAAAATGTTTGGGCATATCTGTCATTTTTTGTCTATAAAAAAGAGCTAAATCAAGCAATCACGTGTGGGATACCTCAATGTTATCAGAGAGCTCTTTTTGTATAGAAAAAATTGAAAATGACCAAAAAATGTGGGATAAGCTGCCTTGAAGGGAAGATGGTTCAATTTCAAATAAGTTTTCGATTAATACAGAATAATAAAAGATACAGCCATTGTCATGACTAAAATCTGGCCATGATTGTACCATACGTGAAAGTGGAATAGATCCGAAGCAGGAACATTAAGATAGAACAGATGCAAAAGATAAGTTATGAAATTAATAGAGTAACCTATAGGGAGGTTACCACGTTTTCAAATATTTTTATGTTTATCTACAATTGCTAACACTAATTGAACTATGAAGTAGAATTTATCTACATAAGTAAAAATGGAGTGTTTGTCTTTACATTGAATATTTCACCCCATCTTAAATTATTTATCCGTTTTGGGTCCTTTTAACGACAAACTAAGACCTTACTAAAGACGTGATACCTCTTCGAGACATCCATCTGTATTTGAAATGCAGATGATTGAAATGCAGATGGTTAATGCATTTTGGTTGGTTAGTTGGTTTTGGGGGTTTTATGGCGCAAGGGCCATATTTGGCCATGCTGCACCAGACACAGCACACAATATCAAGTAATAGACACACACACGATGAAAATTTTACTGATACAGAAGTTAATGCATTTTGAAATAAAAACGTTGATTTTTTTAGTTTTACCTGTTACTTTACATTTTTTGTCCTAATTTTTTCATTTTGATGTTATTACTGCTCCAAAATTAGAAAGCTCGGTTAATGCGATGGACATAGGATATCACACTCATCAACAGTTGGGCGCATCATTGGCATCAAAATGACAAATCTCAGGCTCAAAACCCACAGAGGGATAAGGGTCTTAATTACAACTGAGGAACCTCGATACACAGAGGAGTAAAGCGAAGACACAGTATTATTCAATATCCCATGCTATATAGCATTTGGACGAGCACAATCTTCGTTCGATGTAACGTTAGCGGCGTCACATTTTTAACCACGTCCATACCATTCAATGCTCGGCATGTTATATATCTTGAGGTTGAGTGGTAAACAGTGCGAACATTTTGAATTGTACTCTTTAATCCTGTCCATAAAGATCTGACTACATTTGCTAATGACGAGATACCTCGCCAAGATAAACCACCAAGAGGGTTAAATTGAAATAAATTAGTATCGAATTATATAACTGTTGAAAATTAAAATTACACAAATGAAATATTATTAAAATTAGGTAAATGAAAAATTATTTTCCAGACAATTAAATGCTATTTGCATTTTCCTACAAAAAGTGATTATTCTTGGATATTTTTAATCTACAGTTAACCAATTGCACCCTAGTAACGCCGGGTAATTAATGTTATATATATATATATATATATATATATATATATATTATTAATATATATATATATTAATAATTTTTTTAATATACATTCGATTATCAAATCATATTAAAATTAATTTTAAAAAGAAACATTGGGTGTATTTTGTTTGAGTTCTTTTAAAGTGTCAAATTGAAAATTTCTGTTTGATAATATTATTTCGGAAGATATGAATAAAAGTCTGGGAAGGTAATTTAGCATGCACCTAATATTCTATACTTATAATCTAGAAACAGCTGAACCAAATTATTTGAAACTTGGTATAAGATAAGAAATAATATTGGCGTCAAAATTAGATGTTATTGGAAATCATGAAGTTTATGAACAAATGGATGGGAAAATGGTCGTTTATACACATTTTTTCTTATAAATATATAAAAGACGGTCTTTTATGTTTATAAATATATAGAAAATGCTATTCGCTATGTCATTACATACCTTTGAATTTTCTCTAATATGAACAATGCACGAATCAAAGGATCATTATAAGTTGTGTTACTTTTCTTTTTAAGGCGATGAAAAAGTTTAAATTTAATTTCTATTAATATCGTTTTTAATAACATTTTCAGTCAACATCATTTTTAATTTAAACTTGCGTGAAATTGACATTTATTCTCATCTTTTCTAAATCAATTTGTATTTATTGAAAGTGAAACTTCTAAGTCAGAAATCGCAGGATTATAATAAATATGGACATTGAGATAAATGAAAATGAACTGCTACGTTTAAACCATGTGAAAAGGTAGAAATCAGTTTCAATTCAAAATTACATTTCTGTAATGTTACAAAATTTTATATTCAATTTTTTTGTGTGTATTTTTATTGCTTCATTCAATTTCAATTCATGCACAACTTATTTCTCCAAGCTACCTGGTATTCTTTGTTACAGTATTTCGATATAGAAGATGTCTATAATTAAAGTTAATCTATTTTAATCAGTATACAGCAAAAACTACCTATCGGATTGCCGTCAAATTTTCAGTAAGTCTTAACCCTTTGAAGAATACCCACGCATAACCCTACCTCGTAACCTGCAGTCTTTCCTGTATAACTTCTTGCCAATTATAACATTCTTGACCAATAGAATATTTCCTAACGATTCTATTCTAAGGAAAGGAACAATAGAATCTTTCTAAAGGATTTATATTCTTAGGAAATGAGGAATGGAATATTCCTAAGAGATTCTCATTTAATAAAAAAGAGCAATAGAATTTCCCAAAGGATTTCATTTTAAGGAAAGGAGCAATAGAATATTTCAAACGGATTACAATCTAAGAAAAAAACCAATAGAATCGCTCCAAAGGATCTCTTCTAAGGAAAGGAACAATAGAATCATTCCAAAGAATTTCTTTTCTAAGGAAATGAGCAATGGAATCTTTCCAAGGGTTTCTCTTTTGAGAAAAGAATTAATGGAATCTTTACAAAGGATTCTATTCCACAGAATGGATCAATAAAATCGTTCCAAAGGATTCTATTGCACGGAAAATACCAATAGAATATTTCTAAAAAGGTGAGAGAATCCATGGATTCCTTAGAAAGATGAGGCTATGCGGCTTAACGAAATATCTTGTGGAAATACTTGAAGTAACATTCTCGTAACCGATTTCATTCTCACTTTGTCTTAAACTCAAAACGACCTTAAATTTGAGAGAACTTGCTTTACTGATGAGGTTGCTATATTAAAACGAGAATTCAGCACCTGAAGCTGGGCGGAGATTTAGGTTGTTGAAAGGTCTTAGAAAAACTTATACCTTGGTAGATCTTTAAGAAAACATATCACAAGTCTGGTACTAAACATTTCCAGAGAGACCTTGCGTTCAACATCTGAACATGCTATTCTAAATTTCAGATAGTAGCCGATAATAGTGGCCAAAATATTGAACATGTTTTGAATTTACTATACCCAAATTGCCGCTATTTGGTCATTGTAATGGTCAGAATAAAATTGTAAAACGATCTTTAATGGTGATTTTTAGAACAAAATATTTTGCCATGAATTTCTTTACCATGGCCTCGTTAACACGTACTGAAAATTTGACGATTTTCCGAAAAATAGTTTTTGCTGTAGACTGCTTAGGAAAGGCAAATTTTAATTATAGACACCCCGTACATAGTTTTGTACCATTCATAATATCCCCAAAGCATTGACATTCTTGAAACTTAATGTATAGTAATTTAAATTATTCACGGTATTTCTGAAATAAAATTTTTATTCATTTCTTAGGTAGACGGGTAAAAGAAGACAATGAAAATGAATGTAGAGATAAAAAGAATTCTTAGCGCTTTTTATTCAAGTTTCAAGTACACAATTATTTAATTTAGAAAGTATTCTGAAAAGATTTCCTCAATTCGACGGTTCACTTATTTCAGCGTTTCAAAACCGTAAAACTATCACGTTCTTAGAGATTAATATTCTCTTCTTCGCACCACTTGGGAATTTAGTCCCTGTGTTTCAATCTTGAGAGAAAATAGTTATAACACCTAGATTTTGTTCAATTGTATTGAGTCATTAAATATGGAATAAATGTATTTAAACAAGTGCATTGAAATAATTACAAATAAAAGTATTAAAGTATGTAATAGTAATTAGACAGCTTTAGTATTAATTTAATGACTATTTTCTCTAATTAAAAGCATGAAATTTTCAATAAAAATATTTTCATATGACGCAGTTTCATACTGGGCAAGGGAAGTTTAAGGGATGCCTCCACAAATTTGAATTGTCTGTATGTGACTGCAAGGCCGTTCTTTCAAATAAAAGTGTAAGTTTCAATAAAAACATTTTATCTGAAGCAGTTTATTACTGGGCAAGGGAAGTTTAAAGGATACCTGCGTAGATTTGGATTGTCCGTAAGTAACCAGGATCGTTCTTTCAATTAAATGTATAAACTTTTCAATAAAAATATTTTCATCTGACGCAGTTCATTACTAGACAAAGTTAGTTTAAGGGATGCCTCCAGATTTTTACTGTCCGTACATGACCAAGACCGTTCTTTCAATTAAAAGTATAAAAGTTTCAACAAAAATACTTTCATCTGACAGTTTATTGAAAGGAGAGTTTAAAGGATGCCTCCACTTATTTGAATTGTCCGTAAGTGACCACAATACCGTTCTTTCAATTCAAAGTGTAAGTTTTAATACAAATATTTTATCTGACGCTGTTTATTACTGGACAAGGGAAGTTTAAAGGATGCCTGCTCAAATTTGGATTGTCCGTAAGTGGCCGGAGCCATTCGTAAGCGGTGTGCTAAGCGTTCACTTGCAAGTAGATAAAAAAGCAGGAACTAGAAGACTGGAAGATAGCCGCATTATGGCCCTAACACTAAATAAATTTGCCCTGAAATAAATCTAACGATATTATTAATTTTATACTTATTCTGTCTTTGTAGGTTCTCTTTGCTATTGTATTGAAGATACTTTTGAATCTGAATATTTTATACGCATATTGCATTAACATATTCAAATATAAAGTCACAAATCGAGCCAACGGAGCTCAAAATGATTTTGAATTAAAAAGCTATCAAAAACACATGTTGAAACTCGTTATATCAGAGAATATTGAAGTTTCTGCAATACAGGTAAATTATACTTCAGCATTCTCGTCACCAGTTTGAAAATAGTCGAAAAAATCCTTAAACACAATTCTCAATTAGCTTTACGGCATTTAGGGAACCGAAAGAAAGAGCACTAACCACCCAAATTGTTTTCTGAAAACGGATTTGATGAAGGGAGTTCTGAAAAATCAAATGTTCTTTGAGAAAAGATGTGGCTTGTTGAGGTTTGCACTTGGGCAGCTCATACAATACGGCATTTAAGCAACCGAAAGAAAGAACCTACCAATCAAATGTTTTGTAGAAAAGGTGTGGCTTGCTGAAGTTTGCACTTGGGCAACTCAGGAGTTTGACAAACGGGAAAGGTCCAGGTGTTTCGTAGATCTTTCCAGTAAGACTTAATGCCCCATGTTTGTCGAATTTACTTTCCGAGAAAAGATTTATTAATTACTGTTATATGAAATGTTGTCTGGGTGACTTCTTTAACTCCTACCTGCCAGAATGTTATTGTAATGGGATATTTGAACTCCAAGAGCTGTAAAATAAGGTCATAGGTTCCAATGGGGACTATCTGGACAATCAGGTAAGTTGTGGTATTCGATTTTTTAAGCTTGAACACATTCTTCTCAATTTTCTGTAAACTTTCTTTACAGCGTGATACTTACTAGAAGATACTCACCCCATCTGTCTTCAAGGATTCTTATTTAAGGACAAACTACTATTTTCTAGGAAAGAAGATTGTAACTCATAACTCTTGGACAATTTGATAAGAAGCACAAAATGTCGGTCTGGATATGCTGCAGCCACACACCTTATCAATCAATAGTTTATTTTTAAACTATCAATTATCAATTTTTCGAAATGTACATGATTAAAATGATAAGAAGTTTCATTTTGCCAGTACCATCTTGATGCCCTATGTTTTTCGAATTTAATTTCTGAGAAAAACTTAATTATGGTAATTATATGAAATGGATGACTTCTCTATCTCTTTTTCATCAGAATGTTATCGCATAGGATATTTGAACTCCTAGAGCGGAAAAAAAGATCGTAAGTTCCAATTGGGATGATCTGGACAATCAGTTAAATTGTATGATTTTTTAAGCTGGAACACATACTTTTCTATATACTGAACACTTTCTTTACAGCATGATACTATTTATAAGAATTGCCATTTCCCTTGTCTTCAAGAAATCTGATTCAAGAACAAAATACACTTCTCTAGGAAGGGAATTTGTTACTCTCACAACTCGCGGGCAATCTCAGAAGAAACACAAAATATCGGCCTGGATATACTGCAAGGAGTAACCACACCTTATTAATCGGTACTATAATTTTAAAAATCTTGACTATCAATTTTTAACTGTTCATAATTAAAGTAATGCACGTTTCATTACTTGCCATTACGGTATTAACCCTCTGAGTGTCACGAGATTTCCGAGTAGCGTAGTATTGCTTTTCCCCCACAACACACATAATGACTAAATGCAGGTTCACAACGTGCAGACATGCTTCCCAGAAGGTTATCCAAGAGTTTCTGTGGCAAGGAGTCCCATTCACTTACTAGAACTCGTCTTTCTTTGGTCCTTCTGCTATCCTTGGTGGTGGTGTGACGCGTGCACTGAGACGTCCGAGAGCATTGCATCCCAAGCATGCTCTATCGGATTGAGATCCGTTGACCTTGATTGGTACGAGTTCATAATTATCCTTAATTTCTGGATATGCGTGTATATTGTATATTATTTAAAAATACCTATATAAAGTTGACCAGAGAATCATAAATTTCATCAAGTTTCTGTAATTGAAAATTTATAAAAAAGTAATTCCTTAACATAACAAAACGATCACTTCACTGCAATTTCTAATGCAGAATACTGCAACAATTTTATAGCTTTTTCCCACGTAAGTTCGTAACATGCGAATGACTTGATCCATAGAATTGTATTGTGTGATTTCATCTATAAACACACCTAATAGAAATGGATATAAATGGTTTCTTAGAACGACTTGCAAATGTCTTTGAACTTTCACTCTTATAGATATGAAATTTAAATGCACAGTAAAAATGTTTTGTTATCGACCATAACCTTTTTTAAAGGTTGATGCTCGTAATTCCAATTAACTCTCATTATGCACACTTTAACCATCTGGAAACAATATTTTTACGTGTCAGATGAGATACGCTTATTAAAAATGTAGCATGTTTAATCTGCACTTCTTAATTTAGGGACATAGAATAAACATTTGCTTCCTTGAACATGAATTTATGATTTCTTTCAGGGAATTTTGTATATTTGTATATTTTGCTTCTATGTTATTAAGGTGTATGTATACACTAGAAAATTTTTTTTGATTTTGACTTTAAAAATCCAGTTTTTTCCAACAAGTCATTGGCTTATGTTTAAAATAGTTTAATGGAGAAAAAAATCAGATTAAGCTAATTATTAATTATCTAATTCAGATATAATCAGCTAATTAGCACGTTTTTTAACAGGGATATCTCAAATTCTAATTTGTTCAGAAAGACAATTCCTGTTGGAAATTATTCCTAATATTATTCTTCATGTTTTGACCCTCCATCTAGTCTCTAGAGGAAAAAAATTACTTTTACAGTTTTTTTCACCAAGGAAGTCTAAAATATTGAGATTTTTTCAGGAATTTCAACATTTAAAAATTAACAAAAAAAATAATTTCTTAACTAATTACTCTGAGGTTCGAAACATCCACTGTATTATACAGATTATAAAGATATAAAAATAATTATAAAAGACCAATTCATTGTTGAGTTATCGCTGCTTGAACCAAGAATCATATTGCAAAAACAGAAAGTGAGTTTAAAGTTTTGGAAACATGTTTGTACTGGTAAAGTACCTAACGAAAAACCCTTGTAACTAGAAAAGTATTTCTAATATTTACAAAATCTTGGTATTGTTTGAAAGGTAAGAAATCGGGAAATATTTTGAAGTAATAAAAAGAAATTGAATATTCTGATCAATTTTCGTGATTTCTAGTGTATACATACACCTTAATACGATTTTCAATGGCGAAGACAAATCTTAATTTATTTACGCTTAATGGATGACTGCAAACATTTTTAAAGACTCGTATAGCACCTTTCAGCAGGCTTTCAATTCAAAAATTTATACCTACTTGGTTTCTTAGTTAACGAGTTTCAAATGTCTTGATAATTTCATTTTTATAGATATAAAACTTCTGTGCAAAGTAAAAATGTTTTGCCAAATCGACCATCACTTTTTACAAAAGTTAACACTCGTAATTCCAATATTAACTCTCATAATGTAAACTATAACCACCTGAAAACTGAATATTCCTACGTGTCAGGCAATATACGCTTATTATAAACGTAATATGTTTAATCTGCACTTCTTAATTTATATTCTTAAACTTTTGCCTCCTTGAACACCAATTTACCAAATTTTTTTCCGGGGAATTTTGTATATTTTGCTTCTATGTTATTAATACGATTTTCCACGGCGAAGACAAAGCTTAATTTATTTACGCATAATGGATGACCGCAAACATTTTAAAGACTCGTATAGCATCTTTCAGCAGGCCTTCAATTCAAAAGTTCATACCTGCCTGGATAGAAGTAACGATGATTGCTAGTCATTAGGTCAAAAAATGTAACAAAGCCCTACAAGAAATACAGTCATTATGCAAGAGAGGAAAGGACACGCCAAAAATAAAAACCGACTCGCAATGTAAATTACCCAACTTTTCAAACACAGCAAGTGAGACTTTTGAAGATAATTATAATCTTTAGACGATGCTAGGATTGATGATGTGTTTATGAACCTTTACGCAAAATTCGGCTGAGGAGTAGGTTAGAAAACTCCCAACTGTCTTTTTCTCGATAAACAAATACTTTAAAACCGTAGTTATCAATCTTATCCTATAACTTCTATAATTTCGAGGGCTCTCATTTTGAACAAAAATGTCTCAACTTCGATGTTTGAGGTAGGGCTGCCTATTTTTAAGCTCGCTTCGCGCGATGTGTGTGCGGCGACGATAATTCATCCGTAACGACCTCATCCAAAAACTCTAATTACATAAGTTAGTACAAGATAAGTTAGTCAGCAATAATTAGGTTGAAAAGTTTGAGTATTAATTTGATCAATTGAAGAAAATCGGGAACGAAAACAGGTAATTTAGTTTTACATTTAAATTGAAGCGTTTTATGGGTCAGGTTAAAAAGATTTGGAAAGAAACGGTGGTTATTTATAATCGCGCTTCACGCTGCCAGGATTGTAAATATTGTGATTAAACATATCATGGGGGGCATCGGCAAGGTGGTATTATTTTTGTTTCGGTTTAGAGTTTCTTCATCTTTACTGCCTCAAAGCAATAGAATAGTATAAATTACTTGGAAAGGGGGGTAAGCACCTATTGGGAAGCTGCTAATTTTCATTTTTATTAAATGCATCATTAAAATAGATCCGCTTTTCGTAAGCTTTGTAATCAAGTGTATGATTCGATAAAATCAGTGAATCCAAATACTATTTCCTTATCACAGTATTTTCCATTTTATTGAATTATACAGGCTATTTCATAACTTCCTGTACCAGCTTTTACCCTCCTAGTGGTTGTCTCGATGAGGTATACAGTCATTAACAAAACTGACCTATCTTAATATACGAGATACCTCGTCATTAGAAGAAAACTGACCCGATCTTGATTCCATCATCAAAAAATAGGCAATATCTTGATGACGAGATAGCTCGTCATTAACAGAATTTATCATATCTTGATGAAGGAAATATCTCGTCGAAACCAATAGAAGGGTTAATGGGAGGAATGGAACTTAAAATTAATCTACATTCCTATAGGGATGTACTCTGGTGTGCAAAACTTAACCCTCCTGGTGGTTTGTCTCTACGAGGTATCTCGTCATTAGCAAAACTGACTAGATCTTGATGGACGAGACATATCGTCATTAGAAGAAAACTGCCCAAATCTCCATCTCGATTTCAACAAACACTCGGCAATATCTTGATGATGAGATATCTCGTCAATAGCAAAACTGGTCAGTTCTTCATGGACGAGATATATCGTTGAAACCACTTTGAGGGTTAAGTTTGTTTTGCGAAGAAACCTTTTAGGACAGTGATTTTCAAAGAGGTAATGACGCAAGGTCCAAAGATGGTCAAACTTCACCAATCACTTAAGTTAAAAGAATACACAGGGTGATTCGAATATCCTCGGTCTGGTTTTTTCCGTCTGGTTTGCTTGTTTACACTTAAAAACACTCTCAAAGATATGTTTGTTAAACATATCCTGGTGTTTGTCTCTAAGAGGTGTCTCATCATTAGCAAAACTGACCAGATCTTGATGAACGAGATATCTCGTCATTAGAAGAAAGCTGATCAGATCTTAATCTCGTCATTGTAAAAAAACGACAGTATCTTGATGACGAGAAATTCCGTTATTAATTAGCGAAATTGGTGAGATCTTGATGGTCGCTATATCTGGTCGAAAACACTTAAGAGGGTTAAGGAACAAGATTTCATTTGCTACTTTGCAGTGACCTAGATGTGTGAAAATGATATCGTTACTACCACGCCAAAGGCACCAATCTGTATTTAGGCTATTTTCACCTAACTTCATTTTTTCGAGTCACTATTTCATATTTTATACTATGACAAAGCCACGAAATACCGATTTCCATGAAAACACAATCTTTGAGTCGTAACTCTATTTTTCCCGAAGCATCAAAACTTTGAACGCTTTTTTGTAGAAACGTCAATTTTGCAGAAACACGCCTTTGCATTGGTAGTAACGATATAAAAGGTACGTCAAGAGTTACCGAACCGAAACCAAAACAAAACTATAACAATAACAGAAACGAACAATGAAAACGTCTTTGAACTGAAGTGGTGATACTACACTGGGTGCCATGAGACAGAAGGGTAAGTGTGAAAACTTAAAAAGGTCAGTCTTTAGGCTGTGTGATCAACTCTAACACTGATACAGGCTGATACATCGATACATCGATCTAACACTGATACATCGTGTTTACATGCAGAGAATGAGGTTGCGGATTGAGTTCCTGCTGTAGCAGAGCCCATTCCTATGTTGCTGTTGTTTCTAATCTCCAAGGTTCAGGATAAGCCTAAACCAGTTCCATAATTCTATGTCGCTCTAAAAGAAAGGCAACTTTCTACTGATTCAAGACAAGCTGGCCCATGGAAGCACCGATGCAATCGATAAGGTGGGCAGGGGTTGCACGGCTTATGGAACAGAGACATCTGGAGATCTTAACACCATCCTCGAATCTCAAGTCCTTAGTGTGACCACTTCTAAGTCTAGCTAGATAGTCTGGAAAACTCTAGGCAACTTGCAACCATTCCTAAGTTAGAGCCTCTGACGTCCCTATTCTCAAATTTGATTATGCGCCGGCTTTCTACTGAATATACTCGTTTATGCGAATCGCCACCAGCCTGTTTCGTTTAATTTTGGGGTTGTAACCTTTGAAAATAATTGTGTTCCTTAAGTTTCGTTCTCCAGTGTATAACAGCAAGCTCCACCCGGTTGTGCCAGAGGTACTAAGTATGTATTCACTAAGGTGCAGAAATCAAACGCATCAGGTATGAGGACAACATTTTACAGCCATAACTTTTCATGGGTTGATGCAAAAGTTCGTCCCGTTTTTGGTGCTAGATGGCATTGCATCGCAAATCCGAAGTATTATCAACTTTACACGTGTAAAGTTTTGATGTTGTTTAAAAGAAGGAATTTCAGCGAGTACTTGGGAAAAAAATTGTGTTATTTGGTTGTGTTTTTTAAATTTTATTAAGCATTAAAAATGGCAGAAAATAACTAGCTTTTTCGATATGTTATGCCTTTTTATTTCCGTAAAGGTAAGAATGCTTCGCAGATGCAAAAGAAGATTTATGGTGTCTATGGTGAGGGATGTCACTGACGATTCCACGTGCCATAAGTGGTTCAGAAAGTTTCGTCACCTCGATCAGTTCTTTAGCCAGAAACCTCAGAACTTCTATGAGCGCGGGATTATGCAGCTACCGGAGAGATGGAGAGAGGTCATCGAACAGAACGGCACATACTACGAGATTGTACGTATATTGATTAAATGCAATTGTTAGTAAATAAAATGTTTTTCAATTTTTTTTCAAAAAATTAGACGAACTTTTGCATCAACCCAATAGTTTGACAGTAGTTGTTGTACGATTACTGCTTCACAGTAGGTGATGAAGCACCAACAGTATTGCACGCCTGACAGCATTGATTTAGCAGCGCTGCTGAACACACACAGCGCTGCCAAATCCTCTGGAAAATCCAGACGGCGCTAGCGAACAGACATCCATACGTGAATGTAGCTTAAAGGTGTGTTCCCTACCTCCTCTTAAATTTTCTATAAGAAGTTTGGAAACCAATTTAAAGTTAATCTCAAGGATATCATAGATCTTATCATTTCAATTGTATGTTATTACTTTTTAGCTAAATTTTTTAATTCTTTTTTAACGTTTTTAATGGAGAGCAGAAAGGAAATATTTCGACATTATAAACAAAAGATAATAATTTAGTTTAATGAATTGGTGTTAATGAGTTCACTTTTTATGTTTATTAATTAAGTCTGCGGCTTCATTTGTATAAAAGACTAATAAATGATAAAGGCATTGGGAACGAATCTTTTTTAATACTAATTAATTTTAATAGTAATTAATTATAGCTTTAAGATACCATTCTGTATAGCAAAAACAAAAAGCTTGAAAATTTACTTTACGCAAATAACACGTATTGTATCTGCATCTCTTTTTTAATGTAAATTTCTGAGAATTTTGTCATTACCTGTCTGTTACCTGACTCAAAAATATGCAAATATACTCTTATAAGTTTTCCCATGGAGCATATTTTATTTTATTATGCGAACCATTTTAATCTTATTCAGAATTTAAATTCATAAATGCATGGCATTTTATCTTATCGCAATGGGACGTTACAGAAAACTTTTAAAACTGAAGATTAGGTATTTTCTTTTCCTAAATTACTTGTTTTGGAATGTTTAAAGGAATAAATAGTAAACAATTTTAAACTTCTTTTCGTAATGGATGAAATAAGGTTTCCTAACTAATTTTGGAGTGCTGAATTCAAACATGACTAAAAAAATCCGTCACATCTTTGTCCATTAACAATTGCTATATTTCAAAATATGTATTACAATGCAATATTTACGTGTCTGGGAAGAAGTTAATGTCACATCTTATTAAATTTCTAAGTTAAAGTTGAGCTTCAAATTGTAATTTATTACAGCATTTATTTTTCTGGCAATACAATTAGTGTTAAAAATTGTAAATGACATATTTACATATAGCTGCAGGAGACAGCAAAAACAATTAACAAACGTATATAAATTGAAAATTACATTTATACACTTATACTAGTATACCCATACACGTAGCTCATATTTTCTCTGTATGCCATGTTGTCCTCTTTCAAAAACCAGTAGTAATCACTCATCATTGTGTGATCTCACCTGCCTTGATACCTCTCCTCCATAATATCTTGGTGGGTGTAATATCTTGGCCTTTCTCCTTGTTCACTGTTGGGGCCACGGTAGCCCGGTTGGAAGAGTTGCGATTTAACAACGATTAAGGTTGAGAGTTCGAAACTCGATGCAACCAAAGACCGTCAGGTACAGGGATGCATGTTAAATCTGTAGTGTTCTGAAATGTCCTCACGTTGGTAGGGTGTGGAAATTTGGAGAGTGAGGTGCCAAGTCAGATGTTGACCTCGTCATCTTAACCGCAGTTCAAAATTATCTTTCCCTTCGGAATCGATCCCGGACCGTCGCCAATAACCCGTTGTGATGCTCCAGTGTGACGTTAATTCAACTACCTACCTCATAGAGGACAGGTTGTAGGTTGGTAGGAAATAAATCCAGATGAGGTAATAGTAATGGTAATTAAAGTCGTATTGGAACAAATAGCCCGTTGTGTTGCTCCAGTAAAACATTACTTAAAATACCTACCTACCGCACTGGAACAACACCACGGGCTATTAGCGACTGTCCGGGATTAATCCCCAAGGGAAAGATCCGAGTAAAATACCACGTAATTTTGAACTACGGTCAGATTACGAGATCAACACCTGAGCTGTGGCACCCCCACACTCCAAACTTCCAGACCACGCCAACGTGAGGACATTTGAGCTACAACAGATTTAAGGTGCTCCAGCGCCATGTACACGACAGTCTTTGGTTGAATGCAGTTTCGAACTCGCAACCCTGCGATTGCTAATCCGTTACTCTTCCAACTGGGCTACCGCAGCCCAAATCCAGATGAGAACTAGAATATTTGAATCGGATAATCTAGGTATTTTTAAGGACATTCGGCACTCGAGTTTATTATATTTCTTGAGGTCTTGAAAATGAGCAGATGGTAGTTTTAGTAGATAGTAATAATGATTGTCATGCAGCGAGCTCGTTGCAGTTCAGCTTTTCTGTGGAAACAGACTCACTTAGTTATTTCCTTATCTGAGGACCGATAACGATTCCTTTTTCGAATTTTGCATCACTTGAGTTCAGAAATGTTTCCTTTAAGTGGCAAGAACCCTGGGCCAAATTTGTTCATAGCCTTCACAAAGTTTTTCATTTTCCCAGGATCGATATGAAGTGGTGGAGCAAAAATATTGACCCCTTATAGTGGCCATATTTTATTGAAATACGAATTTCCCCGATGTTTCATAAGTCTCCTTCATTCTAACAGCATGTGTTACTGGGGGCAGGGGTAGGAGTAGTTGAATTAACGTCACACTGGAGCAAAGAAACTGGCTATTGGCGACTGTCCGGGATCAATCCCGAAGGGAAAGATCCCATGATAACTCGTAATTTTCAACTGAGGTTCAGATGACGAGGTCACCATCTGACCTGGCACCCCACTCACCAAATTTTCACAACATACCAACGTGAGGACATCTGATGCCAAAACAGATTTAACGCGCATCAGCCCATACGTACACGACAGTCTACGATTGGATCGAGTTTCGAATTCGCAACCCTCCGGTTGTTAATCCGCTACTCTTCCAACAGGGCTACCACCCCCCATGTGTTGCTGGAATGCGAGGCTTTTGGTTTCTGTTCTACAAAAGGACAGCTTTTAAACTAATCTTGGATGAGTCGTAGAATTTAAGCCATTCCTTATAATCATGAGATATTCCTAAATCTGTCATCAGGCTTGGAATATCTGAACAAAAGCACATGCCATCCTTCATTTCATAAAAAGGAGATAGAACCAAATTCATATTTCTTAACACAGAAACGTGGGTAGGTAGGTATTTAATGAACGTCGCACTGAAGCAACACAACGGGCTATTGGTGACGGTGAATCAAACCCGAAGAGAAAGATCCGAAGACAGCACCACGTAATTTTGAACCGCGGTCAGATGACAGTCGCACCTAAACTGACACCTCCTCCCCAAACTTCCACACCACGCCAACGTGAGGACATTTGAGGCCACGACAGATTTAACGGGCACCAGCCCCCTTTGTACACGATGGTCTTTGGTCGGATTCGAACTCGCAACCATCCGGTTGCTAATTCGTTACTCTTCCAACCGGGCTACCACAGCCCCAGAAACGCGGATAATCTTAGCTGGAAGGACTCTTAGTTCTTGAAGTCTAAAGTTTCAGCTTGCTTCGTAAATTGTAAGCCTCGAACGAAATCATTTATCTCATTTTGGGCTTTCTTCAGTCTGTCAATTAACTACTCTGAAATTTTAAAAGTACTGTTCTTACACACAGTAAATATTACCTGGAACCTTAATACATCAACGATGCTGCTGTTCCAATTTTTGCACTTAAACATGCAACACGTGTTTCTCCACCCTCAATGAAAAATACAATATCTGTTCGGCTGTGGTTACATATTCTCTACCAGAGGAAAAATGAGTGTTACCATCCATAAAATGTCAGGTGGTGATTATGAAAATAAAAAATATCTAGTGTCGTTTTACTTTACTAAAAGCACTAATTTTGATAAATAGCAAATAGTAAATGCCCAATAACAAAAAAAATTGAAGTGATGGTCAATGTTTAAGCACCCACTGAAATCAACTCCAAATTAGTTAGAAACAGCTAAATTTGTTTACATTATAAAAACCTGTAGATAAGTAGTATCATTTTATAACTAAATTCGTCGATAAATCCAAAATCTCTTAAAGATAAACTTAGGTGACAATTCCTATTTTTATTTGAATACGATTGAACTAAGACTACAAATTGCTTACATTAAGGAAAGAGGACTAAAAATCGAATTAGAGTCGACACATTTTTCTCTCAACAGAATTCGTTTTATTCATTCAAATTAATTTAATAATTAGCTATCATTATTAATTTAATAGTTAAAGCTGTTAAAAAAAAACCAATCTCCTTAATAATTCCAAAATCTCTTAATGGTATCCATAGGTGATAATTCATATTTTTAGTGCAATAAAATTGAAAAATGTCTGCAAATAGCATGCATTAGAAAAATCGATTTAAAGCAGATACATTTTTCACTCTACAAAATAAATTCATTTTACTTATTTAAATTTATTTATGATCCCGCGTACATTTGACGTTATTTTGCAAACACCAATCCTTAAAACTAAAAGTCTCCTTATAATAAATAAAAAATATCTTAGAGGTAAACTTAAGTGGCACTCGTATCTTTAGTGGAACGCAATTCAAAAAAGTCTCAAAATTGTTTGCATTAAGGAACTTGAAAGCGAATAAGAAATCGATTTTTAAACAGATAAATTTTTCTCTCAACAGAAATTCATTTTATTCATTCGAATTAATTTATGATCCGTGTACATTTAACGCCATAACAAACAAAATAAAAGTATCCTTAATATTATACATCGAAGTCTTGTTTAAAAAAAAGAACCCCGGATACGAAAGAAGTCGAAAGAATTAACTTCAAATAATGGTGTCAAATGGACGGGAAAAACTTCGATGAATTCTCTCCAGTGTGACAAAAAGAAAACAATTTTTCATCTTGAAGCCTTTTCTAACAGAGAATGACTCTTTCAGGATTCGGTATCATCGTTCAAAGGGTAGTTACTTGTAGATGTCACTCTGGGAAACTAGATCAGTCTCCTCTCAGTTGCAGATAATTTTCTTTAGGAGGGAAAAGTTCTGAGATAGAACTCACTCACTTAAGACAAGAATCGAGAGTTCTTCACTTAAGACTAAGAAAGACAGATTCGTTGAAGATATATTTGAGTTTTCTTTTCCATAAATAACTGACAACCTTATCACGTTTTGTTTTTTTTATAAGAATATGTCTAACTCGTAAATTAAAACGAAGGTTTATACGTACATTAAAAGATATGAAATTGGTTGCAGATAATTTTCTTTAGGAGGGAAAAGCAATGGTATAGAACTCACTTATAAGAGAAGAATTGAGAGTTCTTCACTTAAGACTGTAAGAAAGACAGATTCGTTGAAGATATATTTGAGTTTTCTTTTCCATAAATAACTGACAAAATTATCACGTTTTGTTTTCTTATAAGAATATGTCTAACTCGTAAGTTGAAACGATTTATACCTACAGTAAAAGATGAAATTGGTCGCAGATAATTTTCTATAGGAGGGAAAAGCAATGAGATAGAACTCACTTAGGAGAAGAATCGAGAGTTCTTCACTTAAAATTGTAAGAAAGACAGATTCGTTGAAGATATTTCAGTTTTACTTTCGATAAATAACTGATATATCATATCTCTTTATGTTTTCTTTTAAGAATGTCTATGGGTAACTTAAATAACAAACTCATAAATAATAACTCATAAACGAAGTGTTATACGTAAATTTAAAAATATGAAATAGGTTGCAGATAATTTTCTTTAGGAAAGAAAAGCTCTGAGATAGAACGCACTCACTTAAGTTAAGAATCGAGAGTTATTTATTCAAGAGTAAGAAAGACAGATTCGTGTTGAAGATATACTTGAGTTTTTCTTTTCCATGAATAACAACCTTATCCCGTTTCGTTTTCATTTAAGAATATTTATGTGTAACTCATAAATTAAAACGAAGTGCAATACATAAATTAAAACGAAGTGTAAACATAAATTAAAAAATATGAAATTGTTTGCACATAATTTTCTTGAATAGGGAAAAGATCTCATATAAAACTCGCTCACTTAACTCTCCTGGTGGTCGTCTCGACGAGATATTTCGTCTCCAGCAAAACTGATACTATCTTGATGGATGATAAACTCTACTTTAGAATGACTCGTCATTCTAATGTAGAGTTATCTACATTAGAATGTTTTTAATTCGCTCGTTTCTAATTCGAGATGTCTCGTCATTAGAAACAAAGCTGACCAGATCTTGATTTCGTCATCAAAAAATGGTAATATCTTGATGGCGAGATATCTCATCATTTGCGAAATTGGTCAGATCTTCATGGACCAGATAACTCGTCGAAACCACTTGATAGAACTCGCTCATTTAATACAATATTCAAGAGTTATTTATTCAAAACTGCAAAAAAACAGATTCGTCAAAGACATTTGAATTTTCTTTTCCATAACTGACAGCCATGTCCCCTTATGTTTTCTTTTAAGAATGTTTATTGTAACTCAAATTAAAACAGATATACATAATTCAAAAACAACTCTTATGAAATTTGTAACTTTGAATGAATAAGAAGTAAATTTGAAATTTATTGATCATAGTAAAAAGAATCTTTTGACAATGATAGGTGACTAATTTGGATTTGAAATTGGGATGATTAGAAATTGGATTGTATATTACTCAATTTGGACTTATGTACTTTCGCACATTTGACATTTTATATAACTTACAGGTCAACCCTGTCATACACAGAAAGAAACAAATTAAATTTGGAAAGTCAAAGATATTCATGATTTTACAATTAATTTAATAAATACTAGCCAGTTTATGTGGGATGTTTCGAAACGTATTGTACAAACTTTAGGTGGAGGTAAGGAGTATACAATTAAACTGCAATCACATAGATATGCATGTACGCAAGTGTCATCCGGATGTGCTAGAAGATATAATAAGGTGTAGAAATAAAAGACAGCAAGTATGGGAATAATAGTTTTAATCAACTCTAATTTTACTGTTTGACAGTAGTTGTACACTTACGGCCATATTCACAAGTTGCAGTTTAACCACGTGTCAACGATAATCCCCCGATTATCGAAGAAACCATATTCGTAATGCTTGATCTGAAGTTTAAACAGCCGTTTCGGTGCTAAATTTTGATCCACAAAAATCAGCGGTTTAATACTCGTTTGAGAGTTAACGCATGCGCAGTAAAAGCTTTTTGCGAAGGAAGTGAGGCAGGTCGTGAGCAAAACAAAATGGACGACACACTTCATTCTGTGCTAAATTAATTACAGTATTCTAACTAAGAACTCTCAAATATTAGGTAGGGTAGCTAAGACTGGGTGCCAGATTTATTCGTGTGACGAAACTTAGGTGCTATCAGCATTCTGGATGCATATCAGCTTTCGAAATTGCTAATAATAGCTCGGAATATAGTTGATTCGCAAAAGTGCAGCTGCGTTGACCACGGCAGATGTAAATTCGTCGCCGAATAAAAATGCGTTTGTTGATTTATTATGACCCCTCCCAATTTCTTATAGGCACATTAACTTAAATCATTCTATTTTTAGTAGATCATGTGACTTCATGGTGACAACATCTCTCTGTTTTGTGTTCCCTACCTCCCCTTAGAATTTATGCTAGAAGTTTTGAAAACCCCTGCGTTTTAAAACATACATGGTCTTGAATATTATTGTAAATACTTTCCGCTCTGTTCTTTTTCATTCTCTCCATTTAGAACATTGAACGAATCCTCCAAAACTGCAAACCGCATTTAGGATTATCTACAGAAAAATTATGACCATGATTATACTAGATGTTAGAAAGACAACATTTTACTGTCATTCATAAATAATCAACTCCGTATTAAAAAATCTCAGTAAAATAGAATAGCAGTTATGCTGAAATGTTAAATGACTTCTCTCAATAACTGATATGCCTCGTTTCACAATAATTTTAAAGCATAAATAAAGTAAACCTACCATAATTCGTCTTTATGGTTCCCACTCCCTGAGTCTGAAGAATATATGTCTTGAAGTATACCTAATCTAGGCGACTGTTCTTCATTTCCCTTACTTTATCTCGTCGTTAATGTTTTTCAGCTTACTCTACTTCCGAAAGAAGTGTGTAATTGCTTCCTGCCCCCCTAGTTATATTTCAAATAACATAAATTATCTTGTTTCTCAAAAGGCTGCGCTACTTAGCGTTTTAATGTCCCGAAATAATTTAACATAGGAAGAACGAGTGGAAAAGGAAGTACTTGTGGCTTAAAAGAATGATACAAGTAATGGCGTTGAAGATAATTTTTATATTTTTCTCTCTTTTTAAATTTCCTTTTAAATAAGTACTTGGGTGCATAAATTTGTGGGAAAAGCTCTTTTGAACAAAAGTTAGATACAGTTTTCCATATCTTGAAATAGTCCTAAAGTCACATTTTGTGTCAATTAAGGACACCATTGACCTTCGAAGTTGGTTGGTTGGCTGGTTGTTTGACTGGCTGTCTGGTTGACTGGCTGTCTGGTTGACTGGCTGTCTGGTTGACTGGCTGTCTGGTTGTTTGACTGGCTGTCTGGTTGTTTGGCTGGCTGGTTGGTTGGTTGGCTGACTGCTTGGTTTGGTTGGTTGGTTGGTTGGTTGACTGGTTGTTTGGTTGGCTGGTTGGTTGGTTGGATTTTTAAGGCTTAAGGACTATATTTATTTGATCAATCTGCTCCAAATAACACCAAGTAAATGAACATTCACTCACAAGGATAGCTTTACTGACACAGAAGAGAGAAATGCACTTAGGGACCGGAATGGAACCTGCACCGCCTATAACTCGAAGGTTGCCACCGCAGTGGACAAACCCACTGAGCCACCCTTCAACAATGGTAAAAAAGCAATGAAAATACCTATTTTCAGGTTTTCGTAAAAATAAAATCTCCAGACTTTTTCTCGTAAATAAAAATGACAATTATAAGCTGAGTCATGGTAGTTTTTGTTTGTAAACAAAAATATTGGATGCATCAAAAAATGACCTGCATTTTCATAGTTTTACATAAATGAAAATATAGAATTCAAACAAACGAAGCGAAATGTAAAGAAATGACATTTGATGGAAGAGAAGCTAATCAAAATTTCAACTCGACGTCAATTAAAATTACTTTCCAACTGATATGCTTTTTAAATTAAATGAAAATATATATTGTATGATGTTTTGTGTTTTTGCAGGTGAGTTGTTTAAACCTATGCTTTTGGCGACTATCTGCTTTTATATTTCAAGACTTTAAATAAATATAATATTTGTTACTTCATAAATCTAGGTTTTCCCTCTCGATATCTAAATGAGAAATCGAGCATTTCCTTATTGAAACCTAAGCTCTTTCAATAATTTGGTTTCCAAATAATTTTAGACAAAAAAATCAACGATTTTCGTGCACTTATATATTAATAAAATATATCCTAATGATTCTAACTCACAATTCAAAACGTTAAAATTATTTTCCAAATTTAAACAGCTGTATAATTTAGTACACTGAAATAGTAGTAATAGTAAAACACTAGTAGCGATTAGACTTCGTTAAAGTACTCAGTGACTGTCAAAACTAGCTGGTTAATGGACTTGAAACTAATTAGATAGTTCCAATGGAAGATATTAATGATGTTTTCATTATATAAATTCCGACTTTCCTACGATCCTTCATCTGA
This sequence comes from Meta bourneti, assembly GCA_933210815.1. Taxonomy (NCBI): domain Eukaryota; kingdom Metazoa; phylum Arthropoda; class Arachnida; order Araneae; family Tetragnathidae; genus Meta; species Meta bourneti. The sequence goes on along the minus strand of OW119934.1, from coordinate 55,087,990 downwards.
GGATTCTCTTAGAAAACGTTATTTGCAATGGGAAGAGTTTAAAAATTCGTTCAGCAAGTCAAAGATAGAGTATAACAGTTGCTTTTAACAGTTTATTTGAGATCCCTTTTGTAGTTACAATAATAAACTAAATGATAAGTAACAATACTTTAAAACTTATTAATAGTACATTAACCCTCTTGGTGGTTGTCTCGACGAGGTATCTCATTAGCAAAATCATGACAGACGAGATATCTCGTCATTAAAAGTAAAATCACCAGATCTTGATCTCGTCATCTTCAAAAAATCGGCAATATCTTGATTACGAGATATCTCGTCATTAGCAAAATTGGTCAGATCGTGATAGACGATATATCTCGTCGAAACCACTTGGAGGGTTAATTATCAAGAAGTACGAATTAAGTTTCAATTGTGATACATAGTTCAAAGGAAAGTACGTATTCAGCGCAATAACTACGAAATGAGGTCGAGTTGTGCATAAGTTAGATCTGTGTAAAAGAAAGCGAGTACGGCCGATCGAGATTGAAAGCGATTGCAGCTCCCCTAGAGGGGAAAGTAGGAAGTTTGGAAACCTAACTCGCCGACAACGCGAGAGGTAGGTAAGTAGTTAACTAACGTCGCACTATATATATATATATATAGAGAGAGAGAGAGAGAGAGAGAGAGCAACACAACGTACTATTGACGACGGTCCGGGATCAATCCTGAAGGGAAAGATCGTGGACATCACCACGCAATTTTGAACCACGGTCAGATGACGCGGCAACACCTTAGCTGACATCCCACTCTCCAAGCTTCCACACCACGCCAACGTGAGGACATTTGACACCACTACAGGTTTAACATGCACCAGTCCCCGTGGTCTTTAGTTCAACCGAGTTTCGAACTCGTAACCCTCCAATAGCTAATCCGTTACCCTTCCAACCGGGCAACCGCAATCCAACAACGCGAGAGGGATCCAAACGAAAGTAGTTACAAATTTCTAGTGTATCAGGAAACGACATAGGGCACACAAATTCAGTAGTTGCTGGGGGAAATAGAACCACACATCTTTTTTTCAAAGATAACATACCAGGTGCTTTTTAAAGTTATCTTTATTCATAAGTCAATCTAGTTATATGCAAAATCAATTTATGCATTTTAGGCCCAAAGATGTGATCTGTTTGATAAGAATAAAATTTACCGATTCTCAAACTTGGTGAGTATCCTTTGTAATTTTAAAGATAATTCGCTGTGTATCTTCAAAGATTTTTATTAGGAAATCACTGTCTCAAATCAAATTGTGTATTTCAAACCCAGTAGGTAGGTAGTTGAATTAACGTCGCACTGAAGCAACACAATGGACTATTGGCCATGATCCGAGATCAATCCCGAAGGGGAGATTCAAGGACAACTCCTATTAATTTTGAACTACGGTCAGATGACGAGGCCAACACTCGAGCTGGCACCCCACTCTCCGAACTTTCACGCCACACCAACGTGAGGACAATTGAGACCACAACAGATTGAACACACACAAGTTCCAGCCCCCACATATATAACGCTCTTGGGTTGGATCGAGCAACCCTCCGGTTGCTAATCCGCTACTCTTTCAACCGGCTACCGTGGCCCCTTAAACCCATGAATATTGGTTGAGGGAGTGTTCACCAAAAGACAAATTGAAGAATGTGCAGATCAAACCGCTTGAGCTGTAACACAAGAATGTGATTTACTTGATACGGATAAAAATTATAGATCCTCGAATTCTACATGCTGCACTTGGTGAGTATCCCTTGTAATTTTAGAGATAATACACATGGAAGTTTCTAATGATCTTCATTTATGTCCTGGCTCAAATGAAAGTATAAATTTTAACTCCGATAATGTGGTGGTTCAAAATTACGTGGTGTTGTCCTCGGATCTTTCCCTTTGGGATTGATCCCGGACCGTCACCAATAGCCCATTGTGTTGCTCCAGTGTGACGTTAATTGAAATACCCAACCCCCGATAATGTGATCTGCTTGATAAGGATAGAAATTATAAATTTCGAAACTACATGCGGCACTTGGTGAGCATCACTTAAAATTTTAAAGATAATACACCAGGTATTTTTAGACCTTTATGCATAAGTCATTGTGGTCCAAATAAATTTATAAAATTTAAACCCAAGAGTATTAAGTGGTTGGTGTCCTGTCCCATAGGTTTCAAATTGAACCATGAACAGATAATACTGTTTTAACCATCCAAGTGGTTTCAACGAGATATATCGACCATCAATATCTGAACAATTTTGCTAATGACGAGATATCTCGTCACCAAGATGCTGCCGATTTGTTGATGATGACGACAAAATGAAATCAAGATCCTGGTCAGTTTTCTTCCAATGACGAGATATATGGTCCCTCAAGATCTGCTAATGTTTTTGCAAATGACGAGAAACCTCGTCGAGACAACTACCAGGTGGGTTAACTAATCAAATCAATTTTTAACTTTTTAAATTCAAAAATGCAATCGACTTGACACAGGTAAAGATTGCGATTTCTCAAATTACACTCGACATTTGGTGAGAGTCCCCTGTAGTTTTAAAGATTAACTTTTAAAGATCTTTATAAGTCACTTTTCGGCTCAAAAGAATTTATAAATCCTAAAACCGAAAGTGCTATCTGCTTGGATACGGATAAAAATCAGATTCGGAAAGTGAAATTTGTATTTGGTAGTCTCCACTTGCTATCCTCCGGTAACCCTTTCTCGATTTGATACAGTAATCGCTTACTTGTGGATGGGATATTATTTCGAAATCGCAATACACTAAATAATGTGCTGGTCGGACTGGTTCCGGAGACTAAAAAAATTTAATAAGATGGAAACCACGGAAATGGAACCTATTTATGAGGAAAGAGGTTTTACTGCAGGATATATGAACGTATCCGACCCATCTTTCTAAAGATAGTGTTTAAGTTTTTTCGCTGTTTTCCTCTCTCTCTGTTCATGCTACATGGGGAAAGTATAAGCATTTTTACCATTCAAAAAAGGCGAATTCGTTCCGAAAGCATAAATTGAAAAACTCAATTTAAATACTCGAGTGAATCAAAGATGCTTTTAAATGGAGTTGGTTTCCTCCTCTCGTGTATTTAGAGTACCGTGCAGGTTACAAAAGAAGTTTTCATTTCATTGTGGGTAAATTGTACGGCTTTAAAATGCTATATTCAGGTGGCTTTCGTTTTGTGCCGTACTAGTGTGCAATGTTTGATTCAAATATTAATGAAACTGGGAGTGAAGTTAATGAAATAAGTCTTGCTGAGTAGAAGTGATGTTAATGTAATATGGAGTGATTCAATGAAATATGAGAAAATCAATTAAATAAAAAATTATATTAATGAAGTAAGGAGTGATTCAATGAAATATGAGGAAAAATTAATGAAATAAGAATTGATATTAAAATAAGGAGTGATATGAGTGATGTTATGGAACAAGGTGTGCTGAGAAATTATATTAATGAACTACGGAGTGATTTAATGAAATAATATATCAATAAAATAGTAATATTCATAAAATAAGGAGTGATATGACTGATATTAATGAAATAATTCGTACGGATATAAGATGTGATAATAATGGGATAAGGAGTGATATTAATTAAATAAGGAGTTAGATAAATGATGTCAATGAAATTAGGGGTGATATGAGTTATTTTAATGAAATAAGTCGGTGTTACATAAGATGTGAGTGAAATTAATACAATACGTCGGGCCGAGTAAGAAGTGTTGTTAGTGAAATACGGAGTGATTCAATGAAATATGGGGAAATCAATGAAATAAAAAGTTATATTAATGAAATGAGGAGTAAAAGGAGTGATGTTAATGGAAAAAATAGCGCTGAGAAGTGATGTTAATGAAATACTGAATGATTTAATGTTTTTTAAATACCAAAAAATATAGAATTTTGTGATATTTTAGTTAATTTTAAATAAATATTATTTAATGTTATGCTATATAAAGTGCTAAATCTTCACTTCAGCATGTAATTAAATGTCTATTGAGTATATGAAAGCAATTTTACAAACAGGTACCTTCAGTATATACTGAGCAAAGATACTAGAAATAAGGGAAATTGCATTGCCTTACTTGAACATTCGATTCCCTATAAAAGCATTACTTAAAATCAATCTTTGAAACACGGTTTCTCTTTATCAAGTTTAGAAACTGACAGCAAAGAGTATGCATAAAAGCCTGAACTGTTTCATTAAAATTAATACCCAAATCATACACTAAAAGCATATTTCTTAAAAGTTTAGGTAGCTTAGTAAATGTATCGCAGGGAAAAAATGCGCAGGAAGCTCTGGAAGTCCTTGGAGGTTTCAAAGTTTTCGGATTTAATTTCCCTTTTAAAGCTCAAATTGAGCTTTAATGGTTAATTACAGAAATTAAGTGAATAGTTCAAGTCATTATTGCTCGAAACAAAGTTTTATCCGAACTTTTAGCGCTGCTTTTCGATCCTCGATTAAATGTGTGACAGATCTTTAAATAGAATATTTCTAATTCCAGAGATAAAAGTACTAAATTATGAAATGGTACTTAACACCAGTGGATGAACACTAACATTGATTTAACTTTCAATCGGGGAAAATAGAAATACTTATGAGAACATAGTTTGACAGGATTGTGTTTCATGAAGACAATAATTCGTGTTAAACACACATGAACATAGATTTTCATTATTAAATTGATAAAAATAAATATACTTCTGAGAATATTTTAACGGTAGGTAGGTATTTTAATTAACGTCGCATTGGAGCAACACAAAGGGCTATAGGTGACGGTCCGAGATCAAACCCTAAGGGAAAGGTCCGAGGATAACACCACGTAACTTTGAACCATGGTCAGATGACGAAGTCACACCTGATCTGGCACCCCACTCTCCAAACTTCCACACCACGCCAACGTAAGGAATTTGAGGCCACGACAGATTTAACGGGCACCAGCCCCCTTTGTACCTTTGGTTGAATTCGTACTCGCAACCCTCCGGTCGCTAATCCGTTACTCTTCCAACCGAGCTACCGCGACTCAATATTTTTACGAGAATGGTGTTTAAGCAAGATAAAAAATGGCGTTATAGACGTATGAACAGTAATTTAACTATTACATTGGTAAAAATAGAAATTCTTCTGAGAATAGAATTCTCGATAAGTAAAAGTTTAAAAGGTGCAGGATTCGGAGTATGACCCAGTAAAAGTTTCAACCCTCCAAGTGGTTTCGACGAAATATCTCGTCCATTAAGATCTGACCAATTTTGCTAATGACGAGATATCTCGTCATTGAGATATTGTCGATTTTTTATGATGACGAGATCAAGATCAGTTTTCTTCTAATTACGAGCTATCTCGCCCATATGGATCTGGTCAGTTTTGCTACTGACGAGATATCTGGTCAAGACAACCACTAGAAGAGTAAAAATAGGAGATGACTGTCAGAAATGAATCTTTGAAACAAAGTACACTGCTGGCCACGGTAAATGCAACATCCTGAAGGAAGCATGCAAATAATATGAAATTTACAACATGCATTAGCGGAGGTGAGATATGCAAATGATTAGAATTCCAGCACAGACGCACATCACGCGCGCCTGTGGCGCCACTTCAAAGCGCTATTTAAGGCTTGGAGATTTCGACGATTTCAAGTACGGCAATTGTGTTTTTCTTGTGGTTTTTTCAAAAAAACGATCAATTATGCCTCGTAGAAAACAGCGATCATCTTTTGATCAAGTATCCGAGTTCGACAGAGGAAGGATAGTGGCCTACCGAGATTGTGGATTATCTTTCAGGGAAATCGGTAGTCGTGTTGGACGAAACCAAACAACTGTAATGCGGATATGTGATCGTTGGATGCAGGAGGGTACGACGGACCGACGTGTTCGATCGCATCCACCTCAGTGCACCACTTCACGTGATGACAGTCATATTGTGCGTATGGCAGTGACGGATCGCTCAACCACATCACGAACCATAGCACAGCACATTCAGTCTGTACCGCAACATCCAGTGTCTGCGCGTACCATTCGACGCCGTTTACAGCAGAGTGGTCTGTCCGCAAGACGTCCATTGCTTCGTCTACCCTTGACGCAGAACCACAGACGTTTCCGCCGCCAATGGTGCGATGAAAGAAGGATGTGGACGTCAGAATGGAATGAAATTGTCTTTACTGACGAGTCACGCTTCTGTCTGCAACACCACGATGGTCGGATTCGAGTCTGGAGACACCGTGGAGAGAGGATGCTAAACAGCTGCGTTATGCACCGCCACACTGGTCCTGCACCGGGTATTATGGTATGGGGTATCACTCTCGCACTCCTCTAGTACGCATTGCCGGTACTTTAAACAGCCAGCGCTACATCTCCGAGGTGTTGGAGCCAGTTGTCCTTCCTTACCTTCAGGGCTTGCCCACAGCCATATTTCAACAGGATAATGCGCGACCACACGTGGCACGCATTGTCCAAGGGTTCTTCGTCAATCGCCAGATTGAATTGCTTCCCTGGCCAGCTCGCTCTCCGGATCTTTCGCCGATAGAAAACATGTGGTCCATGGTTGCTCAACGATTGACCCAGAATACATCCCCAGCTGCCACACCAGATCAACTTTGGCAACGTGTGGAAGCTGCTTGGTCTGCTGTACCCCAAGAATACATCCAAAGTCTCTTTGAATCAATGCCGAGGCGTGTGGCAGCGGTGATCTCCAACAATGGCGGCTACTCTGGCTACTGATTTTGGCAGGAACCACACTTCACAGAAGTCTATAAATTTAATCATTTGATACTTGGTCAACATGTTATCTACAAAATAAATTTTGTTGTGATATCTTTTGTCTTTCTTGGTGTTGCAATTTGGGTGGCCAGCAGTGTAGCTTGTGAACTGTTACTGCTCTTCGATTAACTAACACCAGTGCCTAGTGTGGGGTAGCCCGGTTGAAAGAGTAACGGATTAGCAACCGGAGGGTTGCGAGTTCGAATCCAAACAAATGTCGCCATGTACAAAGAGGTCTGAGGCACGATAAATCTGTCATGGCCTCAAATGTCCTCACGTTGGCGAGGTGTGGAATTTTGGAGAGTGCGGTGCAAGCTCAGATGTAACTTCGTCATCTGACCATGGTTCAAAGTAACGTGGTGTTGTCCTGGATCTTTCCCTTCGGGGTTGTTCTCGGACCGTTGCCAAGAGTCCAAAGTGATGCTCCAGTGCGACTTTAATTAACTCCTGCCTAATGAAAAGTTACGAAACCAAAATATCCCACCTAATAATCAAAAGATAGTTAAAAGTAATAAAATAAATAGAGAAAGTAAAAAAATCTAATTGGAAGAAAATGCATTGGGCATTGGGTTCGTATGGAAAGGCGTAGAAAGCTCCGGAATAGTAAGTCATGCTCACAACGTAAAACCACCGAAAACTGAAGTGAAATTTCAGACCGTCGCCAATAGCCCGATGTGTTGCTCCAGTGCGACGTTAATTAAAATATCTACCTACCTAAAATTCCAGATACTTCCTGCTTAAAAGGAACAATTCAATTAAAATGCACATGAAAAACATTGGGTTATTTTAACTGCGAATTAAATGGCACAAAGCATTTGAAAGGTTGATTATTTGGTGTCTTACATTCACACAGCAACTTTATCGAAATCCCCTAAAGAAAAGTTTCGGATCTTTCCCTTTGGGATTGATCCCGGACTGTCAGCAATGGCCCGTTGTATTGCTCCAGATTGACGCTAAATAAAATATCTACATACCGACCTAATTAAAAGTTACGAAGTCAAATAATCCCATCTAATATTTAAGAGATAATAAAAAGTAACAAAATAAATAAAAAAAGTAAAATATATTTAATTGGAAGAAAATATATTGGGTATTGGATATTAAAGGAAATGCATTTTTGAAGCTCCGGAATAGTGAGTCTTTCTCACAGAACGCAAAACCACCAAATAAACGGAACTCCTAAATTTCGAGTTATCTTCTGCTGAAATGAGACTATTCAATTAAAATGCACATGAATTGGAAATGGCACATTGGGCTATTTGAACTGTGAATTAAGTACCACAAAACATTTGAAAGGCAAATTATTTGGTTTCTTACATGATTCCTTCAGGATGTAAATGGTAAGCGACCCATTCATTCATTTAACATTTCCACCACGGATCGGGAATAGAAGAGATATCGTATTTGGATAGTTAGCTTTCCCAAAACAAGATTTCTAATTATACTCTCTTTTCCTGCTACCCATCTATTCTTTGGGGATTTTCCCGTTTCGGGAAACTCCTTTTGCAAACAACCATTTGTTGCCCGAAATTCAGCGGCGTTTTTTTACCCCGGCCGTTTGTCATTTTCTCCAGTCTAATTGTGTGGTGAGTTAAATTACAGAGTTTGGGGCCCTTGGATTTCTCTCTCTTCTACGAGGATGCGGTGAAACTTTCACAGTTATTTACTTGTGAGTTTTACTCAAGAATTATCTTCAAGAATATTTAACGCAATTTCTCTAATCAATGAACTAGTTTTTTCTCAAAAACATTTCAAAAGAAATTTCTTGGCGAAGTGTTAGAATTTCTGCTGTACTTTCTCACTTTAAGAAACCGTAAATGAAATTTCAAAAATACTTTATTCATGTTCAGATATGTGTGTGAGCGTGCGTGCGTGCATGTAAATTGTTCTTACAAAATAAGAGGGGTGATAGTACCCATCCAGACGAGCAATAATTACCATGGTCGCATTCCACTCTGAGAGGCAGAAAAGAGTAAAATTAGAAGAGAGACTTATGGTTGATGCACGATGGAGCCCCAGCACACTTTTCCAGCTCTGTCCGGCACTTCTTGAATGCCACATATCCCGCACGATGGATCGGACGTGGCGGACCGGTGGCTTGGCCTCCTCGCTCACCGGACCTCAACCTACTGAACTTTTTCTTCTGGGGCCACATGAAATCTTTAGTGTACCAGACGCCTGTGGACTCGGCTGAAGATCTCGTAGCGAGAATCGGTGTTGCCGCAGACAAAATTAACACAACACTAGGAATCTTCGAGAGGGTGCGCCAGTGTGAACTGTGCAACGACACGCGTGGCCGCCACTTTGAGCACTTGCTGTGAGTTTTTCTCTGATCAATAAATCAGATAGTGCAACTTTAGGTATCGTTCATTCGCTTTCCCAACACTGTTGTAAGTTCATGTTGAAATTCTAATTTTACTTTTTCTGCCTCTCAGAGTGGAATGCGACCCTATGTTCCATGGTAATTATTGCTCGTCTGGATGGGTACTATCACCCCTCTTATTTTGTAAAAACAATTTAGACTCACCCTGTATATATGCATTTTGCGTGATCTTAAAATAAACTTAAGTTTCACACTTCATTAGATGTTCTGTTTGGTAATCAACGCTTTTTACATTCTCACATATCTTACTAAACCAAACCCTCCGAGTTTTGACGAAATATCTCGTTCACCAAGATCTGACCAATTTTGCTAATGACGAGATATCTTGTCATCAATGAGCCGATTGAATTCCTAATGATGAAGATTTTGTCTTTTTTTTTATGATGATGAGATCAAGATCAGATCAATTTTTCTATTGACGAGCTATCTCGTCCATCAAGATCCGGCCAGTTTTGCTAATGACGAGATATCTCGACGAGACAACCACTAGGAGGGTCAAGTAAGGTTTTGTTTTGCTTGGCTACTACGAGAAAATTTCACTGCTGTTTTCAAAATACAAACACGACTCATTTTTATCACTTCCTATTACTTTTGTTTTTTATGTGTTATGACCACTAGTAATGGACTCCATGGAATTGTTATGACTGTTAATATGAAAAAATTTATTGGAAATATTTTAACCTCCATTTCACCATAATTTAAGCCACAATCAAATGTTAACCCTCTGGGGTTATACGAGAGTGTAATATTGCTTTTACCCCAGAACACCACAAGATGACTAAATAACTGCATATATTGGTTGAAAAATTCTAAGATTCTATTATTCAAGAAAGTCAAAACTGTTTAGAAGTCTTGCAAGGAAAACTACAGGTTTCAGAACGGGTATAAGTGTCTGAAATCCTCAGTGGGTTAAAGAACACTAAGTGACATGGAATCAAACACATTAAATAGTTTCCAGTAATTGTAATTCTACTCTGTACCTGTTGGCTTATTTTCTTTAGAGTAGTAAATATAGTGTCGCCTCGTTAAGAAGGCAGTTGACCTTGAAGAATAAAATAATAATAATAATGTCAATAGCTGCTTCGGCCCATGGATAAAACGTCTTTCCAGGTCACGTGCAAGGGAAGCACCAATATCATTCGCAAGAGAGACAAATAAAATCTTAGTTGGTAGTCATGATACTAATGCTTCCCCTCCTTTGAACCATGGATAAAACGTCCTTCCAGGCCTTCTCTCTTGCGAATGATATTGGTGCAAAAGAAGCACCAATATTATTCGCAAGAGAGACAAATAAAATTTTAGTCAATTGGTAGTCATGCCAATGCTTCCCCGCCTTTCAACGTGGCCTGGGAGGGTTTATCTTTAAAAGTTAGCTGTGGGAACACTGTTCTAAGATAACACTTTTAAACTCGAGTTTTCCCCATGTTTACTTTGTTCATGATGGTGGTGGACGTTTTACTCTATTGAAATAGTCATTGATGTTTTTTGCCATCCTCTTTATTAGTAATTTTTTGAATCTTTTGTTGTCTGATGACCAGTTTGACCAAGTTTTATCTGAAAATCTATTGTAAATTAGTACCAAAATTATTATATAGGGTGGTCGGGATTGGCGTTTTGATGGGAACGGGGCAGAAAATGAGTCAACACAATCACTGCTGAGCATACTGACATCAGTATTTTTAAATTAATGAAATTTCAAACGAAGTGAGAGTTAAAAACAAAATTTCGGATGGGAAGACACCATAAAATAGTTGATTCAAATATTCATTGAATTTCCTGGAACAAGGAAATAAAACTAAATGTTTGATGAGTTTTAACAGAATGATAAGCAAGGCTTTTCATTGCACCCAATCACAAATACTTACATTAGGAAAATGCTAATCATAGAAGATTATCTGCGCCTATAAACACATGACTTCAAACATTGCAGCACTTTGTGGTTATAAATAAGCACACCTGTCATAATACAGTAACCTCTCGCTTTTTGGGGATCAAGAAAAACCACGAGATATCGAGAGAAACAATGTAACGAGGGCCGAGAAAACTTGTTTATAAAAATGAAAAGGTAAACATTGTGCATCGATAAACGCGTTTCATTTAAAGTTATGCAAAAAAATTAAATACAAAATCGATGGCGAAACCTTTCAAGATAACAATAAGTTTAGAGAATATTTTTTGAAAACTAACTCTTATCCTCAACACTTTTGAGATTCTCAAATATTTTTTCCCAATTCAGTTCAGAATAACTTCTTGAAACTCCCAATTTTAAAGAAACAGATTGGGATTTGCTCTCTACTCATAGAAACGAGAATTACATCGGACAAAAAAAGAGCGATGCAACCGAATGTGTGATATAATGAGGGGTTTCTGTATACCTTAACTAACTCTCCAAGTGGTTTCGACGAAATATTTCGCTCATCAAGATCTGACCAGTTTTGCTAATGGCAAGATATCTCGTCCACCAAGATCAGTTCACTTTTGCTAATGAAGAGATACACCGTGGAGATAATTACCAGGAGAGTTAAGTGGGCCCTTTTCTCACAATGTGAAATTTCTTTGTGTCATCTATGAACACATTGTCAAGTTAGAGAGATGAGGTTCGTCGGTGAGATCCCTGAGTAGAAACTTTTAAATGTGGTCTACCATATATACAAAATTTCTACCATATTGTAGCTTTGAACAGCTTTAATTACAAAATGCGTAACAGAATGTGTAAAATGTGTCTCTTTTTCTCTATTAGGTAATTTTTCCCTCTGTATATTGAGTCCAGTGATATACTGAGGTCTGTGTGTGTTACTATATTTGAAAAATTATTTATAAGCTGCAATTCGTTATGTGTGTTGAGAGGCGGATACAAAAATTCGAGAATCTCCCATATTCCAAAATCGACTATCCAGTTATCTTTACATTTCATCCTTGTTCTAACGAGGTTTGGCACTGAAATCTAAAATGCATTCTTACTTTTGAATATTAGAGAAATGTAAAATTACAAAACGCTTGTAACGACAAAACGATTCGAGGGTCTCCTGTATTCCAAAAACCCCCTTCCATGTTCCTATTTTCCTTTCAACCTTGTTCTAACGAGTGCTGGCACTGAGATCTAAAATGCATTTTTACTTTGAATAATCGTGAAATGTAAAATTCCAAAACCTCCTAATGTCACAGTTATTAGAAAATCTCACATATTCCAATACCTTACCCTGTTCCTTTTTTCATTTTATCCTTGTTCTAACGAGTTCTGGTACTGAGATCTAAAACGCATTTTTACTTTGAATATTCATGAAATGTAAAATTCCAAAAAGCTCGTGATGGCAAAGTAATTCGAAGGTCTACATTCCAAAAACACCTACCCTATTCCCTTTTTCATTTTATCCTTGTTTTAAAGAATTCTGATCAGATCTGAAATGTATTTTTACTTTAAATTAGTGATAGCAGTATTCGAATACAAAAGTACTAATTTACTCGATACTTAAAAGTAATCGTTGTACTCGATTCTTTTCCAAAGTATTTGGTTACCAAAGTACTCGGATCCGAGGTATTCGAATACAAGAGTATTCAGATGCAAGTATTCCAATACCAAAGTACTCGGATCCAAGGTATTCGGTTACAAGAGTACTCACTTTGTGTATTCGAATACCTGAGTATTTATCTTAAGTAGTAGTGTCAGATTGCATGGGTATCAATGGTTCTCGTTAGTGTTGTTTTTTGTCTTGATTTTGCTTTTTCCAATTTCACATGTCCTGAAAATGTACGTGAAGTGTCGAAAAATTCCAATAATTAAGGGATTGGATTTGAAATTTATTTTCTGGAAGCAATTTCCCGAACAGGCAGGCTTAATTAACAGTAAATTATACAATGGTTTATTTTTGAAAATCAAGCTGGAAGATTTTTTTAATTTTTCAATTTTAATTTCCAACTACATTTTTAATTTTAATTATTTACACTTATTTTTTTAATTTAATTTTCAAGCTTTTATTTCTGACATTTAAAATATATCTGCAAATAAGATACATAATGCTTGATATGTTTTTCTTTTTCTTCAAGTAAAATAACGTTATTTCATTCTTAAGACGGCTGTTATTTTCTTTAAAATATCTGACAATAACTAAAATTCTCTTTAAAAATATCTAACAAAATCTTTGCAATAGTAAAATTATTATGAATATTTTTTTCTGCTTTTACTCTACCGCTTCTCACATCTTCGTACTTCAAACAGTAGTTGCAAAAATAAAAAGTAAATTTCCAGGAACAAAATTTGATTATTTAATGTAATTTATTTTGTAAATATTTACGGAACCATTCTTGTACTTGGATCAATCGAGATATGTTACTTTTTATAATAAATTTAGAGAAATAATTTTGAAGTTTCAGATCCTGGTATCAAAAGAAACAAAATATTTTTATATTCATACGAACTTTTTAAAAGTGTCTTTAAAGAGTTTTGTATAAAAAGTTTCATTCTTATCTTCAGGGCTCCCTCCAAAATAAAATTCTGGCTACGTTCCCTGTTAAAAGTGATTATTAACGATTTCCTCAAAATATGGTAGAAAATCAAATCTTTCCAATACGAAAACTAGAATTTAAAAATCATGATTTGTAAAATCAAGATAAAAAGTACTTGACACATTTATAATTGCAAAAAATATATGCGTGACCAGAAAATTCAGCAATCTATACATGGGATTAATTTTTGTTCTTCAAAATATAATTTGTCTAGTTGGAATAGATTGATAATAGAAGTTATACTTAAAACGTTTTTAAAAAATTTATATAAATAATTCGGAAAAGAAAATAATTTAAATATAATTCTGGAAAAAGTTTGAGTTTTGTGAAAATAGATTCCTTTTTTAATCACAGCTTGATCAAAATATTTAAAAAATAGAATAAATTTGATTGTCCTGTCAAAAATTATCATTCGCATTAAAACAATCGCTCACTCCTCTTGCAGCGGATTCGAAACGTGAACCGGTATGTTACAAAGTCAGTGCTCTAACTATTATACCAAAAACGACACGATAAGTAGCTGTTATATTTAAATAAGTACCATATATCGTAGTTTGATTCTTACTATCAATTAATCGTTTTTGTATATGTATTCGAATACTTACTCGATACTTAAAAGTACTCGAATACCAAGTATTCGATTCTCAAAAGTACTCAATTCTGCCCATCACTACTTTAAATATCCATCAAATGTAAAATTCCTAAGATACTCGTAAAATATAACTCGTTTCACAACACAATTGCAAACTGCTTTATGAGGGCTGCAGCATTACTTTTCTGCTAGAGTGACTACACGAGTCGAAAAATCTTGGGTACGCCTGATACATTTTATCAATAGCTGTGATAATACTGACGTAATATCCTGTTTGGACCTGTCACCAAATGACACACATATCTTTACGCGACGCTGTAAAAAAGGCGATGCTCCATAGGAAGAGAAATCGTTCATCATGCATAGTTGTCAAGTACCCTTTGCCAGTTGCATGAGCTGGTCAATCAAAGAGGTCAAGGCTCGAGATCGATACCTTAACCCTGACTGTCACCGATGTAATTAATAGCCACTCCGGCCATCCCGTGTCTTCTGATTGGATAAGTACGACAGGAAAAATGGATATGAAACTACATCGATAAGCACTCAGCAAGAAAATATTCCCAGCATGTCTTAACGTGTCCGGGGTACATTGATCATCCAATAGGAGCCTCTTATCGTGGCTTTATTTTTTAACCTCATACATATATGCTTTAATTAAGTAATTCCTTATTTAGGAATAGATGAGGATTAGGTTTATCCTCTCCGTTAGTGCAGTAGATTGTACGTCAAAAAAGCAAAAACTCCGAGATGTAAGAAACATTTTTTGTTAATTCTTCGTTGGTTCAACTGTAATCATTTCTCTTACGCTTTGCATAAAATTAGTTCCATTTGCTTGGAATCGATCCTAGACACCATTTTAAGCTGACTTTTAGAATCTTTGTAGCAATCTGTTGAGTTTCGAAAACGATTAAAGCTCCTTTTACCTTCCAACACTACGATTTAGGCTGTTGGAAATATAAAAGTAGAGTGAACAATGGTATCCTTTTTATGCTCTCAGTATCATGTGAACAAAACTAGTAGTAACTTGACCCTTAAACTACTTTCGTCTGCAGGATGGAAACGAACTTTCATCATCTGATTGATCCGCGGGACGGGGAAAGACGCCCAATCATTTATCCATCATCTCATTGGTCCGCGCAACATAGTAATAGACCGGCGATTTCACCACTTTTGTTGCCACTCAATAGAAATGTGCATTCACACACTTACCCTGTCATAAGATGTTATATCCCAAACGAGGCAATAAGATGCCAAACAAAGTCAATTTTTACAGAGCAGTCAAGTGACTACTAGTCGACATGCTGGTCATACCCTTTTAAACCTCCTCTCAATAGCAATACTCAGTCTACTTATATTTCATGTCTATGATTTCGATGTCCTTATGCTTTATATGAGCATTTCTCTCATCGAGTAATCACAGGTGTTACAATTTGCATTTTTATAGGTGACGCAATGAAACGAGGACTTTTTCAGCTTAATTTTACTTGTTTTTATTGGTACGTTGTGTTGCTCCAGTGCGACGTAAATTCCCTACCTATGTACAGTAGTGGAAAAAAACGAACCCCCTTTATTTCGAGCACTATTCATAGTAAAGCAAATTCAAAGATATCATTCAATAAGAAATAACATCCTCTACAAATTCAAATGCAAAATATTTGCATAGGGAGATGTCTTCATATCAAATTTTGCACAAACAACAAAGTTTCCAATGGAAACACCCTGTTTTGATGCCTTAATCAGATGCGGCATCGTTAAATTAGTCTAAATATTAAATTTCATGACTACTATCCGGATATAAATCCGGAGATATTCAATGTTAAAGTTGCTCTCAATTTCGGGGATCATCTCCACATTGAAAATCGCAATTCGTGCATCGAGATTAATTGTTGCAGCTACACGAATTTCAAATTTGAACACTATTTCAAACGTATTTGTCAGCGCGTGCAAACGATCGATCCGTGAATTATATTTCTTATGCAAGTGCAAACGATCTAAGAGTTATCCGAGGTTTGTCAGACGTTTTTTAAATTTTAGTTGCCCCTAAAATTGCAATAATGAGGAAAATTTAAAGTAACTCAAAAACTAACGACTGGAATGAGCTGAAATTTTTCATGGTCATATTAGAAGTCCTTCTGAATCGATTCCTATCAAAATATAGTAAGGTTCTAATTCATAATTTTTTCAAATATTAATTTAATAATTATTATTACATACTAATAACCATTTTAAAAATAAAATATTAGGTGAATTTTGTTTGGGTTGTCTAACAATAACATGGTTCAAAATATCAGCGCTATAGAAATATTATTTAGGAAGATATCCATAAAATTGTAAAACTTATTTAACATTAGGAGCTTCAATCTTTCTGTACTAACTCGGAAACGGTAAGACCTAATAACATGAAATTTGATATCTGAAGGTAAATTTTTATATAAATTTGCAATTGTGTCGAAATAGGGGGTTTCCATTGGAAATTATGAAGTTGGTGCTCAATTTAATATGAAGACTGCCCTTATGCAAATTTTATGCATTTGAATTTATAGAAGACGTTAGTTCCTGTCAAATGCCATCTTTGAATTTTCTCTAATGTAAAAATTGCTCGAATGAGAAGGGTGGTTCGATTTTTTTTTCCGCGACTGTACTTATTTGTGTATGTAAGCGTATTTTTGATAGTTGATAGACAAACAACATAATCAATCATAAGAATCCATAAGAAGCTGAAGTGTCCAGGTGTCTGCATTCCCTTAGCTTCTGGTGGTTAAAATCAAGGGCATTAAAATCGAAAATGACGTTCGCTCAGGTTTACGTCAAAACACTTGTCGTTTTGCATCAGGTTTATCGATTTTTTTTTATCACAGAATGTTTTCGAATTTTATTCTTTTTATCGGTATGTAGGGGTGATGTTTATTCCTTCACGATGCTGCCCTGGATAGCTGATTTTTCAGTGAACCAAACGTCAGAAGAACCTGCTCAATTCGAATCGGCCTTTTTGTTGATTCACCTTCTATTCTTATTGGTTTTTTTTCAATGTTCATTTTATGTCTGTTACTTCTCTGGTAGCTCAGGTGTGACCT
This sequence comes from Meta bourneti, assembly GCA_933210815.1. Lineage (NCBI taxonomy): Eukaryota > Metazoa > Arthropoda > Arachnida > Araneae > Tetragnathidae > Meta > Meta bourneti. The sequence goes on along the minus strand of OW119934.1, from coordinate 55,070,664 downwards.
ATTCATCTGACCATGGTTCAAAATTACGTGGTGTTGTCCTCGGATCTTATCCTTCAGGGTTGATCCCGGACCGTCACCAATAGCCCGTTGTGTTGCTCCAGTGTAGCGTTAATTAAAATACCCACCTACTTCTCTGGTTTAGAGAAGACATCTTCAATTCGCCGGAAGGTAGGTAATTAATTAACATCGCACTAGAGCAACATAATGGACTATTGGCGACGGTCCGGGATCAACCGGAAGGGTACGATCCGAGGAAAACACCTCGTAATTTTGAACCACGGTCAGATGACGAGGTCACGCACCTCACTCCCCAAACTTCCACATCACGCCAAGGCGACGGACCGGGATCAAACACTATGGGAAAGATCCGAGGACACCATCTCAAAATTTTCACCCACCATCAGATGACGATGTCAACACCCCCCTGAGCTGGCACCCAACTTTCCAAACTTCCACGCCAAGCGAAACGAACGTTTTGAATAAGGAGTATTTGTTTACTTTTGGTTGGTATATGTTTTTATAGAGCAAGGGGATAGATGCCTCCAAGCAATGTCTTTTCTGTCAAATAAATGGACATACACACACAAGGAAAAAAGTTTTTACTGCCACAAAAGAAAAATATTCCCATAATAGTTACAGGAAATGAACCTGCTCCACCTACAGCTCACAGGCTGCTAACACAGTGCTCAAACCCACTGAGTCATAGCCTCCCCGTCAATCAATTGAATTAATTATATTACAGTCTGTATAAATAAATATCTCATAAATGAAGATGGTACCAATTTTTGTTATAGTTGAAATGCGATTGAAAATAGCACCTTTCGGTAAGAACTGCTTTGTTGTTAGATGAGAACAAAGACATCGGACAAGAGTCCAGTTTCTGCACCAGATAGGGTTTAAATGATGAGATGCAAAATTATACGACACAACAGAAACGAGTCTAATTTGATTTTTTCCCTAACAGGTGCTCGAATCTTTGCCTTCGGGTTTGTTCCCGGACTGTCGCCAATAGCCCATTGTGTTGCTCCAGTGCGACGTTAATTAAAATACATACATACATACATACCCTAACGTGCGCGGACCCCCTTCGCGCGAACGGTAATTTCGAGCAAAGAATTCGCACAAGAAAGGTTTTACTGGTCCAGAAAAGAGAAATACACCCAGGGAAGTTACAGGAATGGAATCTGGCCAAATACAATGAGTCACGTTTGCCCATCATGCAATTGATTTGTTAGGATTCATAGCGCAATGGTCATTTTTGGCTAATCTGCGCCAAACACAAGACACTAGGATAAGTAATGGACATAAGTACACGAAGTTTGTTGGTTGCGTTGCATGGCGCAAGGGCCATATTTGACTAAAGTGCGCTAAACACATGACAGACAACGTCAAGTAAATGGATACACCCAGGGTAGGTACAAGAATCAAACCTGCATCGCCTACAACTCGCAGATTTCTAGTGGACATACTCACTTATCCACTCAGTTAATTGAATTAATCTGATTGACAGTCTGTATAAATCAATACCTTTTAGATGAAGGCGGTAACAATTTTTGTAACAAATGCGATTGAAAAATAATACCTCCGCGGGTACTGTTTCGTTGTCAGATGAGAACAAAGACGTCAAACAAGGGTCCAGTTTCCGCACCAGATAGGGTTTAAATGACGAGGCGCGCAATTATCCGACACAACAGAGGGGACTGTCTCTTATTTGATTTAATCCCCAATGTGCGCGAGACACATTAGCGGTACTTTCGAGTAAAGAATTCGCACCGTAACAGCCCGTTCGCAGTAGATCAGGCGAAACGCGACGTACAATTCAGCTAACAAGACGGGGAAATTACAAACTCCGTCGATGGCTTGAAACGAATTTCCACTCGTTACGGCCAAGAACCGAGCCGTTCCGCAGTAACTTGATATTGTTAGCAGCTGCTCGGATGAGGTTGTAACGCTCAAAATTGAAAGCAGACAGCAGCACTCCCAAAGTGCTAACAATTCCTGTCTGCTAGGCTTTTAAATGTCCAATGATAAAGTTATTATTTATTCCGACCAGATTTCAAATTCTTGTCAAAAGCAGGAGCATCTAATGAAGTATAGCTGTGTTAATATCGGGTGCTCAATGTTAATGCCATCGACATTGTGGTGGACGTAGTAATTAGGAAGGCTCGTATTTCTCTCTAATGAGCCTTGGTGAAGATTCTAACCTTACGCGAGTTGACTTACGGGTTGTAACAGTTCCCCATTTGCCATTTGTAAAGCAACTTGACACCCATTGTCATGACAAACGAAATGCAGCGGCCGGTGCTGTTATTAAAATAGGTCCACGCGTTCTTGAGTTTAATATGGAGCTAATTTACTGTTAAGAAGCTGATTATTAACGCTTGTTTTGAACTGGAGAGTTGGCGATGTGAAGGGTGTTTTGATTTATTCTTAAAAGGAGTGGGAAAATTTCTAAAATACGGAGTTTGATTGGTTGACTGAGCACACGTGTAATCCGACTAGTGTGCTTGATCTCAAGAATCCGCTTAAAAATCCTCAAGTGATGGATATACGTACACTGATACAGAACGGAGAAACGCACTCAGGCTTAAACCTCGTTTTGATATACTTAAGCAGTTGGATTGGTTGGTTTTGGGTTTTATGGCGTGTTGAATTACATTGAGCTATTTTAGGTTCCTGTTTTATCCGCGTGATCTTTAGTTTTGGTTCGAGTTTTTTCACAGCGCTTGCGCAGGTAATCACTTGACCTTTTTGCCCCAACCGCCAGTAGCGTCAGCCGCGTCTTTGTGTGTGAGGAGACAGCAGAGTTCTCTGTACCAACTGAAATCCATGAGGGGTTTTCGTGCTAGCTTCATGTAATACTTTTTGCGTAATTCTTCACAGGGAAGAATTGTCATTTGTAATTGAATAATTATTCAACATTAAAACCTTCATGCAGTCCATTATCATTGGTTGTGTTTTTTTCGTGTGTGAATTGTCTCTCGAGCTTCGACGGGTTCCTTCATGGCGCAAGGGTCATATTTTGTTGGAATCGGTCTCAAACCTCCAATTATAGTGCCGTGTGGGGCACATAAATTTGAAGAATGTAAATCTTTGAATGTATAAAAGTGAAGAAAGATTGGGGATCATGAGCTGATCAGACTTCTTGTTGTTTTCTGAAATTATGTTTTTAAACCATAAGACTTGGCTACGTAATAAAAATTTATTTTTAATGTATAAAAACTCTGTCTTCAATCGATAAAACCCAACAATTGGTTATGGGCCACAGACCTTAAGCTGAACCTGAATTCTGCCACTACCGGTTTCCAGTATGATGGGTATTCAAGAAATGTCCATGTTTTCCTTCCCGAAGTTATCGGATTTCAACTATGCCACGTGGAAGACGGACATGAAGATATTGCTAATGGACCGGAACTGCTGGGAATTTATCACTAAAACGGAACCTCTATTATTGGAAGATGCTCCAGAACAAGAAAAAAGAGACTATCGTTATAGGAAACAGAGGACATACACAACTATCTACCAGGGCATAGACAGAAAATATCAAGTCTTAATTTCATCTACTGAGGATGGTAAGGAAGCCTGGGATATATTAAAGACCAACTTTGAACCAGCATCTAGAGCACGATTGGCAGGCCTTGTGGACGAGTTCTTTTCAATCCGCTACCAGCCGGAGGACGAATCCATTGGACTCTTCTGCAAACGAGTGCATGAGAAGCTGTTACAGATAAAAGAAGGTGGATTCGAAATCCCAGACCTCTTAGTTTGCTTTCAACTAATAAGACATTTGCCTCACGAATACGATAATCTGGTACAACTGCTATACAGGATGGATGACAGCGAGTTCACGCTAGACAATTTGTCTAAACATTTAATAACAGAATCCAGCCGGATCGACCTGAAGCGGAAGGACGAAGACACAAAATTAAGTATCGTGGCCGATGCTTATGCTACAAGAAACAAGTCATCTAGATACAAGGAGACACGGGCGTCTACTCCTGATCACAGCAGATGCGTACTGGACCCTGAATTAATTCCTTCAAGCCCAAGAAAGTCGACAGTTTGTCGTATGGGGCCGCGACCATTCTGCAACTACTGCAAAAAGTCGGGACATTACGAATCGAAGTGCTTCAAGAAATGCAATCGGCAGAAACCTGGTGGTGAATTATTTTATATGGAGGACAATCCAAAAACTGATCTTCAACGTGCCTATGCAGTTTCAAATTTTCCAAATGAAAGACCGAGGGAATTTCTCATAGATTCTGCTGCAACTGCTCACTTCTGTAAAGAACGTGATATGTTTACGACATTCAGAAAACTACCACCACAGAAGATCCTAGTCGGAGACAAGGACAGCACCTCGGAAGTATTAGGTATGGGTGATATTCAATTTACAGTTTTAGATAGAAACAGAAATTATGATATAACTTTAAAAGATGTGTTATACTCGCCTAATATGAGAAAAAATTTAATTAGTGGTGCTCGTATTGACCTTGTGGGAAACCAAATTAAATGGGGAAATAACAAAATGATTATTTATAATAGTTATAATAAATATTTATTTACTGTTCCCAGAATTGGAAAATTGTATATCTTGAAAGGTTATCCCAAGATTAAAAATTATGTATATGTAACTGGTTTAGATCTAGAAAAAGCCCACCGTAGGTTTTGTCATGTTAACATGCCCTTAATTGAAAATATGAGTAAAATTAATTGTGTAAAAGGAATTAAAAAACTTAATTGTAAAAATATAGATAAAAATTGTAAGATTTGTGCTATTGCTAAATCCACTAGAATATCCTTAACAAGAAACTATATGTACGAAAGGAAAACTAAAAATGTTTTGGAAAGGATCCATATGGATTTGTGGGGTCCTGCTCCAGTTAACTCTCTAGGTGGAAACAAATACTTTTTATCTATTATTGATGATTTTTCACGTAAAGTAACTGTTTATATTATTCGAAATAAGAATGAAGTTTTTGATTACTTTAAAAAATACTTGGTTAAAGCTGAAAGACAGCTAAATGTTAAGTTAAAATGTGTCCGAACTGACAATTTTTTAGAATTTTGTCACAAAGAATTTAAAAAGTTTTTAAATGATCTAGGAATAAAAATCGAAAGAACTTCAACTTATACCCCTGAACAAAATGGCATTGCAGAAAGGTTCAATAGAACAGCCATGGATTGTGTCAGAGCTATGCTTCAAGACAGTGGTTTACAACCACAATTTTGGTCAGAAGCACTTTTAGCATTTATTCATACTAAAAATAGATGCGAACACAAATTAACTGAGGGTATATCTCCTAACGAAATATGGACTGGTTTCAAACCATCAGTAAAACATTTTAGAATTTTTGGCTCTTTGGCATATGTTCATATTCCTAAAATACAGAGAAATAAATTACAACCCAGAGCTAAACTTGGTATTTTGACAGGATATGGTTTGAAAACTAAAGGTTACAGAATATATGTACCAAACGAGAAGAGAATAGTTGAAACAGTCCATGTTCATATCGACGAAAGTAAGAAAGCTGTTGATGTACTATTTGGTAAAAACTTTGAGTACGTTTCTTTCGATCTTAATTCTAATATTCCTATTTATCAATCAAATGAAAATATAAAAGTAAAATCGGAAAGTGAAACTCAAGTTTTAGATTCTAAAGATTTAGTTAAAACTGAGAACTTAAAATGTCTTAACATTTCAAATTGGCGTAGAATCGAAAAACCTAGAAATAAAAGCAATAGGATAGATGTATACTATTATTCTCCTGAAAATTTGAGAATGAGATCTTTAAATGATATTAAAAAGTACTGTACTAAAAATAAGATTAGGTTTGATCCTGTAAATTTCAATTTTAAGCCAGAAACTGAACATCCTAATGTGGATATTTCTAATGTGCCATCTACTTCTAGTGATGAATCTAATTTTTTAGACCAACAGATGTACGACATGTATGATCAGTGTTACAATGTCGAAATCCCCAAAAGTTATGAAGAAACGCAGGCAAGTAAGGATAAAATTAAATGGAATACTGCCATGAATGAAGAAATTCAGATAATGAAGGATAGGCAAGTATGGAAATTAGTGGACACACCCCCAAATACAACCATAATTGGAAGTAAGTGGGTGTACAGCATGAAAATGGACGAAAACAATATACCTAAAAGGTATAAAGCTCGTCTTGTTGCTCAAGGTTTTAAGCAAAAACCCGGCATTGATTTTAAAGATATTTTTTCACCAGTTGTGAATTTTTCTATTGTTAGATTATTGTTTGTACTATTGATTTCTATGTTGGGTTGGTATCACTGTCAAGTTGACGTGAAAAGTGCATATTTATATGGATACCTTAAGGATACTATATACATGAAACAGCCAAAAGGATTTGTGCTGAAAGAATCCGAAAACAAAGTATGTCTATTGGAAAAGGCTATATATGGTCTGCATCAAAGTGGTAGAGAATGGAATTTGGAATTAGACGGTATTTTAACTAAATTAGGATTTTCTCAGTTAAATTGGTGTAATTGTGTCTACAAATTTAAAGATGTAATTTTAATTGTTTATGTAGATGATATGGTTTTGTTTTCAAAAAGAGAACATTTGATAAATGACGTAATCGAATTATTGAACAAAAAATTGGATCTTACAGTCCTAGGTAAAACTAAATATTTGTTAGGCGTAAACTTTCAAGAGATTGAAAATTCGATTTATTTACATCAAATTACCTACATTGAAAAATTAATGTCAAAATTCAAAGATCTTCCTAAAAGTTTTGTGAATTTGCCTTTTAAAATTGGTTGTAACTTACCTGATAAGGTTAAAGAGGAAGAAATAATTGAAAATGATTTAATGAGGAAATTTCCCTATCGTTCCTTAATAGGATGTTTATCGTTTTTGTCAGATAGATCCAGACCAGATATTGCATTTGCTGTTAATATAATGTCTCAGTTTTGTAATGGTTATACTTACAAACACTGGTCTTACGTTGTTGATATTATGAACTATGTTTTTCTTACAAAGGATTTTAAAATTAATCTTTCCGATGTAAAAAGTTCAAATTTGATTGCTTTTTCTGATGCAAATTGGGGATGTGGTCTCACAAACAGACATTCAAGCAGTGGCTATTTAATTTATTTTGGTAACATCCCAATATCATGGAAATCTTCTAAACAAAAGTGCATAGCTCTTAGCTCAATGGAATCTGAATTTATTGCACTAACCGATTGCACTAAAGAAGTTATTTGGTTTAGTAGAATTATAAATGAATTAAGTTTGTGTGATTACATAAGACCCCAAGTATATTGTGATAATCAATCTGCTATCTATTTTTCAAAAAATAGTCAGGAAAATGTGAAAACTAAACATATTGATATCAAGTACAAATTTATTCGTAAATTAATAAAAGATGAACTATTTAACGTAAATTATATTTCATCGGAAAATAATTTGGCTGACTTTTTAACAAAGCCTTTATTGTTAAATAAATTTAAAAATATTATTAGAAAAATATTTTGTTAGATTTATATAAATATATATATTGAATTGTAATACATCTGCTGAGGTTTTACAACCGATGGGGCCGCATGTTGGAATCGGTCTCAAACCTCCAATTATATTGCCGTGTGGGGCACATAAATTTGAAGAATGTAAATCTTTGAATGTATAAAAGTGAAGAAAGATTGGGGATCATGAGCTGATCAGACTTCTTGTTGTTTTCTGAAATTATGTTTTTAAACCATAAGACTTGGCTACGTAATAAAAATTTATTTTTAATGTATAAAAACTCTGTCTTCAATCGATAAAACCCAACATATTTGGCCAAGCTGCGCCAAACACAAGACAACGACGAGGGTTGGTTGGTCTTGGGATTTTTACGGCGCAAGGGCTATATTTGGCCATGTTGCGCCAGACACAAGACGTACAATATCAAGTAATAGACATACATAATGAAAGTATTACTAACACAGAAGAGAGAAATACACCCAGGACGGAATGCACTTGACATGAATCGAACCTGCGCCGTGTTCACACCTATTCCGGATGTGCACAAACGCCACAAGGGCTTCCGCCCAAAAACGCGGTTGTAGCCCACTGTCATGAAACATGGCTCAACCCCCATCCATGGCAGTTCGGTTAAATTTTTCGGCCACCCCGTTCTGTTCTGCTGTATAAGTAGACGTGCGTTCATGTTTGATCCATAACTTGCTAAGAAAATCATTAAATTGTTTGTGGCCAAATTCGAGTCCATTGTCAGTTCTGACACATTTCAATTTAGAAGTAGTTTCTCGGTTCTACTTTTGCCAAGTACTTTTAACACTCAAAAACGTCTGTTTTAGATTTAATTATATATACTTCTGCCTTACGAGAATAATCATCAATTATTGACAAAAAGTACTTATTCCCACCTAAAGAGTTTACAGGAACAGGTCCCCACAGATCCATAAACACTCTAATACTCTGGAAGTAGATCTTTGGTATACATAATTTCTCTGTAACGACTCACGTGTGGATTTGGCAATTTTGCAAACGTTGCAATTTTTATTTACAGAAGTTAACTTTTCAATTCTCTTAGAATTATTCTTACTCATATGCTGTATTAGTGGCACATTAACAGGACCAAATCTACGATGAATAGTATTAATATCTAATGGCAATTTTGACAGAATTTATACATTTTTCAGGATATCCACGAACATACAATTTATCTACTAAAGGTGCAGTAAAAAATATTCATCATTTCCCTTATATACAACCATTTTGTTATTTTTCCAAATGACTTTATAACCTGCAATATCTATATTACAACCTCCGATTAAATTTCTACGCATATTGGGACAATATAAAACATTTTTCAAAACAATCTTTACCTCTAACATCTTTAACGCTGAAGTTGATGTCTCCAACTCCAAGAACTTTTGACATACAATCCTTGTCCTCAGTCAAAATCGATGCCGGTGATGTGTCCCGGAAATTATGGAACCAGTCTCTCTGGTTGCAGCAGAATCTATAAGGAATTCTTCTTAATTTGGATCAGTTGCAGCTGCAGCCAGTGCATAATAGGTGTCTGCAAAAAATACTCCACCGTTGTTTGGTTTAGTCTTGAAACGTTAATTTTTCTTGAAACATCGGTCATCGGTGTGTCCTGGTCTTCTGCAGTAGCCACACGGCCTCAGACGAGAAGGTGCGTCCGTTCTTTTCCGCGACGAAGGGTTCAACTTACTTCCGCTGCATGCCGGTTTCTCTGTTGATTTCTTTTTCACAGGATAAGGTTTACATTTTGTAGCATAGGTATCTCCGACGACTGTGAAATCTGCGTTTCAGATCGATTCTTCTAGCTTCGTTCAATAGTTGTTTTGTAACATTATCAACTTTGAATTCTGTATCGTTGAGCCTGTAAAGGATCTGGACAATGTTGGTCGTATTCTGAAGATAATCAACGAATGAGCTGAAAACATGCCAATAATTCGGGTATGTCCAAACCAGTTTCTTTAACTTGAAGTCGTTTCTCGGCTATTTTCTTACAGAAAATGCCAACAGTCTCTTCATCGGGGTTGAAACGCAGGTCAAAGAAATCGTCCACCAGGCTTGCCAATCTCGCTCTTGAAGTTGGCTCGAAATGATGTTTCAGCGTTTCCCAAGCAGTTTTACCGTTTTCGGTGCCCGCAATCAGGATGTGAAGTTTTCTTTCGACTCCTTGATAGATGGTGGTGAAGTCTCTTTGCTTGCGTAAATCGTAAGACAGCATTTCCCTTTCAGATACATCAGCGGGACACGGCTTGGCTTCTCCGGTAATGAATTCCCAGCTTCCTCTGTCCATAAGGATCACTTTCATATCAACCTTCCACGTAGCGTAATTAAAATCGCTAAGTTTTGGGAAGGAAATTGAGGAGACAGAATCCGAGTTAAATTCAGCTATTTTTCGGTCAAAGTTCATAGAAAAGTCGATGTAAATTTAATCAGCTCATGAACTACTCAATCGGGTTGGGATCTGGCCCATAACCCCGTGCGTGTTCGTATATCGTATAAATAAGGAATAGTTCCATAACATTAAAAAAAATAAAACTCAAATTTATTACGAGCACAAAACAAACACAACCCGATCGGAATCGCCGATGCATTAAGAAAAAGAAACGACTTGAAATTTATACATACATATATCTACTGCCATTCAGGGAGAAAGAAACTAATTAGAAACATAAACATAAATCTCCCTTATGGCACAAATAATACAGAATGCGATACCGATTGATCTACTAATGTTTGAAATAATAAATTCAAAGATTTCTCATTATAAACAGTTCTGAATGAGAACACAAATTCTGAAATCCAACATCTACAACTCGAAGGTTGCTAGCGCAGTGGGCATACCCACTGAGCCACGACGGCCCCAACTACAACGAGGGAAGGAAAAATAGTAAAAAGCAGGGTAGGCGAGGGTAAAACAAATACCCTTATACAATTTTTTGCTTTTTCCCCTACTGCTTTATCTTGTGTTTGGAGCAGCGTGGCCAAATATGGCCCTTGCGCCATAAAACCCAAAATCAATCAATCAACCAACTAAAAGTTTTCACCGAACAACACAGATCCCTTACTTGATCAATATCAATTAAAATGGATGCGTCGCTGTATTTGGGTAAGCGTTTCAAAGGATTGAAGCGTAAATTTATTAGTACAGCTTAAATATTTAAAAGATCCATATAAAAGCATATCGCCCGAATTTCGGAGTAGTTTACCGCTTTGAGCTTAATTTGGTTACCTACAACAATCAACTGCTTTGTTTCTGGAAACTCGGAAGCTTAACACCAAATACTTAGCTTTAACGACAGTGTTTAATGATCTTTTAAAACTGGACAGCTCCGAAGTCGTTAAAACAGAAAACGTAAGCAATATTTTTGAAAAGCTATTAAGTTAACGAAAGGTAATTTTATTTGTTCTTTATTTTTTCGTACTGTGAGCGTAAGGCAAGCTTGATTTATGATAGCCTGCGCAATGGATCAAGCTTCCTTACCCGATATTTAACAACGCTTTTCTCGAACGTTAAAAAGACAAACGTTAAAATCCGCCGGAGTGGTTTATTTTGGATAAAGCATCGTTAACATCTGAAACTCGTTACGGCATTAGTGATTTCGCAAAGCTGCCTTTCCAGCAGATTTTGAATTTTTTCGCTTGCAAGGTACAGTGAAGATGTCTGGCGGGCGTTTATCATGGAGCTGAGCTGGCTGGCTTCCAGATATTCATGAACATCGATCAGTTTTGTATAGTTTAAACATCCTTATGGGCATAGTTAGAGGATTCGTATTGTAATAGATAGGAGCATTGTGTGTCCCCGTGCCTTTGCTGTAGGTGGAGGACAGAGGTTAAACTCAAGGCTACTGAAGAGGAAAGGTAGGGTCCACCAGAGTGGTTTTGGAAGGGGAGGAAATGCGACATCACTCGGAGGAATCGGCGGGTAGACAGATACGGTTCCTACATGTAAAACCTATAAACGTCAAGCAGATTGTTTTGTTATTTGCTTTCGTTGTAAAGTCTTAAACAATGTTGATTAATATTGGGTTTCTTCTGTTGTCGGTGAAGTGTTTTTTCTTCAGGATGGAACCTTTTGGAAATGCGTTAGTCAAAAATTGAAAAGTTTTAAAAACAACTTGCCCCATGAGATGAAATATCTTCCAACAAGGCGACAATTATCCTTTCATGATGGTGTTAGGGATTTCTTAAATTTCTGCACTTTTTTCTCACTTCTTCGTCTTATAGCGTCACAGTTCATATATTTAATTTAGAAAAATGTTCTTGTTCTTGCAAAAAGTTTGACAGCTGAAGCATTTTGCTTGGCAAAGGTTTCTGTAATATTTGTGTGAATTTGCTCTTATTATACCTTCACATTTATTTAATTGCACATGAAATTGCATGAAACACTTTTCATGTTCTTTCTTTCACTGTTTCAAACCAACACTCAGCTGATAAAACTAAACCACCTCGAGATAAAGCCCAATCTACGTTTGATTATTTTCTTGCTGAATATGTACAGTATTATTTCCCAGACTTTTATCATGCACTTTAAAAGCAATGTAGCCGGCAATAAATCTTAATGCTTTGTTAGAGCAGTCTTATGTTAAATATGATTCAACTGTTGAAGCTCCAGTAATTTCTGATGATTGAGTTTGAACATTATTTTCAATTATTGAGTTCAATGTCTGCACTGTATCGACTTCAAATGATGTGTCCCCTTTCTTTTTCTTCAATCTCAGTTAATTCATTAACTTTAACAAAAGAGTTAAATAACTGGACGCTTAAAAACTGGTCATCACTTGTATCGTTAGTTATGGCACTAGATGAGGGTAGTGGAAGTTTATTGCACAAAAGAATTTGTCTCAGTCTGTATTTGAAGTCGATGGGTACAGGATGGTCGTAATATTTTCCTAAGTCTCATTTGGCGGAATAGATTTTCCAAAGAATCTTGGTTTACTCTACAGGTTAAAATGTGTTTTTCAGTTTAGCCTTCAGAAGTCCAATTAAAGATGAAAGGAGACTAACCATCCTTTTTGGAAAGGTAGCATGTTTGACTTACCGACAATTCTCTTCTCGTCAATATAATATTTTATTTGCGCAGAATATCTATCTGGGACTCTGGTTTGAGACGAAACCCGCACCGTAAATTTTTGTCACTTATAGGAGTCTTGAAATTGAAAACATCAAACCAACCATCAATGGTAGATATGAAATTCGTTGTTTCTTTCTCACTAGTACAATAATAATCTAATGCCTTTGCAACATGATCAGACAAAAGTTGTGCGGTCATTCTCACATTTTGCCTTTCATTGTTTATAACTTGAATATGCCCCAAGATAATTTTGGGCATTTCAATTCTCCCGAATCGGCTTCCAGTAACTTTTCAAATACAGATTTTTGAATCACTTTATCAGAGGGTAGTTTTATTCCGCTATCTAATATATGGTTTCTTAATAATCTTAAGATATGAGGGAAATCACACGCAACAAAAACTTAGATGTCTCTTATCCATTGGATTTGAAAATAAAGTGTTTGTTGGCGTTATTGATAATTCCTTCCAAATGCGGATGTTTTCCCCTCCTAAATCTGACACGATATCTAACACCTTAAATCCAATTTCTTCTAGTTCTATTTATTTAAACACAATAATAGTTTTGTCATTTGCTGGTCAAAGTTATAATAAATTGACTGCTTACTATACTTAATGAGACCTTTTGCCATGACAACTTGAACATTGCTGTAAGGCCCTAATACTTTATCTTTTGCTGAATCATAGTAAACACGAAATTCGATATTCATTTCATCGAAACAAATCATTGTAAATTTTTCAGCTTCTGCCTAGTTGCCGCCTTTAGTATTCATGATTAGAATTGGGGCTAAAACTTCTTTAGAAAAGTCTAATCTCTTGCACCATCTTTTCAAAGTTGTAATGGATGGTAGTCGTATTTCCAAATGATTTCGAAGATAGATATATGTTTTAAGAGACATTTCTCTCAAAGCAATGGCATTGGTAATATTTTCCTCGTTCAATTTCTTAATGCCTTTGCATCAAAATTTGAAGTGAAATAGTGTAAAAAACCTTCCTACAATTCTTTTTATTTCTCTTTTTATTTGTGTTTACAATTTCGTTCTAAATTTATCTTAAGATTATTTATTTTTAGCACACATAATCCTTTCTCTTTTCAGATTTGAGTGTTCGATTTTTTCAGTTTCTTTTCCAATGGTAAGATGCAATCGCTTAGTTTTTGATTCTCAACTTGCAGTTCTTCGATTCTTTTGTGTCTTACAACTTCAGTATCATATCTTTCTTGAAGTTTCTCATCCGGAATTTCTTGATTATTCAATGTTTCCAGTTTTTCTGGAGATAGTTGAAGGATATTTTCTAGGGCTCGTTTGCGAATATTTCTGTTTTCTAATCTATAATGAAGCTCTCTTTTTGAAATCAGCTTCAAACGGAAGATTTAAGGTATGGCAGTTTTACTCAATACCTTCCTGCTATGAAATTCCAAACGTTCATCCCTCAGATCATGTTCACAGTCGTTTTACGTAAAATGAACAGAACAAATTATCGAGTACCGAGACTTGAAAAGATCTTTTTTTGCCCTTTACGATCCATACATTTTTGTAATACTCATTGGTGGGAATCTATGAAACAGACATCCGGTGTTTTCCTGTAACTTTTACATGTTGCAACTGCACAGCTCGACATACTTACTTCAGGATACGTTTTATATAGAGCTCAAATAGATGTAGAACTATCCTGTTTCCCGTTCAAATAGATGTAGAACTATCTTGTTTTCTTTTCAAATAGAGATGTAGAACTATCAACGGATCTTAAAACAAAGATAAACAGAAAGGGAGTCAAAAACGTGTATTTACCTCGAAATATACTTAACTCTGAAGACCTGTGTTATATAGATCTACTTTTCAAATAGATGTAAATCTATGAAAGGTTCTTAAGACAGTGAAAAACAGTGAGGGGACTTCCAGTACTCTAAAAGCAATGCTTTCCACTGAGTGACAATGATGAGACACTTGCTAGCTGGTAAAAGCATACCTCCACGTGACATCATAAGGTCACCCCTCTTTTTGCGGATAAAGGAACAAAGGCTGATGGACCAACCTGTCTCCTTAACTAACCTTGGGTTAAACCAGGATTTCCCAAACTATGAGGGGGAGCTACACCCTAATAGAGGACGAGATTGTTGCAAAGGGAAGCACAGAAATTATCAAAAATATAATTTTTGAATATAACTTTCCAATAGACACATTTTTGAATTTTTTCGCTTGTAAGGTTCTGTGAAGGGGTCTGGCGGGCGTTTATCATGGCGCTGAGTTGGTTGGCTTCCAGATATTCATGAACATTTACCAGTTTAGTGTAGTTTAAACATCCTTATGGGCATACATAGAGGATTCGTATTGGACTAAATAATAGGACCTGATGCATGATGTGCTCTCATACTTTTGCAATATGGAGGACAGGTTATACCAGGGATTTCCAAACTATGAGGGGGGCTACATCCTAAAAGAGGACGAGATTATTGCAAGGGGAAGCACAGAAATTCCAAACTTTGGGGTCGTCATCTGACCGTGGTTCAAAATGACGTGGTGTTGTCCTAGGATCTTTCCCTTTGGGATTGATCCGGAACCGTCACCAATAGCCCGTTGTGTTGCTCCAGTGTGAAGTTAATTAAAATACCTACCTACCAAACTTTGGGGAGTGATACTCTAAAGGGAGTTGAAATTATTGCAAGGAATTGATGTAGTTATTAAGAAAAGTGTTATTTTTGAAGACAACTTCCACAAAGACACATTTTTCAGGTGAACAAAATTCAAATAGGGGACGAGTAAAACTACATTGGAAAGACGATTACACCGTACCACTGAGAAATATCATGGTGAGATTCAATTCCCCTATTAGAGTACCTATTTATCCCAACTCAAGAATAGGAAGTGCTTGTATTGGAATAGATAGGAGGATCTGATTCCCATAACATCTCCTCGTGCCTTTTTTATATGGAGAACAGGTGTTTTCAAAAATATGGTGAGCAGTACCTTAAAGGGGAGGTGAATTATTGCAAGGGAATCAGCTATTCATCTTAAGGTTATTTTTGAACTCGAGTTCTCTATGGACACATTTTTGCATGGAAACAATTCAAAGAGGAGAAAAACAACATTGCAAAGACGATTACGACCTACCACTGAACAATATTATGAGAGATTCAATTCTATATTCTTCTTAGAGTACCTATTAAACCCAACTCAAAGCATTTGAAGTGCTCGCTTTGTAATAGGTAGGAAGATCTGTTGCATGATATCCTCATGTCTTTGTTACACGGATGAAACAAGTTAAACCGGAGTTTTCCAGACTATGGTTAGCGATACACTAAATCGGGAAGAAATTGTTACAAGTGGAAGAGCGCTGCTAGAACCAAATATATTATTTTTGAATGTAACTTTCTCATAGACAAATTTCACCATAGGAACAAATTTCAAATCGGTGACGAGAAGTGACAAGAACCTGATCATTACACCCTACCCCTGAGCAAGATGATGGTGAAATTCAACAGATATGGTAGAATATGTATTAAACCGAACTCCAAGCATGTGAAGTGCTTGGTGTATGTGTGGTGAAGCTCATCTTTGAGCAAAATTAAAGTTTTTGCTGGAGAAATACTTATTTTTTTTATATTTTAGTTCTACATCTCATTAAATAGGAACTTAATAATTATTTAAATATGAAAAGAAGTTATACGAATATATATAGCGAAAAAAGATCAAAACTACAGAGCAAGGCACAGAAAAAACTACAATTCTGCAATATAAACTACAAGCACGAAATAAAAATTACGTACAACAATACTGATACATAAAAGAAAAATCACGATCGAAACAACCACGGAGAAAAGATCATAAACTCAGTTTTCAAACGTTAAAAGTTATAGAATTACTAAAAAATGTATTAAATCAATAAATAAAATAAATATCAATAAATAATCATAATAAATAAAAATAAAAATCAAAGAAAACATCAGGCTTGGAGTTAAACTATTGATCGTTCTCACGAATTGGGCCTATTGGTAGATTTTTCAAATAATTTTTGCTGAAGAAGTTTCCAAAAAAATAATTTTATTGCGAATATTATTAGAGGGTACACGAATATTTTATCTCATTAAGTAAGCTAGCACAATTTATTTTATTATGTAACAAATATTTTTTTAAAAAGCTTAAACGAAAAAAATTTGCATTCAGAAAGAACATAAGAATTCCGAGGGTAGTTGAATTAACGTCGCTCTGGAACAATACAGCTTTTGACGATGGTCCGTGATCAATCCCAAAGGGATAGACCGATGACAGCACCTCGTCATTTTGAAGCAGTCAAATGAAGTCAAAACCTAAGCTGCCACCCCCTCTTCAAACTTACACCAAGCCAACGTTAGGACATTTGAGGTCACGACAAATGTAACGTGTACCAGCCCCGTGGTAAACAACGGCCTTTGGTTGGAGTTTCAAACTCCTCCGATCGCTAATCCGCTACTCTTCCAACCGGGTTACCGTGTTCCTGCATTCAGAAAAACATACTGAATTGGGATCGCAAAAGAGAATAAGTGTAATTTCACAAAACCCCATTTTTTTTTAAGAAAATGCCTTAGAAATGCATTTTGAATTTTTTAAATATTACAGCTGAGATATTTATAAAATGGATTCCAGACTACCATTATACTGAGAAGCTCAATACTGGTTAGAAGTCATGCTGGAAAGACTGCAAAACGAATATATCGTGTGAACCCCTCAGAGAATTAATACACTTGCATTTCTTCGTATGTGTAAACTTGTTATTTATAAAGAGGCTGACATGCTATGCATGATAATCCAAAGGCAGAATGTATCTGTGTTTCGTGATGCATTGTATTTATACTCTTAGAGGATGTACAGTCGAGGACAAAAAAAATGAACCACCCCTCTTCATTCGAGCAATTTAAACAATAGAGAAAATTCTAAGATGGCCTTCGACAGGAACTATTGTCTTCTATAAATTCAAATGCATAAAATTTTTATAAGAGGCCGTCTTCATATTAAATTGAGCACCAACTTCATAATTTCCAATAGAAACCCCCTATTTTCACACACAATATCGAATCTGTGTAATAATTTTTTTTAGATACCAAATTTCATGTCATTAGGTCTGGCCATTTCGAAGTAATGAGTGCAGAAAGATTGGAGCTACTAACGTTAAATCAGTTTCTCAGACTTTTATGGATATTTTCCTAAATAATATTTCTATAGCGCTGATATTTTGTACCATGTTAAAGAACCCAAACAAAATCCATTTAATATTTTATTTTAAAAATAGTTTTTACTATGCAATAATAATTACTAAATTAATGTTTGAAAAAATTATGAATTGGAAACTTAAATTTTGATGAGAATCTATTCAGAAGAAATTCTAATGACCATGCAAAATTTCAACTCATTTCAATGGTTAGATTTGAGCTACCTTAAAATTTCCTCATTATGGCGATTTTAGGAGAAAGCCAAGTTTAAAAAACGTCGGACAAACCTGAGTACTTAAATTTTTGAAAAATATTTGGAAATTTCATTTATGTAATCTAAAATACATTGTCTTTTACCAGTTAGTTATGTGTCGTATAAATGAACTCTACTAATTAATGATCAATTCAATGACTCCCTCTATTCATTTTTTGGATGATCGGAATATTCGATTGGTATTAAATAATTGTAGAGGTAGGCTTTTTGGTTGCATACATTTTGTATTTGAATTTTTGTATTTGAAAACTGTTATGCCAAGAATGAACATTTCTTTTAGGGTTCTTAGTAGACTTATTTCGGTCAAGCATCAATTGGACAGTTCTTGAATAACTACAATTAATCTCGATGTACGAATAGCGATTTTCAATGTGGAGTTGATCCCTGAAATTGACAACAACTTTAATATTAAATATCTCCGGATATAAAGATAGTTAAGTCATGAAATTTCATATTTAGACTAATTTAACGATGGAGAATCTGATTAAGGCATCAAAACATGGTGTTTCTTTTGGAAATTTTGTTGTGCAAAATTTTGTAAGACGGCCCCTAATGCAATTTTCTGCATTTGAGTTTGTAGAGGACGTTATTCACTACTGAATGACATCTTTTAATTTGCTCTACTATGAATAGTGCTCGAAAGAAAGGGAGTGGTTCGTTTTTTCCACGACTACATTCATGAAAAAGTAATTAAAAATTTAACAAAGTAAACCGTAGCGTTATTTATCGCGAATAGCTACGTTGAAATTTGCGAGAGTGGATTTCATTAAATTTTTTTTACACTTTTGTTAGTATTTCTACATCGAGAAACAATTTTCATTAAATTTGCATCGAATAATCACGATTCTAAACTTAAATATTTACGCGGATTTATTTTATGGAATACCAAACAAACTAATTTAATTAATTTTCTTCCGTGTTTGTTTTATTTTATTAGATTACTACTTAATTAGTTTTACATTACGATGTATTTTTTTATATTGCTTCTCTATTCTAAATTTCATTCCTTGTAACATTTTTAACTGTCAAACTTATGTGACGCCACCGTGGCCTCTTCCGCTTTTCAAATAGAAATATTTAGTCTTTGGCCAATTTAACTTTAAACTAGTGTTACATAGATAAACGGATGAAAGCCTTAGTGATATTGGTAGTAAAAAATGGTAGGTTGTGTGTCAAGGACACAAACGGTAGTTTTGATGTGAATACTCGTACCTGATGTTGGATTGTGGAATGAATGAAGCATACAAAGGAATTTTAAACAATTTTTTAACAATTTTTAACAATTATTGGGTTGTTGTAAAAGTTCATCCTGAGTTTTTTTGACAAAAATTGAAGAAAAATTTTATTTGCTAAAAATTACATTTAATCAATATAGTATGTGCCGTTCTGCTCGATGACCTTTCTCCATCTCTCCGGTAGCTGCTTAATCCCGCGCTCATAGAAGTTCCAAGGTTTCTGGCTAAAGAACTGAACCAGGTGACGAAACTTTCTGAACCACTTACGGCACGTGGAATCGTCAACGGCACCCTCACCATACACAACACATATCTTCTTTTGTGTCTGCGGAGCATTCCTGCCCTTTCGGAAATAAAAAAGCATAATATGTCAAAAATGCTCCATGTTTTCTGCCATTTTTAATGTTTAACAAAATTCAAAAAACAACCAAATAACACAATTTTTCCCCCAAGTACTCGCTGAAATTCCTTCTTTCAAACAACAGCTAAACTTTATACATATGAAGTAGATAACACTTCGGTTTTGCGATGCAATGCCATCTAGCGCCTAAAATGGGACGAACTTTTGCATCAGCCCAATAATTTACAGTTTGAATGATTAAAGTTCAGTTTGATATTAATGCTGAAAGACAATTTGTTGATTTAAATCCTGTGATTGTAGCGAAGACGTAGCTTTCGAATGACACTAATTACGTAGTCCTCATTCCACGCAATACAAAGAATACATACTGACCCAAAGCTCGCCCAGCACCGTAGAATTTCGACATATTGCAGACACCCTCCCCACGCTCGTTGCACCTGCGCACTCTGTCCGAAGGTCATGTCAGGTGTGGACATCTTTTGTCTATATGGCGCTATATTTATCTTTTGCATGTTTCTTCTAGTTCTGAAATCATAAGACAAAACAGTTGTAACGCTTTTTGTAAAGCTCGACTTTTCATGCATGCCCCAGTACTGTTCCGATTTTAAAGACGCATTCACGTCAAAAATGCAGGACTTCAAAAAACGACTAATGAATATTAAAAACTTAGAAAAAATCTTGGATTGCCATTTCGGTGGAGCAAGACATGCACCATCATCAGGACAGAAGTCCCAAGAGGAAAACGGGAGTTCAAATATGTTATTCTAGAATAGCGATGCCAAAACTCACTTTTTTGACAAAGCCTTTCCAGGCAAAGAGTAAAGGCTGGCAAGCACAGTGTCATTCACTAATGTTTTCAACAACCTAATGAATAACAATGTTCGAACACACTAGGAAATAAAGCTAATATTTCCTAAAGAGGAAATATAAAAGTAGATAAAGCAATGGTAACCTTTTTACGTGCTCAGGATCATGTGACCAATGCTAGTAGTAACGTGACCCTAATACTACTTTCGCCTGCTGGATGGAACCTAACATTCATCATATGATTGGTCCACTTGAAAGGGAGAAAACGCCCATCCATTGATTCATTATCTGATTGGTACATTGATTGATCAGCTGCTAGTAGTAGGCGATTTCACCACTTTTGTCGCCACATGTACAATCACAGACCTACCCTGTCATAAGATATTGTATTACCCTATTATGTGATAAGATGCGAAATCAGCCAAAAGAAGTCCATTTTTTACAGAGCAGTCACGTGACTATTAGTCGACATGTTGGTCAAACTTTTTGAGCTCCTCTCAATAGCAATGCTCAGTCTCCTTATAGTTCATGTCCATGATACTGCCCAGCCTGGCGGAATGTTAGGCTTAGTTAAAAAAGTGAGTTGTGGCATCTCACTATACGAGAATAAAATATTAAAACTTGCGTTTCCTTGTGACTTACTTCTGTTCTGAAGATGGTGGACGCCTTGCTCCATCGAAATGGCCATCGACAATTGATTTTTCAATCTTTATTAATAACTGTTTTGAAGTTTGGCATATTTTCAGGTGTTATATACACTAAAGGTGAACCCTTTTTAAGAAAAAAATTATTCAGTGACAATGCAATACTATGCGATTTCTACGATACTATGCAATACTATGCCATCTGCTGATTGGCAACCGGAAGGTTTCGAGTTCGAAACTCGATCCAAACAAAGACCGACGTGGGCATGGGGGCTGATGCATGTTAAATTTCTCGTGACCTCAAATGTCCGCGAGTTGACGTGGTGTGGAACTTTGAAGATTGGGGTACCAGCTCAGATGTTGGCCTCGTCATCTGACCGTAGCTCAAAATTACGAGGTGTTGTCGTCGCATCTCTCCCTTCGGGATTGATCCCGGATCGTCGCCAAAAGTCCGCTGTTATGCTCTAGTGCGACGTGAAATCAACTACCTACCCTACAATACCTTTTTACAATAGTGGCTGGAAATCAATGAACTGGCAATCATTACTCGAATTGTTTTATTTCAAATACGATCTCCCATGCATATGTACTGAGCCAAGTAGCAGTTTCGTTGAGCTAGGTAAGTAGTTAATTAACATTACGCAGGGGCAATACAACGGGCTATTGGCGACGGTCCGGATCAATCCCGAAGGGAAAGATCCAAGGATAACACCTCTTAATTTGAACCACGGTCAGATGACGAGAACACCTGATGAGGCACCCCACTCTCCAAACTTCCAAACCATGCCTACGTGAGGACATTTGAGGTCACGACAGATTTAATATACACCAGTCCCCGTGTACACGATGGTCTATGGCTGTACTGAGTTTTGAACTCGCAACCCTCCGGTTGCTCTTACAACTACACTGCTGGCCACCGTAAATGCAACACCCTGAAGGAAGCATGCAAATAATATGAAATTTACAACATGCATTAGCGGAGGTGAGATATGCAAATGATTAGAATTTCAACGCAGACGCACATCACGCGCGTCTGTGGCGCCACTTCAAAGCGCTATTTAAGGCTTGGAGATTTCCACGATTTCAAGTACGGCAATTGTGTTTTTCTTGTGGTTTTTTCAAAAAAACGATCAATTATGCCTCGTAGAAAACAGCGATCATCTTTTGATCAAGTATCCGAGTTCGACAGAGGAAGGATAGTGGCCTACCGAGATTGTGGATTATCTTTCAGGGAAATCGGTAGTCGTGTTGGACGAAACCAAACAACTGTAATGCGGAAATGTGATCGTTGGATGCAGGAGGGTACGACGGACCGACGTGTTCGATCGCATCCACCTCAGTGCACCACTTCACGTGATGACAGGCATATTGTGCGTATGGCAGTGACGGATCGCTCAGCCACATCACGAACCATAGCACAGCACATTCAGTCTGTACCGCATCATCCAGTGTCTGCGCGTACCATTCGACGCCGTTTACAGCAGAGTGGTCTGTCCGCAAGACGTCCATTGCTTCATCTACCCTTGACGCAGAACCACAGATGTTTCCGCCGCCAATGGTGCGATGAAAGAAGGATGTGGACGGCAGAATGGAATGAAATTGTCTTTACTGACGAGTCACGCTTCTGTCTGCAACACCACGATGGTCGGATTCGAGTCTGGCGACACCGTGGAGAGAGGATGCTGAACAACTGCGTTATGCACCGCCACACTGGTCCTGCACCGGGTATTATGGTATGGGGCGGTATTGGATATCACTCTCTCACTCCTCTAGTACGCATTGCCGGTACTTTAAACAGCCAGCGCTACATCTCCGAGGTGTTGGAGCCAGTTGTCCTTTCTTACCTTCAGGGCTTGCCCACAGCCATATTTCAACAGGATAATGCGCGACCACACGTGGCACGCATTGTCCAAGGGTTCTTCGTTAATCGCCAGATTGAATTGCTTCCCTGGCCAGCTCGCTCTCCGGATCTTTCGCCGATAGAAAACATGTGGTCCATGGTTGCTCAACGATTGACCCAGAATGCATCTCCAGCTGCCACACCAGATCAACTTTGGCAACGTGTGGAAGCTGCTTGGTCTGCTGTACCCCAAGAACACATCCAAAGTCTCTTTGAATCAATGCCGAGGCGTGTGGCAGCGGTGATCTCCAACAATGGCGGCTACTCTGGCTACTGATTTTGGCAGGAACCACACTTCACAGAAGTCTATAAATTTAATCATTTGATACTTGGTCAACATGTTATCTACAAAATAAATTTTGTTGTGATATCTCTTGTCTTTCTTGGTGTTGCAATTTGGGTGGCCAGCAGTGTACGTTACCGCGACCCCGCAGTTTCGTTGAAGATAAAAGGAACACATAAAAGTTTCTCTTTTGCCGGAATGTTAGAAGCTTCGAACTACATTTATGTAAATATTTATGACGGCTGATGCATTCTTGGTGAGCCCTTTATAAACCAGCACAACACTCCTTCAAGAAATCATTATTTTTCTCAGCCACCGTCTTCAAAGAAACTATGTTTGTTTTCCACATATTTTAGGAAAATATTCTGTGCTGTTTGCTTTAGGACGTATTAATTTACATGCGAAAGAAAGGCTATTCGGTGAGTTTGTTAAGGCAACTGTGGACCCTTTGGGCTTCTGCGCACTCCGTAGTTTACATAAGAGCTTTTTCCTGAACATTAGAAGTGTCATAATATGAAGCGGATAAATCGTTTACGAGCAAAAGGAATGGAGTATAAGACGAGCCAAATTTTTCTACATTGAAAACGGAAACTTAATAAGATACGGATTAAATGGAAATGTTTTTCGCTCGAGTACTAGGGAAACATTGTGATACGATGTCCAATGATCAAAGAATGCATGTCATCATTAGCAAAACTTACCAGATGTTTATCTTTTCATCATACAAAATATCAGAAATATTGATGGAGTGATATCCTGTCGGAGTATGTTGGAAATATGTTTTATTGGAGAGTAAAACTAAAGGCCAATTCGAACAGTGACTATCCCATCAAATGCAGTCTCCAAATTTGTGATTAATCTACGCATATGTTGATTGATCGATAGACTGAGTACATATATGTTCGGACTGGTGCTCGATCTCAAGGATTCGTTTATAAATCGTTATCAAGCAATGGACCTACATACAGAGAAAGTTAAACTGATATAGAAGATGGAAATATATCCAGGGTAACCAGATATGCTTTATCGGAGAGTGAAACTAAAAACCAACCTGAGTAATGACCATCCCATCAAATGCATAGTCGCCAAATTCGTGATTAATCACTAAATATGTTAAATCGGGGAGTAAGACTGAAAGATAATCCATACTGCGACTATTCCATCAGATGTATAGTCACCATAATTGTGATTGTCACCATATTTGTGACTGATCACCAAATATTTTGATTGGTTGATTGAGTACATATATATTCCTACATGGTGCTAGATCTCGATGTTTACCTTACATATCGTCGTCAAGTAATGGACCTACTTACAATAAAAGTTTAACTGGTACAGAAGATAGAAATGCAACTAGGGTAACCAGATATGTTTTATAGGAGAGTGAAACTAAGAGCCAACCTGAATAGTGACTATCCCATCAGATGCATAGTCGCCAAATTCGTGATTAATCACCAAATATGTTTTATCGGAGAGTAAGACTAAAAGCCAACCCGAACAGCTGCCTGAAGAACAGTTGAAGACGTCAAATTGAATTTCTTCCTCTCTAAAAGCAGATAAAGCCGAAGACCGTTGAAAAGAAAATTTACATCTCATCGAGTCTACAGACAATCCTGTCTTTTGCAGCTTTTTTCCAGGGAGAACTGTGAGCGAAGACTGCTCGATTTAAAATTTCAGTTTAACTTTTCTTTTTCTCATAGTATTTTATTTCCATCTCTCGCCGTTCCCCCTGTGTGTATAGATATATCAGGGAATATATCTCTATTCCTCCTTTTCATTTTCCCCTACTTCTTATTTCACAATATTTTATTTCTCATTCCAACGACACGCAAAGGCATTGAAGCGAGCAATCTCACGTAAAAGAGACTCGTCAAAATTTGAGACAAGCTTCCCTTTTTCTTCTATCCTGACAGCCATCTCATAGCTATGAAATTGCAGCAAATCGGTTGTTCCTGAAGATACTAACTTGACGCTGAAAGCAGATGTCACTCTTCTAGATTTCTCTCTTTTTCCACGCAGTTTTGCTTCCTTTGTCATTAAATTGTAGCAATCGCATTCCATTTCTGTAATACGTCACTTGTAAAAACTGTTTAAAGGGAAATCTAATTTCCGAGGGACTCAGTATTCTTTTGAGATGCCAGGCCGATGTGACTATTTCCCGATACATTTGAAGGGAAGGGGAATTAAATTATTTACTATTTAGTTTTGTATTTCTTCCTTAATGAATAGATTATCCGCTCTATTTATTTCAGATTCCTCCCGGGCAACAGACGTGATTTTTCAATGGGACTCAAATTTATTTCTAAATTGAGTTAGATCCAGGTTACTTGTTTTCCTTCGAGTCATATGAATGGACTTTCGTTCAAATGTCAAATACATCGAAAATCATGTGATTCAAACAATTTTTAAAGCTGTCTCCTTAGAAAATTATCTCCCATTTTCATTTTCAGTTTCGACATTCATTTAGGTACACTAAATATGATACACTATGCGTGTATAACAATTATAGATAAGTGTGGAAGGCTTTATATAACATCCCTTCTGAAATATGAAAACAAACTCTTAGGCTAAAAATAAATTTTCTACATTCAGAATAAGCATACAGTTTTATGTAGGTGGATAATTAAATTAACGTCGCACTGGTGAAACACAATGGGCTATTAGGGAATGTCCAGGATCAATCCCTAAGGGAACGATCCAAGAACAGCACCTCGTAGTTTTGAACCACGGTCACATGACTAGGTCACGCCTGATTTAGACTACCATTCTCCAAACTTCCACACTACTACAACGTGAGGGGATTTGAGGCCAAGACAGATTTAACGTGCACCAGCCTTCATGTATACGACGGTCTTTGGTTGGATCGAGTTTCGAACTCACAACCCTCTGGTTGCTAACCAGCTACTCTTCCAACCGGGCTACCGCGGCCCTATATTCAGTTTTAGGAACAAGCACTCTACTGTGATTCACACTTATAACTTAAAATCAAAAGTCATGTATTCGAATGCCCATTTGTTTTACTGAAATTAATCATATACTAACTTCAAATATTCTAATAAGCGTTTTACAAACTAATTAAGGTATTTAAAAAAATTACTAAATAAGATACAATACAGAATATTACAATGCTCTATATTAGTAGAAGTTACTTTCAAATAAACATCAGTGAGTTAAACAAAGGTAATACTTGTCTTAGTCAAAATATCTGTCCCCAAATCAGTAGAACATTAAAAATCATTTAAGGTACATGTCCAAATCAAAATATATTTCCGGTCAAAATATCGTTTTTTGAATTCGTTGTCTTAGCACCAAAGTCTAATTCTTTAGCTTTCTAAACATGCATAAATTTTCTTTTTATTGTGAAAAGAACAGAAGTGAAGAATTCGAAAAATGTTTGATAACTTTCCTATCAAGACCCTTCACTTTCTTTATCTTTTTTGAAAATACATTCAGATTTTAGCTAGTCGCAAAACGCGATAGTTTAAAATGCGCTGCTAGAATCATGAAATTTTTGTGGGCATACTCAGAACGGCACTTGAGGGAAGAGCCACAAAAGTCATTAAATTGAAAATTTCATACTTTTTGTATGAAAAATTGAATTTAGTCATTTTTGCAATTTTTTCTGCCGTTGGTCATATTTATGTACACAGAGGGAAATACTCATAATATTAATCTAGTAGTAGTCCATTACTTATATAAATATTTTAATGTGATTCTTTTATAAAATAGATAGAATTAGGATATAGCTCCTGAAAAACAGGTTTTGTGCAACTACCAATTTTGGAGTATTTTTTTATCAATGTTTAACCCATAATTCGAAAATTAAACCAAAGTTTGTTGTGCTTTTTCCATGTGTGTTTCAAGATTATACTAAAAATAAAATAAATAAACCCGATATTTTCCTTTTTTAAATAAAATTACTTCCTAAAGTGGGCAGATACCTTAATCCTCAAAGTGGTTTCGACGAGATATCTCGTCCATCAAAATCTAACATATTTTACTAATGACAAGATATCTCGTCATGAAAATATTGCCAAATTTTTATGATGACAAGATCAAAATCTGGTTAGTTTTTCTAATGAAAAGATATTTCGTCCATCGAGATCTGATTAGTTTTAATAACGATATGCCTCATCGAGTCAACCACCAGGAGGATGAATAAACGAATTAGTCTAAAAAGAGTTGTTTGTGGCCCGATCAGATCGCTTTAAAGTTTACTTTTCTCTAGCGGCAATTGTGTTCTCTACTCACGTTTCTCAAATCGGCAGTTTCTCTTCCAACTGTAGAAATCGAAGTGTTATCTCTGAGTTCCGACAGAATCTAACACACCTTCCTATTGTCATTTATCTGTGAATTGCATTGACGAACATGCTCCTTCACCATTCTGTGCAAATCATTGTTGATTTAGGAACGGGAACTCGTAAACCTTGGAGAACTGTTAATGGTCTCAAATTACTCGACTGTTTAACTGCTTGTCACCCTGTTCCTCTTTGAGGGGTAACCTCATTCTCAGCCAGAATTAACCAATACAATGCACATTTCATCGCATGCCTTTACATACCTCCTAAGCATTGGGTATTTGCGGACGAATACTTAATTTCCGTGCCGTGAAGAGTTTGTATAGGATCGAGGATAACATGCAAAAATGTCATCGGTTTTGGAGGAGGGGGAAGATTCTCGAATTATATCGTATGCATATTTGAATACTTGATTTTAGTGCAGTGCAGATAGTTCGTATGGGATTAATATGCAAAAATATCATCGGTTTTGGAGGAGGAGGAAGATTCTCGAAAATTATATCGTAATCATATTTGAATACTCGATTCCAGTGGTATGCAGGAAGTTTGTACAGGATGAGCTAAAGTGTAAAAATATCATCGATTTTGGAGGAGGAAGATTCTCGAATTATATCGTATGCATACTGGAATATTTGATTTTAGTGTTATGAAGAGTTCGTAGGATAGGAGCTAAAATATAAAAATGTCATCGGTTTTGGAGGGAGATCCTCGAATTATAACGTATACATATTTGAATACTTGATTTCAGTGCAGTGCAGATAGTTCGTGTAGGACTAATATGCAGAAATGTCATTTTGGAGGAGGGTTCTCGAAAATTATATCGTAGGCATATTTGAATACTTGATTCCAGTGGTATGCAGATAGTTTGCATAGAACGAACTAAAATGTAAAAATATCATGGATTTTGGAGGAAGAATATTCTCGAATTATATCGTATGCATACTTCAATACTTGATTTTAGTACTATACAGAGAGTTCTTATAGGACAGGAGCTAAAATATAAAAATGTCATTGGTTTTGGAGGAAGGCGACGATTCTCGAATTATATCGCATAAATATTTGAATACTTGATTTCAGTGCAGTGCAGATAGTTCGTATAGGACTAATATGCAAAAATGTCATTGGTTTTGGAGGAGGGTTCTCGAAAATTATATCGTAGGCATATTTACATACTTGATTTCAGTGGAATGCAGAGAGTTCGTATAAGACAGGAACTAAAATATAAAAATGTCATCGGTTTTGGAGGAGTGAAAAGATTTTCGACTTATATCGTATTCATATTTGAAATTTCAGTTCCTTACTGAGTTCGCATGAGACAGGAGCTAAAATGTAAAAAACGCATGTGTTTTAGAGGAGGGGAAAGATTCTAGAAATATGATGTGCATTCTGTACATATACAAACAATTTAAGCTGCCAATGGAATTTTGACAATGAGGAAAGCTGTTATTTCAGTAAAGGAATTTTGAGTCATTTTTCGACTAAATATATGCAACTATGTTTGCAGGAGAAAATGTTACAATCTGCTTACAAAAGATTAAATCAATAAGAGAATTAGAGGGAATGTTTACTACCAAAAATTCCAGTGTGAGTCTCAAGTTATAGAGAACTCACTCTTGAATAGGGCTAGAAACAAACAAATTTTATGGTGTGAGGTGTGTCAATAACAATCCGTAATGCCGATGTATCTATGTTTATGTTTGTAGTATTGCCGTTTTCGCGCACATCGAATAACAGAAGCATTAAAATATCCAGGTTCTTTTTCTTTTTGTAGTTTAAGGCATCCTGTATACTTTAAAATGCCATATTCACCTAAATTTTACATTTTTCAAATCGTACATATTATACTACAACTCTTTATCTCTTCAGATCATTTCGAATTTTACTTCTACGACCATTAGAACTGGAGATATAAAATTTTAAAAAGTATTAACATCTATATTTGACATGGGGGCTTATATTGTTTTTAGCTTTTTCTCGAAATGTAATTTTAGCTAATCGCTACTCTCTTCGAAACACCGTATTTCAGAATGCATCAATTGAATTCTTTTGAAATTTTTTATACATGTTCTGAAGATTATAAAGCAGGGTTTGAACTATTATTAAGAAATATGCATTTTAAAAATTAAACAGGATTTACACCTGAATATTTTTGCATTTTGCTCTTTTTCGTGTTTTTTTTCAGGGATGACTGACGTCAAAGTGCATAATTAATTTAAATATAATATATTAATGATTGCAATTCAGTACCCGAATCAATGTTTTTAGAAGAAAATTAACTTTACAAATTGGATAAATGTTAACTATTTTTTTAAATGTGGCGTTTTGCGTAAATGGTATTTTTGGCTGTTTTTTACACTTTTAATCCATTTTGATAACAAAAAAATTTAAAACACACTATTTTCTGCCATAAAATGCTTTTTCTAATAGAAATCAATAACAAAATCTATAAAAAATCTCTAAGATAATTTGAAAAAATTGCCTCCGAAGGTATGCGATACTTTAAAAGTGTATCAAAGCCTGAAATCTATATAGGGTTCTCAGTACAGTACTAGAACAAGTTGCTTTGCAACGAAGTGTCTATGAGAGGATCAAAAATAGTCTTACAAATGTTACGCATGAAGAAACAAGACGACCGTCTGCTACCACAACTGACAATAACAGGATTTATAGTATACGTAACCTGGTTCTGTGATACAGACGAGCGATTGTTGTTGATGAAGTTGCAAATTGGTCATTCACCTCAAACTAAGAACTGAAAGAAACGGTGCATATATAGCTCTCTGCTTACCCGAAAACCCTTTTGGCTTGGTGTGGAAGTTTGAAGAATGGGGTGCCAGCTCATGTGTTTTCCTCGTCATCTGACAGTGGTTCAAAATTACATGGCGTTGTCCTCGAATCTTTCCATTCGGGATTGATCCCGGACCGTTGCCAATAGCCCGTGTGTTGCTCCAGTGCGACGTTAATTAACTACCTACCTACCGAAAACCCTTTTTCGAGAGAATAAACGGCTTGTGCACAAAGATAGAACAAGTGCGTTGGAAAGCAAAAGGAGTCTTAAAATGCTGCTATTAGAAGTTTATTTTTACTAACATCAATTTTAAAGCTACATTGTGAGAATAATTGAGTCACCAAGGTTTGTAAAAGATGTTATGAGATATTTTGTAAATAAAGTGTAAAATGTTTCATACTTTTCAAAAGGATCTACATAATCTTGAAAATAGTCATTTGTGACTCAAAGAAACAAAAGAACGGGTGTTTAGGCCTTGTAGAGTATCCCTCTATCTGAACGGCCTTTCTGTATTCTACTGTTTTTGTGCTCCGTTTCAAGGGGATTTTCTACTACTAAAGACTGGAGAGGCTTCTTATAATGCTGTTTTACAAACTCTCAGAATTTCAAAAAAGGATGCAAAATAAGCTTTGGAGACAGTGATTGTGCAACTTCATTTGTATGAATAAGATTCCAGTATTTTCATCAACTTGTCTAGACGAAATCTAAGAGTTCGGCACGTTTGAATTCATGAATATTTCATTGACTGTTTTCATAGTGGTTAGTATTAGTTATATTTATAGTTAGAGCATGTAATTCAAAATAAGACTTAACCCTACAAGTGGTTTCGACGAGATATCTCCGCCATCAAGATCTGACCAATTTTGCCAATGACAAGATATTTCGTTATCTAGATTTTGACGATTTTTTTATGATGACGAGAACAAGGTTTGGTCAGTTTTCTCCTAATGACGAGGTATCCCATCCATCAAGATCTAATTAGTTTTGCTAATGACGTTCTCTCGTGGAGACACCACCAGGGGGTTAACTAAGGAACTTGATCGTTATTTTATGACAAAAACTTAACAAAGACAATACTTTCAAAGAACATTCTTGAAGAAGTTGCTAATGCATTAAAATGCTTAAAATTCTATCAATAATTTTCAAATCTCTGATTCTAGCAATTCAATGTTTGGCCCATCTCCTCTTAATAGATATCTCCTGCTATTCCAGAATAGTTAAAATACAAATCAAATGCTATCGACCCAATTTGCCAGCAGTTTGATCCGCCAAACTTCACGAGTTTTTAAACTGCTTTTGCGTCGAAAGTATTGTAGATGGAGACATTCTCTCCGCAAGGAGTGGTAATTAAGACAAGTTTAAATCACGAACTTGATCAGTATTTTACGACAAAAACTCAACAAAGAGTACTTTCAAATAACTTTCTTGAAGAAGTTGCTAACGCCTAAAAAGTGCTCACTATGAATAACTTTCGAATCTGATTCAAACAATTCAACGTTTGGCACTCCTCCAATGAATAAATAGATACCTCTTACTATATACCAAACTAGTTAAAATACAAATCAAATATTAGCTACCCAATTTGTCATCAGTTTGATCAGCCAAACTTCACGAGTTTTTAAATTGTTTTTGCGTCGATAGTAGATGGAAACATTCTCTCCGGAACTGGTAGACAAGTTTAAATCAAGAACTTGATCATTATTTTATGACAAAAAACTCAACAGAGTACTTTCAAAGAACTTTCTTGAAGTTGCTAACACCTAAGAAGTTTACAATTCTGATACTCACTATCAATAACTTTCAAATTTAATTCAAAGAATTCAACGTTTTGGCGCCTCCGCCGAATAAATAGATACCTCCCCGTTATACCAAACAAGTTAAAACACAAATCAAATGCTAGCGACCCAATTTGCCAGCAGTTTGATCCCCCAAACTTCACGAGTTTTTAAACTGCTTTTGCGCCGAAAATAGATGGAAACATTCTCTCCGGAAGGAGTGGTAATTATTGAGAACTGGTAGACAAGTTTAATTGAAGGACAGCAACGGCGTTGGAAGTGACAAGTCCCTTCCTCCCAGTCCTTCGAGAACATTCCGTACATACACCACTTGTGAATGCGGGCAGCCTTATCTGGAAATCCAGGCTCTGCAATAATATCACTGCTGCCGAGGGCCCATCCAAATGTCCTCTCGCTAAGCATTTTGGAAATATGCCTAATTGAAGTGCTACAATTTTCGGTATTAAGTGCCTCCCGCTGCCTGAATTATACGCTCAATTCAGACGTATAACTGTCAGTGGGATAAATTAGCAAACTCGCTGTTCATGCCAGATGCACGGCCAGTCGATCAGGGGGTAAATTAGTTTCAGAAGATATCGTTAAAATATCATCAGAGTCAATTGCAACTGACCTGTCTTTTAATGGCAAACAAAGAGGCAGATTTTGTATTCGTTCCGGGTTAATTGTAGACGTTGGAAGGAATTCATATCCGAGCTTCCCAAAGATGCTGAGATTAAACTATGGTTTTAATTAAATGGCGGGTGTTTAAACCCGATGCCTTCCATTATTTACGATATGCTTCCAGATCGCAGTGGTCTGAGAAGTGAAATGCATGCCGCTGCTAGATGATCTCAATCCGAATGGCTGATTGCGCCCCCAGTTTTAAGGGAGGGGTAATGCGCCTGTGGCTAATAAATTTCATTGAGCGATCTATGGTCCTGAAATGAGTCTTTCATTTCACATTTGCTCCGGCGGCCATTTCGACTCGTTCCGCAATCTACAGCTGGAGGGGATATTCGGCGAAGAGAGAAAAAAGTCGTTTTAAAATAACTTCTCATTTACAAATAACCGCAGTTTAGAGGGCAGTATTTATACTAATGCTCTCGCAGACTTAGGAATAATGATTGCTTTGGGGGACATCTTTTCAGATGAGTTTTGAATGGAAATATATTTATTTAGGATAGCTAAAATTTTTAAAAGGTGTGAGCATTCGTTTTAGCAATGTAAATTTTCACAGAACCTTATCATAACTTAGGAAAAACACAAAACGCGTACCTCTGTTCGTGTGCTAAGATAGATTACTCTGCATTTATATGGCATCTGCGAAACATTTTCATTTTATACAGAACAAAAGGTAATTTGAAAATAAAGTTATTTACAGGTAGGTAGGTATTTTAGTTAATGTCAAACTGGAGCAACACAACGGGCAATTGGTGACTAAAGTTATTTACAATGTGTTATTATGAACTAAAAAGTGGATTACTGTAGATTATATCATATGGATTCTTTACCATTTATATTTTTTATGTAGAATAAAAAATATAAGTCGAAAAATATAATAATTTACCACTGAGTACTATAGACTAAAATGGATTGTTGCATGTTGCTACATGGGTTCTGTACCATTTATATTTTATGCAGAGTGAAAATGTAGTTGGAAAAGTAAAATTGTGTACTGTGGATTATTAAAGATTAATAAGTATATTGTTGTGGATTGATATATGGGTTTTGTACCATTTTTACTTTTATGCAGAATAAAAAAATATTTACTAGGGTTATGTAGAATAAAATAGTGGAAAAATAATCTACTACGATAACTATAGACTGAAACTGGATAATTGTGGGTTTCTATATGGGATCTGTGTCATTTATATTTTTATGGAGAATAAAATGTGTTCTCTTTCTCATTTATATTTTTATACATAGTAAAAATGCATTTGGAAATAATGATCTTTAGTGCGAATTGCTATGGACTGAAATGTAGATAAAACAGGATTTTTGTATGGATACTATTACTTATATTTTATGCAAAATAAAAATTTAATTCGAAAAATATAGACTTATATTATGGTTTATTATGATCTAATGTACAGATAAAACTGTGGATATCTATAGCTTTAGGTAGCTTTAGTACTACATATAAATTTTGTTTCTAGGAGATATATGCATGGGCCTTACTTCAAAAGTATACTCGAGAAACAAGATAAACCTGAAAAGTCCCTTAGAAAAAGAAAAATACTGAAGTCAAGTTCCAAAATCAGTAAAGAAGAACTAACATATCCTAATAAAAATATACATGATTAAATAAGCTAATTGTAGTAAAATGGTTTTTGGGTAGAATCGCAAGTGCCTGGTTTCTTTCAAGAATTTCAGTGGAATCAAAACATAACATTTCATAAATGAAAAGGAAAGAAATTTTTATTAACTAAAGCTGAGTTCAAAAAGGAAGCGCAAGTTGCAAAGCGACACGCTCAGACCAATAAGAGCGTTTTCACTGCTAACGCCGGAACATCTGGTTGGTTTGCGCTTGTCTCTGCGCCTCGTGCTTCCTATTTGAATGTAGATTTAGTGTATCGACAAGTTATTGATGTTACGATCATTGACAGTTTTTCGGCCATTGTGCTTTGGCTTCAAAACAATGATTACTTCTTGTATTGATTTTAGAACTGCAATTTAATTTCCCCTATCTCGAAAGCTTTCAAATTTTACATGTATTAAAAATTGAAACATAAGAGCATCCAAACGAAAACTGGAAAATTTCTATAAAATGATTAAGTTATGAATAAGCTAATAAAATATATGGCATTTAATATTTTAATTTATATATATATATAAAACAAGTCTACAAAGTTAATAAGTTTCTTAATGATTTCAATTCAATAAGTAATCTGCTTCGTAGAAATGCTTTGTTTTACCTACTATCTAACTGTATTTGTGTCTTTTTCTTGCATTCTTTGGATCATATATAGTTTTGTTATCTGTAATTGGATATTATTGTAGAAAAACAATTAATTAAATAAATATAAATAAAGCTGATAACAGAAATATAAAAGGAAAAGCACAAAAGAAGAAAATACGATTGAACTAAGCTAAAAGTAGATGTTCGATTGTCTAATCTAGATCTATTGTTCCATTTCCCATTTATATGCATTCAATTTAGATTTAGAAGATTGAGAATAAAAATTATGATTCCACATTGTTTTCCATAGTATTTCAATACGACGTTTTTGGGAAGTCTTTAATTTAGTCATTGTAAAACTGTTTACCCCATTTTACCTCACATTATAGCCATTATTTCGTGCGTGAAATGGGTATGGCAAACATACTGGTTAATGCATTTTCACTGACAAATTTTTATACTATAACTGAAAATCGTGTTTCCATTCTTAGGATGTATAATGTAAGTAGGTAGGTAAGTAACGTCGCACTGGAGCAACACAACGGGCTATTGCTGACTGTCCGAGATCAATCCCCAAGGGAAAGATCCAAGGACAACGCCTCGTAATTTTGAACCACGGTCTGATGACGAGGTGAAAACCTGAGCTGTCACCACACTTTCCAAACTTCCACATCATGCCAACGTGAGGACATTTGAGGCCACGACAGATTTAACGTTCACCAGCCCCCGTGTACACGACGGTCTTTGGCTGGACCGAGTTTCGAATTCGCAACCCTCCGATTACTAATCCGTTGCTCTTCCAACTGGGCTACCGCGGCCCCTGTATAATGTAAGGAAAGCGCAAACGAAAGTGAATTATTTAACATTTTTGAATTATTTAACATAGAAAAAGTTTATCTAAGCGTCAACTGAATTTTATGCCCTTTTTATCCCACCTGACCCTAAATAGTAATTTTATTTTTTAACTTTTCAATTTTCAAGATCACCTCACTTTTTCAGCAATATTTTAACTATAATAGGGATATCTATATAAATAATATAAAGATACATAACCGAACCCTAAAGGTCTTAAGTCCAAATAAGTTTATTTTCCACATTAAAACCATTGTAAGTGACTTACAAGTTTTACCTAGTTCTATGTTGGAGATACGACTGTGTGACGAAGCATCTTACACTCCTTTTCCCGGAGGTGTTCCTCTCCCCTTTTCAGACTATGGAGGCGCCGATCAGCCCAGCAGCCATGGTTCGGTGCCGGGGCACAAAAGGTGAATGGGAACCGAAGCCCCTTCATCTCTGCCGACGCTCCCAGGGTTTTGAAGGAATTCGGGGACAGTTCGTCTCGGCGGCGCCGAACATTCTGGAACTCATGAGAAAAAAAAAAGAAAAATCCACCAGGAGGAGAACTTTGACCAATGGGGGACGAGAGGACGTCCCCCACCGCCTTTTGCCGACCCGAGTCCAGGGAGGATGAAGGCAGACGACGCTAGAACTTCAACGGTGTTGGGAGTGTCTCTCAGAGGTCCCAGAAAGGGTACCGCCTTTAAGTCCCGTTGCGGGCAAATTTGTTTTCTGTACTGTACATATTTCATGAACTGGAGATATTTCTTTGTTATTAAATAATCCAGAAAGCAGTACAACCATTAGTACTCATTTATACGATTTCCCACCACATAGTGTGAAGACGCTACAGCCATTAATTATATTTCTATTGGTGGCAGCTTATCGGATGCGGATTTTCGTTAAATCAAATCTGCGGACCCGTTCGTCGTTACTGTACTGAACTCTATAGTCAACTACAGCGTAAGCCTCGTCCCAGACGTTTGAAGGAGAGCAGTCGACTTCAGCGTGAGCCGGGCGCTAAACTCTTCAAAGGAGCCGATCCAGATATCTGAAATCAGCGAGTCAACTTCAGCGTGAGCCGGGCGCTAAACTCTTCAAAGGAGCTGTTCCAGACCTCTGAAATCAGCGAGTCAACTACAGCGTGAGCCGGGTGCTAAACTCTTCAAAGGAGCTGTTCCAGACCCCTGAAATCAGCGAGTCAACTACAGCGTGTGCCGCGTCCAGACGTTTGAAGGAGCGCAGTCAACTCCAGCGGTGAGCCGAGCGACGGAGTGGAATCTTGGACCCGACCTTGCGAGATTGATGACAAGGGAGCCTGATGTTCTGATGTGGGAAAAGGTAGGCCTATTTGGAGATTTTTCTTTTGAGAGGCATAATTCTATGTAGTTTTCCAAATTGTTAGCGAGAGAGTTTATATTCAGTGAAAGTAGGGTAAAACTTTAGTGTTTAATTTAATTTAATGGCATTAGCAATTGTGTTTTCAGTATATTTTGTTAAAGTTAAATTTACTTCAGAGTGATACCTAGTGTGGGAATTTGTACATCTAAGAAAGTAAGGTTTATTATTGTGCATTGTGTGATTAGTAGATGATAAGAACTCAGTTTTGAAATCTAGTTGACAACTTTTCTTCGTAGTAGAGAATTTATTTTTGATCTAGTAAGAAATTGTAGAAGTTTAGTGTGTATCATTGAGAGTACCCTTTAGGTAATATTAATTCATTTAGGGTAAAATATGGCTTATTTAAAAAAGCAGAAAAAGCAGGTCTTATTATTATTAGCGGCAGAATTTGAAGTTAGCGTATCTAGCTCAGATGTTGTTAAAAATATCATTCGGTCCATATTGAGTGCACCGGATTATGATGAGGAGACCGGAATAGCTTTTGTGGATAGGATTTCGGATGAATTAGAACAAGAACGTCTTGATAAAGTAGCAGAACAAGAACGTCTTGATAGTTTAGCAGAACAAGAACGTCTTGATAGTTTAGCAGAGCGGGAGCGCGCGCATGAGTTGGAGAAATTAAAAATTAATGCTTCATTTGGGAACGCAAGTTTGGCGTTAACTACTACGCCAGCTGAGGAAATTGTTAGGCGCGTAAATTTAAAGGACTTAGTGCCTAAATTTGATCCCAAGGTGTTGGACATCGCCCTATTTTTCATGATTTTTGAGCGGCAAGCGAACAAAGAAAGTGTGCCAGAAAACAAGTGGGTGTCCCAATTAATTCCTTTATTGCCTGCGGATGTTTCTGAAATTATAGTTAAAATACCAAGGGAATGGAATGATGATTATTATCATGTTAAAAAGGTGTTATTAAAGAGATTTAGACTCAGCTCCGGAGACCTGAGAATTAAATTCGAAGAACATGGAAGAAAGGTTGGGGCGTCATGGTCAGATCTTGTGTTTGAATTAAAAGGGTATTTAGACAATTGGCTGGAGTCGGTTGAGGTGACTGATTTTGATTCACTTAAGGAGTTAATGCTGGTAGAGCAACTTAAAAGGAGAGCGTCGCCCGCAGCCCGATACCATTATCTAGATCAATGGGAAGAATTCAAAAAGGCGTCGGATTTGGCGGTTAAACTTGACCATTACGAGAGCGTCCGGCGTAATTATAAAATGAAGGAAGTCAGAACATGGGAAAAACGTCCCTTTGGTAAAGAAAGGAATGACTATGCCTCCGTGAAGGACAGGCGCGAGTTTAAAAACGGGGAAGGAAAGCCCAGGGAGAAAGAGCGAGGAAAAGGAGATGCTTTAATCACGGAAAATAAGGGTTTTGATAGGAAAAAACCAGTAGTCTGTTTTTTGTGCAATGAGCCAGGTCACATTAGGCCCCTCTGTCCCCAGTTAGCAAAAAGAAGATTAGAAGGGTTGAATAATCTGAGTGGGTTAAGCGAGAGTTTTAGACCTTTCATCAGCACTATATCTGTAAATGGAATAGAACGAAGTTGTTTGCGTGACAGTGGAAGCGGCATTGATGTATGCGTGAGGAGTTGGATTGATCCAGAGGATTTTACGGGTGAAGTAATTTGGTTACGCCAACCTTTAGACCCCGAATGCAAGTGTCTGCCGTTAGCGAGAGTTGAGCTAGAAGGGGATTTCGGGAAAGTTGTAACGAGGGTCGCCGTGAAATCGGATGCTTTGGATCAGGGTTACTATTTATTAGGGAACAAAACTGCCCAACTTTTAGAAGATAATAGGAAAAACCCAACCCCTATTAATGCCATTACGCGAAGTAGGGCGAGGGAAGAGCAGCGAGCTCAAGTAGTCGAAGGCGCAAATGAAACGAGAGCTTCCATTCATAATTCGTCACAGAGCCCTGAGGAGGAAGAACTACCCTTTCCCCCGGAGTTGTCCATGCAGGAGAATAATAGTTTGGCTGGAGTATCGTCCCGGGAGTTCGAATCGGCACAGAGGAACTGTGATTCTTTGAAATCGTGTTGGGAACTTTCCGAGAAAGGGGAGGAATTCCAGGTATTGAAGGGAAAATTAACGCGTGTGGTGGAGTCGAAGCGGGGAGAAAAAAGAGTACAGTTATGCATCCCCTTAAAGTATCGGGAGAAAATTATGGTATTGTGCCACGAGGATGTAGCTGGTCATTTGGGGGCGACCAAAACGAAGGATAGGGTTTTAAGGCAATTTTACTGGCCACGGTGTTACCCCGAGTTAGAGTCCTGGGTAAAAAATTGTCATGAATGCCAGAAAGTCGGCAAAAACAACGATAAGAGAAAGGCCCCTATGAAGCTGGTTCCCGTTATTTCGGAGATTTTCTCCAAAATAAATATTGACGCGGTGGGTCCCCTTCCAGAGAGCACAAAACAAAACAAATACATAATCACAGCGATTTGTTTAGCCTCTAAATATCCCGAAGCTATTCCCGTTCCGGATATTACGTCGGCGAATGTAATTAACGCTCTAATTATGGTTTTTTCACGCATGGGATTTCCTAAAGAAGTCCAAAGCGACTTGGGAAGGTCCTTCACCAGTGTTTTATCATCAGAGTTTTTTAAAAGATTCGGGATTCATGTGACTCACAGTTCAGTGTGCCACCCCCAAAGCAACCCTGTTGAGAGATTTCATTCCTCGGTTAAGAGGGTTCTCAAAGAGTGTTGTGTTTGGAGACGGGAGAGGACTGGGAGCATAATTTGCCAGCGGCTTTGTTTGCTCTTCGAACTGTTACTCACGAAAGTACGGGGTTTAGCCCGGCGGAATTAGTGCACGGACGGAATCTTCGTACCCCCCAGACTTTGATTTTTGAAAATTGGTTAGAGCCGGATAACTCGGATCCAAATGTAGTCGAGTATATTTTGGGAATAACCAATAGGCTAAAAAAATGGATGGAGCTTGCGGCCGAACAAATGACCGACAAGCAGAGCAAACGAAAATTGTGGTATGACAGGAATGCCGTATCGCGGGTTTTTAGGGTTGGAGATCAGGTGCTGGTATTGTCCACGTCGAAGTTAAACAAGATGGCAGTGAACTGGATAGGGCCAGGGAATCTCCGATACAGTAAAATCTCCGATACAAATTATCTGGTGGACCTCTCAGAGAAAAGGGATAAATCCACAATATACCATGTGAACCTCATTACGCCCTATTTCAAGCGACCCGAATGTGTTAATTTGATAATGGACGAGGAGAGTGAAGAGGTGGAGCAGGAGGCAGAAATATCTTACCCCTTACCCGATCCTACTCAATTTGATCTCCAGGAGATAATAAGAGAGAGCGCTTTGGTGGAAAGGTTAACGGTGGAACAGATAGGGAGTTTTGGGTGCATGTTGCGAAATCATAGCAGGGTGTTCTCCTCGGACCCGGGTTCTACGCCCCTGTTAGAGATGGATATCGAGCTTACCAGTAGTGAGCCCGTTAGAGCTAGGCCCTACCGCATGTCTCCTAGACAAACAGAAATTTTGAGGGAGGAGATTACAAGACTCTTGGATTTAGGGGTGATAGAAGTGGGGCAGTCCGATTACGCATCGCCCATGATTCTGGTAGAAAGTCAGGGAAAACTACCACGTCCTTGTGTGGACTACCGGCGATTGAATGCCATTACCAGAATCCAGTCGTTTCCTCTCCCCAATATAGAAGAGGTAGTAGAGCGGGTTAGTGCCGCACCTTATATAACGGTGATGGATTTAACGAAAGGTTACTTTCAAATTCCTTTGAAAAAAAGTGCGCAGAGGTACGCCGCTTTTGTGACGCCATTTGGAGCGTTTATTCCCAAAAAGATGATGTTTGGGCTGGTGAACGCTCCCTTTTATTTTTGCAAGCTAATGGCTCAGGTTTTGGGAGGTTTGGAGAGAATTGCATCTCCTTATATTGATGACATTGCAATTTATTCAAAAACATTCGAAGATCACGTTAAGGATGTGAGTTCGGTATTGGATAGGTTGTTAGAGGCACGGCTTACTGTAAAGCCTTCTAAGTGCAAATTTGCGCAAGACCATGTTAGGTTTTTGGGTCACGAAGTGGGAAGTGGCAAACGCTCCCCTAGTGAAGCAAAAATTAGGGCCATTCATGAATTCCCCAGCCCAACAACGAAGACGCAAATTAGGTCGTTTTTAGGGTTGAGTGGCTATTATGCCAAGTACGTCCAAAATTACAGCGTCATCGCGGTCCCCTTAACAAATGCATTGAAAGGGAAAAACCGGAAAGAGAAGGTAGATTGGAATGAGGAGTGTCAGGCGGCTTTCGAGGCACTGAAGAATGCTTTAGTAACCAAGCCCGTCTTGTATGCTCCGGATTATTCGAGAGAGTTCACGATGCAAACGGATGCCAGCGATTCCGGTGTGGGTGTTGTTTTGTCCCAAAAGATCGGGGAGGATGAGCACCCCATAATTTATCTCAGTAAGAAGTTTTCGAGAGCAGAGCGAAACTACGCAGTGGTCGAACGCGAGCTCGCAGCCATCGTCTATGGCGTAAGGAAACTCCACTACTATCTGGACGGTCAACTTTTTGTTATAGAGACGGACCACGACCCCCTGACCTACCTGAATAAAATGATTGGGACGAATGGTCGTTTAACTCGATGGGCCCTGTTTCTACAACAGTACCGATTTGAGGTAAGACATAAGCCGGGGAGCAAAAATGGCAACGCGGATGGTCTCAGTAGAGCTGGAAATCAGAAAATTTAGGAAGGTGTCCAAAACCAAGACATCATCAATTTTATTTTTACTTGTATTTTTAGGTGTTATTTTCGTTAATATTATGTAATGTAAATATTTGTTAGTTGGTATGTAAAGATTTGTCACTAGATCGCACAACTGAGATTTAGTTTCGAAACCCAAATTTGTATTTCCGAAGCATGTTATTTTGGTTAAAACTCAATGTTTAGTATGAGTTGAGGATTCCGGGGATTCGGGTGAATGCCTCTCAGGGGACTATCTTAAGATGGGCTTACTTTCAGGTTTAGCCGAGGTTTCCAGGTTACCTTGGAAACTTCGTCTTTATGGGGGGAGGAGTTGTGACGAAGCATCTTACACTCCTTTTCCCGGAGGTGTTCCTCTCCCCTTTTCAGACTATGGAGGCGCCGATCAGCCCAGCAGCCATGGTTCGGTGCCGGGGCACAAAAGGTGAATGGGAACCGAAGCCCCTTCATCTCTGCCGACGCTCCCAGGGTTTTGAAGGAATTCGGGGACAGTTCGTCTCGGCGGCGCCGAACATTCTGGAACTCATGAGAAAAAAAAAAGAAAAATCCACCAGGAGGAGAACTTTGACCAATGGGGGACGAGAGGACGTCCCCCACCGCCTTTTGCCGACCCGAGTCCAGGGAGGATGAAGGCAGACGACGCTAGAACTTCAACGGTGTTGGGAGTGTCTCTCAGAGGTCCCAGAAAGGGTACCGCCTTTAAGTCCCGTTGCGGGCAAATTTGTTTTCTGTACTGTACATATTTCATGAACTGGAGATATTTCTTTGTTATTAAATAATCCAGAAAGCAGTACAACCATTAGTACTCATTTATACGATTTCCCACCACATAGTGTGAAGACGCTACAACTGATTCGCATCAGTTTACTTCATCCACTGCAAGAATTCGAGTTACCATGTTTCCTACATTAACCTCCAGGTGATTGTCTCGAAGAGGTCAAAAACATTTCGATAGCAAAACTGACCAGATCTTGATGGACGAGATATATCGTCAACAGAAGAAATCTGCCCAGATCTTGATCTCGTCATCATAAAAAAGTCAGCAATATCTTGATGGCAAGATATCTCGTCATTAGCAAAGTTCGTCAGGCCATGATGGACGAGATATCTCGTCGAAAGAACTTGGAGGGTTAAAAAAGCAAACCCCCAATCAAGTGGTGACTGGTTGGTGCTTATCCTAGGATGCTAGATAAGTTCGTTCTATACCAGGACACAAAGAAGGTTGTGCAAAATTAGTTTTTCAGCAATTTTAGTGGGGTTAGAAAAGGTTTCTTGGCTATTGACATTGATATAATGTATGATGTTATGTGAAGAGGCTGGCTCTTTTTACATTTGATGCATCGTGGGAGACAGTTTACCATCAACGAAGTTCATATGCTTTAGATGTCCAATGTCTTGTCAACATGGAAAAACCCTTCTCAACATGTTGAGATCTCAAAGCTCTCTCGGAGTTCTCTCATAGAATCGAATATTTCTTTTAGTATAAGCAATTTATTCAAAAATAATTCTTGCTTAAGAATTTTTTATTCTGTTTCGCCAAGTTCTAATTAGATTTTGTTTATTACTGTTTATAAAAACAGATATTTCTCCTTAAATTAGGAAGAGGAATATAGTCACGAATGAAGAAAACATTTAAATTTGTATTTTGAATGTCTAGAAAATATTTACGAATTTAGAAACCTCCCACTAAGATGTAAAGAGTTTTTATGTGTTTTAAAATATCTCATTAATCAACATAAAAATGTATATACATAAACTTTATTTAAAATGTAGGTACATAGATATAAAATACATAATAAGTATGCTGATGTTTTTAAAATTCATACGCACGTGAATTTAAGTTTCATTTTATTCCCGACCACACTAATTTAAAAAAGATATTTTTTCTCTTTTTTGAAATCCTTTTCAGCTAGCTTTATAACGAATATTCAAAAATTATTTTTGTTCAATCATTCGTTATCCTGATTTACCAAATTATAATTAGACTTTGTTTGTTACTAATTATAAAAACATCGATATTTTCCCTTAAATTAGAAAGAAATAAAATGGAGAATAAAGAAAGCCTTTTCAATTTAATATTTTGAAAGAGCAAATATTTACAAATTTAGAAACTGCTTTCGTCTCCAAAGGAAGCTTTTTGTTCTTGCATCTCATTTTCAATATGGAGATGTATATACTTATACTTTAAATAAAATGTATGTCTATACAAATTAAGATAGTTATCTTGTATCTATTCATATGCTCATCCTTTTGTCCGAAATATATAAAGGTAATCAAATTATTCATCTATGTATACCAGTTTTAGTATGTGTGGCGTATACTTTTCATTACTACGCTTGTATGTAGTGTCAATTTATTTGCTAATGATGTGGACACTTTTCAAGTTCCCTACTCATCCTTATTGTTAATGTTTTAAAAATTCATACGCACGTGAAATTTAGTTTCATTTTATTCCGATCACACTCGTTTTTTTTTAAAAAACGACCCTTTTTTTCCTCATTTGAAATTCTTTTCAGTCTGTAGTGAGTTAAAAGTAGATGCAATGAAATGATTTCTTTAAAAAAGACTATTCAAAAATTTTCTTACCGCCATTCT
Organism: Meta bourneti; assembly: GCA_933210815.1. Lineage (NCBI taxonomy): Eukaryota > Metazoa > Arthropoda > Arachnida > Araneae > Tetragnathidae > Meta > Meta bourneti. The sequence goes on along the minus strand of OW119934.1, from coordinate 55,026,048 downwards.
AGTCATCCTTTTCAAAAAATACTTTTCATCCAAGAAAAACATACATTCCGACTCCAAACTAAGCCTTAATGATAGGCAGACAAAGGTAAATATTATTCGAGCGGCGAAAATGCATATTTTCAGTGTGTTGTCTTTGAAAGTAGCTCCGGTTAAATAGAATTTGAGTTTGAGATGGACCTCTCGCGGAGCATAAAATTGAAAGAGAAAATTATTCTGATGAAAATTTCGTCTCTAAAAGGCTTCGTACTCTTCGAAAAGTACTGTTTCATACTGACCCAGCGCATTCATCTTCCTGCTTTCCCATTTGGTTATCTTCTAGAAACAAAGTTTGATAAGGAAACTTGTTAGCGGTACATATTTAACATTTCAATGGATTTTGTGATGCTTCCGTCGAAATAAATTAACCGATTGGTTGTTGGTCGTTTTGAGATTCTATGGCGCAAGGGCCATATTTTTGGCCAAGCTGCGCCAAACGCAAGACAGACAACTTCAAGTAAAACCGATTTTGTGATGCTTCCTTCAAAATAAATCACTCGATTGGTTGTTGGTTGTTTTATGGTTTTGTGGCCAAGGGCCATATTTGGTCAAGCTGCGCCAAACACGAGACAACGTCAAGTAAAAAATGTCGTGAACTGAAAAAAAGAGGAATCGGGGAGCAGAGTAATGGGATGAAAGATGAAACAGATCGCTTGGGTATCCCTGAGCGCGACCCCTGTGTTTACTAAAGACAGTAAATCCCATTAATTGGATTGGATGTTTGGCTTTTATGGCGGTCCGGCCAAACTCGGTCCGGCCAAAGATCGTCATATACATGAGGGCTGGTCCACTTTAAATCTGTCGTGGCCTCAAATGTCCTCATGTTGGAGTGAAATGGAAGTATGGAGAGTGGGGTCACATAGACGTGAGATGTAAGTAGACTGAGCATTGATATTGAGAGAAGTTTCTACCAACATGTCGACTAGTAATTATGTGACTGCTCTGTGGAAAATTGACTTGGTTGCCTGATTCGGCATCTTATCGCCTCGTTTGGCGATATAACATCTAATGACAGACTAGGTGTTTGAATGAGCATTTCTATAGAGTGGTGACAAAAGTGTTGAAACCCCCCAATGTCTACTACTACGTCGAATCAGATGATTAATCAATAGATGGGCTTAATTTCCCTTCCAGTGAACCAATCAAATAATGAATGCTTTTTTTCCACCCGGCATACAAAAGTAGTCTAAGGGTCACATTACTACTTGTTGCTGTCACATGATCCTAGGAACATAAAAAGGCTACCATTGCTCGCTCTACTTTGATATACTATACTCTAGGATCTCAACCATCAATGAACAGAAAGTCAGATTATCAGAGCTTATTCGTTCTTCCTCGTCTTCCTTGGTGGAAGTTCACGATTCTTTTGGGAACCACGACATAAATCGCTTGTGTGAAGCTATATTCTGTGTTTCTCCATATCATATACGATGCCATTTTTTTCCACGATGGGTTAACTACTTGATTTAACCTGTCAATTAGAGGTAGTTAAAATTAAAAAATATAAGTAGATTTATATGCTGTAGTTGAATACTTGTTGCTAAATAGTTCATATAATACAGTTGGATCTGAAGATTAAATATTTAAGTTCAAACATTCAAACACATGCTCACAGAATATTTATAAATCACAAGTCCGAGCAGCTGTATTGTACCAAATCGTGTACTCAAGTGAAATGGGAAGAAAACAATTGAAGGAATATATGTTGTAGTTTTTGCTATTTGCTAAATAAGTTGATATAATTCAGTTAGGTCAGGAGATTGAACAAATACACGAATTTACGGATAAATCCGAACAGCTGCCTTGTCTAATAAAGTGTAAGCCACGGTAGCCCAGTTGGAAGAGCGACGGATTATCAACCGGAGTGATGCGAGTTCGAAACTCGGTCCAGCCAAATACCGTAGTGCATTAGGGGATGGTGCATGTTAAATCTGTCGTGGCTTCAAATATCCTCACGTTGGCGTGGTGTGGAAGTTTGGAGAATGGGGTGTCAGCTCAGGTGTTGACCTCGTCATCTGACCGTAGTTCAAAATTACGAGCGTTGTCATCTTTCCCTTAGGGATTGATCCCGGACCATCACCAATAGCCAGTTGTGTTGCTCCAAGCGACGTTAATTAACTACTTACCTAATAACGTGTGAATCTCAGCATGATCTTAATGGTATTTCTTCCTCTGAGCCAATGCTGTCGTAGGAAGCAATAATCAGATAACAAAGCCACTTCATGAAATAAAATACACATATTTTTAAACATTTTGCGATGGTAAAGTGAACTTTTCAATGACCTGATTCATTTTATTGCACCTAATCGCGTACTCAAGTGAAACGAAACGAAAACACTTGAAAGAATTTAAGTCGTAGTTCGTACTTATTGCTAAATAAGGTTATATAATTCAGTTGGGTCAGGAGATTAAACAAACAGCCGAATTTCCAGCTGCTTTCTCAGAATTTTCACAAATCTAAAGTCCGCGCAGCTGCGTTGCCTAATGACGTGTGAATCTCAGCATGCATAATAGCATTTCTTCCTCTTCGAGGCAATACTGTTGCAAGGAGCATATTTCCCTTGTCAGAAACAATGGACGGACCCCTTGTAGACCAATCGATCTTTTAAGGCCAGCCTCTGCTGTCGGCACCGCTTGTCTCTGTTCATCAGGGCTGAAACCGGTGTCCACTGAACCGTTTTTGAACGCATCACCGGCTCTAACCGGAGGACCAAAGGAAAAAACGAACGAAAGTGATGGACACGACGTAATAGTAGTATTAACAATAGTAAAGGAAAAAAATGGAAAGAAAATATGTAATAACAACAAAGCTCAGAGGGGAGGGTGGAAACAGTAGTTGCTTAGTGAGACGAAAGAAGTTGCAATGCAATTGGGCTTTCTTTCTGCCCTTATTGATTACCCGCGTCAATTCACAATTCGTCAAGATGAGCGTTTTCTTTCGGAATCGTTCCTCAAATTAATTCAACGGGTTAAGCATCGCGGAATATTAAGATACGACGTTTCTATCGAACACAGAATATAATTTCCCCGGTAGTTTTTTCTGATCACTGGCCTGAATGCAGTCCATTGCAGTGGTTTTCAACCGGTCGTACACTATATGCGATGGAATGTTTTCTATGATTGTAGATACGACGTTTTTATTAAAAACAGAATGTAATTTCCCTTGCAATTTTTTCTGGCAAAAGGGCTGAATGCAATCCATAACAGTGGTTTTCAACAGGTGATACACCATATGCGATGAAATGTTTTCTGTTTGTAGATACGACGTTTCTTTTAAAAACAGAATATAATTTCCCTTGCAATTTTTTACGGATCACAGGTCTAAATGCAGTTCATCACAGTGGTTTTCTACACAGTACACATATGCAATGAAATGTTATCTGTTTGTAGATACGACGTTTCTATTAAAGACAACATAATTTCCCTGAATTTTTTCTGATAACTGACCTCAATGCAGTCCATTGCAGCGGTTTTCAATCGGTAGTACACCAAATGCTCTGAAATGTTTTCTGTTTTCAGTTACGACGTTTCTGTTGAAGACAGAATAAATTTCACTTGCAATTTTTTCTGATCACAGGTCTGAATGCAATCCATTACAGTAGTTTTCAATCAGTAATACACTTTATGCGATGAAATTTTTTCTATGTTTGTAGGTACGACGATTTTATTGAAAACAGAGGGGCCATCATGGCTCAGTGGGTATGCCCACTGAGCTAGCAACCATCGAGTTGTAGGCGGCACAGGTTCGATTCCTGTCAGGTGCATTCCTCCCTGGGTGTATTTCTATCTTATGTGCCAGTAAAACTTTCATTGTGTGTGTCTGTCTATTACTTGATATCGTTTGTCTTGTGTCTGGCGCAGCATGGCCAAATATGGCCCTTGTGCCATAAAACGCCAAAAACTAATTAAGTCTATTGAAAACAGAATATAATTTCCCCTGGAATTTTTCCTGATCCACCTGAATGCAATCCATTACAGTGGTTTTCAACGGGTAGTGCACCAGATACGCCGTTCCTATGAAAGACAGAATATATTTTCCTACACAATTTTTTCTGACCGTAGAGCCAAATAAGTATAGGAATTGTTAATGTTCCATTAACCTTGCCCACCACCTACATTTAGCTTGACAGAAAATGGCTCTCCCATCGGATCCATGACACAAAAACGTGTTTTGGTTGATCAGACACTAGTTTCAAATTTATTTCACTTTCGAATCGCAACATACTGAATTATATTTTGTCTAGTTTTTAACTTAGACTAATTTGTTAAAAATGAAAGGGATTTTCGGGGCAAACAAACCAGACGGTCTGCGAAGATTTTTTCTATACTGTCCAAAGGCTCTCGCATGATACATATCGGGGTTACCCTAAAATGTAGCTTATCTCCAATCTGTCGATGTTTGGCATTTAATCTATTCACCAATAAACTATCATACATCAATTCTGAAGTCGTTCTTTAGGATGTTCATTAGCGATGTTCTGAAATCGTATTTGAAAAACAAGTCACGTGACGTCACATCCAGAATACTCACAGAAAGCGCGTTCCACATCGAAAACACTACTGCCACCTACAATTAGCTTGACATAAAAAAACACAACCAAACACTGAGTATGAGAGGTATATCTCATACTCGATGTTTGATATAGCTCTAAGCGGAAGCTGACCCTTTTGCCATAAAAATCTATCCAACCATCATCCAAATTAATTCGGGTTCATGGTAGCGCAGTTGGAAGAGTAACGGATTAGCAAACGTCAGGTTGCGAGTTTGAAACTTGGTCCAACCAAAGACCCTCGGGCAACGGAGGCTGGTACACGTGAGATATGTCGTGGTGGCCTCAAATGTCCTCACGTTGGCGTGGTGTGGAAGTTTGAAGAGTGGTGTGATAGCTCTGTTGTTGACCTCGTGAACTGACCGTGATTAAAAATTACGGGGTATTGTCTTCGGATCTTTCACCTGCGGAATTGATCCCGGACCTAATATTTTTTTTTAGCCTTGGACCATTAAACCCTAAAAACCACACCTTCATGCTTTAGTATCTACACTAAATAACCTCACCGACACTTGACTGACTTTGAGTGCTTTTTATTGAAAACTGCAAATTTCCGTACAAGTGGTTCTCATGCAGACATCCGAAAAACACGGATTCAATTTAATCTAGTTTATAATTTTTTGGGGACCCGATACACCTGTTTGAAGAGCAACGGATTAGCAACAGGAGGGTTGCGAGTTCCAATTCAATCAAAGACCGTCGTGTACAAAGCGGGCTGGTGCACATTAAATCTGTCGTGGCCTCAAATGTCCTCACGTCAGCGTGGTGTGGAAGTTTGGAGAGTGGGGTGCCAGCTCAGGTGTGACCTCGTCATCTGATCGTGTTTCAAAATTACGTGGTGTCGTCCTCGGATCTTTCAGGACCGTCCCCAATAGCCCGTTCTGTTGCTTCAGTGCGACGTTAATTAAAATGCCTACCTACCTTATAATTTTTTTTTATTTAACGTTTTGGTACCAATGCACCATAGAACCCAAGCAAACCAAATTTTCATGCCTTTAAATCTGTCCTATACAGCTTTTCCAACGTTTGATTGACCTTGAGTGCTTATTGAAAGATGAAAATTTCTCATACTAGACTCCAAAAAACATTTTACACAAAAATCTGGAACCCGCTTCAGGTAATTAGCATTCAAATCATAATTTTCCATTTCTTTTGTTCTCTTTTTTGCAGCTATAAAAACACGCGCAATTAAAGGAGAGAATTCCTCCCATTTTTGTCTTAAAACCCTGACCTTTCAATCGGCCCTCCACATTAATGCTTTCTGCAGCGCTGAAAAACCCTCGAATGCAAAACGTGAAATACTTTAATCTGCACTATCTTTCAACTCTACTCTCACGGCTGAAAAACCGCTTCCATTGAAACCGAAATCCATTCGCTTCCTAACGACGCCCTTATCACTGGGAACGAGGTAAAACAATTAGCCCACTGTATTTCAGAAATAAACTCGCTCAAATCACTCCGCTGCAAAACTCCCTTTCACTCATTTTTTCATGCCGTTTCGCTTCATTCTTTTCATCTAGAGTTGATATTAGTTCCAATTTTTGGCAGCACACGGATCGTTAAGCGTTCTGCCCAGAGACTATGGCCTCACAATGGATAATTGGACTTAACTCCAAAGGCAGTGCAGTGCCACCCTCCAGATGTTGCCAGCAACCTCCGTCGTTAAATGCTACTAACGAACTTCCCGGCTAATGTTAGGAAGCACAAATAAAAAAATGGCGAGAGTTAACAATACTTTTGCCCCTAAGACAGTAAGGAGAGAAACAATATCGAAAAATAAAGGGACCGGATATCTGCTTCCCTTCCAAAACATGGTTTCGTTTCCGGACGGATCTTGGCCGTTGAGGGAAGCAGTTTTCGAAATAGGCATAATTTTTAGCCATTATATTTAGGTCTCGAAAATTCTGCAAATTTTATTTCATTTCTTTGTTTTAATTGATGCATTACACTCGGAAAATTTTCGAATGAGTAAAATAGTTTTCTTCTTAGAGCAATAAGGAGAGAATCAATATCGAAAAATAATGTGACATATATCTGCTTTTTCCCAAAACATTGAAGAAATATTTCGTTTCTGGATAAATCTTGTTCACTAAGACGGCTGCAGATTTTGAAATAAGGATAATTTATAGCCACTTTTAACCCTCCACATAACCATTATTTAGGCCTCGCAAATTTCACAAATTTTGTTTCCTTTCTACTTTGTTTTAATCGATGTTTGACACTCGGGAAATTTTTGAATGTTTAAAATACAGTTTAACCCTTAACCCTCCAAATGATTTCGACGAGATATCTCATCCATCAAGATCTGACCAATTTTGCTAATGACGAGATATCTCGTCATCAAGATATTGCCGATGTTTTTATGGTGACGAGATCAAGATCTAGATCCATCAAGATATTGCCGATGTTTTTATGGTGACGAGATCAAGATCTAGATCCATCAAGATATTGCTGATGTTTTTATGGTGACGAGATCAAGATCTAGTCGGTTTTCTTCTAATGACGAGATATATCGTCCATTAATATCTACTAATGACGAGATGCAATGTCGACACAACTACCAGGAGAGTTAAAACAATAAGGAAAGAAATTATATCGAAAAATAATTGGACAGATATCTACTTTTTTCTAAACCTTGAAGAAATATTTCGTTTCCGGACAAATCTTGGTCACTGAAGACAGCAGCAGGTTTTAAAATAAGCATAATTTGTAACCTTTATTAACTTCCAAGTAGTTTCGACGAGATACTATTTCGTTCAACAAGATCTCGTCCGTTTTCCTCTAATGACAAGATATCTCATCCATCAAGATTTGGTCAGTTTTGCTTATGGCGAGATACATCGTCGATACAACCACCAGGGGAGGTTTGAGATCTTACTAATTTAACCAATTTATTTCCTTTTTACTTAATTTTAATTGATATTTAAAACACGAAAACCAATTTTAATGTCAAAAGTACAGTTTTACCCTAAGACAAACGACAAGGGAAGAAACAATATCGAAAAACTAAGGGGAGGATGAGCTGTTTCTTTTTCAAAACATGATTTCGTTTCATGGACAAATCTTGGTCCTTGAAGAAAGCAAGAGATTTCGAAATAAGTATAATTCTTAAACATTAGTTAGATCTTGACTATTCAAAAGATTTGTTTCCTTTTTGCATAGCTTTAATGGGTATTTAAAACTCGAAAATAAATTTATTGCTTAAAATAGTTTCACTCGTACGAGAGTAAAAGAAGAAACAATATCGAAAAATAAAGAGTGGTTATCTATTCTTTACCAAACCATGGATTCGTTTCTGAACCAATCGTGTTCACTGAATAAAACAGCAAATTTCGAGGCATGATTTTTAGCCCTTGTTTGTTTCTCGCTAAGTCAACAAATTTATTTTCCTTTACTTCAGTTTCAATTGAGATTTAAAACATGAAAGCCAATTTTAAAGTTACAGATACATTTTTATCCTTAAGAGAAACAGCAAGGGAGGAAACAATAATGAAAAATTAAGGGTCTGATAATCTGTTTCCTTTGCAAAGCATGGTTTCGTTTCTGCACGACTCAGGGCCACTGAAAAAAGCAGCAGATTTCAAAATAAGCATGTTTCAACCATTATTTAGGTCTGCATTACCGCATTGTTTCAGTGAAAACAAAAAATTATATAGAAATGAAATTTCTGTAATTCATATATCATTCAAATTTTTATGTTTATGTACAAAGATAGATGACATTTTTGCTGAAATGCTGTTTTCGTAATTTTGGTATCCTCAAAAATCCCCCAAATAAATTACTCTAATAATGAAACTATGCATACTTCTTTTAAAACTCATTACCTATAAAATGACCTATAATCATAGTGATCTTTTCAAAATTATTCGAATTATGAATTTAAAAATATCAAAATTTGATACCTCATTCTTATATCTATTCGAAAAATATAGATAAGTTTAAGCTAAGATTTTGAGAATAGTTCTTTTTATTTAGCAGAAATTGTATTTAAATAAAATAAAAAGTAATCTAATAGATTCATTCCGATTTGAGTTACATGCGAACCGTAAAACCCTGAGACAAGAATTTGACAAAATTTGTTCTATATTGTTCATAACTATAAAAATTTAGATGGTAGAAGCATTGAAGTAATTTCATTTTAAAATATTGCCCCCTTCTATCCTATAAAATTAAAATTAACCCTTCAAGATTTTTCGACGAAGTATCACGTCCATCAAAATCTGCCCAATTTCTCTAATGACGAGATATCTCGTCATCAAGACATTGCCGATGTTTTTATAATGGCGAGATCAAAGCCTAGCCAGTTTGTTTCTTATGACGAGATATATCGTCCATCAGATATCTGCTCAGATATCAGTTTTGCAAATTACGGTATACCTCTTCGAGACAACCAGGAGGGTCAAAAAGTGATCTAATCGCCAATAGCCTGTTGTATTACTCCAGTGCGACCTTAATTACATACCAAGTCAATCTAACAGTATATATATATATATATATATATATATATATATATATATATATATATATATATATGATTTTTAATATTTGTAAGTTTTATTGTTTATTAGTGTATATATATAGTTGTTTTCAATTTGTGTGTGAAATTAGTACGTTTGACAAAGTTAGTTTTCCATTTTGCCTCATAACTGTAAAAATTTAAACGATAGAAGCATAAAAGTAATTTTATTTTGAATATGGCATTCACACTATAAATGCACTACATTTTAAAAACTTCCACTGACAAATAAATGTCTAACGGAACTCTGAAACATCTTTTCACTGTATATTAAACATTTAAAAGTCCTGTCCACCTTAAGCGTTTGGTTAAGTTTTTATACACAAACCTAGCGAAAAATGCTTTTTGCGACATAACAATTTCAGTCTCCAAGATTTACTATAGCCATTTTACTTCCCGAAAAGGCGAGAGAATTTCATTGTCAAAGAGCATCCCCGAAGAAAAGAAAATTCGCATTTGTTGGAAATAAATGATGATATGAACTGTGGCGTGGTTCTCATTTGGTTCAAAGTTTATGCTAAACAGATGTCAAAGATGAGCGTGATAAAGTCGAAGTTCAAATCGTTTTTAGGCCTTAACGTAATATTTCTTTTATATCTTTGATGTCATAACTCCTGCCGTCAATCACTTTTGGAGGGCATCAGAAACGTCACTTCCGCATGCGAGAGAGCCATGCTGAGTATTGAAGATGTGCTTTCAATTGAATCACATTCTCGGTAAAGAAAAAAAAAAGAAAGAATTGATTTGTTTTGACTGCAGGTATTTTATGTCACAGAGTACTAAAGGGCAAGATATGGAACGTCTAATGTTTCAAGTGGTCAACCTAGAGGCTCTCTTTGAAAAGGTTTGGGAATAAATCGCGAAAAAATTCAAATGGCTGGTGCACATTGAAATCCGAAAAAGTTCAGTTCTATTGAGGCAGATAAATTCAGCATTGATAAAAAAGGGGCTGTAGGTTAAGTATTAATACTAATTGTGTTGAACCTCTACTTTATTGTTACGTCTGTTAACCCTCCTTGTGATTTTTGTCTTGACGAGGTATTTTGGCATTAGAAAAACTGATCAGATCTTGATGGACGAGATATTTCGTCATTATAAGAAACTGACCAGATCTTAATCTCATCATCAAAGAATCGGCAATATCTTCATGACGATATATCTCGTCATTAGCAAAATTAGTCAGATCTTGATGGACGAGGTATCTCGTCGAAACCACTTGGAGGGTTTTAGCTGGTCACCTAATTTTTCCCATTACTTACAATACAACTTTATTACGTCAATTCGAAGTTATTGGCTTTCATTCGGGAATGATCCCGGACCGTCTCCAATAGCCCGTCATGTTGCTCCAGTGCAACATTAATTCAATTACACCCCTACCTACTGAAGCTATTGGCTCTGATTTCACGGTGTTTATCATATGATAAGGAGGTAATGGGTCTGTAATAAAAAGTAAAAATTCTTTCCCATTACTTATTTTCTATAAAAAAAACAATTGATCGAGAGTGAAAGATAAAAAAAATCGTAGCCAACCTAGTGTTTAATAGTCTAAGAGCTTCAAACAAGGACTAATATAGAACCATATATATACCGAGATATATTCTGGAATTAAACATTTGGAAAGACTTGTCAATTTTCACATTATCTGTAATAAATGAAAAAAGAATTCAGATGCTATACAGTGGGCACATTGAAATCCTATAAAGTCCAGTTCTATTGATACAGATGAATTCAGCATCTATAAGAAAATAAATTGATGTCTTAAAATGTTAATAATTGGGTAGATATATATTCCATTGTTACGAAAGTTAACTGGTCAGCTAATGTTTCCCATTACTTATTTTGTATAAAACAATAGATTACGAGCAAAAGATAAAAATCTTAGCCAAACCCGTATTTAATAGACTAAAAGTTTCAAAAAATAACCAATGAAGAAAATAACCAAATATCTATTCTGGAGTTAAAAATCAAGGAAGCCTTATCAATTTTTACTTTATCCAACAAGTTAGGGAATCATACTAGTGCTTCCCGGCCTTCGTGCGTGAAGTGAAAGGGGTTAATTAAGAACTCGAGTGGTGGCAACACTGTTCAAAGATAACATATTTAAACTCGAGTTTTTCCTCCTCTTTCCCTTTATCTTTTGGTCCTGTTGATGGCTGACGTTTGGTTCTACTGAAATTACTATAAACTAGCTTCATCATATTGTTTTTGTCTTCTTTATTTATTTGGGGCCGCGGTAGACCAGTTTGTGAGTTCGAAACCCGATCCAACGAAAGACCGTCGTGAACATGAAGGCCGATGTAAGTATGACGTGGCCTCAAATGTCCTCACGTTGGTGTGGTGTGGAAGTTTGGAGAGTGGGGTGCCAGCTCAGGTATTGACCTCATCATCTGACCATGATTAAAAATGACGAGGTGTTGTCCTCAATACTTCCCTTCGGTATCGATCCCGGACCATCACCAATAGCCCGTTGTGCCACTCCAATGTAATTTTAATTCAACTACCTACCTACCTTTATTTATCATTTAACGATGTTTTAATCCTCCTGGTGGTTCTTTCGACGAGGTATCTCGTCATTAGCAAAACTGACCAGATCGTGATGGACGAGGTATCTCGTCATTAAAGTAAAACACGATCAAGTTCATTGCAAGAAGACTAACCAGATCGTGTTTTTGTCATCACAAAAAATTGGTAGTATCTTGATGACGAGATATCTCTCGTCATTATCAAAATTAGTCTGATCTTGATGACGAGATATCTCTCTCGTCGTTAGCAAAATTAATCTGATCTTGATGGACGAGATATCTCATCGAAGCCACTTAGAGGGTTAAAATTATTGACTAACAATTGATTTGTTAATCCCCAAGTGGTTTCGATGAGATATCTCGTCCATCAAGACCGAGCAATTTTGCTAATGACAAGGTATTCTAATGACCGATATTCATGATTATCAAGGTATTATCGATATTCATCTGGTCAGTTTTTTCTAATGACGAGAAACCACGAGAGCTTGATGGACGGAATAACTCGTCCATCAAGATGTGGTCTGTTTTGCTGATGATGAGATAGATACCTCTTCGAAACAACCACCTGGAGGGTTAAAAAGAAATGCAGATCAATAATTTAATGGTTTGAATTCTCATCGAGTTTTCTAATACCCATGTTAAACAATTCTGGTCGTTAAGTTATTCATTGTGCTATAGAGGGCATATTTTAAACATACAGACATACAATGTCTTGTACTTTCGCATAAAAGGATTCAAGTGGAAGCATAGATATCTGAGACTTAAGAACTAGTATTCTTGTTGAGGAGATCTAACTATGAATTTATTATGATTGAATAACTATTAAGAGAAAAAGTCACGAAATTTTTTAAATAAATGTAATTATTAATCTCTTGATTGTGGTACAGGGAAACTCGCCCAGACTATGCTTTGGAGGTGTTATGCGATCGAAAATCAGACGGCTTTGTCGAGATTCACAAGTGGCCAGACTGACACTCAAATTTCAAAATAGACATAAAATTTTTCCTGTTTGTCCTAAATGCACGAACTCACAGGCTTCCCCGGCTCATAGGTTTTCTTGTGTTGGTTTGGATTCGCATGACCTTTTTGAGAATCTTTTGATGGTTTTGGACTCTAAAGACGAGTGGTTTCAAAGACTCGAGAGGGATTAGAAGCAATAACAATGTAATTATTAGTTCGACGTAAAGTTTATTCCTTATCCTCAACAAATGGTTTGTAGATTTATTGATCAGTTTTTTAATGTTAAAATATCTTTAAACCTTTTACAAAAATTATATTTTACTTGCTAGCAAAATATTTCCCCTTGTTCAACTGAGTGAGCTTATTAACTAATATTCCGATTGTTTCCCCATAATGAAGTCTATAAAAATTTTATAAATATATTTTAAATTACAGAATATTTAAAAAATTGTTTTAACTTAGTTTCAGAGAAATTCCCTTAAAATTTTTTATTTATGTATCATTCTTCTTAGCTTATTACTGAATTTAATTAATAACAAGGGAATTTTGTGAATAATTACTTAATTTAATTATTCACAAAACATGCAGAATGTGAGTGAAAATGACGTTCATTCAGGTTTAAGTAAAAAAACTCGTCGTTTTGCATCGATTTAATCGATTTTTCTTCTTTTATCACCGAATGCTTTCAAATTTTAAATTTTTTTATCGGTAGATAGGCAGTTGGATTTACGTCGCACTGAAGCAACACGACGGGCTATTGGCGACAGTCCGGGATCAATCCTGAAAGGAAAGATCTGAGGACAGCACCTCATAATTTTGAACCACTGTCAGACGACGAGATCAACAACTGAGCTAGCATCCCACTCTCCAAACTTTCACACCATGCCAACGTGAGGACATTTGAAGCCATGACAGATTTATAGTGCACCAACCCCACGACAGTCTTTGGTTAGATAGTCTCGAACTTGTAACCCTGCGGTTGCTAATGCTATTAATACTAATTCTACTAACTCTACCACAACTAACTGTTACACTAATTCTACTAACTCTATCAAATAACTGTTACTTGTTCTACCAGCTTGGTTATAAAGGTCTTTTTTTAATCGGAGGGTGCTGAATTCCTGGGTTTGCATGAATGCTTTGCATTAAATAATAATTAAACACCGAATAAAATGTCGACGTAATTTGCTTTCACGCAATAGCTTGTTAAATAAGAATAAAATGCCAAATTGATAAATAAAAATTCTGAGAACAAAATGTAAAAAGAATTCTTTGCTAATGAACTCTCTATACTAATTAACCAGTGATTTCAATTAATCTTTCATAACCCCAAATTCACCTTCTTCAAACACATTCTAAAAGAATTCATCAACAATTAGGGAAACAACGCAATAACTGCTTACAAAAATTATTCAAACGTTTCAATTAGCGAATATAAATGTCACACTCTAAAGAAACTTATGAATTTCAAAGTTCATTCGCCACATAGTTAATGGTTTCTTTCAATGTTTTTAATAACACAGCAATTGTCTATAAATTATTTTGGTGACGACGTTAATTAATTCACATAAGCATTATTACTTTTTAAGTGTTTCATTAAAATATCTTCCTATAAAGCATATATTTTTGACATGAACATTTCAGTGATGAATTGTGTGAATTTAATTTGAAATAAATTTTATTCGACTTTCAAAAATTATTTTCCTGTTTGCGACGTTTTCTGAAGAAAGGGGCATAGATTTTCGAACCGGCAATTATAAAGCTGTTTTATTATAAGTTAATTTATCATTTTTTAAATGTTTCACAAAAATATATTATTATAAAAGTTTCTTTTATTGCCATGAATACATGTCAAAGCGAGTAATTAGGCGTTTGTGCTTGAATTTAATTTGAAATACACTTTTTATTCAACTTTCAAAAATTATTTTGCGACGTTTTTTGAAGAAAGGGAAATAGATTTTCAAACTGACAACTATAAAATTATTTTATTTTAAATTAATTTATTACTTTCTTAAATGTTTCATTACAGTATATTCCTGTAAAAACATATTTTTTTGGCCTGAATACATTTCAAACCGATGAATCAAGCGCTTGTGCTTGAATTTAATTTGAAATACATTTTATTCGACTTTCAAAAATTATTTTCCTGTTTGCGACGTTTTCCGAAGAAAGGGGAATAGATTTCCGAACCGGCAACTCCAAAATTGTATGCGCGTCTGGGACAGAAGGGCAATTTATGTTCAAATCTAGAACCGATTTTGACGGGAGTCAAGAAATAATTCAGTAGGAAGCTTTTCACGGTTTTCAAAACCTGGGCGCCTTGCTTTTAAGTTTTTTAAATAAAAAATAAGAATTTGTAACAAGAACTACGGCATATAGTTAGACCTTGCTGTAGTTAAAAATTATAACGGTAGAAATACTTTTTATTAAAAAATGTTCAAATTAAAAAATTTCTAGAATTTCTTTTTTTATATAAGTTAAAAAGGAGCTGAAATGTCTTATAACTGAAAGGTCATTTTACCTAATTTCTGTGTACCTTTTCTCAGTATATATTGAATATATTCTGAGACGAGGGTATATAGAAATACCGTTTTAAAAAATTTTGCATGCTCAATAGACATTTATTTATATACTGAAGTAAAGATATAGAATTGGTCTTACGTAATAGTTTCAAATTTACATGAAATGAATTGGAATATAAAGTACCTCGAACATAGAAAATGCTACTTTTAAGAATATCTAGTTTAACCCCTCCATGTTTTTTCGACTAGATATTTCGTCCGTCAAGATCTGAACAATTTTGCTAATGAAGAGATATCTCGTTATCAAGATATTAGCAATTTTTTTACCGTGAGGAGATCAAGATCTGGTCAGTTTTGCTTGTGACCAGATACCACCTCGAGACAACCACCAAGAGGGTTAAAGGTTAAAATTATAGGGTTTTTCCAAAACCAGCTTACTGATGGTATGACCCTTTAAACATTATTCCCCGTGAACGTGGAAGTATCTGCGTTACCCCGGGAATAGATTCGATTCCTCTAACTTACCGTGGGTGTATTTTTCTCTTCTGAGTCTAAAACTTTCCATGGATGAGTATGTCCACTACTTGAAGTTGTCTGTCTTGTGTTTGACGAAACATTGCTAAATATAATTTTAGCCCTTGCGGTATAAAACCCAATTCAACCCCAACATTTCTTCCTTCGTTAACACAAAAACTTGTAACAAACATTTTAGGTGAAAGAGGGTGGGGTTTTTTGAAGAGCATGTGGGCCGAAGGCCCTCTATCTCCTAGTTGAACTCTCTTGTGTCCATAACGATGTTTGCTTTGCAGAAGCTTCAGATAGGTAGTAGGAACTTGGGACTTGGAGTCGAGCAGGTGAAAGGGTGGAGCATCGGTTGGAAGTCGGTAATACGAGTACATTGGCTGACGCAGCTAGAAGTACATTGGCCGATGGCGGGGCCAACATGCCAATTGACTGATCACGATCAAAACAGTAAACATTGAAGAGAGGGAAGGTTTAGAACATGTCTAGAGATAAAACAAGTGTAAACTTTGAATTTAAAAAATAAACATAAAAAGAATTTAGGCTATTTGGTAGAATTTAAAATCAACAATAACAGTATCAAGCAAATAATAATATGGCAGAGCACCTCTTCCTTAAAAGTTTAAGATCAATTTTTAATTAGTATAATGCGGCGTGGGTTATCTTTGGGACCGCTATGGTGCGGTGGTAGTTACGGTATTAAGAGAGTTCACTAGTATGAAGAGTTTGTCTACAGGACTAGTGCATTTCTGCATGTCCTGCACCAAGCTCCTCGTGTTAGTTATGTTTACGAATATAGCGGGTTTCTTTTGCTAAATCCAGTAAGTTTATAAGGTCAGAAATGGGAGGGTTCGTTAGATTGGCCTGAGCCGTTTGGTGTTCAGAGCTTGGGGAAGGAGTCGGGGGCACCTCAGTGCTAGGTACTTGTACATTTGAAGTAATAGAATTTTTGAATTGGAAAGCATAAGAAATCCCATGCTTGACCAGGTTTCTGATAAACGTTTTAGGTACTGCTGACTTGAAAGAAATTCATGCATTGAACCATTTCTCTTACAGCAAATAAATCAGTCCATTATAATATTTACCAAAACATGGATATTTAAATTAAGTCATTATTTCTGTCCTCCTTTTTGTTTATATATTTCGTATCCTGAAGCGGTGAAGAAAAGGTGCTTTTTAAAGTTGCCTCCACCCACACACCAGAGCGCTGAAATCTTCAATCGAAAATCTGATAATCTTCACAACAGAAGAAAGGACAACACCTCAATTGTTGAATTGCAGATCTTCATCACAACTATCTAGTTACTTTTAAACGACTCTTGCTGAAAGATATATTCAGCATCTACACCGGATTTGAACACTTTTTCTTAGAGGAAGTATGGTATTAATGGTTGAAAGAATAAACATCTACCTTCGATTCTGATTAACTCCTAATGCAGAAATCTTCTCTCGTTATTTTCCCTTTCCCAAATTCAAAAGACTAGTAAATGTTTTAGGTTCTATTGGCTCGAAAGAAAATCACTGCCCATTCTACCTTTCTCTTACACAAAATAAATCAGTCCATTGTAATCTCTACCAGAACCTGAGCATAGAAAAAATCAAACATTGGACGCTAATCGAACAAAGAACCGTTTTTCCTGTCCTTTTCTATATATATTATAGACAATGGAGACTTGCAGAGAAAAAGGCTTTTCAATGTTGCCTCCTCCCACACACTGGAGCACAGAAATCTTCAATTGAAAATGTGATAATCTTCACAACAGAGGTTAGGACAACACTTCAATTGTTGAATTGCAGATATACATCACAACATGGTCCAGTTACTTTTTAAACGACCCGTGCTGAAAGATATACTCAGCATCTACACCGGATTTGACCACTTTTTCTAAGTGGAAGTATGGTATTAATGTTTGAACGAATAACCATTTACCATCGATTCTGATTAACTCAGAATACAGAACGTCTTCACACATTTTTTTCCTTTCCCAAATTCGAAACGTTTTGGGTTCTATTGGCTCGAAAGGAAATCACTGCATTGTACCTTTCACTTTCACAGAATAAATCAGTCCTATAAGCTTCACCAGAACCTGGGCATAGAAAAAATCAAAAGTTGGACACTAATCGAACAAAGAACCGTATTTCTGTCCACTTTTCTATGTATTTTATAGCCAGGGGGAGACATTTGCAGAGAAAGGGGCTTTTCAATGTTGCCTCCTCCCACACACAGGAGCACAGAAATCTTCAATTGAAAATCTGATAACCTTGACAGCAGAAACACGGACAACGCTTCAATTGCCGCATTGTAGCCCAACATCACAGTTCTCTTAAAATCTAAGGATTTCCCTTCGCAGACTGTGTTTGATATTTGCGGTCCCCGGGCATACTTCACGTCAAATCCACGACAGCAAGCCATTTGAAAGAAATTCAATACACCTTCAGAACCTGTAAACTAAATCCACTAAAAGTGTTATGGGGACGGAAAATGGTAGAAGTAAGTTTTCTGATATCACTCAAAACGACGTTGCTATTTTTTAGCAGTCTCTTATCCACTTGCACCGATTTTTTTCTTCTCACTTTTTCTTGTCCTTTCATTCCGTAAGGCGAAAATTTCTTCTTTTTACCTGCCATTTTCATTCGTGGTTTTTAAGGAGACTTTACCTTTTTAGGAACATTTGTGACGGTAAAAACACAGTGCTACAAGCTGCTGTGATGGAACCTTGAAATATCTTTGCCCCATTGAGGCTGTCTTTTGAAATAAAAAGTTTGAAAATACGAGAAAAGCTCACACGAGGCGAGGTTTTTTCGGTCCGCTTCTAACTGTCGTATCTATGTCTGGAATATAATGGGAAAAGAATATTGCCGCAGGCTGATCTGTGTGAAGTAAATTTTATTTGTCCGCTCTTCTCTGCCTTATCATCGTGTGAGAAGTACGTTTGGTATTCCACTTCTTTTGGATGTACGAATATAAAAAATATAACTGAAAGGGGCTAGAGCAAAGTTTTCCGCAGTTTCATCAAAATTTATTTTTTAATATCCTAAATCCGACGAAATAATAAAAATCCCCATAAAAACCATCGAAATTATTCATGTTCATGTTTTGTTTCTTTCATATGGTTTGGGGATAGAAAATGTATTTCAAAATGTGGTTAGTTTTTGTCTCTCTACGGCCAGCTCTACAGGTCCACAGCCATTTTTTGCTAAATGGCTTAAACCATGTGTATATAAACAAAATTTATTGAAAACATCACAACATGGTTATTTTAAGGCCTGATCTGAATTTAACTATGGCGGTATTGATATTTACTTTCCAAGTGGTGTCGACGAGATATATCGTCATCAATACATTTTCGTTTTTTTTTATGGTAACGACATCAAGATCTGGTCAGTTTTGTTCTAACGACGAGATATCTCGTACATCAAGATCTGCTAATGACTTTTCTAATGACTAGATACTACGTCAAGACAACCATCAGGAGGGCTAACCCTCGGAGCGTCAAGCGATTTCCAAGTAGTGTTATATTCTTTTACCCCATAACACACATAATGATTAAATTATCGCATCTATTCGTTGAAAGAATCCTAGGAAATATTCTATTAGTCAAGAAGGTCAAAATTAGTTGGAAGTCATGCAGAGAGGACTGCAAGTTGCAGAATAGATACATGGGTGTGAACCTCTCGGTGGATTAATAGAGGTTCGTGGCCTAAAGATTCTTCACAAGTATGCCCTCAAATTATCAAAACACCGCTCTTAAAAGGTGAAAAATCCCTTTAAAAATAAAAAACTTTCTTTGTGTTATGGAAAAATCCCCAAAATAGTTCTGTTACATTTGTGAAATTGTTTATTAATAAGTTCGTCCAGCTCATGAACTCGAATTTCGTCTCCCTTATCAAATACACTTACAACCTCAGAAGAAAAATATCAAACTAACACCTGTTTAGCCTCTAAAAAGAAAATCACTTTCAACATCGGGCAAAGGATGTTCTTTCTCCCAAGCTTTATTACACTGAAAATTGCATTGAAGATAATTAGGAGGCTAGGTAGTTGAATTTACGTCGTATTGGAGCAACACAACGAGTTACTGGGGGCGGTCTGGGGTCAGTCCCGAAGAGAAAGAGCCGAGGGCAGCACCTCGTAATTTTGAGCTACGGTCAGCTGACGAAGGAGGATGGAATTAGGAGAATAATCTACAATTGAAGGTTTTTAATTTGGTCATCAAACCTGGCTTTAAGTTTTAATTTCAAAGCATAACCCACGTGAAGTTTTTCTTGTTAAACGAATAAATTCAAAACAATAATTTTAAACAATGGAAAACATCAATATAAATTTACTCGAGACCGAATGGCTTCTTGTCAATACGAGCGGATCACTTATTGAGAACTCTCCGAATGTTGGAGCGATACTTTCAGTAAACTTTTTGCTTTTTACTTACTTGTGGGATAACTAAAGACCACCTTCGATGGTGAAGTGACTGTCATTTGAGTGACACTGGAATAGATAGATGCTCGTCGTTGCAATTTTGTGAGAACAGTTATACCATTCGATCCCCAGGCTGCTGTCTGGTATAGTGCATCGTCAGCTATCCCCATCTCTAAGGATGTTTACAAGTGTCAGTCTCATTCTAAAATTAACGGACGAAGCGAAACTCGTTGTACTCCAGTGGATACTAGGATAGTATGGGTTGATTGAAAATAAACGGGCTGGCATGCTTGTTCACACCGTACGTATCTGCGTGACAGTTGTTGGAGCTGCTCCTTAATTGGCGTAACTTTTCATGCACTTGGCGAGCGCCAAGAACGTTGACAACTACTCAGTTTGGGTCTGTTCTCTTGACGCGATAAGACGATATCACCAGCGTTCCGTTCCAGGAAGCATTCTTTGTGTACTTAGGAGAGTACAACTTTTTGTGTGCTTAGGATAGTACAACTCTTTTGTGTGCTTAAAAGAGTACAAATAGCAATCAATGTCAATAAACATAATTGCAGTCCACTAAAGTTTCATTTTTGTGTGAGCCCCTACGATACTGACGAAATACACTCATGTCCAAAATTATCTTTACATGCATAAAATCACGGATTTCTCAGAAACTATGAACTATAATTTTATGAATTTGTGTGAAATGATACATAACATCATAACACATAAATACAAAGGAAAAATTTAAGACCACTGCATATGATATAAAACTGTAGCATGAAACAATAAAAATGGCAATAATATGTGAGAAGGAGAGTTCAGAAAGAAAAGAATAACTCAGAAAAAAATTAAGGCTTATGAATTTAATATGGAATGTGATCTCCCCTGACGTGTACACACATATCTCAACGTGTTTTAATGCTGGCAATAATGTTCTTAACCACAGTTTGGGGAATTAAGTTCCACTCCTCAAGCAATGCGGACTTCAGGGCATTTATATTTCTAGGAGGAGGATGTCTCCATGCAACTTCTTTTCCAAGGTAGTCCCATAAGTTCTCTATCGGGTTCAGATCAAGAGATTTTACTGACCACGGTATTCGCTCAATGGCTTCACTTTTAAAGAATTCGTCAACGAGGTTTGCACGATGTGGACGAGCATTATTGTCCATAAATAAAAAAGTCAGATCCATATGCACCTCTCAAAAGTCTTACATAAGGTTCTAAGACCTCATCCCGATATCTCTGGCCGCTCACAGATCCGCTGTTGAAAACGTGTAGGGGCGTACGTCCATCGATCATTATTCCTCCCCATACCATTACAGCTGCACTACCGAAACGGTCACGTTCCATAATGTTCGAAGGAAGATTTCGCGTTCCTGACTCCCTCCAGATTAAACACGTTTAGAATCAGATGTTAAACTAAACCTCGACTCATCAGTAAAGAGAACATGGGTCCATTGGTGTTCATTCCAGTTCTGATGTTCTTTGCACCAATTAAAGCGATCCCTCTTTTGTTGTGAAGACAGTGAAACACATACCCTTGGCTTTCTGGCATAAAGGCCTTTTTCATTAATGCTTCTGTATACAGTTTGCCGTGATACAACAATTCCAGTGGCGGCTACAACCTCTGAACTTAACTGCCGAGCAGTAGACTTCCTGTTACGACAGGCAGTTATTGCCAGATATCGATCTTGAGAAGCAGTTGTTATTCGTTTACGACCTTGTCCAGGCCTCCTTACAACAGTTCCAAAGTTCTGAAATTTTTTCCATAGCGTAGAGACTGTCTGTCTTGAAATATTCACACATCTCGCTGCTTCCATGATTGTCTGCCCTGCTTCTAAACGCCGATAATTCGCCACTTCACAGATTCTTCCAAATGATACTTCGGAGCCATAACAAACCGTTTTGAATCCTTACACACTGAAATCAAACGCTGTATTGCAGAAATTCACTCAGATATTCACTTTGCGCAAAGCGCTTAATTCACCGTCGGATGACATAACGCTTTGATTTGCATAATAGAAACCATTTGATCACTTTTGATTGGATAATGTTAATTAGGCTTGTCTTTCACACATTCCCTGCAAAAATGGATTACATCGATTGGATATTTCATGGAATATCATTATATTTGGGTATGTAAAGATAAATTTGGACATGATTGTATATAGAGATTGAGCACAAATTAGGTTCAAGACATCATTCTATTCAGCTAAACTTTTTATGATTGGATTACTGTTTTTGAAGCATTAACAAGACTGAAAAGTCGGATTGCAAGTACTGGAATACACTGTTGAAGACAAAAGCTCCAAGATCGCCGAAGAGCTGATGTGATGTTTCAACTTCTAACTGGACATGATTATCTTGACTCACCAACATCACATTTGTATTTCTCCTAGCCCCAAATGCAAACTTTGTGGTCTTGACGCACCCATGGACAGGAATCACATTCTTCTTTCCAATGCACTTAACAATAGTTCTTTGTTTGAAAGCTATTGGGAGACTTAGTGGTAAAATACTTTTTTATTGTATTGAAATTACTTTTGTTTGTATTTTTTTATCTTAGTCTTTGTGGCTTGTTTCTGACAACTTCCTGCCATTAGAAATAAAATAAGTAATAATTTTAAAACAAAAAGTTGTCTGAAGTTATAAATAGGACTCGAAAAAATAAAATAGCGATCCAGAAGCTAAAAAATGCTCTTCGACCCTCCAAGTGGTTTCGACGAGATATCTCGTTCATCATGATCGGACCAATTTTGCTAAATACGAAATATATCATCATAAAGGTATCGCGGATGTTTTTATGACGAGCTCAAGATCTGGTCAATTTTCTTCTAATTACAAGATACCTCGTCCATCAAGATCTGCTTATGGTTTTGCTAATGACGAGATATCTCGTCAAGATAACCACTAGGAGGGTTAAGAGGAAAATATCCCAAAAATACGAATATAACAACTGTCATCAAACAGCGATGTTTACCGGAAATAGGACAGATAAGTTATTTTAATTTTATTTGTTAATTAATCTTTTAGGATCAACAGCGGAGACTTGGTCCTCAAACTTTTGCTATCGGCCATGTTGCAAGAACGAAATCCAAACACCTTGAATTTTCTTATCGCCATGATTAAAATCACAATATTTTCACCATATTTTATTGAAATCACCATCTGCTTATTTTATTTAAATATTTATTCAACGTTACTCAGATATGAAATAATACATTTGTGATGGAGAAAAAATAAGGAAGAATGTCACGCGCGTATGTAAATAAAATGCTCAGGAAGAAAACCTTGGTAAAAAATAGCCTCCTGCGACACTTGCCTGATGGTCCACTCGAAGGTTCTCAAAGTGATTTATGAAGGCTTCCCTTCAGTAATTAGTCGATTTAGCGTTTCTCCATCGAAGTCTGCGTTGCACGAAAGTAGTGTACCGTTAGTGCTTCTCCCCTTCAGCAAATTGATTTCGGCCTCTACAGCTTAAAATGTGACCAAACGCCTAAATTGGAGCTGCCTTAGAACACAAATATGTCTCCATTCAGGTTATATTGGAGTGTGCATCGATCTCAGACCAACTTCTCTCTTGATGTTATAATTAACTTTTACCGAAGTGTCAGAACGTGGAGGGAACATACAGCGATGATTTGAAATCAAGTGTAATCAGAATTTGAAGATAAGTGTTTAAACTTTTTTAAATTCATTATAGGTAATAATGGATAAACAGATGAAAAAAACCTTAGTCAAACTGGTAGTCAAATATCAAAAACTTACTAAAATGACTATTAGAGATGATAAAAAAGGTCAAAAAGCAATCCGTTGTCTTGTATGGAACAATCTCACACTCAGATTTTATAGATGGTCACCATTGATTTCAAGAAAAAAATTACAGATGTACCCGAAAGTTTAGGATAAGCTTATTTTAAAAGAAAATAGTTTAAGTTTTCAAAAAAGTTTTTTTATTTATAAAGAATGATAATAGATAGTCATTTTCATGACTAAAATCTATGTGACAAGCATAAATCCCATACGTGACTGTGAAATGCCCCTCAATAATTATTTTGGCGAAGCAAAACATCCAGGAGGACAAGTTTTGGTCCTGATGAAGGTGAACGCTTGCTGAACAAAATAGCTATTATTGATCTTTTTATCATCTTTATTAATCATTTTTGAAGCTTTTAATGTTTGACTAATTATCTATAGTGTGTAGAAAACTGAATCACCCATTGAAATTGCAATCCGATTAAACTACATAAAAGTCAATAGCTATGACTTGGGTTAGATTTCGATAGTTTTGCATTTTTTAGACAGAAACGATTTAGAGTGAATAGAAATGTGTTTCATCAAAAACAAAGCTGATTTCAGTGATTTTGATATGGTTTCTTAGGAAATTTCTATGCTTTCATGCAATTGAGCATTTTAAGAACTTCTTGATCATTTTAAGGTGTTAAAAATCAACAACATAAATATGATTAAATTATAAAACTCGTAAGGTTTAATTTATTGATCGTTTAGCACTAGAAAAAAAAGCAAGAACACTCAATCGACAGTTGATTGAGTTATCACACTTTTAGTTAGCGTAGGAACGATACTAAATATGATGAAACTATAAAAACGCTTAAGGATTTAGTTTATTGATCGTTTATAATGCTAGAAAGCAGTAGAAGCACTCAATAAACAATTTATGTAGTGATAGTACTTCTATTTAGTGTTAACTATCAACAACACCTAAATGTGACGGAATTATGAAAACTCTTTAAGATTTTAATTTATTGATTGTTTATAACGTAGGAAACGGCTGAAACACTCAATCTTGATTGAGTCAGGGACGAACAGTTGATTGAGGGATCATGCTTCTATTTAGTGTAGTTATCAACTATACTAAATATGATGAATTCAAGTATTTATTGATGAATTTATCTATAGTTTACATGAAATGATTAATGAATTAGTAGCAGCCGATGCAATGCTTCTCCCAATGCATGTAAAGCTGAATTCAACTAGGAAGTGTAAGGCTCAAAGCAACACTCGCAGACCAATCAGAGGTACCGACGCGAGCGGTGAATACGCTCTGATTGCTCTTTGCACCTTGCGCTTCCTATTTGAATTCAGCTTAATACTGCTAAAATACATCCTGATATTACTGTATATTAACAGATGAGACAGAAACCTGAAATGTGCTTAAAGTTACGTAAAGTGTATATTTATAACTGCAAAAAGATGAAATTGCCTCTAAGACAGTTCCTCATAAAGATGAGAAACAAATCAAGAATGGTAGAAAATTGTGAAAATTTCCAATTGACACAAATTCGCGCTTATTTTATGTTTATTAACTAGAATACTTTAGAATGAGCTTAATTAATCATCATTATTTACCAGCCAGGAGACTGGCAGTTGCGAGATGAACTCAGACCTTTCTGCAACACTGACTAAACTCATAAACTCGAGAGTCCATAAAGCTGATGGCTGCATTTTATTAACCTGGATATATTTATTAACTGACACCTGTGTGTTTCAGCTATGTAGTTGAAGGGAGATCATACAATATTATTACGTTCTCATTCCAGCAATGTATCTTACGTAATTCGAAGGATCATTCGTTCTATGCATACAGCGACGGTTTGGTTTTGGAGTTTTATGGCGCAAGGGCCATATTTGGCCATGCTGCGCTAGACACAAGAAATACAACATCAAACATACGACGACGGAGGAAAAATACGTTGCACACAATTACAAGTATCAAAATTCACATTTCATTGCACACATTTCATAGCATAAATTAATACAATTTTGTTTCAGGGAGGTGAATCTTTGGGTGAGCATAATACGGAGGAAAAAATACGTTGCATACAATTACAAGTATCAAAGTACGTATCAAAATCAAAGCTGATCATATTTCATTACACACACATTTCAGAGCATCAGCTAATACAATTTTGTTGTTTGCGAGGTGAATCTTAAAATTTTAATTAATTCTTTTGTTTCAGCGAGGTGAATCTTAAAATTTATTATAAGTGATTTGTAGTTTTAGTTTTGGTTATTCCGAAAGCTATCGTTCTCATTTTACCTTATTCACATCGTACTGTTCACGACAAAGCGTCATTCTTTCGTGTATACAACGGATGTAAAAAAGCATTGCTTAAAATAATGTAGTTTCATATCAAAATAAAGGCCCCACTCAAATCACATTTCATTCACACATTTCATAATATCATTTAATAAATGACATTTTGTTTCAATAACTTATAATAATATTTCTTTAGATAAAGCTTTCAATAATATTAATAATCTAATGATTTGTAGGTTTTAGGTTTGGTCGTTAACCCTTTAAATGGTTTCGATGTGATACGTCGTTCATCAAGATCTGACCAACTTTGTTAATGACGAGATATCTCGTCATCAAGATATTGAGAGATTTTTGATACCTCATCGAGACAACCACCAGGAGGGTTAAGCCAAAAGCTATAATTCTGGATTCACGTTATTCCCGCAATGAGTCTTCATTCGAAGAGTCATTCTTTCAATGTATACGACGGATGAAAAATGCATTGCTTAAAATTATATCGTTTCGTGTCTCAAAATGAAAGCAAATTATATTTCATTCACGCATACACTTATTTCATATACTATTAATTATTTAATAATGTTTTGTTTGAACAACTTAAAAATATTTCTTTAAAGTTTTCACTATGAATAATCTAATGATTTGTAGATTTTAGGTTAGGTCGGTAAAGTCAAAAGCTATTGTTCTCGTTTTTCACGTCGTATTGCTCACTTTTGAAGCGTTATTTCTTGTATATTTACGACGAATGCAGAATTGTATTGCATAAAATTACATCGTTTCGTATTAAAATTAAGGTAAATCATGTTTGATTCACGCTTCATAATCGATAAGTTGTGTGAGCAATTCAAAACACTTCTTCATGAAAAGCTTTCAATATTGATAATCCAATTATTTTAAGTTTTGCTTTTCATCTTTACATCGAACGATGTAGTAAAAACTGATCAACTTTTATCTGCAAACATTTATTGCCTATTGTGGTATCGACTTATTTTCAAGGTGAAGAGTAAAATGTGTTGAAGTTCAGATTATTTTGTCTTCAAGTAAACGTTTTTAGTTAGAACAAAATATTCTTTAAAACAACTTGGGCTCTTGAATAATATACTTATTAGAACTTTACGAGAGAATATAGAAATAAAGTGTAAAAGTCACAAAACTTAAAATAAAATATGATATTCCTGACTTCGGGTGAGTAGGTAATCAATTCATTAAGAGATCTATCTAATCAGTATTTTCTAATGACGAGATATCTCGTCTATCAACAGATCTGGTCAGTTCTCTTCTAATGACGATACATCTTGTCCATCAAAATTATTAAGAGATCTAATCAGTTTTTCTAGTGACGAGATATTTCGTCTATCAAGATCTGGTCAGTTTTTCTAATGACGAGATATCCTGTCCAATAAGATCTGGTCAGTTTTGATACGGTCTAGATACCTCGTTGAGACAACCACCAGTAGGGTTAACCACTTTTTAATTTTAATCGAATTGTTTATCCCTTTAATTTTACCCACGGGCCCATAGTAAGTGTAGTGCTTGATTTCATAAAAATTCTAAGTTTCGAATCAACGGTTATAAGAATCAGACGATTAATCAAATCTAAGTTTTGAAACTAAACTTATTTTACCAAGTATCAGGCCCTGTATACATGGAACAGTCAACTGATGCGCGATTTGTATCGATTCCTAAAACTAAATTCCAAACTTAAAAGCCGTGGTGGAATAAAAAATCGCCCCTTTAATATTTTCTCGATCTCCAAATCTTTATGCCTCTGCCATCATAATTCTTACCGTCAGACAACACCAACCAACAAATGACTGGGGCCCACTGGAATCCAGCCACGTGGTAGTGACGTCATAGCAAGATGGCAGATGTATGATCGGAGAAAGTAGTCCAATAAATCATTGGTCTCGAAAGAATAATAGGCCAGGAAATGCCAGTTAGACACGTTAGAAGGCTTCCCTAGGACTCTGTCTAGCACCCTTTGACAAAATAGTATCATTAATACTCGGCAACACATAAGGAGACGTTATTAGAGATATCCATCAAACATCAAAAAGCCAGAAGGTTGCGCCCTCAACAGCTACTCTTGATAGATGTCTGTATTACTCGCTTTATACCCTAAACAATTCATTTTTTCACTCAGACACCGGTTATGAACTGTAAGGCTTCTGTGAATGAATCCTTTGGAATAGATTGAGAAGGCCTAGACTTTGGGATCGGCTAAGATTGCTTTCGTTATTGGAGCAAGGAAATTATTCGTGAATGGTTTGTTTTAAGGAAATGCATAACTTGCGGTTTGTCTTTTCTCTCTGTATAGAAGTTTTGGTACAAATAAAAGCTTTAAATGTATGCCTTTTTCAGGAAAATGATAGTTTTCCATTTAGCCCTCCAAGTGGTTTCGACGAAATATCTCACCATCAAGGTCTGATAATTTTTCTAATGACGAGATATCTCGTCATCAAGATAGTGTCGATTTTTTTATGAGATCAAGAACTGGTCAATTTTCTTCTAATGACGAGTTGTCTCGTCCTGGATTCTCATCCAAGATCTGTTCAGTTTTGCTAATGACGAGATACCTCATCAAGACAACTACCAGGAGGGTTAAGTGGAAAGTAATGCTCTGTCTTACTTTTGACAAAAATTAATTTACTATTAATTTTCTTCGAATAGTTAACATTTCTCTCACCCAGAAAAACGTTGTCACAGCTTAAAAGAATACGATTTTTTTTCAGAAGAAATGAGAAACCTAATTTTAATTGTATTCTGTTTAATTTTGAAGCAATTCTTTCGATTTTTAATTACACTTTTTGGGTAAACAATCATCCACGTAAATATCGTTTCCAACATGTCTTGGCAACATAACTTATATTAATCCTCCCGGTGGATGTCCAATTGTAGTATCTCGTCATTAACGAAACTGACCAGATCTTGATCTCGTCATCACAAAAGATCGGCAATATATCTATGACGAGATATCTTATCATTAGCAAAATTGGTCAGATCTTGATGGACGAGATATCTCGTCGAAACCAGTTGGAGGGTTAAATTATGACTTTTGATGTAGAAGGCGTGATTTGCTTAAAAATGTTAAGTGGTACGTCACTTCTAAAGTCCTTTTATTCTACGCGATTGATTTTTTGATAGTTGAACTCTTAAACATCACATAAATAATTATAGATAATATGCATTAATAATATGAAGAGAATGAAAGTATAGCAATGCTAATAATTTCAAAACAATTATATTGGTACAATGGTAATAATTTCTTCGTAAATATTTTTCTACTCTTTAAAGTTTTAACGTTCACGCATGAAACATTAAGATTTAAGTTATTTAGAAACAATTTTGGGGAAAAGTTCTTCCACCTCACTAGTTTCGCTGAAGAGAGACATTGGTTCACTACACAAAGCGATACTGTTAAAACTATCTGACCTGGATCTCAACAGTGCTCAATGTTATTCCTATAAGAATTTTAACATTTTATACTTTTCTGCACACCCAGGACTATTCTAACTAAGGTTATTTGTGGCCTACATTTACCGTGGTTTTTGGTAAATGGAAAATATATGGATCAAGTTGTATTCAAATTGTTAAGCGATGTTGTACAATTATAGAGTACAGAGAGACAAAATAATTCTGTCTTATATTACACGTATCATTAACCCTCCAAATGGTTTCGACTAGAAATCTCGTTCATCGAGATCTGATCAATTTTGCTAATGACGAGATATCTCGTCATCAAGATATTGCCGATTTTTTTATGATGACGAGATCAATATCTGGTCAGTTTTCTCCTAATGACGAGATATCTCGTCCATTGAGATCTGGTCAGCTTTGCTAATGATAAGATACCTCGTAGAGACAATCACCAGGAAGGTTTAAACAGTGGGTTGTTTTCCTAATATTAGTTAGGAATTGAATTTCCATTAATATTCCTGTCTTAAACTTATATTATAACCCAGTAGCTTACGCTCCGGCCCTCAGTTCAACAGACTACGCGCTCGAATTCCGGTACTGGCATGGATGTTAGTGGTTCGGAATCCATTTTATAAGCTGTAGAGAAACAGGTTTAATTAATCCTTTTTTAGCCAAAAAAAACTACCGGTAGAGTTACAAACCAAACCTAAACTTACCAATAGCCACTTAGAAACTTCAAAGTAACCCTCTCAATATAATCATTGAACAGCTCAGTCTATTTCATAGATAATATCTCCTACACTCTACCAGGCGAAAGAAATCATCTTATTTCATATCCCCACGTGAGAATGTCGAATCCTTTTTACTTATGAAAAGGATTTTTAAAATAGGTTATCTTAGTTTGAGAGAATAAAGTCTTTATATACCTTCCTAATCATAAAAACGCGTTACAAAGTCTAGGTCAGAAAAGCTTTAAGCCATTCTAATGAATCTTTAAAGGCATTGGAGATCTCTTTAAGTAGACAATTTAATCATCTTGACCGGAGTTCTTGACCTAAAAAGATTTATTGAGTCGTTTGAGGTCCCGGGTGTAACCTCTGAGGCTTAAGAAACCTTATATCACTTTCTTCTTTGATTTCGATGGTTTTCTTATTTTTGTTTGGGCTTGCAATGTGACTCGTGTCATTGA
This sequence comes from Meta bourneti, assembly GCA_933210815.1. Lineage (NCBI taxonomy): Eukaryota > Metazoa > Arthropoda > Arachnida > Araneae > Tetragnathidae > Meta > Meta bourneti. Next base: position 54,995,342 of record OW119934.1, on the reverse strand, counting down.
TGTGTTTTTGCGTTCTTCTGTGTTCCCACTAGTATGGATGTGACTGAATGCTTGAATTCTCTACACTATCTTGTTTTAATTGCATATTTTCTTATTTTTGTTTGGGCTTGCAATGTGACTCGTGTCATTGATGAGTTTTTTCATTCCTCTGTGTTCCTACAACTGGTATGGATGTGATTGAATACTCAACAAATTCTCTACACTATATCATCTTGTTCCAATTGCATATTTCGTCTTCGATTAACTACAGTAGCATTTACACCGATTAATCCTTAAAAAGAACCAAACGAGACGTTATTTTAGCTCTAAGGTTTTTTTTATTTGAGCTTGAACTGACTTATGTTATTGATTTATTTTTCGTATTCTTCTTTGTTCACACACTCAACTATTTTGGGACTAAATCGCCACCGAGTTCTTACAATATCCTCTTGTTTTTATTGCACATTTCATTAACCTATGTTCGTGGATGCTCAACACATTCTCTACAATATCATCTTATTTAAACTGCATATTTCGTCTTCGATTAACTACAGCAGCATTTACGCCTATTAAACCTTCAAAAGAACCAAAGACGTTACTTGTTTTAGCACTAGGTTTGTTTTTGTTCGAGCTTGAACTAAGATTCGTGTCATTGATTTGGGTTTTAATTTCTCCCTGTTCACATACTCAATTATTTTGGGAATATAGTACTATAATTCCAAAACTCACTATATTTTAATACTAAATACTCAGCGAGTTCTTTACAATATTCTCTTGTTTTTATAGCATATTTCATTAACCTAAGTTAGTGAGTGCTCAGCAAATTGTCTATTATATCCTCTTGTTTCAATTGCATATTTCGCTAACGTTCGAGAATGCTAAATAAGTTCTCTAATAAATCACATTATACAGTTTGGCCATAAAATAACTTTCACTCTTTGGAGTCATCTGTAGTTAAATCGAATATCGAACGGAATTAAATTTGGTATTGAGACTTTTGAAGACATGGGACGATACATTCCATATTTTAGTACCAAAAGTCACTGATAGGGAGAAATTTGGTGCTATTGGAATCGAAAGCAGTCGAACATTTGCCTTAAACGCAGATAAAATGGGTTATGCAAAATTTCGACTGCGTAAGCAACAACCACGCCACTAATTCTAGCTAGATATGTGGCGCGTTGCAATTTAAAAAACTGGCAATAGACACACAGATTAATATAGAGATTCAACTCACAGGAAACAATCTTTTACTTACCAGAATAAGGTTCTCCTTGACCACATAGACCAATTTCAACGTGTTGACCTTGTGTACAGTTGTTCCGGTGTGCTGCATGATCTACAGCTGAGCGTTATGAGTTGGATTGTATGTTCATAACAGTCCGTTTTTATATTCTCTTTCAAGTCATTCAAGTTAGGAACGCCATCGACACACACGAGGGGCTTCAAGTATCCCCACAGCCAAAAGTCATACGGAGTGATGTCCGAAGACCGAACCTTCCATGCAGTTGGAAAGAAGTGACTGATAATCCTCTCTTTACTGAAGTGCTGGTGTAGAAGGCGTTGTACCGAACGGTGAATGTGTGGCCGTGGTCCATCCTACATGAAAATTATTGGGTCCAAACATTGTCGTTGCTGCAACTGGGGAATGACAAAATTTTTCAGTATTCCTCGATAATTCTCTCTGGTAATGGTACAGGTTACTGGACCTGTAGAACCTGCAGCCCCAATTTTGCATAGTGCATTTTATATGTGTTTAATGCAAGTGTTCGACTGTTTTCGATCTCAACAGCGCCAAATTTTTCTATTAGTGACTTTTGGTACTAAATATTTTGTTTCGCGGTATACATCTCACCATGTCTTCGAAAGTCTCAATACCAATTTTAGTTCCATTCCGTTGATTCTGTTTAGTTACAGATGCCTCCAAAGAGTGAAAGTTATTTTATGGACACCCTGTATTTTAATAAAACTTTGTTTACCTGCTTACACTTTGGTGAGGTCATTTAATGAGGATTGATTGATTACAGGGTCCGACAGGAAGTTTTGAGACATACTGCAGTTATCATTAAATGTCAATCAATGCCTTGAAATCAGATTGGCATCTCATTCGGGGCTATTCTTTCGCCAAGATTTATGAAAAATTTATCGATCATCTAAATCTAGAGTCCAGAAAAGACGAAAGGGCAGCCCTCCGCCATTGAGCGTAGGAACTGAAACTTCGATTCATAGTAAGCGAACGAATTTTTCTTGTTGTCTCTAGAGATTCGACTGTCTTTTCTTATTATACCGGAACTTCTTCAATCCCTAGTAAAACAGCATTCTTCTTTTTCAAACTACCATATACTCACCATTGTTCTTACATATTGTCGAAAATAAATCGCGAGAAAACTTTCTTATTCTAAGCAATGAGTGAAAATTAATCATAGGCTGGAACCTGAATCATGGATACTTAAAGTTGTATTTGAATAGTGCTCAACGGGAAATTTTCTTTTGGTAAAATATTTCATGCAACACAATATGCTAAAAAAGGTTTGGAAAAATATTTATTTATGGTTGGAGACCTAAAACACTTTGTATGAAAGTATTTTTCACAAAGCAAAAATTTAGTACTGAGGAGGACTCAGGGAGACACTGGTTTTTCATCAACTATACTTTAATGAATTTAACAGAGCACGCGGTATTTACATTGGGTATTGCAAGCTAATTCGTCCAAATAAATTATAAGTCATAAGTGGTCGTTGTCGTCATCATCACCTTGTTAAGCCGTGCAGTACTAGTCCGCAAGGGGTTTCTTTGTGGAAATCAGAATAATTAGCGTGACTTCAGTACAAGGCCATAACTTGCTCTTGCGTATGCTCCATTCTTTTAGCCTTTATCAAGCCACATATCTATACAATACTTTTAGTCCTTTAACCCTAGGAGAGTTTCGATGAGATATCTCGTCCAAGATCTTGTCAATTTTGATAAGGACAAGATAACTCGTCGAGACAAAACTGCCCTATTACTCCATGTGGGAATGAACATCCAAGATGGAAAACAAATTGTCCCTTGCACAGAACTGGTGAGTTTGAAACAGGTTCTTACACCAGGTACTGGCCACTACAGGGCTGTTTTCGACGTGAAGATAAACCATCCAGAGGGTTAAGAGTAGTCTTCAACACAGTATGTCCCACAGCTCATTGATAATGCAGAAATTTTCTTTTAGTAAAATATTTATTGTTTTTGAAGGGCACTATGTTAAAACAATTTCAAAAAATTTTATTGGTGAAGACCAGTCACCTTAGATAAATAAATGTATTTGTACTTTAAAAAATTAGTATTTTTAGTTCTTTAAGAGGGGGTACAACACTTTGTGTCCTACCTGACATCAGAATATCAAATGAAAGAATGTTATATATAAATGGTGACAATAAACTTAAATTTAGGAGTGTAGATCTTGGACCGTTGTTTCAATCAGAGTTTTTGGCTATCAGAGAGGGTTTTAAATGCACCGTGTCTTCTGGGACGGAGCATATTTGAATTATAACAGTCAATAAAGCACCTGAAAACTTGACCTTTTATTGTAGACGAAAATAGATGAGATATTATTCTAGTCTTGGTGGAATTGGCACACACGAGCTCTATTTGCTTTCAGTGGATACCATCTCACGTTGGTTTATTTGGTAGTGGGATAGATGATTTTCTGGCAGACGATGCTTGCTCGATCAACCCAGCAAAAAATGATCTCACAACCACGGAAATTTACTTATCGTACAAATCGAAAAAACACGAAACATGGTCTATTCCTCCCCACATTCTTTATCCCTCAAAGCGCCTGGACTAACGTTACATTTTAAATGTTTAAGACCAAAGACACATAATATTTTAAATGTTTAAGACTGCACCAGATTGCTCTGGCGAGACTTAAAAGTGGGAGCACAAGATATATGACTTTTTTCAGAGGAATTAAGAACTTTCCAACTTGTCCATGCTCCGCAACTTCAGCAACTTCTCCCCATATTTTGGATTGAATCAATGTATCTGTGATACAGCTCCTGGATGAACGGAAGTTGGTCTCTGAGCGACTTGAAAAACATGGTCTTTTGGACGGTCTATGTAATACCTTGGCAAAGGGGATCGTAATAACAATATTAATATGTTTTGCCTTAATATACTTAGGATATTTATATACACTAGCCTAAACCCCACCTAGCCTAGCCTTATATATATTAGATTTAACCCCATCTAGCCTAATCTTATATAAACTAACCCAACTTATACCCACCTAGGCTAACCTTATATACACTAGCTTTAACCCCACCTAGCCTAACCTTATACTTAGCTTAACCTTAAATACACTAGACATAACCAATGGAAAGAACTAAATAAAATCTATGTCTAAAGTTTTCTGTTTAAAGAAAATTATCGAAGCACCGTTAAGTAGCATATCTTCGATTTTAAGATACTACGCATTTAAAATTGAACATATCTTTTAAAACATTGATATTTCACATAGTAATTAAACAATGTGTTGCTAAAGTGTGGGATAAGACGTTTTTAATTCATAAAATTTTCAAAAACCCCAGCATTTATTTCCATAAAGAGGAAAAATCTTTTCAGTCCATTATATTTTTATAAAGGAAAATACCGTTAATATATATATATTACGGACAAAAAGAATTTTTTTCTCCAGACCTCTAATCTTTCAAGGAATTAAAGGGTCCGATTAGCCATTATTTATTCAGGACAACCTCTAAATTTATTAGGCAAATAAATCACCCCTGAATAAATATTAATGGTCTGTATTCACCTAAACTTAACATTGTCATCGATTGATCGATAGAAGAAAAGGGCCGCAGCATGTCTCAACACGTAACAATAGCAACCTGAACCAATTTTCCTGGCTTGAATCACGCCGCTGTATATTTAAATTTTGATTCGGATCAATGTGGTTTCTTTCAAGTAATATTGGAAAAGGGAAAAAAAGGTTAAAGTGTTCATCGATATCTAACTATTGTTCCGTGATTCACTGCTTCACGTGAAGAAGTTACCCAGCCTCGATTGTTCATAACGTTATAAATAATGATAATGCATCGGCCTTTTTCACAACGTAAAATAGCGTGTAAAGCGGAGATAGCCTTAAAATCCTTTAATATCATTCTTATCACTTTAAGTGAAGAAATCATCGGCTTTTTCACAAGTCCTTTTACTGCCAGTTGCCCAACCCAAATGGTGTTTTCAGTGGAGTCCTTTATCGGAGGGTATTAATCATAGAGTAGAAAAAAAGCGCGATTGGAAAGAGAAAAATCAAGCAACACTCGTATTTTCCCTTAACCACAGGTAGATCGAAACTTGTATACGACAGCAGTAGGATATGGACTTTTTATTCCATACTTTTAACGATTTTCGTCGATGGTTCGATCTTTTGTGTAAAATTACTTAAGGGGAGATGGAACCCTAAATTTTGAAAATTATCGAGTTTGATATTTTTAGATTTGGATAGTCTGTTTTATGCTCTTTCAAATGGTACTTCATTTTTGCTTTAAACTTTATTAGAAGTTTTTGAAATATAAATAAAAAATTTATAATAAACAGCTTTTGTGTATGACAGAAGTTGATTATGGATGTTTTTCCATACTTTTACGATTTTTGGTGTAAAATTACATAAGAGAAGTTGAACCCCCCCAAAAAAAATCAAAAATATCGAATTTGATATTTTTGTATTTTGAAAGTCTATTTTATGCTCTTTCAAATGGTGCTTCAATTTCTGCTTCAAATTCTATTAAAAGAATCTTAAATATAACTAAAACATATAATAAATAGTTCTTGCATTGGACATTCTTGGATATGGACTTCTTATTCCATACTTTTAACGATATTTGTCGATGGTTCGAATTTTGTGTAAAATTACTTAAGGAGAATTTGAACCCAAAGTTTTCAAAACTATGAAGTTTCGGATTTTTTTATTTGGATTATCCATTTTATGCTCTTTTAAATGATACTTCATGTTTACTTCAAATTCTTATTTTTTAAATATAAATAAGACTAATAATAAACAACTTTTGTATACGACAGAAGTTGGATAGGGATATTTCATTCCATACTTTTAGGATTTGGGGTACAAAATTAGTTAAGGAGAGTTTAAACAAAATTTTCAAAAATATCGAATTTGATAATTTTGGATTCAGATAGTCTATTTTATGCTCTTTCAAATGGTATTTCATTTTTGTTGCAACATTAATTAGAAATTTTTAAAATATAATTAAAAGTAATAATAAGCAGCTTTTTCTATACGACAGAAGTTGGTTATGGATGATTTGTCCTATACTTTTATGATTTTGGGAGTAAAATCGCTTAAAAAGAGTTGGAACCCTAAATTTTCAAAATTATCGAGTTTGAGACTTAGATTTGGATTGTCTGTTTTATGCTCTTTCTAATGGTATTTCATTTTTGCTTAAAACTTTATTAGAGGTTTTTAAATATAAATAAAACTTATAATAAACAGCTTTTGTATACGACAGAAATTGATTATGAACGTTTTTCCCTATCTTTACGATATTTGGTGTAAAATTAATTAAGAGGAATAGAAACCTAAATTTTTCAAAGTTATCGATTTTGATATTTTTAGAATTGGAAAATCTGTTTTATCCTTTTTTCCAGATGATACTTTATTTTTGTTACATTAATTAGAAATGTTTAAAATATAATTAAAACTAATAATTAACAACTTCTATACACGACAGATGTTGGATAGGAATATTTTATTCCGTGCTTTTGGATTTAAGGTATAAAATTACTTAAGGGGAATTGCAATCCAAAATTTTCAAAAATATCGAACTTGATATTCTTAGATTTGAATAGTCTGTTACGCTCTTTTAAATGGTATTGAATTTTTGTTTCAACCCTTATTAGGATATTAAAAATATAAATTAAATAAAAAAATAAACAACTTGCGTATACCGCAGAAGTTGAAAAGGGACGTTTTATTCCATGTTTTCAACGATTTTTTTCAATGAATCGATTTTCATTGTAAAATTGCTTAGGAACAGTTTGAACGATGATGCATCCATAATAATCTGAATAACAGAAAATTTTGCTACTGAGTATCTCCTCCATGCGAACAAGATTATCTTATCGCCCCCCTTTCTCATCTTTACTCCATAATCAAAACAGAATATTGGAATAGTGTTACAAAGGATACTTTCGCGAAATTTTCAGAGGTAAACGAATACATTACTTCAAAAATAATTACATATATTTTATCATTAACCTAAGAAATTTCAAAAAACTTTATTGTAAAAATTCCTATAAATGAGTATAACGCCAATCTATTATGTACTCCTTGAGCAATCAAATTTATAAATTTAACGGCGACAATGAAGCATCGATAATCATCTGAATGACAGAAGAGTTTGCTACTAAGTATCTCCTTGCGAACAAGATTATCTTATTGCTTCCTCAGCTTACTCCATAATCAAAACGAAACCGAAATGGTGTTTAAGAAAGATACTTTCACAAAGTTTTAGGTGATAAACGAATACGTTGCTACAATAATAATTACCATAAATATTTATGTCATTAACCTACGAAATTTCAAAGAACTTTTCTTTAAAAATTCCTTTAAATAACTATAACGCCTTTATATTACGTACTCTCCTTGTTCAATCAAATTTATAAATACATCACGACAATGAATCATCGATAATTATCTGAATAACAGAAAATTTTACTAAGTATGTCCTCCGTATGAGCAAAAGTATCATCGCTTTCCTCTAGCTTTACTCCATAATCAAAACAGAATATTGGAATACCGTTTAAAAAAGATACTTTCACAAAGTTTTCCGTGATAAACGAATAAGTTTCTACCAAAATAATTGTCATAAATATTTTAATCATTAACCTAGGAAATTTCAAAAACGTATAACTGTAAAAATTCCTTTTAATAACTATAACGCCCATATACACTGCTGGCCACCCAAATTGCAACACCAAGAAAAACAAGAGATATCACAACAAAATTTATTTTGCAGATAACATGTTGACCAAGTATCAAATGATTAAATTTATAGACTTCTGTGAAGTGTGGTTCCTGCCAAAATCAGTAGCCAGAGTATCCGCCATTGTTGGAGATCACCGCTGCCACACGTCTCGGCATTGATTCAAAGAGACTTTGGATGTGTTCTTGGGGTACAGCAGACCAAGCAGCTTCCACACGTTGCCAAAGTTGATCTGGTGTGGCAGCTGGGGATGTATTCTGGGTCAATCGTAGAGCAACCATGGACCACATGTTTTCTATCGGCGAAAGATCCGGAGAGCGAGCTGGTCAGGGAAGCAATTCAATCTGGCGATTGACGAAGAACCCTTGGACAATGCGTGCCACGTGTGGTCGCGCATTATCCTGTTGAAATATGGCTGTGGGCAAGCCCTGAAGGTAAGGAAGGACAACTGGCTCCAACACTTCGGAGATGTAGCGCTGGCTGTTTAAAGTACCGGCAATGCGTACTAGAGGAGTGCGAGAGTGATATCCAATACCGCCCCATACCATAATACCCGGTGTAGGACCAGTGTGGCGGTGCATAACGCAGCTGTTCAGCATCCTCTCTCCACGGTGTCTCCAGACTCGAATCCGACCATCGTGGTGTTGCAGACAGAAGCGTGACTCGTCAGTAAAGACAATTTCATTCCATTCTGCCGTCCACATCCTTCTTTCATCGCACCATTGGCGGCGGAAACGTCTGTGGTTCTGCGTCAAGAGTAGACGAAGCAATGGACGTCTTGCGGACAGACCACTCTGCTCTAAACGGCGTCGAATGGTACGCGCAGACACTGGATGATGCGGCACAGACTGAATGTGCTGTGCTATGGTTCGTGATGTGGCTGAGCGATCCGTCACTGCCATACGCACAATATGCCTGTCATCACGTGAAGTGGTGCACTGAGGTGGATGCGATCGAACACGTCGGTCCGTCGTACCCTCCTGCATCCAACGATCACATATCCGCATTACAGTTGTTTGGTTTCGTCCAACACGACTACCGATTTCCCTGAAAGATAATCCACAATCTCGGTAGGCCACTATCCTTCCTCTGTCGAACTCGGATACTTGATCAAAAGATGATCGTTGTTTTCTACGAGGCATAATTGATCGTTTTTTTGAAAAAAACCACAAGAAAAACACAATTGCCGTACTTGAAATCGTCGAAATCTCCAAGCCTTAAATAGCGCTTTGAAGTGGCGCCACAGGCGCGCGTGATGTGCGTCTGCGCTGAAATTCTAATCATTTGCATATCCTACCTCCGCTAATGCATGTTGTAAATTTCATATTATTTCCATGCTTCCTTCAGGGTGTTGCATTTACGGTGGCCAGCAGTGTATTAAATACTCCTTGAGCAATCAAATTTATAAATCTAACGGCGGCAATGATGTGCATCAATAATCATCTGAATAACAGAAGATTTCGCTAAGTATCTCCTCCATGCGAACAAGATTATTTTATCACTTCCTCAGCTTTACTCCATAATCAAAACAGAACAGAAATAGTGTTTAAAAAAGATACTTTCAAAAAGTTTTCAGTGATAAAAGAATACATTACTACTCAAGTCTGCCCGTCCAAGAAAAAAATACCGTCTCCTATTTTTCGAAACAGGAGTTACTTGTAATTGATGAATTCTATAAGGAGAGAGACTTAAGCGCATATATACGGCACAATTTTTCATTTTCTCCCCTCCAGTCCAGGAACTAAAACTAACGTCAATTTTTTCATGGTTAGAGCAGGAAGCTGGAAACCTCAATACTCTCTACTTTCTAAAGATTTTTCCTCGTACATATAGACTGTGTACCTCTTTTACCCTGAAAGAGGGAAACTAAAAAATAACCAACTCCAGGTGAAAACAGCCCAGCATGCATCTTAATAAGTTTCGTAATCCATCATATTCGCGATGAATGTTCGGGATCTGGCAGCGGGGAGGTATCAGCGATTGAAGCGCCCTCTTCTTGTTTTTATGGGAAGCGTTTTTAGCCTGAAGGCAGCTTATGATGAATTAAAGGTGTGACAGGACCCGATTTTTTTATCCGCCTTTTCATTTCTTTATTTTATTTGATCTTCACCATGTGGGGGGAAGAAATTTTCAATCCATTAACGATTAGTATCGAGAAGTTTCAATGTTGGAAACGTATATTACATTTCTCGCAGCGTGTATCTCAACATTTATACAGTGCGGTTGGTTTCTTTTTACTATTGCGTTTCGATCGTGTCTTTATTTCGTTCTGTTGCATTAGCATCGAGTATAACTCGCGCGGTGCTCTAATAAATCAAAGCATTTGAAATTAGATCGGTGTGGATAGTTATTGCTATATTTCTACGATTATATGTAGCAGCACTACTTATATGATTTCTGATTGATCTCGGTATTTTCGGTTATATGGAGCAGTACTGCGCTTCGAATGATAGGTCATTTTTCATGACTGAATTCTGTGTATGGTTTAAGGGTACTATCGATTTTATTGCTAATTTATAACTCTGCTGAGGCTAGTGTGTTCAGTTTTCTAATTTGATATTTGCATTTCGTTTTCAATTTTCCTAATTATCTAAGCTTTGCTTGGTGGATAAAACATCTCTTGCCGTAGCTTGGCCCCTTGCGCCATAAAATTAAAAACCGATAATATATCTAGGGAAGTTTCTAAATGTCTCTTATAGTTTAAGTCCGTACTTGACGAAATATAATAAATGTTTTTAATTTCTGAAATAATTCAATAACATACGCTTTCACGTAGCCACTATAACGTCTTAACCAAAAAACAAAGCGTTGCTTCAAATGTCTCTAATAGTTTGAGTCAGTACTTGACGCAAAAATAATAAATGTTTTCGTTTCTGAAGCAATTCAATAACACGCTTTCAAGAATAGTCACTACAACGTCTTTACTCAAAAAACAAATCTTAAAATCGAACACTTGCATTTTTTACCGACGAATTTTTTTTTCTGACGCCTACTGAAAAGCACAAAAGTTGTTGTATTTTGAATTCCTTTCGAGTTAAATTTTCACAGAATCTATATCAAAAGCCTAATTTTCCCAATAAAATACAAACCAACGTCACGTGAATACAAAAGTAAATGATTGCACGCTCTACAAAACATTTCTCAAACAATTTATTATACCCTCTCACGAATATTGTCACTACAACGTCTTTATCCAAAAAAAACAAAGCAAAAACTGCTCACAACGCGTTTTTTAAACGACCCTTCAAAGAGTTCTAGACTTTCGAGAACATGTCTAGCTAAGCCAATTTCCATTACATTGGCTTTCTTCAACATGAAAACAGAAACAATCCCTCATTAAGTGCAAATCATTTTTATATATTTTTAAAGCTTGTTTGATTCTTAACTAGGTTCAAACTTACTCTCAGAACTTATACTCATCATTTCTTTCGATTTAAATCCTCACAAAGCCATATCAAAGGTTTAATTTTCCAAATAAAATGTACACCCAAGTCACGTAAATACACAAGTAAATTCATACACGCCTTATGAAACATATCTGGAACAATTGAATAACATACGCTATCACGAATATTGTCCCCACAACGTCTTAACCCGAAAAAGAAAGCTCAAAACTGCACACTGAGCGTTTTTTAAACGATCGTCACAAAAGTTCTGACGCTATTCAACTGTTAGAAACTTATTTTTAATCCCTTTCCAGTTAAATTCCCACAGAACCCACATCAAAAGCCTAATTTCCTCAATAAAATACACGCCAACGTCACTGAATATGAAAGTAAATGAATACACGCTCCACAAAACATTTCTCAAACAATTCTATAACGTACGCTTTCACGAATTCAGTTCCCACATCTTTACACCCATAAAACAATACAAAAAATTGTACACAACGTGTTTTTAAACACCTTTTGAAAGAGTTCTAGACTTCTCCGAGCACATATCAAGTAAAGCCAATTTCCATTGCATTGACTCTCTTCAACATGAAAACAGAAACAGATACCACAATAAGATTTCTCCATTAAACACATACAGCTTTTAAATCGTAAAATACTTACAGTATTTCAGTTCTTATTAATATAATCCAATTATTTTAAATTAAAAAAGGCCAAAAATAATACCTCATAAAATGCAAATAATCTTTTAATATTTTTAAATTTTGATTCTTAATTAGGTTCAAACTTACGCTCAGAACTTATACCCATAACTCCTTTCGATTTAAATCCTCACAAAACCATATCAAAGGTCTAATTTTCCCAATAAAATATACACCCACGTATACAAAAGTAAATTAATACAAGCTTTACAAAACATATCTGGAACAATTTAATATCATACGCCTAATGAGTCCCCACGACGTCTTTATCCAAAAAACAAGACGCATAAGTGCATACAATGCGTTTTTTAACCCTCCAAGTGGTTTCGCCGAGACATCTCGTTCATCAAGATCTGACCAATTTTACTAATGACGAAATATCTCGTCATCAAGATCTGACCAATTTTACTAATGACGAAATATCTCGTCATCAAGATCTTGCAGATTTTTTTTATGATGACGAGATCAAGATCTGGTCAGTTTTCTTCTAATGACGAAATATTGCGTCCGTCAAGATCTAGTTAGTTTTGATAAGGACAAGATACCTCGTCGAGACAACCACCAGGAGGGTTAAACGATCATCGAAAGAGTTCCAGACTTCACTTCTGAGCATATGTCAAGTAAAGCTAATTTCCATTACATTGGCTCTCTTCAATATGAAAAGAGATGGGACAGAAACTTTCCTCCATAAAAGACATAATCATTAAATCTTAAAGTATTTACAAGAATCTTACAGAATTTTTGGTCCTTACTAAAATATTCAAATTATTAAAAATCATAAAATGACAAAAATAATTCTTCATTAAGCCAAATAATAATCTTTAAATATTTTTAGTTTTTTATATTCTTAATTACGCTGCTATTCTCAATTAGGTTGAAACTTATATTCACAAAACTTATTACATTCCTAACCCTCCAAGTGGTTTCGACGAGATATCTCGTCCATCACGATCTGACCAGTTTTGCTATTTACGAGATACCTCGTCATCAAGACATTGCCGATTGTTTTATGACATAGAGATATAAAGACCGGGTCTGTTTTCTTCTAATGACGAGATATCTCGTCAATCAATATCTGGTCAGATTCGCTAATGACTAGATACCTATTCGAGACAACCACCAGGAGGATTGGTTCATTTGAGTTAAATAAGTACACTTAAAATCCATATCGAGAGCTTAATTTCTCTAGTAAGTAAATCAAATACCCACGTCACATGAATGCAATAGATGCACACTCCACAAAACATTTCTTGAACAACTCGGTCTTTCAGAAATAAAGCCCCCACACCGCCTTTTCCAAAAAAAACAAAACGCAAAACTGCACACAACGCGCTTTTTAAACAACCGTCGAAAGAGTTCCAGACTTCACCTCCGAGCACATGTCAAGTAAAGCTAATTTCCATTACATTGGCTCTCTTCAATATGAAAACAGCGTACGAGCGAAAAGGGTAAAACCAAGAGCCCCAAAAGCACATGCAGATCTGATATCGGCATCTCCAGTTTTCCCCGCGTCGGTTAGATCTATTTCTTGGGGTCCTGCTGGTGATTTTCATCGTCAGCAACACACGCAAATGCTATGGGACGGAATCCCTTACTTTGGTGATTATGCAGATTCCTTTCCAAAGATCGATATGAAATAGTCAATGGCGAGCTGTGTTGAAAATCGCGCTTTTCCCCGTAATGGTTAGAGGCTTCCTGCATTGTTATTTTACATTTTATTGATGAATTCTATTGAGGATTGACGGTGGAAAACCCAATTTCTGAGCAAATGCTAGCACAGAGATTGATTTCCAAACAGGGTGGGATAAATGCGTTCCAGGGAAGCGCACACTTAACGGCTTCTGCTTTCCTCGGGAGGAACGTTAGATTGAGGGAACTTTCTTCGGGGTATAAGCTCTTTGCCTTCAATCTCTTTCTACGGATATTATTAGTTGCAAAGAACATTTTCTGCACTCGCTTGAATACAAAATAAGCTTTAAAAAGCAAGATCTGTTTTTAAGGACTGTTAGTTGTTTGTGCGATTCTATCTCTAGATCTGCAGCTATAACATTCCGATGTCATTAGTGAGTGACTCACTCAATCACTATCATCTCAGTTTAGACTGAGGAAACTTTCTTAAGTATAAGCTCTCTGCCTTCAATCCTTTTTGCGGATATTATTAGTTGCATAAAATAAACAGGATTTCATTTTTAGGGGCTGATGTGTTATTTATTTATGTGATTCTATCTAACTCTAGTATTCCGATGGCATTAGAGTGTGACTGACTCAATCATAATAATTTCAGTTTCAATTGAGGAAACTTTCTTAGGTATAAGGGTCCGTCTTCATATTTATTTGGAAATTATTTTCAAAATTTCAAGTACCAACACCCACTGTTTAGGTTATTAAAATATTTCCCATATCAAAATTATGTTAATTATAAATTTTTGTGTAAATCGGACCATATATACCTGCCGAAAATATAAGAAAAACCATTTCAGGTCTGTTTTAGAATTTTTTTGTTAGAGAATTTTAAAATGCATGTCACGTACAAAGTGTTTTAGTATATTTCCCAATCTGCAGGTCGATTCTTCAGTTTCTTGGACTTTTAGGTTTTATTTTCATTAAAGTAAGTGTCTATTTAAATGAAACATTAGGAATTATTTCAAAAAGTATCCGGATTGAAAGTAGATTGCATAATAAATAATCTCCAAGTAACAAAACAGTTAAAAATACTTTATTTTGTTTAATACATCTTATTTAAGAGTTTAAGAGAGCTATAAGGGGTATAGTGATAGCTCTAGTTTATAACTTCCTGGATCCTCCAATAAATAGAATCAAATAAACTGCCCACTTAGATCTTTATCAAGGCTAACTGATTGCCATGCGGCATAAGCTGATGACCAAATTTTAAGAATTAGCATTGCCATGTTATAGAATATTTGACCTTTCAAGTATTGCTGCACATGTGATATTTAGAAACATAAAAATATAGAAAGCATAGCATATATATGCATAGAGAAAAAATTCTCCAAATAAATTCAACGTTCAATTTTAGTACGGCCCCAAGACAGGTCAAAATGATGCAGTTTTGAATAAAGGACTATCTCAAAAACTATCGAAAGGAATACTTACCTACCGCACACCAAGGTTTGAGGTATTGCTGAGTCTATAGCATTCAAAATCTCTATACAGCTTTCAATGCATTATTTTTCAATTATAAATTAATTGTAAAATAATTATAAATTTTTCAATTATAAATTAATAAGTATTAATAATTAGAAAATATTGCTTTGAAATTAAAATAAGGCATACATTTTGGAAGTCATGAGAACAAGACGGAAACATTCATTAAAATTTGTAGCACTGAATTTCAACCCCTCATAACTCACCACAAATTTGACTAAAATAAATGTACTATTTTAAATGAATTCTAGCTATTTTGATCCCGAAAATCAGACTATGATATCAAAAATAGACGTCACCCTTTAAAAAAATGAGTTGACACAAAATTTAACATGTAGACGGACCCTTATGCAAAAAAAAATGCACATTTATTTATAGAAGACATTATTCCAAGTCGAGACATAAGGTTTGATTGTACGACTCCAGAGATGCGAATAATAAGAGATGTGCGGATATTTTTTGACCTACTGTGTATGTAATTATTTATGTATTTAGCTAAGCTTTTTTGTTTTCACCTTTTGATTTTAGAAATGTTGATGAGTTTTTTCAACTTCCTATTTTAGAAATTTTGTTATTTTTTTTAACCGTCGAAGGTTGTTGAAGTAGTTAGTTTATTATAAATTTAACACAAATGCGCAGGCATACAAATGTTTACAAACATACAAATGTACCAAATACAATATTATATGCTATTTTATAAACTTAGGAATCGGTTTAAAGTAACAAACGCTTCATTATCTATTAATTTAGAAATCGTGGCTATATATAATAATAGCACATCCACACATGTGTTTATTCATTTACACAATTAATATAGACAAATAATTACCTATCCCATCTTAACTATATTATTCAAAGGATTTATTTTATATTTCTTGTTACTTATTCTCTTACAAAGCTTATATAAAATATATTCAGCATTATAAAAATATATACACTGCATTTTTAACGAATACTAATACTGCGAACAACGAATACTATTTTTTTCAACTTACGCGAATTATTAAATATTCAAAAATAACTTCGCCATAATTAAAGTTAGTTACTTTTAATTAATTTCTGTCTATTCATGCATCTGGTTTCATTTGCATTTTAATTTAATATGTACGTGTAGACTTGCTCGGATAATAAACAAAAAGATCCCACGAAGTATTCATAATGATGTTAATTTAATAAAAAACCCTTTCTATTTTCTCGTTAGCTTTTATGCTTTTTGTGCTTCATTATTTCGAGGATATTTCAAGTAAAGTTTTTGTTCCTTTTCATTAACTTTTTCAATTATATAACTTAGCAAGACGCGAAACTAAAAATTCGTTTCATTTCCACGGAAAAAACAACTATAATAGTTAAGAATCAACTAAATTTAAAAAGGCTTATGACAGTAAATCTATAGTTTGCAGAATGCAGTCAGAGTGAAGTGAACACAATCCTAATGTTTAAACATTTTGAATTAATTAATTCAGTTAATTAATTCAGATTTTGTTACTGATTTATCTGATAATTTAAAGTACGCAATTAAGACATTCGATTTACTTAGAGAAGTAAGCTAAGCGTTTAAAATTCTACCGCATATAATAAGTTCATTAAATAAGAGTATTAGTCTTTATTGTACATCCGCCTTTGCCATAGCTCACTTTTTAGTCTTTGTTTCAATGCATAATCAATTACTCCTTCATTATTTCATGAACTATTATTCTTTCTAGTAAAGTCCATAAGGGATAAGTATCCAAAAGAAATATGACTAAGAATTTTTTTGTTCAGAAGAGTGTTTCAAAAATGTCTTGCATAAATTTTAGGAAAACGGTTTTCATTCTTTTGCTAATGCCAGACCAAATGAACATTACTCATTATAGCACAAGGTGGATTTGTAGGACGAACTTGGAGGTAGGTTCACGTTACACCTCTCAAGCACCATATATTTTAGGCACAACACGTTTATAGAGTGGCCACACATTCATTAAAAAAGGACAAACATTCATGTCTTAGTCCCGGATTTGAAACAGGAACCTTTCAATCCAGAAGCCAGCTATAAACGTGAAATACAGGGTTATTCTACTGTCATGGGACAAACTTCAGGGGGTGATAGAACACAACGAAACAACACTTTTCCCCATAGAATGTATGGTCGCAAGTGCAGCGGTTGGCCGCTAGAGAGCGCAATCAAACGCTTGTATAAAAGCCCATAGAATGTCTATTGGGTGAGTCTAAACTAATACGACAAACTTCAGGGGGTGATAGAACACAACGAAACAAACACTTTTCACCATAGAATGTATGGTCGTTAGAGGACGCTTTCCATTTCGGCACAAACACACGGTCCGACGCAAGTTGGAAAGAAGAGGCATGAAATATGGAAACAACGCTTTAATGTCATAAACATCAATAACTGCTTGACAAAACGAAATAATACAATTAGATTTGCATAAATTAAAGATAAGTACAAGGAACAACTGGTAAGAAAGAAATGACATGTACAAAACATGAGAAACTTTTCACATGGAAATGGAACGACATGTACAAACATCAGTCGGTAAGTACAACGTAAATGCACAATTACAGAAGCTGTTCAAAATGTCGACCACCACACCTGATGCAGGCCTCGCATCGCCGACGTAACGCTTTTATACAAGCGTTTGACTGCGCTCTCTAGTGGCCAACCGCTGCACTTGCTACCATACATTCTATAGGGAAAAGTGTTTGTTTCATTGTGTTCTATCACCCCCTGAAGTTTGTTCCATGACCGTAGAATCACCCTGTATAAGTCGACTGATCATTGCTATTAAGAGAAGCTTAAAAATGTGACCAACATGTCGACTAGTAGTCCCGTGACTGCGCTGTGAAAAATTGACTTGATTGACCAATTTGGCATCTTATCTCCTCCTTTGGCGATCTAACATCTTATGACAAGGTAGGTGTGTGAATGCGCATTACTATAGAGTGGCGACAAATTGGTGGAATCGCCAAAATCTGCTATGTGGCGAGAAGCAATCAGATAACGAATCAATGGATGGGCGTCAGTTGTCTTGTTTTTCGATCACGATTTCAGCACTTCGCCAAAAACATTTCAAATAGTGAATTCTGAATTGATGTATGACAGTTCATTGGTCAATGAGATTAAGCGCCAAAAATTGCCAAAGAGGTGATAACCTGCATTTCAAGCAACCCCGATATACGGGAGCATTTCGAAAGCAGAAAAAAAATCTTAACAGACCGTTTAGTTTGTTTTTTCACTGAAAAGCCATTTCATACCGTGTATGACAATTTCACTAATTGTAACATTTGTTATTTTTTGTTCTAGATTAGTTATCTAGCCATCAGTAATTTTAGGCACTAGTTTTATAGGTATTGACTTAAACTATAAGAGTGACTTGGAATCACATTAAAAAAATTTCAAAAAATTGTAAACATTAGAAAGGAAAAATTAGCATACTTTCCTGGTTAAAGAACTATTGCTTATAGTCTTTCTACATAATGTCCCCCCCCCCAAATGCTCTTAGTTAATATATCATTTTCATCAGAAAACACTAACGTTTACTTTGTTCGTTTAAGATCATTGTGATACATTAGTATGAGTATCCTGCCCGTATGGTAGTCCGTTGCTTAATATAATGTTCAATCTATATTCAATTCCTTCTTTTCTTTGCTTGGAATAATATAAGTCGTTTTGGTTCTTTGTTCAGTCTTTCGGTTGCTTGTTGCTAGTTTCTATTTTTCTTCGTGCAGTTTATTCTCTTTTGTATACAAGGATAATTTATCTCCTATGTCTTGATTTTTGGTTGTTTTAGTGGCCAACTCATCTCCGTTTCGGTGCACTTTATGCCCTCATAACTTTTGATCTAGTGCAGGGGTGCTAAATATTTTTTGGACCCATGCCAGGAGTTCATACCGATCATCGTGCGAGAATCGAGGTCTACCTGTTATGAAATTTGATCTAAGAAAAGAAAGTATTAGTTCTTAAAATTCAATTATATTACTAGAGGCATTTGAATAGTATATATTTTCTGGACCTATGCCAGGATTTAATATCCATCATCGATCGAGAATCGAAACCTACCTGTTATGAAATTTAATCTAAGAAAAGGAAATACTAGTGTAACTAAAATTAAATTATAGCATTAACACAGTCATCTGCATGGTATATATTTTCCGGACCCATGCCAGGAGTTCATACTCATCATTGTGCTACAATCGAGGCCAAACTGTGATGAAGTTGTAAAAGTTGATCTAAGAAAAGATAGTATTAGGTACTTAGCATTCAACTATTACCAGAGGAATATGAATAGTTTTGTTAATAAATTAGAACTTATTTGCCAGCCACTGAGCTACGAGGGAATTTGCTATTTCGGGGCTTACTTAATCAAATCTTACTTTGGTATGTTATGAGGTCTTGATGAGACGTCTTATTAATTGGAGTGCGGCACAAGTTGGTGCCCAAAGCTAATCACCAGAGATATTTCCGGCCAAATGAATATGCGATTTGATTTATTGCCCAAATATTTTTGATTGAGTTGAAATCTGCTGCATTTCTAGGTTACAGATGGGATTCCCTGCAGACATCGCTTCCACTCTACGCTAATCTATAAGCTCCTCCACTGTTTTAGTAAGGCTATTAGAATGTTGACGTTTAACATTCTCTGTACTTCCATGCTTTGTGAGAGACTCTAGGGAAAGGAATAACAAAAGATGTTCGGATGCTTTTTTGATCATCCATACATTAAATTTGGTAAATTAACATTGCAGATATTGGAAAGTATATAACTTCCTTTAATAATTAGCGATAAATTTCTATTAATTAATTCAAAAACATATTCTGATGTCGCATCTCGATTTCTGTTCATAAGAATTTGGTCATTTTACAAATTTTTAAGACTTCAAATATCAAGAGAATTCAATACTATTTTTATTTTTATTTCATACATTACTTCCCATATAGGATAAATATTGCTTCCTACGAAGAATATATATAGGGTGGCCATAAAATAATTTTTACTCTTTCGAGGCATCTGTAGCTAAATTTAATAAGCGGAATGGAACCGAAATTGGTATTGAGACTTTTGAAGACATGGGAAGATGTATTCCGTGAAAAGTAATTTTATAACCAAAAGTCGCCGATTGGGGAAATTTGGCGCTGTTGAAGTCGAAAACAGTCGAACATTTGCATTAAACGCAGATAAACCTGAATGATTTAAGTTTGGGCTACAGGTCCAATATAACCTGTACCATTACCAAATAGAGGAATACTGAAAAAAAGTTTCATTCCCCAATTGCATCAACTACAATATTTGGACTCAGTCATTTTCAGGCAGTATGGTAATGGTGGCAATGGTAATTAATTAACGTCACACTGGAGCAACACAACGGACTTCACGGTATTTTGTCATTAGCAAAATCATTAGCAGGTCTTGATGGACGAGATATCTCGTAATTAGAATGAAACAGACCAGATCTTGATCTCGTCATCATAAAAAAAATCGATAGTATCTTCATGACGAGATATCTCGTTATTAGCAAAATTGGTCAGATCTTGATGGACGAGATATCTCGTCGAAAGCACTTGGAAGGTTAAATAGGTACTCCATTTTGTGTAGGGCAGGTAATTGTATTAACGTCGCACTGGAGCAACACAACGGGCTATTGGCGACGGGGATACTTGAAGTCCGTGGTGTATGTTGGTGGAATCCAACTCATAACTCTCAGCTGCAGATCATGCCGCACACCTGATGCAATTGTACACAAGATCAGCAAGTTGAAATTGGTCTATGTGGTCAAAGGGAACCTGATTCTGGTAACTAAAAAATTGTTTCATGTGAGTTGAATCTCTATATTAATATGTGTGTCTATTGCCAGTTTTTTTAATTGCAACGCGCCACATATTTAGTTAGAATTAGTGGCGTGGTTATTGCTTACGCAGTCGAAATTTTGCATAACCCATTTTATCTGCGTTTAAGGCAAATGTTCGACTGCTTTCGATTCCAATAGCGCCAAATTTCTTCCTATCAATGATTTTTGGTACTAAAATATGGAATGTATCTCCCATGTCTTCAAAAGTCTCAATACCAAATTTGATTCAGTTCCGTTTATTCTATTTAGCTACAGATGCCTCCAAAGAGTGAAAGTTATTTTATGGCTACACTGTATAATGTGATTTATTAGAGAACTTATTTAACATTCTCGAACGTTAGCGAAATATGCAATTGAAACAAGGGAATATAATCGACAATTTGTTGAGCACTCACTAACTAAGGTTAATCAAATACGCGATAAAAAACAAGAGAATATTGTGAAGGACTCGTTGGAATTTAGAACTGGGAAACTTAAAACAATCCATTTTATCTGAGTTTAATGCAAATGTTCGACTGTTTTTGACTTCAAAAGCACCAAATTTCCCCCAAAAGGAGACTTTTACAAAAAGTTTTTCGCCAAATGCATCTCCCCGTGTCTTCAAAAGTCTCAATACCAAATTTGGTTCCATTCCTTTTATTCGATTTAGCTACAGATTCCTCCAAAGAGTGAAAGTTGTTTCATGGACACCCTGTACTTCGCTTCCCATGTTTCACAATTTTAATTGATCTTAGTAAATTTAGAAGCGTAAAGGCAAATTTGTTTTTGTGTCATGGTTTTCAAACTTTAACTTGTTCGAAAATCAATATACCTAATCCTAAAGTTCTTAAAACTTTATTTCATCTGTACTTAGCTTTTATTTTTAAAAAACTTCGCACCGTGCTTCTTTTCTCTTTGCTGTATCTCTCCCTCTCTCTCTCTCTACGCAACTTCGTTTTATTTTTCTTTCCTCTCCAAACTCAGTCCTCTTTACTCTGTGTTTATTCTCCCAACAGCTGCTCTGCCTTTTTTCCTTGTAAAGCAGATAATAGTCCCAAACAACAGTTTTAGCCCCACAGATTAGTGCTTAGCAAACGACTAACTACTTATTACTTAACTACGAAAAATTAAACCGGGAGCGCACCAGGAAAAAACAGCGGCTTCCACACGTCCAGCATGAGAAAAGACATTTTTCACGATGCTTTTCCAGGAATCCGGCATCGGAAGAAATTTAAGCTCTGGTTTTTGTAGGAAACACTGAAGGATGGCTGGAGATACAATAATCTCCGTCTACGAGTATTATACCGAGATAAATTGGGCGGTTTATTAGGATGTTCCGCTCGAAGCACTTGAGTGGGCGTTCATGCATGATTTTTTAACGTCTTTCTAAATAAACTCTTGCGGAGAGGATCATTTTTAGGTTTTAAACTGATTATTAATAAGCTTTATAAAAGAATTTCGGTCATGAAAGAAGCGTTGTTTACATTTCTTTTTCGACGTTAGTGTGAGAGATTGCTGTTTAAATACTTCAGTGGTGTAAGGGGTTTCTTGGAATTTTTATTTTAGCTTCATTTCGCCTAAATGGATTAGTGTTGTGTTTCTTAGCTTGTATTTATAGCTCTTTTGAGATGTCAGATATCTGAGATGAGACAGTCTTTTCATCCTTTTCGTCGAACACTATTTTCGGTTAATTTCGTGAAACGGTGTTTTGTTACAGGATTTTCCTGGTTTTTGTGTGAAAAGCGACTAGGATTTGAAAATTACCGACATTCTCATTATTGACAGAAATTCTCGATTCTTGTAAATTTCTGACCAAAATTCTCAATACCGGTATATTACTGATAGAAAGTCTCCAATGTCTGTTTGCATAGGTTTTTATTTCTGGTTTTTTCTTTAACGGAGACTGGAGGGACACAGCTATAAAATTTGAATCATGTAACGAGGTTAAATCAATTATTATCCGCAATATAGTTGTACTTGTGTTTCTGTTCACAGTATTTTCAATGATCGGCTTCAAATCCAGTTGGTTGTGGCAACAAGCGGAAAGTTTTGAACAGTAACGCGAATCTACTTTCACGCCACTCAAATATGATTCGTTTACTCCTGCAATTAACATGACACACAGTGGAAAACTTCACTCCGATTTGATTTATGTCTCATTCCAATGAACAGTTTCAAAATCTGAACCGAAATATTCCGATAACCATCCTACCCGTAATGTTTCCCTCTGACAATCTCCAAGATATATAGAATCTGTCAATACATATATCTATTGCAAAAAGTGCCGATGCTCGCCAGAACTATTTCTCTTCCCTTCAGCCTTGGTGAGCCATATCATTATATTTTCAGCTTAAAGTAGTAGTTGTTACACTTAAAGTAGTAGGTGTACCCTTGCAGTAATCGTTGTACAATTTACAGTTTCACGATAGGTGCTCATAATTGTGACCACCAACAATAACGCAAACTGGCTAAGAGCCAAACAGTGCTCTAGAAAATCCAGGAGGCGCTTGCGGACATGAATTCCTTGGTGAATACAGTAATATTTTGTGTTCCCTACCTCGCCTTAAAGTTTGTACAGGAAATATTCAAACGCCCTATATGATTACAGTCAATTCAAACACCATTTAAAACGTTTGAGTAATTCTGTCATTACTGACAATGATAGGCTTCAAATCCAGTCGGTTGTGACAACAAACGGAAAGATCTTAATAACAATAACGCGAAGATAAATCTGCTTTCACGCCACAAGTACGATTCGTTTACTCCTGCAATTAACCTGCGGCACAGTGGCAAACTTCAACTCCGATTTGATTTATGGCTCATTCCAATGAACAGTTTCAAAGTCTGAACCGAAATATTCCGATAACCATCCCACCCGTAATGTTTCCCTTTCACAATCTCCAAGATATCTAGAATCTGTCAATACATATATCTATTGCAACACAGAGTGCCGATCCATGCCAGAATTATTTCTCTTCCCTTCAGCCTTGGTGAGCCAGATCGTTACATTTTCGGCTTAAAATGTGCCCCAGATCGTTATATTTCACCTCGATAAAACTGCTATCGTTCTGGAGGATATTGATCGATCGGATTCTTAGTTTTCAAAAGAATGCCGCTGCTCTTTTAAAACTTTATTCATCTCTCGCCAATATGGAGCATAACTGATTCCTTAGTTCAGCCACTTTTTATCCGAATATCGGGGAAACTCGCATACTATTGCTTCGCCGCTCGGATTGTTGGGAGTCATTGAATAAAAATCTCGGATTTAATAACTTAATAGGGCTTTAAATTCTGCAGCACAATTCATCGCTTAATTTCGAGGATTAGAATGCTTCCTAGGATGTTGGCAATTTCTCGGAAGCTTTTAGTGGGGTATGTCAAGAGTAGGGCTATTTCGGGAAAAGGTATGTGTGTAGTGTCAACTAGAAATGATTCTGGAAACTATGTGGCTAAATTTAGAGGCTTATTTTTAGTATACAATAACGATTAATTTTAGCTAAGCATGGAGCAGCTTAGCAGAATTGCTCTAATACTTAGAAGCATTGCATAGATTAAAATATAGTTAGCCGTTTCTGGGGGAAGTTTTAAGTCTCAGTTCCCAAAAAATCCAAGTTTTATTCAAAAATAGTGTCTCATTACAAATAATTTTAGATAAGCACATAGCTATATAACATAAGTACTAAAACTATCAAAAACAGTGTATAGATTAAAATACCGTTCTATTTTGCTGGAATTCTTAAGTTTTCATTCCCATAGATTCAAATTTTAACTTTAAAAATATTATGGCTCATTACAAATAATTGTAGCTAATCACAGCAGTATAGCAAAACTACTCCAATAATAAAACTCACAACATAGAATAAAATTTTATTCGTCTCTTCAATATGTTGCCTGATTCCTTAGTTCAGTTACTTTTTATCCGAATATCGGGAAAATTCCCATACTTTTTCTTCGCCGCTCAGATTGTTGATATTCATGAAATAAAATCTTGGGTTTAATAACTTAATAGATGTTTCATCGCTTAATTTCGAGAATTAGAATGCTTTCAAGGATCTGATAAGCGATTTCTGAAAAGCCTTTACTAGGTTATGTTAGGAATAGGGTTATTTCGTCCAAAGGTATGTGTGTAGTGTCAACTAGAAGTAATTCAGAAAAATTTAAAGGTTTATTTTTAGTATACAATAACAGATATTTTTAGATAATCACACAGCAGCACAACAGGATTAATCCGATAATCAGAAACATTACATGGAATAAAATATCATTAGACGTTCCTGCAATGCCTTTCAGTAGTTCCCTAAATCAAACTTTAATCCAAAAATGATGCGACTGTTATTCCGAATAATTTTAAATAAACACAGAATAGCGTATCACACACACACAGAATTACTCCAGTAGCACTAGCCAACAATTTTAAACTTTTTATAACATGGGTGAAATAAGGTTTTCTAGCTAATTTTGGGGTACTGGATTCAAACATGACTAAACAGTCTCCATCTAAGACAGTTTTTAGTGAATTAACAATTGTTATACTTCAAAATATGTATATATATTCAATGTAAAATTTACCCGTCTTATAAATGGAAATAAATTCATATTTTATTAAATTCTAAGTTAAAGCTGAGCTATACAAATTGCAATTCTTACAGCATTTATTTTTCTTGTTAGCTATAAAATTACAGTATTACAAATTTCAAATATCGCATTCGCACACATATCGCTGCATGAGACACCAAAAATAGAGTAAATATGCCAAATAAAACATTAAATTTATACACTCATACTCGTATACCCATCACATACTTCATTTTTTCTCTTGTTATTTGTCGTATTATCCTCCAGCAAAAACAAGTAGTAATCGCTTATTATTTAGTGATCCCACCTGCCTTTATACATCTCCATAGTTCCAATATCTTGGTGGAAACTCTTTCTTTGTTCATTGCTGACTGTCCTAGGTTGTCAGGAAATAAATTCAGATAAGAATCTAGGAAATATATTTTGAAGGATTTTTTATAGTTTTTGAGAAGGTCGTTTGTGTGTTAGTGCGTGCGTGCGCGTGTGTGTGAGCTGTTGATAGTTTTCCTCTTTCAGGTCCCTGTTGGAAAAGTAGGGAATTAGCAAACAGGCGATGGAAACTCGATCCAACCAAAGACCGTCGTGCACGTGGGGACTGGTGCACGTAAAATCTGTCATGATCCCAAATGACCTCACGTTGGTGTGGAAGTTTGGAGAAGGAGGTGCGTGCCATTTCAGGTGTTGACCTCGTCATCAAACCGCGGTTCAAAACTTCGAGGTCCTCCGACTTTTCCCTGCGGACCGTCACCAATATCCCGTTGTGTTGCCCCAGTTAATTCAAATACCTACCTCTTTCATGTTCCCCAGAAATCCCTTGACCATAGATGTGAATGATTGCCTTGTGGCTCGCTCCTTGCTGTTTAGCTTTTCAGTAAAAACAATCACTCTGTAATTTCCTTATCAGAGGACCAATAAAGATTTCTTCGAGTTTTGTATCACTTAATTTTGGAAATTTTTCTTTTAAGTGCAAGAAACCTGAACTAAATTTGTTATAGCCTTCGCAAAGTTTTCATTAATGCCAGTTTTATATGAAGTTGTAGAAGTAAAACATCCGGAACAAAAGATATATTACTGTCATATCACCTCGTATTGACCACTTGAAGTGGTCATATTTTATTTCAATGAGAATTTTCCCATATTTTCATGTCTCCTTTATTCCTACGAGCTGCTGGAATAGAAGGCTTTTGGTTTCCATTGTACCAAAGAACAGCTTTTATACAATAACTAGACGCAATACCTTATGATCGTTTTGTATTCCTAAATCTGTTATTAGCCCTGGAATATCTTAACAAAACTCATACCATCCTGCATTTAGAAAGAAGATAGAACCAAATTTCTATTTCTGAACACAGAAGCATGTAAGGTTTCACTCTTGAAGTTTAGAAACCTTAAAGTTAAGTTTTTAAGGACTTTGGTCTCAAATTAGATCTCATTCGGTTCATTTGGCTCAATCTAGGAGCCCATCTACGTGTTAAGGAGTGTGTGCGTAGGATAAGGATCTTCATGTGCGTCCATATCTTCCACACAAACATGCAGCACTTGGTTCTCTTTCAATGAAAATACAATTTCAATTAGGTTATATATTCTCTACCAGAGATAAAATCAGTGTTGACCCATTTTTGTCAGATACCGAAATATAAAAATATCTATTGTCGTTTTACGTACCTAAAATCTCTAATTTTGAAAGTTAGTATAAATCAAATGTCCAATAACAAAACAAACTTGGCGTTGTGGCCATTTGTAGAGTCAGATCTGAAATTAGCACCCAAAACTAAGTTCAAAAGAGCTCAATTTGTTCTTATAAAAACCTAGTAGACTAGTGCAATTAGATGCATTGTATAGAATAAAATATTGTCTATACGATGCTTCTAATCTGGAAGGTTTTACGTTGCCATTCTTATAATTTTAAATTTAAATGAATAAGTGTTTATTGGAAAATATTGTCTGGAACGGAAAGTTGATACTGACGGTTTTGTGTGAACCAGGAACTCTTAAATTTATACGGACCAAATATAATTAACAATTGAACTCCATGTGTTTCAACAACTTGGAGGTTGTTATATTGGATTTTCTCTTATACTTTGAATGATTTCTTTACTTCGACCCTGATCATGATGGACTTTTGTTCTACCGAAATAGATATTTTATTTCTGATACTGATAGTCCAAAATAGTCTCAAATGAGTGAAAAGTATAATTATTTCACAAGCAGCCTATTTCTTCACATAAACAGCGAACATTTTTCTTCCGAGAAGTAATTTTTTTTATTTATAGAACCAAATTTAATCAACAATTGAACTCCATGTGTTTCAAGACAATGCTCATTTCAATTATTACTTATGAATAACTAGGTTGTTAGCTTGGAGGTTGTTATATTGGATTTTCTCTTATACTTTGATGATTTCTTTACTTCGACCCTGATCATGATGGACTTTTGTTTTACCGAAATAGATATTTTATTTTCTGATACTTATAGTCCAAAATAGTCTCAATAAATGAAAACTATAATTATTTCACAAACAGCCTATTTCTTCACATAAACAGCGAACATTTTTCTTTCCGAGAAACATTTCTGACAGACTGAAAAATCCACTCTACATAAGTTTGTATGTTTATTGTATACATTTTTTAATCTGTTCTAAATTACGGAACTCCCACAGAAAATGGAGCATCTTCATGCACTAAGTATAACATAGTACACTGAACATCTAGCTTTTAAATACAACCGAACCTGAGATGAAAATCGATCAATAGGATAATGGTATAATTTTCTCATATCCTTATTTATACACTGAAACTAAAATGCACTACCCCATCCAAATCTTCCAATGATTTCCCCGGTAATGGCATTGAGATAATATGTTATTCTTATAATGAGAAACAAACGGCAAGATAATACCAGAATTCTGTCAAGCATTTGGATTCCTTCGCATTTATAGTCCGAAACCAGCACCCTCAAATGAGTGAAAAGTCATAATTACTTCACGAGCAGTCCATTTCTTCACATAAAGAACAAATATTTTTCTTTATGAGAAGCATTTCTGTCAGACTGAAAAATCTACTGTAGATAAGTTCGTATGTTTTTTATATATTTTTTATTCAAATCTGTTCTAAATTATGGAACTCCTATACAAAACGAATGGGCCGCTGTGGCACGCGGTTGGATGAGTACCGGATTACCAACCGGAGGGTCGCGAGTTTGAAACTCGACTCAACCCAAGACAGTCGTGTACGTGGGGGCTGGTGCGCGTTAAATCTGCAGTAGTCTCAAATGTCCTCAAGTTGGCTTGGTGTGGAAGTTTGGAGAGAGGAGTGCCAGCTCAGGTGTTGACTTCGTCATCTGACAGCGGTTCAAAATTACGTGGTACTGTCCTCGGATCTTTCCCTTGGGGATTAATCCCCGACCGTAACCAATAGCCCGTTGTGTTGTTTCAGTGCGACGTTAATTCAACTACCTACACAAAATGGAGTAATTATTTAACCCTCCAAGTGGTTTCGACGAGAAATCTCGTCCATCAAGATCCGACCAATTTTGCTAATGGCGAGATATATCGTCCTCAAGATATTGCCGATTTTTTTATCATGATGAGACCAAGATCTGGTCTGTTTTATTTTAATTACGAGATATCTCGTCCATCAAGATCTGTTAATGGTTAATATATGGTATACACATGGTACGCATGACCGAAATACATCGTCATGACAACCACTAAGAGGGTTCAATGTCCTTATGATTTTTTTCCACGTAATGGTATTGAGATCGTCTTTTCTATTGCTAACAAGAAACAAAACGCAAGTTAATACCAGAATTCTGTCACAAGCATTTTGGATTCCTCCAAATTTATAGTCCGATACCAGCAGCCTCAAATGAGTGAAAAGTCGTAATTATTTATTTATTTCTCCACATAAAGGGCAGACATATTTCTTCCCGGGGCGCATTTCTGTCACACTGAAAAATCTACTCTATACTCAGCTTTCCAATTCAGCTGCAGAGAGCTGCGACGTCTTCGAATTTAATGCAACGGTTTATTTCTTTGACCAACAGGCGTTATCTGACTGTCCCAGGAAAGACCCAGCTCCAAAAAGACACTACTGTACGTAATCCTGACCTCGGACACATAAATATGACACAAAAACGGCCATAGCTGACAAGAATGGCTTCGCTTCTATGACATAGTAATGGTGTACCGATGGGGAAATTCCCTATCGGAAGGAGCTTTTTCTTTCTTATGAGATTTCTGGGGAACGTGGATTTTCCCGAGGAGTGGAAGCGCCATTTTTCTTGCTCTGCCCAGACTAGTTCAGTAACAAAGCGGTTAATAAAATACCGGATAACATAGCATCGGCTTCGTGGAAGTTATTGCATTACTGTTGAGTCAAGTTATCATCAAAGCGTGATCATTTGTTTCAAATTGGTTCTATCTAGACTGAGAAGATACAGTTTGTTTTCTTCGCAGTGAGAGATTCATGGATGGGATTTGTTTCAACCTTAAATTAAGTTATATAAAGATTAACTAATCTATGTTGTCTACTACTAAAAATCACTTGAGGTTTCTTTGGCCAATCACTATCAAGGTCCTATGTCCCACTTGGTGTTTTATTCATTACACTTTGGCACTTTAACGGACGCAAAGTACCTAAGCAATGTTCAAGGCCGAATGTTCCTTTTATCTTGGAATTTTTTATCTGAACATAATTTCGTATCTTAATTCTGTTCAGACTATAGTATAGTAACAAAGCGGTTAATTAAAATACCGAATAACATGGCATCGGCTTCGTGGAAGTTATTGCATTACTGTTGAGTCAAGTTATCATCAAAGCGTGATCATCTGTTTCAAATTGGTGCTATCTAGACTGCGAAGATACTGTTTGTTTTCTTCGCAGTGTGAGATTCATGGAAGGGATTTGTTTCAACCTTAAATTAAGCTATATAAAGATTAACTAATCTATGTTGTCTATTCTAAAATTCACTTAAGTTTCTTGAGCCATTTTTTATCAAGGTCTTATGTCTCATTCGGTCTTTTATTCATTATACTTTGGCACTTTAACATATGCAAAGTACCATACTGAGCTTGAGAGATGTGACAAAATGCCGTTTCAATACCTGATTTTTAAGACCAAATGTTGTTTTTATTCTTGATCTGGACATTACTTCGTATCTTATTCTGTGCAGACTATAGTATAGTAACAAAGCGGTAAATTATAATACTGGATAGCATAGCATCGGTTTCGTAGAAGTTATTGCATTACTGTGATTCAGGTTATCAAGCATGGTCATTTCTTTGAAATTGGTGCTATCTAAACTACAGAATTCTGTTCGTTTTAGCAATTGAGAGATTTATAGAAGGGATTTATTTTAACTTTAAATTAGTTATAGAAGGTAGGCATAGAGAGACATTCTCGTTTATACTAATTCTGAGTACTACAACTAAGAACCAGTTAAGTTATTAGTCCAATTACTATCGAGATGTGGGAGCCAACTGTGTCTTATTTATACATTGGCACTTTAACAGATTCAAAGTTCCAAACCAAGTTGTTGCAATGTGATAAAATGCCGTTTCTGTAGCTATTTTTCAAGATGAAATGTTATTTTTATCTTGTACATGAAGATGTGCGATCTACTTCTAAAAACTTCTTACGTTTTTCGTCCAATTACTGTCGAGGTTCCATGCTTCTTAGTGTTAAATCTTTTACATTTATTTCAAGTGCCTTCACTTTTTTTAGTATCCGTACGTCAAGAGCACTTGTTATGTTATTGTGTCAAAGGATGTGTTCCCAGATTCCTTTTGCAAATTTTCTTCAAACGAAATGTTACCACTTGTATACCGATCCTAAGGAAAAACTTTCTCATTTATCGTTGCAAAATTAGTCGAGGAATGTCATGGTGTACTTTGTAAGGCTTAAACATCTGTAATGAATGCCGGTAAAAACCCGTATTGGAGATTGGTGCTAAATTTTGATTGCGTTATTTGGTTTTATTTGTCTTGTTTTTTAATCATACTTCAATAATTAATTTATTACCCGTGAGTAACTACAAATGCAGTCAGTGTAGGACATGCTGTCGCCAAAAATCTAATCTTAAAGGTAACTTTTGATGTAATATCCAAGGTTAAATAGGTAGCCCAAAGAGAGAGAAGATAGAGAGGAGAGAGAAAAAGATGCCTGCTTATATAATCATAGTTCTTTAATTATTCCTCTTTTCTGGATCCGTTTAAACAAATTTTTCAAATTAAAAATATATTTTAAAAGTTAGTAGTAGCTTAATTTACGTCGCACTGGAGCAACACAACGTGCTATTGGCGACGGTCTGGGAGCAATCCGAAGATAAATATCCTAGGACAATACCTCGTTATTTTGAACCATGGTCAGATGGTGAGGTAAACACCTGAGCTGTCAGCCCAGTCTCCAAACTTCTGCACCATGACGATTTGAAGACATTTGAGACTACTGCAGATTAAACTCGCACCAGCCCCAAGTACACACGGGTCTTTGGTTGATCTAGTTTCGAACTCGCACCTCTCGGCTTGCTAACCCATGACTCTACCACCTGGGCTACCCCATTCCCAAGTTAGATTGGGAAATTCCTTACAGACGCTGTTTTTTCAACTTCGTCTTGCGTTTTGCCAACGTTTTAATATCCGTCTATTACTCTGAATATGGGGTCAATACGCTGTGTGTATTTTGTAAGAAAATAAGCATTAGCTAAGTATATTTAATTAAGTATGATCCCCTTAAACATGTGAACCTTTTTATGCATTGAATATTGTAGCATGGAAGCAGTACCTGATTTAAGTTCTATAAGCACGGCAAGTTTCCCTCAGGAAACAAGTAGGAATAAAATCCGGTAAAAACCGATTTTATTTCAGTCGGTAATTCATCAGTATTAAGAATGCCGGTGAATTTCAAATCCTACTGTTACTTCATTAGTGAGGCCACATTGGCGTGGTGTGAAAGTTTGGAAAGTGGGGTGTCAGTACAGGTGTTGCCTCGTTATCTGAGAGTGGTTCAAAATTACAAGGTATCCTCGGATCTTTCCTTCAGGATTGATCCAGTGCGACGTTAACTCAACTAACCCCTTTATTCCCTTCATTAGTGAGGCTTGTTACCCACATAGCCCTTGGATAATCTTATACAGAGCATATATTGAAATTGAAATACATATTTGCAATGCTCATTGTCGATAATCAAATTCATAAGGAGTATGTATTGATTTAAATGCGTGCTGGCGTTCATCATATTCTTAAAAAGCATGTATGTTGATCATCCTATTGCTAAGAAGTATGCATTGTATTGATTAATTAATGGGTATGAGTATAGAAAACGTATTGTCGATATCCATTAGGAGTATGTATTGCATTGAAATACATATTGTCGATCATCCTACTCATAACGAGCAAGTATTGTATTGAACCGCGTATTGTCTATCATCATATTCACAAGGAGCATGTATTGTTATTAACTATTTGAGGCACACTATTTTGAAGAAAAAACCAAGTTGCACAAAATTGTTTATTCACTTATTCAGTTTCAAAATTAGTGTAAAACATTAAATAACATGGTTTTTATTATAAAACGATTTATTCACTCGTTATAAATTTTTACGAAATGAAACATTTACCGTTACGAAAGATAAAAATTCACTGCACCACACAATCGCCAACCTTAATCACTACAGTGTCAACAACTTATTAATGCGTTTTGACGTGTGTAAATTTTTGTTTTCAGTTATTTACACATTTAGCGTTAGTTCATAGCATTACCAACTCAATGGAAAACTTTAAATAAAATATTAAACTCTATGACTATGAGTAATTTCAACTTTTTGAGGTGGGTTAAGAAAATATCCCACCATATATAAGAAGCTAAGCAAAAGGTAGGACAGTTTTTAACCCACCTAACCCCAAAGAGTTAAAAAACGTACTGTCGCCCTTCATATTTTTAGGAGTATGTATTGTACTGAAATAAGAATTGTAGGTCATCATAATAATAAAGAACACGTATTCAAGTGAGTACTGTCAATGCGAGGCTTAGGCGACTATAAGGAGTAATGACACTCCATATTAATCAAAATGTATAAGATTTTCCTCCGTTTTAAGTAATTCTAAAATGTGTGTAATGTAAGTTTGAAATGTTGCATATAATAATGCAATTACATTTTTTCCATTCCTAGATTCTGCTGTTGAACTTGATATTTGATTCTACCTCAATATACCAAGTTATGTATCATTCTGATCATCAATTGGCTATGAAAAATTCAAATCCATAATACTTCGTAACTTTTAGACACCCGAATAAATATTATCATAGAAAAGAATAGTTATTTTTAATGAATCTGAATTATATTTATACAATTCACAGCAAAACTTTTGAGGGCTCCTTTTTAAAGAAAATCCAACTTACCTTATCTTTGTATACACTACCGCTTGTTTGAAAACTTAACACCATATCCTGAAAGAGACATTTATATTTAAGAGATTTTATACATGTCCGCTTTTTATACTTTGGGAGTCAAATAAAAACTGAATACCATGATATTTACTGACATAATTGAATTCTTCAAAATTGATATTCTAGTTTCTTTTCGGGGAAATGTGGATGAATAATGTATGCTCGGGAGTCTGTATTTTCGTTCTCATAGGCTGCTATAAGCGAGTCGTTCAAACATTTCCAGAGTTGTGTAAGCAAAAAAGGTTCTTTGGATAAGAAATCAGAAATTAGATTTGCGCTTGAATGCCCATCTGATGAAAACGCAGAAACAGCTGATTTGTCTGTCCTTCACCTTTTCAAGAGAATTTATATATGTTGAGGATTTCGGAAAACAGATGTCTGTTTGGATACGTGTTTCTTAAAATATTTAAGTAGTGGTGTATACATTGTTTAAATAGCGGATTTAGTAACTTCGTTTCACTTTTATCGTCGTCGAAGACGAAACATTTGCCGGACGATAAAACGAAATTGTGAAAATAATGATTTAAGCTAATCAATTTATTCCTTATTTTTATTTAAATAAATTTCTCTACATTAGTTCAGGTATATGTTTTAGGTTAAGAGAAAACGTTACCTGTTACTAATTCAGTATGACCGTGGTTCAAAATTACGAGGCGTTGTCCTTGGATCTTCCCCTTCGAGATTGATCCCGGATTGTAGCCGATAGCCCGTTGTGTTGCTCCAGTGCGACGTTTATTAATTACCATTACAACTAATTCAGTAACCCTTCGTTATATCGAACATTTGGCTACACCGTTCTTTTTAATTTGTGCCCCGATGAGTTTCCCATTTGCAAGTGTTAGATGACGTTTCAATCTGTTTCTTTAGATGGCTGGTTGGATTTCATGGCAAGGGCCATATTTGGCCAAGCTGCGCCAAACGCAAAACAAACAACGTCAGGTAATGGACATACACCACAGGAAAGTGTTTCTGACACAAAAGAAAGAAATACACCCTGGATAAGTAACAGGAATCGAATCTACGCTGTCTACAACTCGTACATTGCTAGCACAGTGGTTAAACTACTGAACCACGGAGGCTCATTGTTTTTAGAATTGGGATTCAAAGATTCAAAGATCAATTGCTTTAAATAGTTTCCTTAGACTGATATGATACAAAAAGATTTGGATAATCTCGAAAGTATGCATGAGGAGAATTTTCTCTTTTCAAATATATCTTAGCATTTTAAAATTGCTTTAAAGGGTTTAACCGATTGATTTTAGGTTTAGCAAGACGTGTGAAAGGACTTTCTACCCCAAAGTACTTCTAGGTTGAGATACGTTACACTGCTATATATAGTCTTTTTTAACTATCAAAACCTCGTAAGTCCAATTTTTTTTGGTTCACGAGGTTTCTAACATTATTTGGTTGCAAACTTGCTTACTATACTTGTTTCAAAAGCTCAGAAGTCCAAATCAGTTATAAGTCACTCATCGGCAAATTTCAAACCTCGTATCTCTTAAATTGTCAACAGTTTGCTATCTAGTTTATCTCGCATGAAAATTTTTGATTTCAAGACTTGCAAGGTTTTGATAGCAAAACGACGATCTACTACTGCAAAACGACGATCTATTATTGTAAATTAATTTTTCAGTGGTGGTTGATTTTGCTACAATATTCCCCCTCCAGAATTCAGTTGTGACTGAATTCGATAGATACAACCACTACTTGAGAGATTGCCAATTGAGAGACTGTGAGACTAGTTTTTAGACTAGGGGGTCTACTTCCGGGTGCGTGGTCATGCAATGAATGATTTTGACCGTGGACTGTACTTTGTTGTCTTTAAGCAGCCAAGTGCGAGGCGCCATGGGGAGAAGCCGCAAAGAAGAGTGAAGGAAGGAAACGAAGAGCAAGACGTGTGGTACAGTGCAACTTTGTCTATTCAAAAGCACTTTATGGTGGAGACAGGTTACGGTACTATACATACTGCTGTATTGCAAGTTAATTTTTGTAGTGGTGGCTAAATTCGCCACAATACTCCCCCTCTAGAATTTAGTTGTGGATGAATACGATAGATGCTACCTCTAATTGATGAAGTTGCCAATTGGATGAAATCGTAAGATTTGTATTATTATTACTTGTGTATTTCTGTGTGCGTGATCATGAAACAAATTATTGCTACAGCGGACTGTCCTGTGTTGCCTTTAGCTGCGCCATGTAAAGAGAAGTCTGAGTGGCAACCATAGCATCGATAAGAATAGAATATGTGTATGTTATCACAGGGCTTCAGACCATCGTTGGAAGTGATTGGAATCACATTGGCAATTCAACTGTTTATTTTGAAACTTTCATTGATGTGTGTGCCGACTTTTGAGAGCGGCATTAGGCTTGTGTTTGAAAGTGCGCGAGTACATTACCGTGCCCATCAGTCACCAATTTAGAGAGACGTGTGAAAGACATTGCAACCATGTCTACCAAATATTACTTCATGGAGGAGATAGATTTCGCTACTTATATATATATATTACTGTATTGCAGTTAATTTATACTGCTGGCTAAGTGTACCATATGGGTTTAACTTGTAGTTTTACCTAATTTTAAATAAAAAACGCGTAGTTTAATGCATGATTTGTGCCTTTATTCTATAAGAAGGTTTTCGTCGGTCCTCACTGCATCCCTCCTCTCTATATCTTCTACTTTGTCTCCAAGAAGTGCGATATATTGAGGGATTACTGTACTCTTATACTTTTTCAATGAGCAAAAGTAATTCATTCAAACCTCTTGGTAGATAAATCAATTCTAAATGTTTTAATATTACATTCTGAATAAAACGGTATTGTAAAATCTTTAACATACAGTCATGAAGTTTACAGGATTTTTACTTTTTTCATCAAAATCTTTGAATGCTGTGAATATTTTTATTCGTGAAAAACTTTTGAACAATTTTTTTTAACCAAACCAAGCCTATGTATTACATATTATGTTATTCAAATAAACAAAACGTTTATATTCCACTTTAAATTATTTATAATGCATCCAAATTAATTAAAGCATTTTCTATTTTAATAACAGGATAAATTTATTTATTTTCGAGATAATTACAACCACTGAGGTTTGAAATAAAACGACAGTATACAGTTTTTCTTTCACAAAAAATAATGCTTCTCAAGTTTCCAAAGCATCGCATCCCCAAATGTTTTCCAGTGCCATCTTTTGATGAAACATTCGCCGCATCTTAGCATAAACTCCCCATTACAAATACCTTTATTTAATTCAAGTGAATGAAAACAATCCCCTTAACTTTCAGTAAAAGTTAAAAAAGCAAGTATCGAAATCTTCGCGACTTTTTAAAAAACCCAGCTCCGGTGAATGGCGATCCGAATCACCTCACTTACAAAGCCTGCAACAACAAAACCCGCTATTACTTGAATGCCAAATATTAAAGGAAACATCAATAGAGAAAATATTCTCCCAAACTTTTCCAAATTGTTTCGCGGCGCGGAATCGTTAACTTCTCCGGCCGCGAGATAACTTTCTTTAATTTTTTTCCTCCACCCTGATTCGCGG
The DNA here is from genome assembly GCA_933210815.1 of Meta bourneti. Taxonomy (NCBI): domain Eukaryota; kingdom Metazoa; phylum Arthropoda; class Arachnida; order Araneae; family Tetragnathidae; genus Meta; species Meta bourneti. Next base: position 54,957,741 of record OW119934.1, on the reverse strand, counting down.
AATTTCAAAGCTTAACATTTTCATGAAACTCATTAGAGGAGATCGTAATATTCCCGAAACAAAGATTCAGGAATTCCGGAAACTACGTCGTTTAAGCGCAGCCAAAACGAGTAAAATAATTAGTGAAATTAAACAAGAAGGGATACATAAAACTTTTAACTCGTGATGAAGCATTTAATGCAGACATTTCTTAAACGTCAAACTTTGTTAGTTTCTTAGGGGTTGAGGGCGAAAAAAAGGCTCTGAAGAGGAGACTTACAACATTCCTAAGAAAAGTCCCTGTAATGAGATATTTTATGGAACGAGCCATTACAGAATCACTTTCAAGGCATTCCTTTGATTTTTCGCTCCAGCAAAAAATACTTGGGAGAGAATTAATTCTTGCTATTGGAAGCATCAGCTGGTGGGATTCCATTGGTCACTTAAGAGTTGAGATGCCAAAAAAGCGCTCTAACATATCAGGAGCGTGAGACACCAGCACCTGTAGTTAGACTTAATTGTTGTGTCTCAAGCTGAGATTTTTCTGCGCTTGATTTGGTATTCGCGCGGTCGGGTTAGTTATGGTTGCGGGTTTCCGAAAGTGCTTCTAGCTATGCTTGAATATCCTATAACGTCCGAATTGAATGAAATTGAAAATATTTAGCTTAAAATATATGGGGTAGTTTAATTAACGTCATACTGGACCAATAGAACGGGCTAATAATTCGTAGTAATTTGGCATGGTGTGGAAGTTTGGAGAGTGAGGTGACAGATCAGGTGTTAACCTCGTCATCTGCCCGTAGTTCAAAATTACCCGGCGTTCTCGTATCTTTCCCTTTGGGATGGATCGGGATGCTAATAGCTCCAATATGTTGCTCCAGTGTGGCGTTAATTCAACTATCAACCTACCTACCTAAAACTATATTTTTTCTTAGAAAATTCGGGCTGCTGTAGCCCGGTTTGGAAGAGTAACGGACTAGCAACACGAGGGTTGCGAGTTCGAATCCAACCGTAGACCCTCATGTACAAACGGCGCTTATGCACGTTGAATCTGTCGTGGCCTCAAATATCCTCACGTTGGCGTGGTGTGGAAGTGTTGAGAGTGGGATGCCAGCTCAGGTATTGCCTCGTCATCTGACCCTGGTTCAAAATTACGTGGTGTTGTCCCAGAATCGTTCCCTTTGGGATTGATCCCGGACCGTCGCCAATAGCCCGTTGTGTTGCTCCAGTGCGATGTTAATTAAAAATTCCAAATAATCTTAGATAATTCTAAGAAATAATTACTCTACATATAACAAAGCTGTCACTTCAGTATAATCTATGATGCTTGTAGAGCATTTGAGGAAGGTTGTACCTACCATGTTTACGTAGTTTCTTGGAAAAGGTACCTCGAAGATAAAAAACAATGGTCATTTTGAAACAAATTGAGTCATAAGTTCCAAATTTGAGTTTATATTCGTTTTTTAAACTTTTTTGGTAACCCATATTTTAGCACTATCCCCATTGCTTCCCTGTGAGTAATACGTGATGTGTTTTATTTCAGAACCTAATAATCGTAGGCATTATATTTTTTTAACCATCTATTGATTGGATATTTTTACATATTGTTTACACTTAGTTAACAATTTTTTCTGCTGATATTATTAAAATATGATGCACTTCCAAATCTTTTGAAAAGGGACTTTTCAAAGTATGTTTGCTTTAATTTTACATGTATGTTTAAATACTCACAAAAACTAGTCAAACATGTAGTCCTAAGATTACTTCATAAAAATTTCACGTGATTTCCTTTGATAGTTTTTAAAGGTAATATGGGAAAAAAGTCTCTTGAGTCCCCATTAAAGCGCATTCAAAATTCTCCAGATAGGATTGTTTACATCTTTAAAATATTTTTATATGTACTTTCCGAGCACTACAAAGAAAAGTTATCCATCATTTTAAAGCTTAAAAACTCTACTCAATTTTAAAAAATTCAAAAACTGATTAATTTATTCTCTGCGTTACCTTAATAAAAATTAAATCAAAAACTAAGTATAATTTGAAATAACATAAAACATGTTATCCAAATCTAAAAAATCCTAAATATAATATTTTTGAAGATTTAGGTTTCATCTTCGCTTAAGATATCCTGAAATTATTCCTTGAAAAAAGTTCAAGTGATTACCTTTGATTTCAGTAATTTTTTCACTTTAGGGACACAAGTAGCAAAGCACACATACAACACAAAAAGAATCAACATTTAATTATCTCCCATCGACGAGCCTTTTTACTGGGAAATAATTTTCTCATTTCACTTTTAACGCCAGAACTTTCCACTGTAAACTTCGCCCGAATTCATATATTAATGACAGCTTTCTCGGCGGTGCCAAATAAAAAATCTTAAAATGGATCTTATTCGGAGATTTTTTTTACTTCTCAAACTCTGTAAATATAAAACATTTCGATTACCATTTCTCAAAGAACTCTAATATCGCTCAGGGAGTTTCCTGCATAAAAACAAAATTAGAAATCATAAAAAATTAATTAATAAAAAGTTTTATCATCGCTTTTGTTTAGAACCTGATCTGAAAAAGTGCTATTGAAACACATCCCAAGAGAGAGATTTCGCGCTGTAAAAGTGTGTTATGTGATAATTGTAAAAAATAGTCACCAATGTGGCTAATAGCCTTAATTTTTAATATCTCTAATTAGATTTTTTATGGCGACTTGCAATAAAAACGTAAATTCCAGTGTTTAAGTCTATAAAAATACCTCGGTTTGCAGGATCTTTTCTTTTAGTGTTTAAATACATGTGCGCAAAAAATTTGTTTATAGATCGTATTAGTTTTCTAAACACCTTCGAAAGTAATACTACTGTGCAAGTAAACGCTAGAAAAGAGCTCTTCTTTTTATCGCCAATAAATATTATGGGAAATAATTACTTATAAAAAAGTATTATAACCACTCTTTTTATTTTCTACTATATTTTTTTATTTTACCACGAAATTAAGATGGCGAACATACGCTAAGTAGGCTAAGTAGTTTGAATTACATTTTCCTTGCGTATTCTTAATAGCTTTAATTTTATTACTCGTTCAAGCTTATCGAGAAGTTTAATACTAGGCAACAAACGTAAAATTTATATACTTTAAAAACTAAATGTACATTACGACTTTCGTGTAAGTGAAAAAACGTGAAAGACAGATATTTCTTCTATTAAACTCAAAGACGAAATTCGATTTCATTACGTATTCGTAACATCTTTTTACGAAAACGTTAAATATGCGTCCAATGATCTATGACTGCCTAATCGCAGGTTTCGCTTAAGCGGGATTTAAAAAAACTCAATTACCTACAAATCTTCTAGACATAATTCTGCATCTATATTTCATTACAATCTCTTCGATCTATGGTATCAACTCAATCTAGTTTTCTTATCCCTTTCAGAAATTTGATTTTTAATCTTCTCTTCACTTCATCTTACACTTGAATTAATCAGATTTGTGATATTGATACTGCTGCATGCAATGCAATTTTAATCATTCTGATTAGTTACGTGGGTATTACTTCGAGATAGAATTTGACATTTAAAAAGTATGTTTGATTAGAGTTCGGCAAATGTTACCGACTTTTTTGGAGCTTCAGTTTAATTTCTTTGCTGCGCTTGATTTACCGTAAACGTAAGACTACCTTCCTTTCAGTATCTTTGTTCCGAGTATATGTAACATTTTAAGGGTGCTTTATTTCAAAAAAATTGTAAGACATCTCGAGAAACTTACAATTCAAATTAGTCTAAAGAAATTTTAAATCAGTTTATTTTTTATTTTAGTTTGTTCACCGTAGTTGATTTTTATGTGAAGAAGTTGTGTGTTTTCTCAAGCATTTTTCTATCACAAGTACTTAAGACCGTCTATGTAAAGTGCTTTATTTCGAATGGAGATCTATTCCAATAAACTGACTCAAGAAAGCTTTACAATTCAGCTACAAAAGAAATTTAAAGCAGTTTACTTATTTGTTTAGTTTTGTCACTGCATTTGAATCGTACGAGGACTTGCCCACAGTTCTATGCATGAAATTCCTTAAACCTCTATAAAGGGCTATGCGTTATGCAACCTGCGGTTTCTCTGTAAGACTTCTAACTGGTTTCAGTCTCTCGGCTAATCAAATATTTCCTACAACACTTCCAAATAATACGAGTAAATATTTACTCATAAAATGCGATGCACGTTAAAAATAATGGGACATTTCTAGGGAACTTTTAATGTTTTAGCTTGCTTATTTAGGATGGCGCTGTTGACCTTAAGTGGTAAACATTTATTAGTAGTAGGACTCAGATTTTGATGATTTTACATATTTTTTATTGACAAACTTTCTCACTTGAATAGAAATATCTTCCATCAACAACTAAGCTGATGCAAGTGTCTTTGTTGGGGTATTTTGTTCATGATTTGTAAGCAAACCGATATTTTTCAGGCTTTTTGGTCATTTTAATAATAGCTTTGAACCACGGTCAGATGACGAGGTGAACGCCTGAGCTTGTCGCACTTTCAAGTTACTTTGATTCAACAATTCGTTCTCGATTGTCTTCAAAAATATTAAATGCTTTGTATTTTATGATCTCACTTCTCGAGTGCCTGTACTACTAACAGCATGCCAAGAAGTGAATAGAAATTAATGATGTGTCAGTACGCCGTAAACAATGCGAATTGAAAGCTCTCATATTATTTATTCTATTGTATTTCAAAAATTTCATAGGCTAATTTAAATTTAAGCAGTTTATCAAAGTAGGGTGTGAGATTTTTAATCATCACCCCTAACTGTAACCGAAGGGCTGCAGTGGGGTGTTTGGAGAAAAGAGTGCAAAAGGAAGGAGGAGACTTCAAGCTAGAGGTCGAGGCAGGGTGGACGTGCTGTGTCCCCTGTTCTGTCATGTTATACTTACGTTTTCGTTTCATGTAAATACTAATTGTGCGAATTGCTAGTGTCATGTAATTGTAATGTTCGCGTCTACTGTGAAAAGAACTCGTCCTTAAAATCTCTATTTTTAATCTGACACCATACATCATAACGAACCAAAAATAATCCAACATAGGATAAATGGGGAATTTTTTGTATCGAAGTATCGAGGTCAATGTCCAATACCGACCAATAGGCCTATAGGTGGTGGCTTCTGGGTCGAAATGTTCCTGCTTCGATTCCATGGACGTTTGTCCGTCTGGAATAAATTTGAGGCCTCTTTGTAAGCATGTTGTGAGTAGAATGTGTGGTATGTATGTGAGGTGTAATGTGAACCTACCTCCTGTAGTGCGCCAAGAAAAATGGCAAAATGGTTCACGATTCCCGCCCTTGTAGTGCCATAATGAGTAATGTTCAATTGGCCGAGCATTAGAAAAAAGGTTCAAACAAAAATACACCACTTGGTCAAAAGTGTCTCGTATCCGGTTATTATTAAAGTTGCGTGTGAAAATAAATTCATTTTAGCAAACTAATTTCTCTGTAATTAGAAATGATATCTAAAATATTTTTTAAAAGCAAAACCAATTGGGAAATCCATACTTAATATTGTGGATGATAATTGCTTAATGAAAATTAATACTGTGCTATTCTAATATATTTACTTATTTGACATTTTTAAAGACAAATTTTGTTTCGAACGACGGGTAGTATCAGTATTTCTTACCCTAGTCTCAAAAAACTCTAGTTTCTAAAGGTAAATTCATTTTAGCAAACGTAATTCCTCTGTTATTAGAAATGATATTTAAAATATTTTTTAAAGCAAAACCAATTGGGAAATCCATAATTGATATTGGGAATGAAAATTAATACGGTGCTATTTTAATATATTTATTTTTGATATTTTTAAAGGCATAAATTTTGTTTCGGATATCAGCATTCCTTCTTACCCCAGTCTCAAAAAGTCTAGTTTCGCCACAGCCTGCTAGGTCCCTTACCATAGGGTATAAAATAAATTAAATAATAAAGTTTCATAACCTGGTAGTCGATATATTTATGCTGTCCTTCTGCGGCACCTAATAAAATATGGTTTCCAGTAATGATTCTTCGATTTTTACTTCGAAACCAATATTATGAGACACCGGGTGCCAGGAAGTAAACAAGCACAGAAAACTCCAGCCCATGTTCCTTTCATGTAAATAGTTCCCAAAGTACAAAAGAAAACAAACAAAAGATAGATGCGCCGTTATTTTCCCAAATTCAAAGACGAGAAAATTTGCAGTTCGTTGTCAATAGCCCTTCGTTTATTGTTGGGGTTCTCTCAACAGTTTCCTATTTACTGAAATGCATGACTCTTGTAGGGGGAAAATGAAAACCAAGATAAAAAAACTAAGCCTTTTTTGGAATGGCGGAATTCCTTCTTTTTCTCCTCTCCTCTTTTTTTCTCCTTTGAACAAATGGAAAATAAAATACCTTCATTACTCCCATTCTGTTTCATTTCTTTCGAATGCGATTAGAAACAAACGTGTGTTAAATTGAGACATTGGTTTCCCTGTCAAAAGTGCGAAAATTCGTTTTGTAAGCACAAACGTGCGCGAGAAACTGTCCCGTACCCTCGACTGTAGATTATATTGGCAGTAGTCAAGACACTAAAACGCAACATTCCAATCTTGTTTTCTTTGCCTTGGCACCGAAACGCAGTAATTGCTATTCAGAGGGAAATAAATGCTACTTTGGCATTTGCGTGTTAAAAGTTGATGCAAAAGAGAATGTTATTGGGGTGATAAAAACATGCAATTTAAGCAACGTGTTATTGTTTTGACACGTTCAATAACATGGACATGGAAGGCTATTATCATTAACCGCTGTTTTTCGTGCAATGTGTCGGTCTTTTCGATCGAAGAATGTACACAGGAAGAAAGAAAACAAGTATGCAGATGTAATCATGCATCCTCTTACGTAACATTTATCAGCACGCATATCTAAAAGATGAATTTACACATATTACCAAAATAATAACTCCCTCTGTCCCGAAATAAGGGTCACATTTAATACTTGAATTTTGTTCCGAAATAGTTGTTCCATTGCATACCTAAAAGATGAGTTTACATACATTACTAAAATAATTTCTCCCTCTGTAGCAAAATAAGTGTCACATTTAACACTTAAATTTCATTCTAAAATAGTTGTTTCACCACATATCTAAAAGAACAAGTTACACATATTACCTGAGTAATAACTCCCTCTGTAACAAAATAAGTTTCAAATTTTACACTTGAATTTTCCGAAATAATTCTCCAATTTGTAAAGAAGATGGTGAGAAAATGTAATCGTAAATGTAAAGGCATATATTTCCAACATGATTAAACATTGCATATTCAAAGAGGTTTGACTTTTAATATATCTTCAGGATTGTGGTTAATATTACTTGAAAGGCGATTTTTACGCCTGTTTTGGTTCCTTTATGTGTACAATTTTGTAAGCATTACTTCTTCCAGATTACTATCGAAACATTAAACGATTAGAAACAAGCGCGTGTTAAATTAAGATATTGGTTTTCTTGTCAAAAGTGTGAAGATTCGTTTTGTGAGCACAAACGTTACAAAGAGATGTTTTGTATGCTTGGTGAGAGTTTATACGTATTGGAAGTAGTCAAATAGAAACACTAAAACGCAATATTCCAAATTTGTTTTGTTTATCTTGGCCGCTCAAATGCAGCAATTGTCAATCGCGGGATATAATTGCTGCTTTAGTATTTGCGTGCAAAAGTTGATGTTAAGGAAGAATGTTATTTGGGGAAATAAAAAACAAGCAAATTAGACAACGTGTTATTATTTAACACGTTAAATAATCTAGATAGTTGTTATTATCAATCACTGCTTATTGCAAAGCGTCGGTCTTTTCGTCTGACGGATTTAAGGGAAGAAAGAAAATGTGCTTGCATATGTACATCCCGCATAACCTTTACTAGCACGCATTTCTAAGAGATAAATTTTTGCATATTACCAAAAAAGTACTCCCCTGTCCCAAAATAAATGTCACATTTAATATTTAGAAGAGTTGAAACGTCGCTTTAAATTTAAAACAATCAAGAGAATCATACAAACATGTAGAAAAAGCTGGAGAATTTGTTAAAAAAGTTGTAACGTTAGTCATAATTTATGCTTTAATAGTCATTTTAAATATCTTTAGAATGGGTCATTCTGTTTCGATTGTTGTTTATTTCCTAGTAGTTTAAATAACTTTATTTTAAAGGACGCGTTTTATAAAAAAAGTGAGGTTATTGAAGGAACCAAAAGAAACGTTAAAACAGAAAGTGCATAAAATTTTTAAACAATCGAGAAAAATCACTCAAACATAAAAGTGCTAGAGAACTTGGTAAGAAAAATTATGTTAGTCAGCTCACACACAAATGTTTTAATAATCAATTTAAATAGTCATTCTGTTTCTAATTAGATTCATTTTCTAGTTTTAAAGAACATGATTTTAAAAAACGCGTTTTATGAAAAAAGCTACTAACTGAAGAAAAAACAATTACGAAAAATCACAACAAAATGCAAAACAAGATAGAGAATTACTTAAAAAAATGAGATATAGCATCAGTTATGATTAATGTTTTAAAAGTCGATGTAAATGTTTTTAAAACAGATCATTCAACTTCGATTACAGTTTATTTCCTATTTTAAAGATCATTATTTTAAAGGTTGCGTTTTACAGAAAGCTTAAAACTAAAGAAACCAAAAACTTTATTTTCTAGAAATTTATTCTTCCGATCACTTTGAAATTTCACTTGAGAATGTTGTAAGTAATTAATAAAACTATTATGAAATAAAAATTTAATTTGGGGAAATGCTAAATTGAATCCCCTTCAGTTCTTATAAACTTTCGAAGAAACAATCTTTCCCCCAAGTTTTAGAAACGTTTCGTCCCATTCCACAGTATCGAGTCATTTAATTGTAAACCTTTAATCGCATCACGTTTGGCGGAAACACAATTGCATGGTCGTAATACATTTAACTTTAATTGTAATACAATTGTTTTTATACTATTGATACAACATCATTGAAAGGCAATCAATCCCTCAATGGAAAAAGAAACTACATTAAAGGGCTTTGCTGAGCATTTATATTCCGATAAAAAAGTTTTTTAGTTCAGGAAAAAATTCCTCCAACATTTGAGAAAATACTTACATTGTGATTTCAAAACAAAAACAATTGAACTTCGCTTAAAATTTGCAAAACAGTGTCTTCAAATAAACTAATACAATTAGGGCTTTTTAGTAACAAGCAAATTACTTTATTTACAAGTCAGATAATTGTAAGTGTTAAAATAGGTTTCTCATTGTAAAAAGTTATGTTGCAGTGAAGCTGTAAATTAAATTTGCTCTCCAAATTATTTTTCCATTAGGAATCGTTTAATCTAATGCTGAACATCTGTATCTTACGAGTTCTATCTGTATTAATGGCAAGTGTGTTAAGCTGTGAATTGGGAGGAATAAAATATTTCTTAACAGCCCTTACATATCTCTAACAATTTCTCAATCTCTCACTCGACTTTAAGTAACTTTTAAAATAAAGCAGTTAAGTTTGAGAACATTGAATGCAATATCCTCACTTGAAGCTAATACGTTTGGGGTTCTAAATGAATAACTATATTACTTAATTTACAAATGAGAGTTGTATACGCGCAACACGAGATGTGTTTCTCATTGTAGAAAGCCATGTTACAGTGAAGATGCAAATTTTCACTCCTGTCTTGTTTATTTCTCCTTAGAAATCCTTGAATATAATGCTGAACATCCGAATATCGAGAAAAGTTCTATTGGTATTAGATATTTCTATCTTAATTTAGTCTATTAGTTTAGAGTATTGCAACAAGCGTTTTAATGACTTGGGGAAATAAAATATTTGTTAAATCATTAAACGTTACTTTGATAACGATTTTCTACGATCTCTTAATAGGCTTCAAGTGACTCGTTTAGAGCAATGCAATATCCTTGCATGAAGCTAATAAAATTAGAGCTATGCAATGAAAACTAAATTACTTTATGTACAAATGAGAAAGTTTTGTTTACACATTATATAAAACTCTTCTCATTGTAGACAGTTATGCTGCAGTGAAGCTGCAAAAATTATACTGCTTATTTTTCCATTAGAAATCGTTGAATATAATGCTGAACATCTGGATGTAGTGAAAAGTTCTATCGGTATTAGATATTTCTATCTTAATTTAGTCTATTAGTTTAGAATATTGCAACAATCTTGGTTATCTACGATTTGAGGGGAATAAGATATTAAAGCATTACGTTACTTTGGTACAGACTTTCTACAGTGACTTCGTAAAGGGATTTCTTTAAAGCAATACAATATCCTCAATTGAAGCTAATACAATTAGAGTTATGCAATGAAAACTAAATTACTTCGTGTACAAATTAGAAGTTTTTGTTAGCCCATTATGTAAAACTCGTTTCTCATTGCAGAAAATTACTTTACGACAGTGAAGCTTTTTACTATCCATTAAAAATTGATTAATCCTATGGGAAAAGTTCTACCATTATTAGATATTTTTATTCTATTGGTTAAGTGTAATATTAGTGAGTTATTCTATGATTTGGGGGAAATAAGATATTTGTTAAATAGTTACATTTCTTCGTTAACAAATTTCTACGATCTCTCAATAGGCTTGAAGGACTTCTTTAAATGTTTCTTTAAAACAAAACTGTTGATTTTTAGCTCACTGGTTGCAATATCCTCGTATGAAGCTAATACAATTAGAGCTATGCAATGACAACTAAATTACTTAATTTATCAGAGAAAGTTTCGTCAACGCAATATGTAAAACTCGTTTCTCATTGTAGACAGTTATGTTGCAGTGAAACTGCAAATTTGTACTCTTGTTTATTTGCATTAGAAATCGATGAATATGATGTTGAACATCTGAATCTCGAGAAAAGCTCTATCATTATTGGATATTTCTCTCTTAATTTAGTCTGTTACAACTTTACTGAACCACATGAATTTAGGAAACAGAAATACAGTTGAACAAATTGTCTGTCTCTCCCAGGAAATAAAGGATGGTTTCAGCGAAGGCAAAACTCAGCTGTGTTTGTGGATTTTAAAACTGAATTTTATAGGGTATGGAGACAAATCTCTTGACAAAAATTATACATATTGCCATCACGTTTCCACTAGAAAAGATTACATATTGTAATTGTAATCTTTTCTAGTGGATAAACAGCTTCATTTACAAGATATTCTTGCAAGTTAAGTACATACTGAAGGTGTCCCAGTACAGATGGGCTAGGCAGGGTTTGCCACAGGGTTCAGTATTGAACCCTGTGCTATTTAACATCATAATTAATGACCTTCTTGAAACCCTGCTCAAGCAAATACCCTGAGGACACGGTTTTTCATTTTACAGATGATTTGACAATCTGGGCCCACTGGATCAGATTTTGGAGCTTTGGAAAGAACTCTCCAGGCAGACTTAAATATTCTGATGAAATGGACAACTGAAAATGAAATAGTGATAAATACAGATAAAACCATATTCCAACTATTTACACTCAGTTTGAAACATCACAATATAAATCTATATTATAACACCAGAATACCCAAGCTTTCTCTGCTTTCATCCAACTTCCCTGTTCCCCAATCCCACTTTTTTCCCTTTTTACGACATTTTTACTTGATGTTGTCTTGTGTTTGGCGCAGCTTGGTCAATTAGGGCCCTACAGTTCATAACAACCAACAGTTAAAGAAACCAAAGTACACTGCTGGCCACCGTAAATGAAACACCCTGAAGGAAGCATGCAAATAATATGAAATTTACAACATGCATTAGCGGAGGTGAGATATGCAAATGATTAGAATTTCAGCGCAGACGCACATCACGCGCGCCTGTGGCGCCACTTCAAAGCGCTATTTAAGGCTTGGAGATTTCGACGATTTCAAGTACGGCAATTGTGTTTTTCTTGTGGTTTTTTCAAAAAAACGATCAATTATGCCTCGTAGAAAACAGCGATCATCTTTTGATCAAGTATCCGAGTTCGACAGAGGAAGGATAGTGGCCTACCGAGATTGTGGATTATCTTTCAGGGAAATCGGTAGTCGTGTTGGACGAAACCAAACAACTGTAATGCGGATATGTGATCGTTGGATGCAGGAGGGTACGACGGACCGACGTGTTCGATCGCATCCACCTCAGTGCACCACTTCACGTGATGACAGGCATATTGTGCGTATGGCAGTGACGGATCGCTCAGCCACATCACGAACCATAGCACAGCACATTCAGTCTGTTCTGCATCATCCAGTGTCTGCGCGTACCATTCGACGCCGTTTACAGCAAAGTGGTCTGTCCGCAAGACGTCCATTGCTTCGTCTACCCTTGACGCAGAACCACAGACGTTTCCGCCGCCAATGGTGCGATGAAAGAAGGATGTGGACGGCAGAATGGAATGAAATTGTCTTTACTGACGAGTCACGCTTCTGTCTGCAACACCACGATGGTCGGATTCGAGTCTGGAGACACCGTGGAGAGAGGATGCTGAACAGCTGCGTTATGCACCGCCACACTGGTCCTGCACCGGGTATTATGGTATGTGGCGGTATTGGATATCACTCTCGCACTCCTCTAGTACGCATTGCCGGTACTTTAAACAGCCAGCGCTACATCTCCGAGGTGTTGGAGCCAGTTGTCCTTCCTTCCCTTCAGGGCTTGCCCACAGCCATATTTCAACAGGATAATGCGCGACCACACGTGGCACGCATTGTCCAAGGGTTCTTCGTTAATCGCCAGACTGAATTGCTTCCTTGGCCAGCTCGCTCTCCGGATCTTTCGCCGATAGAAAACATGTGGTCCATGGTTGCTCAACGATTGACCCAGAATACATCCCCAGCTGCCACACCAGATCAACTTTGGCAAGGTGTGGAAGCTGCTTGGTCTGCTGTACCCCAAGAACACATCCAAAGTCTCTTTGAATCAATGCCGAGGCGTGTGGCAGCGGTGATCTCCAACAATGGTGGCTACTCTGGCTACTGATTTTGGCAGGAACCACACTTCACAGAAGTCTATAAATTTAATCATTTGATACTTGGTCAACATGTTATCTACAAAATAAATTTTGTTGTGATATCTCTTGTCTTTCTTGGTGTTGCAATTTGGGTGGCCAGCAGTGTATAATGACATATTTGGGATTTAAATTTAAATAGGACTAGACAATTTGAGACAAATTCCATTGATCGTGGAATCTCGAGATCTAGCCTACTAAAAAGAGTAGCAGACACAAACTGGAGTTCTCAGGATGTTCTCTGCACAACCTATAAAACGTATGTGTCAGTCTATATTAACTATGGAATTTAAATTCTTATTATAACTTCTGAAAAATTGATAAGAAAAGACCCGATGTTTTTCCTAAAATCTTTTCTTTAGATTGATAACTGAAAGTAAAAAATAGACATCAATAGCTTCAATGAAGCACCAGACTGGTTTTTAATCTCTGTTTAGGTGATAGAAGACAATAATAAGTACGATGTTCTTTAGAGAAAATATTTTGAGAAGGGACAAATTTTTGCTAATTACAAACCAGAATCTGAGAGGTTAAAAACTCAGAGAACATTTCTTTCATGGGTGAGAATACTGCATGACGCTTTTGATGCTCCCACTCTTGACTGTTTATTCTACCGAAGAGTATGGTGGGATCTAAAGACGGCTGAGCGACATCTAGACCTCGTTTGAGATGCAAATAAAAAATTTCTCTGGACTTAGAATTAAAATGCCTGGCTTTGACTACAATTTATTAGATACCCAGGGGAGACCCAGGTCAGGATGTTTACACGTACGGATCGAGTGAAAAAGCTATCAGGATAGAAGGAGCTGGAGTCTTCTCAAACATCTGGTACATCCGGGATTGCTGCTATTTTCCTGACTGTGGATGAAGTCGTGATCTGTCCTAAAAACAATGTTGTATTTTTCATCGATTCTCAGGCAGCGATGATAGCTTTTACCACACCTAGACAAAATGGATATGATCTTGTGCATCGATGTAGAAGAAAAACTAAACCACCTTGAAAAGGTTAAGAAAAAATTTTCTTACAGTGGATCCCAAATCACACTGTAGTATACAGGGTGTCCCAAAAAGGTTGTTCCGCAATTTATCTTTTTACCATTTGGAGATAGGTAGGCAATGTAAATTGCAAAAGTGCACCAAATAAGGTAAGTAATTAAGATATGTGAATAAAATTATCACGTGATAAAAATTTAAGCGGATACAGTTTTTAATTTCTATACAACCCCGCTAGATAAAAATCCGAGATAGCAAAAATGTTCCTTACCTATATCCCTATCGTTAGTAAAAAACCATATTTCTGTAGGTTGAATAGTAACTGAGATACAAGAGTTTCCATTTTAAGGGGGCCGTATCTAATTTAGAACGATGGCCAAAAATGAAGAGCTAAGTTCTGCATTGCTGCAGATGGAAAATATTTTGAACATGCGTTGTAAATTTCCTTTTATTTTTATTTAAACCATTTTTTCTACAATATTTTTATTGAAGATTACATTGTCTACTATTATTCAGTGCGATTTTCATCTGCAGTTGCAATATTACATTACTTTGCACAATGTTGCACTTTCTGACCGAAAAGTGCTTTTTAACATTGTGTATAAGGTCCCTAATCTGACTGCTTGAACAGCTGTGCACAAGCGGTATAAGTCAACTTTTTTGCGTCATTATGCCTCCGTTACTGTTCAACCTACAGAAATACAGTTTTCTGCTAACGATAGGGATGCAGGTAAGGAACATTTTTGCTATCTCGGATTTTTATCTAGAGGGGTTGTATAAAAATTAAAAACTGAATCCGCTTAAATTGTTATCACGTGATAATTTTATTCCCACATCTTAATTACTTACCTTATTTGGTGCACTTTTGCAATTTACATTGCCTACCTATCTCCAAATGGTAAAAAGATAAATTGCGGAACAACCTTTTTGGGACACCCTGTATATGGCAATGAACAATCAGGCGGTCAAAAACGGCGAGGGCTGAATCACAGTTGTCCCAACCTAAATCCCTTTACCTCTACGTAACATCAAGAGGCTTATATGCTCGTCTATAAATACTTATGGGCTCTCAATCTACAAAAAGATGTCTACAGGAAAGAACTGGAATGTTTTATTGATTAATAAAGCTCGTATCCCATGTTCCTTGCCCAGAGCTGTAGGAGTCACTTGCTTTAAACTTCTTACCTGACATGAGTGCCTACAAAGACTCTTACACCGTATTGAAGAAGTTAGATCAGCTATTTGACCCCTTTGCGAACTGGACGAAATGACGAGATCACATCAAGGACTGCCCTAAAATTCCTGACAATACAATTGCAAATACCTTAAGTAACGTTTTTAAGCCATATTTAATCACTTCAAACCTCTGCTGGACTGCTCGTCGACTGATGGCTAAGAGGTAGGATTTGGGCGTAGGATAAAATAAAGTTCTATTACAACTCGAGTGAGTTAATCTAGGGAATTAAGATATTTGTTAAATCATTAGATTTCTTTAACAAATTTCTACAATCTCTCAATAGGCTTGAAGTGACTTTTTAAATGCTTTTAAAAATTAAACTTGATTTGGAGCGCTTCTTTTAAAATAACGTAAGAAAAACATCAGTTACTAATAAGAAAGAGTGGCAAGGATTTGCATTAGTGACTATTTTTATATTTGTCCATCCTAGCACATTTAAAATGTGGGCTTCACTTCTACATTTATAGCTTATTATATTTACTCTCTCTGCTCCATGAGCTAACTGATTTATTATTAAAATGTCCCCACATATATCATTCTCAGCTCACGGTTCATTGTTTCTTTAATCGCGTCTAAAACCATTAACGAATAATTGCTCATTTGCTCGATAGTTATCGCATCATAATGTCAGCCGCCAATAGAAATGCATCTTTTCTATCGAAAAGAGGCTAGAAACTTTCAAAGCTCACGGAGACTTAAATCAGATTATTTTAACGATGTTTTTAACTGTCGTTTTGATCCATTTTAAAAATTGTCTCCGCTGTTTAAATCGCTTCGAATATTCATGGCTGCCACTTTTAATGGCTTGTTTTTTGTCATTTTACCGTGTACCATTTTCAAGGAAAGCGTAATTTTTAAGGATTACAGTAATTTCTCTTTAATAAAATATGCAGTTGCCAGGTAGTCTTATGAAATCCTTTATACCGCTTAATTCTATTTTACCGCTTGAGAAATAATTAGACTCGAAATCCTCTAAAAACTTTGACGAATAAACATTGCTTGGTTCAGTTTGGTCAGATGTGGCCCTTGAGCCATAAAAACCAACCAACCTATCTCTAAAGCAATGTAACTGTGTTTACCTTAAAATGTCTGATAAACAAGATTTAAGATAAAAGAAACCCTTTAACACTCCCGGTGGTTGTCTCAACGAGGTATCTCATCAAAAACGTAATCAGTAGCAAAATTGACCAGATCTTGTCGAACGAGGCATCTCTTCAAACCACTTGGAGGATTAAACGGAGTTCATGCTGTTTAATTCTATTTCACAATGAAAGAAACAATTTGATTTAGAATCCTCTAAAATATTGCAACTGTGTGTTTACCTTAAAATGTCTGTTAAACAAGATTCATGATGGAAGAAACTCTTTAAACAGAGCTATGCTTTTAAAATCTAAGATTAAAAAAAAATTTGCCACAAGCTATACAACATATTACTTCAAAAGCTTAAAATACTTTATAAAGTTTTTTCTTTCATTTTAAACCCTTCTGGCTATAGAGTTGAGGTTTTACTACTCAACTCTATAGCCTTGATATTTTTCTTCCCAAGCTTCATTTTTTCGATATAAGATTTTATGCCAGGAGTTTACCTAAATTTTCACTCGTATTTTAATGTTTATTAAGTTTTTAATTATTTGAACCAAAAAATTCACTCATGATAATTTAAGACATTAACATAATCACTCATTCCATGATTACGTTTTTGTAAAAACTAGTATAGTTGTCTTCACTATCATGAAAAAATACAAAGCAAATTTCTGCAATACATTTTCTTTCAATAGCAACTGAATTACCTACCTATTTTTACGGATCCTTAAACAAAATGCTCTCTTTGGAAAGCATAAGATTTCCCTCTGTATGTAAATTGTTTCATAATTTATAATATAGTCATATTAATTACTCAAGACCTCTTATTGTGATATTCATCTTTCCTTTATATATCTTCCACGATATGGCAAAAGGGATTAAGTCAAAATGGTTGCTTCTCAGAATCTTAAGTTGAATATTTCACTTTCTAACAAATATTCAGGAAGGAAAAGAATCGCACCATGATGCAAATAATTGTAATTCAGATTCGTAGATTTATTTAGTTTTATTTGAAGCAAATTAGATTATTATTTGATTTTTTTATATTATAATGATGCACTTGACACCTTTGGACCCATGAAAAGTCAGGCTTAACCCATTTTGCCCTGACGTTAAAGATATAATACATACAGTCATTTTCGAAGAAACGTTTTATATCAAGAATTACTTAAAAGTCAGCAAATTTTCTAATTTATGGAGTTTTAAAATAATTTATCCCAAATATTTTTCGACCCTTTTTGTTGTATTTACCAGTTTCGGCATGATGGTGAGTGAGGTGATAGGCTGAGGCGCATGTTAAATCAAATCGGTTTTATTCTGTAGTGTTTGATTTGGTTTTAATAAATGTGTTGATAAATTTATTTTCCTCATTTAACCCTCCAAGTGGTTTTGATTAGATATTCATCAAGAAATATCTGACCAATTTTGCTCATGGCGAAATATCTCGTCATCAAGATATTGCCGATTTTTTTTATGATGACGAGATCAAGATATGATCAGTTTTCTTCTAATGACGAGATACCACGTCCATCAAATTTCCACTGAATTAATAACGAAATGCCTCGTCAAGACAACCACCAGGAGGGTTAAGCAAAGAGCTTTTTACTGTCCATTTCTTTGCATCCTATACTTTATTACAGCTAATCATCCACAGATGAAATAAAAAGAACCATCTAATATCCGCTAAATCTATTAAGCAACTATACTATCTTATGGGTAAATAGAAATGCTAAATTCCGTTGTTTTATTCCTTTTAATATATATAAATATGATGCGTCCACCTATTATTGGCTCATTTAAAGGTGAATGCACCCTTAACTAGCAAATTTGTCAGTAAACGGCCTAAAACATCGACTTGTAAGGATTGTAAAACATAGATAACTTCAAGACCCCTGTTCCAAAATTCTAAAAATTTTTACGTTACTTAATTACTTAAATATTTGATTTGGGATTTTTTGGCACAAGAGCCAGATCTGGACAGGCTGATCAAGTAATGTTTTTTCCGTCAATTAAATAGCCATAAACACGACAAGGAAAGTTTTACAGATACAGAAAAGAGAAATGCACCCAGGTTAGCTGAAGAAATCAGTAGACTGCTAGTGCAGTATGCAATCCCACTGAGTCACGACGGTCCCTTAAATATTTGAGAAACAGAATACAAAAGGCAAGCAACTCTATACTTTGAATATAAATTAAATAAGTTTGTATTTATTTAAGCTTTATTTAAAGACAATTGTTTACTAAAACTTTACAGAAAATTATACTGCTATTGCTGTGAAGCCAAACGTATGTGGTGGTAGTGTTTCCTGTACGTATTCCAAACGTGACGTCAGTTGGCTTGTTTTTGGAATACGATTTCAACAAGTCAACAATCAAAATCCTAAAGAATGAATTCCGAATTGATATATGATAGTTGATTGATCAACACCCATTAGATTAACCGTCAAATGTCGCCGAAGAAGCAATCAACTGCAATTTAAGGTAACCTCGATACGTATCATTCTAAAGCATTTTTAGTAACGGTGTAAAATCTCCGTTTTCCGTCTAGTTTGCTTATGTCAGTAATTCCTCTCATATTTCGGTCACGGGGTGCCATAAATGTTTTATAGTTAGCGCATTCTAATTATAATTGTGACTAACACGACTAAGACTTGTTTGTCTCGTTGGCCTCAATTATGAATGATGATCTGGCATCATGAGTGAGAATGCGCTGTTTAAAAATTGTTTTTATGCCCCTTTAGTTTGTTTTAAGTGATGGTTTGTTGTTGGTTGTTTTGGGGTTTTATAGCGCAAGGGCCGTATTTGGTCAAGCTGCGCCAAACACAAGACAGCGCCAAGTAAAAAATGGGAACGGAAAAAAAGAGGAATTGGGGAACAGAGTAGTGGGATGAAAGCAAAAAAGATCACTTGAGTATCCCGGGAGCGCGACCCCGTGTTTACTAAAGACAGTAAACCCCATGGGAAAAGAAAAGATCACTAGAGTATTACGGGTCCGTAAAGACCGTACACACCTAATGAAGATGTGCTCCTGAGAGCGTTTAAGTGGATTCTTCATATCTAAGCGCAATTTTACGTATAAAATTTTATCTCCGAACCAACCTGTTGTAGTTTTTGAGTAAAAAGAGCAAAATTCAAACAATTGAAAGTGAAAAGATAAGTAAGTATATTAATTGAGTGACATTTTTAATGTGTATATGCACGATTTGAATATGTGACAATACAAAAACAGAAACACACTTTCCTCCATTAACGAAATGCATTCTTCATGAGTTACTAACTGTTTATTTTCACTCGTGTGAGGTCAGCTAAGGAAAAACCAAGCCATTACTTTTATTCGTATCTCATTCATAATTAAAGGTACCATCCGATAAAGAATATAATGAAAATGTGTTTCCTAGTTTTGAAATTTCGGTTTAAAATGTTGCTTAACCTATACTTTTTGCTAAATTGAGCTCATTTGATTGGTCATAGAAACTACTAGCAGTATTAACCGGCGCTACTCGGGTTGAATTGGTTAATTAACTTCCGGTTTCGTTTATATAAATTGTAATTACTATTCATCATATATAACAACTACCACACTCTAATAAAGGTACCCAACTGTTAAATACACAATTTCACAAATGTAAATAAATGTCATATTTAACATCTCACATTTTTGCAGAACTTAAATTTTTAGTAAGAAAGAAAAGTCTCTAGAGTGTGCCAATATTACCCAGAATGCATAAAATAGTTCAGAGTATGCATATAAATGCCTTATGCGTCATTTAAAAACAAAAGCGCTACGAAATTATCCTATAATGAATAAAAATGTTTTTAAAATTAATTTAACCATTACTTATTTTGATTTGCAGTTATTGAACGAAAAACATCAAATTGAAAATCCAAAAATACATCTTAAAACAGATTTTAAAAAAGCTTCGAACGAAAAGTATTAAATTTATCTGCTTTTTCACTACAAAATAGATTCTTGGAATATAACGGACGCAAATTTAAAAAAGCAAACGATTAATAAAAATACCAAGGTTGCCATATTAGCTACCAGTCCTATTTTAAAAGATTTTGTTCTGCATATTTTATTATTACTCAATATACTCAAGCACAAATCAACAAACACTCCATTCTTACACTGCTGGCCACCCAAATTGCAACACCAAGAAAGACAAGAGATATCACAACAAAATTTATTTTGTAGATAACATGTTGACCAAGCATCAAATGATTAAATTTATAGACTTCTGTGAAGTGTGGTTCCTGCCAAAATCAGTAGCCAGAGTAGCCGCCATTGTTGGAGATCACCGCTGCCACACGCCTCGGCATTGATTCAAAGAGACTTTGGATGTGTTCTTGGGGTACAGCAGACCAAGCTGCTTCCACACGTTGCCAAAGTTGATCTGGTGTGGCAGCTGGGGATGTATTCTGGGTCAATCGTTGAGCAACCATGGACCACATGTTTTCTATCGGCGAAAGATCCGGAGAGCGAGCTGGCCAGGGAAGCAATTCAATCTGGCGATTGACGAAGAACCCTTGGACAATGCGTGCCACGTGTGGTCGCGCATTATCCTGTTGAAATATGGCTGTGGGCAAGCCCTGAAGGTAAGGAAGGACAACTGGCTCCAACACCTCGGAGATGTAGCGCTGGCTGTTTAAAGTACCGGCAATGCGTACTAGAGGAGTGCGAGAGTGATATCCAATACCGCCCCATACCATAATACCCGGTGCAGGACCAGTGTGGCGGTGCATAACGCAGCTGTTCAGCATCCTCTCTCCACGGTGTCTCCAGACTCGAATCCGACCATCGTGGTGTTGCAGACAGAAGCGTGACTCGTCAGTAAAGACAATTTCATTCCATTCTGCCGTCCACATCCTTCTTTCATCGCACCATTGGCGGCGGAAACGTCTGTGGTTCTGCGTCAAGGGTAGACGAAGCAATGGACGTCTTGCGGACAGACCACTCTGCTGTAAACGGCGTCGAATGGTACGCGCAGACACTGGATGATGCGGTACAGACTGAATGTGCTGTGCTATGGTTCGTGATGTGGCTGAGCGATCCGCCACTGCCATACGCACAATATGCCTGTCATCACATGAAATGGTGCACTGAGGTGGATGCGATCGAACACGTCGGTTCGTCGTACCCTCCTGCATCCAACGATCACATATCCGCATTACAGTTGTTTGGTTTCGTCCAACACGACTACCGATTTCCCTGAAAGATAATCCACAATCTCGGTAGGCCACTATCCTTCCTCTGTCGAACTCGGATACTTGATCAAAAGATGATCGCTGTTTTCTACGAGGCATAATTGATCGTTTTTTTGAAAAAACCACAAGAAAAACACAATTGCCGTACATGAAATCGTCGAAATCTCCAAGCCTTAAATAGCGCTTTGAAGTGGCGCCACAGGCGCGCGTGATGTGCGTCTGCGCTGAAATTCTAATCATTTGCATATCTCACCTCCGCTAATGCATGTTGTAAATTTCATATTATTTGCATGCTTCCTTCAGGGTGTTGCATTTACGGTGGCCAGCAGTGTATTTATATAGACTAGCAAAATTGTCCGACCTCATTCGGGTTGAATTGGTTAACTATATATTGAAAGTGACCAGAAAATCACTTTCCTCTTTCATAGAAAAATGCGAAATCATTTAAGTATGAGTAAAATCATTTTTTAACATATTTTCGATATTTTTATCATTTCTACAAACTACTTTGGACACAAATCCTATCCATGTAATACATTTCACATATATCGCACCACTGCTAAATGTACAAATTGGCGAAAGGTGAGACACTAAGGTAAGTGTCACAAAAGACGATTTTGAGGGAGAATTAGTAATTCCATTTCTTAAGTTCCTGTAAATTGCTCAATTCAATTCGTAACAATGACGAATCTACGGCAGATACTCTCTCACATAATTTACCTGCGAATATATTTTTATTTGTGGCACTTTTTTCGAATTTCGCTATCATTAAGAAAAAGATAATTAATTTGATGAGATACTTAGCGCTAAGTTTGTTTTAAAGAGAATACGTTTTTCTTGTTAATTCCATTTCGTGGAAAGTGCAAGAACTTGTTTTGAAATTTAATATCTTTCGTAGTGATAACACAAAGGTAACCTATTACCATTTTTTTTATGGTAAATCAATTAGACAGTTTTTCTACTAAAGAAAATCATTGTTTTAAACAAACTTTCCCTACATAAATTGCTTAAATATAGCTTCAATTCGTAAAATAAGCCACCTTGGCCATCTGTCGCTATGACAAAGGATTTATATTTCAAAAGTCCTACTTCGGATATTTTTAACATTAACGTTCTTTCAATAATGTCAATAATCCACTTAAAATTTAATTTATTCTAATTTTAAACAGAATACTTTGCGGTGGTGTTGAGTGTGATAAAAAGGAATTACAATTTATTAAAATAATAAATATTTAAAACAGAAAAACAGAGAATTAAAACTAAATAAAAATTAGCGGGGAAAGTTCTAGAGATTTAAATTCATAATTCTTTTTTATCTCTTGATCTTGCACAGTTGCCCCAATTTACCACTAGAAATTAGATAGAATTTAATAATACGAAATTAATTCGGAGCGAAAAAATATCACTTCGCGTGGCAAATGGACACGAGTTTCCGTTTTGCTGCAAAACATCGTCTATCCCAAACGCTAGGAAATAGTTTATATTTTGCAAAGAAAATAAATAAGGCTCAGAATAAAAAGCATTTGAATTTAAATTTTGTAAAAATACTTTTTAAAAATAATTGATTTTTCAGCAGTACTGGTAGAACAATTTAATTATAATGCTCAATATGCATTCCAGCTTCTCCAAAACTACCAAATTACGGTTGATTTAAGTAGAGTTACTCAGATGTTTCAACATGAAACTTGCTTAAATACGTAAGCAAATGAATTTAAAAATTAATGCATTCACTACACTAAATATAATTTATCAAATTTAGGACATTGGATTAAAATGTTTTGAATAAATCTTATTGTGATACTTGTACAAACACACAGACAGAAAATTGAACATAGAACTGGAAGACGGATAGACAGACTTACGCAACCAAGTTCAGTCACTAAATGAATGTAAGAACTCGCAGTATGCAAAGTTTCATGAAAATATATTCAACCGCTTGAACGGAGTATGAGCATACACATACAGACAGAACGCGCAAAAGACGGATTGTGCATCAGAACCCAAAACATATAGAAAACTTGAAATGGGTCGAAAATATTCAATGTACGAACGAACTCTCCATTCTTATTTATATAGATTATCTGCATTTAGATAATAATGATACATGGAATTGATTGGCAAATTTTTCAACAGTTTTGTGACCACATATTATGTATTAACTTCCGTAGAACTTAATATTTTTAATCCAAAGTTAATTTATAAACCTTTTAATATAGAAAGCAGTCTGCTCAAATTTTATAACAATCGGATCATAACTACTTCAAAGTTTATTTGCCAAGTCCTGTGTTTCTTGTAGTACATTTCAACGCGAAAATATAATTGCAGTTTTACGAAAAACACATAAATATAAATGTTAGAGATATCTTAGTTTTCTTCAAATAATTACTCTGCTTCCTGGTAGCATCAAGCTTCATTTCAAAACCGGAATTAAATGACGAACTAGAAAGCGTATTCATTTGTTCTTAAAATAAAATGTGTACTTTATCATAGAATAATTAAATTAAACAAATATCGGGTAGCAGAGTTTTCTTAATTTAACCTCTTTTTTAATCGGATGCAATTTCTCGATGCGAAACCACTATTCGGCTTGAAATGTCAGCTTCAATGAACCAGATTCCCTAACCCTTATTTACATAACAGTAAACTCTTACGTTAATCGACACGAATAAAGAAGGGGAATTTTTAAGAAAGTTTTATCTTTAAGTGTTTCCTTTACTTATGAAGATCTCAGCTCTCCAGTTATCGATCGTCAGTTATTTCATTAATTTAAGAGAATTACTCTCGTTCCCAGTTCTGTGGCACCATAAAAGTTTATACTTTTACTGCAGAAGTCTTAATGATTGTTCATATTGTACTGTAAGAATTCAATGTTGCTTTCAATGATAGATACAGTGCTGCAAAACCAAAATGTGCATCTTTTGTTGTACATATTTAAGTTAACATTCCTATTAATTCTAACCATATTTTCGCGTCATTTATTTCATTAATCTAAGAGAGTTACTCTCATAATTCTGGGGCATTATAAAAGTCTATACTTTAACTGAAGAAATTTTAATGATTCCATTACATTCTCTAAGAGAATTACTCTCTTCTCAATTGTGTGGCACCATAAATGTTTATGGTTTTATTAATCATAACTTGCATCTTTTTTGTTGTACAGACTTGAGTTATAATTCTTATTCTAACGAGATTTTCTGTCATTTATTTTAATAATATAAGAGAATTACTCTTTCCCTACTTTGCGGCACCATAAAAGTTTATACTTTTGCTACAGAAATCCTAATGACTGTTCATATTGCGCTGTAGAAATTCAATATAGCTTTTAAAGACAGATACAATGCTGCCAAATCAAAAGTGTATGTTTTTTGGTTGTACAGATTTGAGTAATCATTCCTATGAATTCTAACCATATTTTCGCTGCATTTATTTCATTAATCCAAGAGAATTACTCTCCTTTCCACTCTGTGGCCACATAAAAGTTTAATTTTTACCTCAGAAATCTTAATGATTGTTCATATTGTACTGTAAGAATTCATTGTTCGTTCAATGATAGATACAACGCTGCCAAATAAAAGTGGGCATCTTTTTTCTGCTGCACAGATCTGAGTAATTATTCATTTGAATGTTAACTATATTTCCTTTAAGCAGTAGGTCCCGGTTTAATAATCACTTGTGTAGTAAAAAGCAACCGTTGAACGAGAAACATGCCACATTTCCAAACCATATTTCGTCTGCTTACAAGAGAAACGCACTAAATCAAAATAAAATTTTAAAATATGAGTATTTTAATTTTTCTAGATCAGAATGGATGATCGTTAGACTTGTGACGTTCATCAAGTCCTTTTCCTTTGCATAATGGTTGGATTTTTCTTGAGAAGCATACTTAGGAAACACGCTAAAAAACATACGCAAATGAATAAAGGTGCAATATTTATATTTAATTGTTTATAAATTTTTATATTTATTACTAATAAGTTGCTAAACAATACAAAATCGTAATGAAAGCACTGTTCTCTGAATAACAGATAAGTTGAGTAAATACAAAGTGTAATAAATTATTTCTCTAACATATTCTCGCATTGTTTGAAAATTAGAATTTTTTCCCTTCGTTTTCTCAGAACTATGTTTTTTGACTTAGTGTGTTTCACTTTATTAGAAATCAGATTTAGAAGATTCATGAACTGAGAGCAACTGAGTAGTTTTGAAATCGAGCAAAAATTAATTTAGATGGCACCCCAAAGTCCTTAGACTTTTAAAAAATTCCTAACTGGAAAAATTAGTATTATAAAGTGCATTTTGTTCAGTGAAAAAAATTAGTTGAAAATTTCAATGACAGAGGGAATGTGCCGTATGTTTCAAGCAAATGCGAAAACAATGGTAAAATAATCTCAGACAAACTGATCATTTAAAAATAGATGTAGGTAGCTGAATTTTTTTACGTCGCACTGTAGCAACACAATGCCATCTTGAAGGCAGTCAGGGATCAATCCTGAAGGGAAATATCCGAGGACAACACCTCGTAATTTTGAACCGTGGTCAGATGACGAGGTCAACACCTAAATTGGCACCCCACTCTCTAAACTTCCACAACACGCCAACTTGAGGACATATGAGACCACCACAGATTTAGCATGTACCAGTTCTCCCCATGCACGACGGTCTTTGGTTGGATTTAATTCCGAACTCGCAACCCTTCGGTTACTAATATGCTTCTCTCCCAACCAAGCTACAGCGGCCCCTTCAAAAAGAGACTACTAAAAGATATTCAAAATTCAAAAATTGGCCATAGCTATTTCGGAAGGACTGCACTCACTATCGCAGGAGGAAAGTAATCACAACTAGAAGCCTCCTTCAAGTTTAACTAAACTTTCTTCATTCTGCCAAGTTGACAACACTTGATGACGAAGTTTCATTTCAATGAGTTTTCCATTCGCGATTTATCTTTGTCTCCTCGTTTGCATGAAATGTAGCATGAAACATGTACTATAGCTCCCTCTATCAGTGAAATTTTCAACTATTTTTTCCACCTCCAAAAAATTTCCCTTCGTTGATTCCTTTCGTACAAACTTCACTTCATTCGCCTCTTTTTCCAATTTCTATGAATTTTTGAAACGTCTACGAACTTTTGATACGTGTACTATAGCTCCCTCTATCCGAGAAATTTTTAACTATTTTTAGAACTAAAGAAATTACCTTCGTTGATTTCTTTCGTTCAAACTTCACTTGATTCACAACTTTTTTCCAGTTTGTATGAATTTGAATTCCACAAACTTTTGATACCTTTGTATGTTTCAGAATTCAGAAATGTTCGTTTGTAGGTACAGCTTCATAAAGTCACTGTTGTTGATATTACTAAATCTTTTCATGGTAAATTATATCAATAGAAACTTAAATTGCCAAAACCCATAAGAATAGCCTATAGAAGCTGACTGCACGGACTCTTGAAAACGGGCACAAAATGCGTTTACAGTTAATAATAGAAAAGCAAACTCTACTTTTCAATTGAATTCCAGAAAAACTAAGAATCAGACAACGGCATCAGTGCTCTAAAAGTATTTAAATATAAAGTATGGTTGTTTGGTAGTTGAATTTACTTCGTACTATAGCAACACAATAAACTATTTATAAATTATGAAAAAGTGAATTGAAGTTATCTTATTCTCAAAGAAAAGAACCCATCTCTTAATATCTGATTTGTAACTACATATATTTATTCTTAACTTTATTTTTGCACGAGAATTATTTCTATATTCATTTACGTATTGTATGTTTATATAGATGCCAAAAATTAGAAGAACGTTTTAAAACTATTCGTTGCACATATTAGTGATTACATTTCCAACATATGTAGAACTAAGATCTTTTAATATATAGTAAAGTAATCTTAAATATAACATGAAGAGGAAAATAAATAACTCCGTGGTTATAAATTTTCCAAGAACATTTTCCTTGATAATCTTTGTAAGAACTTGCTAAGGTGTGAGAAATTTATCAAATAAGCTATCAAAAATTCATATTCTTCCTAAAGAAATCGTGTCGTTATGTATACAAATTGAACACAAAGGAATAAAATATAGTGAATTTATTTATTATAGATTACAATATTTTTTCTTTTATCCACAATCAATTGTAAAGGATTTTCAAACCCAAATAAATTTTCATTTCGAAGCAAAAAGCGTTACATAAAAAGAATAAAGTATATAAAGCATATTTGCTTTCAAGGTATAAATAGTTGTTTTCTTTGAATACGAAAATTGGGTGGGGGTTGCGTTTTGAAATGTAATTATATTTTTGTGCTTCTTACATTGAATAATTCCCATCAGCGAAAAACTTAATTAAATGTGTCATACATTATTTCATAATGTAAATAAATTCACAGTGACATGAAAAACCAACACCTTGCATTCAAAACTAAACCACTATTAAATTAAAATGACATCTATTTCACAGAAGATTTTAATATTTTATTTTCATATTTTTCACTTTACTACATGATTGCATTTCCGTAGCAATTTAGAAAGCATACATTTTCGGAACTATTATTGAATTCAGATATTATTGTATATTCAGAACTATTATTACTCTTAAAAAATTTGAAACGTGCCTCAATAGCTTTCTTGACTTCCGTGAATTTCATTCCATTTAAATAGCTTTACCATTTTATAAGTATACCGGAAATTAAATGTATCAAGACTGCTCTTCAGACACGCGAATTTTTTAATGTACTAAACATTTCTAAAGTATTGATGTCATTTGCTTACAGCTGTTTCAAAACTAATTATATTATATTTCAAAATACCATACTTCCAATAAATTATCTACGATCACATTTTTTATTATTTTCTACAGTCAAAATATATATTATAATTTAAGTAAAATATATTTATTCAAGGTACAGAAACAAACTTGCTTATTGCTTACAGGTACCTTTTCTATATAGAAGATTGGATACTCAAAAATTTATTACCTTATGGTATATGTTAGGTGCATGAATACTCCAATTAACTTTAAAGAAATCGAAAAATATAAGAATAGTTATTTGGGAAAAGTGAAAATATTAGAACTCGTCAATTTTCGATGAAGTTACATTTAAATTGTGAATTTCCTGAAATCGGCAAAGCCATTCGTTGAATTAAAAAACGCATAAACCATTTAGAATTTTATACTTCGAAAGTGCTTGGTCTAAAAAATTTTCGACAAAAATAGAACTTAAAACTAATTTTAATGTTTGCCTCCAATTTACTAAATAGCAAGTAGCATAAATTTAAATACGAAGTTTCCGAGATAATAATATCATATATACACACATAAGATATTCTACTATGAACTGAAGAATACATGTTGGAAAAAAACTTGAATTTTGAATGACATCCATGAAATCGCCACCTGTTGAAAGAATGATTTATAGATAGGGAATTTTAACTCCTCTGATACCATATACAATAAGAGACGCTGATACATATCTTTCGAGATTTCTTTATGTGCACTTCCAAAAAAAATTCTTTTCGCAGACGACCAACTTTTCAGCAATGATAGATAGTCCTCAAATACTGTCAAGAGGCTTTGTTTTTTCTCTGAATCTCTTTATAGAATAAAAGTAAGCGGGAATTGAAACTATGTATGAAATGTAAGGACATTAAGCATTGAATATTGGAACAGACAGATAGATGTTGAAAGTCATTCATTATATAGTTAGATTCGTAATTGAAGGTTTGAACAGTTTATTAAATTACAGCATCAGATCTTTTTATGATTGTTTTTATTCAAATATTTTTAGAAATTTTGCTCAACAGAGTGATTTATAATGGATATTAAGGCGACTATCTTTTAAACCGCTTAACGTACTTCCAATTAGAAAAACAATTCAAATAGTGAATAGATATACCATTTTACAAAGGAACGTATACTCGTATCTATAGAATACGTAATTTGACGTATAATCATATATAGTTATATTCATAATTTAAGGTTTGAACAGTTTCTTAAATAAAAAATGTGAAAGTATTTATTAGGATTAGATTTATTAGATACCTCGTCGAGACAATCACCAGGGGAGTTGAACGTGTCTGTGATTAAAATATGGAATACCACCTGCTGGAAATACTTAAAGGAATCCTTTAGATAAGTTTCACCACTAGAAAGTTTCGAGTTTCGAGGGAAGTTGTACAAACCAAATAAGGGCATGAATGAAATCACGTGATCTTGCCCCATTCATCTATCACAGCAAATAAGAAAGCGGTCCATGGTATGCACTTCCTCATCATGTGGGGCGAGTGCCAACTGTTCATATCCAAGCCGTAGCATTGCCGTAGCCAAATGTTCAACTCCGAGCCGTAGCATTGAAAAGCACTTTTAAAAATTATATCAATGGTAAGTTAACCCTCCAAGTTTCATTTACGTTTATAAAACTTCTTATAAAAGCTGTAACAAAAATGAGGCATTTGAAATTATATAAAATAAACTTAACACGTTGGGAAGGTTTTACTAACTTGCTTCTTAAAGTTGCTTCGAAACGGTACCTCGAAAATATAAATTTCTCACTTTGAGAAAATCGATTTTAAAGTTCGAAATTTAAGTTTCTTATTAGTTTCATTTATGCTTGTAAAACTTCTCACTGTATTTGTAACAAGAAATGAAGTATTTTGAAGAGCATAAAATGAACTAAACAAGTTGGGAAGATTTTACCAACTTCGTTCAAGTTGTTTCTTCGATAAGGTACCTCGAAGGTAAAAAATATTCATTTTTAGAAAATCGAACCTAAAGCCCAAAATTTTAGTTTATTAGCTGCATTAACGCTCTTAAAACTTCTTACAGCAGCTGTATCAAAAATTAAGTACCTGAAAGAATATAAAATAAGCTAAACATGTTAGGAAGGCTTTACTAAATTGGTCACCGTTCTTTCTTCGAAAAGGTACCTCGAAGATAAAACAATATTCATGTTGAGAAATCGAGTTTAAAGCTCAAAATTCTAGTTTATTAGTTGCATTTACGTTTTTGAAACTTCTTGCAGGAATTGTAAGGAAAATGAAGGATTCAGAAGAAAACAAATATTCTAAGCATGTTGCGGGTCTTATTAACTTTGTTAAAGTTGTTTCTTCAAAAAGGTACCTCGAAGATAAGAAATGCTCAAGTGAAAAAAATACAAATTTAAGTTTATTAGTTGTATTTACATTTTTAAACTTCTTACAGATGTAATAAAAAGGAAGTGTTTAAAAGAATATAAAATAAGCAAACCATGTGTTGGGTAAATTTTATTAAGATGGTTAGCGTTCTTTTTCGAAAAGGTATCTCGAAGATAAAACAATATTCATATTGAGAAAATCGAGTTTAAAATTAAAAATTTAGTTTATTAGTTGCATTTACGTTTGTTTTAAAAACTTCTTACAGAAGCTGTAACAAAAATGAAGTATTTTAAAAAGCATAAAATAAACTAAACATGTTGAGAAGATTTTATTAACTTGGTTAAAGTTGTTTCTTCAAATGGGTACCTCAAAGATAAAAAAATGCTCATGTTGAGAAAATCGAGTTTAAAGTTCAGAATTTAAGTTTCTTATTAGTTTCATTTA
Source organism: Meta bourneti (assembly GCA_933210815.1). Lineage (NCBI taxonomy): Eukaryota > Metazoa > Arthropoda > Arachnida > Araneae > Tetragnathidae > Meta > Meta bourneti. The sequence continues at coordinate 54,926,675 of OW119934.1, read as the reverse complement.
CATTTGGTGTAAAACTTCTCACTGGATTTGTAACAAGAATAAAGTATCTTAAAGAGCATAAAATAAACTACCCAAATCTCTAAAAATCTCAAAATTCCGTACACTCGAAATTTTAGAATTCCAGCTCCCCTTCAGAATTCACAGAACTATGAAAATTGGAGAGTGTCTCCAAGACCAGAATCCACTTGCTTACTGCATTAGGTCTCTCTTTTTTTTCAATTTTATTACCATCGCATGTGGCAAAAAATCATTCAGCCCGTTACGTTTACCCTTAATGGATTCGTCTCCTTGACGACTTTTTCATCCGGAGGCTTTTTTAGATTAATCATTTTCTTTCGCTTCGGCATAAAGTAGGAGCTTTCCTTTCTTTTCTCTCTCACTCAAGATACAAATGCTCTATTCAGACAATTCTGGATTTCTTTCACGGGATAGTGAGGCAAGAAGAATTTGTTTAAAATACGATTCCTTGGGAAGAGCTGTGCGGTATTTTATGAGATTAAAAGACAATAAACTAATCTCAATCGACGATTTTCGGGAAAAAATTGGCCGTTTTGTAATGAATTTTTAAGAGGGTCCTAAGCCGAAATTTCTTTTCTTTTTAAAAATTACTCTTGTGACTGGTTGCTTCCCCAAGATAATTATTAACACTCCAAGTGAATTTGACGAGATTCTCATCCATCAAGATCTGACCAATTTTGCTTACTGATCTCATAATTCCAATCTCATAATTTGCTTGCTAATCTCATAATTCCTATTTTGCTTGGATATCTAGTAATCAAGGTAACGCTGCTTTGACGAGATCAAGATCTTGTCAGTTTTCTTCTAATGACGAGATATCTCGTCCGTCAATATCTGGTCCGTTTTGCTAATGAAAAGATACTCGTCGAGACAACTGCTAGGAGGGTTAATGTTGTGATATACCTTGAAGAAAAATTACAAAAATACTTTTTAAATTGAATTGTATTGAAAAATTATGATCAGGACCGAATTTAATTGACCTAAAAACGCATACAAATGACCTAAAATTGGCCTAAAAATTATTTCAATTTGGCATCATTAAACATTTTAATTAGCAACTCGAAGATATAAGATTTTCATGTGATCTTTTGTCATCTGTTAATCGTTTCCTAATAGCATGTCTCTAAGATCAAGTAGTAGGGTCAACGGTAGCCCAGTTGGAGAGCAACTAGAGGGTTGTGAGTTCGAAACTCGATCCAATTAAAGGCTGTCGTGTGTACGTGGAAGCTGGTGTACGTTAAATCTCTCGTGGCTTCAAATGTCCTCAAGTTGGTGTTGTGTGGTAGTTTGGAGAGTTGGGTGCCAGCTCAGGTGTTGACCTCGTCGTCTGACCTTGGTTCAAAATTACGTCATGTTGTCCTCAGATCCTACCCTTCGGGATTGATCCCGGACAGTCGCCAACAGCCCGTTGTGTTGCTCCAGTGCGATCGTAATTCAACTATCTACCTATCTACCTCGTCCTCTGTTAAGATTAGAGTAAACTCCTTCCAGCCCTCCACTCCGCTAAAGACCTGATAGTTGTAGGCGACGCAGGTTCGGTTCCTGTTTCTTTCCCTGGGTGTATTTCTCGTATCTGTGTCAAAAACTTTCCTTGTGTATGTATGCCCATTATCTAAAGTTTGCTTTTTGTTTGGCACAGCTTGGCCAAATATGGCTCTTTGCGCCATAAAACCCAACAAACCTTCCTGTCATCGCTCTTTCCTGTGTAGAAGAACCCATCAATAGAAAAGCATATAAAGGTTTTGTTTTGTTTTAAAGGGTAGATGAATGAATTTTTTTCTTTGCGTTAGAAACCGATAGATGAGCTATTTGTTTTGCGTTTCAACAAATTTTTTCACACCCAGGACAAAACAAAAACATTATGCTGAGGACTTGAAATTTTGCTAAAATAATCTGAATAAATGACCAACGTTCCCTAAAAATCTCAAAAATGACCCAATAATCAAAAATACTGAAAAATGACAAAAATCACCTAAAAACTGTATATTTATAGAATCAGAAGATTGTGTACGGAATTGGTATCTGTACGGTATTGTCTATGAAGTACTAGCGAAAAGATAACAAGTCAGAAAAATCAGAGCCTTGATTAAACAATCAAAAAGAAACTTAAAATATTAAATAAATTAATGATTTCAAAGCTTAGTACGTACAATTTCGAAACGATATAGTTTGTCTTTTCTGTCATCTGTGAAGATACAAGCAGCAGAAACCAAATACTAGGTATTTTCGTAAATATCCAATACCCATTTTTTAACATAAATTATTTTTAGTTATTCAGAAAAATTAAACCCATCTCAAAAGTTAGACAGTTTTTCAGTATGAGAAGTGAAAACTAAATAAACGAATTCTCAGTTATATCTTTCTGGAATTGGTATATTTTTAATTTTTGTAGGAGGTTTGAAAAGTTGAAAAACATCATTTGTGTTGTATCCTTTGAAAGAAATTACCCTACGTTCATTGGGAATACAACACCATGAAAGAGTTATATCGATCGGAAATTTGGCAGAAGGAAAATCTCAGTTGAGTATGCAAATAGGATACGCGCGCAATACAGGCTGAAATGTGATTGGGAAGATGTAAAAGAAGGCTTCGAAAAGCAAATTCCAAACATTGTGTTGGTGAATTCCATTGATATTGCTCTACTAGTACGTAAACACGCCTCGTTGCGAGACGAAACAACATTATGAACAGTTGACAGAGTTTGAGAAGAAGAATTGGTTTGAGAGAAGGTTGTTAGTGGTATCGCGTGATATTGCTACATGCATTGGGCGAAACGCTAGTACAATTATACGCACTTGGAGACAATTGACAGAAGGTTGTTTGGTTAGTTGGATGGATTGGGTTTTTAGGCGCAATGGTCATATTTGGCAATGCTGCGCCAAACACAAGACAGACAACATCAAGTAATACAGACGCACATAAGAAAGTTTTACTAACACAGAAGATAGAAATACACCCAGGGAGGAATTAAACCTGACAGAAATCGGACCTCCGCCCCCTACAACTCGCAGGTTGCTAGCGCAATAGGCACACCCACTGAACCACGACGGCCCCAAAATTGATAGAAGGAGGTTCTCGTATTGTCGTGAGGAATCTGGAGTACCTGTGACTGCATCATACAGAAAAGATCAGAATTTGCTACACATGGCAGTGACGAATCGTATAGCGACATCCACGACGTCAGCACAACAATGGAGGATGGTGACGCATCAGGCGATGTCTTCCAGTACTCTTCGCCGACGATTGCTACAGCAAGAGACACACATCTTGTGCGCATGGCTAATTACGGATCGCACTGCAGCATCAAGAACAAAGCTCAAGAATTAGAGTGTGCTGCACAGCATTCTGTGTCAGCCCGTACAATTCGACGCCGTCTGCAGCAGCGGGGAATTTTTTTCAAGGCGTTCGTTATTGTGACTACCTTCAGACCTATACCATAAATATCAGAGGCTTCAATGGCACCAAGATCAAGAACTTTGGAACGCTTAATGCTATTTATAACCCTAATCATATTTTCTGACGAGTCTGGAAAAATCTCGTGGCCCATGACGACTGAATCCTTGTTCCCAGGTACAGTGGGAAGCGGCATATAGAAGGATGCATTGCAGAACGACACAGCGGCCCTATTGCAAGTGTAGTGGTTTTACATGCTATTTCATTGCATTCATGATCTCGTCTTATACGGATCTCAGGCACTATGAACAGTCAGCGAAACATCACAGAGGTCTAAGAACGAGAAGTACTAATCCTCATACAAACTCTTCCTGTGACTATCTTTCAACACGACAATGTCCTCTCCCACGTTGTCCGAATTGTCCAACGTTTCTTCGGTGACCAACAAGTACCACTTCTTCCTTGGCCTACTCAGTCACCCTAATTTGTCCCCCATCAAACACGTGTGGGATATGATTGTTCGAAAATTGATCCTTATGTCACCACTCGCAATCACTACTTACAAATTGTGAAAGCTTGCTGAATCTACGTGGAACGACATTTCATAGACAGACAGAGGCTTTATCGGTAAATATCACGCCGTGTGAAAGCAGTTGTAACTGCTCAAGGTAGACACGCAAATTACTGATTCTAGCAAGTTTCCTTTTATTAACAGGTACATAATTTCAATCATTTATACATTGCGCCACGTGTTATTCCTCAAATGAATTTCAATGCTCTAACTCAAGTCTATATTGGCGTTACATTTTCAATTATCATAAAAATCTAGCACGAAGGAGAAACACTACGTTGAAATATTATTGCTTAAGAAGAGTTTGAAGGTTCAATATTATATGTTAATTTACCTAATTTCTACGTACCTTTTCTCAGAATATATTAGATACAGGTTTGTAAATTTTTTACAATAGTCGTTTACCTATACGAAAGATATTTTAAGTGTAAATAAACAACTCTCCGGAAGACGAGGATTGTACTTCCGGTTACCCAATGCTCTTACACGGAAGTTAACTTAAAATGTAGCTAAGTGACCTCATTTCCGGAATACGTGCAGGAAACACGTCTACCACGAGAATACTAGCACCATCTACCATTTAGCTTCTCAGAAAAAGCCTCTCAAATTGAAAATAAGATTTAACATCATATCACATGACTTTTTTTTAATATTTAAGTAAATTTAAATGTTTTTTTTTTATTTTATTATTTCAATTAACGTCACACTGGAGCAACACAATGGGCTATTGGTGACGGTCCGGGATCAATCCCAAAGGGAAAGATCCGAGGACAACACCACGTAATTTTGAACCACGGTCAGATGACGAGGCAACACCTGAGCTGGCACCCCACTCTCCAAACTTCCACACCACGCCAACGTGAGGACATTTGAGGCCACGACAGATTTAACGTGCACCAGCCCCCTTTGTACACGACGGTGTTTGGCTGGATTCGAACTCGCAACCCTTCGGTTGCTAGTTCGTTACTCTTCCAACCGGGCCACCGCGGCCCTGTAAATTTAAATGAAAAATCACAAAATTCTTGGGGATGCTCTTAAATAAACTAGTGATAAAAATAGTTACTCTATAACAAAATGTCTTTTTAATCTCTGATGCTTGCAAGACATATTGGGAAAGTTATACTTACCAGGTTTCAATAGTTTCTTAGAAAAGTTACCACGAAATAAAAAATGTTTCCTTGAGAAAATTTAATTTATTTTAAAGCTCAAATTTGAGTTTTTTAGTTGATACTTTTAAAATTTCTAAAAGAGTTGAAATGGAAATGAAATATTTGAAAAATAATAAAATACACTACTCCAAATCTATAAAAATCTCAATGCGTGTTTTTGAAAATTTTTGATTCCAACTCAAAAGTTTTTCCGACTGTCTTCTGGTACCCTTCCTGCCGAAACTGGTTAAAAATCCTCTCTATCCTTCAGAAAAATAAAAGACAAATACATACAATCGAAAGATATACAAAATGGGAAATCAAAAAAATCACCAATGGCCTGTAAAATTGCTGAAGCTAAGTTGAAAAAAAAGTACTTTCAAAATGGTCCAATAACATTGATGACTCTATCTTCCAGCAATTACCTTGTTTAATGAAAACAGTTCATACTGTGGAAGGCAACGGTGAAAATCTTTTCTTTTTCACTATACAGCTCCGTTTACAGTAGAATTAAGGTAGTATTTTTCTCGTCTTTTTAACGATGCCACACAAAACTCTTCTGGGGAAATTCGTACTGGGGCCCCATTTTACGTTTGCCCATAGCCACGGCAAGGTGCATTTGCCCTGCGCTTTTTTTCCTATGTGCCAGTGGTTCGGTTTTATGTCGTAATAAAATGTATCCCATTAGTATCGCTACTGATTTCATTGTTTTGATGGGGGAATGCTTCGACCGAAAACTTTTTCTTCTGACTTCGAGAAGTGATAGAAGGCTTACTATTTCTAAGGAACTAAAACAAACGAACTGAAACTGAATTTGACCTGGGCTGGATTTACCTTCTTTGCTGGTTTAGAACGAGTGCCTTTCAGGAAAGTCATTTTACGAGGATTACATTTTATATAGCGTTTATTTTTCGGCCATTATTTATTATCACCAATGCTTTAAAGGGGAACTTGCATCTAGCTCTAGTTTACTTTCACGTGCCAAAATATTTGTATAGAGTGAAAAAAAGGAGTTTAGTCCAAGGGACGGTGAACTGTCAAAATCAACAAATTCGATCGAAAAACTGAATTTTTTTCAGAAATAAATTCATAACAAACGCTATAGATAGCAAAAAATAATTTAATTGCGATAATTCTTGACACTGTTTTATGGACAGTATGAAATATGTTGCCCAAGCATAATAGTTGGGTTGGTCAAAAATTTCATTTAGTTCGGCAAAAAAAATATTTTACTGTCACAAATAACTTTATTGAAAACGTATTTACCGTTTCGTTCCATAATATTCTGCTTTATATTTTTGCCATTGCATTTTTTAGATTGTGATAATTCTTGACAACGTTTTATGGATGTTATGAAACATGTTATCTAAGTATAGGTAGGTCTATCTGTTGAGTTGGTCAAAAAGTTTGTAAGGTTTGGCAAAACAAATCTTTTTCAGTCACAAATAACTGTATTGAAAACGTATTTACTGTTTTGTTCTATTATATTCTGATATCTGTTCACTATCTTCTGCAACTTCAGGCAACTTCATAATTCCCTTCTTCTAAGCTTTTTTATCTTTGTAAATAGCTGTTCTAGGTGCCTTTGTGCAGTCCCTAGGACTAAACAAACGAACTGAAGCTCAATTTGACCTAGGCTGGGTTTACCTTCTTTGCTGGTATAGAACGAGTGCCTTTCAGGAAAGTCATTTTACGAGGATTACATTTCATATAGCGTTTATTTTTCGACCGTTATTTATCATCACCAATGCTTTAAAAGAAGAACTTACATCTAGCTCTAGTTTACTTCCACGTGCCCAATATTTGTATATAAAAAATAGGAGTTTAGTCCTAGGAACAGTGAACTTGCAAAGTCACCAAATTCGATCGAAAAATTGATACTTCAATTTTAGCTTCCCAAAATAAATCCATTCCAAACGCTATAGATAGCAAATAGAATTTTTAGATGGCGTTCTTAACAACATTTTATGGACAACATGACACATGTTATCCAAGTATAGTAGTCTATCTGTTGGGTTGGTCGAAAAGTTCGTTCAGTTTGACGAAAAGAAACATTTTTGTGTCACAAATAACTTTATTGAAAACGAAATTTATCGTTTCGTTCCACTGCATTCTGCTATCTGTCCGCTATCTTCTGCAACTTCATAATTCTCTTCTAAGCCTTTTATCTTTTTTTTGTAAAGAGCTGTTCCTGGTGCCGTTTTCGCAGTCCCTAGGACTAAACAAACAAACTGAAACTCAATTTGACCTAGGTCGGGTTTACTTTCTTTGCTGATTTAGAACGAGTGCTTTTAAGAAAGTCATTTTATGAGGATTACATTTTATATAGCGTTTATATTTCGGCTATTATTTATCATCACCAATGTTTAAAAGTGGAACTTACATCTAGATCTAGTTTTCTTTCACGTGCCAAATATTTGTAGAGTGGAAAATAGGAGTTTAGTCTTATGGGCAGTGGACTTTCAAAATCACCAAATTCGATCGAAAAATTAATTTTTATTTTAGATTCAGAAATTGACTCATACCAAACGCTGTAGATAACAAAAGAAATTTCCGATTGCGATAATTTGAACAACATTTTATGGATAACATAAAACATGTTATCCAAGTCGTAGGTCTATTGCATTAGTCAAAAAGTTCCTTCGTTTTGGTAAAAAAGGTAAAATTTACTGTCACAAATAGAGTTATTGAAAACTTATTGACCGTTTTGTTACTCAGTATAGAGATTCAACTCACAGAAAACAATCTTTGATTCACCAGAGAGAGAGAATCAGGTTATATATAATCATAGATCAATTTCAATGTGCTGACCTTTCTTGTGAACAACAAATTGCATCCGATGTGCGGCATGCTCTACATCTGAGCGTAATAAGGTGGTTTGGATGTTCAGGACAACCCATTTTATATTCTCTTTCTAGGTACTCAAGTTCGGAACGCCACCAACATATACAACGGACCCCCACAACCAAAATTCACATGTCCGGGGAGCTAGCCGGTCATATCATCGGATAGAACTAACTGATGACCCACTCATTCCAGAAATGTGGCATAGAAGGTGCTGTGCCGAACGGTGAATGCGTGGCCATGCTCCATCCTGAATGAAAATGATCGAGTCCAAACATTGTCGTTACTGAAATTGAGGAATGACAAAATTTTCCAGCATTCCTCGATAATTCTTTCCAGTAATGGTGCAGGTTACTGGACATGTAAGATTGATACGCTCAAAAAAGTATGGTCCTAGAATAAAATCGGCTGTGGAGCCACACCATACAGTTATTTTTGGTGTATACAGAGGGAATGGTTGGAACGCTTGGAATGTTAAGATGCCCAAATTCAGTCATATTCGAATAACTGCCTGAACTTTCCCCTTCCCTTTTTAGGTGGAATTAGTCTTCTGTCACATACACAGTCGAAACTTTGTATAATCCATTTTATCTGCGTTAAATACGATTGTTCGACTGTTTTCGACTCCAACAGCGCCAAATTTTCCCTTATCGGCTGCTTTTGGTACTATTTTTTCGCAGAATACATCTTCCCATGTCTTTAAAAGTCTCAACACCTAATTTGGTTCCATTCCGTTCATTCGATTTATCTAGATACCTCCAAAGAGTGAAAGTTATTTTATGGCCACCCTGTAATTTGAGCTATATCTAAATTAGTAAAGCTGAGATCATACGTATAATTTAATGCAACCTCTGGGTAACTTATATGACCACTTAAGCTCTATAGGCCAATGAAAAATGTCGGAATATATGAAACTGAGATTGGTGAACTGTTTTTCCCTTTATCTCAAAACCCAATAAATTGAATTACCTAGTTCTTGCATTCAGGAGACGATATGTTCTGGCGTAATACTAGTGGTCATTTATTATTAGGGACTGTCAGCACTCTTAAATGGGGTCTGAGAAAGTTGATAGTAATCAAAAAAATCCCTAGTACTGTCGACAATCCCAAGCCACATCAATGAGTGTATAGACAACGATGTAAATATCAACTTTCCCTCGAAATCGTTGACTCAAACGTATCGTAGATTTAAAACATTATTCTATACAATAATTACGAAATTATCCCATGTAATATTCTCTCGATATCACTTTTATCCAAGTCTGGTATAAAGCAGAAATATGAAACTTATTTCCATCACTGTCGCCAGTCAAAAAATTCTACGCTCTTAGATTTTGCAAGCATTGATCTAATAGGTTCTGGAAAAGAAGGAAAGAAAGAAAATATTTTTCTTAAAAAACATCTGTCCGAAAATTGAATGAATGAAAGAAATGTCAGGTACTTGACTTTACGTCAGTCTCCATCTGGCTTCCCAATACTTCTGTACTCTATTGCTAAAATTATTAAGTGCAATGCTCGTGTCTAATTGTTGAGCCGTCTTAGGTTGTCTACTATTACATAAAATACAGTAAGAAAAGTCAACAATACTACAATAAAATAAGTGTGCACGCAGACAGTCAAGCCCAGTCAGGAAACGAAACTCAGCAACTGAAGCCTTCCTTGGAGAGTCTAGGATGACGTCACTGGTGGAAGAAGGCATTACCAAGATTTATCCTTGGTAGCATTGACAAGTCTTCCTTTTAGGCGGTATTTGAACAACTCTTTTATCCACAGTTTCAAAGTGTGAAAAGGTAGGGTTTTTAACGGCTTTTTGGTGATCTTGGTTCTTTTTTGGCGAGATAGTCCACTCTCTCATTTCAAGGTACGTCACAATGAGCCGGGACCCATTGAAGTTCCAACACATCAGCAGCTAGCTTACCAAGGTGTTGTCAGCATTGCATAACTCGTGGGCAATTTGAATTTGAATAGACCGCTTGTACAGCAGATTTAGAGTCATAAATTACAGCTTTTTCAAATGAATCTTTTCTCAGATGGTAATGATAATTAATTAACATCGCACCGGAGCAACACAACGGGCTATTTGCGATGTTCCGGGGTCAACCCCCAAGGGGAAGAACCGAGGACAACACCACGTAATTTTGAACCACGGTCAGATGACGAATCTTTTCTTAGAAGAGCACAGCCACACAAATTGCTTAGACCTCTTCGCCAAAATGAGTAGAATATCTTCCAAACGTTGTCCGAAAATTAAAAACTTTTCCTTTAGCTCCATTCTAGAAGTGATATGTAATATTTATATGCTGCATCTACTCGCTGCCTCGCATGTAGATCGATCAAATCTAATCGCCGCTTCTGAAAACTCGAACCAGATATTTCCTTCTTTTTTCTCCTTCCAAGCCATACACAAGTGCTCAGACAATTTATCCCTTATTTGCTCCTTTTTCTCCTATCTCACGTATAAAATTCTTAAAATTCCCTCTCCTTTTATCCGAACTTTTTTATTTCGCGATCACTTACAAAATTTCCTTTCCCCTACATAAAATATCTTATCGACACTATCTTTTGATGGATAGTATCGATAGGACAAGGGATTCAACCACCGTGTTGGGTCTGAAAGCGGAATATCAAACATCGGTTAAAGCGAATTTCAAATTTGTCAATAATGCAGCTATGTCAAAGTTGCCCCACTGCAAATCCCAGCTTGAATAAATGAGGGGGTGAGAGAACAGGGGGGGCATAAACAACTCACACTCAATTTCATTATAGTGGGACGCATATTGCACTTTCCAACTATGCCTTGTTTCTTTTCTGAATTCACGCCCACACTTTCGGGGAGATGTCTATTGAAATTTCAGGGAGTTTAGTGAATTGAGATTTAAAACCTAATTTTCACTTGTAGACGTTGAGTCATTTGCATATGCTTGGAAAACCTCTTTATTTGCCTTTCATATAAATCGCTGTTTAAAAAGTGAAAATACTGCTTAATTTACATGGGTGATTTATTTGAAAGCGACGTTCACTTCGTTTAATTCGTGCCTTATATCGACAATATATAATCAGGAATAACATTTATCAATACTTCCTTGTGCCTTCACATCAGCTCAAATTCTTTAAAAGTCTCTCCTGCATTACAAAGTCTGGAAAGATGGTCAAATTCTTTGTTATTTTAAATATTGTTAAAGCCATTTCATCCGATTACAGAGTAAAAGACGTTATCTAGGTATTCTTAGACACTAAGACAATTAATTTCACACAAACAGATAATTATTTTTATGCAATTAAAAACGTTAATTAATTCTTGTTCAAAAAATTGCTAAAACAACCCAAAATCAATTGTATAATTAATTATTACCCAGAACACCTTACCTAACGAATTTTTAAACTGTTAAAGATATTTTACTAAATTATATTACTAATTCTTTAAAGGTTATTATCTAAAACCAAATATGTTTGGAAAAAAACGGGTGAAAAATAGGTGGATGGTTGTATTTTGCACATAACAAAACTTAAGTATGTTTAGTTTTAAGGTAAGGTGGCACACCGTATGTCGTAAAGAATACTTTTGTACCTTATCCTTACTTAACCATAATACTTATATAGGCTTTCCTTAAACTTTTCAGAGGCGGTTGTACTCCAGACATCCCATCATCCCTGAAAAGGGGAAATAAAACTGAAGTGTTTATGCCAAGAATATTTTCGTCCCATCATTTACCATTGCACCGCATTAGGATCATACGAAAAAGCTTTAAACTGCTCACTGTCTGGATGACTGACGTGCATATTATATATATTACGTGGATTTAAGGGAGTCCATTTCTAGCCCTCTGAGAGTCGTGCGCACATACTTCCACCATGCAACCTACATTTTTCTACCACGCAACCTGCAATTTTCCACCATGCAACCTGCATTTTCCACCATGCAGTCTGCATCTTTCCACCATGCAACCTGCATTTTACCTTACATGACTTCTAACTAGTTTCATACTTCTTGACCAATAAATAGGCAGGTAGTTAAATTGGCGTCGCACTGAACCAACACAACGGACTATTGGCGACGTTCCGGGAACAATCCCGAAAGGAAAGATCCAAGGACAGCATCTCGAAATTTTGAGCCTTGGTCAGATGACGAGGTCAACACCTGAGCTGGCACAGCACTCTCCAAACTTCCACACCAAGTCAGTGTGAGTACATTTGAGGCCTCGATAAATTTCACATGCACCAGTCCCCACGTTCATACCAGTCTTTGGCTGGATGGAGTTTCGAACTCGCAACCCTCCAGTTGCCAATCCGCTACTCTTTTAACCGGGCTACCGCTGCCCCCACCCCGTATTGCAGGTTTTTAAATACTAAGGTAAAATAAAAGACGGAAGTACATATCATGGTAAATTTAAAAGGATAACTATTTATTGTGTCATCAAATTTTGTGAATAATCGATGTGGAGCATGGTGCATAAAAAGTTAAGAAACAAAACTTTAAACATCTTTTACCTAAAGCATCCTCGAATCTTTCCCTTCGGGGTTGATCCCGGACACTCGCCAATAGTCCATTGTGCTACTCCAGTCAGACGTTAATTCAACTACCTACCAACCTATGGTATCTCAACTCGATTTTTCACGTTATGACTATTATTATTTCATTTTCTTTGAAAGTTGAAACTAAAACGTCAGTGAGTGCTTCAGATTTTAAAATTTGAAATACTAAGTTGAAATAAGACCTTGGTAGATTTATACGAATAAATATTTACATTAATGGGGGCATAACATTTCATGAAATATCGAGGTGGAGCATGACGTGTAAAAGATTAAGAACCACTGCTTTAAACATCTTTAATCCAAAATACCCCATTACATTTGCTCACTGTGACTCATAATTTCATTTTAACCGAAATCTGAAATTAAAACATCAGTGAGGTCTTTGGAATTTTAAATACTAAGATTAAATAAAAGATAGAAGTACATAATCGTATATTTAAAAGGATGAATATTTACATTATTTAGATTAATGGGGCATCAAATTTCATGAAGTATCGAGGCGGAGCATGGCGTGTAAAAGATTTAGAATCACTACTTTAGACATAGTTTTACCCAAAGTATTCCTTCACATTTGCTCACTTTATGACCATTACAATTTGATTTCATCCGAAAGGTGAACCCAAAACATCAGAGAGTACTACCAGTCTCTAAATCACCCTGAACAGCGGAGTTTCTAAAGGAAATCCACTTCGTTACCCTAACTTACGCTGCGCGATTCCAAGACAAACTAACTCGCAAAAGAAAAGCAGCCGTTCCGTTATGAGGTGAAATAATGTTTACACGATGCTCGCTTCGACTTCATATCCAGAACTAGCAGCTGGTGTTGCATATGCGACTTTACACGTTGAAACACGAAAGAAACATCAGAGAATACTACTAGTCTCTGAATCACCCTGAACAGCGAGGTTTTTAAAGGAAATCCACTTCGTTACCCTAACTTACGCTGCGCGATTCCAAGACAAACTAACTCGCAAAAGAAAAGCAGCCGTTCCGTTATGAGGTGAAATAATGTTTACACGATGCTCGCTTCGACTTCATATCCAGAACTAGCAGCTGGTGTTGCATATGCGACTTTACACGTTGAAACGCGAAAGAAACATCAGAGAATACTACTAGTCTCTAAATCACCCTGAACAGCGAGGTTTTTAAAGGAAATCCACTTCGTTACCCTAACTTACGCTGCGCGATTCCAAGACAAACTAACTCGCAAAAGAAAAGCAGCCGTTCCGTTATGAGGTGAAATAATGTCTACACGATGCTCGCTTCGACTTCATATCCAGAACCAGCAGCTGTTGTTGCATATGCGACTTTACACGTTGAAACGCGAAAGAAATATCGCGTAACAACTTTCAGCACTCTCCTGGAGCGATTTAAGCTTTTAATTACTGTACATTAAGGAAACGCTGACAAGGGAAGGTAATTACCTAACCCAGTCGTTCTGTTTCGATAATTTAAATCTGTACTTTGTTCCTTCAACTCATCAGCCAGGGGATTGAATGGGCAGGTTCATACCCACCTTATGAGAGCTCATAACAGGAAACCTGAATCGGTGTTTCGAAAGGGTAATTTGGATTAGATTTATTTCAAAACAACGTTAGGAAAGGAGTCAAATTGAATGTATACTTCAGAGTAGTAGAGGGTGTATGTTATTGAATAAAAAAATTTTTCAGTCACTCAAATTTACTAGATGCGTACATGAAATAGACGATATGAAGTCACTGGAAAGGTGAAGGGAAGCTGATGAGAAAAGCTTTCGATATACATATGTGTGTATGCTAGGGTTTAAAAACTAGTAATTAAACCGGTTTGGGAGAGTGGTGAAAATTACCATTACCAAAACTTCGTTGCTGGTTTTATTAGCTATAATATTTTATTATTATTTTAGCTTAATTTTTAAGATTACATTTCAGGGATCGATTTATTCGACAACAGTAGTTGAAGGTACCATCGTATATACGAATAGTAGTATGCTGTTGAACATACAAATGTGGCACTCCGTTCAATACTTTTAGGGACCCCTGGTTTTATTCAGAGATTTGGGATCTTTTGTTCAAAGTAGAAACTTATTGTTTCCCTATTTCAAACGAATTGTTTGGAATTAAAGGCTCAGTAAATATTTGCAGTACATGTTAACAAGAAATTGCATCTTATATATTGTCTTCATAATAACAATTGCTCTCATTTCGGAAATTTTCTTAACACATCCAGCTAAGTATAGAACTAGAACTGATTAACGGGCGTTGAGAATTTCTTCGGTAATTTACCGGTAATGAGAATGTCGGTAATTTGCCAACCTAGTGTATACTACCAAGAACCACCTTATGAGCGCTCATAACAGGAAACCTGAATCGGTGATTCGAAAAGGTAAAAGGTAATGGGATTTATTTTAAAATTGTATTTGGAAGAATCCAATTAAATATATATATACTTCAATGGAGATAGGGATCTATATTATTTATTGAATTTTCAGTAACTTGTGTGTATTTGCGAATACAAGTTACTGAAAAAGTAACTTGCATACTTAAAAGTATTACTTAAAGGCATGAAAAGACTATATATATCTAATTGAGTCAGGCAAATTGAAAGGAATCTGCTTAGATTATCTGCGTGTATACATCCAATTTCAACCTTATGAGCGTTCGTAACAGAAAACCTGAATCAGTGCTTCTAAAATGTAATTTGGATTACATATTTATTCTAAACTACATTATATAAGAAGAGTAGAATTGAATGCGAGCTTCACACTGGAGAGGGGTGTATATTATTCAATGAATTTTTCAGTCACTTATATTTGCGAAATAAGAGCTGGAAAAGACTATATTTAATTGAATCAGGCAAAGGGAAAGAAATCGAACTAGATTATATGCGTGTATACTTCCAAGATCAACCTTATGACCATTCATAACAGGTAACCTGAATCGATGATTCGAAAAGTATTTTGAATTATATTTATTTAAAATGACGTTAACTTAAACTTAACGTATTTTTCACTGTAGAAAGGTGGTGTATATATTTAATGAATTTTTTTCAGTCATTTAAATTAACGAAATAAGTATATGAGATAGACTAGTCATAAATGAAGTCAAGATAAAGTGAAAGGATTCTGATTAGAAGAGCTTTGGTTATACACGTGTGTATACTTCCAAGATCAACCTTATGAGAGCTCATAACAGGAAACCAAAATCAATGATGCGAAAGAGCAATTCAGATTAGGTTCAGTTTAAAATCATATTAATTTAAATTCAAGATTATTCACTAGAGGAAGGGGTATATACTATTGAAATAATTTTTCCTTTAAATTAATA
The DNA here is from genome assembly GCA_933210815.1 of Meta bourneti. Lineage (NCBI taxonomy): Eukaryota > Metazoa > Arthropoda > Arachnida > Araneae > Tetragnathidae > Meta > Meta bourneti. The sequence continues at coordinate 54,910,863 of OW119934.1, read as the reverse complement.
AAATAAGTGATTGATATAGACTAGATACTAAATGAAGGCAGGCAAATTGAAAGGAATCTGATTAGAAGAGCTTTGGTAGTATGTGAGTATATTTCCAAGTTCTGAAATAACCTTTCTTTGAAATTTCCAATCTCATTAATTTGAGTGCTTATATTGAAATTCCGATGTGTATAGAGACGTAAAATAGAAGAGGGCTGGTTTGCATTTCGGGTGTGTCCAATAATTAACCTTCCCACCACCTGAAACTGTTTCGGAGAATAATTGGAGAGCCACGCTGGCGAGATGTCAGATGAATTTAAACCACACACAATCTTCATAGCATAGATGATCAAAGAAATAAATTAAGTCAGTGAAGTTAACTAAATTTCTAGCGTAAGATAAGAGGTGATCAAATCGACCGACTGGTTAGGTTGGGCTTTAGATTTAAGACTGCTTAAAGGGCAAAGTTAAACTTGGGTGTAGATTATTTTAGTTTCAGCAGTATTCGACAAAACATATATATTTGGTCACGGCCAGAAGAAAAAATATCTTTGTATGTATATTCATATCTACATATAATGTATGTATATATAGATATATGTATAGGCCATCACCAAAAATTAGATAAGAAAAACCAAACCAAAAACAAAACAGATGTAATAACAAAACAAAATAACAACTCTCTAGATGAACAGCTCTGAAAGCCGCATAGAACAAATAGAGGGAAATAAGAAGTAGAAACTATCAGAGAAATAAATTTGTTCATGAGAAACAAGAAAATACGATGTAAAAATGTAAAAAAGAGTGAACCCGTTTACTTTGTCAAGGGGAATAAAGCAGGGGTCACTTTTAAGAAAAGCTTTGAGTTTTTCTGTACTGGTGTGAGACTTAGCCAAAGAAATAGAAACAAGTTATGCTTATGATTATATATTCTTCACTTTAACTGATCTTCGGAATTTGTTTTGAGTTTTTGAGCTTCATATATATTATATATACACTACCTGACATTGAAAATGCAACACCAAGGAGTTGGCAGAAAGTGATGAAATTTGGCAAACAGAGAGAGACAGCAACGAGCAATAAGTGATCTTTATTGCAACATTATACACCTTGCCACTGAGCAGCAAGAACTTCTGATCAGTAGGTTGTAGGACCACCGCGAGCGACGATACAGGCAGCAACACGTCTAGGTACAGACGCAATGAGCGTGCGGATGGTGTCCTGAGGGATGGCTGCCCATTCCCTGTCAACCATTTGCCAGAGTTCGTCTTCTGAACGTGCCGGTGGCAACGCATGCAAGCGACGTCCAATGACGTCCCAGAAATGTTCGATAGGTGAGAGATCAGGGGAGACAGCTGGCCAGGGAAGCACCTGGGTACCTTGCAGGGCATGTTGGCTGTTGCATGCCGTGTGCAGCCGGGCGTTATCCTGCTGGAAAATGGCATTGGGCACCCCCTGAAGGAAAGGTAGTATCACCGGCTGCAGCACGTCATCCACGTATCGTTGGGCCGTCATAGTGCCCTGAATACGGACCAGAGGTGACCTGCTATCGTAGGCGATGGCGCCCCAAACCATTATACCGCGTTGTCTCGCGGTATGGCGTTCCACAGATGCGGCCCGATTGGCCCTGTCACCACGTCGGCGCCAGACTCGTACACGGCGACAGTCATTGCTAAAACAGAAGCGTGACTCGTCTGAGAACACCATCCTGTGCCATTCCGTCGTCCACGTGGCTCTATCCCGACACCATTGCAAACGGAGACGTCTGTGCTGTTGGGTCAATGGTAGTCGTCTCAACGGGCGCCATGAGTGCAGGCCGCCAGCGATCAATCGGCGGATAGTGGTCCTGGACGATATGGGAGCATCAAGGGTGTCCTGCACATGCTGCAAAAGGGCGACAGACGTGGATTTGTGGGGCCGCCGATGCTTGCCGGCAGATGCGTCAATAATGTAAAATATGACCTTATTAATACTATTTCCAATAGTCAATGTCAAAATTAGTCTCTCCCTGATGACAAAGTTGCCTTGAGTTTGTTGCACATAAACATCTGGACAATTTTGTATTAATAATTTTAGAGATAATTTATGGATAAGGTTTCTTGGAATAATGGATATAGTTGAACCAGTATCAATAAGTATCGATAAACTTAACTGTTCATTTTGAGTTATGTAATGTATAGGTATAGGTAAATTTACATTGGTTTTTAAGTAACCGGTTACTAATAGTTGACACGTATTGCTTATGTTTTCCATATATGTACCCATTTCCCTGGGCATTTCTTGTGTGCTATTAACTGGTGTAGTATATTGTTCGCTTTGGTTTTTGAATGAGCATGTCTGCGTTAAATGAAAAGTATTGGATATTCCTCTACTTTCACAAATTCTACAAGGAGATGAGGGTAGCTGGGATTGAAAATGTACGGGTCTCTGAAATTTGGCCGGACGATTTAATCTAAATTTGTGTGATCCATAGTTAGGTTGATTGGGCCGCCAATAATTAGGTTGATTTGGTCTATAATAACTAGGTTGACCTGGTCTATAATAATTAGGTTGCTTTTGTATTGAGTCATCTGAAGTGGCCTTGTGACTTGTTTTATCACGGGCTTTGCATAATTTAACAGCTAAGTTAAGCCATTCTGTGGAGTTTGTAGGGGGATTAACTATCATCAATTGTTTCATATCGGAAGGGAGACCATCCGTCAATCCTTCCAACAACATCTGACTCGATAAACCTATACTCCTCCCACATTCAAGCTTTTTTTGAAAATACTTAGTTATGTTTTCTTTTTGGTCGTATGTAAGGTTCGTAAAGTCCCCTAGTGACGAATAGGTCGGATTTAAAAATTTTTCCTCCAATATGGAACACAATTCCTCCCAATTCCTAATGTTCAAACAGGAGTTAACGTATTCCGTTATTGCTCTACCTTTTAAAAATGTATGTATATTATTGACCTTCTAGAGGTCTTCCTTATTGCTTTCTTCACATTTCTGATTGAAGTGTATTAGCCAGGAATTGAATATCATGCCTCCCTCAGGGTCAAAATTAATTACAAAGGGTTCTGTTGGGGCAGGCCGCTTTGGCTCTACTCTCTCCAATCTGTTATCTACAATTTCCGTGCTATGCTGCTGCACGATGATCACCTCAACACTATTTCCCTTATTTGAGTCTGGCATTTTTCCTGACCTTAATATCATGAGAAGTTATAAATCAAGGTACTCACAACTAAACCCAATCAAATCCAAATTTGTACAAAACAATTATCTTAATTAATACTGAATGATTATGGCAACTATGTTTCACGAAATATAGCAAGTTATCCAGCACATTAAGGCAACAATAGTCAATAGGGTAGATATAATAAATAAAAATAAATGTATGAAAGATATAACTTTTCAATTAAAATTCAATGCATATTAGAACTAATTATGCAATATTAACATCAGAGCTCAGACAGATAAATACACACAGAAAAAAGGTACGATTATTCACCTCTCATACGATAGATGGTACATGACGATCTTTCTGCAACTTTCGAGATATATTCCTTTTATACGTAAATCATAGCACCAGAAGTTTACTCGACGATCCTTGCATTGTGTACATTGCTGGTAGGATTCTCTTGCTTCCTTCTAGATCAAGTGTGGCAGTGAGGGTACGCTTGTACGTCCGGATTTTTAGGCCTAGAGCTGGGAGGCTAGGCTTAAGCTTTGCGGGGGGGTTTTTATGTAGGAAACTATCCTATCGGCTTCTGTAGTAATCCCAGAAATAGGGGATTCTCGTTAATAGTCGTGACTGAATTACCCAGTAATCTAAGTGAAGAACGTTTATTAATACAACAGGATGTGTACAGCATGCATGGGCAGATGGAAAGTACGGAGCTTGGACATACGCCACGTCCACGTAGCTAGCTTCCCTTCGATTGATCGGGAAACCAGTTTTGGGGAAGGAGAGACTAGGGTTTACAGTTAAGGGTGGCTAGTTCCAGGTTAGCTTATTCGGGGAGTTTACAGGTGGGGTTATTACATATATATATACTTTTACGGATATACTTTTTCCCGTTTCAAGACTAACTCTCCTATTAGGTTATTAGGTCGAAGCTAAAAATTGTAAGCATTTTGGTAGAGTAATACATCTCTAAAACAGATTACACTATGACAATGTATGTCTCATCACCATGAAGATAAGAATTTAGAGTCTCAGAAAAAATGTCAGTTGATGAGTTTCTGCTCTAAGTCGACGATATGTTTATATTATTCAGATATAAAATTTTGTGTTTCTTTTCAAGAATAACGCCTTTTAATGTATGCATATAAGGGTTACCTAAAATTTCAGAACACTGAACAGTGTCATACTTTATTTAAAGTGTGCTCCTGAGGTTTCAGTAGAAGTGAAAAGGAGCTTTTTAATGTTTAAAACTTTGTTGGCAGACAATAGAAAAGCATTCTCTTTTGAACAATGGCTTTTTATTTTGTTCTGTGATATTCTGGACTGACGAAATAAAACTCAGTTTACTGTGTGGAAAACTAAAAACATTCAATTGAAGGTTTTATAAAAAAAGTTCAAACCTTGAATTTGACATAGGAACTACAGAAAATGTAAGTTGAATGTTATTTTTTCTTTTATTTCATAGTACCTGTTTTTTATTTTTAAAAATACGTATATTTTGAGTTTATCAGAAAAATGTAAAAAGTTAAATTGTATTGTTACGACTACCATTCTTCCAAAATGGATGTCTATGTTCTTCCTTTGTTTCATTCACCTCGTTTTTTATAAGCTTTTCAAAAATTTAAAGAATACACGTAATTTTTAGGTACTCTTTGGAAGATTTTTGTAGTTTTTCGGATTGTAAATGCATTTTCCAGTACTTTTTAAGTCATCAAAACCCCATCCAACTGAAAATAAAATCCTAAATTTCCAGCTTGATCCAATGGCGAAACAATGAGACATAAGCTAGTTTGGAATTAGAGAAAATTACTATAATTTTATAAAAACTCGATACACTTCGAATGTGACGTTCTCACTCCCAATAATGATATCTCTTTCGTCCGCATTTTCAAATTCTCCGTGACTGAGAATCCCCCTTTGATCAATATATTTATTCTCCCCTCTTTCGCCATTGCCTTCAACGGATTTATTCCCTTATGACCTTTTATTCACACCTGACGCATATCGGAGAGACGAGTCGAAAAAAGTGCAGTGGTATAAAAAAGAATCATATTTTTAGTATCCCTAGTCAACAGTGGTGTTTTAGACTAATTCACAAATATTATTTACAAATACCAGATATTTGACAACTAAACCATTAGCCTTCTCATGCTTTCCAATATCTCTTAACAATACAGTCAAAACCATTAACTTCCCTGGTGCTTGTCTCGAAGAAGTGTTTCTTCATCAGCAAAACTGATAAAATCTTGATAGGCGAGAAATCTCGTCATTAGCTAAAACTGATCATATTTTGATCTTGTGATCATCAAACAATCGGCAGTCTGTCTCAATAATAATACTCAGTCACAAGAATTTTTTTTAATTGATTATTTTTACAACACACTCCCAGATCTTTCATTAATATGTTTACACTCTGTTTGAGGTTGTCCTGGTGGTTGTCTGGACGAGGTATCTTGTCAGTAGCAAAACTGACCAGATCTTGGCGGACGAGATATTTCATCATTAGAAAAACTGACCAAATCTTGATATCGTCATCATCAAGCAGTCCGTAATATCTTAATGACTAGGTAATTTCGTCATTAGCAGAATTGGTGAACGAAATATCTCGCCAAAACTACTTCTAGGATTAAGTGCAGTGCATTTGTCCAAATGTTCGCTTGGTCGTCCAGAATTACATAAAGTACAATTAGATGAATTCATAAGTCCAATTCTAAATAAATTGGTATGAGGCAATTCAAGAAGATAAAACAAAGCAGCAACTGAACCACGAGCAAAACTTGGAATTGGAGACTTTTAATCAACAAGGCACTCCTATGCCTTTCTCCTAGCTTCCTTGAACATCGAATCTACATTTTTTTTCCAAACTCCAATTTAATTAGAAGTTTGGCAGAATGAAGGTCGTTAGTGAGTTTGACTTTTGAAGGGCAAAGCAGTACCTTTCTTCGATAAGGTAGGTACGTAGTTGAATTAACGTCGCACTGGAGCAACACAACTGGTTATTGGCGCATAAAAAATAATCATATTTTTAGAATCCTCAATCAACAATGGTGTTTAAGACTAATTCACAACTATTATTTACAAATACCAAGCGTTTGACAACTAATCGATTAGCCTTCTTGCTTTTCAATATCTCTGAACAATACAATCAAATCCTTTAAGTGCAGTACACGTGTCCAAATGCTCTCTATTCATTGGTCGTCCAGAATTACGTAGAGTACAATTAGATACATTCATAAGCCCAATTCTAAATAAATGGGTATTGAGGCAACGTGTCCAGCAAAAAGACATAACAAAGCAACAATTGAACCACGAGAAAAACTTGAAATTGGAGATTTTGAGTCAGCAAGCCACTCCTACGCTTCCATAGCTTCATTGGACATGTCGAACTCATATTTATTTCCAAACTCCAAATTAATAAGAAGTTTGGAGAATGAAAGGTAGTGAGTTTGGCTTTAGAAGGACAGCAGTAGCTTTCTTCGGTGAGAAGTCCACCCATTCATTTCCCTACATACCACATTGAGCAGGAAGCTACAGTAGCACAACAGAATCAGCCAGAGTGTAAGAACAATTTACAGTCATAAATTCGCTTTTCGAGTTGCATATTCAATGGCTAGATATAAAGCGTAGGGCGGCCCTGGAATTGGACAAATCTACAATCGTCAAATCTACAATTTATAGTCATAAATTCGCTTTTCGAGCACATATTCTATAGCTAGATATAACGTGCAGGCGAGGCCCTGGAATAGGACAAAATAATAACCTTGGTGAAACTGCTTTAACAAGTATTTGTATATTCTAAGGCTACATATAACAGGATATATCGAAAAAAATCGGGCCAAATTGCAAAGGGTGGTAGAGGGCCCAAAATAAACATTTTTGCCAAAGAATGTGTGTCCAGAAATAGGTGGTAGAGAGAGCTGCTTAGGTCAGTCAATAGCATCGTTTCTGCGGCGTAAGGAGTCATTCCCCGCTCTTACTTTAAACTACAAGCTCCGAATTCGTGTAGCGATGCATGCCGCTGAAAATCCAAGCAGGGAATGACGCCTTAAGCCACGGGAAAGATGTTATTGACTGAGCTATTTATATTTATTCCACGTCGTTCATACAACAGCAATTGCTTTAACCCTCCTGGTGGTTGTGTCGACGAGGTATCTCATAAAAAACGCAATCATTGGCAAAACTGACCAGATCTAGATGGGCGAGATATCTTAGAAGAAAACTAACCAGATCTTGATCCGTCATCATCAAAAAATCGGCGATATCTTGATGACGAGATATCTCGTCATTAACAAGATTGGTCAGATCTTTATGGACGATATATCTCGTCGAAACCACTTGGAGGGTTAATACCCGACTACTGACCTCTTCGGACTTCGGCACTACAAGGAACGAACTAATGGCTATTTATGAGGTGTAGCGGCTGTTGCTCCTCACAGGAACAATCACAAACATCTATGCGTTTTCAAACCGGGACTCAAACTCGGCACTTACTGGGCGGCAGACAAACATTATGATCACAACATCAGGTTGGCGGTGTGCAGTAAATTCAAAGGTACCATTTAACAGGGAAATAGGGGTAGTCCATAATTTTAGTTGTTTTCACTCACTTTTTAGATTAAGCTTCTTTATACTACTTTTTGAACATGATTTCCTAAACCCAGTTTTCGCAAAGATTTCCTACTTTATTAAATTGCCTGGCACCTCTGAAGACTCCTTCTAAAATGTAAGTGGAGAAGGTCAATTTTTTTATAAAAGGGTCTATCCTCTAAAATGTGATTTGTGTGGAGATAAAAATGTCTGTTCTGTTAGTTGAGCTGCAATTACTCACTACCTTATCTGTAACTTTCCAGATCTGGACGTATTCGAAATACGAATTTCGTGTTAAATCACATTTCGAGAAAGGAAGGAATAAAAGTATCTTCCAGAACTCCAGACTTAAAAATATTTTTCTTCGAAACCTGTAGCACTTTCGGATGATTTGGTGGGTTTCCAGAACATACAGTTATTTAATTTGTGCTATAGATCAAACCACCTTACACTTTGCCCGTTCGAAGCGGAAGTTGTCGACTGGTGACGTACGCCTCTTTCCAAGAACCGGAAATGACGACGGAAATCCTTCCATTCATTGTTTGAAGGGATGCAGGGATAGCACTTCTTCTGCCCCTCAGATCGAATAATTTTTCTATTTGTATTTTTACCCGGTTTATATCCTTTTATGGAATTTTTTATCCTTTTATTTGATTCTGGTCATGAAATACGACGTATAGTGGTCGTCTTGGATGATAAGGTCTTGCTGCTGCTGCTGCAAAAGTCTGGAAAACCCGAAGAATACGAAAGTTATATCAGCGGTTTTATTTTGTTCTGAGGTTTTTTATTTATTGCCTCTTGAACTTAAACATGTATGGCAGACTTGAGCCGAACTCCCCACATAACGTTCTACTCAAAGGTTTCTAGCTGTCTTGAACTATGTCAATGCCTGAATCTGGTCACTTATGCCGTGATGAAACAAACTATAAGATAGCTGAAAAGCTCGAATCTGAGAGAAAAATTAATAATTTGTATTTTTATGTGAAGTTTCTAAAAACAAGGGTCCCTAGTATGAAATCGAGTTGTTTTGTTAACTGTGTTATTGACACAATATGTGACAAATTATTAATGAAAATCTTTTTTTATTCTCCTGCTTAACCTTCCTGGTGGTTGTCTCGACGAGGTATCTCATCATTAGCAAAACTGACCAGATCTTGTTGGACGAGGTATTTCGCCATTACAGAGGCTGTTCGGACATTTTTTGAACGATTTTGATGAGCTGTAAAAAAAATTGTTTGCCTACGAAAGAATTTTATTTTCACAGCAGTTAAATAGTTAAATTATAACTTATCGTCTGCTAACTCAGAGTTTTGTTTACTTTCAAAATGGCGCTTTTAAATAAGCAATGGATGGAAGGCTATGTTTCCTCTCTTTCCGAAGAGAATTATGCTTATTCAATTATTCAAAAACGCTGTAAAAGTCATGGTTTTTCGATATCTAAAGGTACGATAAGTAATATTATTAATGAGAAAGGAAAAAAACGTAAAAGTGGAAAAACACTTCCAAAAGAGTATCCAAAAGAGTATCCAAAAGAGAAACAATTTCTGAGAATATTTGTAAGGTAAGATCTTTAATTTTAAAAGAGAATCCGCCAAGTCAAAGGACTATAGCAAAGTGAACGTGAGAACTTTCTATATTTATAAGAGATTTATGATTTTGTGCGGTTTTGCATATAATGGAAAATTAAAAGTAAAAAGGGGAAAAAATGTAAAAATCAACTCCCACATATTATCAAGATCATATTTTATCCCCAATATTCAAAAAAGAAATACCATATCTTTACCCACAGTTCCAACAATCAGTAGAACTGCATCAGGGTAAAGCAAGCAGCCACACATCTAAATCGACTATTAAATTCTTGGAAAAAATGGAACAAGAAACTGGTATCAAGTCAATACCCTTTACTGATATTCCTGCTAAATCTCCAGATGTTTCACCCATGGACTTTTGTGCTTTTGGACTTTTAAAAAGGGCATTATCGAAACGTCGACCGAAAACCATTCAAGGACTGGAAAACTGTGGAGCAAGAATGGGCCAAAATACCACTGTCGATACTACAAAAGTCATTATTATCATGGAAATTAAGGTGTAGAAAGATAGTTAACAATAAGGGCTATCAAATGGAACATTTAAAACACAAAAATTTCATATAAAAATTGAGTTTCAGTCCATTAAAATCGTTCAAAAAATGTCCGAACAGCCTCTGTATAAGAAAACACGACTACGATCATTAGAAGAAAACTGACCAGATCTTGATCTCGTCATCATCAAAAAATCGGAAACATCCTGATGATGAAATATTTCGTCATTAGCAAAATTGGTCAGCAAAATTTATCGACGATATATCTCGTCGAAACCATTTGAAGGGTTAAGCATACATGATAAACTTAAGCCAAATTCCCCACATAACATCTACTCAAAAGTTTCAAGCTGTCTTGAGCTCTGTCAATGTTAGCGCTTAATGTCATGATGACATAAATTAGACGATAACAAGTTCGCGACTAGGTGAGAAAGTCATTTTTTTATTTTCATGTGAAGTTTCTTAAAACAAGGACCCCTAGTACGGAATCATGTTTTTTAATAACTGTTTTATTTACAAAGAAGCGATTCATGGAAAAGTTTTCATTCACTGTCTCATGTGCTTAAGCATATATGACTTAAGCCGAATTCCCCACATAAGGTCAAACCCAAAAGTTTCAAGCTGTCTTGAGCTCTGTCAGAGATCGCACTTATGCCAGGATGACATAAATTAGACTATAATTGAAAAGATCGCAACTAATTGAAAAAATAATTTTTTTTGCTTTCATTTGAAGTTTCTAAAAACAAGGACCTCTAGTACGGAATCATGTTTTTAATAGTTGTATTTACAAAGAAAAGAATTCGGGGAAAATTATTGAATTAAAAGTTTTTATTTATTTTCTCATGTGGTAGGGCTTAAGCCAAATTCCCCACATAAAGCCTACTCAGAAGTTTCAAGCTGTCTTAAGAGTTCTGATGATTTTAGGATCTGGTCACTTGTGACATGATGAAATAAACTAGACGATAACTGAAAAGTTCGTAACTAACAGAAAAAATGAATAGTTTTGTATTTTCATATAAAGTTTCTATGGAAACCTTGTATGGAAGTAGGTTGCTTTGCTAACTGTTTTATTTACAAAAAATAAATGTTTGGAAAATCTTGCTTAATACACTTTAAGGTTACGAGTGTTTGTGTGAAAACAATAGGGGAAGTTAATTTATATTTTGGTCTCCTTATAAATTGAATTTAAAACACAGCTATGTTGTGATGACTCCAATAGTTGTTAATTATCACTTGTACTGATGCTTTCCCGCCTTACTTAAACCATGTCGTATCGTTACCTTTCACTATTTCAGTTTCAGTAATTAAGCACTATTATTATTGACAACTATTATCTGCTTTTAAGCGTCTTTAAGTGTTGCAATTATTAATTTATTCACTCCTATGCTTGGGGTCAAGTTAACGTGATTATACAGAACACCCCACACACATATCTTTTAAAAATCTCACGAACATAAATGTAACGCTCTGATTTGCTAAGAATGAAACACGCATTAAATGCATCACACGCAGGAAAGATTGTATTCGTTGAAAATATTATCATGGTGGCAGTCAGAAAAATAAAAAATAGAATCAAAATAGTAAAGCATTTAAGTGCAGAATAAATATTCCGTATTTTCAATTTGTATTTTCTAAATTTGATTCAGCATTCATTCCTTCCAAAATAAATCTGTTAGTGTTTCAAAAACTATAGTTTAGTGATGTAAGATCCACTGTGTGGTTCAAATACGTATAATCAAGTTTTAACACCAACTTTTCATAGATATCTAATTTAGGAGAGAGGTGAAATTTTTCGCTACTTATATAACTCGTTTTTCTATTTATATCTCCGTTTTATTGAAAAGAAGCTATAACAGTTCAATACTTCAGTTTCTGTGATTAATTTTCGAGGGGTAGAATTTTTCACGTTATATGTATAACCCGTTTCTCCTTCTGTATTGTTCTATTGCAGAGAAGCTACTTTTCACTAAATCGGTTTCTGTGTTATAATTTTCTGAGAAAATGTGTTAACACTATCTGTATAACCCGTTTCTCCTTTAACATCGTTCTATTGCAGAGTTTAGTTCCACTACCTCAACTTCTGCATTTGCTTTTTAAGATATACGATTTTTACAGGGCTATTTGTAAAACCTACTTCTATATAGTTATAGCTATTTCAGCTAAGCTGTAGTAGTGAATGGTTATAGCTATTGCAAAGAAGCTATAACCATTCACTACTACAGCTTTTGAATTTGATCATTGATTTGAATTAATTACACGAACCAGTTACGATTCAAATATTTATCGATGTATGTATCACATGCTCAAAGTATGTAAAATATTGATATTTTCATTATAATATATTGTTGCCATAACACCAAAACCAACACACACATCAAATGTTTGGTACATCACACCAAATTTTTGGCTGTTTACTCTAGATTGTTATGCGATGTTGCATAGTATGCTCGATTTCTAAATAAATTAAATTTATGTCTACATTTGCATTATTTAATTCAATTTTTCATGAGTCATCAAACCTTTAAACGTTAGGTTAAACATTCGTGGTTTGAGCTTGGTGCTGACAGTATTGCTTTTTTGCAACGCCACATGTCGAGGCGTTTTTTAAGCATTTCTTTTATCAAAACGAATCATTTTAGAATTCGCTTGTTTTGTATTGATTCGTTGGTTGGTAGGTTGTGTTTTATGGCACAAGGTTCATATTTGGCCATGCTGCACCAAACACAAGACAACGTCAAGTAATAGACATACACGCACACAAAGAAAGTTTTACTGACACAGAAGGGAGGAAATACATGCAGGGAGGAATGCACAAGTTGTAGAAAGGGCAATCAAGTTAGTGTGTCATCCTCATTTGTTTGTGGAAACCAAAGCCGCGATGGCTGTATACGCACAATATTGGCGTCCCTAAAGTTGATGCCCAACTTCGAAAGCAAAGCAAAATTTAAAGTGAGACTCCAGTTTCAATAAATAGAAAACTGCCCATGTTTGGTTGGGAGGTTGGGTGTGGGTAGGGGTGGAATTCGACAGCAGTCACCTGATTGGTGATTTCTGGGTTATTCTGGCAAAAATAGATGACTTTAAAGTATCAAAAAAAGCAAATAATACAAATTTTAAAGGCCTGGCGGGAGGGGTTACATATTATACAAAATAAAAATAGTTTTTTTCTGGGTTATTCTGGCAAAATTTTGGAAAACAAAGCAAAGGCTTTAAAATATCAAAAAATAACAAATTATACAAATTTCACAGGCCTGGCGGGAAGTCTTGCATATTATACGAGATCAAAATAGTTTTGGGGTCATTCTGGCAAAATTTTGGGGGAAAGCGAAGGTTTAAGGTATCAAAAAAATGACAAATAATACAAATTCCAAAGGCCTGGCGGGAGGGCTTAATGCTATACGAAATCAAAAAGTTTTTTCACAAAACACAAGGTCTTTCCATGCAACCATTTCTAATACAGGAGATTAAAAATTCTGATAATTAAAAAAATTGTATTCAATATTTTTTTGCAATAGTGCCTGACTGGAGGCTTTAAATATGATTTAATTTCAAAAATAAATTGGTACAGACATTTGATATCAGTACACAACTGCTCCTGCTACAGGTGATTTCGATTCGCATCTTTTAATAACTATAACACCAATAAAATAAAGTACAGTACAAAAACGCGGTAACGAGAATTTAATAATCAAGCATAAGAAAATGTCAATCATAATGGCATAGAGCTTTCTCTTCTAATAGGCGAGATTCAATAAGCTAATGTAGACTTTAAAAATTCTGTCATGAGAATCTATTTGGTGAAATCTAAAGTGCTCTTCCTACGCGCTTAATTGAAGCGTCGAAATTTGTTTCTGAAAATTAAGACATGCACTTGAAAACAAATTTTCGATAGAAAAAAATGAGAATGAAAAAATATGGATAGAAGAAATAAAGCCCTCTCTGCAGATAAATATATCGATTGTCGACAGTGTTTTATCTTTTTCTTCCTCTAACATAAAAGGTCATTAAAAGAAGTTTCTCTGTAATTGGTTACTTTAAAGTTGCTTAAAAAGAAATGGCCCGAGAAAGTCTTGACGTGACTGTTGAAAGAATGTAAATAAATTCATGCCAACAATTTAGAACGGTAGCGTAAGAAATCACTAAGTAGATCTTAAATATTGATGCTCCAGTGTTATCTGATCATCTCTGCGCATAATTTCAGTGGTAATATATTCCCGTGACACTGGTGGTGAACCAAATTTCCATAAAGACATGACGTACATATAAAGAATCGCTTTAAACCATAATTACGATGTTTCTTCTAACTCTTTGAAATGGGGAAATGTAGTCTGTTTCAAAGGTTTATCCATATTTTCAGTTTTAAAAATGCATCCATGCTATTCTACTGTATAGAAAATGAGATGCAATGCTTTTAATTTGATGTATTTCTTTTTCAATTTCTTTTTACGTGCACATTTACTTCAGATTCTTATCAAGTATCTCAAGTATCTAGTTTATAGTGTACCAAGTTAACATTCAACAGTCCTTATACCATAAATATTTCACAGTGAAATAAATTATTGAATTTTATTTCATGTAGTTATAAATTGTTTGGTGCTGTAAAATATAATTTTAAATTGGTCTATCGAATAGAAAGGGATTGGAAATTGATTTATACTGAAACTTTATAAGCACGGACAATTTCAAAATTCATTTTGGAGCATAATTATTTTTTATTTCAAAATGGCACTGGCAATTTTCTCTTATAGTTTCAAATCCGAACCCATGCTTTATTTCAAATTTTCATTTTACAAGACAAGTTACTGCTAAATATTTATTTGTTACGGTTAATACAAGCTATATGTTATAGGTTTCAAATCTAAAAACCAAGTTTTTCAAGGTGTGATGCTAGTCGATCAGAAAATTTTACCTATGAATGATTGTTCAATGCTTCCCCACGATAATAACGTCCTAGGATTCGAACAAATCAAGAATAGAAATACACAGGTATTAATGTGAATTCGAATTTGCACTAATGTTCCTTCGTTCTCTATTCCAAATTTGTATAGGGCCGCGGTAACTCAGTTGGAAGAGCAACGTATTAGCAATCGGAGGGTTGCGAGTTCGAAACCCGATCCAGCCAAAAACCGTGGTGTACACGGGGGGGGTTGGTGCATGTTAAATCTGTCTTGGCTTCAAATTTCCTCATGTTTGCTTGATGTCGAAGTTTGGAGAATGGGGTACCAGCTCAAACGTTGTTCTCCTCATCTAACCGCGGTTCAAAATTACTAGGCGTTGTCCTTGATCTTTCCCTTCGTGATTTTATCCCTGACCGCCACCAATAGCCCGTTGTGTTGCTCCAGTGTGACGTTAATTAACTACCTACCTATCAAATTCATACATCCTGAAATCGGTTTCAATCACAATTATTTTAAAACGTAATAATGAATTTTTGTTTCCATCCCTTGTTTGTTGTGTGTGCGTAGTCAATGCACATCCTATATCTATTGATTAAATTTTTAATTTTAAACAGAAGCTCTATGTAAAATAATACTCCACATCTGTGTTTTTACAATTTCATAGAACCTGTAAAATATTAATTCTTTAAAATAAAAATAAACTTTAACTCAAGAATCTAACCATCGATTTTTATTTACCTAACACGGCTGAATGACAAATTATCCCTCGAGAAACATGAAATCCTAAGTACAATTCAATTTAATTTGTTTTAAAGCTAGATATGACACTTTTTTTATTAAAGAATAGAGTGCTTTTGCATTCAAATTAGCCCTAAACAATGCAATGAACAACTAAAAATAAGCTAAAGTTTACATTATCTGTTCATCGCAACGCTAAAAATCGAACACATATCATAGTTTCCCTACGTAAATATTCTATTTTATGGATTCTTCAAAATTTGATCTCATTCCAGTATCTGCAAAGTGCAAATAATAATTCAAAATCGATTTTTGCCAAAAACGAATATAGACATTATTTAAATTAAAATTTAACATGCATCACTTTAGATTTATTTTTTAGTTATTTATTTGTTTATTTATAATGCCCGACCACTGACCTTTTTGACCTTCGTCACTACAAGGGACGAACTGACTTCTATTTCTGAAGGAGGGGTAAGATTTTAGATTTATCAAAATATATATACAGAATTGAAACAAAATAACATAATACTATCTTTTCATTTATAGTATGCAGTCTAGGAAAATCCAGTTTACTTTAAATAAAGCTTTGACTTTTTTTCAAAGAAAACGGGGATAAATGTTAACTTATCTAGACATCTTAGAATATGACTTGATTGTTAGATTCCTTACTTCTTCAGCATGGGAGATTATTGAGAAAAATCTCTCAAGACGGATTGCAATAAAGTAAAGAAAGACAAATCATAAAAGAATTGAACTATGCCTAATCTTTAATTCCTTGAAACTTATCCGAGTATATCTAATTTTAAACATCTATTTGTTTTAGTTCATTCTATTTGTTATCTTAAATACTACTTGAGAATAAATATCTTAAGTGTTTAAATATATTTGATCGAAGAAACGAAAATTGGTTTTCTTTTCAAAATAAAATGCCCTTTTCATATGAAGTAAAAGCAGAGCAAAGAGTAAGTTTTAAATCAGTTAAAACATTTTATGCGAAAAGTAAATGCCTGCAATATATAAGGATTAGGACGATTCCACATATATAAAATGTATAAATTGCATAAAATGTTTTATTCAGTTATCGAAATATCTAACTGTATGCTTTAGAATACGTACAGATACTCAAAGACGTTGTTTGAATTAGATTAGATTTTTATAAATCTAATAAAAGATAAAACATTCATATTTTCAAAGTTTTCAAATATTTTCGAGATCGAATTTATTTTGTTTTCTCACTTGTAAGAGAATAAGGGGGAGATTGTGTTTATAGAAATTCTGCATAAATACCTTGAAGTGTTTTGTTGAAAAAGGTTAAACTAATAAAATTGTTTACTTCTGAGTGTGTGAGAGTAAGCGAACCTTTATATTTGAAAAGTATTCGAACATTTCAATCACTCGAACAGATTATATTAATATGAAATGTTCTTGAATGCAATAGGTCTTACATTTTCTTTGTGAAAAAATCAAATTAAAAATATTGACATTATCTATACTCACTTTTGTGCCTCTTATTATTTAATAGGCCGGGGTAGCTCAATTGGAAGAGCAACGGATTAGCAACAGGAGGGTTGCAAGTTCGAAACTCGGTCCAGGGGCTGGTGCATGTTAAATCTGGCGTGGCCTCAAATATCCTCACGTTGGCGGGGTGTGGAAATTTGGAGAGTGGGGTGCCAGTTCAGGTGTTGTTCTCGTCATCTAACCGCGGTTCACAATTACGAGGCGTTGTCCTTGAATCTTTCCCTTCGGGATGGGTCCCGGACCGTCTCCAGTATCCCGTTGTGTTGCTCCAGTGCGATATTAATTAGATACCTACCTATCTATTATTTAATGCAAGTCTATATGTAAGCAGATAGATAAAAATCCGAACGCCTGAAGATATATATCTAATTGTGTGTTTTCTTAACTTTTTTCGCACTTCAAGCATATGTGGTTACCAAATGCTCTTGCAATTTTTTATTAATATTTAATTTTTAAAAGAAAGTATTTTTAAAATAGACAAAAGAAATTAAATTTGTCTGTAAAAAGTGGCAAACTAACAGGATTCTTGACTAATCATGCATTTTTATTCATAAGCTAAACTTTATTTAATTTTATACACAAGCAGATAGATAAAAATCCGAACGCCTGAAGATATATATCTAATTGTGTGTTTTCTTAACTTTTTCACACTTCAAGCATATGTGGTTACCAAATGCTCTTGCAATTTTTTATTAACATTTAATTTTTAAAAGAAAGTATTTTTAAAATAGACAAAAGAAATTAAATTTGTCTGTTAGAAAATGGCAAACTAACAGGATTCTTGACTAATCATGCATTTTTATCCATAAACTAAACTTTATTTAATTTTATAAAAGTACTGTAGCCAAATCTGGTCAGGCAATGTTTTCGTCAAGTAAATGGACATATACAGAAGGTAAGTAGGTATGTAGTACTAGAGCAACACAAAAATCTATTGGCGACGGTCCGGGATCCATCCCAGATCCAAGGACAAAGCCTCTTTATTTCAAACCACGGTCAGATGATGAGAACAACACCTGAGCTGGCACCCCACTCTCCAAATTTCCACACCACCCCAACGTGAGGACATGTCTTTGTCTGGACCTAGTTTTGAACTCCCGTTGATAATCCGTTACTCTTTCAACAGGGCTACCCCCGCCCTACCGGTATTGAGAATATCGGTCATTTTGGAAATCCTAGGCGTTGTCCACAAAAGTTTTCGAAAGCCTGATCTACATGATGCAATACGTACTTTGAAAATCATTTGAATTGCAACTGCTGAAACAGTAATGTAAATCAAGAAACATCGATCGTTTAATAATAGGAGAGAAATATGAAGTGGGAAATCCAAAACCCTTTTACTAAAGACGATTACATGCGGCAATTATGACTCTGGAACCAGGGAAAGCTTTCAGAAAGAAATTACTTCGTCTTTAAATAACTTGGAAGTTCCCTCGCAGTGAAATTCTCTAAACCTGTGTATTGTACAACCCGAATGAATTCTGCCTCATTCTAAATAGAGATGTTTCGAATCCTGTTAACGCATTCAAATTAAAAGAGCGTTAGTTTCTAATTAAAACTGGAACTTTAAGAGTTTAATTTGTGGAAGACACATCCCTTAAGTCCTTACCCTCCACCAAGAATAAGACATCAGCAAATTATTACCATCCGGATAGATTCTCTGGGAGAATTGAGTATTCGAGACATTAATATTTGCCTGAAGCAAATTATTAGAAAATTCGAAGTGAATATTCTCTTAAATTGACTCTTCTAGAGGCACGTGGGTAGATTAGAGGTGGGTTACTATTTTCTGCCTTTTGGGAATGTTTTCGCTTTTATTTCTTCTCCATGATTTTTTATTTATTCTTATTTATTCCGTTATTTAATGGTCCTGAAATAGTCGAGCCAAACTCGAGTGAAGTTGAAGCAAGAATCAATTATTTAAAATGCGCGGTCAAATCAAGCGAATGTTCTTGTCCTTCAAAGCAGGTTTATTTTGGGTATGAAGATTGCTTGTATATCATTCTTTGTTTATGTACTGCTTGTTTGTACAATTTGTTTCTTTTTCAAGCATTGGTAGATTTCTCTATTTATTAAGAGGTTTTAAATAACTATATTATCGACGTGTGTTTGATTGGTTTGTTTTAATTTAACGAGGGCTAATTCGACTGGGACCTACGACTTGAAGTGGATTTCCAACCACTACGAAGATCCATTCCCTGATCGGTATTTGATCCAGAGCCTGGTTTAAAAAGGGTTTGAATTACCGGTTTTTACCAAATTTAGTGACTGGGGAGAATTTTCAGTTTTCATGATCATAATATTTTATTATTTTAGCTCTATAGGGGGTGAACGACCCCTTGTCTGTAAGAGAATCATCTTACAACGACATGTTCGAAAATGTCAACGAAGATCCTATGGGCCAAAAGACTATGGCATCTTTCTACATGTCTGCTGTAGAACTATCCTCCTACAGCAGACAGGGGGTCGTTAATCCTCCAAGAAGTTTCGGCGAGATATCACATTTAAGATCTGGTCATCCTACATGTGTGTTGTAGAACGATCTCCCTACAGCGGAAAAGGGGTCGTTAACTCTCCAAATATTTTCGAAGGGCTTTCTCGTCCAAGATTTGATCAATTTCGTTAATAACGAGATACCTCGTCCAGACGAAACTACTCTATTACTCCAAGTGGAATGAAGATCCGAGCAGGAAAAACAAATTGTCCCTTGGCCAGAAGTGATGAGTTTGGAATAGGTTTTGCATAATAGGCTGGCCAAAATAGGGCAGTTTTCTACGCAAAGATAAACCACCAGGAGGGTTAAGTAACCAAGGGACTGTAGAGTGCTGAACAGAGACCTCTGAAAACCCAGGACTCGTTCCATACATACCAGTACACAATAATTCTAGATAGTCACTAATGGGCAAGTTTTGACAAGAACTCTTGTTAGAGTTCCAAACTTGGATATAATGAGTGAGCACTTTATTCATGAATCTCTTATCACAAAAAAGAATGCTATCTAGAGCTCACGGTGGTGTAAAGAGCACTAAAATTGGACAATGGACAACGGTGGGGAGTTCTTCGATGACAGAGTTGATCACTGTGCTTGAGACAGAATGGCAAAATATCTCGCTTGTTGTTATCTAGGGACTTGTGGACAGTTCGACAAGAAAGGTGTTTGCCCGGAAATCGGACCTTGGTGAACTTACATTCTACTGTGCAAATAAAATCTCGCTTATCTATTTTAGGAGCGTCCAGTAACTTTTGTCTATTACCATTGAAATAATTGGGAAAAATGGATTTTCTCTTAAACCTATTATCTCGATAATAGAATTTAATTTACATAGTAATATTCTCCAATCATCCCAACTTAGTGTCAGGGTCACTGTAGCCCAGTTGGAAGAATAACAGATTAGCAATCGGAGGGTTGCGAGTTCGAAACTTGGTCCAACCAAAGACAGACGTGCACTCGGGGACTGGTGCACGTTAAATCTATCGTGGCCCCAAACTTCCTCACGTTGACGTGGTT
Organism: Meta bourneti; assembly: GCA_933210815.1. NCBI lineage: Eukaryota > Metazoa > Arthropoda > Arachnida > Araneae > Tetragnathidae > Meta > Meta bourneti. Next base: position 54,890,386 of record OW119934.1, on the reverse strand, counting down.
TGCAGAGTAGGGTGCCGGTTCAACATGTTGACCTCGTCATCTGACAGTGATTCAAAACTACGAGGTGCTGCCCTCAGATCTTTCCCTTTGGGATTGATCCCGGACAGTCGCCAATAGCTCGGTGTGTCGCTCCGGTGTGACGTTAATTAACTACCTACCTACCCAATTTAGTGTCACGTAACGAAAAATAGCTAGAAAAAAGTGTGAAACACTAAAAGATACTACTCTTAAAAAGCCGTTTTAAAAAGCTGTTAAAAAGGTATAAAATATGTTGCTCCTTTTATGTTATTTTAGAGATATTAAGTAGTAACAGTTAAGAGGTTCTCATAAAATTATTAAAAGGGTCATTCTCTACCTTGATGTGAGAAAAAAGTCGTTAGTTTATTCTGGACAAAATAAACATCAAAGCACGAATGATAGACCATTTAATTGGTAACACGCGGACAGCTAGAATGCTGTAAAAAACGATGTGCTTGAAGCAGATAAAAGTATCCATTAATCGTTTTACCAAAAACCTAGTTGTCCCTTTTACACAGCGGTACTAGACATCCAGTGGGGTTAATAAAAACTAAAGATTCCCAAGTTAGTGCTTGAAACATGCTCTTTTAGGTAAGTGAGATTGTTAGGACTTTGTATAAGCAAAGGAATGAAAATATTGAGCATGTCTTCCATCAAAAGTTCCACACAAAAAAATTAAGAGCCACTTTTGTATCGGTTAAAGGATACAAATGATGTCATCCTTTCAGAAAAACCTATCGACATTTTTCAACAACCACGTTTGTTGAAAATAAATTAATGGGATTTTTACACGCTAGTATAGCTTGTGCGCATCTCTATCATTTGAGATTAAAGTACAGTTGCTGCTATTTCAAGTAACTTCTTTTCTCATGAACTTAGACAAATTGTTCAAGTAATCATTCATGAAGAATTGGCAAGCCGCTTCTAGTTTAGGATTGATATTAATCGATTATCACAAGCTCACTAACATGAGTTCGGAAAAAAAAGCACTGCTCCGTTTCCTACAGTATTCGTCTTCAATAGGCAGACCAAACGTACCGTTTTGAACAGGGCAGTACCGTTTTTATTTTTAATTCCCCGGCCTTCCCGTCGTTTTAACAAAAATGTCAATTTGTCGCGTTTTTAATAAAAACTATAAATATACTTTAATATTGGTCAATCGAAAATTATTATTCATAACCTATAATCATATATCAATATCCCTCTCATGGATACCAGTATTTTGTATAACCATGGAGTCACATTAGAAAGAAAACATTCCTGTATCTCATAGATGGATACTGAGAGTAAGAGACATATACGAAGCTGCCTTTTAACTTTAATGAAGTTCCCCATTGGGCCTAAAAATTGTATTTTTTTCTTCAGGTAATCACTTAAATGAAATTCTGGTTACGCGGCTGGTGTGACTGTTACGGTAATTGGTGCTTGATGATTAATTAACGTCACACTGGAACAGCAAAACGGGCTATTGGCGATTGGATCAATTCCGAAGGGAAAGATTTCAGGACAACGCATCGTAATTGTGAACCAAGGTCAGATGACGAGAACTCCTGAGCTGGCACCCCACTCTCCAAGCTTTCACGCCATGCCAACGTAAGGACATTTGAGGCCACGATAGATTTAACGTGCACCAGCCCCCGCGTACATGACGGTCTTTGGTGTGACTGTTAAGGAAACTGGAGTATAAATACTTTTAGGTAAAAAGGAGCAGGGGTGCATAAAGTTTGGGCACCATTGGTTTAATGTGACTTAAGGTTTAATACACTGGCGTTCAGAAAATTTCTTCCCCTCGAAAGTGAGAGGTAGGTGGTTGAATTAACGTCCCACTGGAGCAACACAACGGCTACTGGAGACGGTCTGGGATCAATCCCGAAGGGGATAATCACCAACATTCAAGCGCTCACAAACCGGGATTCCAACCCGGGAACTGATGTATTGCATACAAACGCTAGCCACCAGGCAGGAGACTTTTCAGATGTAATGAGGTTCATTTGGCCTGAAAATTGCGTTTCTCTCTTGGATCACTTCGAAATGAAATTCTGGCTACGCTGCTGTTTAGACTGTCATGAAAATTGGGGGAGTTATTATTTTTTAAGTAAAAAGGGAGACCAAGGTGTTGAGAACCATTGGTTTAATCTGACTGAACGGGAACACAAGAGCGTTGCGAAAAGCTCTCCCGAAAGTAAGAGACCAAAGCTGCTTTCGTAAATTCGAAGCTGCTTTTCAAGAGAAATGAGGTTCAGTTGGCCTAAAACATTCGGTTCCTCAATTTGAACCCCATCCGAAATGAAATTCAATAGCCCGTTGTGTTGCTCCATTGCGATGTTAATTAAAATACCTACCTACCGAAACGAAATTCTGTCTAAGCTGCTGGTTAAAATGTCATAGAAGCTGAGGGGGCTAGAATATTTTTAACCCTTCAAGTGGTTTCGACGAGACATCTCGTCCATCAAGATCTAACCACTTTTGCTAATGACGAGATATTTCGTTATCAAGATATTACCAATTGATGATTACGAGATCAAGATCTGGTCAGTTACTTTCTAATGACGAGATATCTCGTCATTAAGATATTGCCAATTGATGATTACGAGATCAAGATCTGGTCAGTTACTTTCTAATGACGAGATATCTCGTCATTAAGATATTGCCAATTGATGATTACGAGATCAAGATCTGGTCAGTTACCTTCTAATGACGAAATATCTCGTCCATCAAAATATTGCCAATTGATGATGACGAGATCTGGTCAGTTACTTTCTAATTACGAAGTATCTCGTCCATCAAGATCTGGTCAGACTTTCTAATGACGAGATACCTCGTCGAGACAACCACCAGGAGGGCTAAGTAAAAAGGGGTACCAAGGTGCTTAAAGTTTGGAAACCATTGGTTCAGTCTGACTGCGAAAAATTTTCTCCCCGAAAGCAAGAGACTAAAGCTGTTTTCGTAAATACAAAACGCAAAGAAATTCTTTTAGATCGTAGAGGTATCTTCTTGGTTACTCATCCCTCCCACTGCGCTAAGTCCCTCGGGTTTCCACGAAATTGAGATTCTGGAAACTGGAGCTAATCCCGCGATTTTGTAGGTTCCCCATTAAAATTGCAGCGCGTCAACAAACCCGAAGACCAGAGGAAAGGCTCCTGCTAATAATAATGTCTAAACCCGGGTATAAAAGAAAAAAGAATCCGTCTCCGACAAGGGTTAAAAGGATAGGGTTTAAATGAAGTTCTTCCTTGCATGGCGTCGCGATTTGAACTTAATAAATCTGTTGAATAAGACATAGCTCGTATATACTTCCCACAGGAAAAAACAAGGAGGTATTTTATTCGCAGAAAAAACTGAGTAAAGCGTAAGAAAAATGTTTAATAAATTACTGAAAATGACTGCATAGGTGTTCACCGTGTTGCTTCGTAACTGAAATATGAGTTTAAAGCGAGGCTTTAAAAAATGCTTTGCACGTCGCGGATAAAAATGTCGCAGCGGAGTGCTTCACTACCTCGGATGACATTTTATAAGGTTTATCTAATATCTTTTAATTGCTAACAAATTACTTGACATTATGAATACACTCGAGAGTGGATTTGCTTAAAAACATTGGCAGGATCGTTTCCTCACTGTGTGTATTTCGAATAGATGTGAAATATAAGTAGACTGAGCATTGCTTTTATGTGGAGCTTCAAAACGTTTGACCAACATGTCGACTAGTAGTCACGTGACTGCTCGGTGAAAAATTTACTTGGTTGGCCGATTTGGAATCTTATTGCCTCGTTTGGAGATATAACATCTTATGACAGGGTAGATGTGTGAACGCACATTTCTATGGAAAGGCGACAAAAATGGTTAAATCGACAGTCTACTACTGTGTCACGAGGACCAACCAGAGGATGAATCAATGAATAGGCGTCTTCTGCCGTCCCGTGGATCAATCAAATAATTAATGTCCACCCGGTAGTTCTAAGTAGTTTAAGGGTAACGTTACTACTAGTTTTAGTCACATAATCCTGGGCACATTAAAATGTTACCATTGCTCACTCTACTTTTTTATTTCCTCTATGGTATTTCTCTCTTCTGTCTCAGTAAAAGATTTCCTTCTATGTTTATGTTCATTTATTTGACATTCTTTGGCGCAGCTTGGCCAAAGCATAGCTTCTTGCACCATAAAACCCAATCAACCAGATGTACTGTCACAATTTTATATATGACATTATGTAAAATTGTGACAATACTGATATATATAGTATGTAAAATTTTATCCTAATAAGTTAATATTCCCTAAAAGTTTCTATTAGATTTTACAAAATTATCTTAAATTCTATATCATGGGGTCGACATCTTTGTGATGAGATTTTCTAATCCAAACTTATTCAATAACTTTTCAACTTTCAACTGTTGAGACGTTATCAATGGGGCTAACTTGGGGAAATAGTAAACCGGCCTGATTGACGCCCCTTTTACTTCATTTATAGGGTCTTTCAAAAAGTCCTGTAAAAATTTTAAGGGGATGTAGGGAACACAATATCAGTCGTATTCACATAGAGATGTACGCCAGCAAGCGCCATCTGGATTTTCTAGAGGGCTCTGTTCTGCAGTTAGCCAGTTTGCATTACTGCTAGTGGTCACAACTATGAGCCTCTACAGTAAAATTGTAAGCCTACAATTACTACTTTAAGCTGCAAATGTTGCGATCCGGATCACCAAGACTGAAGAAAAGGGTAGGTAGGTCTTTGGCTGGACCTAGTTTCGAACTCGCAACCCTCCGAAGGGAAATAGTTCTGGCATGCATCTGTGTTACAATAGATATATGTTTTGACAGATTCTAGATATCTTGGAGATTGTGAGAGGGAAACATTAGGGATGGTATGATTATTCCCCAGATGTGCTGGAGGATACACAAAGGTTGGATTTCGAATTAAAGGGCGTCGAATTTTTGTTTAAAAAGCAGGTCCGTGCATATTTAACTATGCAGGGTATTTCAAAATTCCCTTAAAAACTCTAAGGGAAGAAGGTGACATAAAAAGAAACCGCATTTACACTGGGGTGTATATATTTCGTATTATGTCTGCTAGTGCAGACATAAAACTGCAATTAAAGATAGAAAGAATTCCAATTAAAGATAGTCATGCTTTGTTTAAATCAAGATCCGTGCATTTTTACGATACAGAGTGTTTCAACATTCCTGTAAAAACTCTAAGGGAGAGAGGTAAGATAAATGGAAACCGCATTTATACAGGAAATGTATGTCTACAAAGCCACACAAATGTGCTGGAGGGTACACTAAGGTGAGAGTCCTAATTGATGATAGTCATATTTTTGGTCGCAATGAAGGTCCGTGCATGTTCAAAAGGATGTTAGAAAAATTCCTGTAAAAACTTTAAGGGAGTTGGATAGTTGAATTAATATGACACTGAATCAACACAAGCTATTGGTGACCATCCGGGATCCATCTCGAAGGAAAAGATGCGAGGACAACACCTCGTAATTTTGAACCACCTTTAAGGGAGAGAGGTAACACGAAAGGAAAACTGTATTTACACGGGAGTGTGTGTATTTCCGTTTATATCAACAAGCGCCACTCGGAAGTTCTGGAGAGGTACATTAAGGTGGGACTCCGAATTAAAAATAGTCAAATTGTTGTTTAAAATGAAGATCCGTGCATGTTTAACGATACAGGGTGTTTCAAAAATTCCTCTAAGGGAGGGAGGTAATATAAAAGGGAAACCGTATTTACACAGGGATGTATGTCTGAAAGAACCACATACAGGGTACACTAAGCTGGGGCTCCGAATTGAAGAGTCATAGTTCGTTCAAAATGAAGATCCGTGCTTGTCTAAAGATACAGGGTGCTTTAAAATTCCAGTAAAAATTTTAGGTAGTTAGATAAATATTTTAATTAACGTCGCACTGGAGCAACACAAAGGGCTATTGACGACGATCCGGGATCAAACCAGTGTGATCTTTCGTGCCCATAAAAGCGTAAACCGGTCGTATAGCTTCAAGCATTACAAGATGGTTCCGAGATTTGTGACTGGTTTAGCAAAAAAGTGACCGAACAAACCAAACAACCCTGTTCAGTAAATGTCTACACTATATTTCCTTTAATATAACTTTTATTCATATTAATTTTTAAATAAAATAATTCATTAATAAAATAATTAAATTGTGGCTACCTGTATGCTTCCGGCCTTTCAATTTGAGAACTTTGAATATATTTTACGAAATACAGTTTAGCATAAATTGTGGAAAAAACATAAAAATCGCTATTACTCGTTAAAAACAAATCGATTTGCACAAAATTGGGATATTACATAAGAAAAACAATGCTGCATCAGAATGTAATATATATGCTGGCGCTGGCGTCTTATGACGTCATCAGACATTAGTATCAAAAGCTGATATCAAAACGTGACGTGTTTTCCTGTTCAGGTAGGTAGGTATTTAATTAACGTAGCACTGGAGCAATACAACAGGCTATTGGCGACGGTCCCGGATCAAACCCGAAGGAAAAGAGCAGAGGACACCACGTAATTTTGAACCACGGTCACACCTGAAAAAGCTTTAAGGAGTGAGGTAATATAAAAGGAAACCGTATTTACATGGAAGTGTATGTCTGCAAGCGCCCCCCGATATGTTGGAAGTTATACTAGGGTTGGGTTAAGGATTGAAGAGTGATGTTTTTGTTTAAAATGAAAGTTCTCGTTAAGTTTAACCATGCAGGTCTTGTAAAAATTTTAAGGGCGGTAGGAAACAAAAGGAAATCGTATTTTCACATGGGTGTATGTCCGTAAGCGCCATCCGGATGTGCTACAGTGTACACAGACCTTTATTCACATTCTTCTGAAGTAATCTTCCTATCACGCAGAAATGTTTTATTGTGCTAAAGAACCCATAAAATTAGGTAACGTTTCTTTTTTTAAAGTTAATTTATAATATACAATATTAATTATGAAATTAACATTCGAATAGATTATATATAGCAACCTTCATATATTTTGATGAAAACCGATTCAGACGAAAGTGGGCATGAAATATAATAGTAAGATGTATCAAATAAGCTCTAATTTGACAAAGTGAAAGTTCTTTTAACTAGCTTAAAAATTTTTTAGTAGATAGCTGATATATGGTTGTTTGGTTAGGGTTTTTTTATAGTTCAAGGGCCATATAGCATGCACAATATACTATAACGACAGTACTGCGTATTTTCTAATACTTTGTGAATAATTTTCTATACTATATTTAATAATAGTCATAGTGTGCAAAAACAATTCTTATTAGTAAAACGGATTTATTGGTACTTGATTTATCATTACGGTGATTTGATGAAACATTGACTAACAGAACATCGTTTAAACTAGACCATATACTCTAATAAAAGTAACCTGCAACTTTATTTTTATATAAAATTCTAAACCGTGTTTTTCCGTAGAATTTTGGACTGTGTAAAGTTGTAGGAATCCCCTAAACATATGAACACATGGTGTAAGGGAACTTGGATGGAATGGACTCTCAATCTGCTTAGAGAACTTTATTAATGCCTCCTCGGATCAGTCGGATAGTCCCCAGATGAGTATCGTGCTGCCATCTATTAGTGATCGCTAAAAGTTATAAATATGTACAGTGAATCCTAAAATTGAGTTTACACCAAGAAGGTGATTTCTTTAAAAGATCAAAACTCTGTAATAAATAATAATTTGGACTATATTTTTATAGGAATAGTAAATTACATATTTAGAAACATATTAGGCTTAAAAAGCAATTCCGTATTGGCTACAGTATTTTTTAAATAGGTTTTGATTGTCATAAAAATGTTAAAAACTCAGTCACAAAATTGAATATACATCTATTCTTATTTCAACTAGAAACCAATGGAGGGTCACTGAATTAACAAGGATTTGCGTTATTTCTCTGGACATTTTGCCCATTTATCTGTTAAAGTCATTCATATGTTCTGTGATCCGAATATTATGATTTTTCAACCTTTTTCCTACCAAAACCGCAAATTCTTAAGCCTGTTGAGGTCCTGAGTATGTGATTCTTTTTAAGTCGGTACAAAAACTATAACTTAACAATTTTTGCTTTGAAGCTCATCTCTCTTTATAGGGACGTTATCTATAAACACAAAAATTTAACCCTAATTCCAAATTTTCAGCACTTTCCTTCGAATAGTTCTTCACCAGAATTAAATATTTCCCTTTTCCTTGCTACCAAAACGAGCAGTTTTCTGCATCCTCTGGGTGATTTTGGACAGTAGGATCTGCACAACACGTGCTTAGAAATAGGTAGGTAGATCAATAAAAATTCAATCATCAATAAAACTTTTCATCAATAAAAACTCCTCTCCAGCCAACATGCAACCTCATACAAGCACCGAAACACTTCCTTGCGTGAGAATGGGTTTAGTGTAATGAGGAAGAGGCTCACTTCTATAGGTTCTGATACACACTGGTCCCTCAACCACCTCCATTCTCATTCTAGCTTTTTCTACCGCTTGTTCCGTCAGCACCTAGCGTGGCAGGATGTGGATATCTGTGGTCTGTACCTATCATCTTGCCAAATATAAATTGTTTTTGTTTAAATGTTCAAAATACTCGTCTGATTCTACAGGACCTCAGTCGTCCACACATACTATCGAATTCTTTAAATATAACCGCCACTAAAAGTTGTCACTCATAAGAAAGGTAATGGTCCTTATGAAGGGGAAGGTTGAGAAGACATTTGTAGATATCTATATTGGAGTGAAAATATATGTGGGATATGGTTTAAAGAACAAGAACACCTGCCACTTCCTGTGAATGATACAGGAAATAAACAAGCACCACAATGTCCAGGCAGAACGGCAACCGAAGATGTTCTCAGAGATTCCGCAGGGACAGTTACAGAGAATGACTCGAGAAGGAGATGGCGTACGGCCATGCCGATGAACACCCGATGTAATTTAACTTGCAAATACGTTCCCCTATCCATTCTAAATAAACATCTTTAATTGTTAATAATGCCGCCTCCATCCCTTTTACTGCAAATAAGAGTTTTACGTATTCTACATATATTTTAAAAAATAAATGTTTTCAGCATGTACAGAACAGAAAAGCAAATACGGAACTGACATCTATCGAGACTGAATGAAGTTTTGATCTTTTTTGTACTTCTATAATTGTAAAATTTCGTGAGATTTTGAATTAGATTAATTGAAAGAAGATATATACTAAAAAAGTGCAATACATCAAAAATAAAAATCCATCTTTTTTGAAAAATTCATAATTTTATTTTCGAAATCATGTGAATATTCTCATTTTTACACTTTAAAAGTCAAATTCAAATATCAATAATTTTAAGATATTTAATCATCAATGGGATCCAAAATCTTTTGTCATCAAAAGTGGTATTAATTATATTGTTTATTTAACTAATTTGCTTTGTTTTTTGTTTTGCTTGTAAAATTTTTTAACTGTTTTTAAGAAATATTTCACATCGCTAAAGTATGAAAACGATGTACTACTTTATACATTCAATAATGCCGGCTACCGAAAGGTATTGCTGGAATAATGTGTTGTCTTAATTGAAATATTTTTAGATTTCCCTTTCCATCTGTATTGTTTTGACAAAAGGGGCACACGTTTAAAATTATAGTTACATAGATGCATCCTTCTTTAGGAAGAGCCTTTTCATCTATTACAGTTTAGCAGTTACCAAAACGAGCAGTTTTCTGCATCCTCTGGGTGATTTTGGACAGTAGGATCTGCACAACACATGCTTAGAAATAGGTAGGTAGATAGGCAGTTGAAATATCGTCGCAATGGAGCAACACAACAGGACGGGATCAATCACGAAGGGAAAAATCGAGGACAACACCTCGTCATTTTAAGCCACGGTCAGATTGACGATGAGCTGGCACCCCACTCTCCAAACTTCCACACCATGGCAACGTGAGGATACGACAGATTTAACGTGCACCCACTTCTACGAACACGACGGTCTTTGGATGAATCGTGTTTCGAACTCGCAACCCTCCGGTTGCTAATCCGCTACTCTTCCAACCAGGCTACCGCGGCCCCGCTTAGAAATAGAGTGAACTGCTGTGTAGAACCCGCGAGAGCAGGAAACGTGATGTTGAACGGATGTTAAGTACAGGCTTGCGTTCGCGAGTCTCCTTGTTACAGCTCGCAAACAGTCGAATCCATTGTCTGTCCTCAAATGTTCTCACGTTAGCGTGGTGTGGAAGTTTGTAGAGTGGGGTGCCAGCTCAGGTGTGACCTCGTCATCTGACCGCGGTTCAAAATTACGAGGTGTTGTCCTCGGGTCTTTCCCTTCCGTGGTTGATCCCGGACCGTCGCCAGTAGACCGTTGTGTTGCTCCAGTGCGCCGTTAATTAAATACCTACCTACTGTAACGGCGGCTAGAGAAACGACCACCACGGCAGCCGGAAGAGATAGGGGGTCTGACAATCTTGCCGGCTCAAGTGTCGAGAGGAAAAGGCCACACCGAAGCGACCACCCGAAACATCTTTTTAACGACAGCCAACCAGCAGGGGTCGGAAATCGTTGTGGTTTCGAAACAAAGGGCAGGCGCCTTTCTGTCGCTCTCTATGACATTTCGAGACAAAGAGGACGGAGATGAATTACGATGACCACTGCCGACAGGGTTTTATGGTCCCCTTTCAAGTCCGCCGAAGTCTGTCGTAAAAGTCAAGGGGAGAGGCCGACGTGAGAGAGCCATTCGGGAAGGTCCGAAGATGGTGAGAATTTTCAACAGCCAACCAGCACCGACTAAAAGGTGGACCCGAAACGAAAAGGAGGAGTCGATAAGCACCCAATATATATATATAGAGTTTTTGAGATCAGAGAGAGAGGATCAGACAGAGACAGAGAAGAGCTGAGAGAGCTGGGAGAGAACAGCAGAGAGAGAGGCGCTTAGCAGAGAGACCGTTTTGGAGAGAGACGTGAACACCCGTTCACTGTCGGCGCATTTATTCCGCCTTGGGATTCTATACTATCCAGAGTATTTTACTGAGAAAGGCTCGACCGTAGCCGTGAAGGAGAAGCCTCCTAGAGATCTGTGCAACTGCTCATCCTAGTGGAGATTCATCTGATCCTATCTGGAAAGACTGAGATATCCTGCATTGGGACTCTATACTCATCTATTGGGACTCTATACTATTTTTGTTGAGAAAAGGCTCACCCGTAGCCGTGCATTAGACTCCACCGAGTGAATTGTGAGGCTCGTCAGCAGCCCTAAGCGCCTCGATAGAACTTTGGACCTTCCAATGAACTAACATTAATGAACTCTTCATTCAATTTTCCGACTTTTGTACAAATTGTATAATAAAATACATTAGTCTAGAAACGGATACTTTCAAGGGTAACTAGTCTAGCTACCCGTGAACCAAGATGTTACACTACCTATATTAACCCTCTGAGGGGCTCGCACATATATATCCGTTTTGCAAACTACAGTGTTCCCTGTATGACGTCTAACCAGTTTTGACCATCTTGTCCAATTAGAATCACCCCTAGGATTCTTTTAAGCAATAGATGTGGTTATTTAGTCATTATATGTGTTGTGGGGAAGAATCACAATGCTCTACTACTCGGAAATCTCAGAGGGTTAAGATTAAAAATAAGCATCACTATGGTACTACGCATGTCTACATATGGCGTATTTAATTTTATAATCTCAAGGGTTTCGCGAAAATTTGTAATTTACAAAGGGGACTGTGACTGAAATGTTTGGGAACCACTGTAGTAATGTGTAGAAAGGGGAAGGATACGAGACAACGTACACACTAGGGAACATTTCCTTTTGGCGACCATGATCCTAGTGTGAGATCTTTCGTGTTCATTCCATAAAAGCGTAAACCTGTCGAATAGCTTCGAGCATTACAAGATGGTTGCGAGATTTGTTCCTGGTTTAGCAAAAAAGTAACCGAACAAACCAAACAGCCCTGTTCAGTAAGTGTACACTAATCTATATTTCATTAATTTAAAAATAAAATAATTCATTAATAAAATAATCAAAATGTGGTTACCTATAAATTGTGGGAAAAAACACAAAAATCGCTATTACTCGTCAAAAAATAAATTGATTTGCACAAAATTGGGTAGGTATTTTAATTAACGTCGTACACAATGGGCGCACAAACGGTCGCAACACAATGGGCTGACGGTCCGGGATCAAACCGGAAGGGAAGATCCTACGACAACACCACGTAATTTTGAACCACGGTCAGATGAAGAGGACATTTGAGGCCACGACAGATTTAACGTGCACCAGCCCCCTTTGTCCACGACGGTGTTTGGTTGCATTCGAACTCGTAACCCTCTGGTTGCTAATACGTTACTCTTCCAACCGGGCTACCGCGACCCTTGCACAAAATTGGGAAACGTGATACAAAAAATAATGCTGAATCAGAATATAATATATATGCTGGCGCTGGCGTCTTCTGACAACGAGGACAACACCAAGTAATTTTGAACCACGGTCAGATGACTGGTTTGCTGTTCAGATTTTGGATGAAAAATACTTAAATAGCCATTTTCTAGGAGCGACTTCGAGACATCATTCACCACAAAGATTGCGATGGTGAGCCATTGGCCATGAGGAGGCAGACCAGAGTCAAACAGATGTGGCAAGATGGCTGAATACGAGTCTTTCTGATATCCATAGACTCCATACATTTATAAGAACAGATTCAGCATCTTGAAGGTACAGCCAAGGAAGTCTTAGAGCTTTAATTGCTGTTGATGACCAATATATGCAGTTAACTCTTATCAGATGTGGCAAGATGGCTGAATGCAAGTCTTTCTGTAATACATATACCATATATTTATAAGAACAGATTCAGCATCTTGAAGGTACAGCCAAGGAAGGCCTAGAGCTGTAACTGCTGTTGATGACCAATACATGCAGTATATTTCCTGGTGGTTGTCTCGAAGAAGTATATCGCTTTAGAAGAAAACTGACCAGAACTTGATTGGTCATTATCCAAGATATCGGCATTATCTTGATGACCAGATATCTCGTCATTAGAAATTTGGTCAGATCTTGATGAACGATATATCTCTTCGAAACCACTTGGAGGGTTAATCGCACGAAGGCAAAGGAATTCTACATCAACCCAGCTCATATCTGCTCTTACTGCTGGTACTGGAAGGATGATATCATATCTAATTGTTCGCATAAGGCTCCATGAAGCTTGTCTGTACGCTAGACGACCAGCAATTTGTGCATCCCTCATTTCACGCCACAGGAGGGGTGGTTCAGTTGGGCATGCAAGTCAATTGGATTGAAAGCCAATGGATATATATACTCTTCACTGACGAATCCAGATACAGTTTGCAGAGTTATTCCAGAAGTGTTTCATCTGGAGAGAATCAGAGACCCACTCTCATTCCAGTAACCTCATTGAAGAGATCATTATAGTGAGGCAGTGTGTGTGTTTGAGGTGGAATCGCTTTAGGTGAGCGCACAGACCTCTATAATATGATGCCAAGTGATAACCTTAATGTACAAAGATATAGATAGGATATCTGAAATATAATTGTACGTTCTTATTGTATTAGGTGATTTTTTTATCTGTACGATGATATAATGCTCGCCCGCACAAATCTCGCTTAGTGTAACAGTACCTTTAAGGTGAGACCATTGTACACGTGGAACAGCCAGCTAAATCTCCTGATCTCAATCCGATTGAGCATGTCCGGAATGCTCTAGGAAGACGTGTGCTGCGCTCAACATGCCCCCAAAAACTCGTGAGAGGTATTTCACTGTTTTGAAAGAACAATGGTCATTGTTGCCTACTAAACTAATCGATACTATCATAATGAGCATGGAGCATCGCTGTCGGTCCTGCATATCTGTTAGAAATTACCACACTCTATATTGAAGCGGCCTACACATTCAGCTTGGGTGTCCTACTTTTGGACAAGTTCCTGTATCGTCGAATTTTCCTATAAAAATAAATCTTGTGTTTCTATTAGATTAATCTATAATTATTTAATTCACATGGTTTTCAACCAATTGCATAAAATTCTACCAATTAGATTTGTAACTATCACGACTTTTCTTATTTCTATTAATACTCCTGGTGGTTATCTCGGTGAGGTATCTCATCATTAGCAAAACTGATCAAATCCTGATAGACGAGATAGTAGTCGTTAGAAAAAACTGACCCGGTCTTGATCTCGTCATCATAAAAAAAATTGACAATACTGTCACAATGAGAAATCTCGTCCTTAGAGAAATTAGTCAGATCTTTATTGACGAGATATCTCGTCGAAACCACTTAGAGGGTTAATTTATAAAAAACAGTGTATGATGCCCATAAATTAAGCAATAACGTTGCATGCTTTTTCTTTATTAGATTTTAGTAATGTAGTAATAACAATAAATTTCAGTGGATAGTAATAACAATTCTAGAATTTGACGTCCAATCTGAGCTCGGATAGCATAAATATGACCGTTCAGCGACAAATACAAATTTTCAATGAATTTAATAGTATTAAGCCTCCAAGCAGTTTCGACGATAGTTCGTCCACCAAGATCCGACCAATTTTGTTAATGACGAGATATATCGTTTATCGGAATCTGGTTAATTTTGCTAATATCGAGACAAAACCAACCTATTACACCAAGGATTAATTGAGATCCAAGTAGGAAAAACAAATTGTATATTGAACTGGTGATATAATTTAGAACAGGTTTTCTGAATCAGTGCTGTCTACTACAGGGTAGTTTCGAAGCAAAGATAAACCGTCAGGAGGATTAAGAACACATAATACCTCGAGAGGGGACAACGAAAAATGAATATTGCATTTTTTTTCATTTAACAATGACTTCTATTCAACCCAAACAAATCAAATTCAACAATTTCCAAGCAGGGAAGTAAAATCTAAAGATTTTCAACAAAGATTCATAAAATCTCCTGTAAAACGTAATAATTTTCGATATAATTTCTACAAGTTGTCACCTTCTATCGGAGAGAAATCAGTTCTTGCCCTCCAAGTGGTTTCGACGAGATATTGCGTTCAAGATCTGACCAATTTTGCTAATGACGAGATGTCTCGTCATCAATATATTGCCAATCTTTTATGATGACGAGATCAAGATCTAGTCTGTTTTCTTCTAATGAAGAGATGCCTCATCGAGACAACCACCAGGAGGGTTAATGTTGGACGGGCGAGGAAATCATGTGAGAAATAATTGATCCCTGAGGCGCGCCAGCTCCAATTTTGAATATTTTTGATAGTGTGTGATAGGTTGATTCGGAAGTTGTTTGTTAGGAATTGTTCAAAAGTGGTCATGACGAAATAGGTTTTATGGCTTTTTTTTTCTTTTATGGCTCAAGGACCATCCCGGAACAAGAAACACTTCGTTTAAAAGAACTAAACGAAGTGTTTCTTGTTCCAGCAGCTCTATGTTCAAGTATTAATGCAGAACTGTTGGCAATTAATGCTGCTTTAATGCGCTCTCTCTCCTTGAATGATCTTCCTATTTGTATTCTGACAGACTCCATGGCTGCCCTTCTCTGTATCTGCCTGCATAGACCAGGTAACTACTTTTTTAGCATTGAGGAAATCAAACAGCTTCTTGTCAAATTAGAAGACAAATACATCACTTTACAGTGGGTTCCTGCCCATTGCGAAGTGTATGACAATGAAGTGGCTGATACGTTAGCTAAATTGTCAATCACAATAGGCCCAGTTCCTTTCTCAGCATCTACCCTCTCTAGGTATCTGCTAACGTCAGGGAAGGGTCAGGAGAGAGGCTCAATAAATACGTTTACTTTATGGAGAAACACTGGAATGAATTGACATTTTTTTCAATTCCAGAGTGAACCTTATGACCTACATTACTTCAAAAAAAATCTCTAGAGCAGTTGCCATTTTTTCTGCTAAAGCCAAAATAGGCCACATTGTAACTCAGGCCTACTTGAACCGTTTTCACCAGGTTGACTCCACCAAGTGCCTTATTTGTCACGATGAGGAAGGGACTTGGAACATATCTTGTTCAACTGCACCCTAAAGAATATTTTTAGAGTTCTCTTAAAGAAAATTTGTGACTCATTTTATATTCTTACTGTCTTTTCTAATGTTCATTTTATGTATATTGTCTCACTAGTTTATAGAAGACATCGTAAAATTAGCCCGGACTCATATATCCAGACGTAATGTAATGGTGCAAGGACCGGATCTGGTCAAGTTGCGCCATGCAATGTTTTTCCTTGATGTAAATGGATATACACACGCATCAGGTAAGTTTTTCTATTGCTGGAAAATATTTAGCTGAGGTAAGCTTATAATGTGGAAATTTATTAAAATCTAAATGTTTCTTCCTTTCAGACAATGTAAATCTTCTACATTTGCTTAAGCGATGTAATAAATGAAAGGTATAACTCAATCTAAATAAATACGTTTAAATTGGATTAAATTTTGACATTTTCGAACAACAGTGCATAATTATAAAAAAAATCTGCAAGCAGTAGTATAAAAACTTTTGTTTTCATGTGGAATATACTTAAGTTATTCTTAATTTAATGCATGGAACAAAAATTAGTTTCCTTAAATCACTGCATTGTTGTTATTTCGCGTAAACATTTCTCTTCGGTAATTTATAATCTAAAATATTTAACCTATAACTTTATTTTAACTTTATCCTGTTCACAAGTATCTTGTAAATACACATTTTTAAAATTAATGCACATTCGAGATAGGCTAAGAAATCGCCTGACACAAGTAAATTTGGAATGTTTTCTTATGAGAATGATGATTTATTGATTAAATGAGCTTTAATCGAATTCCTCATCTGACTCTATTGGATAATTGGATGCCGTAGTCATGTTAGTCTCTTTGAAATCGGACCAAAAATTTAATCAAAGTCTTCAAGGGCCAGGGGAGATCGCGGGGAGGTGTGGTCGGACTTCTCTCCCCCAACTACAAACAGGAGAAATGGACAAATTTTTGCAGTAATCTTGACCGTAGGAAAGAAAGTCAACACTGGAACATCATCCAAATTCTAGAAAACACCCCCAAAACAACTGATCAGCAAACCTCAAATATCATTATAAACAAGGGAAAGAGAGCTCTGATAGATATCGATATAGCAAATACACTGGCAGAACATAATGCAAATACTTCCAAACTGCGCTTTGGTAAAGAAGATAAAATCCACAACAAATTTATGAATAAATACCTGAAACAAGCCAGAACACACCAGCATAAAAATATCTTCTGCGAAGATTTTACGTTAAGTGAACTGAATCTATCAATAGAAAAAACAGCACCAAACAAATCTCCAGGGAAAGACCTTATTTTTGGTCATGTGATCAAACACCTTGGCAAAAATGCCAAAGAACAATTGTTAGACATTCTTAAATACCTTATGGAACACAGGTAAACTCCCAAAGATTTGGAAGACTTCCATGATTGTTCCCATTCTGAAAACTGATAAAAAATACATTAGAATGCAGAAGCTACAGGCCAAACACATTGACCAGCATACTATGTAAAATAACAGAACGCATTATACATGCCAGGCTCATGCTCTGGTTCACAAGCAATGGAAAAATAAACTTCTATCAACTACTTACAGAAGTCGTCATTTAACAACAGATCAATTATTTTACTTTTGCCAATCTGTTAATGATTCCTTTCAAGAAAGGTCAACAAAAAAGACAATTGCTATTTTCCTTGACATGACTTCTGCCTTTGATCGGTTGTGGAGACAAAACTACTTAAAATAGTTTATGACATCGGGATAAGAGGAAATACTCGCTTGCTAGCCAACGCCCACCCTTGGCTGTTGGGCCATTTGGTGGCACACCGACCAGTAGAGACGGGAAAACTTCCTCGACTCGTCCTCCTCGGTGTCTGGTTCTTGGTCCAAGGCCGGGCACTGATGCAGGTGGGCAGCGCCCATGACCACACAGCGGGCATTGTGGGGAGGGCAACACGTGGGTCCTGTGCAGGTGGGCAGCAAGGTAGTCGTGCCCAGTTGTCATCCGGAACAGCACCACGCCGACTGCCCGAGGATGGCCATGGCAGATCGGACCACTGGTGACGAGTGTTGCTCGTTTTTTCCCTTTGAAGCCGTCAATTGCTGTTGCCTCAACCAGTGACCAACAGCAGAGTTAATTTGGGCTTTTCTGGAATTTAAAGTAGAGATACAGACCGGCTAAGGCCAACCCGCCCCCATCTTTGCAAGTGAGTCGTCCCTTTCATTGCCTGCAATGCTTGCATGGTTTGGCATCCATTGCAGCCGCAGCTGCCATCCTTTTTCAAGCAGCTTGGAGAGAACCTCCCTGCACTTCATAGTTAGTGGGCAGTTTGTATCACTGTTACTCTTGACGTTTTGAATTGCTGCCCTCGCAGTCTACAAGGAAAACTGTCTTGGTGGGAGGGTTGATCTTAGAGAGTTCATTGGTTGCTGCCTGAATGTTTGCGACTCCCCATCATAATTACTTTGGCGAGCCCCGACGGAGACGCAACCCTCAAGCATGGTGTTGTAGTAACCTGCACCAGTCTCTCCAGTACCGGGCATTGACGACCCATCGATGTAAACATGGATCCACTGGTCATCTGGAAAATTTGAATGAATAGTCTGCAGGGCCGCCATCTCGAGTGACTCGCTTTTATGGGAGCAATGGTCCAGAAGTTTGAGGCTGGCCACAGGCAAAAGACGAAAAAAACTGCGGTGTGTGGCCAGGGGAGCTGGTTCACCAAGCTGGATGTTATATTTCTCAAGAAGATTTCTGTTTATGGTCAATGGAGTCCTTTGCGTTTTTAACCTTTCAGTAGCTTGCCAGTAACCAGCCCGGCGCTGACGATAGGTTCGTTTATATCATTCCAAGAAGGGAAAATTGGGTTTTTCACACGGTCGAATGGGTTCCACTTGTAGCTTAACTTCCATAGATTGAATCAGAATGGACTTGGGCACACCAGTTATGGTACGAAGTGCAGCTTTTTGAACTAAATCAAGTTTTTGGCTCGTGGAGGCAGAGGCGCTGATCGTCGCTTCACTGCCATACTCCAGCTGTGATCTGAAATAGCTTTTGAAGCTGTCGTAAGAAGGTCTTGGTTGGCTCCCTAAGTTGTGGTAGTTAGTCTTTTTAGCAGCCTAGATCTCTTAGCCTGGAGGCGCAGTCTTCAATGTTGGGTTTTCACGACAGGAGGCAGTCCATTGGCACCCCTAGGTAATTAGAGATATTATTTTGTTCCAATTCGCTTCCTCTATATCGCAAAGTGACTCTGTGATGTTTAATAGAGTGTGAAGAGCTGGTAAGTGGTTTTTGACACGTTACAGTCATAGCATTTTCACTTGCCCATATGCCCAGTCCGGACAAAGCATTATTTAGGGTTAATTCGAGACCATCAATGAGATTACCAGTTTCCCAGATAATGAGGAATGCCTGGGTTCCTTGGATGCTGCGAACTGTTTCGAGAATATCATTATCCACAAAATTGAACAAGCTGTAACTGAGGACAGCACCCTGTGCAAGACCTTGCTTTTGTGTGTGAAACCTGGAGGTGCAGTTTGCATGGCGCACACGGATTTGCCTTTGGGATTAAAAAGGATCTTATCTAGTTAAAGAGATTTCCAAAGACTCCACTCAAGGCAAGTTTATGGAGGAGCATAGGCCTCCACACAGTGTCGTAAGCATTATTATTACGAGGACAAGTGTAGACATTTTCCTGTGTTCCCATCTTTTACGCACTGAGAAAAGTACACAACATGATCCATGGTACCACGGTGGGCCCTAAAGCCTGCTTGGGCATCGTCTATAATATTATTCATGTCAAGGAACTGGTCAAGGTTGACCAGTTCCTTGACAAGGTTGAATGATTGACCACCATTCTTTCAGCTATTTTACTGCTAGCACTAGTAAGAGCAACTGGTCTGTAGCTCTCAGCGGTATTAGAAGGTTATCTTTTTTAAGTATCGGTATTATCTCTCCCTTTCTCCACTGTTTAGGTACATGTCTTTCCCAGGTTAAGTTGATAATCAATAAGAGGAAATGCCTTGATATGGATAGCAGACTTTATGAGAGGAAGAAGGATCGTGGTCAGAATAAATGGAGCTATGTCAAAAGAACAGAGAACCTGGCTGGTGTTCCTCAAGATTCAGTTCTCAGTCCTTTGCTTTTCCTATATAATGTATGTCAATAATATTCATCTCACAGCAGTTTCAAAAGTTGATGTTCAATATCGATGTAAATGACCACAGAGTAAAAGATACAGAGGCTTCACTGATGGCATGACTTACAGCGCCCTCGATGGGGATGACCCTAATTGTAGGAGGAGCTTGACATGCTCCCCTCAGAGCAGTAGCCATTTTGTTGCTGATGCAAACGGAGACCTCTGTTCATGTCTCCCGCTTCTCTTGAAAGGTAAGTTTCTTTTTAATTTTTCATAAAATATATTCGTAAATTACAAAACCACTAATGTGAAATTATGTCATTTAAAAAATTGTTTTACAATGAAGTTAAATTAATTACGTTAATATTTTAAATCCCAATTGTTTGATAGAAGAAAAAACGAAATCGCTCTATTTAGTGTTAAGACATTATTCGTCCAATATTATTGATTTTTGTTAACGTTCTTTCAAAGTGTTAATTTGTGCATTTTTTATTTAATTAAAATCGATCGTAATTGAACTTACGATAAATGTGGTATTCAGAATTCTGCACAATTGTGCTCTGCTTAATATATTTTATTTTGTGCTATTCGTTGGTGATTTTATTTATATACTGTTTATATGTAATTAAAATTGATCTTTTTCTGAATTACAACCTATTTTATGTATACAATTATAAAGATTTATGTGCAAAATTGTAATGCTTTATACATACTTTCATGGAGTATTTGTAGTTAAGAACCTTACTAAGAACCTGATTTTTTTCTTCTAAGAACTTGAATTTCATTTTTCTCAAGCCATCAAGAACATAAAATGGCTGCACAGATGTATTTTGTGCCAGGTTTTGATCGTATGATGGTCAAACGTAAAGTAAAGATATTAAATGCTTTGCACATTCGAAGGAAAGATTTCAAAAAAAAAATTTTAATTTATCGCACATTTAATTTATATACATTTGTATTTTTTATGTTTATGTCAAGATCTAATAAACTTTTCCCTTTTATGATGTTATTGCATAATTTGTTATCTCATGCACAGGAAACATTATGATCGAGGCTGCCAGATGTCTGAGCCGTGTGAAAATGGAGCAACTAATGTGCATTTGGTGTCCAGCTATAGATGCGATTGTCTGTTGAATTTCAGTGGAAAAACTGCCAGACTAAATTGAAGGATGCATTGATATCTTAACATATCGTGTTCGCTCTCATCCTACATCGAAATGCCAGACATTTGCAAGCTGGAGTTTATGTTCCGTACTACTCTTCCCAGTGGCCTGTGTTGTGTTGAGAAACTCAGCGGTTTCTCAAGGTTCGAATAAAAAAATTTATTGACAATAAAACATTAATATATTTACAAGTTAGCTAGAGACTACAAAAAATGAGCAGGTAATTTCACTGCACTATATATTGCGTACTGCCCTTATTATAGTTCTAGTGATTACATAGGAGAAGGAAATCGTCTGCGCGTGGAGGAACTATGGTGCCTAGCAGCGGAAAAGAGTAATTTATTGCTTTTTCTTCTTTATAATCAACTGCGTACGATTTTCAACATTCTGAGTAGTTCCAAATATGAATACTTGATTTCTGTTCCTTTTTCCAATTGTATAATTTGTTCAAAAATGGATGGTGTACCTGATCACAGACTAAATACCTGATTATGTGTGAATAAAAAAATTCTAATGTTCTTTTTTGTTCAAATAATTTTTCAGACTACAGAGATCAACAATCTTCTAAATAATAAATCGAAAGAGCTTGCTTTGCAATATTTTCGTATTTTTAAAAAGCATTCACTTAAAAAGCAATCAACTAAAATTGAAGAAACAAGTTCGCACATTAGTAAAGTTTTATAATTCACAAATGGCTTTCATAAATTAAGGTTCTTTTTAATTTCAGAAGACATTAAATATTGCTAATTTAAAACATATATACTAAAAATATATAAAGAATACTTAGCTTTTAATTAGAAATACAAAGCAAAAATGCAAATGGCCTTTCAAATCGTAGAGAATCAAACAGCCAAAGTAAATAAACAGCTATCGGATGGGGATGTACTTAAATCGAAAATCTCCCTGCTTTATCGTATATTTGAAGCTTGTGCTACAGCAGTCCTGACCCCATATATTCCAGAATAAAAACAAAAAAAATCTAATCTGTTGACATTGTTTGAATAAACAATCCTTCTGTAGCATAAACTTAAAATGTACATACGAAATAAACACCAAAACAATAAATAAACAAATCACCTAGTTCGGTTGTTATGGGGGTATTTCCATTAACGTCACACTGGAGCAACACAACGGGCTATTGGTGACGGTCCGGGATCAATCCCAAAGGGAAAGATCTGAGGACAACACCACGTAATTTTGAACCACTCGGTTGTTATGGAAAGAAGCTAGATCGGTTGCCATGGTAATATTGACACCCACATCCACCGAGGGCGCCACCGTTTATGCGATTTCCCATTTTATTTAGTAAATCATGGCTTCTTATGGCATTGATCCCTCTGTTTGCTTAGATATTTACTCTGTGGAAATGACAATGCATACAATATTGCAACGTGAAATAAACGAGGATGATAACACAAACATAATGTAATTCATTGCGAGATAGCCAAGGCAATTACTATAACCCGATGATTTTTGCTAACTTCGAACCGAATAACTTTATACCGTCCAAAGGTTACCGAAAACGATTGAACACCTTTGAGTCAGCCAATGCCACTAGTCATTTCGAAACAAATTCTTTCTTCATCCCGTATCTGGCAATACATTTTTTGTCGGCAGGTGATGGAATCGCATCAACGAATAGCGTTTCTTCTATGAATGCTTGTGTTTATATGTAATGTATTGTTCTTGTTTTAATGTGTTATTTTCGTGTGAATCTGAAACTGACATGTTTGGTGTAAGGTAATTAATTTATGTATATTTTTAGTTGCGCAGCGAAGGTCACTCCCCTGATAAATCTCAGAAAATTTGAAACTGTAAAATTGTAATCAATGACTTGCTGTATACAGTTGCAATGTTGAATGATACTTTGTTTAATAAAACTGTCAGAAACGGTTTCTGCCAAAGATCAACATGTGCTGCGAAAATCAGTTAGACAATCAAACAACGAAAATTCTTCAAGAGTTACACAAACTGAAGATGATTGAAATCAATAATCTATTTGAAGCTGTATCCGTTTCATCAATTGACAAGATTTGTTATGAGTTCTCATTTGAGAATGGAAAGTCGTTTTGCTCGACTACATAATTACCTGGGTAAGTAGTTCTCTAACTATTTTTTTGTGTTGAATGATCTATTTTGTCGCATCATTTTGAAGTCTTTTTTGCCTCTTCAATTTAACTGCCAATTTTTCTATCTTCTGTAAATTATTCCATCCACACTCTTAGTAGTCTGAAACAATTAATAATTATCATAAACACTCGAGATTTTTTAGAAAATTCACATGCCATCAGGCAAATCTTTAGGTGTGTACTGGCTTCACGACCCGAGGTAATCTAGTGATCTTTTCTTTTCCCATGGGGTTTACTGTCTTTAGTAAACACTGGGGTTGCGCTCCTGGGACACCCAAACAATCTTTCTCTACTTTCATTCCACTACTCTATTCCTCAATCCCTCTCTTTTCCTTACATAACATTTTTTACTTGATCTTTTCGTGTGTTTTGGATCAGCTTGGCCAAATATGGCCCTTGTGCCATAAAACCTAAAAAAACCAACAAGGAAATTCTCAGAATGGAGTAACTATTGCTTATGCTTTCAGTATAAAACCATGTTGATCATAATTGCTGTTTTATTTCGTGAATGTTATTTCACTTATGTTCTTTAACATGCACACTTTTTAATCGTCTAATTTTAGAAATGAACTTTGAAGAACTTATTTTCTCTGTAACAAGGATTTATATACCTAACACAACGAAAGCATTTATCCCTGTTTTGATAAACTAATATGCAAGTGGATTCATTACACCTTAGTTTTGCTATGTTTTAAATCAATAACTTGTTTTCAATCAATTTCTAAAATTTTGACCTTGTGTTCCAGAAATGAAAATATAACAACTTTATTCTTTTTCAGCATGCATGAAATCAGTTAAATAATCGCTTCAAAATTCAATTAAAGACAAATGTGACTTGATTTAAATTTAAAAGGAATCAATGACTAATTTTTTCATGAAAGTTCAACTTTCAACTCTAGCTAGTACCTTCTGTAACTCAATATCATAAGGTATTAAATTTCTTTTAATACTCTTTAATTCATATTAAACATTCAATTAAATGTTGATTTCTCAAATCAATGATATATTGTTTTAAGGAGTTTCACACAAAGAGTTAAACATCATTTTCACACTAGCTTTTCCATAATGCAAAATTAGTTGGACCAGGTGCACTGTTGGCTGTAAAAAGTAACAAATGAAATAAACAAAAAAAATTAAAAAATGCCTTAGCAAAAAAAATACCAAATGTAAACTACTACTAAACAGAAATAAAATAAAAAAACAAATTTAAAAGTTAAAATAATTAGTGGAAATTTTGCAATTGTAAAAAAATTCGTTGACCACATAATTGATTTCTATGCTTATCAGTATGGGTCGAATGGACCCAGACAGGTGAAACATCAATTTTTTATGTTGTGAAAAACCATTTCCTCAGCACTTTATAATGATCTAAAACACAAAGATTTATGTTTTTGACGAACATACACAGGGTTCCTACAGGTCTTAAAAAGCCTGACACTTTTCATTTTAAAAACCTTAATATTTACTGAAAGTCCATAAGATTTCAAACTGCCTGAGTTTTTACTAAAACACTTTATTTTATTTCATCTGCATTCAAAAATAAAGACCAATGATTCTCAAGCTAAGTGTCCTCAAAAATCAAGAAATATTAAAGTTTTTCAAACTGGGTTCATGCATGGTAGTTGTGAAAGTTTCCTGACCTTTGCACCAGGGTATGCTGATTTAAATCAAAATTTTAAATTTCATTTTTCTTTCTGTTGTAATGTTTCCGGTCTCTAATTAGGAGTAAGACTGTTTATAGCACAATAAAAATTTATTTAGAAAAGAGAAATTTAAAGATTATTTACATATTATACGATTAATTGAAAAGTATAAGGGCACAGCTAAACATCGAATCTGCCAAGTAGCCAAGAGGCTCGCCAAAATCTGAGAGTCTGAAGGATGCGACTGCTCCTTTCGTGGTTTCAATCTACTTTGTTGTGATCTTTTTGAGGGAAGAATTCGTCTCAGTCTTGGAATGTTAATCCCGGTGTCTCCATGCCATCTGCAACGGAAGGTCATGAGAACCTCCACAGCTTCCCGACCCGAGGACAGATGTAATGTCTTTCTGGCCCGAGCTTCCACAGAACTGTAAACAAGTGTTTTTTCCTGGGGTGGCCTGTCTGCATTCCTCTCATGAAGGGCCCAAGATAATTTAGGTGTTGACAACTTGTTTTGCAGTCGAGGGAGATCTGAATTCCAGATGTGGGAATGCCAGACCAACTGGTACACTGTTATGCTTAATAATATTGAAAATGAAATAACTGAACAAGATGTATGTTATATATTTTATTCAAATAAGTTAAGAACTTCACTTGTACTGATTTCACCCCAAAATTATTGAAAATCATCCTCCCTTAGAAGAAACTAAATAACAGTATCTGTTCATTGGGATCATAATTACTAGACAAGTATGTATTTCCATCTTGAGTCACAAGCCTGCTCATCAGCATGGGTTTTTGAAACATTCCATGTGACTAAATTGCACATGGCCAATTTTAAACCATTTATCATCTGATGAGTGAAGGTGCTCGAAATATATTCACTCAAATTATTAAAATTGTAGCATCATACTTTCTTTTCTAAGATGTTAAAGTTATTTATTTAGTATTGTAGTCTGTTCATGAAAAATAGACACTCGCAACAAAGATTTTCTGCAGTATCACAAAATCATTCCAATTTTGCACATAAATCTTTATAATTGCAATTTTAATAGTTTCATTTTGTTTTGTGTGATATATTGTTTAATTTTTATTTCAATTTGTTGGGAAATTTTATGTATTGATCCCTTAGAATTCTTTACACTGCTAGAATAACCATTCATATTTATGGAATTGAAATATGTAAAAGTTAATTTACTCATCTGATAATTGAGTGAGTATGTTGAGAAAAGATTATGGATTGAAGCGGAAAGCGGAATTGATAAATTTTTATTGCAAGCCAAAATTCCACTGAATTGGCATGTACTACTGGGGATACTATTGCACTTGTTCAATGCTGTTCATAGAGAAAAGTTTCATTTTCTTGTGCTATATGTAAACCCTTTTTGTGTGCTTCGAATATTCATATGAAGTACTTCCAATGCTTAAAGAATTTGAAAAATAGACATACTTAATTTCAAATTTATGTATTTTCATGTCTTCTCACTTTTTACTGTTAACTTACAAAAAGAAAAAGGTTTTCACCAATGAGTTATTCTTGTAAGCTAAATATTAATGAGAAGTAGGAATTTTTTCATGAAACCAAGTTTATTTTATTTTATTTTCCATTGGCGACATGACTTTTTCTCAAAAGCAAGTCTTAAACCAATTATTTTATATCAAAATAATTAAAGTAATTTAAAACATTTTATTCATATATTAAATATATAATGTAAAAAATTTTGAAATTTGTATGGTTGAAAAAATGAGGTATGATATCAGATCCTGCAGCTTTATTTATCCTGGTCCAAAATTTTCATTTCACTGGTTATGGGTTAAGCTCAAAGTAATCTAAACTGCTTGAGAACAAGATGGTAAAACTTTGCTTATGCTTGGCATTTGGGGCACTGTTCTATTTACTCTGTCCTGTGATTTACTTTGCTAATTGCTGTCACATTTTAATCTTTCAAAAATTTACCCAGCTATATTTCCTAATACATTAATGTTTTGCATAAAAATATTAATATTTAAATAAATCAAAACTATCTAGAAACTACACTGTTATTTGCATGTCTCATATCCAACAAATTTAAACTTGTCCGGGCAAGGAATTAATTAAAATCATAAAAATCCAATTTAAATAAAAAAATCTGATTTAAATAAAATAAATGTGATGTTTTTTTAATCATGATTTTTTTCATACCCTGGTACCGAAACCATTCCAATTTTGCATATAATTCTTTATAATTGGCAATTTTAATAGTTTCATTTTGTTTTGTGTGATATATTGTTTAATTTGTATTTCAATTTATTGGGAAATTTTATGTATTGATTCCATAAAATTCTTTACGCTGCTAGAATAACTATTCAATATCTATGGAATTGAAATTTGTAATGTAAAAGTTAATTTACTCATTTAATAATTGAGTGAGTATGTTGAGAAAAGATTATGGATTGAAGCAGAAAGCTATTGGAATTGATAAAATTTTTTATTGCAAGCTCAAAATTCCACTGAATTGTAATGTTCTGGGGGATGCTATTACACTTGTTCTATGCTGTTCATAGAAATAGCTTCATTTTCTTGGATTGTAATATGTATATATGTAAATCCTTTTCGTGTGCTTCGAATATACCAATGAAGTACTTGTCAATGCTCAAAGAATTTTAAAAATAGGTATGCTTGATTTCAAATTTATGTATTTTCATATCGTCTTATTTTTTACTGTTAACTTACAAAAATAGCACGTTTTTCACCGATAAATTATTCTTGCAAGCTAAATATTAATGGGAAGTAGGAATTTTTTCATGATGCAAGTTCCTTTTTATTTTCTATTGGTGACATGACTTTTTCTCAAAAGCAAGTCTTGAACCAATTATTTTATATCAAAATAATTCAAGTATTTCAAAACATTTTATTCATATATGATTAATATATAATGCAAAAAAATTCTGAAATTTGTATGGTTGAAAAAATGAAATATGGTGTCGGTGGGATCCTGCAACTTTATTTATCCTGGTCCAAAATTTTCACTTCACTAGTTATGGGTTAAGCTCAAAGTAATCTAAACTGCTTGAGAACCAGTTGGAAAAACTGCTTATGCTTGGCATTTGTGGCACTGTTCTATTTACTCTGTCATGTGATTTGCTTTACTAATTCCTATGTTGTGTTTTAATCTTTCAAAAATTTACCCAGCTATATTTCCTAATACACTCATGTCCAAAATTATCTTTACATGCGTAAAATCACGGATTTCTCAGAAATTATGAAGTATAATTTTATGAATTTGTGTGAAATGATTCATAACACATAAATACAAAGGAAAAATTTTAAGAGCACTGCATATGATATAAAACTGTAGCATGAAACAATAAAAATGGGAATATGTGACGAGAAGAGTTCAGAAAAAGAAGAATAAGTCATAAAAAATTAAGGCTTATGAATTTAATATGGAATGTGATCTCCCCTGACGTGTACACACATACCACAACGTGTTTTAATGCTGGCAATAATGTTGTTAACCACAGTTTGGGGAATTAAGTTCCACTCCTCCAGCAATGCGGTTTTCAGGGCATTTTTATCTCTAGGAGGAGGCTGTCTCAGTGCAACTGCTTTTCCAAGTTAGTCCCATAAGTACTCTATCGGGTTCAGATCAGGACATTTTGCTGGCCACGGTATTCGCTCAATGGCTTCACTTTCAAAGAATTCTTCAGTGAGGTTTGCTCAATGTGGACGAGCATTATCGTCCATAAATAAAAAGTCAGATCCATATGCACCTCTAAAAAGTCTTACATAGGTTCTAAGACCTCATCCCGATATCTCTGGACACTCACAGATCCGCTGTTAAAAACGTGTAGGGGCGTATGTCCATCGATCATTATTCCTCCCCATACCATCACACCTGCACTACCAAAATGGTCACGTTCCATAATGTTCGAAGGAAGATTTCGCATTCCTGACTCCCAGAGTAAACACGTTTAGCATCAGAAGTTAAACTAAACCTCATCAGTAAAGAGAACATGGGTCCCTTGGCGTTTACTCCAGTTCTGATGTTCTGTGCGCCAATTAAAGCGATCCCTCTTTTATTATGAAGACTGAAACACATACCCTTTGCTTTCTGGCATAAAGGCCTTTTTCATTAAGCCTTCTGTATACAGTTTGCCTTGATACGACAGTTCCTGTAGCGGCTACAACCTCTGAACTTAACTGCCGAGCAGTAGACTTCCTGTTACGACAGGCAGTTATTGCCAGATATCGATCTTGAGAAGCAGTTGTTATTCATTTACGACCTTGTCCAGGCCTCCTTACAACAGTTCCAAAGTTCTGAAATTTTTTCCATAGCGTAGAGATTGTCTGTCTTGAAATATTCACACATCTCGCTGCTTCCATGATTGTCTGCCCTTCCAAACAGCCGATAATTCGCTACTTCACAGATTCTTCCAAATGATACTTCGGAGCCATAACAAACTGTTTTGAGTCCTTACACATTGAAATCAAACACTGTATTGCAGAAATTCACTCAGATATTCACTTTGCGCTAAGCACTTGATTCACCGTCGGATGACGTAACGCCTTGATTTACATATCAGAAACCATTTGATCACTTTTGATTGGATAATGCTAATTAGGCTTGTCTTTCACACATTCCCTGCAAAAATGGATTACATCGATTAGATATTTCATGGAATATCATTATTTTTGGGTATGTAAAGATAAATTTGGACGTTAGTGTACATTAACATTTTACATAAAAATATTAATATTAACATAAATCAAAACCATCTAGAAACTACACTTTTATTCACATGTCTCATGTCCAACAAATTTAAACTTGTATGGGCAAGGAATTTATTAAAATCATAAAAATCCGATTTGAATAAAAAATATGATTAAAATCAAATAAATCCAATGGTTTTTATTTTTTTAAAGCATGATTTTTTTATACCCTGGGTAATTAATCTTTAGCAATTTATACTCTGGCAAGAGTAAAAACAAAACGAGAACAAAATCATAAGTGTCTGAATTGGAATGATGACACTGCTCTGTGTGCAGGGGTGCACCTAGGATTTTATTCAGGGGATTACCAAATATCTTATTATAAAACAAAAGGGTTAAGTTACCCTAATTAATGCTTTATTAATCTTCATCAATTAATTCACAAAATTAATTAAAAATAATTATACAATTTGTATATTTTATTCGACAGTTCCCAAATCATAACAGCATGTTAACATATTTGAAACAGACTGAATAGAACTAAGTAGCTAAAAAGCTAAGAATCTTGGCCCTACTAATGAGGCACAGTTAGGATAATCCTTTTCAAGTGGGGTAGAAATCCTCTGCGGTACCAATGTGATCTGATTTTTTAAAGTATTTTTCTGTGATGATAAACTTAGGGAATCACAGCAGTACAGCATTCAACACCTTAAATCAGAACTGTTAGGTTACCAAAGAGTAATTATTACTATATTTGTTAGAGAGAGGTGGTATTCTCCTTTAAGGTACATTTTTACTTATGAGTAGCAACTTTGCACCTGTCAGTTAAAATACTCCACCATCCACACAATAGAAATCTGGATTACTAGAAAACATAACAACTGTATCCATTTCAGTGATTGAGGTGATTAAGACCTGCACATTTACGCCTTCTATAGGGCTGCTCCAATGAGAAGGTAGTCAACCTTAGGTCAGTTTTTTTAAATAGGTGAAAGGTCATTAGGAGGAGGACTGCCATATGGCAAAAGCATGAATGGCTATCGCCTTGAGTGGTTTTCCCTGCCAACTCATTATCACTACTATCACTGAATGATAAACTTACAACCAGAATCCACACTAAGCTCGCCAGTTATAAAAGTGCTTTGTTTACATTCCACCCTATCACTTTATTTCAAGAACAGACTCGCCCAAAACCACATGAATCAATTGCCTTCTCATGGGTGTTGGACTATACCACTTCAAGACCTGGAAAAGGAATCCATGGTAAATAAATAACATCATAAGGGAGAATTACAAATTATTTATATTTCTTTTGTCTGAAATGCTGACTATCCCAGTCTGTCCCTGTCAGTTACATCAGTTAACATAAATCTACCTCCTTAGTTTACTCTATAATGAATTGTGACTAATGAATATCAACGTAAAGTAACTATCCAAATCAAATAAGGATGAATTTGCTTTTTCAGGTTTGGGGCTGCCTCCAGTGGATGCTCTCATGAATTAAGGATTTTGCATTAAAACACTTGCTTTTTTCTGGTCTTTCTGGTATAAACCCCTATGGATTAGCCCATGTATAACGAAAGGATATATTTGCTTTTTCCGATATATGGGGCTTAATCTCCCCCCTGTAGATGTGCACATGAATTAAAAAGGCTATATTTGCTTATTTTGGGTCTAATGGACTAAAGCCCCCGAGGTGCACCCATGAATTAAAAAAGGTATATTTACTTTTTTGGGTCTAGGGGCTTAAGCCTCCAAGCCCTCCCAGCAGGTGCACTTGGAAATAAAAAAGAATATTTTTACTGGGTCCTGAAAATGTCTCAAGATGCAAATATATGTTGGTGGTTAAAGCCCCCATGTGTGTGTGCATGCCTATGACTGGGTATTATTAGTCAGAAGGTGGTCCTTTGTAGGCAGTATGATTAACTCAAATAATGTTGTAGACTTTGCACCACGCTTGCATATTGAGAATGAGGTTGCGGATGAATTTCAGCTGTAGCAGAACCCCTTCCTTTGTTGGCTTTGCCATGATTCCGAAATTTGAATATGCACCAGCTTTCTATTGAATATCCTCAGTTGTGCAAATGGCCACAGGCTGTTTCTTTCAATTTTGAGGTTGCAACCTTTAAAAATAATGGTATTCTTGGAAGTTTTGCATGCTAGTGTATATTTTTTGCTAATTAACTGATGTAAATGTATGTATTTTTGTACTAGTGTTCAATAAAATAACGTCTACTTAGTTCATCATATTGACCTAAAAAAGCTTATTTCTAGATTTGGGACCCTACCTAAATGAAATTTCTGGCTACACTACAGGTTAAACTTATAAAAATGGGGCCTGAATATTTTTAAGTAACAAAGTGGTCTGATGTGCTTAAAGTTTTGGAACCATTGATTTAGTGTCTAAACCTGGTTAACAAACACATGGTGGCGACAGGCTGGTTTGTTGTATTTTTGAGGTTATGTCCTTTAAAAATAAAGGTGTTTAAGTTTTGCATGCCAATGTATGAAATGTACCAGTAAAAATTTTCAAGTATCCTTAAAAGGCCTTAATTTTTCTTTTGCTTGAAGAGGAGGACCCTAATACAGAAAATATGTATCTTCAATCTTTATATTCATTAATTTTAATTGTCAATGCTAAAAAGGGCCAATGAATTTTCATTTCAGTGTAATTTCTTACATCATATTGGTAAGCTTTGCCGTGATGCTGTTTGTGAATGAAGAGCTTGAAGAATCTCAGCCAGTATTCTCAGAACCGAAAAAGGTAATTGGAAATCTTGTGATATTATAGTAATTAATTTCAAGAAGGCATTACGTTTATTACATTTATGCATATTGCAAAACAAATGCAACCTGAACTTGTTAATATTTTTCTTAATTTCATTTGGCACAGCTAGTTCACCACTGGACCTTGCATCATAAAACCCAAACCAACCATCTTCATTTCATTTTAAGTAGTACTTTAAATGCCATAAGATGTTTTAATATTTGCATATCCTGCATTTATTACAATTAAAAAACACGAATAAAATATCTTAAAATTTGCTGAGTAAAATTTTTGTAAGCATATTTGCTGTTTCATTGACATTTCTTGTATAACTTAAAATCTACTTGTTTTGAAAATTACTTATCTTGGAATAGATCAGTGGAATCCTATTTCTTTTTTTAATTCCTGTCATTTTAGAAGCAAGGTACTTACCAAATAAAAATTCACACAAGCTCATTTCTTATTTAGAAACAATTTAATAATTTTGTAAATCTAGTTGAATATTCAATTTCTTCTGCAAGTTATTGCAATCATCACTATCTTAATGTTCAGTATAACATAATTTGTCTTAAAATTTACACTTCTCAATTCTGTGATCTTTTTCTGAAGGTTCGTCCTAAAACTGATGACGAAATGGCACGGCGAATCAAAAGTATGTTTGGTGAATATTTGCATGAAAAGGATGCACAGCAGGCTGATTTTACAGAACTTTTAATAGATGAAGGAAAAGAAACATCCTCTGTTCCTGAAGACATTGTCAAAAGTTCCGAATCAGTATTTCAAGAAGACTTGAAAGAGCAAAATGTTTCAGAAGATTTAGTAGAGAAAAGGGATTGTTTAAATGAAAATGAATTTGCAGAATCGACTGAAAATGCTAATATCAAAGTTGTTTCACTGAGTGATAATGAAGCATCCAATAACACAATGGATGACTGTGAAAAGTCTACATCTGAAGCATCTGCAAGTTCTCGGAGATGTTCTTTAAAAAGACAGTGCAAAGAAAGGATAAGTCTCTTAGATTATAATCCTATGTTTGTCATCAGAACCAAGAGAGCAAAAGGAAATGCATCGGGTAGAGTAAAATCAACTGAAAATATAGAAGTAAGTAAACTTCAAAGATCTCTGCTCCTGTCAGAAAGTCTACCTGTCTGTTACCATAAAAACATGACTTAATCCATTTTCTGTTGGGGATTCAAGGTGGTCACATTGGCACACTTAGCGACAATTGGCTCTCAAGGAGTTTGAGATACTAGGATATCACCCTCTGCCAAATTTGCCGAAACCTCACCCGATTCATCCTCACTCAAACTGTAAGCGACCTGTTTCTATAGTAACTCACAGTAACTAGACTTTGTGTCCGGAGCAGTTCTGATAAACAGTACGGGTTCACCATAATGAATGAATCTATTATAATTGTAAAGTTAGAGTTGTTTAGTTTATGCTACCTTCTCATTACGTATGAAACGTTGTTGAAACTTTTTTATGAAAAAAAACCATCCAAGAAACTAGCCTGATAAAGCTGTTAGGGATAAAACATACCTTTGTTAATTATCTGCATTCTTCAACCAATGCTTGTGATTTGTTGTGATAAAGGTATTGTATGTGTGTATCAAACATAATTTTTAAGAGTATTTCGCTGTATTTAAATCTCAATATAAAAAATTGAATTGAATGAGTCAAATCATTTGAAGATGAGATGTTTGTAAAAATATCTGCTCTAGTCGATAACTGCTCAGAGTTCATTAGGTCATGCTTTACACTAAAACATTAGTTGAAATCTTTGATATCAATGTGGCCTGGACATGATTTTGATAATAGATTGCTGATAAGATGCGAACTTTGGCGACCACCATGTACTAGAAGTTAACCAAAACATTACATAACTTGTCTAGAAATACACTAATAGGGTACTTAAAGACATACAAGGGTTGGTAAGCCTAGCACATGTGAGCTTAGGTAGAATTTTTTCTGAAAATTTTACTTCTAGAATTATAGTCTACTCTTGAAGTAATTTTCTGTCTACTGTGTATGTAAAGGGATGAAGATGCTTTATTATTGCAGAATTACATCAGAAAGGTCATAAATTAGTATTTTGTAAAGCACCCTCTGGCAGCGGTACGTGCTGATATACAGCATGGCATAGAGTCCTTATGCTATTTTGTGGCAATTTATGCCAAGCATTCTCCAGCTGCTGCTCCAGATCCCTTATATTCAAGGGAGTGAATTATTTCAGGGATTAATTTATATCATTTCTGGTTGAATTCTACATTAATAAAATGTCCTAGATTTGACATTGTTCATTTCTTTATTTCTTCATGTACATCACATGCTAAATTTTATGCCAATCAAACGCTGCCTTTGTGGTGTTTTGATTTTTTTACAGTATTATTCCATCTTTTTATATGCTTTTATCTCATCTTAGTCAGATGTTGCATATCAGTGCAACTTTGTTTTGACTCTTGTGGACTTCACAAGTACTTTTTATTTAGCTGATCATCTGGAAAAGAGCATCCATGATTTTTATATTTCAATAGTTCAGGTTGTAATCAAGCATTGTACCCAAAACCAGCTTGACAAAAAATCACAATTTTTTTAACCAAAAACTCCTGATTTATTTGATTTTTATTCTAATTAATTTTTCCATTTCGAGTTTAAGCTGATCAGATCTTGATGCATGCAATTTATGGTAAAATTTCTGGAATCGGAATTATATTAAAAATACACCTGAAGTGCAAAAGTCATGGAATACCTCTAATATTGTGTGGGGCCTCCTTTAGCTTGGCGACATGCAGCAACTCGACAAACATGGACTACACTAGTTGGCGAAAGTCGCCAGGAGAGATGTTCAGCCATGCTGTCTTGATAGCCCCCATAATTGCATGGCTGTGGTAGGTGCTGGATCTTGTGCACGAATGGTTCTTTCGATCATATTCCAGATATGCTCCATGGGGTTCATGTCTGGCGATCTAGGTGGCCAAATCATGTGCTGGAACTGTCCAGACTGCTCCTCAAACCAATCGCGAACAAAATGGGCCTAGTGACACAGAGCATCATCCTGGAACATCCCATCATTATTGGGGTAAGTGAAGTCCATAAAGGGCAAGCAGCTGAGCATAGCGATTTTATGTCAATAACAGGTTTAATTTGACCAGAGGACCCAATTCATGCCAGGTAAACATTCCCTACACCATTATGGAACTACCACCACCTTGCATAATGCCTTGGTGACAAGTTGGATCGATGGCCTCATGGGGGGTTGTGCCATATCCGAACTTGGCCATCAACTTATACCAACTAGAAACCTGACTCATAGAACCATGCTACCTTCTTCCAGTCTCATCTAGGTTTCAATGCATATGTTTGTGAGCCCAGGTGCTGTGCTGTGGCATTCAAGTCGGTCTGCTGCCACATCCCATTAATGTCAAATTTCGCTGCTCAGACCTCACAGACATGCTTCTAGTGCTTCCCTCATTGAATGTGGCAGTCAGTTCACGTACTGCCTTTCATCTTATAGCACATATGCTTCTGCTTAGACGTCGCTGGTCTCGATCATTCAGCAGACGTGGCCGGCCACTGCGCTGTCCCTTGTGGAAGGTAATACCTTCCATGAGGTACTCTCAATACACCCTTGACACTGGAATGTGGAATCTTAAAAGTCCAATAACTTCCAAAATGTGGTGCCTCGAGCTTCAGCTATCATTCCACATTCAAACTTGGTTAATTCTTATCAGGTAGCCATTGTCACATTATTAAACGTTTTACAAGACATTCAGGAGTCCAACAGACAGTGCTGATAACCATCTGATTCTATACTGTTTTAATGCAATGCCAGTGCCACTTGTAAATTTGCATACTTCTATCCTATGACTTGACACGTCAGTATTTAGTACAGGGAAGAATAGGAAATATCAAGATAAATTTTTGCATAGACATTTATTAGCTTCTTTTTTTCAAGCTCAGTTGATTTGCTTCCTCCAAATACTGGATCTATTAAATAAGCTAGGAAGTGAGGGACACAAAATGCTTGTTTGTAACAACAAAAAATCATGTTGAAAGGAGCAAGTTGATTCCTTTATCGAATAAACCAAATTCTCTTTCTCATAAGCATGGTATAGTATTTTGAATCATCACATGAAAGGTGTCAAAATAAGCCAAAACATGTGGCATGATGTCACAATAAATCTTCATTTTGTAATTTTGAAACAAGTTGTGGCAGAATTTAGCCAAACTTGGCTTTTGCTTAACTTACCTGTCTACAAAATAAAATTGCTGATGAACTTGTTTGTGACACCTATTGATCAGTGGACAACAAAGGGAAGTTATTTGGTCGTTGTCCTTGTTATTTTAATCAATGATACTATTATTTCTCTAGTGAGTATTTTCAAAGAAGGGAAGCAGATGATTTTCAGTTTCAAAAAGGCTCATCTTTGTGGTGGACATTCAAATTTTAAGGTTATGGAAATTAAAACATCAATCCCATCCCATGCTATTCCAATCAATCATTTTAATCGACTGAATTTAAATTTATTTACCTTGCCCAAAACACTAATTTCTCAAATATTTGTTAGATCTGATTTTAATTTAAGGTTTTTCAGATAAATGTCTAAATTTCCAGTTTTTAAACTTTATCAATATTAACAAATCTTAAATTGCTACTCCTTATAAATTGGCCAAACACATTTTTATCCTACTCTCATAAAGTCGTTCTTTTCACTTTAAGAATAAGATCCCAGTTAGGGTTACCAGACCTAAAAATGGATGTTTCTGACAAACTCGATTATGATTCCTGACATTTCAGGAAAAGTTCTTACAAATAAAACTGAATTAATGTAGCATTAATAAAAAAAGCAT
The DNA here is from genome assembly GCA_933210815.1 of Meta bourneti. Taxonomy (NCBI): domain Eukaryota; kingdom Metazoa; phylum Arthropoda; class Arachnida; order Araneae; family Tetragnathidae; genus Meta; species Meta bourneti. Next base: position 54,853,002 of record OW119934.1, on the reverse strand, counting down.
GTCTAGGAATAAGAAAAAAATAGCAGTATTACCAATAAAAATACCTCTAAAAATTCACTTGTTTACAATTTTTTACTAGTTACCCTTTTTAATGCACTGCTTTTTAGAAAGAAAATAATAATTGATTATTTTAGCATCTTCCCTACTTGAAAAATAAACTCTTAAAAATCATGTCTATTTGCCAAGCATTTAAATCGTATTGATCAGCATTGATTAACATTATTAGGAAAACCTGTCTGGACTTGTCAGCACCTGAAAACATTAATCTAACTATTCAGCCAGATGGCCTTTGGAAACATCCCTCGTATTTTTTTGATAAATTCTGTTTTGAAAAGTATTTTATACTTTAATTGGAAATCATAAAAATGTAAAATCTTGCCTTGCTTTTATTTCCTAAACCTCTCATAGATTAATGTTTCTAATATAACTCGGTTCTGCCTAGAAACTGCACTGTAAGTTGTATGTCGTACTACTAACAAGTTTAAAATATTAAAGGAACTAATTTAAATCAAATCAAATATTTTTAATAAAAGTCATGATTTTTTGTGCCCTGTTTCAAAACAAGAATGATCTTGCTGCTGGTATTTCTAGAATTCACGGTCCTTAAGCACTTTACTGTTCTGAGTGCTTGGAAGTTTTAGTATGTTTTGTCATTCATGCTTTGAGTTTCACATCAAATATAACATTTCCAACGATCATCACTTGTCAATATTTGATATATGTCCAGAATTTATGGAAAAATCACATCATGAATTGATGTTTAAAACATTACAAGTCTCTAACCTTTCATAGAATGATCATAAAGTTTTGCTGATATATTTAAGAAGCCAATATTGAGAAATGAGAAAATTCACACAATTTTAAGCCAGTAGAATAAAAACATGCATCTTAAAACTTTGCAGAAATATTCTTAAGTATATTAAGTATAATTCGATATCAAAACCAAAAAATTATTATTTCAACTAATTTTTTGGTGCCAAGTCCATGTTAAACATGTTTGACAAAATACAAAAATTGATTTTAATGTGAAGGTTGTTATCCAAATTTTTCACCTTATTAGTTGAAGTAATTTTACAAATTTAGTTATATTAAGATGCTCTGTTTTGTAAGTGTTCATAATTTTAATGGTTATTTTAGTGTCCATGTAAATTTTTTAACATTTAATGTTTCTTATTTTGTAGGATCTGAACAGAAATGCGGGAACATGTAAGTAGTTCACTAGTTTGTGTCGTGTAAATGAAATGTGATATTTACAATTACTTGTCTTTATTTGAATGATAGTGATAAAATAGTTCGTACACATAAGAATCTACTATTCTGTACTTAGCTTAAGCATTGGAAGCCTCTATGTTAGGTAAACATGCATCTTTGTATTATAAATTTATTATATATGCTGAAGAGTGTCTTAAATGTGATGGTAGTCATAATTTTTAGTAAACAAAAACAATACATAACAGTCAAACAATTGAAAATTAACTCTAAATGATGAAAGGAGTTTGTTAAACAGTAGAATCAGAACTCAAACATCTACCTAAAGGCTTCTTAAGTTCAGGCAAGTCATTGTATCTTGTACATTGTTATAATGAGTTCAAAATTCAATTTGAAAGAAACTAGAATATTTTAATTGCTAATATTTTAACTTATGAAATTTTACTAGTAATTAAAAAAATGTTTTGTATTAAATCATGATTATCTACTCACATTTTTAAATTTCTTTTCATTTTCATAGGATTACTAATGGCCCTCTCTTTAATTAACTTTTTTTGCATTTTAGTTGAAAAGTCTCCAAGTATTCCTGTACTTTCAGATCATATGGGGTGAGCGATGCAAAATAATTAATTTCTTCAAATGTGTGATTTTTATGAATAAATTCTGTTTCTATATCAGTGCTAATTAGAATATTTATAATTGAAAGTTCAGTTATACTTTTGCTTTATGATTCAACATGTCTCCATAAAATTGTATTAGTCATTGCTTGGCAAGACAAGTTCAAGCATTACAATTTTAGTATTTTCGTAGAAATATATTCTAGAATTATGATTTTTAATGATTCGAGAACAATATTTCTGATTTTTTAAACTGATTATTTTTTATTTCAAGAATCTTGTTTTTATTATTTTACCATAGATGAGATCATTCCCTTGTAAAAGGCATGTTTTATATAAAGATATTTTTTTGCAAAATATCCATCCTATGCAATTTAATTAATAATTGATTTTGGTTTAACTTACAACTCCTAAACAGTGCATTGAATTCTCAGATAAATTAAATGTACCAAAATATTCAGTTAAATTTTTTTGTAGTCTCGCAATGCATAGAAAGGCAGTATAATGTCAGTCAATCAAAAAGTACTTCTGCAAGGGAGCAAACAATAGAATATGTGAAAATACTACATTAAAGTAGACCAATAATAAAAATAAACACTCTGATACATGATATTAAAGTGAAACAATAAAAATAAATTTTCTGATTTATCACAAATTTTCAATGAACAATAAGAAAAAACATTTGAAGTATGAACATTCGATAATATAAGAAATTTCAAACAATTATACAATTGCAATAATTATTTAATACCCTTTGATTATCATGTAATGTAACTAAATGATTAAGAAATTGAACATGTCTACCTGATCTAATAATGATGACATTTTGCTATCAATTTGAGAATTAATGTTTTTAGGATTGTTAAATTTCTTCACTACATCCTTTTTCACCAGTTCTTTAACATATTCATTGCACTTGGGAGGTTTATTTGAATCTGACAAAAAAAAGCAGTGATTTGACATAATCAATTATTACTGTACATATTTTCACATTCATAGAAATAATAAAATTCTTAGTTGTCCTGTGAGTTATGTGGTGAGGACCCGTACAGCTGAGTTAGAGGTGGTCTACCTTTATCCTTAAAAACACGTGAGAACATGTTTCTAAAGATGGATGAACGTAAATAGCAGTGTTTACTTCTGGCAATAGGATTTAGAGACTATCATGGAACGGAGTTCAGATACAAATAATAAAGTGGATGTAGAAGGCTTTTTTCTTAATTCAAAATGTCTAAAGGCAATCTGAGTGTTGTGCCATTGACTAATTCATAGCCTGTGGCGTTTGTGTCAGTCCATTTTGAATTTTGATGAGCAACTATAGCACTTTTAAGATGACAGCAGAATCTTTCTGAGTCCATTTGATATGTATCTAATGTGTTCCAAGGGTGTTAATAAGCTTACAGGACAAATTAGATTTGTTTACTACCTTGAATTGTTCAAGTAATTGCAAATCCAATCTTTTCCATTTCCAATCTCAAAAGGCATACTTTGGTTGGATATACATTAACCGTATAATGTGGTAGATACATGTATATTGAAATGTATCCTGAGCATCAGAGGGTATTTAGAAGTAGTACTCAAATAAATTATTGGTTTTTATTTAAGTTGCGTATTTACTATCAATTAGTAACTTGCGTTCTTACCATCCAGAGGGTTATTGAGGGTTTTAAGTCTGCAGAAACAATATTGAGAATTTTCGTATTTTCAATTTCCCATCCCAACAGCATACTTCAATCAAAGAAAAAATTAGCAATTAGAAACATAAAATACCATAAAAGTTACAGCAGCCCATCACTCAGAAATAACTTTCGGCCATTTCATAAAACGGTCTAATTGTCATACAATATGGTTGATCCACTGATGATAGATTGGCATCAGGTAAGCCAAAAGTAAATTAATATATTTTCTAGACAAAGCACTGTTAAGTTGACATTGAGGTTAATAAGCATCAATGTAAATTTTTAATGCACTAAGCCATATTGCTGATGTCAAGATCAGATCTGGTCATTCAGTATAATTTACTTCATCTCATCAAGCTTTTTGCTTCATCTTTTAAAGTTGGTTGTGGTAACATGCTTATGAATTTCATTGACTAAAATAGTTTTAATTGTAACATTCTTGTTCACATGCCAACGTTGGTTCTATGATCATAGTCATATTCAGAGGTGGACTAACCCCTTGAAATTTGTTTTGGTCTTAGGACTTGTAAAATAATTTTCTTGTATAAGCAAACCAGTACAGATTTTATAATTAATATTGTTTTCTAAATTATGTAATTTTCATGGTATTAACTATTGGGAATAGTTAATTTTATGTCTCAGTGAAATTTTATTCTGATTATTTAACCAATAATGTTTTGTGTGCATTTAATGAACTGTTTTGAATTGCTATGTAAAATATATTTACCATGAACTAATTCATCTTTCTACTTTTAGAGAAAATATAGGACATGGAAGAGATAAGGTAATACATTTAAATTTGATTTTTCATAGATTTCTTTTACATATGTAGCATTAACTATGTAGCAGTTTTGCAAATTTGTCTTCGTGTGGAACTTATTACCCTCAACTATGTTTCACACAAATTTATTAAGTTTTAATATGTAGTTGGCACTCCATGTTTATTTCATTTTCCCAAATAGAAAATAATGAAATTGAAGAACTAATTCATCTATGAGGTGATTCTTTCATGTCGCTTGTTGAAAACATACATACCTTACAACAAAAAACATTACAAAAGAAAACACATTGGGAAAGTTACCTTTGTCGGGTGATTGGCAAAATTTGTTATATTTCACATATTTATTTCCATTCTGCAAAAGTGATTGCCAACTTGAATAAATGTATGCTCATGGCTATCTACTTTCTGCAGACATTACTGAAGCTCAAAAACTGGATCTTTGGTATGCTAAGGGAAATGTGAAATGGAAGCATTGTGTATAAAATGTACCAGAAACTGCAAAACAAACTGGTCTGGTGCTGCTATCTACAATCAGGTTAGCACCTGACAGTTTGACAAATATGATTATATTTATAAAAATATCTTAATTTGAGCATTTTGGTTGTGAGAAAGAAGCAAAAAAGTTGACGGTTAAATTTTTAGGGAATTAATTCACTTTTTTAAAACTTGTGAAATTCTGAAAAATACCCATAAGTTCTGATGACCATTTAATTTTATTCGTATTGTATTTGTTTGAAATATTAATTATTTATTTAAGTTCATTTATTGATATTTACATTGATTAATGACATGTATGTGTTCTAATCCACAAAATACCATTGAGTTTTTATTTTTGTAGTATTATACAGTTTTTAATTTTGAAAAATTGACGCAATATTGTGCTTGAAAGTGTTTGATGTAAATTTTTCTAAATAATTGGTCAATTATTTGCAATTTGCTAGGCAATAAAGTTAGTACTTTTCAATCATTCTCATGCCTGAAATACAGGATTTATGCCCATAACTAAATGCTTATAAAATAATTTATTTGCTTAGATTGAAAACATTTTAGGTGTAAATTTACAAGCGTGAAATTTTCAGAAATGTGTACTAGTTAATAAAATATAGATAACAGGAGGATATAGTACTAAGTGTTAATCAGACACTTTATATTTATGTTGCTTCAAATTTCTTGATATGGTGGTATATTTTTAAACATTTGAACTGTATTGCATAGTTTTGATAAATTATTGATTTAATTTACTTTTGTTTTAATTTTAGATTCCTACTTTAAGAAGATATCCTGATTTGCAACAAAATAAGTAAGAATAATAATTTGTTTTCTTTTCCTGTTTTGAGTAAAACAAACAGGACTTATTTCTTCTGAAGCATAACTTGAAACTCTTAACAGATTTGTAATTTCTTTTTATTAATCTAATACCATTTCACTATTCTAGATGACTATTGTATTGGTCTTTTTTCATTATAAAATAACTTCAATTTTAAGAAAGGTATATCCATTTTTATTCCACCTATTCTGATTTCTAGATATAAAAGTTGCTTATGAAATCAGTACATAAGATTGTTATTTAAGTGACTTGTTATTAACTGTGTTGAAATCATATTTGTATATATTAAGTTTTCAAAGTACACATGCTTGCAGATTCCAACAGAAAATATGTTCATTAATTCTGTGTTTTAGCAAAAGATTTAAGACTTCAGTGTCTTGAGTACCCTGGTTTGCCTTCAGGGTTATTTGATCATAGTCTTATTCAAACTAAAATAATGCCAGTAACACAAATGTCAGTTACTACTTTAAATGGGATTGCCATTCAATCATTTTATTTTGCTTAAACACTTGAGTTTGGCTAAATAGCTTGGAAATGGAACTTAAAAAACACTGAATTGTTTGGGGTTAGCTTTTTGTTTTAATTTTAGGGGAAATTTCACTCTTTGGCAAATGGTCATAGATGATTATTAACTCTTCTATTCTATTCCATTTTTGTTAGCTATGATAACAAAGCTTTTAGCTTTTCTAAACTTACAAAAGTGTTTCTCACTTTAACCCTTGCAATTCTTGGAAATTTTTCAAACATAAATGTAAAGCAAAACTTCATTTAAATTTTAATTTATAATGCATTTTCTTCTCAAATTCTGTGTAAAACGTTTTATAAGCCATTCGAAGATCCAAGCTAAATTGATTGCAATAATACACCCTGAATTGAGCTTGTGCAACCTTTTTAAATAGATAAATCACATCGAAGCATGAGTCTTAAAATCCTTATTTATCCTGAATACTTTAGTTTAATCAAGGCTAAATACATATATATATATATGTATGTGTGCCCTACGGGTAAACAGTCTTAAGCCCAATTTTGTCAATCTCTATCTCAGGGGGCCAAGGTAGCCCAGTTGGTAGAGTCGTTGGTTATCAACTGAGGGTTGTGAGTTCGAAACTTGGTCCAACCAATGACCATTGTATGTGGGGCTACACAAATCAATCAGTAACACAACACAATTCAATATTATCTAGAAACTAACTACACTGATTCGCATGTTTCATGTCGAGCAAGTTTAAACTGATAGGGGCAACAAATTAATTAAAATCTGATTTAAAACAAGGGGCTGTTGTGGCTCAGTGCGTATGCCCACTGTGCTAGCACTCTTTGAGTTGTAGGCAATGCAGGTTTGCTTCCTGTTAGGTGCATTTCTCCCTGTGTGTAATTCTCTCTTCTGTGTTAGTAAAAATTTTCATTGTGTGTATGTTATTACTTGATATTGTATGTTTTGTGTCTGGTGCAGCATGACCAAATATGGCCCTTCTATCATAAAACCCCAATCAAACAACCGTTTTAAATTTTTAAAATTCGTATTTAAATCGAATAAATTTGACTTTTAATAAATAAATTCGAAAAATGTTTTTTTTTTTCATACCCTGGTCGCAATGGTGTATTTTCACATTATGTTACTACTTTATATTGTTTTCCATTTTCACTGTTTCCCGAAAATTTTTATTTGGTGTTTCCTCCAATTATTTAATATTTTGTTATTATTTTGTTTTCTATTCTCACTGTTCTCTGAAAGTTTTATTTTGAATTTTCGGGGGTAAATTGTGTTTATTTTAAGTTCAGCTTCATACAAGTACAGAAAAAACTCAATGTCTTTTCTAAAGTGACTCATGCTTTACTCCCCTTGATGAATTAAGTGGGTTCACTTCATTTCTTTCATTTCCTTAATTCTCTATTTTGCTTCTCCTAATATATATACATGAAAAATTGCTATCAGAAAAATTTAATCTTTTCTATTCTATATCCTGAAATATGCAATTTCCATGTAGAATTTGAATCCATTATGTGCCAAATGCTGATTTATTATTGAAAATATGCACTCCATTATGACCTTTAGTAAAGGTTAGTTGAGCCTGTTGTTTTTGTTAATCTTTATTTTCTCTCTTAGCTTTTCTGAAGTGCCTGATGAGGATACACCTCCTCTGCTAAATTCTGAATTGGCATCTCCATTGGTAAAACCATTGCACTCTTAATAGGCTTCTTTTATTTTGTAACAATGCTATAATTATTATGCAGGATCATTGAAAAAGGTGTCCAGTGTTTTATGATTACATAATGTATTTACTTTCAAATTGAGTACTATACATCAAACTATATGTAAGTTACTGTACTAAAGATGTATAATATTCTTGGATTTTTTTATTCTAATGTACTATGTGGGTATCCCTCATTGCTGGGTAAACACCTAAATATTAATCAGTCTCCACCCAGGTTCACATGATCAGATCGAGCAAGCCAGTAACTATAGCAAATGTTATCCTGTCTCAAGTGGTGTGGATCACAAATTTTCTCCACATCAAACATTAATGTAACCTCAGAAAATGCCTCTCAGGGCACATCTTTAGGTGTGTACAGGCTTCACGAGCCCAAGGTACTTTTGCAATTTATTCTTATCGCTGAGATTTACTGCCTCTGGTAAACATGGGGTTCGCAATCCCAGGATGCCCAAACGATCTTTCTCCTCTCCATCCTTTCTTTTCACAATTACTTGACCTTGTCTGCATTGTGTTTGGCGCAGCTTGGCCATAAAGCATAAAACCAACCAACATCAGAAAATGTAAAGAAGTCGAATTAGAGCTTCTTACAGTCCAGGAATGTATTGTTGAGTGGTTCTCAATTGTTATGAAATTAGTTGTGTAACTGAAGGATGAAAGATATCTCCTTTTTAAAACCAACAATGATGTCTTACGAATACACTTGGCATTGTTCAGATTTGAGCTGTATTTTGTAGTATCCCAATTTCAGATATTTATGAATCACATTTTAAATTATTGTTTTAAAAATACTGACATCTAAAGTATCTAGAAGTACATTTTCAAGTTAGGTCGGACTATCTTGACTGTTACATCTGATGTTGTAGGTCAACCTGGAGATTTGTATCCAACTTCCTGTTTCTTTGAATTCATCAAACAGTTGTATGGATATCTTTGCAGTCGCATATTGATGAAAGGTTGATGTTAACGCTGCAATATTATAATTGAGTTGAACTCAATATGCCATACTCACTCTAGACTTTTAGATTCATAATTTTAAGCCTACTTGTGTAAAAAGTGAACACCAATCAACAAAGTAAACCTAAATCTGTTTGGTCACCATTTTACCAAGTGTTGTAAGATGACTATTAGCACACTTAGTCAGGATATAAATAATATGGAATGATTTTTCTATACAAGAACGAAAGCAAAGAATTTTTTTATCCCAGGAATTAGACATTCAAATCATGTCTTCAATGATCTTTTATTGAAAGTAAATCACTTTAATACATTAACTTGTTTTAATAGTTATTTATGAGTTAAGAATAAGTAAAACTTTATCAGTCAAATTATGCCAAGTATCTGCTTCTCCAGATCGCTTATATTGTGGGGTGTTGTAATTTGACAGCCCAGCATATCCCAGGCATGCTCAATGGGAAACAGATTTAAAGAACTCTGGCTAAGGAATGGTACCAACACCACTGAAGCACTCCTGGGAGAGGCGAGCCTGTTCTGGTCAAAGGCAGAAATGTGATTCATCACTAAGCAGGATATGCTGCCATTTCATGTCTGTCCATGGGCTTTCCACCACTCTAGGTGCAGAGAACGATGTTTTTAAGCCATTCTCACTTTACTGTCAGGGGGCACATCATTGTAACTCTTAGTGCAATGATACGAGTTGCCATCACAGTATAGTGATATGTCCAGCATGTCTTACAAATTGTTTTATCTTTCATGTCTCATATCTAAGGGGCTTGCCTCTTCCAAGAGTGTCTCAGTGGTGTTGAAACATTTCCTTGGCCAGAGATCCTCAGATGTCTGGGATATGCTAGGTCATCAATTGCACCACCCCAGCAATATAAGGGATCTGGAGCAGCTGCAGAATGTTTGGCATAATTTGCCACAAGATTACATAAGGGTTTTGTTTAACTCCATGCCACATCTTATATTGACATGTATTGCCACCAGGTGGGACTTTACAACTTACTAATTTATGACTTATCTGGTGTAATCCTACAATAAAGTCCTCACACGCCAAGTTTCATTCCAATCGAACACAGGCTTCCGGTGTTTTGATTTTTTGGCAGAGTGCATTTTCTTACCAATACTAATGGCTCAAAAAATTTATTTCTTTGAAAGTTTAATGTTGACAGGTTTTCCTCAAGTCTATTGCAGAAATAGTACTATTTGTTATTAATTGCAAGGGGGAAATGCTTTTTGATTTATTCATTACAAAAAGTATTTACATAGTCCTAATACTTTTGTCAAATAAACCATGGGTTCGAGTATTGACATTTGACAGTTCTAAATCTATGGTATCCTAAGTATAAATTTGCGGTATCCCAGATAAATACACTGTTAAACCATTAATTTTATTGGCTCTATATCTCAGGTAATTTCTTGCAAAATGGTTCTTTACAATTGAACTCGCATTTTGCTGTTTTGTTTTCTAATTCATCTATTTCAAACTAAATCACTTAAAAACAGAACACTAATATTAATGAATTTTTTACTAATAATTATAGTGTTGATATTTGTTCTGGTTTTTAATATTACTTTTCTTGTATTTTCAGTCTGATAATAAGTTAAGCGATGATTTTAATGAGCAATTTTCTAAGAGCAAAGATATTTATACCTTTGTTTCGGAAGAATCTTCACATTCTCAAGTTAAGCAAAAACGTAAAAGACAGTCGAAGAAAAAAAAGAAAAACAAAGTCTTGTATGAGAGGTCAGTATCGAAATTTTATTAATCTGAAGAATTTTAATTTCTATACCATATCAAATTTTAATCTAATTTTCGTAATTTTATTTTATTTACAGTCTTCCAGTTTCAGATGCATTTTCTGCAGAATCAGCCTTATCTCCCAGTGCTCAAGAATCCAATGATCAGTCACTGGATTCAAAAATTGGTTCTTGCCAGATCACAAATGGTATCATAAAAATTCGTCTGAGTAAATTGCCAGATAACAAGAAAGAAGTGTCAGTAAACAAATACGAAGTAACATTGTGTGAAACAAATCCTCTTCCTAGCTGTAAACCATTATCAGTGCCTTTAAGCCCACTAGCTCCATCTTTGTATTCAGCATATTGTTCATCAAATAAGCAAAAAACCCATTCTAATAGAATTAAGCATTCAGTAAGAAAAAAGAGAAGATATGGACCGTTCAAAGAAGTTGAATGTGTCCCTGAAAATTTAAAACAATCTGAAGTTGACACTGTCTCTAACTGTCATGAGCTCTCAAAAGTTGATAGTGACTTTAAAGTTAATACAGTTATATCTGAAACTATGGAGGCTGAAAAAATTACACCTAATAAAAATGTCGAAAATTTGAATGATGCCAAAACTAGTTTTATTGTTAATAGCTGCTCAGTAAATGAAACACTTGACGTTGAAGAACAAAACGAAGACATCACTCCTGGAACAGATATAGAAAATCCACCTTCAGAATTAATAGTATTTCCTTTAAAAAATGAATCAATTTCCTTCAAGAAAATAAATTTATCCAATAGTGATTCTTCTAAAATCATGTGCTCTATAAATTTGGCATTGATTGACAGATTGCCTGTAAAAACATGCATCTCTAATTTTAATGATCCATTTGTTACTGTATCTTCGAATAACGATAATCATACATCCAATGTTTTGAAAGATTCTTCGTATGGCCCTGCAAAAGACAAAGCAAGTGATATGCAAATTACCTTTGAAGTGAAACACAACTCGAATGATATTAAAAAGGAAATATCCACACCTCCAGCTGCTGATGTGACAAACATAGAACATCATAGGTAATTTTTATTTTTAAAATATACATTTGAGGAATTTGTATTTTCTGACTTTAAAATTTTTGCTTTAAGGGGGGTGTTAAGTATATCATTTACAGTCATGACCATTTGGCAGTTGATTTATGTAATATGTTTGACATATTTTTATTTATTAAATATTGTGTTATAGAAGTTCCTAATTGTTTATAGAAAATCTCAATTTAGTGTTAGAAAGTTCTTATCTCAACTTGATAATTACAAATTCATGTTTTTATTTTTTAAGGCAGTTATTTCTTTTAACTTGTGCATAATGTTGAAGTGGGTGATTTTATGGCTATTAAACAAGATACGAAAACTATTACTTTTAGTAAACAATACATTTTTGATATTTTTCATCACCCTATAAAGTTTTACAGGAAGTTTTGCAATTTCCTGCAGAAGAAAATAATTAATTTACTCATTAAAATTATTAGCTATCGTTTTGTGAAAATCTATAGACTAAACTTTGTCAATATTGAAAGGGGTCATTTAATTTTCGGCAATATAATTTTCAAGATTTTTTAATATTTGGAGTGTGCATTTTGGTTCTGATTTTAGTATTTCTTTATTTAGCTTGGATAATAAAAATTCTCCTGGCCCTGCTTTGAAAGGAACTGGCAAAGATAATTTTTGTCCAAATCTAACACCTACTTACTCCTTTGATATCCCTGCTATGGAAGATAAATGTAACAAAATTTCTTGTGATAGTCAGACTGATATGCATCATGAATCTGGATTATGCTCTTCAAGCAATGAATTGCCATCTGGAAACCAGAATGACGACCCATCAAAATTGATTACTCCTATGTTCACCTGCAATCCTCATTTGAACAAAGTAAAAATTGAAGTACCAGATGCTATACTCTCTAATCATGTAAGTTTTTTTCATCCTTATTCATAACCCTTAATAGCTACAGATCATATCTATAGTACCCATTGTTTAATTACAAAAATTTGTGGCTAAAGTTAGATGCTGAAATTTTATCTAGTGTAATAATTTTTTTGCCCCTCTACCTACCTGTATACCTAAGCTTTTCATTTAGTTAATGTTGTGTTAAGTTCAATTGTAGAAATATTTCATTCGGCTGAAAAAATTTACCAGAAAGCTTTTCCATGTTCTTTTTTGTGATTTAAAAGCAAGTTTTCCTATTTCTTCTCTTGGAAATTGAATTATTTAAAAATATTTTTGCATTAAATAGTTTCTTATTCGGAAGTCTTTGAAAATTTTACTTAAATTTGTGAGAAACCTGTATTAAATGCTTGAAGAAATAAATAGGTGCTACACTTTAATAATACTTATTCATATTTTATAGGAAAGATGGAATGAATATAAAGAATACAAATGGTGCAGAGACTTTTCTGATGTCAGTTATCGTAATGGAAATATGATATTCAAAGAACAAATTTCATGCAATATTGCAAATCATAGACTTTGGCAAGATCCTGAATTAAAAAAGTTATTATACATTACTTATTGTTTTGCATGTTTCTATGATTTAACTATTCAATTTTTAAAAGTATTGATAGCATTTCTTAAACATATATCAATTTTATGAAACTTTTTACATGTTGCTTTGTTTATTACAATTTCTTGATAACTTGAGTTCCATTTTTCGCAAGTCTCTTAGAAAGTAACTTTATTGCTGTGTACTACCTGATTGACTTTGTCATGTGGGGTAACATTATCACAATAATATTTCATGCTTTAAATACAGAACTACTCGTTCTTACATCTTTCGGCAAAAGCCTAGCTGCAAGCCATAAATTCAGATGGCATGACATGATCATCTATAATCAAGATTTAATCTCTCCCCTAATGTCCTGATATTTAAATATTTAGTCTCTGAGGTATTCTTCTGACATGAGTGGATCATCTCATACAAACATCAGGAGCTGGTGGTGAGGGGTTGGTATCGAAACCAGTCTACATAGTCACTCGTTGATGTTGTACTCAAACTGGATTTCGACTGGTCACCCGGTGGAATATTGAATCCATAACATGATTCGGGCTTGGAATCTAGCGACAGAAAAAAGGCATTGAGTTTCGTTCAGGTGGTTAAAAGGCAATTTCCGCTGAAATTCTAAGTTGATCAACATGCCTTCTCTACAGTTTCCACAAGCGCTAATTGTGTAGTGCAGTTGACCATCTTTGCTTGCAACTGTTCCAGTTCTCCGCTTTTTACTCCGTGGCTGTAGTTGCGAGCAGCAACCTTATCTCCTACCCAGAGGAAAATATACTGAAAGTCTAAGTTCTGCACTCTCTTTTCAACATTAAGTTTAAATATGGTCCTTGTACCATAAAATCCCAAAACAGCCCTTAACATCAAGTTTGATGTTTGAGTGCATAAGATCAATTCTAGTCTGGATTTCTTTTGAGAAAGCATTGCTGGGCTATGAAGCATTTTTGAGTTCAGAGCCTTTCTCGAGTATTGCATCAAGAAAGTGCAGTTTTTGGCAGAATGTTCCAAGATTATCAGACACAGCCTTCAGAAACTTAGTGTAAGCACATAGCTCAGCCTGGCCATTACTAGATGGTTTAATGGGAGCACACCTGTGCTTCACTCTTACTTTTAAGGAAAGTCATGAATTCGGTAGCGGTGAATTGTAGCCTGTTATCACTGACCAGTACTACTGGGAGACCATTACAAGAAAAGCACTTAGAAGTAGTAGTTGTTTTCGAAGGAAACGCTTCCAACCACTTGGAATTAGCATCCACTACCAGCATGAGCATATGTTCACAAGTTAGCCTAGTGAAGTCGATATGGATCCTTGCCTAGGGTACACTAGGTATTCCCAATTCTGCAAAATGTTCAGGAAATTTGTGAGTTTCCAATTATGCAAAACTATTGAAATTAGAAAGCAACCGTTTTTAAAAATAACTTTTTCACAATATCAAGTTTTAGGGAGTGAAGGATGAAGATTTTTTTCATAAAATCCTTTTGTAAGCGGATAGTAAGATTTTAATTTGTATTCTATTTTAAAATTACAGTCCAGTCTATTTAACGAAGTCTCATCGTTCCACTTAAAACTTTGTTGTAAAGAAAATTCGTTAAATAGAAATTTGTAAATTAGGTTATAAAAACGAGAAGAAAACAAAGACTGAAACTTACATATTGACTTTACCACGGATCCTAAACTGTAAAAAAGTCTAATCCTGCTTTGTACAGGTTTATTATAAAGAACACATTTTTCATAAAAATTTTCACTTTTATAAGGATTGAAACACTTAATCTAACATTTTCTTGAAACTAATCCCCTTTGAATCAAATGCTGTTAGCATTTCTTGTGAAGGTTTTTAATAACCTCTTCATTATCATCTACATCACTCACTTTAATGTCTTCATTACATTTCCTAACACTTTGCAATATGTCATGCTCCCTAGGATATTCAGCAATCACAATGTCCTCATCAACTTGGAGAAAATTAGACAGCTCTATACTTCTTCAACAGCTCCCATGTCTTTCAGATACTGCCATTTTTCTTTCAAATTTGCCAAGTACTTGGATTCATCATATTCAGCATCACTTTTGAAACCGGCTTTAACGAAACAGCTCTTTATAGTAGATGCAGTCACATCACACTGCCAAGCTTTCATCATCTCTGATATGGAGATTCTTCAATTAATACAATTGTCTATGCACTGGCTGCTCTCTAAGGCAAGAATAACTTTTTGTAGGATTCTTTTTCAATAATGAACTTTAAGATTTTTTATAATGCCTTGATCCAATGGCTGAAGTTTTGAAATTGTATTGGCCGGAAGAAAAAATACCTTTGTTCTTCAATTTGCATTTTGAAGGACAGTCTGGTGGATGTGCAGGACAGTTGCCTATAAGTAGTGCAATTTTGCTACACTGTTTCCAATTGTTTATCCCATTTTGACAGCCAACTCTTCAAAAATTCTAGAAGTCATTCATGACTTTATTGAAACGATAGTCCATCTCTAAAGATTTTGTGCCTTTGAAACATCTGTGGTTTTTACTTCTACCGATTACTAATGGTTTTAATTTTTCTTCACCAGTCATATTAGCACATAACAAAGCAGTTGTACTCTGTTTACTATTTTTCCCTCCGAAGCACTTGTCGTCTTTAAATGTTAAAATTTTATTCGGTAGACATTAAAAACAATCCCTTTTCATCAGCATTAAAGATGGTTTTTGCACCGTATTCGTCCAAAAGTTTTACAGCTTCTTTTTTCCATTTTTCACACACCTCTTCAGAAACATCTGCGCTTTCTCCTGATATGGTTTTATACGATATTCCATGTCTCTAAATTTATCTAGCCATCCAACACCAGCTTGAAAATATGAGTGTCCAAAATCAATAGCTCTTTGTTGGATCATTGGACTGGAGAGGGGCGCATTCTTATATCGAATCATCTTTACCCATTTTAAAACAGCAGCATCGATGTCTTCATACGAACACTGTTAAATCTTTTTCTGTTTACACTCATACTACTGCTTTCGTGCTAAATGATTGCAGAACGATTTTTTAAAATTGTTGACACACTGCTCACTGCTATACCATGCTTTAAAGCCATTTCTTCCTCATTCCTTTATCAACATCATCTACAAGTTTCACTTTATCTGAAAGACAAACGCTTTCTCTTAGACATTTTGAGCGAGTTGACATTGGCGAGAGATACGCACACTGATTGAAAAAGAATGTGTCCTACACAGTCAAGCCCACAACGAAAACCAGTTTTACTGTGCAATGCAGTTTCCATCACTTCCGTGCCATGCCATGCCATATTGTCCCCCTCAAAGATAAGGAAGGAAGCAATTCCCTTCCCTTTGTTGTGGGAATTCTTTGTAATAGAACAAGGGCGCTTGAGGTCACAGCAGCCGATTTTGTTGGAATTTCGACAAATGAGAAGTCGCGAAATGTTGCAAAAACCGAAAATTTGCAATAAAAGCATTTAGTTGGAAAAACTTATGCTTAACGTTATACAGAAATTATCTTAATATGGAGAGTAAATAACATGTAATTGTTGTTTAAAGTCAAAGTTCTGTAGAAAATTTCATTGAATGGAGACTACTGTACTTATTGTTATGTAATGTACACTGCTGGCCACCCAAATTGCAACACCAAGAAAGACAAGAGATATCACAACAAAATTTATTTTGTAGATAACATGTTGACAAAGTATCAAATGATTAAATTTATAGACTTCTGTGAAGTGTGGTTCCTGCCAAAATCAGTAGCCAGAGTAGCCGCCATTGTTGGAGATCACCGCTGCCACACGCCTCGGCATTGATTCAAAGAGACTTTGGATGTGTTCTTGGGGTACAGCAGACCAAGCAGCTTCCACACCTTGCCAAAGTTGATCTGGTGTGGCAGCTGGGGATGTATTCTGGGTCAATCGTTGAGCAACCATGGACCACATGTTTTCTATCGGCGAAAGATCCGGAGAGCGAGCTGGCCAGGGAAGCAATTCAATCTGGCGATTGACGAAGAACCCTTGGACAATGCGTGCCACGTGTGGTCGCGCATTATCCTGTTGAAATATGGCTGTGGGCAAGCCCTGAAGGTAAGGAAGGACAACTGGCTCCAACACCTCGGAGATGTAGCGCTGGCTGTTTAAAGTACCGGCAATGCGTACTAGAGGAGTGCGAGAGTGATATCCAATACCGCCCCATACCATAATACCCGGTGCAGGACCAGTGTGGCGGTGCATAACGCAGCTGTTCAGCATCCTCTCTCCACGGTGTCTCCAGACTCGAAACCGACCATCGTGGTGTTGCAGACAGAAGCGTGACTCGTCAGTAAAGACAATTGCATTCCATTCTGCCGTCCACATCCTTCTTTCATCGCACCATTGGCGGCGGAAACGTCTGTGGTTCTGCGTCAAGGGTAGACGAAGCAATGGACGTCTTGCGGACAGACCACTCTGCTGTAAACGGCGTCGAATGGTACGCGCAGACACTGGATGATGCGGTACAGACTGAATGTGCTGTGCTATGGTTCGTGATGTGGCTGAGCGATCCGTCACTGCCATACGCACAATATGCCTGTCATCACGTGAAGTGGTGCACTGAGGTGGATGCGATCGAACACGTCGGTCCGTCGTACCCTCCTGCATCCCACGATCACATATCCGCATTACAGTTGTTTGATTTCGTCCAACACGACTACCGATTTCCCTGAAAGATAATCCACAATCTCGGTAGGCCACTATCCTTCCTCTGTCGAACTCGGATACTTGATCAAAAGATGATCGCTGTTTTCTACGAGGCATAATTGATCGTTTTTTTGAAAAAGCCACAAGAAAAACACAATTGCCGTACTTGAAATCGTCGAAATCTCCAAGCCTTAAATAGCGCTTTGAAGTGGCGCCACAGGCGCGCGTGATGTGCGTCTGCACTGAAATTCTAATCATTTGCATATCTCACCTCCGCTAATGCATGTTGTAAATTTCATATGATTTGCATGCTTCCTTCAGGGTGTTGCATTTACGGTGGCCAGCAGTGTATTATGAATATTAATTTCTGTTTTGAAAATTTTTCTTTAAAATCTTTTCTTAACTGAAGTCCTTGTTTTACAACTTCTATATTAAAAAGGAAACTAAAAGATAATTTTTGAATCTTAGACTAATTCAACAAGTTCAATTAACTCTAAATGTGTATAGTGAATGCAAATTTTTTTTTCTGATATATCATTCATGCAATGAAGCCAAATTGCTGAAATCTGCAATTTTGAAGTTATAGTTGTAATTTTTGGTATTAAGGTAGATTTTAAGTATAGTATGCAAAATGTGTGTATTCAAAATTTTAAAAATTACAAACAATTAATTTTAAGAATTTGAAGTTTTCTTTTTGATATAAGCAGAAAAATAATTTGGCTAAAATTTTAATTTGAACATTTTTTAACATAAAAATATGTAAGAAATAAATTGTCTTCACAGTTTTTGTAAATATGAATCAGAAAAAATTTGTAAAAAATGTGATTTTACACCAATGTTTCAAAAATCATAAAAAAAACACATATTTCAGCAATTGCTGAAGACAAATTAAAGAAAGAAATATATATATATAACAATTGTTCCAAATTTCATTCATATCCGTCCAGTAGAATTTGACTTATATCAATTTAAATTTATAAAAATGTCAAAAATCACTTCTATGAGGAAAAGGCATTAAAGTTTTAAAATTATGCAAAATAGCTGTTTATGAAGGTATTCATCTGAAATTTTTTTCAGTAATCTTTCACACACAAGAAGTATATTCCAAGTTTAAATTTTAACAAAATGTTAATATATGTCAAAAAAAATTAGAATTTGAAAAAAGATAAAAATTTCATCAAAATTTTTACTTTCAGAGAAAAATAAAATTGCTGCTGTTGGACCATAATATGTTATAACAAAATATAGATCTATTAACAAAATATATTTAACAGCATATTCAACAATAGCCATTTTCGAAATCGAAACTAACGTCAAATTTTTCACATCAAATATCCAATTTACATTCAAAATAGGCAATCCGAAAGATACTAACAAGTGTTAATATATTTTACTTCGCTTCTTTCCTCCTACAAAAGAAACATTATTTTCAACTGAGAGAAATAGAGGTTTAACTTTCGTTTGTTTATGTTACAATAGGCAGACGAAAATGGGCGTGGCTGGTGACAACTTTAGTACTTCAATTTTTAACATTGTAATATAATCGGTTCTATTTAACATAGCAAGATGAATTTGGTGTCATTGGAAACAGAAAATTCTGAATTTTTTTTAAACGAATAAAAAATATTGTGATTTTTCGGGATTTTTTGAGTACCATACCCCCTTAAAAGTATCAAATTGTAAAATAATTGGTTTAATTCTGGATTATGCTTTATAATTGGTGCTTGCTACTTTGGCATCCTGAAATCAGTATTGAAAATGGCAACACAATCTAATAGACTTGTCATAGCTCTACATTATGTGGTGCATTGCCAAAAAGCCTAGTGAATGCAACAGAACAGAACAAGATTGTAAGCTGTAGAATGCATTTGCATAAAGTATATGCATGCGAATAATAAAAAGGCTGGATTCTCAACCAAATTTTTTATAACACATGTTAAAATTGAATTATAGTAAGGTCGAATTAAATGTCTATATAATACTTGTATTTGCTTTTCTTAAAACTTTCTAAAATAAATTCAGCTATATTTTAGCGTTACTTGATTTTAATTAAGTTTTGAAGTATTTTCAAAGTTGATCAAATTCAACAGTTTATCATTAATGTACGTCATTCTTAAGCATTTAAATTTTCTTTTCAGACAATACTCTTCTGAATACTACTTAAATGAAGCAAAGAAATTAAAGCACCAAGCTGACAAAGAAGTAAATATAAATCTATTTTTAAAGCAGATTCCTTAAATGGCCATGCTTAATAAGTTTCCTGAAGGCCACTTGTTGAAACTTGAATTTCTTAAGGTATATAACACTTAAACATTGCCCAAACAGGATAATAATGGGATGAGCACATTTTACTAATAGGTTGCCCTTGGATATTATGGGATAAGTGCTCATATGCTTATAAAAATAAACTTAAAGTTAACTTAAATGAAAAATAGTTATATGCCACTTAGATATTATAACTATTTTATGCAATTTATTTACTGGTGTCCAAACAGCAAAATGTAACTAGAGTGCCAGATGTTCTGGTGCTAATGCACATGTATGCTTGGTTTTTCAGAAAATATATTCGACCTTTGCTTAATACCATCTTCTCTGTTTTATATATTAATTCTTTGAGAACTTTAAATGAGGGTTACTTTGTTTATACATTTTTACTATAAACTAACCCCTTTATTTTTTTATTTAACCTCTGTTCTTGTCTCCTTTGAGTATTAGCAGAGTTATTTACATTTTATGCATGTTATTTCCCTTATAGATTGACCGTATGGTTCAAGCAATGAAGTACTTGGAAGCAGTGTTGTACTTTATTTTAACAGGAAATGCGATGGAACACAGTTACATTGATACAGATCGAGTACATACCATGTACAAGGAAACACTGGCTCTTATAAGGTGACTGTTAATATTTGCTATTACTTTCATTCTAGACTAAATTATCCGAACAACAATCTAGATTTTAAATGTTTAAAACATACTGAAGTTTTAATTTTCAACATAAATGACATTGCTTGAAAATTCTTTTCATTGTTATTAAACTACTTGATTTTTTAAAAGAATTCCACGACATAAAAGAATGCTTATAATTAGACCAAATTAAATGTGGAAACTTGTTTTGAGATTAGATTCTAAACACCTTTGCTTTGGATATCACAAAGAGAAGTAATTTTTCAACTCATCATTCTGTTTAAATTTTCCTACATTTTATGCATCACTGAAGTTTACTACATTTTATTCTCAATTTTTCTATTGTAATTTCACTGCATAAATATTTCATTTAGTCTCCAGATAGTACTTTCTACAAAGCTATTTTGGAAATAAATAGATTTCATCATTTTCATTTCCTGTATATAAACTAAAAGTAGCATACTCAAGACAATTTAAAATTTTAACTCTTTCAATTTTGCTACTTCATGTCTATCTTAGTCAAATCAGGTCAATGAATCATTGTAAGCATTGAATATAATAAATTCTTGTAAGCTTCAGTGTCTAGGAAACAAATATAGTTTTAAGTGATGCAGCAATTATTAACAATAATGTTAGGAAATATTAAAACTTGTAAAAAATCGATTTAAACAGATAACATTCTTGCTTGAGATATTAAGTAGTAACTCTGCTCAACAAATATCATTTATTCATACTTGTACCTGTTACTTATGTAATTATTATGATTTATTTACTCACTTTATTGTTATCTAGAGCTTATTAATGCTTATCATATGCAGTTGACATTCTGAAATTTTACTTTCAAGATAGAAAAATTCTTGTAGCAGTTGGTTCTAGAAGGAAATCCATTTGTCTAACAAAAAGATGAATAATTATTGTATGTGATATTTAATTCCACACTAAAGAATATTAAGATAGTGAAAATGTATTAAAATAAAAATGGGGGTTATTTAAATAAATTTCCCTGGTGATTTATCATAAATTACAAAGTATTATATTTATATTGTCTCATTTCTCTTATAGGTTTATATCATCAAAATTTCAAAAACTGCACAATGCGTCCTGTCGAAACATTGACAACAAATTAACAGTGCTAAGGTAAATGCATTTTTAACCTGATTTTATATAGAACAAGCACTCAGCTTTATCTCATTCTAATTGTCTGCCAGTTACGTAAATTTAAGAAAATTGTCTTAACAACTACCGACATGTAGGATTTTATGTGTTTGTTTTATTCTGTTTTAAAGGTATTAAACTTTCAGCTACAAATATTCTAATCTAAATAAGTATCTTAAAATTTACTCATTTCTTACTATGTTACCACTATCAAAATGTAATATATCCTTTGTAAACTTTCTCAACATTCAACTTCTGTTTTTCAAAATGTATTGAATATATAATCCTGCTTTTTCTATTACCTAACTCAAAGTTTATTTTCCTACTCTGCATATATTTCTGTCTAATTTATTAAATACTTTCAAATCTGAACATTGATTTTTCAAAATCTTAAGATGCAGATTAGTTTTTACAACTTGCAATCGGCCAAAAATTTACAACCTTTTGTAACTCAAGTAATTGCTTTTAAAGTTGTGAAAGGAATGTTCCATTGTGCTACAGTACAAGGAATCCAAATCAGGAAACCTCAACCTGTGAATGAATGTATTAAACCATTTCTATTTCGTATAAATTATATTTGGAAAATGTGCTCAAATTGATATGCAAGATCAAGTGGAAACACTCAATTCTGTATATTTGGCCATTTTGACGTAAAGTATTGCCAACTTGGAAGCACTAATTGCATGCTGCCACCAAGAAAACTAAAGAAATTGACATGAGCTATTTTTGCAATCCACATTGGCATGATTATCAACCATTTAGCGAATTTAAAAAATAAACTAATTCAATCCACAAACGATTCATTTCGTTTAACAAAATTTGTGATTTTAAGGGAGTTTAGAAAAAATAACTTTAAAAGCAGTTTTGTTTAAATTTGAAAAAGAGTTAATATTCAGGAATTTTTTAAATGATTTCAACTTTTTTAAAGAAATCCCAATTAAACAACCCCATTACTAAATTTTTTGATGCAGAAGGGACTTATTTTCGAAATATTATGGTACTTGTTTTTATTTTTACTAGTGTTACATGCTTAGTGTTATTTTTACTGGGAAAAAGCTCTGTAAAGGACTTGGCATGGGGAGGGCAGGGGCCTTAATTTTGCACCAAATGCTTTTTCCTGCTCCAGAAAAAGCATTTTTTAGTAAATTTGCACCAAATCGTAAGTTGATGGGAAAAGTTGATTACTTGTCATAATTTAATTGATGATTTGTTTGGTAATGATTGATAGATAGCTGGTTAAATAATTTTACCTATTTGCTTATGCTTGGAAACATTGCATTAAATATCATCCAAGTCAGTAGCACAATAGCAGATTGAATCAAGGCAGAAAATGGCAAGTACCTGAGAATAGTTTTTCGCTATAAACTGCATTCAAAAAGGCTTTATTTGCTGCAATTTCTGCTACTTTTTAACAGTTGCCACAAGCAACTATTTTCCAACCTTGACAACTAGCGACTTTAGATGGTTTGGCATCTCTAAAAATCACCTGTGCTGTCGTTAGCATACATTTGGTGCCATTTTGCTAATAATATTGTGAAATCATCAACACCAACTTGACTGCAGCCAATTTTCAGCAGCAGCAATTAGTAGGGTTGCATTCATGAAGACTTGCCACATTTATGAACACCCATTATGTGGTGCTTTTACAATGTGCATTATTTTTAACCAAGCTTTTTAAAGAAATTTATGAGCAATTCTGCCAAACTCAGAATGAAATATTTCAAGTATTAGGGGGACCGGAAAGTAATGTAGTTTCTGCACATGTCAATATTTGTTTACCATTTATCAGCTCATTGTGTACTTCAAAGTCGTGCCAAAGACATTTTAAGGTTAAAGTGACTTGTTTACTTGTAAATAATTAAATCTTAAATTTTTTTGCAATTTTGGGTGAAATGGCCAGCCAAATACCAGAAGAAGTACATATCCGGCATTGTATGCTTTTTGAGTTTCACAAGGGTAGTAATGCAACAGTTGCTACCAAAAACATTTGCGATGTTTATCCAAGTGCATTAGACATTCATAAATGCCAAAGGTGGTTTTTTAAGTTCAGATCCGGTAATTTTTATCTTTCCGACTCGTATCGATCAGGAAGACTAACAACTTTAGACAATGACGTGTTAAGGGCAGAAGTGGAAGCAAATCCATGTCAGACAATCGAGGAACTGTCAAACACTCTTAACCAACCTTGGTCGACCATCCAAGAACATTTGCAGCAGATTGGTAAAGTAAGCAGAGCAGGTGTTTGGGTCCCGCATTATCTGTCCGAAGAAAACAAAGCTAACCGATCCACCACATGCAACTTATTGCTTCAACGGCACAATACAGAAGCTTTCTTTGATCGCTTGATCACTGGAGATGAAAAATGAGTCCTCTATGATAATCCAAAATGTAAAAGGCAGTGGCTCTCCAAATGAATCCAGGTTTACATTCCAAAAAAGGCGCTTTTGTGTGTTTGGTGGAGTATTCGCGGAATTGTTCATTTTGAAGTGTTGAAACCTGGACAAATTGTGAATTTACTGTGAACAATTGGATCGAGTAAATCAATCTTTAATTGAAAAGTGTTCAGCGATATATATTGTCAACAGAAAAGGCGTTATTCTGCAACACGATAATGCAAGACCGCACTGCGCAAGACGAACCCTGGAAAAAATTAATGAATTGGGAGGTACTGCCTCACACCATACGCGCCCGACATTGCACCATCTGATTTCCATTTATTCCGATCGCTACAACACTTTCTATGTAACAAAAAATTTGGATGATATCCAAAATGCCATCTCCAGATATTTTGCTCAAAAATCAATTGATTTTTATCGATCTGACATTGAAAATTTGCACATCAGATGGCAAACGGTTGTTGATAACGAGGGTGATTACATCATTGATTAAAAATAAAAACTTGTTAAAAATTTATTTGTTTGAAGTGGATGCTGTTATTGTGTTTTTACGATTAGAAAATTTAATAAATAAATATACTAGTATTTAAGCTTGGAACTGCTTATTTTGACATTGTAGGAAAATCAGATTTCATACAAAGAAAGCACTTAAGTTATGAATTTTTCATATTATGAGCGGTGAGTCTTACCTACCTATAAAATTAATTATGGTAAAATTTGCATTAAAGAGTCTGTTTTCGCTACTCTTTTGGAGGTTATGCTACTAAAACTACAATAGCCCATCGTGTTGCCCCAGTGCAACGTTAATTAAAATACCTACCAACTAAAACTACTATTTTGCAAATGCTTTAGTTGTAGCAACCCTATTTTAATTTTTTAAACTCAAATTTTTAAAAACAATGCTCAATTTTTTAACATTCAAAAAATTAACCCATATTTACTTAAATTACTGTGTGTGTTTTCATCCAACAAGTAAAATTATTTTCAGTTTTCTAATAAAATTTTCAAAATAAATTAAAACATATTGATGATATTGAAAGTAAAAGTGTAACTTCAAAAAAGGAATAATTCAAAATTAATGGATATATGTACTTTGAAATGCAATGTAATCAATAGTTGTCATTTGATCACTCATATTAGTTATATTTACATTTAAATTAATATTTTGAAAGATAAATTCTTCATTATATACTTACATTACTCTAAGTTACACTTAGAGTAATGTAAGTATATAATGAATACTTAATTACACATACTTAATTTTACTACAATTTTTCCTGTACAAAGGCCACATACTGATTTGTGACAATTTGCACAAATATTCAGTTTTGTTTCCCTTGCATAGACTTATTTGACAGTTTTGCTTTTGAGTAGGGAATCACACATCAATGTTGCCTATGCTTGGTCCTGGAAGTTGATTTGAAGGCACAATATTTTTTCAAGGTTCTTCAGAAACATTCAAGATGAAATCTCCAGCTAAAATTTGTGTGACCAGTTGTTTTCTTATAAATTATACAAGCATTTATTGCAGCCAAATCTAAAATATTAAAAAACACTTGAACTGGCCACGTCTGGATGATGACTTTACAGAATACTTTCTGGCTATCTAGTCCAATACATCTACTCCACACTTAGTAGCTTTGTAATATGTCATGATTTCAGGTGTTCCTTTTTCGTTTCCTGAAATTTCAAGGGCATCAGTAAAACATTTTTGTTCTTTTTCCTTGATATGAGGTAAGAGGAATAGAGTATCATGGGTCATCTTGCTTGAGAACAATTCACTTCGCTTTTTCTTCAGTGAATGAGGAATCTATTTCCTTGCACGATTTACAGTGCCACACAACTTATCCCTATACTTTTCAATTTTTTTACCAACTTTACAGAAGTAAAGAAATTAATAATCAGTGGTGACGTTTCTTCCACTACTATAAAAACTCATACGGTAAACTGCGTACTAACCCAGTTTTTTCAGCATATATTGAGTGAATAGGCATCTTGCCTTAGTAGGGACCAACTATTCATCAAGGGTAAAATTCTCCCCTTGTTTGTAGCACAATAAGCAGTTCTCAATAAACGTATTCCATACGTCTGAAAGCAGAGCAAATTTATCAGTGGTAAAAGCTTAGAACTGAGTCTTTTGGCAGACAATGCTCCATGTGCATATAAAAGTGAAATAAAAGCATCCAACTCGTCGAGAGATAAACACCAATTTGAATTTCGTGTTTCGTGATGTGCCTTGGCTTCAGTGCATTGTTGTACATGCCCCAATATTTTTCATTTATAAAGTTTCCAAGCACTACTTGGGTTCCCATCTATAATTTTTCTCATGGTATATGCAGTTGGTCCAGATTCTTTATGCAATACATTTTGCGGAGGACGTCTTCCAGAAGAACTAGCCGAATGATTTATTTTCCAAACAGTTCCATCATTCGCTGTTTCTTCACCATTCATTTGGAAATTGCTTTCTCACCTGTCCTCAAATGATTGTTCTTCCTTGGTTTCTCTCAAGTACGATATTTTCATTCCTGGAACAAGGCAATGAAGTATTCTTTTGTTCGACATTGACCACATCATTTACATTTTCTATGTCCTGTACAGATTCTTGATCCGATGAATCGGATTCATTTACCTTGTGAGAAAATAGGGTTCTCAAACAGTTGGGAGTGCTAACATGTATGCAGCACATAATTCTTTCAAGACACAAGTTGCCCACACTCTGTTTTGTGAAATACTCATTATCACTGACATACCAGTCTGACATCTTTCCACCACCTGAATGTCCACAGGCAAAACAGTCAACAAAAGGCTATTTCTCTGTCATAGGACAATACAAAAGAGGAATATTTTTGGAGTGGTCAAAATGATCCCTAGCCATAATTCTAGGTATACAGTTATTCTGAAAAAATAATAGCTCAGAATGAATGAAACTTTTTGTGTATACTCTACAAGTATTTAGGAAAAGTCAAAAAATATCAAAATGATAGGTGAGGAAATAAAATAGTTATATACAGTTAAACTACTTTGAGGTCAAAATGACCCCTCCCGTAATTCTAGTGTTAAAGAAATTCTAATTTCTTTGAAATGAATATTTGGAAAATACCTTCACTTTAATTGGTAAAATTTATTGGAATCTAAAAAGTAAATTACTTAGATGTGCAGGTTGAATTGGAATATCTTTTAGATTTAATGAAAAATGTTCTATAATCTCATTTAATTTTTAATGCACATTCTTAATTTTTTTTACTCAGTAAAGATGTCTTTTATTTTTATTTTCTTTAATTTAATGTGAAATCTGGAAGCAATGTTCTTGAATGAAGGTATCGGAGGTCAGAAAGTTGATATATCTTGACTTATGTTCATTAAGCAAATGATGCCCTTAACAAGGCACTAACATATCTATTTATGAATTATTTTAGTTTTTTCTCCCTGAGATAGTTTACAATCAAACATTCCTTAGCATTTGTCAACTACCCATGATTTATCTATGTATACATTTGAAGTTTGTTACAGCAGAGGTGCTGGCTTCCTTCTGTTCCAGAACTGTATAATTCTGCACTCCAATAATTTCTGATCATTATTAGTTTTGAAATTAGCGCTTTTTAATCAGACTTCCAAAATATGTACTAGACATTGCCAGTTATTAAAATGGGTAATGAATTAATTAAAACTCAAACAGAGAGGTTGGTTGAACTTGTTGATATTAAATATAACATCTAAATTTATGGAAATAGGCACATTCTAGTTGACAAGGCATATAATATCAATAAAATTCTTGCGATAAAATTTCTCATGGATTTGCTTCAAAAATTTTTAAAGCTGCTCCAAATTGACAAAATGCATTTTTCAAAACTTATCACTTGCCAAAATAACTTCCCCATATCATACCTTAGTTGTTTACACCCCTGGGAGGTGGAGCTTATGTGTATATGTAAATAGGCATGAAAAATGCTGTCAGTTATTTTGTGGTTTTAGTGTTAAATTAGCAAATGAGATTTTTAAAAATACGAAATTTTACCTTTTTATCGAACAATGAAAACACTATACTGCAGCTGTTTAATTGTTATTTTTTTTCGAAAAGATTATAAATTGCTGAATAGATATAACAATAAATACTTACAAGTGCATATATTTGATAATTTTGCTTGCTATAATCGTAATATTTAATTAATAAAATTGAAACTTGTTTATAAGAACATGCCTGACATGAATTAGTTTCAAAATGAATTGCCTTCCATTTCCTATTCACTAGCATTTTACTTGAATACACCTTGTTTGAAGTATCTGTTATGGTGAACGTGAGTGGTTTGTAAAATGTCATCCTCTGTTTAACAAAAACACTCCTTAATTTACATCACTCACATGACTCACACTACCAGAATAAATGAAAAACATTAGCTACAACCAAGAGCAACTGAAAATAATCATACTTTGCAAAAAAACATTGAGTTTAGAAAAAAATTGGAAATTTTATTAGCAGTGGATGAAATCAAATCCTAAGAGATAGAAATGATTCAGAAATAATTCATTAAAGTGAAGGAGTTTAGGACAAGTGCAATAAAATGTAGCTGAAAATGAACGATTATTTTTACTTGCAATTAATTCATTGTGTCTTGAAAGTATATTGTGTTGCTTTCAATGAGAAGTTTTGTTAATATTTGCCAAGTTTCAATCATATTTAAGGTAATAAATAAATTTTAAATGCGGTATGAACTTTTGGTAACTTTTATTGTGCCTACATTGATGAAAAATGAACTTCCCTATAAAGTTATCACTTTAAACTACTTTCACATAAATAATTTTCCATCTTGATTTTTGAAAATAAAGTTTACTTCCTAGAAGAAACTTTTAAAATTATGCAAATTTCATTCATAATTTAAGGTTATTCATAAATTTTTAAATGTTTTTACTTTTGTTATTTTTATTATGCCTCTTTGATGAAATGAGTTTTTTTACAAAAAGTTTTTATTTCCTATGTGATAAACTACATTTAACATTTTCCTCTTAAGTGTTAAACAAGGTTCAACTGTGATAGGAAATTTTTAGCAGCATGAAACTTTATCAACGTAGTTCTTTAAACTGTTGAACTGTTATGAATTTAAATTGCAATTAATAGTATTATTCATTTCCTCATTTTTGTCTCAGAATGCTGAATGTAGTCTTGCAGAACTTTGTTTAAAACCACAAGTTATATACATTAAGCTGACCAATACCTTACTAGGCTCATTTCTGAAAGGAAATTTAATTTGTCCTCCTAATGTTATATTTTCTTTTCAGTTTGAGATGCCAATCACTCTTGTACTTAAAAATGTATCAGTTACGAAGAGATGAAATTAGATATCTTCATCGAGGTATAACAACCATTTTAAAAGTAAGGAAAGTTTGCTCTTTATTTTCTTCCATGTTATTAAATTAGTTCTCCATGTGGTATTTAATCTGTTAAATGGTTGCCCAATGAAGATTAAATACTTCTTTACTGAAAAATCTTTTAAGGGTCCAGGATTTTCCATAACTAATTTATTGATCTTTAATTGTATTCTAAGGAAATGTTACAGAAATTACCATACATTAAACAAATCTTAAAATGAACCAACAAATTAAATTATGGGCACTTGAATAAATCTAATACAGGCCTCTATCCTTCTAAACCATGTTTTATCTAGTTCTGTGCTGAAAATATTTAGTACCATCTGAGGTTTTAAAAAATACCTGTTTGATTATCTTTAATAAATGCCAATCTTATTTGATACTCAAGAAAAGTTGTATGTATGAAGGCATGCAGCTATTCAAAATGTATATTATACTTCCAGAGAATTGATAATTCTATTGTAGAGTAAGAACCCTTTCATTTGTCCCACTCTGTTACCTCAATTCTATATTTCTTTTCTCACTTCATTATGAGTGTTAGCCATTTTCGTATTCCATGTCATACAAACAACCTGAGAACTATGTTAGATGATGAAATATCAATGCACACTTCTACAGGTATTATAATTACATGATATGCATACACTTTAAAGATTTATAGCTTTGTAAAATTAGAAAACAAAATGCAGTTATTTTAGAAGTGTTAAGTGTTTTTCAAAATATTACTTAAGATGACATGACCAACTGACCCAATAGTGAAAATAGTATGAGTTATGAATAATTAATGAAGGATGAAGATGAGAACTGTCAGTTATGCAGAAGCAGAAACTGATCAGTAAGTGCAGATAAATGTGTGTTACATGACAAAGCAAATACAATCCTAGTGTTCTTCGTGCAGAATTCAAAATTTTGTATCAAAGGTATGAAACAGCAAAAATGGTATTACACTATTTGAGAAATGTTACTTTTGTAACATTGTTTATGACAAACAACTCGCTTACATGTCTGAAATTCTTTTAGACTTTTAATAGTCAGAAAAAGTAAGCTAACGTCTATTTGACTCTTAACTAGAAATCTTGAGGCAAGTTTTTATCCCCATTTTTTAATGTCCATATCTTCCCTTAATTGAACAGTAGATTCACGTATCTATAGGCCTGATATTCGAAGCTTCTAGTACTTGTAGCCACATGAAAGCAGTGCTGACAACAGTATTATCACCTTGTATATAACTTGTCTCATCTCATTTATCTGATTTCACTTATTTTTAGGTTAATACTTTTAGCCATGATTTTTATTTCATTTCGTCATATATATTTTTAAATATTTGGTGAAATGTTTACTATCTCATTTTAAAAAGTGTTAGAATAATCCAGTTGGGTTACTTTTGCTAAATATACTAAAGAATTTTTCATGACTTCATCCTCAACAATCTTGCGACTTTTCAGACTTGGACATACAACAAAATATTGATTAATTTAAGTCTTTGAAATCTTAAAAATCAATTATCTATCAGCTCTCCATATTATTATATCAATTTACCAACCCATAGCAAGTTATTTGTAAAAGTTCTGAAATTACATTTTCTGTATAGGGACGATGGCTTCTAAGTACTCTTGTTATTGCTTTTCCCTTTGGCCAATCACTCAAATTTCTACTTTTGCTTGTGGTCCAAACAACCATCTCCTTAAACACTGTTTGGTAATAACGTAGTTGCAACTTGTCCTGTATTGTATAAAGTGCAATATACAACTTTTGGTATTTTCCTGTTCATATTAACATTGAAATTCTATGAATATACCATTTCATATGTATGAATCATTTGATAGGTTGATTGAATAACTTCCTTTTATTTAAATTTACAGTCAGAAAGTGGATCATCTCCTGATCAAGTTTCACCTCCCCATCTGCAGGCATTCAGACAAAATCTGAAACATTCACAAGCATCTCCATCCCACCTGGCATCTCCTTGTTCTCTCACTCCATCTCCTGCTGAAAGTGTGGCATCTGTCAGTTCACAAAGTAGTGGCTACAGTAGTAGTGAATTAAGTTGGAATTCCTCCAATGCTACAAATGGTACAGCTCAGCTCCAATTTGACACGTATTCTGATGCTGTTTCCGTATCTCGCAACAAGTACAAAATGTTACTGCAACAAGGTGCATATTTGTCCAATTTACATTTATGCCATGATTTGTGGGAACATGCAGACTATCTTAGCTCCAAAGAACATTCTAGAGGTATTGATTTTTTCCCTAATATTTTTATATTACAATAAAAATACAGTTGAGTCTCCATTGAGGGGCACCTATTTAACTAATTTTTCTATTAAGTGTTGTGTGGAACCTTGAGTTCTTCGCTATTTCTTATCAAATGTAACCCATACAATGAAATTAGTTTATATGTTGTGAAGTTTTCCTTTTCTTTTGTTCAGCTATCAGTTTTCACCTGGGAAAATTATTTTCACCATTTCTATATACTCAATTTACCTAGTTTCAGGTTGTAACAATGAGGTACTGAAATTGTAGTGAGTAAGTAGTAGCTAGTGAATTTGGAAGGCTGAATGGACCACTTGGTGAATGTAATCTAAAAACTCTATTACTCCACTATTATTGCTATTCGGTCAATCTGCATTCTTAAAAAAACTCGCAAATCATAGTCACTAATACCGTGAGGGGAAGGAATTGGTATAATTTACTGTTGTAATTATGTACAGTTGAAAGGAAGAAAGTCCTATATAGTCTGAGACATTGATATGCTGTGTCATGTGAAGTTCAAGAGAAAATGTTTCATCTTAAAATAGAAGTTAATCTTGGAAATTTGTTTAGGTTATAAGACAAGACATGCATTTTTTGGTTTGAAGTTCAGTATTAATCCTATTTGATTTTAGTCTAATTCTAATTATTTATTCTATGCTGATTGAATATAAAATGTCTCAAAAATTTGGAAAAGTATGGTTTGTGTAGCTGTAAATTATGCATTACATCATAGTACATTTTTAATAAACGGATATTTAAGAAGCTTTGACCCTTTGTTATATGGAGATTTAACTGTATATTTCATGTTTAGTAAATAACAAGTTTTTATATCTGGTTGCAAAAGCAGAATATTCATACAGAGTTAATTAAGATACATTTATCATGAGTCATACGTTTTCTTGAATTTGGGGGAAGGCTTCATAACTCTGAAACTTTGGCAGTAGTAATAATTTACATGTAGTAAATAAGGTATTAAAAATTAGAACTCATTTATTTGTGCGAAATTCAGTATTTTATTTTAATCGTATCATTTTTTCTGTAAGCATTCTTTTCCCCAGTAGTGTTAAATGCTATTTGAAAATCAAGTTCATACGATTTTATTTATATGAATTAAAATGAAGACATTGTTGTAAACCAGAAAATATATATTAAAGTGCTATGATATCTTTTTAATTAATTATGTTTCTTTTCAGAATTTTTTCTAGAATTAGATGAAGAATGTGGCTGCTTGAGCTTGCACAGTCCTTTTTCTGCTTTAGTTCATTATGTGCGCAAAGGTTTATATAAGTTGAAAGATGGTACATAATATGATGGATTAATACATCAATCCTTGTAAGCATCTTAAATTAAGTTTTTTGTTGAAATACATTTTTAAAAGTAAACGTTGCATGTTTACTTTGTACAAATGTTTTTGTATATAGTAGCCGATTTGCACAATTTTTGTATAAATCGTTGTTTGAAGTATGTTTCAGTTTACAAAATTCATCTTTATTTATTGCTCATTATACATTATTAAAATTTTCTTACTTAAATATTAGAATTTAGATATTACTTGATGTTTGTGGTAGCGGTTACTGCTGTTTTTTATATAATTGTAAGACAGTTTACATATTGTTAGCTTTGAAATCTTTTAGATATTTTTTATTAGAAATGACTCAAATATTTTTTTCATGTGAAGAATTCATTATTGTAAATAATCATTATTTTAAATAGTTACTTAACTTAATGTAGTGACTAAAATGTTAGCTTCTTTGAGTGCATTACATATATACGTCTGTATAAGTATAAGTAAGCACAGGCAACAGTTTTACACAAGTATGCAGACAGTCTATATTTGATTACCTTGTGAAAAAGGCATTGCAGGACAATTACTTTCTAAACCCACCTTATATTGAGCTATTTCAGAGTTTATGCTAAGTGATTTACTCCACTAATCATTGTGAAATTGAGGAATTTTGATGTGAAAGTTAAAATTCTAACTTTATTGATTTGTAAAACTTTGATCTGTGTGTGTAGATTATTGTCTTTTCTATTTGGAAGCTCATTATTTTAATCAATTTTCATTGTGGAAATTGTGTTCAGAGTGTTTCAACAAATATCAGATTTTGCATCATATTGTAGCTGCAACTGAGCCTGATCACTAGTCAATGGGCATTTTAACTAGTTATCTTTGTTAAATCTGATCTTTAAGTGTTTTATGTTCTTTCATATCCAGTCATGTGCTCCTTATTTATAATTTTAACTTATTTTATTAGTTTTTTAATTTTTATGTTCTGTTTGTAGGTAATTTATTTTATTTATACTTATAATCCTTACTTGTTATATGTTTTATTTTAATCTTTGTCTATTGTGGTATTACGGTAATAATTAGTGATCATCTCATTGGATTTGTTAAATCTGATATATCAACACATCTATATTCTTGCTTAGTGTTTTTTGTGGTATTCAGTGTGATGAGCAGTTAAACATTGTTGCTGCATTTTTTATTATTAGAAGATTGAGAAAAGGATAGTTTTACAAGTATATCTTTATATCGAGAAAATCTTAAATTCCGGTTTGATTTTAATATTAATTTTCGCTTCAAGGTTTTAAATATTTTGCATTATACGAACATTAGTTTTCAACTAGGAAGCGTAAAATATATTAATAGTTTTGTGATATTTATTAAGTTTTATTATCTTTTATTAAAGAGCATTTTTACATAATGATTATGAAAATAAGTGATAATTTACCCATTGCCTCGAACTTTTTAAATAAAGTTGGACAGGTTGTGTATTGGAGATAATGGTTCCATGAAATAATTCGATAGATGAACTTAATACAATTGCCACTCCTTTTACAAACCCCAAGGAATTCAGAAAAGTTGGTAAAAATAGAAAGTTTGTTAAAAGGGGATTAAAATTTGTTATACCTAGACAGGACTTGACAGTTCATAAAATTATGTGGGTTTGTTAAAATGAATGATATTGTATGTTACAAAAAAATTCTAGAATTCTCAAGAAAAATGTGTTGAGCATACCCCTTGAAAATCATTAATATATTCATGCATTTTTCCAAAAAAATTTCAAATGTCTGTAAATCAGTCCCTTTGTTTCATTTCTTTTTCTTATAACATCATTATGAGAAGGGAAAATGCTAATTTGACTTGAAATGAATTGCATGTGTTGAATTTGATGTTTAGAAACAGTATTTCTATATTATGATTACTTTTTCGGAAAAACTAATATAGGGAAGATTTCAATGTATAAAAAATCTAGCTGTACTTCACTGTATTTTACAGTTAAATCTTATTTTATGTTAACAACAATTAGAAAAACCTCATGATATACTAACGTAAAGCAACTCTGACTTTTAATTGTTAACATGGTACAATTACTATTTTCGTAAATACTTAGTACTTTTACAACTATTTTATAATTAATTTTCTTTTTAAATGGGTATATATGAGTTTTATCTTACATTAATCTGTTGCATTTACTCTAGAGATGCCAACCATTCTGTATTTTCCAAAATGATTACTGATTTTCACCTTTCAGTGAATTGTGAAAACATTAGATTTCACAATTCATTGCAATTTTATACAGATTTGCATCCTTTGAGTATTTTTCTAGTTAGTATATTTCATTACAATTGCAAATGAATTAATAAGGAAATTTCCCCATATTTTATCAATCTTAAATTTATGAATTTTTATAACTTCTCTTTTTAGAAGTATTTCATTATAAACACTAGAAAGGCAAGGGGCCTCTTTTGGCCCCTTGTGTTGTTTCGCGCCCTGTAACTCCCATGCCCATGGATTGAATAAGATATTTCATGACTTAATTATTTAGCTCGTACTTAATATGTATTTAATCTCTTTGGCCTAGCTGTCATAGAAGCGGAGATAATGAACCATATACCTAGAAAGACGGGAAAGGGCCAAAATGGCCCCTACCGAATTTCAGTGATAGCACGAAATTTTTCCTGATTGATAGCTATAATTACCTTGTAACGACATTGAAAGTAGTTTTATTTTGTCTTCCCCTCTACATCCTGTTTACAAGCATTAAAAGCCCTTCCCAGCTGTGAGCAAAGATTAATAACAATGAATGTCATTTAGTAGTGATTGGTGACACTATCGGCAGATCCACAATTCTTAGACTAAATAATTGCAATGCTCAATGCTTTGCTCGATTGCATATTGAATAGGAATGTACAAATAGTTGCTCTTTTGATTGCGAAAGAAGATGGCTTGAAGACCTGAGCTCACACGCAGAGATTTTGAGGGCAAAGATTAGATGAAATAGATTCGGGAAATAGTGAAACTAGCAGTTCTGAAAACTAAGTATATTTTTCATCTAATAAAGGTAGAAAAATATTTCCAATGATGAAGAAGTAACTAGCATAAAATATTATAAACATATTGTGGCAAATCAGCTCAGAACTTCGTGCCCAATTCATTGTCAAAAGAAAGCTAAACATGCAATGAAAGTAAGTCTCCAAGATGATAATTCTGAAACAAATCAATAGCCTTCTACATTTAGAACTAATCTGCTAGGAGATGGAAGTACTAGCGATATGTTCAATGGAAACGTAGCGTAAATCCTTTATTTCACTTTCTGGTCCACTGCCTGTCATATTCAAAGAAACTTCTGTAGTCAATACAATTTGGCAAGTGATGGAACCTTCTGTGACTGCAGGGTGTCGTGGAATCCAAAATGTGTTATGGGTAATGCAGGGACCAGGGTATGCTAAAAGAAACATTTGCGAAGACAGTGTACTTAGTACTTGGCATCTGATCTTTAGTAATACAATGATGCATCATGTACTGCAATGCACAGAAGCTGAAGCTCATTGTCATTTGGGCAAAATTACCTGGTCAGTGTCTTTGGAGGAACTCTATGCTTCATTTTCAATATATGCGAGAGGAAGGTATGGGGAAGAACACCCCCTAAATACTTTATGGTCAACTGTTTGAGGTTCACTTTTTTCCCAGAGACCGTTTCAAGGAAATTCCGAGATTCCTCCAATTCGATCTCAAATCAGAAAGATCAGTTCGTCTTGAAACTGATAAATTTGCTCTAACGTCAGCTATCTGGAATCCCTACATCGAAAACCATGCTGCTTGTTTCAAACCTGGAGTAAATCTCACAATTGATGAGCAGTTGTTGCCAACTAAAGCAAGATGTCCTTTCATTCAATATATACCAAACAAACCGGACAAATTTGGCTTTAAATTTTGTTTGCTTTGAGTGGACATCAAATATATCCTGAGCAGATTTCCTTACACTGGAGCAGATAGCAATCAGCCTGTAGATCAAGCTGTGCATGAAAGTGTCATCATGCGTCTCACTGAAGGTAATTTGGGTAAAGGGAGAAACCTAACTATTTTACATCCTTAAAATTGTGTGACAAATTGAAATCAAAATGTACAAGCCTTGTAGGAGCACTGAGAAAAAACTCAGGTGCCAACCACAGCAAAGTTGGGAAACAAGCTCTTCATTTCCGATATTGTTCAGAAAAGGCTCAGATATGATACTGCTTATCAGGTAAAGATAAACTGAAAAGTTCTGTTATTAAGTTATCTTCACCCTACTGTTACCATCGATAATAATGAGAAGACACCAGAAACTATATTTTTATAACCAGACTAAGTACAGTGTCGACATTGTAGACCAAATGGTACGCCTGTTCACTACAAAATCGGGATCTTGTCACTGGCCTATGCAAGTATTTTTTAATATTTTAGACATGTCTGCGGTAAATGCTTGGGTTTTGTATGAAGAAGTGACAGGAAAGCAGACTTTGCCAGAGAAATTTCATCCTTTAACTTTGTGAAGAGCTTCGTACTCCATATGTGGCATCTAAAATTAATGCAGCAAATACTTTTCTTTCCCAAGCCTGACCTCTCGGCCTTTGGTACTACAAGGGGCAGGCCATTTGTGAAGGAGTATCCAACGGGCGAGCCACCGCTACTCCTAACAAAGACAGTCACTAACATCTATACGCTTACAAACTGGGATTCGAACCCATGACTTACTGGGTGGCAGACAAGCGCTATGACCACTATACCAGTTAGGCCCCTCAGATTTTGTCGCAAGTAGTTATAAAAGAAAACATCGCCAATAAAAGATGGAAGTGCAGAGATTTTGCATGAGAAACCACACAAAAAATAGCTGTGAGAATTGCTAAAAGGCAGTATCTGGGAAATGCTCATCAAGAGAAGTAAAATGTGCTGCTTGCTTCAACAAATGAATAAAATTATATAAAATGCAAGTTAGCATGATAAATTTTCAATTTGAATACTAGTATATATATTCTATTACTTATCTATCTTTTGAAACCTAAAATAAGCTGTATGATATAATCTAACTCTTAATAAGAGCCAGGGGCCAAATTGGCCCCTTCCATCTTTCTAGTATAAGGCAACTTCAAGTGTTAAAAGTCAAAACCGACAATCTAGACATTTTGTCCTTGTTTCTATATTATAATATTAATGCAATATTATGTATAAAGATGCAGCTATTTGCAGGCGCTAAAATGAAAATATATTTGTTAACGTGTTTTTATTTAAATAGAAATTATACTGATGGTTTCTGTGTTTACTTTTAAAAACCTGGACCTGAGAAAACCCTTCATGATTTGTAAAATGCTTACAGCAGGGGAAGAATATTTCAGATTTTTAATAAAAATTAAAATAAAATGGGAACCATTTTATGAGATTAGTTCTTAAAACCAGAATTAATGCAGTCAAACAAGCAACTAAAAATATTTCATAACTGGCATTTATGTAGTTACTATATGTCCTTAATATTTATCAAAACATCCTTATTTTTATATGGTTAATTATATAACATTGAAAACATTTCATAATTTCTAAAACATTTGAAAATCACTTTTCGAGTTTCTGAAACATCTCATCAGAGGTTGGTATCTATATGCAACAAAGGATTTTGTTTTTATGCAGCAATAGCAGACACATGCAACAGTACATATTAACATGATGCAAAAT
The DNA here is from genome assembly GCA_933210815.1 of Meta bourneti. Taxonomy (NCBI): domain Eukaryota; kingdom Metazoa; phylum Arthropoda; class Arachnida; order Araneae; family Tetragnathidae; genus Meta; species Meta bourneti. The sequence continues at coordinate 54,814,214 of OW119934.1, read as the reverse complement.
CAAATGTCAAACAATGGCTTAAAAATAGTAAACATGGACATCAGTGACGGCTTTTCAGGGGATGGAATGGTAGTGCCACTTCCCAACATTTTTCATCAAATTCATTTTTCAAATTACATTTCTCAAATTTGTCTGTTTTTCAGTATTCATATATGTATACATTTTCACTATTTCTATGTAAAATTTCTTTTTTTCTTTTACGATTTATAAATTACTAAAGTACTTACAAATAGGAATGAATTTAATTTCGCAGAGCGCGTTATTCAATACACGGAAAATATCTTACAATGCTTACGACTAGACAGCGAAAGCTTAGCATGGAAGTTTTTGCTGAAAAATAGCTGCGCATATTCCGTAAGCCAGATGGTTGCTGTGACAACACCGCCATTAGTAGCCAAAAAACATTTAGATTGTCGGCTCCCAAGGAAGGAAAAAGCTAGAAACCGCGATTCCCCTTCCTCTATAGGGTTGCCAATTGAAATCTAAAAATAGATGTCCCTCATTTCCCGTTGCAAGCAGCGAATACAGAAAACTAATAGAGGGAGCTTTTAAAAAAAACTGAAAAAGCGCTGAAACTACAGAATATTACATGAAATAGAGCAATGATTTTGTTGACCATTTAGTTAGATTTTTCAGCAGAATGAATCCAATTAATTTTATTGTGTGTAATTTACTGGAAACTACGTTTAGCTGGTGGAAAGACGAAGACAAAAGGGACATATGTTACGTCAAGCACGTCCAACGGATTTATTGACGACTATGGCCAAAAAGGGCATAAAGAGTGTTAAGTTATACAATATTAGTTTTCAAGGGTGTTGGTTTACTCAGTATAAATGGCTATGCAGTAGTGTAACCTTAAAAAGATTATTTTGTTGGTCGTGCTTGCTTTTTAGTAATAAACATTTTGTTTGGAATAAAGACGGATTGGCAGACTTATTAAACATAACACTAGCACTCCATAGGCATGATGATTCTGCTGAACATCTGAAGTGTGAATTACTGCTGAGAAATTTTTTTTTTAATCAGAACGCGATTGCCAATGCCCTGAGGGAGAATGCTAGGCTTTTTAAAGTGTATTTCAATGAAAACGTTCATTTGAATAGACTGTTTCTACGAACAATTCAACTTGCAAAGGGATTTTTAAATGATTTTGAATTTACATTTTTGGCAGTAGTATTCAGTGAAATTTTTGGCCTTACTGATATATTCGAAATTCTCCAGAAAAAATCACTAGATTAAAACTTGTGTATCTCAAATAAAATACAATTTTGAGCTATTCTAAAAGGGACGATGATGTTTTTAAAACACTTTGAAAAAAACACATAAAATCACAGATATAGTCCAATCTAAACGGAAATATGCAGCTCTTTCACTAAAAACAATTTCTCAAAATTATAAAGCTATATTTTGAAATTTTAGACCACATTCTTATGGAAATAAACGCAAGATTGAAAAACTTCAATATGTATTTGTCTTGCTGATACATCGAAATTCAAATTTTCCATCTCATGCACTTGAAAATCTTCAACAGTTTTACTGCGATGTGTTTAGAAAAACCCATTGCCTTAAAAATGAACTGTCTTATATATGCCGATGGAAAATTCAGGAATATATCGACGCAAGAACTTCGAATGCTTTATGATAAAGAAATTTTCACAGAAGCTTATAACTTGTTTTCTCTCATCTTAATTCCATCTACAAGTGTATCAGTGGAAAGGAGTTTTTCTTGTATGCCTTAAAAAAAATAAAAACTTACTCAAGAAATACTATTTCGCAAGGACTTTCTTTAGCAAACATTTCTATTCAAAAAGACGTATTAGTGACTTATGAAGAAACAGTCATTTTATGATGACATATCAGACAGATTTGCAGCATTAAAGGACAGAAGAAATGATTTATTTTACAGAAAATAGGGGTAAATCCTCGTTAACTAATTTTCGGAACTGCTATCTTTTCATATCGCTGGCATAGCCAGGATTTAATTTCGGGGGTGATTCCGGGGAGGTGCTTCCCCTGTTTTTCCAACTACGAGCCGCCGCTGATGGACATTAATATGTGATCTATTATCATTTGAAAAAAATTTTAATACAATATACAAAACAAGAAATGTTTAATTAAATTTCAACTCTTACCAAACCTATATATCTACAGCCTTACATAATTTTCAATTTCTACTAAAGTTTATAATATTCATTGCTATTATATTATATTTTGCTGTCCTTAAAATGTAATTTATCTGTCCAATTGACATTCTTGTCACTATTTAGTATCTGACAGAAACATTTAACAGTGTAAATTGCTAAAAAAACATAAAATTGTCACAAGTCAAAACTCAAGTTTCGTAACTTAAGATATGCAATTTTTTTATCTGAATTATTTGTATAAATACTTACATGTGATCACTTATCTTGATACAAGCTCATCGCTCTTTTTTAATGACCAACTTTTATTTAAAAAATATAAAGACAATCCACTTTTTCAATTTTTGGATTTTACTTCACAAATTCATGTCACAAAGCTAAATTGAGGTCAGTTATGGGATTGGTTTTATTTTTATTAATGACAATTGGCATTAATTGTCAGCTCCATAATTAAGGATTAGCTGTGCACAATTCTAATTTTATTTTATTTTTAGTAGATTTAGTGAGAATTGTTTAGTTTTAGTTATATTGCTTGTTATCTAATATTTTAATTAAATTTTTAAATATTGTTTGTAAAATGTTGCTATTGAGCAAAGTAGTAGCAAAATCCATTGCTAAACTCATCTGTGTTGGAATCCTTTCAAGCCATTCCTTGTCTAATTTGATCTCAACTAAATTTTGATAAACCTGGGTACTTTTTCCCAGTATTGGCAGTGAATACTGCTTATGATGGTAGTGCTAATCGATCATTTTTCAATATTCTACATCTGTGTGTAGTTAATTTGGAATTCAGATATGTCTTAATCCCTGCTATAAATGAGGCCAATTTTATAGATTATAACCTACTCTAATTGTAGAGGTCCTGCTGTTCAAAAATAATAAGTATAAACTTTATCTTTTTATGACTTGTAAATTTTTATATTTACTTTTGTGCAAATGTTTTTCTCAAACTAACTTGAATCCAGAATTATAGTATGAGATTGCAATAGTTCATTTATTTAATATCACTCAATTAATTTAAATATTCGTTAGGAATTACTGTTTTTTAAATTACTCGAAAACAGTTTCAACTTCCTTTAGTTTTCCTATTTTACTGTGGCATTTGTGTATTCATGACCAACTCAGAATTTAAAAAAATACTCTAATTTGAAATTGTCTTAGCAATTTTACCTGTCAATGCAAAAGACTAAAAAATGACTAAAATGCTCCCAATGCATGTAACTGACTGCCATTTTACTTTAAAATTAATTGAATTTATGTACCATAGGCTTCAAATTATATTTTGTTTGAATCTAAAATAAGTTCATTTGAATGTTTTTCCCCAATGCCCGGCCAATTGAACATTATTTATCATGGCACTACATGGGCAGAATCTGAACCACTTGGCATTTCCCTGGTGCACCACAGGGGTTCACGTTACATCTCAACATACATTCTAGGCACAACCCATTTATAGAGGTAATGCATTCACTCCAGATAGACAAACCATGCCTTACCCTCAGATTCGGACCAGGAACCTTTTAATCCAGAAACTAGCACCAACCTTTTGACCGATTGGTCGGCTAGTTCATTTAAATGTACGTTGATGTTTTTTATGCTTTGCTAGACCATGTCTATGTTAATTTATAATTTCAAAATGCTCTGTAGGATGTTATTGACTTTTTGCTAGACTTTCGTATTAAAACTACTCTTTTAATACTCTGCATTAAAAATGTTTTTGGTTCTTATTTGATATTTTACCTTATGTGAATGCATATTAATATAGTTTGATTAAATCATTTTATCAACATGGATATTAGCAATAGGACATATAAGCATGTTATTTCATTGCTTCTAGTTTTCTCATTCTTGTTAAGCTCTAGTTTGATCATTGTATTTAACACATTGTGATTAGATTATTATTGATGTATTATTGGACACTGCCCAACCTTTTTATTTCTCTACACCATTTTACATTTATCTATTCCTTTAAGCTTCTTCAATGATCCTTTAAACAACCATTTCAAACTATGACCACATACTGATTTTCTCAACAATCACATTAGTCGATTTCTGTTCTATAATATACCAATTGGTAAAAAATTTCAGTTAAAGGTTTGTCTTAAAACCAAATTACAATTTAAACAAATGACCAGATTGAGTGTCTCACTATGGCTTTTAGTGTCTGAGATAATAGGACCCCTGTGTGAAGCCTGAGTAGCAATGTAAATGTTTCCCAATCTGATAGAAACATGTTTGCAATTAAGATAATTCCCCAAATTAAGTTTGTCCCCTATGTCTTTACTAGTTCCATGAAGAATATTGAAACAATATTTGGTGTAATTTTATTTGCACTCATTTGAAAATTAAGTAAAAATTAATGGAAGAAAGAACAATTTATGAAGCCACCCTTAATTTTGCAGCTACATGTTAATTAAAATAGCCCTTATATTTTAAAAAAATTCCAAAATGCTATTTGGTTAGTCCTAAAATAATCATTCTGTATTTTAATATTAAAATACACTCTTCAATTTGGTAAATATCTGCTGTGTATTCATATGTAGGTTTTTCTTCAGCATAATTACAAACACTGCTTTCATTTAATATATATTTGTGCTAAATGCTGTCCAATTTCTCAATTTTAAAATTATCGAATGGTTAAATGGGTTAATAGTTTTGTGAAAATTGAAATTTTTCTGTTCTATGAGTTACATTATTGATTAATTACTGTGATTTAATTTTGTTTATAAATTCTACAACTTGAATTTTATTTTAAAACGGTATTGAATTGTGTTATGAAAGACCACAAAGGCATTTAATCCTTAGTTTAACAATCTCGAATAGAAAAATACATTTGTGTATGTAAACTGTATCCCATTGTTTTATTAATTGCCCAAGTAGTATTTTGAGATCTTATATTCTCCATTTCATTGACGATTGACTTTCAAACTATACATATGGATAAATTTCTTTATATTAACCTTTAGACTATATATACGACGTCCAAATTTCGTTATCTGTGTCCTATATTAATCTTTAGACTATGGAGTTCAAATTTCGTTACCAGCTTCTCAGATGGGCAGATTTCTCCTGATTTCCTTCCCCCTACAGAACTTGGCAAGAGAGTCGTGAATGACTTTTACAACTGACCACCTAGAGGGCTTTCCTTTCATAGTATTTGGCATGCTAGAGATATCACTGGCACGACATTCTGTGTTTCCCATAGATTTCACAGAATGATCGATAGGGTAGGGCTTTGAACTAAAGGACCGACCCTCTTAAGGGCCAGTCACTGACAGCTCATAAATGGTGATCGATGCCAGCGGTCACTTAAAAGGGGACAAAATCTTCGGTACAGCATTCTGTACCGAGCCGCTCTAGGATGGAGAAATCTCATGGTACAACTAACTGTTGTATCTTGCATAGTCTAAAGGTTAATAGCACATGTCTTCAATATTTATTGTTGTAATTTATATTTTGTATTGTATATAATCTCACTTAAGAAATCCTTCAGTTTTGAATTTCAATACATCTCATGAATTTACAAATATTGAAAATATTTAATGATGTAAAATTAGTTTTTGGTTAGTATCAAATTATATATTTGAAACTTGTGCTCATATTTCAACACTGCTAAAACTCAACATAACCATAAATAGATACATTCATCTTTTATAAATACTATGTGCCAAAAATTAGATACAACTTTTTTGATGAAAAATCTCTTCTGTACTTGTTATATTAACCATTCTTAAAATTAGCAGTTTTACCTATATTCTTTAAGATTGAATTTTAGTTATCAAATATCTGAATTTTGATAACTAAAGGCTAAAACTGAAGTGCTTGCAAACCATTTTTTTAAATTTGTTTGGAAAGCTCAAGAATAAAATTTCAAATGTTATTCAAGTCAAGTTTCAAGAAGCTGATAGCTTCTACAGCTTAAAATTTTGTTCTAAACTATTTTTTGTCTGTAAATTTGTTTTTCTTACAATATTTAAATACACTTTTTGTTTGAAATAATCTACCTAGTTAGTTTTTATTCATACCATAGCAGTATTGTCAATCTATTATATTGTGAAGATTTTTGAACATTGGTTCTACTCCCAAGGTTTGAAACAGAAGGCAAGTTCACGACTATTTAAAAATGTCCAGTAAAATTTTTAAATTTTATAGACACCATATTTACTTACACTTTGTTTTTTCTCTAAAACATCAAAAGTTGAGCCCTTGTACAAATTTCCTTTTTTGATGACAGTGGAAAAAATGCCATACATTATCGAAAATGCAAATATTCCTCATCAGTGATTTCTATCATTGGACATCAATTGATCATTTTACCTAATTTTTTAGTAGTATCAATGTAGTATCATCATACTCATTAAGATTAGTATGGGGCCAGCTCTGACCATTTATTCAAATGAACATTTTCAGATATTCACTTTGGGACCTCAGGATTTGCTATGGATTTTATACGAATGTATTTTTACCACACATTTTCTAAAACTGCACTGGACAATACATCTAGCTTTTCACATATAGGTCTAGTTTAGGTGTTTTGTTTCAGTTTCTTTTTTTAAGTTTCATTCTTTTAAATATTTGTATATAATTAACTTTTTCTGAAGTATATTCCCTGAAAAGGTGAATAAAATTTATATATGTTAAAAATTAACATTTTTACAAAATACTTTGAATCGGTTATTAAAATTGGTCAAATCACACAAGTAGGTCTGCAAAAGTTAAATGTAAATAATGTAAGGAAAATATTTGTAAAGTTCTCATAAGTTTCACATATGAACTTGCTTCATATTTATTATTGAAATCATCAATATACAGTAAAAGAGCATGTTTATTTTTACAAGATGCTGTCAAAAACAACATTTGTAGTGTCCATGACATCAACTTAGTGTGATAGTATCAAGTTTTTGTTCCATAGTATTTCTGAACTGACTTTAATTAAGATGCAACAATATTTTAAATTAGTCTACCATAAGTATATCCAATTGCTATTGAAAGGGGTTACCTGTTCTATCAGAATTCATTGTTGAGAAAATGTATGTATGAACTTTATTTTTTTAAAGCTGTAAGTTCAAATTTAAGGTACAGCATGCAATTTTATCCTGTGTCTATGACACGCAATTTATTTTGCAATCTATGTAATGCTTTTTAGCCTGTAGCATACAAATTCTGTGTTCATATGGAATGTGTGTGCTCTTTACCCACTGCTACCTGATACCCTTAATAAAAAAGTACGTATTGAAATATTTTGATGCTTGACTTGATAATATTCAAATATTTGTGTTCATATAACAATGGTATTTTTTCATTTGAGTGTTATATCGTGGAAGAGTGAAGGGATATTACTATATAAATTTCTTTTGTGCTTAACTTTTGATGGATTTGTGTGATTTCTCATTTGAATCCTGTTAACACACATGTGTATTTTACTGTATTTTATACAAATGTTCTGCCCTCAGAAAGTGCTAGAGATGCTAGGAAGCCTTTATATACAAAATAGGCTATCATTAAATTCTATGCAAGTTATTGTATTGTACATGATATCTATGCATTTTTGAAGTAGTTTTTGTTTGTTTTCATGTATAAACATCAGAAGTTTTCATACATTTATTAAAGAAAACAATGAAACTATGCAATTACCTTTGCCTTTGTTAAATAATGTATATATAATTGAATTGAGTGGAGATCTGTTTAAGTGCTTTTAAAATGATAGTTAAAATAATTCTGAAAGTTTGGTAATGGAACTATTGGTGAGGCAATATATGAATGTTTACCCTTTGTAGTTTGATATTAAAGTTCTATTTGTTTTTTCTAGTTTAGTTTTACACTTACTACGTGCTTTGTATGTTTTTTCTTAGATATTTCTCAATTGATAGACTTCAATAACAGCATGTACTACACAACTGCTTGATGCTTTGTTATTTTTTCATTTAGTTCTGAAATGCTTTTTTTAAACTAAATGCATAAAAATATACTTTGAAATTTATTATGCACCTATGTCCCCTGGAAAATCTTAGAAATGCATATTCTTGCCTGTTAACACTAAACAATGCATATGCATAAATTTTAAAATGTATTTTTGTTACATAAACTAGCTCTGTGAGAGTCGAAAGTTATTAAATGTTTGTAAAATAAAACAGATCTCCATTTTAAAATGTTTTGACTTTTTTACCACAACAAATTAAAAATTGTTTATATGCATTCACGAAAAATGTTGAACTTTTTGCTTAGAAATACCTCTAGAATGCAAATATGTATGAGGTTTGTTCAAATGAAAAGTAAACATGTGCCACAAATGACTTGTATTTTCAATTTAATAAGACTCCCCAAGTTGGAATAAAATGTTCATGATTTTACAATGCTCTTAGCATAGAATTATGGTAGTCATTGATCCAAAAACTTTGATCCTACCTCATCTTTGAAATAAAATGCATTCACTACTCAAATATTGAAATTTGGCATACTCAGGTTACCATTAGTGAAGTAAAAATGTGCCCTGTTGATACCAAGAATGGTATGAGATATGGGCATAGGCTTTTTGACTTCATTGATTAATCACACAGGTTTGACTGAGTGTCAGAACAGGACTGTGCTTATGGGGAGGACTGCATTGACTGAAGCCCTGCCCTTTTTGTATTTGGGTCAAAACTGCCCCTTTTGCTAAAATAATGTCTTATGAAATTTAATTTGAAAAATTTACAAAATATCTATTAATATTTTATTTAAGTCTTGAATTTCACCATAGAATCTATTCACTTCCTTATTCAATAGTGAATTTTGTAATTGAATGCTGAATTTCCTGCAATAACCTTAGTCTCTAATGCATTGATTACATGTAGCTTTTTCTAAACTATCAACTTTTTGAATTTTTCCTATGAATGAAGTTACGTATATTTCTTTTCATTAACTTGTTCGAGTGTTTTCACGTTTGGAAAATAGTTCAAAATTCCAGGTTTTATTTATAACGATGGTTGATTGTATATGAATACAAAATAATTCAAGAATCTCTCCTCCATCCATACAAAACCATTTCAGCCATACCCTTAACTTACTCTGCACAGTGCTGTCACAATATCGTATGGAGTTGATTGTCATGTAGTGGCAGAAAATCGGCAGCATTAGATATTACTGTGAATAAACAGGCAACCTCAGTAACACTCTTGCACTGTTTATTTACAGCTATTCTTTCTTACTCGATAGGTTTCATGATTTGTGTCCTTATCAGTAACCAAAAAGCGATTGCTGCCTGTTCTTATTCTGTAGGCTTGTTTTCAAGACAACTACCTTTTCAAGTCTAATCCACAAACCAGTACGTGCTCTGCCTACAGTGAGCTTAAAAACATGTATGGTGGCACATCAGTCACTATTTTCCTTGCCTCATGTTCACTTGTCATTTGAACAACCTTTATATGGAAACGATACCTGTTCCTTGTCAGCACTAATTTAACTAATGGAAAAACAAATGTATCATAAGTAATTTTATACTTAACTAATTTGTTACGCTCTGTACTTTATGTAAAAACTTTTGATATAAAACAGTTTTTTAAAATATCGTTTGTGTTTTTGTTTAATTAAAACCACATAAAATTCTGTCAAATGTCTAGAATTATGAATTCATATCTTAGCTATCTGCTGCAAATGTTTTTCATTTATTAGAATCAGCAGTGCCCTGGTTTCTACTTACCATGTGAGAAGGCATTTGACCTTGGGAAAGTCCAATTTTTCTTAATGACCCAGACCACCAAGGGAAGTCCATTTGTACAAAGATGGTTAAGCATACAGGAGAAATGGTTGCCAGACTCAAAATCATGTATAGCCATCGCCATGGGTGATTATTTGTTTTGTCAACTCGTCACAGCTGTGCTTCCAGCATTAAAGAATAAACACTAAGCCAAAAACCATGCTAAAGACGCCAGTTGCGGGAACCCATGTTCACACATTTAATCTACCCTCTAGTTTAACGAATAGACTCATCCAAACCACAACTTAAATACCAAATCGCCGTAGCCGGACTTTTTATTAAAACAGACTAAAAATAAATCAAACTTTTTAAATTGTAGAGTAAAATGTTTTTGTTTTCTCTACTAATAACTGAGAATATACTAAATGAAAAGGTCAAGCAACCATTTCTTCTGTAATTGTATTGGGTTCTTATGGGCACCCTTGAACTGAGCTGCTCCAACATGAGAAAATTATTGGGGGAGGCAGTATGACCCCCTAATAATTTTCCTGCTTGATGTGTTTTCGGAGCATTGTTTATGCAGATCATTGCCAATGGATGATAGTGATGACGTCCCCTTAGCCAATAGCTGACTGATGAGACCAACATATCTTGTTTACAAAACAGTCCCATTCAACATGCTTTGAACGTTTTAAAAATTAATTCAATACGTCCAGATGTAAGATTCTTTGCTGTTTCGATTTTACTAATACTTGCCTACCTACAGCAAAATCATTGATGGCAATGGGGTATAAGTGTTTATAGCATTATTTAATGCGAGGATGAAAGCACAACCACTAATTCAATGCGAGATAACAAGGCTTGCCATGACCAGGCAACTTTCGTTAACCTTGATTTTACTGTCCATTTTATCAGAAAATTTAATATTTATCCTTAATGTGGGAAGGCACTCCTAGAACTTGGTGCCTCCTTAGATGGGAAATATAAGTAGACTAAGAATTGGTATTGGCGAAGAGCTTCAAAAAGTGACCAACGTGTCGATGCTTTGAGAAAATTGACTTGGTTGACCGATTTTGCACTTTATCGCCTTGTTTGACGATATACTAATATCATGTAGGGCATGGTAGATGTGTGAATGGATATACAGATGAATATTTTTCCTAGGTTTGGACAACCACATTTTCGTTTAAATTATTATTTTCAACCATTAAGTCATCAGTAATTTGTCCCTAACTTTCCAAAGAATTCATTTCTTTATTATATTGGATGCTTAATATTACTGTATGAAATTAGGTTTTAAGCAGAAATACTTGTCCCTATAATTTTAATTTTTTCATTAGATTCAGGGGTCACGTTAGCTCGGTTGCAAGAGTAACGGATTAGCAACCGGAAGGTTGCGAGTTCGAATCCAACCAAAAGACCGTCGTGTACAAAGGGGACTGATGGATTTTAAATCCGTCGTGGCCTCAAATGTCCTCACGTTGGTGTGGGATGCCAGCTCAGGTGTCTCGCCGTCTGACCGTGATTCTAAATTACGTGGTGTCCTCGGATCTTTCTTGGGATTGATCCCGGACCGTCACCAATAGCCCGTTGTGTTGCTCCAGTATGACGTTAATTAAAAAACGTACCATTAGATTCAATATTTGTTTCCTTACAAAGGATATAAGAGAGGGTGGTAAGAATTGTTGCGAGACTCCCTGAATCAAATTATTCAGTCGTTCTCTACAAAAATATACTTTATTTATCTGACTCCACAAATGCTACATAGATATTCACACGGCTGCCTTAACAAACATCTTTTTTAGAAAGTAAAACAGAATCTTGGCTTCTGTTGTCACGGCTTTTGCTCTTTCCAAGAGCAGAAGCCGTGACAACAGAAGCGGCAGTTTTCGGACGACCTCTTGCAATGAATCGTCGTAGGCCTAAAATGAAGCAATTTGTCGAAAGACTATCAGTTCGAGATGAATAGCACGGTATGCGGCGCAAGTGAACAGTAAAATCCATGCTTTTCCCATCTTTCAAGTATAATGGCCCTGCCAAATCCACTCCAGTAACTTCAGACTAAAGCCTCCCTAATTCTATCTTCTGGAAGAGACGTAGGGCTAGTCTCAATTCCTTTTGCTTCATGTCTTCTACATCGAACGCATTTTGTAATTACTCGTTGGATGGTTTTTCTACCTCTTAAAATCCAAAATTGTTGTCCTATGACAGCTATAACACACCTTGAGTTCCAGCATGCAAAGATCGCAAATGTTGAATTAACCTCTCAACTTTGCATCTCATGATTTGCAGGAAGTACAATAGGGCAAATAAAATTCTCATCTCTTCTGGTTATTTTAGTTTTTAATCTAATAAGACCCTCATTGTCTATAAAAGTGCAGAGTTTTTTAGCTTGAGCTTCAAGTCATCTTCCTTAAGTGCCTTTTGTTGAACAATTTTCATTAGTTTCTTTTCAGCAACTTCCAGTTCAGTGACTGTCAGTTCTCCTTTAGTGCGACTGTTGGATCTGAGACTAATGTTGACAAATCGAAACATCTCCAAGCAATCATTCTTAAGATCTGTGAATACTTTGAAAAAGGCTTACTATACCAATGTTCAACAGGTGTACATAAAAGAAATGAAATAATTCCCTTCCTCTTCTCCCCAGAAACTTCTTTCTCATTAACTTTAACTTCTGTAGCCTGCCACTCCATTCTGTTTTAACCATTGGATCCCTCCCACCATCGGGATATCAACAAGGCTTTAACGGAATGGCAGATCTGCTGGGTTGAGATCACCAGGTACATGTCTCTATGAATCCTTTTTTTTTTTTACAGCATTCGGATCTCTTTTACACGGTTGTTGACAAATACTCCCCAATACTCTTCTCTGTATTCAACAGTGACGTAGAAGAGTCTGTCCAATAAAAGATAGGAATATCTTTCAGAGACGTAACTAAGAGGGGGGCAGACGGGGCATCTGCCCCGGGCGCCGGATTGGGAGGGAGGCGCTAAATTGACCGAGTATTTTTTAATATAGATATTTACGTATGATGAAAAATGAAGAGGGAAAAACTTATTAGTAGACTACAACTCCTATAAAAGGAGTTAAATGCAGAATGTGTGAAGAAATAGGAGGAAAGCTTAACCTAGATCCTCTTTTTAAAGAAGTACGGAGGAGGAAGAAGCGGATGTTTGATGAGAAGGGCGAAGTTGAAAGCTATGAATTCTCAGAAGAAAAAAGTTCAGATTATTGATTATACACTACCTGACATTGAAAATGCAACACCAAGGAGTTGGCAGAAAGTGATGAAATTTGGCAAACAGAGAGAGACAGCAACGAGCAATAAGTTATCTTTATTGCAACATTATACACCTTACCACTGAGCAGCAAGAACGCCTGATCAGTAGGTTGTAGGACGATACAGGCAGCAACACGTCTAGGTAGAGACGCAATGAGCGTGCGGATGGTGTCCTGAGGGATGGCTACCCATTCCCTGTCAACCATTTGCCAGAGTTCGTCTTCTGAACGTGCCGGTGGCAACGCATGCAAGCGACGTCCAATGACGTCCCATAAATGTTCGATAGGTGAGAGATCAGGGGAGACAGCTGGCCAGGGAAGCACCTGGGTACCTTGCAGGGCATGTTGACTGATGCGTGCCGTGTGCGGCCGGGCGTTATCCTGCTGGAAAATGGCATTGGGCACCCCCTGAAGGAAAGGTAGTGTCACCGGCTGCACGAAAGGTAGTGTCACCGGCAGCACGTCATCCACGTATCGTTGGGTCGTCATAGTGCCCTGAATACGGACCAGAGGTGACCTGCTATCGTAGGCGATAGCGCCCCAAACTATTATACCGCATTGTCTCGCGGTATGGCGTTCCACAGATGCGGCCGTATTGGCCCTGTCACCACGTCGGCGCCAGACTCGTACACGGCGACTGTCATTGCTAAAACAGAAGCGTGACTCGTCTGAGAACACCACCCTGTGCCATTCCGTCGTCCACGTGGCTCTATCCCGACACCAGTGCTAACGGAGTTGTTTGTGCTGTTGGGTCAATAGTAGTCGTCTCAATGGGCGCCATGAGTGCAGGCCGCCAGCGATCAATCGGCGGCTAATGGTCCTGGACGATATGGGAGCATCAAGGGTGTCCTGCACATGCTGCAAAAGGGCGACAGACGTGGTTTGCGCGGCCGCCGATGCTTGCCGGCAGATGCGTCGGTCCACGCGTGCTGACGTCCCTCTGGCTGCACCGGAACCCCTCAAACGTTCCACATTCCCTTGGTCCAACCATCTGTGCCACAACCGGTGCACCGTGGACGCATGTAGTATCTGCTGAGATTTGTGGGTATCTGCTGAGATTTGACGTATGAACCAACCTGCCCTTCTGAGGCCAATCACCATACCCCTCGTGAAGTCGTCTGTTTGCTGGAACTGTCTTGATTGGCGGCGTCCTGGCATTCTCCGCTACTAGACGTTTCCTCTGATACACAAAAACAAATAGTAACTTGATTTACCTGGAAAACAGAGCGGCGCGAAACTGACCACTTTTGCAGGTTCCTTCCCTGGTTTTTCTCTTGCCGTGCGCGGGACAGCTGCGCAGTTTGCATCATTTACATATCTCGGTGAGCTGCGTCTACCCTGTAAATTTCATCCAGTTCTGCGCACTCCTTTTGGTGTTGCATTTTCAATGTCAGGTAGTGTACAAATAATAGATCGGATTCTGAATGAACTGAGGCAAAGGTTTCAAGTCATTCAAAACATGAATAGTTTGGTTTCCTCAATGGAGCTCGGTTTGAAACAATGAATGGAGAGGAATTGAAGAACCAGGCACTTGAGTTAGCTACCACATATAAAGAAGACTTAGACAGGGACTAGCTGGCGATAGAAGTGGAGAGTTTTAAGTATCATGCCTTGGATTTAAGCCCTAATATGAAAACGGCTACACCAACAGGTCTTCTGACGTTAATATAGAAGAACGGACTTGAAGACGCGTCCACCAACATAACGCGCGACAGTCCGTTGAGAATTTTCCTCACAATACCAGTCTCAGTCGCCTCAAATGAAAGGAGTTTTAGCAAACTAAAGATAAAAAAAAATTACCTCAGAAACTTAACAGGACAACGACTAACCAACCTGAGCATCATATCAATAGAGCACAAGTTAGCTTCAAAGCTCTCTTTTGAGGACATTGTAAAAATAGTTCAAGCTTTCTGTGTATAAATTAATTTTTTTCACATTTTGTCAATAGATTAAGAGATTGTGAAAAATGTCTAAGCATAATACTCAAGATAATAACTTGAGTAAAATCTGTTATTAATTCTTGTGTTCCACAGTTTTCCAAAATCCTTGAATGGTTTTTGGTCGACGTTTCGATAATTCTCTTATTAAAAGTCCAAAAGCACAAAAGTCCATGGATGAGACATCTGGAGATTTAGCAGTAACATCAGTAAAGGGTATTTATTGACTTGATACCAGTTTTTGTTCCATTTTTTCCACGAATTTAATAGTGGATTTAGATGTGTGGCTGCTTGCTTTATCCTGATGCAGTTCTATTGATTGTTGGCACTTTGGGTAAAGATATAGTATTTCTTTTTTGAATATTGGGGATAAAATAGGATCTTGATAATATGTGGGAGTTGATTTTTACATTTTTCCCTCCCCTTTTTACTTTTAATTTTCCATTATATGCAAAACCGGCAACAATCATAAATCTCTTAGAGAAAGTTCTCACGTTAAAGTTACAGAGTTGAACCACGTTTTAAGATTTTTTTCCTCTTTTATGATAATAAATTGTTCTTTTTTATTGCAATCATTTAAATACACTCACGCCTCGTCTATTGTCACAACATTTTTCCATCTTTCTTCAGTTAAATGCTTCTCATACTGAATTCTGCAGCGAGTTCTGCTTTCTGCAATGTGTCGTGGAGAGAGACGATGAACATTGTATTTTTTGGCCTTTTTAAGATTCAAATCACTCTTAATTATTTTATTTACAGTTGAAAGTGAACTTTTAATGACTTTGTAATAGTCCTTTGACTTGGCGGATTCTCTTTTAAAATTAAAGATCTTACCTTATAAGTATTCTCAGAAATTCTTTTCTTTTTTGGATACGTATTTGGAAGTATTTTTCCACTTTTACGCGTTTATTCCTTTCCCATTAATAATATTACTTATCGTACCATTAGATATAGAAAAAACATGACTTTTACAGCGTTTTTGAATAATTGAATAAGCATAATTCTCTTCGGAAAGAGCGGAAACATAACCTTCCATCCATTGCTTATTTAAAAGCGTCATTTTGAAACTAAACAAAACTCTGAGTTAGCAGACGATAAGTTATACTTTAACTATTTAACTGCTGCGAAAATAAAATTATTTCGTAGCATACAATTTTTTACAGCTCATCAAAATCATTCAAAAAATGTCCGAACAGTCTCTGTATTTATCATAATTAAATATCCTATTCTAAAGCAGCAGTCTGTTGATTTTGATTCAGCCCACACATATCCCGATATCATTTGATAAAACCTTTTCATTTCATTTGCAGCGATTATAAGTATGAAAGAATACACCAAACATGCTACTCTTAGATTATTTGTCAATGAAATATCTTAGAATTAATTAGATATTTTATCTTGTACTAAAAATGAAATTGCTGCAAATTAATCTATTTACCTTTAAAATCAAGCATTTACCATCTAAGTTTAATAAAAAATTTGGACTAGGGGAATTAATGTGTGGTGGCGATATTAGGTATTATCAGGGAGGGTTTTAGTTTGGTTGGTAGGTGTGGGGGGGCGCCAAGGCGAGTTCTTGCCCCGAGTGGAAACTAGCCTAGTTACGTCTCTGGCCCTAGGTGGGGTGTCTGTCAAAACTACCATGAAAACCGATCACGCTTCGTTTCCATAACAAATGAACTAGTTGTTCGTTTATTTATTTCGTACGTACATTTTAATTTTATGCTACAGTGGTGGGGTTGTTTATTCAAACGATGTTTATTTGTTTCAATTCTTGAATAGATAGGGTCAGGACTGCTGTAGCACAAGCTTTAAATATAAGGTAAAGCAGAAAGATTTCTGATTTAAGTACATCCCCATCCGTTAGCTGTTTATTTGCTTTGGCTGTTTCATTCTCTACGATTTGAAAGGCCATTAGCATTTTTGCTTTGTATTTCTAATTAAATCTAAGTGTTGTGTGGTCACCGGTTCATTTTTTTATAAGTGGACTGTAACAATTCTTTTGAAAATGAAAACAGATACTATGAGGCGATTAATCTGAATAACCACAATTTTACTAATATGTACATATATACAGTCTTATATCCATAATAACTGGCGCCATTGCCAGGATTAGTGAACCATATCACTGGTGACTGCAATACGAGTCCAATACCAAAGAGCGACTGCCTGAGAACAGGCGGTTACACAGCGAGGATGCCGTAGTGCGCCAAATGGCGACATTTTGAAGGATGCCAAGGAGTGAGCCGCAACATACCGGCCCCCGTTGACATGTTTAAACATTCAACTATATGAATATTACATAATACATAATAAATGACAATAGTACATAACATGAAGTAAGCAGGTTCATACAATTAGAAATTACTTGTCACATGGACACTATTATAACTACAAATATAACAATACTGCAAATACACTGCTGGCCACCCAAATTGCAACACCAAGAAAGACAAGAGATATCACAACAAAATTTATTTTGTAGATAACATGTTGACCAAGTATCAAATGATTAAATTTATAGACTTCTGTGAAGTGTGGTTCCTGCCAAAATCAGTAGCCAGAGTAGCCGCCATTGTTGGAGATCACCGCTGCCACACGCCTCGGCATTGATTCAAAGAGACTTTGGATGTGTTTTTGGGGTACAGCAGACCAAGCAGCTTCCACACGTTGCCAAAGTTGATCTGGTGTGGCAGCTGGGGATGTATTCTGGGTCAATCGTTGAGCAACCATGGACCACATGTTTTCTATCGGCGAAAGATCCGGAGAGCGAAATGGCCAGGGAAGCAATTCAATCTGGCGATTGACGAAGAACCCTTGGACAATGCGTGCCACGTGTGGTCGCGCATTATCCTGTTGAAATATGGCTGTGGGCAAGCCCTGAAGGTAAGGAAGGACAACTGGCTCCAACACCTCGGAGATGTAGCGCTGGCTGTTTAAAGTACCGGCAATGCGTACTAGAGGAGTGCGAGAGTGATATCCAATACCGCCCCATACCATAATACCCGGTGCAGGACCAGTCTGGCGGTGCATAACGCAGCTGTTCAGCATCCTCTCTCCACGGTGTCTCCAGACTCGAATCCGACCATCGTGGTGTTGCAGACAGAAGCGTGACTCGTCAGTAAAGACAATTTCATTCCATTCTGCCGTCCACATCCTTCTTTCATCGCACCAATGGCGGCGGAAACGTCTGTGGTTCTGCGTCAAGGGTAGACGAAGCAATGGACGTCTTGCGGACAGACCACTCTGCTGTAAACGGCGTCGAATGGTACGCGCAGACACTGGATGATGCGGTACAGACTGAATGTGCTGTGCTATGGTTCGTGATGTGGCTGAGCGATCCGTCACTGCCATACACACAATATGCCTGTCATCACGTGAAGTGGTGCACTGAGGTGGATGCGATCGAACACGTCGGTCCGTCGTACCCTCCTGCATCCAACGATCACATATCCGCATTACAGTTGTTTGGTTTCGTCCAACACGACTACCGATTTCCCTGAAAGATAATCCACAATCTCGGTAGGCCACTATCCTTCCTCTGTCGAACTCGGATACTTGATCAAAAGATGATCGCTGTTTTCTACGAGGCATAATTGATCGTTTTTTTGAAAAAAACCACAAGAAAAACACAATTGCCGTACTTGAAATCGTCGAAATCTCCAAGCCTTAAATAGCGCTTTGAAGTGGCGCCACAGGCGCGCGTGATGTGCGTCTGCGCTGAAATTCTAATCATTTGCATATCTCACCTCCGCTAATGCATGTTGTAAATTTCATATTATTTGCATGCTTCCTTCAGGGTGTTGCATTTACGGTGGCCAGCAGTGTACTACAATTTTAACAAATAGAATTAATTACATAGGATAATGAAGTTAAGTAGTCTGGATTATAATTGCGATATACTAATAAGTTCCAATATATACATATCATTCATTATCTTCGATGGGAAGAATACAGATTTTGGAAATTCCTCTTCTAACAACACCTGTGGCGGTTTTAACATCTAGTACTCTAACCTTATTATCAGAACCAGATATTAAGTTAATAACTCTGCCCAAAATCCATTTAGAAGGGGGTAAATTTTCGTCTTTAAGGACAACCATGCAACCTTCTTTAAGATTTTTCTTTTCAAAGAACCATTTATTACGCTGCTGGAGATGATTCAAGTAGTCGCGTTGCCACTTCTTCCATACGATTTGCGTCATTCTGGTGATTTTTTGCCAACTAGATAGTTTATTTTCGCTTATTGCGGTTATATCAGGTTCAAATAGGGAAGTAATTGGGCGGCCAATTAGGAAATGAGCGGGAGTCAGGACCTCGAAGTCATTTGGATCCGATGATAAAGGTATCAAAGGTCGCGAATTGAGAACTCCCTCAATTTGTGTGATTATCGTTAAAAATTCTTCTAATGTCACTAAGGAATTACTTAAGGTTCTCTCTTAAGATGGTACTTAAACGCCTTCACCCCGGCTTCCCATAGTCCACCAAAATTAGGCGACCGAGGAGGAATGAATTTCCAATTAATGGCCTCAGATGATAAGTAATTAACCAAGGCGTCATCTGGTTTACTTACAAGAGCATGTAATCTTTTCAACTCATTGTTGGCTCCAACAAATGTAGAACCATTATCGGTTATAATAATTGAACTCTTTCCTCTGCGGGCAAAGAATCTTTTAAGGGTGGCAATGAAGGATTCGGACGTTAGATCCGTTACGATTTCTAAGTGGGTTGCTTTAGTGACAAAACACACAAATAAAGATACATAAATTTTACTATAATTTCCTTTCCTTTGGTTTTTATATCTAACTAAGAAGGGCCCACAAAAATCGATACCACACTTTTGAAAAGGATGACTAGGATTGATTCTGTCTGCGGGTAGAATTCCCATAATTTGGTTGGATTCTACGGGTTTAGTTTTAAAACACACGACACATTTATGAACTATTTTACGGGCAAGCGATCTTCCATTAATAACCCAGTACATCTGCCTAACGTGATGCAAAAGTGCCTGTGGCCCAACATGGAAGAACTTGTTATGGAAGTGCTCAAAAATGAGTTCACTTAATCGATGCTTATGTGGCAATACTATGGGATGTTTGCTTTCATAGGACAAACTGGAATTTTGCAATCGACCTCCAACCCTAATAATTCCATCAGAATCCAAAAAAGGGTTAAAATATTTCAATTTGCTATTACCTGAAATGACCTTCTGTTTCTGAGGATTTTTTTTATTTCTTCCGCGAAATATCTATACTGTACCTGTTTGATAAGGTAAGTCTCAGTTTTTTTCTGTTCTAACGTCAATAAAGGTCCCAATTCTCTCTTGGATGAGTTTCTACAATTTGCAATAAATCTAAAAATAAAACTACAAATTCGAATTAATTTAAAGAAATTATTAGTCAAGGCCAAAATGTCAGTAAAAAAGTCACTGGGAAATAAGTCTATAGTTAAGCTTGAAATTCCACAAATGTTCATAGTCTCTTTGAATTTGTCATTAACAGGATCGACTTTCATCTCTTTCGAGATAAGTTCATGATCCTCTGGAGATACAGGAGCGCCTTCAAGTTTGGGAAAACCCATTTCTTGAGTAAGAAAGTCTGGTCCATGCAACCACACTTGATTTTCAGCTAGCTCTATTGCATCTACACCTCGAGATATTAAATCAGCGGGATTGCTGTTCGATGAGACGTGGTTCCAGTGAAAGTTCTGTGTCATTTCTTGGATCTTAACCACACGGTTTCCAACAAAAGTTTTTAACTGCCATGGCGGAGTGTGGATCCAAGCTAAGGCTATGGTTGAGTCTGTATACAGGTAGACATCGTGTATGACTAGTTTCAATGCCTTCAAAATTTTTATAACTAACTTGGATAGCAGGAGGCAAGCAGATAGTTCCATTCTAGGAATGGTAACTGTTTTTAAAGGTGCTACTTGCGACTTGCTACTAATCAAATGGCATGAAATTTCCGAGTGATGGAAAGACTGGATGTATGCAGCAGCTCCAAACGCCACTGAGGACGCGTCAGCAAATCCATGCAAAACTACTTGTTGCGCATTCGGAGCTAACATGTAACGATTGATATTAAAATTTTCCAAAGATTTTAAGGATTCTGTGAACTGAAACCATGACTGAGCAAGAAAATCAGGAACAATATCATTCCAGTCCAACTTTAGTTTCCAGAGCTCTTGCATTAAGATTTTAGCTTTCGTGATGACAGGCCCGATAAGACCCAGTGGATCAAAGATTCGTGCTATATCGGATAAAATGGACCTTTTCGTCAATTTTTCGTGTAGGTTGATTTTTACCTTGAGCGTAAAAGCATCTAAGCTAGGGTTCCATGTAACTCCTAAAGCTTTAGTCTCATTTTCAGTAAATGAATAACCTTCTAACTTTTCTTCAATAACATTGTCCAGTAATATAGAATGATTTGCCTTCCATTTATGTAAGTGCATTCCAGCAGATTCCAGAAGTTTAACAAGCTGACAATGGAGCTCCCTAACACCGTCCAAACTTTCTTCCCCACTAATAACATCATCCATATAACAATCATTCAAAAGAACTTCAGACGCAGCAGGAAATTTTTCTGCCTCTTCCAAAGCGAGCTGTTTTAAAGTTCGGATGGCCAAAAACGAAGCACAGGATGTTCCGTACGTGACTGTATTTAACTCATAAACCTCTACTGGTGACTTAGCATCTGATTTCCATGCGATTCTTAATAGCTTTCGTTGCTCCTCATTTATAACTATCTGGCGATACATTTTCTCTATATCGGCGAGAAATACAAACCTATGTTTTCTAAAACGAATCATGATTTCGTATAAGTCTTCGTTTACGAGTCCTTTCAAAAGAATGTCATTTAATGATTTTCCGTTTGTTGTGGGTCTTGAAGCGTTAAAAACAACACGGAGTTTTGTCGTAGAATTTTCCGGGCGATGTACCCCATGGTGTGGTAGGTAATAACAACATGACTCATCTATATCTTCAGTAACCTTTCTCATGTGATTGAGACTCTCGTACTCTTTCATAAAAGAACAGTAAAGTTCTCGCATTAAAGGAGTTTTTTTCTAAACGATTTCACAATTGGTGTAGTCTTTTTTCTGCAATAGCCTTCGAATCTCCAAGGGTACTAGCGTCTTCCTTTAGAGGCATAGTTACTACAAATCTTCCTGATTTATCGCGACGATACGTTGTTTTAAAGTGATTCTCGCATTGTTGTTCTTCGAAACTGACCAAGCGTGATTCATCTTCCACCCCTTCCATTTTCCAAAATTTTTGAATATTTTCTTCTGAAGTATCTGTCGGTTGGACAAACCCACAAAATATCTGATGTGAAACATCTTCTATTGTTCCCGAAACAATGTAGCCGAAAACTGTTTTTTGAAATATTAATTGTGAAATTTCATGTTTATGAGCCTCTAAAATTTTATAGAAAAGTTCTACTCCAATTAGAATATCTATTTTAGCTGGTTTCCCAAAGTCTGGATCCGCCAATTCTATATCCAACGGCAATTTTACGTTATCTATATTTATATTATGAGAAGGAACGAAATCCGTTATTTTAGGTGTTACTAAAAAGTCAATTGATCTGCAAAAAGAACCATCTTTATTTGAAATGTTCGTACGTACTTGGGATCTGATATTTGTAACATTCCCATTAATCCCAGAAACATAAACATTCAATTTATTTTTCTTTAATCCTAATACGTCAACCATCTCTTCAGTCATCAGATTGGCTTGTGAACCGCAATCAAGAAGCGAGCGGGCTGGAATTCTCATTACATCCGTATTTTCTACATGAATAATTCATGTAGTTAAAAGTACTCTACTTTTATTTTTTTCAGATGAACACATTTTACTGCAAAGAGATTTCGAAACATTCGCTTCCCCCACCTCTTTCGCGGCACCATTCATATCACTGGATGGCGGGCTACTTTCTTTTTTGTTTACTTGCGTAGCACCAAATGTCTGTTCAGGTTCGTTTGGAGCCGAACGCTGTCTGTGAAGTAAAGAGTTATGTCTTTGGAAACAAATATTACAAACTCCTTTCGAATGACATTGCGCAATTTTGTGTTTAGAACTAAGACAATTTAGGCACAGGTTGAATTTTTTTGCTGTTGAATATCTCTCGTATTCACTCAGTTTTAAGAACATATCACACTTGAAAATAGAATGATTTGCTTGACATAAAACACATTTATAATCTTTATAGCTATTTTTCACTAACAAAGTTTTCAACTTTTGATTTTTATCAACGTGCGAATATTTAGGTTTTACATTTACATTACACTGTAAATTTTCTAAAACCAAACAACGTTTTTGCAAAAAGTCAATGAATCCTTGCCATTTAGGTAATTCTGTGGTGGTAAGCGATAGTTCAAATTGTTTTTTCGTTTCTTTATCAAGTTTCTTAAGAACTATATTTATTAACATAACTTCTGAAAACTGATTAAGCTCCAGTCCTAAGCTTTTAAGAGCTCGAATGTGTTTTTGACAGCCGTCAACTATTGCTCTTAGACTTTTAGCTGCATCCTGAGCTGCAGTTTCTATTGTTAATATTTCATTCATATGGCAATTTACAATTAAACGTTTGTTTTGGAAACGATCTTCTAATGCTTTAAAAAGCGAAGTGTATGTGTCATCCATAGTAACAACGTCCAAAGCACTACCGCTAAGGGTAGATTTCAGATAATATAATTTTCGAGTATCACTCAAATTATCATTTGAATCAATTAAGTTTACGAATTGATCCTTAAATATGTACCAATCTTGATAATGTCCTGAAAACTTTGGTAAAGGTACCTCAGGTAATTTCACATTCATCGAAGAACTATCTAATTTAGAGTCTTTTAATCTAGGATTTTCCATATTGACATTAAGTAATAGGAGTTTTCTAAGCCTTGCCTCAATTTGCTCGGCTTCATCTTCTAATTCTAGGAAGGTTTGCAGGTACGTTTCCAATTCTACTTCATCGACGACTTCTTCGATGAACTGCACTTTTAAATCATCCAATTTTCCTATAACTCTTCTTAGATTATCCAGTTTCGTTTGACATTGTAAGTCATCTTTTTCTTCGGTATTGTCCAAAAATGCTGCGATTTTTGTTAATTGTCCTTTATAAGCACCTCTTTGCCTATTGAGGCATACTATTTTTTTCTTATCCGTCATAGTTGCTCTATTTATCTGTAACTAAAGCCAGTTCTGCGACAACCGAAACTAAAGTCTCCGGCTCGACGGACCATATGTTGTGTGGTCACCGGTTCATTTTTCTATAAGTGGACTGTAACAATTCTTTTGAAAATGAAAACAGATACTATGAGGCGATTAATCTGAATAACCACAATTTTACTAATATGTACATATATACAGTCTTATATCCATAATAACTGGCGCCATTGCCAGGATTAGTGAACCATATCACTGGTGACTGCAATACGAGTCCAATATCAAAGAGCGACTGCCTGAGAACAGGCGGTTACACGGTTGTGAGGATTCATTGATGGACCCCTCAATTATCCCTCCCAAAGGCAAACTCGCCGACAGGTCGTAAAAGAGCCGGACAATACATGTCCGGCTCCCGACCGTCTGGCGCCAGACGGTCGGGACTTGGATCGAAGAGGACAAAAGGGGATTCGTTCCGAAAAGAGCCCAGGTGTTTAGGAGTGCACCTGCCAGGTGATTAAGTCCACCTGCTAGGTAATCAAGCCACCTGCGCTAAGTAGCTGATCCCATTTTACGTCAGAGAGTCTCTACCGAATCAGCAACCTCAAAAATGAGCAAAGTAAAAACGAACCAATTAAAAGTAAGAACCAATCAAGAACGAACGAATCGAGAACCACCAGCGAACAAAGGCTGGGAGGTTTCAAAAGGAAAAGCAGGGAGTCGAATCGTCAGTTCTTGCTTGTGATCTCGATCGATCAGCTTAACTCAGCGACCCTTTGTGCGGTCACTCCTCAGGGAGAAAATATATTTTTTGAAGACGGTTCTCTCAACCTGAGAGGACGCGTTCTTGTAGCCGGCGTAGGCTGCCCCTCTCGAGTCTTGTTCGTTCCCGAGCTAGCGTCTTAGCTCAGTGACCCTTTGAGCGGTCAACCCCATTAAGGAGCTCTTAATAATATGGAAGACGGTTCTCTCACCCTGAGAGGACGCGTTCTTGTAGCCTGGCGTAGGCTGCCTATCTCGAGTTCCTGCTTATTTCTCGTTCGAGACTTGAACCAGCGACCCCAGCGGAGCCGTGCCTGTCTTGTGCCGATCCGACGACCCCAGCGGAGCCGTGCCTGTCTTGTGCCGATCCGACGACCCCAGCGGAGCCGTGCTGTCTTGTACTGACCCGACGACCCCAGTGGAGCCGATCCCTGATTGTGCCGAACCGACGACCTGTGGAGAGTTCGGTACCGACTTCTCGTCAGGCAGTGAACCTGCCTTGTCCCGTCGTCCAGTGAGGATCCAGTGCTGATCTTGTGAAATCGTCACCCGACGAGTAGAGTTTCATCTAGAGACTGTTGAGATACCTTTCTCCAACTCAGAGACTTTCGTACGTCCTGAGATTTCGACACCCTGTCGCATCCAGTTAGCAGAGGCATAGAAATTCGTGAAAGTGTCGTGTAAATAGATTCTAATATAGTCAAGAAATTGTTTTAAATAAAATTATCGCTTGTTATTTAAGCCAGACTGTTCTCTGTAGATTTGAATCTACCACGCTACCCAGAGAATCACTACAACAGCGAGGATGCCGTAGTGCGCCAAATGGCGACTTTTTGAAGGATGCCAAGGAGTGAGCCGCAACACTAAGTATTCATAATATATTTTAGCATAAATGTTTAAATTAACAATTTTTTAATGTCTTCTGAAATTAAAAAGAACCTTAATTTATGAAAGTCATTTGTGAATTATAAAATTTTACTAAAATGGGAACTAGTTTCTTAAATTTTAGTTGATTCCTTTTTAAGTGAATGGCTTTTTAAGTGAATGGCTTTTTAAAAATACGAAAATATTCCAAAACAAGCCCTTTCGATTTATTATTCAGAAGATTGTTGATCTCTGTAGTCTGAAAAATTATTTGAACAAAAGAACGTCAGAATTTTTTTTATTCACACATAATCAGGTAGTCTGATCAGATACATCATCCATTTTTGAACAAATTATACAATTTGAAAAAAGGAACAGAAATGAAGTATTCCTATCCGGAAGTAATCAGAATGTTGAAAATCGTTGGCAGTTGAATATAAAGAAAAAGTAATAAATAACTCCTTTCCCGTTGCTAGGCACCACAATTCATCCGCGCACAGTGATTTCCTTCTCTTATGTAATCACTAGAACTCTAATAAGGGCATTATGAGCAAGATTGTAGTGCAATGAAATTGCCTGCTCATTTTTTGTAGTCTTCAGCTAACTTGTAAATATATTAATGTTTTAATATCAATGAATTCTTTTATTCGAACCTTGAGAAACCGGTAAATTGCTCAACACAACACAGGCCACTGA
The DNA here is from genome assembly GCA_933210815.1 of Meta bourneti. Lineage (NCBI taxonomy): Eukaryota > Metazoa > Arthropoda > Arachnida > Araneae > Tetragnathidae > Meta > Meta bourneti. Next base: position 54,787,703 of record OW119934.1, on the reverse strand, counting down.
GAAGGGTAATACGGAACATAAACTCCAACTTCCAAATGTCTGTCACTTCGATGTAGGGTCACACATCCCCACCGATGGCGCTGTAAGTAATACCTTCAGTGAAGCCGCTGTATCTTTTACTCTGGTGATCGCTACCTACCTTTTTAGATTTGGCAACAGTTAATGATTTTTAAATGGTTTCTGTTTTGTTTACATATCGAAATTAGCGATTTAATTCGTTTTAATTTAAAATTTGTTTCTGTTCACAAAGACAGTGTAAAAGACGATTCGTTTGAAGCTTGAAAGGAACTCAAAAACCAAAAGGTTTATTGTATTCACTGATTATGTGTAAATCTTCAAGCAGAACTAGTTTCCTAGCGATAGTGTAATTTTTGGTTGATGTATGAAAAGAAAAGTAAGAAATTTTTTGTTCATTGTAGTCTTTAGTTTCAGTTTTCAACTGCCTGGCTTCTATGAAATCTTTTCCTTTCGCAATATCCTCGTAAAACCGCTGTTATATTTATTGAGATGAATTTAGCTAAATAAAATATCGCCTTTTGCTTTGCCGACTTCGGTTTTTTACATATATTTGCCGTTTCTAGTATATGAATAATTATTTTTCTATTGAAAGGGATACATTGTAATCTATACTTCTAATTTATTCACGTAACTTTTAATTATTCACCACTTCACTTTTTTTATTACATAAAGAACAATTAAACTGGGTATATTTACTTTTTACCATCATGTAGCATTAACAAGGTAAGGATATGACTATAACCAAAGTATCTAGATTCTGGATTGTTCTGAATTTTATTAAATATTGCATTTAACGACGAGATTAGTTGTTATCTATGGGTAAAATCCTAGTTAACATTTCGCTCTTTTGAATTTGTCACTAAATGTAAAAATTTCGTGTGATTTGAAGTTTTTGTTACCAAATGTAAAAGTAAGTGTAGTAATAAGGTTTGCAGACATGTCAGTAATTTGACAATAAATTTTAATCCTATATCAAAAACAAGATAGTGACTTTCTATTATTTTTTTGTCATGTTCAGACAGTGAATAAACTTTTAATAGTGTCAATTCATATCATTCCCACTTTACACACTCTTTAATGATGACAATCATACCAACTCAAATCCAATTACTTGCTCACCGTCTATTTATTAGACACACACAAATTCACTTTTCAAAAACAAGTATTAAATCGAAGTAATTTTTTAGTGGAAAATTGAAGAACCAAATCAATTGAAGTAACAATCATTTCAAAGCAATTTCAGTCCAAAATCAAGTTCTAAAAGCTATTTCACAAAATCAAAAGGAAGCAAATTAACTAAACATATTTCAAAATCATAGATCAAACTACTATACATAAATTCATAAAAAAGAAGTCAGCCAATTTATTGTCTTGTATACCATGATATGCAGGGATCTTTGGTAATTGGCATATGAAGGTTGCTATAATTAATTAACAATGCATGTTCCCTATTTAACTTATTTACAATTACTATTAAAAATTTAATTGCAATGCTATATGAACGCTAGCTGTCAACATCTGATCTTAATCGGAACAAGAACTGTACAGAAATATTCGCACATGTGCATTCCAAATCCGATGTTCTCGTCTGCATGGTATTCTGGTTCACCTCAGATCCATTGCAAGGCAACCAGGGATTTGTTCTACAGTCGAAGATGCGAATGCAGTCCGCTGCTTTATTTGTCAGGGATTAAAGGCTTAACTTTGAATTACAGAGAATCAACCCCTTTTTAAAGCAGCGTTTTCAGATATGAAGCTGCCTGAGAGCAATGGAAATAACTTCCACTTCTCTGTTAAACACACCAGTTTTTGCCCCTCTTTCACCATCCATCAAAGAGCCATCTGCATAAACATGAACCCTGATGTCATAATAGTAATGATCTTCTATCTTCTGATAGTTATGGCAATCATGTAATTGAACTGGGTTCGTTTCTTGTTAACATTCAAGTCTAGGTGTAAGTGTACACCTAAACATGATGAAGTGATTTCTAGGAAGTCAGGTATTGGGGAAGAGATGGTAACTGCTTCATGAAGAACATCAAATGGTACTTTCGTATTAACCGCATGCCAGCGATTAATCGCCAAATCTGTTGGAAGGGGTATAAGACGGAAGAACTGGAACAATCTGGTTATATTCACTGCCAAGTGAACCACAAATACTATTTCATTGATTCTGATTGTTTTGCAAAACTTTTTTTAGAACCACAGTTCAGTGCGTAGTTGCATTCGATACTCGTATTCTGTTTTTAGGTCGAAGTAAATTTTTACGTAATGCTTGATCGTTATGAAGTAATGCTGGAAGAATATTCCCATCCCAATGGATATTTGGGGGCATTTGTCGCGAAACAAGAGAAACATTTCTTGTTATGGTCCCCGATCGTAGTGCTACCACATTAATGAACGAAGTAAAAAAAGCACATTAAAGATGGATCGACCATCTTTACCGACTGTTGGAAGGGGTATAAGACGGAAGAACTGGAACAATCTGGTTATATTCACTGCTAAGTGAACCACAAATACAATTTCATTGATTCTGAAACTGGCACGCACACACAGAATATATAACGCATCTGGGGAAGTGCAAAATGGCGAAATAAAAAACATCGAGGAACATCTTGCCACCACCTCGAGTCCCTACCTCGCAGTTTATAATGATAATGATATGTTTGATGCCATCCAAGGGCAATTGCTAAACATTTTCCGCCCAAAACAAAACTTGGCTGATATTCGCCAATGGCATGCAGTTAATACGTAAGTACCCATCAAATTACTCCGTGATCTTGGAAGTATCTGATCTGGGTCTTCCAGATTTCATTTACTTTGTATATCAGTTCTATCAAAAAAGGAGTCTTGGGAAGTTGAATCAACTTTCGGTAAAGTAGTACAGCCTTTGAAATACTGATTGAGACAGGATCAATATTTGTGAGCAAATGCATGAGTTGTTTTGCCACCTCCTATAATTATATGGAACACTTAATTTTGAATGCTTTCAAGTTTATCAATAGTTGAATTTGAAGCTGCAGTGAGTAGAGTTTGGTTGGGTAAAGTGGGTAGTTCATGCAAAAGCTACATCATTAATTATAAACCCTGTTTTGATGGAAAATAACTCACAAGATAATATACAAGTTCTTTAAAAAGTTTTTCAATCCTGGTGGCCTCTTGTTTGTTTTGATCCAGTCATGTGGGTTGTAATTATCTGGAAACTTTCTATTTATATATGCCTTTCTAAAACTAAAATATATTTTTGTTCTCTTGAGCTAGATAAAGGACTTGTTAACAGATTCCAATAAACACAGGCAAGAAATTACAGCATTATTTTTAATGCTATATTTTTTTAATCCATTAACGTCCAACGTCCCTTTAAAACCATGACCATTGTAGATAAGTTATTATTCTTTTACTCAGCGGATTATTTATTATGTATTCTCACTATAAAAATAGATGCAAAGTGTTAAATAATTTAAAAAATAAAATAAATAAAAAATAAAATTACAAAAATTCATACAGCACCCTTCTAAAGACTAGAAGTTGGGAACAATCAATATTTTTCAAATAAACATGGTTGAATTCCGGCCCTTAATGGGTTAACTGAAGTGGGTATAGCTTTAGGCTTAGCAGCAACATTGAAGGAACTTCTTTTGGGTGTTCTTTCATGCTAAAGATCATTTTTAATCAGCAAAAATGAATAGGTATACACATTCCATTATATATATGTATCGGTATAATATTATGGCTAACCCAATTACAAGTCATGCCTTATAGCCCTTAGATGTTGAGGTTTCCATGCCACTGAAAATAACATGGAAAGGAATTTCAATATCATGGTACAGGGAAAAACGACTTGCAAAATGTTTTTAAGGTCACATTTCTATGTCTATTGAAACAGTTATGTGAATCATTAAAATTGACCATGTTGTGAAAAAATTTAAGAAAAGTGATTATATATCGTAAATTGACAGGCTGTGGAACACAGAATTTTAAGGATAGAAAAGGCATTAATTTTCCAGAATAAAGTTCAATATGTATTGTAAGCTTGTTACAAAATGGAGGGAATCAAGCTTCACAGGAAATAATAACACAATTTTCAAGCAACTTACATGCCAGATAAAGTTACCATTTTTACTGTTAAAAAAACTGAAATTAGCCATATTAACAACCCTCTCAACTCCTATATCTACTGATATTAGAAATGATGCTTAGAGAAAGATGCATTGAGAAAAGGCAAAGGGTTCAGAAAAATAGGTGAGGTATTAACAGAGGCCTCTAGCATCTTAAAGCATGTATTTCCAGAAACATAAGATAGTAAAAGAAAAAACTTGAGAACATCAGCTCAGGCTCTTATTGAACATAAAGTTATGGAACCAGAAGAAAATACTGAAGAACCATAGAGCAAAATTAACAGCAGCAATATTAAGCATAGTTCTTGGGTAATTTAAGTTAAAAAATCAGTTCAATTCGTTGAGCAAGTAACAGAAGTCGGAAAAGATTAATTCTCTCTTCAAAATTTAGAGTTAATTGATGGTATATTTTCTAGAAAAGGAGGAATGTTGGCATAATAGATATTGGAAGTATTTATTATACACTGCTGGCCACCCAAATTGCAACACCAAGAAAGACAAGAGATATCACAACAAAATTTATTTTATAGATAACATGTTGACCAAGTATCAAATGATTAAATTTATAGACTTCTGTGAAGTGTGGTTCCTGCCAAAATCAGTAGCCAGAGTAGCCGCCATTGTTGGAGATCACCGCTGCCACACGCCTCGGCATTGATTCAAAGAGACTTTGGATGTGTTCTTGGGGTACAGCAGACCAAGCAGCTTCCACACGTTGCCAAAGTTGATCTGGTGTGGCAGCTGGGGATGTATTCTGGGTCAATCGTTGAGCAACCATGGACCACATGTTTTCTATCGGCGAAAGATCCGGAGAGCGAGCTGGCCAGGGAAGCAATTCAATCTGGCGATTGACGAAGAACCCTTGGACAATGCGTGCCACGTGTGGTCGCGCATTATCCTGTTGAAATATGGCTGTGGGCAAGCCCTGAAGGTAAGGAAGGACAACTGGCTCCAACACCTCGGAGATGTAGCGCTGGCTGTTTAAAGTACCGGCAATGCGTACTAGAGGAGTGCGAGAGTGATATCCAATACCGCCCCATACCATAATACCCGGTGCAGGACCAGTGTGGCGGTGCATAACGCAGCTGTTCAGCATCCTCTCTCCACGGTGTCTCCAGACTCGAATCCGACCATCGTGGTGTTGCAGACAGAAGCGTGACTCGTCAGTAAAGACAATTTCATTCCATTCTGCCGTCCACATCCTTCTTTCATCGCACCATTGGCGGCGGAAACGTCTGTGGTTCTGCGACAAGGGTAGACGAAGCAATGGACGTCTTGCGGACAGACCACTCTGCTGTAAACGGCGTCGAATGGTACGCGCAGACGCTGGATGATGCGGTACAGACTGAATGTGCTGTGCTATGGTTCGTGATGTGGCTGAGCGATCCGTCACTGCCATACGCACAATATGCCTGTCATCACGTGAAGTGGTGCACTGAGGTGGATGCGATCGAACACGTCGGTCCGTCGTACCCTCCTGCATCCAACGATCACATATCCGCATTACAGTTGTTTGGTTTCGTCCAACACGACTACCGATTTCCCTGAAAGATAATCCACAATCTCGGTAGGCCACTATCCTTCCTCTGTCGAACTCGGATACTTGATCAAAAGATGATCGCTGTTTTCTACGAGGCATAATTGATCGTTTTTTTGAAAAAACCACAAGAAAAACACAATTGCCGTACTTGAAATCGTTGAAATCTCCAAGCCTTAAATAGCGCTTTGAAGTGGCGCCACAGGCGCGCGTGATGTGCGTCTGCGCTGAAATTCTAATCATTTGCATATCTCACCTCCGCTAATGCATGTTGTAAATTTCATATTATTTGCATGCTTCCTTCAGGGTGTTGCATTTACGGTGGCCAGCAGTGTACATACATTGCCACAAAACCTACATTTGATAATCATGGACAGTTTTGATATGTAACCTCTATATCTTTCTCAAAATTCATGTTAACATAATGTTTTCATGAATTTGGAATAGTAATTTATGTTTTGTATTTTTGTGTAGAATTTTTTTATTGTTATTTACAGTGAAATGAACACAAAACAGTTCAAGTACATCTTGAGCTACAGCATTCATAAATATTGCTGTTTTTTAGTTTGGCATTTAGAAGGCCGTTAAATAGCTCGTTCAACAAAGATTGTTCTTTTAATACACTTTTCAATTATTATATTGTGTTAATAATTTTTTTCACCATTTAATATGATTTTATAACTTCTATGAATTACCCACTTTCCACCACCTGCTACCCACTTAACCCCATACCATGGGGTAAAGTGGGTATAAAAATAGCCACTTAAACAAAAAATATCGATTTAAATATGAAGAAAAACATGGCAGTATGTTCTTGAATAATGCAATGTATGTATAATGGAAAGAAACACCATGTTTTTTAAAACTTGTCATTGCAAAATTCTACTTTGAAATTGAAAACACTGTTTCTCATACCCACCTTGCCCTATCTTGAAGCAGAAAGATAGAACTAAATGAAAAGCTTGAAAATGGCTGTTAAGGTGCTTCAACTGTGATCTAACTTGCTCCCTGCTAATCTTTTGAGGACTAGGAGACTTGGGATTTATTCCTGATATGCTCAGCATGTTTGTTCCTGCTCTGTTGCGAGTTCAGTACAGAACCAAGGTATAAAGTTGTGTTATGTCGAATTTTAGTTCCTTGTAAAATAATCTAGCTTCAAAGTATTTCCTGTTCAAGATGAAATATTGGTAAGTTGTGTTGGTTTCATTAACGACCATTCCTGTTATTCTTACACCATATTTCTATTTGTTGAAGTAATTTGTTAAGTTATGTTTGTCATTCTGATCATCCTGTTTTTGTTTCGTTTCACTTGCATACATTGGTAAGTCATCTGCATATAAAGTGGTTCTAATTTGATTTCAGAATTCAGCTATAAAAGTCTAGGCCTAACTTTTACATTTAATGTAAAATTAGTTTTACCTTCAATATCCTTAATAAGCTATTCTTTTGTTTCAGGAATACAAAAGGCAGTTTATTAATAAACATATTTGAAAAGGAGTTGTGAGGAAAAGGTATACCTGGAAATTTGTAATTCACTTTTGAATTTATTAGTTCTGTGCAAATATGAAAATTCCATTTTCTGTTTTAATTTTATAACTTTTTAATCCTTTTAGATCAGATATTTTAAAAGCTTTGGAACATATAGTTTATATTGGATACAAAAATTAAAATGATTTACCAGAGTGAGTGATGGTAGAAATGAACACTTCTTCATATCTATAAAATAATTTTTATCTACAATATATGGTATTTGAAATCTCATTGTCCCATTTAGATACAGTAGACTCATTTTATAATGCCCCTTAGAAGACCCTCGCTCCAGTGATGTTATATTAAATGGTAGGTGGAGGCTTGGAAACTTCACTAATGTAATATTGATCATTAACTCACGTTAAAACATTGAAAAAATTTTAATTTTATGATTTGGTAATTACATTTTATAAACAGTCATAAATAATAAAATTGGAACATGGAATGTAAAAATTACAAGACTTAGTCCTTATCAATTTTTCTGAATATAGACTATTGGAAAGCATTCTTTCAACTTCATTGCTTGTGGTACAAATGGTCAATTAAGTACAAATTGCCCTTAGGCAAAATTTCCCCCATCTATAAAGAAAATTCAGTTAAAGGAACCAAAAGGTTAAAATTGTAAAATTGATTTCAACTCGAACATAATTGAGAAAAAGATTTTTTTTGTGTGGTGAATAAAAACAACTTGACTAGTGAACAAAAACAACTTCATATTAGAGCAATGAAATATAAATTTACTGAATTACCTTTAAGCAACTAATTCAAGATTAAAAACTTTGCTTTATATTTATGAAAGGCTAATGACAGTTGTTAAATGCCTGGCATTTGTAAATGGAAGGTGAATATTCAAAATTCATATTAATTCTGCATTATTTGTTTTAGATTGGAATGTTAAAATCCGTTGAACAACTCCAAAATGGTCAGGTAACTCCAAAATCCTACCAAGCTGCAATCACAATGCATCGGTTGTTTGATTTGAAACTCAGCAATCACTCAAAGTTAACACCATGCCATAGTGCTGGCATCACTGCATTGGACTTAGATAGGATTGATGAAAGATAGTAAGTTTGCCTACATTTTCTATTTTATTAGTACATATTTGTAATATTTATTTTATTTTGTAATGTTGGAGATTAGTATAGAAAACATGGGAATAGCTGTGCTTTATTGTAATCATAGTTTTACTGAACTTAACCTTTATTTCTGAAATTTATTGTACCCTTTGAATGTTGAAAGCACCCCAAAAGAATTACAAAATAATCCCAATTAAAGTTTTACTTTGAAGTGGATTTCAGTTATTTGAGTTGATGATATAACGATAAATTTTGAAGAGAAAACCTAAATTCCTTACAAAAATTCTATGGATAAGAAGAATTCTTTTAGATAATTTAACTTAAGAAATTCCATAAAAATAAATATATTACAATTAAAAATTGAAGAAAATGATTAACAGCATAAGATTTAAGCTTAAAAAGTTTGGGATAAAATAGTTATGCTCTACTTACCATTTTTCTATCATGTAAATTTGATAGCACATAACTGATGTAGTTTATAAAACATATTCTTAATTTTGTAGCAATTGATTTGTTTATAGAATGTCATTGCTTTCATACTGCTTTGGATAAAAACTGAGTAGTTTCTTTCACTTATCAAGAGTGCTTATAAAGATTTTTCCTATTCAGGGATTGATTCCTCAAATTGCTCAAACGTACAGTCGCGGGGGAATGAACCACCCCCTTTATTTTAAGCATTATTCATAGTAGAGCAAATTCGAAGGTATCAATCAATAGTGGGAATAACATCCTCTACAAATTCAAATGCAAAAAAATTGCATAAGGGGCCGTCTTGATATCAAATTTTGCGCAAACAAACTTTTCAATGGAAACACCATGCTTCGATGTCTTAATCAGATTCTGCTTTATTAAATTAGTTTAAATATGAAATTTCATGACTTTACTCTATATCCAGAGATATCCAATGTTAAATTAGCTGTCAATTTCAGAGATCATCTCCATTTTGAAAATCGCTATTCATTGATCGAGATTAATTGTAGTTATAGCTACCCCAATTTCAAATTTGAACGCTATTTCAAACGCATTTGTCAGAGCATGCAAACGATTTTGCATGGTCATTAGAAGTCCTGAATCAATTTCCATCAAAATATAGTAAGATTCCAATTCATAATTTTTTCAAACACATTTGTTTAATAATTGCGTACTAAAAATTATTTTAAAATAAAATATTAAGTGTATTTTGTTTGGATTGTTTAACAGTAACATGGTACAAAATATCAGAGCTATAGAAATATTATTTAAGAAAATATCCATAAGAGTCTAAGAAACTGATTTAACATTAGGAGCTCCAATCTTTTTATACTCATAACTTCGAAATGGTAAGATCTAATGACATAAAAGTTTATTGGAAGTTAAATTTTGATATAGATTCGAAATTGTGTGCCTAAATAGGGGCTTCCAATGGAAATTATGAAGTTGGTGCTCAATTTAATATAAAGAATGCCCCTTATGCAAATTTTATGCATTTGAATTTATAGAAAACGTTAGTTCTTGTCAAACTCCATCCTTGAATTTTCTCTACTGTTAAGATTGCTCGAATGAAGAGGGGTGGTTGTTTTTTCCCACGACTGTATAGTCTATTGAGTTGATGATTTTATAACTAGAATTATTCAATAATTAAATCAATATTTACTTTTCAAAAAAAATGTATGAAAAATCTTCAATGCTACACTGGTATGCAAAACTTAAGCAACGACTGTTTTTCTGCAGTAACTCCGCAAGAAATCACCTGGGAGAGATGTAATTCAGAATACAGAGACAGTATTTTGTACTTAACGGATGAAGAAAGCATACTAGTGCAAAAATGAATAGAATGCATACAGGGTATGGAATCAAACAAAAAAGGCTTTATCGAAAGAGCAGCGTTGGTACAAATGATTGTCTGCCCAAGAGGGAGAACAACAAACAGATGACCCTTAAGGTATATGACCTCCATTAACTGCAATGGTTGCTTGGCACCTTCTCTCCATACTCAACATCAGATTATACAACAGTTGTTGAGGTAAGAGGGCCCATAACTCAATGAGCGCCTGTTTCAGTTGTTGGGTGTTCTCCGAAGGATATAATCGTGCTGAAAGGCATCTCCCCAAAGCATCCCACACATGTTCTATGGGATTTAAATCAGGGGAGTACGCTGGCCAATCCATTCTAGTGATATCTTCACTTTCTAGCAGCTCCACAACAGCAAGAGTCCGATGTGGCCTCTTGCTGTTGTGGAGCTGCTAGAAACGGTGGCCTGGCGTTATCGTCCATAAAAACGAAGTCTGCACCAATGGCACCTCGGAACAGATGTACGTGGGGGAGGATCACTTGCTGACAATAGCGATCTCCAGTTACAGTACCTCTGTCGAAAATTTGGAGCTCAGTCCGCCCGTTCATCATGATGCCTCCCCAGACGAGCACACCAGGACCACCGTAACAGTCTCTTTCCCTGATGTTAGTGGGATAAAACCGTGTCCCTACCTCTCCATATCAACTGGTGTTGAGAATCGCTTGTGACACTGAAACGACTCATCTGTAAAGAGGACGTAACTCCATTGATGAGATGTCCAGTCCTTGTGTTCCTTACACCAATCCAAACATCGCCGCCGATGGGCAGCTGTCAATGGGATGCAGCGTTCAGGACAACGGGCGATAGGCCACCTTTATGAAGGCGTCTGGCCACAGTAAACCGCGACACTTGTCGTCCCGTTGCCGCACGCAGCTGCTGAGCCAGGTTGCCCGCTGACCAGTATCGATCTCTTTTTGCCTGCAGGACGATATATCGGTCAACCATTGGTGTTGTTTTTCTTGGCCGACCACCACCAACCTTTCTTACAGCTGTACCAGTTGTTTGGAAGGCTTTCCAAGCTCATGAAACGACACTTTTGTCGATTCTAAACTCTTGGGCTACACTCGTCAAACTACGCCCCTCCTCGAGCTTGCCGATCATTCTACCACGTGTAAAGTCGTCCAGATGGTTTCTTGTAGCCATATTGCATGTACGAACTCACTTGAACTTGCAGCGAATGCCTTTAATAGCGCCTTTCGTCCTTCTTTTTAGTGTAGTCTTGCACTGCACGCGTTTTGCGTGCCCTCACGTCACCTGTGACGTCTTGTTCCTGATATTTGCATACAAATCACATTTCTACTGAATTGGGTGTTCATTGTACTGAACGCAACAAGCCCCTTTTGTACAATTTCATGACTGTCTGGTTAACAATTACATCGTTGCTTAAGTTTTGCACTGCAGTGTAATATGCAATTCTTTAAACTACTTTTAGAAATAGTTACTATTATTTATGTAAATGCTCTATTGCAATCATGTGATGTGTGTAACAGGAAGAAATAGTATATTTTAAGGAAAAATAGTTCGAGGATTTTTTTACTTTGAACATTGTATGTAAACTCAAAAAGCATTGTAAAATGTATTTTACTTCTACAATTGTTGATTTAATGAGTTTCCATGTTTATGATTTGAAGCTATTCAATTTCATAAAAAAAATTCAGTTTACTTTCAGGAGCAAAAAATGGAGATTTAGCAATTCATGATTTACTGAATTCCTCGGGGAAGCCATCATATACTGCAAAAGTAGTTTGCAAAATTAAGAGGTAAATTAGTTTTAGATAATGCTATATTTATGTACATAGCTAAACTACACTGGTGGGAAAAATTAAAGGAACAATTATAAAAACTCATGTAACTTGAATGAATTTGCAGCTAAGAACATGGAACTTGCACAAGATCTTTATTCTGTCATGCATGACATATCTTCAAAATGCAGAATATCCAATTTCTGCAAAAAATAAATTTAAATAAGAACATAGGAAATGTGATATAAAGTAGGGTTTGGAAAAGTTGGTGTTGCAACTTTTTAGAGATACTTAGAAAAAAATTAATCAGGTGTGTAGTTACCCCTGACCAAAATACAAGTTTTACAGCGATTTTCCATGCTGTGTATTAGATTGTCCAGGAGTTCCTGCGGTAATAAAGTGTATCCATGAATAGTGCCTTGAAGCGCCTGAAGAGTGCTAGGTGGGGGCTTCAGTGATGCAAGTCGGTGTCCCACACATGTTCTATCGGATTTAAATCCGAAGAATATGCGGGCCACTCCATCCGCTGGATTCCTTCGCTCTCAAGATAATCTATCACTAGTGCAGCGCGATGAGGACAAGCATTATCATCCATTAGGAGGAAATTATTACCAATTACACCCCTAAACAGCTTGACGTAAGGATCAAGAACCTCATCTCTGTATTTTTCAGCATTCATAGTTGCACTGGTAAAAATGTGTAGGTCAGTGCGGCCATTCAAAATTATGCCCTCCCATACCATGATTCCACCACCTTTGTACCGATGCCTTTCATGGATGTTTTCAGGCTTATTGTGTGTTTTGCTCCCTCCAGATTTTAACATGTCTGGAATCACTCTCCAAACAAAAGCGAGACTCATCAGTGAAGAGAACTCGACTCCAGTCCTTGGTACTCCAGTCACGATGATCCGTGCACCACTGCAACCGGGCGCGTTTTGCAGCCCAAGTTAGTGGAACACAAATCATGGGTTTCCTTGCATACAGCCCTCTTTTATGCAGCCTGTCACTCACAGTATATCTAGATAGTCAAGTTCCTGTAGCTGCAGCAAACTCCCTTGAAATATGGGCTGACGTCAGTTGCCTATTTCTTTTAGCAATTGTTGCCAAATAATGGTCCTGAGAGTCTGTTGTGGCACGTTTCCGACCTTGACCTGGTTGTCTACATATATCACCAGTGTCTTTAAACCATTTCCACATTCTTGACATGACGCTTTTGGCTACTTTTAGGTCTTTACAGACCTGTGTCAGTGTCTGTCCTCCTTCCATTCTCCCTATTAAACGCCATTTCTCACAATTCGTCAAATGCCTTCGCAACGACATGTTCCACCTACCACACGCGAAAATTTTATCCAACTACTTGTACAATCTTTGACATTCGAATTTTAAGCAACCCCTTACACTCCTTTCCACATGTTTCATAAGAACGTGCGCAAAAATTTACGTATTTCTGTGTAGCAAAGGTGAATCCCATTGGACGATGTGATAACTTTGACCTTGAGTTACCAACCAACTAACTTTCATTGGACTTCACTTAATAGAATTAACGTAAAGCACCGTTTTATAGTAGTTCCTTTAATTTTTCCCGCCAGTGTGCATATAATCAGATGCCAACCATTATGAATTTTTACCTTTACAGTGTTATGTCGAATAGTGAAATAGTTATGAAAAATCCGACTTGATGAAAGAAATGGTTCAGGCACCAAGTTACTGTGATCAAGCTTATCTTTTTCCACTTTATTCTCTTCTTTTCTCTCAAAAGATTGCTAAGTTGATGCCTTATTACAATTCCAAAATTTCAATCCTTATTTTATTCGTTTTACAATGTTGCTTTCCAGACCATTGTTATCATTTGGCAATGCCTTAGCGACAAAAAATGTAAATAATTCTGAGGCCATAGCTTTAATTTGATTTTACTGGAATTCAAGCTTAAAAAATACTTCGGCAATCAGGGATTAATTAAAGCACACAAGAACCAATGGCTAAAACACTTCCATTATCAGATGGAAAATTCATATGAAATTGTACCTGTGTATACTGTACTAGTAGCCTGTGAGCTGTAGATGACAGATTTGATTCATGTAACTACTCTGGGTGTATTTCTCTTCTGCATCAGTAAAATATCCTTGTGTATGTATGTCCATCTGATCTGACCAAGCAATGTTGACGGAAAAAACATTGCTTGGCCAGATCTGCGCTTGTGCCATAAAAAAAGCAACCAACTTCTATCCACAGTGCCCTTACAACAAAAATGGATTTATTCTGAGAAATTCCCATTGAAGTCAAGACAAGTAAAGCTGCAATAGTTTTGTGTTTCGGAATGTTTCTTTTTCCTTCACCCCGATGGTAGACTCCTAACATTAAAACATTACAACTATTACTTTCAACACCTGATTGGAAATATGCTTCAATTGTGTTGGATTTCCATCTTTCGTAAAACGTGTGAATGAACATAGAAAATCAATTGAATTACTTGTTTACAAGGAAGTTTCGTTTAACATCCTGTGCCTTTAGAACTTGGTATCTTGTGGGATTTTAGAACACCAGATTGATCGTCCTCAGCAGACAAAGGGACATAGAAACGAGCTTCTCAGAGAAGTGCTTATTTTTTGGCAACACACATAGTATTAGTGACAGCATTCAACCAATCAGAATGATAGCACTGAGATGATCACTGCATGTCTTTAAATACTCAACACAGAATTTAAATAGGGGCTTATAACAGCATTCTTTCAATAAAAGCAAGAAAAGGTACATACTCTTCGGGGGAATCGAGTCACCCTAAAAATAATCTGATCACAATGAAATTTGGTATTCCAAATCTTCCCTGCCAAGGGTGCAAATGATTGAATTTTTGTAGCCAATCAATGAATAGTGGTAGCTACAGGGTATTGGAACTGTACATTGTGATGGTGTAATATAGGAAGCGATCCTTGCTTTTAAAGATAACTTCCAGTTGGTTTTTATCATGGTGATAACTACTGACTGGCAATTCCTCAGTGACAAATTCCCACATACTACAACCAAATGGGGAATTCAAAAGAGGACATTATCAGACTGAGAAAGGACAAATTATCAAATCGCAGTATCATTTGACATTTGAAATGCAGTGACACAAGAATATAACATTGGAAGGAATGTTTTGACAATGTTAAATTTCCACAAAACAAGCAGATGGCCCAAGGCAACTACTAAACATGATCAAGCAATTGCGACTGTAATTGCACTGAATATGTCGCTATCATGTATCCATTGTGTTACCTGTTCTGAAGTGACTCCCAGACCATTGCTAGACAACTACGAGTGTGTCGACTACTCTCATGAAGACCATTATGTAAGTCAATATTGACCAAACGTTTTGATCATCCTGGTTATTCCAAGTAAATTAAGTTATTTTTCAAATAATGGGCTGGCAACCATTGATTCAAGTAATATATGCTGCTTAAATTATTGAAAAGAAATTTTACTTTTGTAAAATGTCAAGATGTGATTTTGCTTTTTTTTAGTACTGCTGGGTATGCTCACAAGCATTGTGTTGTAACAGCGCAGTGGTATCCGTTTGATACAGGTTTATTTGTAACAAGCGGAATGGATCATAAATTGAAGATATGGGATACTAGCCGCTTAAAACCAGTAGATAATATATCCATGGAGTTTAAAATAAACTGCCACAACATGTCTACCATATGTACGCAACACAGCCTTATAGCAGGTAATTAAAGTTTAACTCATTGATTTATCATAATTTTGTATATTGCTAACATTTAGCTTTTCTGTGTGTCGTAGTGCATAGTATTTTCTCACAACAAAAACTTGTGAACTTGTTTATTCTGTAATATTTGGTAGTAAAATTTACCTTCAAAAGTATTCAGTTCAAGAATTGAACACCTTGTCAAATTCCATGACAGAATCTTGAGTAATACAGCGATTAATTTCTTCAGACAAACACAACTTTTAACTGTAGATAAGTTTAATTACAGTACCCAGAGATAAAATACGGCATTGTAAATGTAAAATATAGCATTTGATACATCGAAACAAGCCTTTGCTTGGGAATATTATCCTTGATGAATAACAGTATGAAATAAAATATGTATTAGATAAGTAGAAAGTGTTTTAAAGCTTAATGTAATCTTTATTAACAGTGTTGTCTGCATTTTCTTGATAACAATAGCATGTTTTTGTTCTCAATCAATGGAGACAATTTTAAGAATCAAATTGAATACAGATCATTTACAATTTTATCAATTCCTTTCATAGTTCAATGAAGTACTTCAAACCCTTAACTTGAGGTTGGTAGGTACCCTTAAGAATTTCGTGGGAAAAGGTTGAGTTAACTGCTTGTAGCAGGTGACGGAATTTCCAAGAGACTAGTCTTGGAATTCTTGCTTTTCATCTGGGAATAAGTAAAAGAGAATGATATTGCTAGATGTGTCATTGTAATGAGGGATCACTACTTTGCTTTTCTAATAGAATGCTGCTCTAGTGGTGTTAGCTTTAAATTCTCTACCAGGAGTGTTTCTACATACCATTTTCTAAGTGGTTATCATGAAAGTTCTTTGCCATGTTTTAGTGCAAGAGGAGTGTCATCTACACTTAGTGCAAGGAAAGGATACTTTCCTGGGTACAAAAACTATGTGTACCCTGCCTTAACTTTATTGGAAATTTCTAAATAAGAATTTACATTTTGAACTCTAAACTGTGCATGTGTATATAGGAGTTCAACACACCTGTTGCTCATCTCATTGGCAGAAGGTGAAGTAAAAAAATACATGTCAATCATTCATTCTGATTGGTTTGGTCATAATCAATTTTTATTAGTTTAATGGATATCAATAGCTAACAGAAGTGCTGATTTAAGAATGGAACCCACTTCTGTTTGAGAGTTATGGACAGTACTTAATTTTTATCTTTCTAGTCTGCCATCTTCAAGTCAATGTTTTAAAAAGTTAAACACAGTACCAACCTTTTCGTGTTTTTCTACTGATTGTAAAGTAACATACCCACCACAGAGATCTTAATTGGTCATTATATTGTAGTGAGTTGTTAAATTGAAGTCTAACACAATTGCTGTGTACAGATGTTAAACAAAAAAAATGTTAAGACAAAAGATAGTAAGATGTGTTGGAACTCGAATGGGAGAAAGTATCCTCATTCAGAAATAAAGCTGGACTGATGTTCCGATATCTTCAAACAGATTCACTGAGTGCGATTTTAAGCATGTGCGAACGATTTCTATTTATGTCTTAGAAATGTTGGATCTGTCTAGAGCTTTATCTCTGCACGACAAGCACATCCATCAGCCTAAATAAGTGCTTGTTTTGTCCTTTCTAATGAGCAATTGCTAATTTACTCCTTCCATTCGCGACAACATGTTTGTATGGGTAAAACATGTTATTTGCTATGCTATGATATATGTTGCCCCAAACAGTAGTTTTAGTAATACTTAACATAGTTTCTTAGTGAACTACTGCTAACAAGACATTCTGTAGCAAGTTGATAGGTATAAAGCTATCCAGTTTAAAATGACAGGCTATTTTTGTTCTTCAAATTATTAAAACGGGAAGAAAAGTATTCGAGCATAGACGATGCATTTCTCATCACAGAAATTGATTTTTCTAGAACAGGAGTGTTCTAATTACATCAGTATGTATATTATAAATAGTAATGTGCATTTTCATGTTTGAAGTTAAATAGATTTTTGACTTGACATTATTAACTGAAAGCTATAAAGCCCCTTTGGCAACAATACATGCCAATATACAGTGTGGCATGGAGTCAAAACAAATCCCTTATGCTAACCTGTGGCAAATTATACCAAGCATTCTGTAGCTGCTGTTGCTACAGATCTCTTATATTATAAGAGTGGTGCAATTGATGACTTAACATCCCAGACATACTCAACGGGAGACAGATCTGGGGATCTCTGACCAAGGAAAGGTTTCAACACCACAAAAACACTCCTGGAAGAGGCAAGCAGTGTATGGCTTTGTGTTATTGTGCTGGTAAATAGCCCTAGGACATGTAACATAAAAGACAAAGCAACGGGTTGTAGGATCTTGCTGGATGTAACATGCTGTCAAACTACCTTGTACCACTACTAGAGAACTAGCTGTCAAAAATAATGGCTCCCCACACCATTACACTAGGAGTTACAGTAGTGTGCCACTTGACAGTAAACCGAGAATGGTAGTACTGGCCAGGTCTGCCACTAGCAAATTCAATGATCATCTGTCCCAAGACAAGCTGGAGTTTACTGTCGAGTGATACACCGCTATAACTCGTAGTGTAATGGTGTGGGAAGCCATCACTTACGATAGTCAATTCGCTCTAGTTGTGGTACTAGGTTGTTCGACAGCACAGTGATTGATATTGTGATCAGTTCCTTTTCTCTTCACACATACTAAATTTCATTCCAATTGAACATTGACTTCAGGGTATTTCAATTATTTTGGCACAGTTGAAAATATTTTCTGTACTTCAGTAACAAGATAGTATTTTTTATCAATGCCTAGTGTCTTTCTATAATGTAACATTTAAAGCATACCACACCCTTGTGTATCGAGCAACCTATATAATTCAGGTCTTATGTCTCAATTTATGAAGCAAGAAGTTTTTATCTGAATTGTGAATTGGTATATAATTTTCAATTTGAATTGTTAAACTGATACAAAAAAATTAACCAGTTAGATATTTTATATTTCAATGAAGTTGACAACAAATGGATTAATGAATAAATTGTATTCTTAAGCATATTTTTTATAAACTTTATATATTTATTCCAATTTTTACAGTTGCTATGAAGTATCCTCATATAGTTTTGGTAGACCCAAGATCAGGTGCCCGATGTCATGAATTGCGTGCACACAGGGTAGGTGTAACATCAGTGAGATGGTCTCCATTATCTGAGTACTTACTAGCAAGTGGTGGTACTGATAACAAAATTTTCTTTTGGGATATTCGATCTGCTAAGGGATTTCTGCGAGCTCTTGATCAGCACAATGGTGAAGCAATAGGAAGTAAGAAAGACCTAAAAACTGCACATGATGGAGTGATTAATTCATTGAGATTCACAGAAGATGGCCTGCACCTTGTCTCTCATGGAACAGATGGGCGCTTAAGACTATGGGATGTAGCACTGTGTAAAAATACCTTGGTTAATTTTGGTGCATTATATGATACTTTTGTAGGACTTCCTATAGTCATGGACATGTGTTGTGATTCAAGCCTTCCTGTTCTTTTCGTACCCTGCAATAATAATGTTTACGTCTATGATCTCTTTTCTGGATGTCGAATCAAAACTTTGATTGGGCATTTCAGTTTAGTTTCTGTGTGTGTATTTCGGTCTTGTACACAAGAGTTGTACAGTTCTGGTAATGATATGAATATACTTATATGGGATCCTGATTCTGATAAAGAATCAGAAGATGGAAAGTCACTTAAAAGGTCAGCTGATATTGACATTAGAAATTTTTCTGATTCAGACAACTGGTCTGATCATGACTAAAAAATCTGTTTATAAAATACATATAAACTGCCTCAAATTTTATTTATTGTTTTGACAGACTTGACTGATTAAATCCTAGATAAGTCCTAGTATATGGTGCTCTTACCAAAGTATTCCAAGTTGGCATCTTAGCAGCAATGCTAACCATTTCCTAACTGTTGACTTGACGATAAAAAATTGAAATTACACCACCTAGGCTAGACCATCGGCTAGGATTTTACCCTTGACTTTTAATGTATTTGAACTGTTACATTTGGGTATAATATTTTGTAATTTGTATGGAATTTTCACCAAAATTTTATATAAAGTATTAAAGAAAGGTCTTGTGGTTTTCTTTCAGTTTCGACAGCAAGTGGACGAATGTAGTTAAGTAGAAATATAGTATAAAATGAAAGTTGCCTAGCTTTAAAAAGAAACAGAATTGCCAATATCTGTATATCAATGGAGGAATTTGTAGAGTATTTTGAGGACAGCTGATCTAGTTGCACTTGATTTATCTGCAATTTTATTTAAAGTAATCAGTTTTACCTAAGATGTTTTTATTTCTTGATGTTAAAAGTATTTGTAGGATATTAAAATTAAGTTGGTTCTAGATGAGTGTACACGAATATACTTTTAAAAGGTCACTAACAATCTGGGAATAATTGGTTTTTCTAAAGTAAAATATTCTGCAAAGAAATATAATGTACAAGTTATTGAAATAATCAAGTGAGTCCGATACATTAGTTTTTCAAAATATTGCATTTGGAATTTACATTACTTATGCAGTCTACAATTGAATAAAAATTATACTATTCATATAGGTGTTAAAAGGTTTTTAAATTAATTTTTAAATATTTTCCTACTTTAAAGTTTTAAAGGTCAATTTAAATAAACATGGCATTTTTAATTTTTAAAGCATGAATTTATATTTGCTCTTCTGTTTCTAGTTGCTAAATGCATAAATATGTGACAGTTTAGGTAAAATTATAAAGTCAACAGCTAGCCCTCAATTAATCACGGGTATTTTTTAACAAATGAAATAATGCTGAATTTGAGTGGCTCGAACTTTTCTTTCCTAGTTATACACATATTAATTTTATTCAGATTTTTAAAAATCTAATATATTTTAGGACATACTAAAAACAAATAAACCCAAAAATACATTTAAATTTATAAATAATACATTTTTAGTTATTTTCATTGTGTAGCATTGAAAAAAGTCATGATGCACCTGACAGAACCAGTGCAACTAACAGGGTTGAAGGAAAAATAATTCAGAACACAATCAAGCAAACTATGCTATAATAAACTAATAAAAAAATCACTGTTTTAGTTGAGATCAGACAAGTATTAAATAAAATTAATGACAAATTCCAAAATTTATTTTTTAAAGAATTACTTTAAGGTACTATATACTTAGAGAACATTTGGGTCTGACTATTCATCAAACACTCCTTTACAACTAAATTTATGAATATTATGCTAGTAAGAGGTAATATAAGTTTCAATTTCAATGGAGCTTGTCTAAACAAAATGTAATTGAACTAAAAATTACACTTTTGCATCAAAAATATAAACCCAATTTTTTATAACATTAAGATGTGATGATTGTGGTTTTTTATTGCTGATCACATCATTTAACACATTCAGAATATTATCATTTTTATGTAAATTTTATTATTTTTCATAAAATTATTCCAAGAATTTTTTTAAGTAGCTTTGTAAATTGAATATTATATTTTGATCACAAAGTTGTTGTTAAAGGTTGTGAGGATGAGATTTTTAAGACAAAAGAATGAAAATGCGTGCTAAAAATTTATTTTTACTATCTGTAGGACAGGAACTTGTTGAAATATTTTATTAAAAAAAATTCAGCTTAACCTTCCTAGTAGTTCGGTTTGGTTTTTTCATGCCCACGAAGGCAGATCTGGTCAAGCAATATTTTTTCCTTCATTTAAACGAACATACATGCACAAGGAAATTTTTTACTGACACAAGAAAAAACACCCAGGGAAGCTACAGGAATAGAATCTTTCCTTCTAGAAGTTAGTTGTAAGAATATTGAGCAATATCAGTGAACATCAAGTGTATTTTTATGAAAAAAACTGGGAAGGGGAAAGATGCGACCACATTGCCGTCAAGCTACCACAACACTTCTGGCAGCTCTGAAGACCACGATTACCTTGGGAGCCACGATGCATAGCTTCAGTGGCGCACATCGCTTGGCCAAATATGACCCTTGCGCCATAAAACCATCCATAAGTGGCGCACGCAAGAGGATGGCTGATGGGCTTCAGTCACCCCTAAAGCAACAAAAAATCAAATGTTATACATCGATTTGAAAACATTACCAATTGATCCTTGGTAGATTTGCTAAAAAATTCCCTGATCTGTTAAGAAATTCATGGGAAATTAACTTAAGCTGCACTATATTAGCTTCCTGTCAGTAGTGTCTTATAACTTTCTTCAGTTGTTTGACCACAGGAATAGGAAATATAAGTCTTATTGTAAGGGGACAAACCTGGTTTTGGTAGGATAAAATAACTTAGTACCAAAAAAGGACAGTGGTATGGATGGCAGATTAGCGATATGCTGCCGAAAGTAGGCTGTGAAACAGGAAGTACACATGCCATGTACTCTTAAGAAACCAGTGCCACCTTCGAGCTATATGCAACACTTAACGTCCTCAGTTTTAAATATGAAAGTATTCTGGAAAACGTGAACAGGCGAAGCTAGATTGTTTTGGGACCTGGGGCAAATAAATTATACTGTTCTATCGTAAACAAAGTTTACTGTATGAAATGTACTAATTAATATATTTTTATAAAATTGCTGGCCCCAATATTAATCGTTTGGTAGCAATTTTTTTGAATATGCATGAAAACTAGCAAAAGGCTGAGCTTTGTAAGTTTTTAAGGACGGGAGTAAGAAACCCCTTTCTTTTATTACCCTTTTTTGTGTTCCAGACATTTGTAAGAAGAGAATTTTAGTGATTGTCTCTCTTCTATCTTTTCCTAATAGTAATGAGAATGCAGAGGCCAAATGAAAGGAAGGATTGATTTTTAATCGTGTCCGAAGATGGAGAGTATGAAAGCACTCACAACACTGGAATATACTTCTATGACAAGGACAAAATTGTGCTTAAAATTAAAAAATAGTCTTTTTCAAGAAAAACTACAAAGCGTGTAAATAAATTTTTTGAAATGCCGCTCCTTTAGACACTGGTGCTCGGGGCCCCAGCTACCCTCCTTTTGCTACCACTTACGAAAAAATTTTGTACAGTGTGGTATATAAAATCCTACAGAATTATAACCCGTTTATCTATAAGCTCTATAAAGTAACCTTTATAATAAATGTTTAGAAATCTCTTGAATTCTATAGAAGCTCATTTCTTTTGGTTCACGACTTTACTTTTCTATAGAATTCTCAGAGCTCGTTTTTGTTAGATCTATAGAAACTAAATTTCGTATCTCTAGAAATCTATAGAGTTCTATGGAATTCTGAAATTTCTTCGTAAGGGACGCCACTGGTTGTGAGGTGGGAGAGATCCGACTCCCACAACTGACCATATCCTTACCATAATTGTGACCATTTTTTCAGCCCCCCCCCCCAAAAAAAAAAAAAAAAATTCTGGATGCACGCCTGTGGCTTAGTCATAGGTAGTTTTTGCTTTTGGAGTCCCTTAGTATGTTTCTCAACAGTTTCTAATTTGCCTTAAGCAATGCTCAATTAGTACCTTTTCGGTCTTTTAAAGAGGTAAGCATCTCACTGGAGCAACTCATGGTGATGGTCCGGGATCAATCACTGGAAGGGAGATCGGGACAACGTAATATTGAGAACCACGGTCAGATGACGATGTTAGCATCTTTGCGATGCCCCAATTAAGATGAGTCTAGGATTAGTCCTAAGTATATCTAAGGACCAAGGGATAGGTTGTCCATAAAGTTTAAGATGTGGCAATTTAGTAGGATCTCTGCAGAGAAACATGATGGCTGCAGTCTTATCGACATTTAGTTTGATTCTCCATCTGACAAGCCAGGATTCAAGGTAGAATATGAGTAAGTTAAGGTCGGCGAGGAGAAATTTGGAATTTTTATTTTGAATTATCATCTGCGAACATACTAATTTTGGTGTTGTCGGGTTGAGGAATATCATTCATGTCTAAGTTAAAAAGAAAGGGACCGAGCTTGGATCCTTGTGAAACTCCAGCATATATTTTTCTTTTAGAGGACTTGTGATTATTAATTTTGACTACATAATTTCTGTTTGTAAAGTAAGAAGAAATAAGGTGGATAATATAATCGAAGAAATTGTATTTGATCATTTTATAGATTAGGCCTTGAATTCGGACTTTGTCAAATGCTTTGGCCACGAAGTAAATAGCTAGGCATACAGAGGGATCACTGCCATAGGAAGCAATGGTCTGATAAATAACATGGGAAATTGCATAGACCGTGGCGACCTCGGTGAGAGTCCAGCACCACGACCTTGGCAACCGATTTAGCTTCGTTTCCATTACAACCTAACTAGGTGATTTTTTTATTTATTGTTTTGGTTGTTTATATTATATTTTGGTGTTTATTTCGTTTGAACATTTTAAGTTTATGCTACAGAGCTGGGGTTCTATATTAAAACAATGTCAACAGATTTGTTTGTTTAAATTCTGAAATAGATGGGATCAGGACTGCTGTAGCACAAGCTTCAAATATACGATAAAGCAGAAAGATTTTTGATTTAAGTACATTCCTATCCGTTAGCTGTTTATTTACTTTGCGTGTTTCATTCTCTACGATTTGAAAGGTCATTTTTATTTTTGCTTTGTATTTCTAATTAAAAGTTAAGTATTCTTTACATATTTTTAGCATAAATATTTTAAATTAGCAATTTTTTAATGTCTTCTGATATTAAAAAGAACCTTAATTTATTAAAGCCATTTGTGAATTATAAAATTTTACTAATGTGCGAACTTGTTTCTTCAATTTTAGTTGATTCTTTTTTAAGTGAATGGCTTTTTAAAAATACGAAAATATTCCAAAACAAGCCCTTTCGATTTATTATTTAGAACAGTGGTTCCCAACCTTTTTTCTCTCCCCTACCCCT
This sequence comes from Meta bourneti, assembly GCA_933210815.1. Lineage (NCBI taxonomy): Eukaryota > Metazoa > Arthropoda > Arachnida > Araneae > Tetragnathidae > Meta > Meta bourneti. The sequence continues at coordinate 54,763,266 of OW119934.1, read as the reverse complement.
TGATAAAACTTTTCATTTATAAGTACTCCTTCTCACCCTCTACACTCAACTCAAAAAAGTTTGTTTTGTTAGGTAGTAATGTTCTTAGGTTAGCTAGCAAATTAATCGAACGACTCAAATCGATGACACTTATAGACTTTTATTTTTGATTTTACAATTTTTAAAATAGCAGCCTGACATCAAAACAAATAGCATTATAGTAATTTTCAATCACATAAACTTATGATGAAAGTTTTCACAACAATTTTTCAACTTGATAGGCAAGTTTTCAAAAGTGGCCTTCAGGAATTTCAATGTGATCCTTGAACTTGTTTCATGGAGCTAAGTTTTTAAAATCAGGTTCTAATGAAGGCAGATATAATCTCAATTCAGAAGCAGCATCAAGCTTATTTCGATATTTATTCTTAATATACGCATAAGACGAGAACGCTCTTTCGACAAGCCCTGTTCGTGAAAGGCAATAAATATTTTATTACTTTATAACAGTTCTTGGTACTCTTCTTTCACTGCTACCCAGAAATTAATGAGATTTCTTTTTTTGAAATCAGATTGTAAAGAAGAATCAGTCGAAAGTTCAATCAACATTTCTTTTTCAGAAATTGATAATTTTTCGGCTTGTTGAAAGAACAATTCGTCAAATGGATTTGAAATCCAGTTATCTTCACTATTTCGCTTTGGGAAGAACTGTCTGAAAGACACCTAAGTCCTTTTAAGTGAGCTATTATACTCCTTTTTGCTTCTTTTGACAATTTCAGCTCGTTTTCAGATAAGAAACTGTGAAGTGTCTCAAAATCTCCACACTGGTCTTTTTCGATATAAGATTCCCAAAAATCCAATTTCTTGATCATAGACTCGATTTTATCAGACACCTTAAAGACGGTTATGGAACTGTTCTATAATCCTAAATTGAGTTTATTTATTTCTGAAAAATATCAGATAAGTATGCAAGCTGTTGAAGCCACTCGCGTTCATGAAACTTGGAGCTCAACTGAAAAGGGTGGTCTTCAAAAAAAAGTTGAACTTCATGTTTCAATTCAAACAATCTTGGGAGTACTTTTCCTCGTGAAAGCCACCTCATTCAGTGTGCAAAAGTAATGTTTTGTGGAGGCTGTCCATTTCTTCACACAAAGATTTGAATAATCTGGAGTTTGTTGTATTGGCCTTAATAAAATTAACAACTTTCACAGATTGATTGAGCACTTCCTTCAATGAATGTGTCAGGGGTTTGGACGCTAGGCTTTGTGAATACAGCAATGGCTCCAAGCTACATGGGGAGCGACTTCTTTGATGCGATCGCGTAAGCCTGTATAACAGCCAGACATAGATTTTCCACCATCCGTGCAAACACCACAGCAATTGGTCCAATCAATACCTTTTTCACAGAAATAACCTTGAATGGCATTAAATATAATCTCGCCTATGCATCTTTCAGTGAGAGGATAGCACAGTAAAAGATTTTCTTCATACACGTTGTCATGTAAATATCTTGCAATAACAAGCAAAATTTCCAGATTGGAAACATAAGTGCTTTCATCAACCTGCATTGAAAAGAAGGGACTGTTTTTTATTCTTTCAACTACTGTAGATTCAATATCGTCAGACATGTCGTTAATTCTTCTCGAAACTATTATTTGAGAAGGGAATATTGTTAATTTTTCGGACATGGTCTTCACCAAACATACAACGAACAGCATCTTTGATACAAGGAGATATCAAATTTGCAGCGATTGTGTGGTTTTTACCGCTTTTAGCAATACGATAACTTATTCTGTACGATGCTTCAACCGCATTCTTATGAACTTTGTTTGCAGATAACACAAAAGATGCTAGATTAGGACCGTTTGATAGTCGCCGAAAAAAACTAACGTCTTTATGTTTATGAATTGGATGCTTTGTCTCTAAATGGCGCATTAATAAAGATGGTTTCATGGCACCGTTCGACAAAATCTCTCCACAAACAACGCACAGTGATTTTGGACAGTCGTCATCTCCCGTTACTGAAAATCCATATGACAAGTATTCATTAAAATATTTTCTCTTTTTTCGAAGAGTACTTTTGTTGTGGTTCCCTTGCTTGTTGCTCCCTTGCGGTTGTAAATCATCAGACTGTTCCGAAGTACTTGCAGCTTCCGATTCAGCGGGTTGAATTTCAATGCTATTTGCAGCTCTCATAATAGTACCTGTTTTCAACCACTCATCCATTTTGAGACACAAAACAGTATCAAGAGAAAGTCATTTAAAACACTAAAGTAATAGCTAAACACTTCAAATTAAGCACTCATAAAAAAAGGAACTAAGCTAGGCTTATTAATTCACGTTATTCAATTGGCGACCAATCGAACACTAAAATGATGTCCTGCTTCCAATCGCGTTTTAAATAAAAATATCGATGCCGGAAGCTCTGAAACGATTCGACATTTTTCTAGAGAATTACTAGAAACGAAAGAAACAACAAAAGAGAGGGGAAGGCACATGTGTAATCTCGTGATATGATTGGTGGTGGGCGGGGCATTGATAAATCAATCAATTACTAGGTTTACGCCTATTACTTCTTTTTTTAGGTGTTTTCCGCCATTACTAATATTATTTTCGCGAATCCCCAACCGGACCGCCACGTACCCCAGGTTGAGAACCGCTGATTTAGAAGATTGTTGATCTCTGTAGTCTGAAAAATTATTTGAACAAAAAAGAACATTAGAATTTTTTTATTCACATATAATCAGGTAGTTAGTCTGTGATCAGGTACAGCAACCATTTTTGAATAAATTATAAAATTTGAAAAAGGAACAGAAATGAAGTATTCTGTTGAAGCGCACAATTAGTTTAATTTATTTCGTTAAAATCGTTTGCACACACATATGATTAGGCTCAGCGAACGAGCTTTAATCAGAACATTATTTCTGCTTCCGTTTGCACAAAGCGAATGAGCTTTAATCAGAACATTATTTCTGCTTCCGTTTGCACAAAGCGAATGAGCTTGAATCATAACACGAGTTCGGCTTTATATCTGAACGATATTTTTCCTTGTTCGGGTTCCTGCAATTGGTTGTTAAAAAAAACGAACAACGTTGATTTTGGAACGGGGATAAAATTTCATTCGCTCTCGGCTCCTAGAATAATACTCGTCACTCGCCTTGGATGCAACTAAAAGGACTTCTGTTTTGACATTTGTGCACGGCACATGTATGCCTTTTAAGTAACTTTATTAAATTCGTTATTATTATTGACTTCAGTTTACCTTTCTCCCACCCGCCAACATATTAATATCCGGAACTAATCAGAATTTTGAATATCGTTCGCAATTGAGTATAAAGAAAAAGTAATAAATTACTTTTTTACGCTGATAGGCGCCACAGTTCCTCCGCGCAGGCGATTTGCTTCTCTTATGTAATCACTAGAAGTCTAATAATGGCAGTACGCAATATGTAATGCAATGAAATTGCTTGCTCATTTTTTGTGATCTCCAGCTAACTTGTAAGTATATTAATGTTTTAATGTCAATAAATTTTTTTATTCGAACCTTGAGAAACCACTGAGTTGCTCAACACAACACAGGCGACTGGGAAGGGTAGTACGGAACATAAACTCCAGCTTGCAATTGTCTGGCACTTCGATGTAGGAAGAGAGAACACGACATGTTAAGACACATCAATGCATCCTGTCAGTTTAGTCTGGCAGTTTTTCCACTGAAATTCCACAGACAATCGCATCTGTCGTGACAAGATAAGAAAATATAAATAATGTAATTGTTCAGCAGTGACAATAAATGCAACAGTTTGTTGGTTGTACTTGTAAGTCTCGCTAAAAGAAGTCTCGCTGATCGTATCTCGCACTGCCGTCACGCATCACTCTGAAAATACTTAATTCTATTTTTCATATATTAAATAATAAAAAAAAACAACATTTTTTTAATCCACAGCAGCATTGTGCATTTTTGTGTCAACTCTTAATTACTTTTTGTCACTTCTTGCCTCGCCATTAGCGTCCTAATGATGAACTTAGCTGCTTACTGTGAAATGTCTTAAACATAAGGATTTGTTTCGGAGGTTTTTTATTGTGTTACTGTAGTGAAAGTGAAGAATTCATGCAACCTAATAACCTGAACAACATCTAACATTGGTGACTTTGGACTTCACTTTGCCAGCTATGCCGCCGAACAATCCGGAAGATTCAACAGCAAGCCACGTGGAAGCGAGTGCCGTGAGTATTAAAATTCCTCCTTTCTGAGTTGACCCGAAATGTGATTCTACCAAGTCGAGGCACAATTCCAGATCAGTGGCATTAAGGCTGAGGAAACAAAATTCAACTACCTCGTTGCCCAACTTGAACCACGTTTTGTTGAGAACATTTGGGATATCGTTAAAGACCCAACGACTGGAAAATACTCTGCGGCCAAAGGAAGACTGCTCACACGTTCCAGGAGAGCGAAAATAAGAAGATAAAGATACTCTTCACTGGTTTGGAACTAGGCGATTCGCTGCCGAGTGAGTCAACTGCTAAGAAGAATGCGATCCCTCGGAGGGAGTGAATTCTCCGACAAGGCCCTCCGTACCTTATGGCTGGAGAAGATGCCAACCTCAGTGAGAAATATCCTGATCGTGAGCGATGAGTCTTTGGAGAAGTTAGCCACTATGGCTGACAAAATTATTGAAATGAATCTAAGAGCTTCAGACCTAGCTGCTGTTCAACAGCAGACTCCCAATTTGGTAGTGGAACTAATGGCAAAGATCTCTTCCCTAGAGTTACAAGTAGTCGCCTTGAGTAACCAAAGGAACTCTCGGGACCACCATCGTCCACATTATAGGCAGCAGAGCCGGAGCCGATCCAGGAAGCGCTACGAGCCAAATGGTAAATTCTGCTACTACCATTACAGATTCGGTAAGAATTGCATTCCTGAAAAATACAAGCCTCCATGTAGCTGGAAAATGCCAGAAAACCGCTCCATGCAGTAGAGTCTGCGGTTAGGCCTACAGCGAAAGAACCTGATAACCGTAAGTACCGTCTGTTTGCAAAAGACAGGAACACAGGTCGTCAGTTCCTGGTAGACAGCGGGACTGATGTCTCGATAATCCCACCCTCAATGAATGAAAGCAGTGATTTGAATTAACTGTATGTTGCTAATGGAGTGAAATCCCTACATATGGAATTCAGATGCTTACGCTAGATTTGGATTTGCGTCGTCAATTCCAATGGCCTTTTGTGGTAGCTAAAGTTTCTAAAGGAATCCTTGGTGCAGACTTTTTAAATAAATTTCAACTGCTCATAGATATACACAACAGGAATTTAATAGATGGAATAACAAACCTCTCCACATGTGGGAAAATTACAGCCATTCAAGATCAAGACAACATTAGCACCTAAAATAAATCCTGCAAATACTCTAATTTATTACTTTTATATCCAAATATTACTAAACCAAACCTGTTAAACAAAATAGTTAAACATAATGTGTTACATTATATTTCCACTAAAGGACAGCCGGTATACTCCCGTGCAAGGCAGCTTGACGCAAAGAAACTGAATATGGCTAAGCAAGAGTTTCAATGCATGCTTGAAAATGGCATCATTAAGCCATCTAAGTCATAGTGGGCCAGTCCACTGCATTTAGTGACTAAAAAAGGTGGAACTTTAAGACCTTGTTGTGACTACAGACGTCTTAACGAGCAGACGATTCCAGATAGGTATTCAATTCCTCGAATGGAGGATTTTCATTTAATTTTAAGTGGAAAGAAAATTTTTTCCAAACTTGACCTTTTGAAAGCATACTACCAAATCCCAATTGCAGAAGAGGATAAACCCAAGACTGCGGTAATCACTCCATTTGGATTGTATGAATTCAATGTTATGAGTTTTGGGCTTTGCAATGCCCCTTCTACATTCCAACGTTTTGTGAATGAAGTATTTCAAGGTTTACCTTTTGTGTTTCAATATTTGGATGATGTGTTAATTGCCTCCTCCTCTGAAGAGGAACATAAAACCCATCTCAGAGAAGTATTTGACAAGCTTGATAAGTATGGCCGTTGTATTAACATCTCAAAATCAGTTTTGGGAGTGTAAGAAATAGAGTTCTTAGGACATCTTATAACCCCTGCTGGTTCGCGTCCTCTGCCAGTAAAAGTTCAAGCAATTTTGGACTATAAGTTGCCGTCCACCCTTCATGACCTGAGAACCTTTATAGGTATGATCAATTTTTTTTCGTAGGTATTTAAAAAACGCTGCACACACTCAAGCCATTTTACATGAAATGCTAAAGGGCGCTAAGAAAAGAGATAGAAGGAAAGTCTCCTGGACTGAAGAAGCAAGAACACAATTTGAAAAGTGTAAGGCGGATTTGGCCAATGCTGCTCTGTTAAATTTTCCTAAACCTGAATGTCCATTATCATTGTGCACTGATGCCTCAGATTGGGCAATAGGGTCTGTGTTACAATAGTATGAAGAATGACACTGGACACCGATAGCATTCTACTCCAAAAAGTTAAATAAAACACAGAGAAGATATAGTACATATGACCGTGAATTGTTAGGGATTTACTTGTCTGTAAAGCAATTTAAGTACATGCTTGAAGGACGAGAATTCCAAATTTTTACAGATCATAAGCCTTTAATTTACGCATTCAAGCAAAAAAACGAGAAAGCCTCGCCAAGACAGTTGCGACAATTACAATATATCTCTCAATTTTCAACAAACATAAATCATATTAGTGGAACGGACAATATTGTTGCAGATGCTCTCTCCAGAATTGAGGAGATATCTGTAATTGATTTTGATCAACTGACAACAGAACAACATGATGATCAAGAATTGAAAGAGCTAATAAAGTAACAACTCACTCATTTTTAAACAATATGTACTGACATCAGGAAAACCTTTATGGTGTGATACATCACAGAATAATATAAGGCCTTATATACCAAAACCTTTTCGGAAGAAAATTTTTGAGCAAATGCATGGCTTATCCCATCCTGGAATTCGATCCACTGTCAAGCAGATGACTGCCGGGTTTATATGGCCAGAAATGAAGAAGCAAACGAGTGAATGGGCACGAACCTGTGTGAACTGTCAAAAGGTTAAAGTAACCAGATATACCAAATAAAAGTTTGGTGAATTCTCAGAACCTGATGCTCGTTTTAGTGTTGTCCATATTGACCTCATTGGACCTTTGCCACCCTCTAACGGCAAGGTTTATTGCCTGACATGCATAGACAGATTCTCATATTGGATGGAAGTAATTCCACTTGAGGCTATCACGGCTGAGTTGGTGAGTAAGGCTTTCTATGAAAACTGGGTGTGCAGATTTGGAACACCTCATACTATCATTACTGATCAAGGTAGACAGTTTACTTCACAAGTCTATAAAAGCTTGGCTACCAGCTGTGGTGCTAAAATACTGCATACTACACCGTATCATCCTCAATGCAACGGAAAGATTGAACGTTTTCATCGAACCCTAAAGACAGCTATAAAAGCACACAATAATATTAAATGGACTGATGTACTTCCTACAGTTCTGTTAGGGTGTAGATCAGCTATTCGGGAAGATTCCAATCATTCAATAGCCCAAATGATATATGGTGCTAATATCAGGCTACCGGGTGAGTTTTTTGACAGCCCTAGTGTTAATATAGAACCTGACAACTTTGTATATAAGCTACAACAACATATGGCTATGTTAAAGCCAATCAAGAATCAACATACACAACACAAAATATTTGTACATAACTATTTAACATCCTGTTCCCATGTATTTGTGAGAGTGGATCGAGTTAAAAACCACTGGAGCCAGCTTACGATGGCCCCCTTTTGTGTTATTGAAAGGCATGATAAATATTTTTCAGTGCAAATTAAGGGCAAAGATGTCAAAATTTTCATTGATAGACTCAAACCTGCTTATCTTATTAAAATGACATGCCAGTTGTGTCTGGTGATCTACCAGATGACAATTCAGCTGATCAACCTTTACAAGAAACAACTGATAAAATTAAACTCCCAACAAACTCTCGTTGTGGTAGAAAAATAAAACTTCCAGTTAGATTCCAAACTTAAATCTGAGAACTTGCTTATTATAATATTTAACTATTGCTAGAATATCTTGTGCTCATATTTGGTGTATTGTATTGAATGTTTATTTTCTTATCTAATGTTTCTCACTATTATAGTGTTTTGTATTTGTTCACTTTTGTGTAATTTTTCTTGTTTTAACAACCCTTGAATTCATTATGCGTTGTGTATGTAATTATTGTTTTGAAGATGTGTTATAGTGTGTGTATAGTAGCATATTAATATAATGACAATTGCATTATTAATTTCAATTTGTTTATGAATGGTGTTAGTCTTGTGGTATGTACAAGTAATCAGTCTAGGAGCATATTTGCTTGACCTCCCTGTACCATTTTGGTACCACTAAGTGTCGAATACGTCGCGCGACCATCGTGCCAGCCAATTCTCCTCCGCCCCTGTGGAGGAACCACCGTTGAATGTCTTTTAAGACCTTTGGACTCACGAGTTTCGTCCTCGCTTTGAAGGACCACTTGACCACAATTTCTGGGGCCGCCTCCGTTAATCTGTAGTGGCAATTGTCGGAGCGGAGGGGGCTGCGCCCCCAACTTGTTGTTGTTGTACAAGTAATCACAGTGTAAGAGCAGAAGTGCTGAATCCGAATTGTATATAAATTGCAAAGTTTTCAAACTATGAATATAATACTCTGAAAATATAATACTATGATATTATTACTTGTGTGTTACCAAGCACCTAACTTTAAAATGTGTATGGTATTATTATTATTATTTTTATTTTTTTCTAATTCATATATAGGGTGCTTAGTAGAAAATTTATTGGTATAAGCAATGAGTTCTTGTTATTGTTATAATGTGCATTCTGGGTACTGGATATTTTCTGTTGCATGCTTCCTATACGTCGTAACTTAGTTACTGGTAAGGGAGTAATGTCGTGACAAGATAAGAAAATATAAATAATGTAATTGTTCAGCAGTGACAATAGATGCAACAGTTTGTTGGTTGTACTTGTAAGTCTCGCTCAGAGAAGTCTCGCTGATCGTATCTCGCACTGCCGTCACGCATCACTCTGAAAATACTTAATTCTATTTTTCATATATTAAATAATAAAAAAACCCCATTTTTTTAATCCACAGCAGCATTGTGCATTTTTGTGTCAACTTAATTACTTTTTGTCACTTATTGCCTCGCCATTAGCGTCCTAATGATGAGCTTAGCTGCTTACTGTGAAATGTCTTAAACATAAGGATTTGTTTCGGAGGTTTTTATTGTGTTACTGTAGTGAAAGTGAAGAATTCACGCAACCTAATAATCTGAACAACATCTAACACATCTATAGTTGGCCACCAAATCCACACTAGTTGCTCCATTTTCACGCGGCTCAAGCATCTGGCACCCTCGAATATAGTGTTCCCTGTATGAGATAACAAATTATACAATAATATCACAAAAGAGAAATGTTTATTAGATCTTAACATAAACATAAAAAATATAAATGTATATAAGTTAAATGTGCGATAATTTTTTTATATTTTTTTAGAATTCTTATCTTCGAATGTGTAATGCATTTAATATTTTTACTTTACGTTGACCATCATACGACCAAATGCTGGCACAAAATACATAAGTACAGTCATTTTATGTTCTTGATGGCTTAAGAAAAATGAAATTCAAGTTCTTAAAAGAAAAAATTCAGGTTCTTAGCAAAGTTCCTAACTACAAATACTCCATGAAAGTATGTATAAAGCATTATACAATTTTGCACATAAATCTATATAATTGTATTTATAAAATTGGTTATAATTCATAAAAAGATCAATTTTAATTATATAAAACAGTATGTAAATAAAATCACCAACGAACAGCACAAAATAAAATATATTAAGCAGAGCACAATTGTACAAAATTCTGAATGCCACATTTTTCGTAAGTTCGATTACGATCGATTTCATTAAATAAAAAATTTCAAATTAATACTTTGAAAGATTGTTAACAAAAATCAATAATCTTGTGAGAATGTCTTAACATTAAATAGAACGATTTCGTTTTTACTTCTATCAAACAATTGGGATTTAAAATATTAGTGTAATTCATTTAACTTGATTGTAAAACGATTTTTAAAATGACACACAATTTCACATTAGTGGTTTTGTAATTTATGAACATATTTTATGAAAAACTAAAAAGAAACTTACCTTTCAAGAGAAGCAGGAAACATGAACAGAAGTCTCCGTTTGCATCAGCAACAAAATGGCTACTGGTCTGAGTGGAACATGTCAAACTCCGCCCACAATTAGAGACATCGAACCCACACCGAGGGCGCTGTAAGTCATACCTTCACGGAATCCTCTGTATCTCTTACTCTGTGGCTTTGGCAATGTCGAAGAAAATAACGCCTGTGTGTCTGGTTTTGGTGTGTGATCTTTCTGAATGGTATTCAATGACTCTCAGAAGTTAGTGGTTAATGGAGAGGTGCTTGGTGAAATCAAACTGTTGGGGCATCATGATGGGGGCAGAGACGTAACTAGGCTAGTTTCCACCCGGGACAAGAACTCGCCTTGGCGAAGCCCCTTACCGACCAACCAAACCAAAACCCTCCCCGACAACACCTGATATCGCCCCACCACATTAATTTCACTAGTCCAATTTTTTTTTATTCAACTTAGATGGTAAAGGCTTGACTTTAAAAGTAAATAGATTAATTTACAGTAATTTCATTTTTATTTCAAGATAAAATACCTAATTAATTCTAAGATATTTCATTGATAACTAATCTAGGAGTATCATGTTTGATATATTATTTCACACTTATAATCGCTGCAAATGAAATGAAAAGGTTTATCAAATGATATCGGGATATGTGTGGGCTGAATCAAAATCAACAGACTGCTGCTTTAGAATAGGATATTTAATTATGATAAATACAGAGGCTGTTCGGACATTTTTTGACCGATTTTGATGAGCTGAAAAAAATTGTATGCTACGAAATAATTTTATTTTCGCAGCAGTTAAATAGTTAAAGTATAACTTATCGTCTGTTAACTCAGAGTTTTGTTTATTTTCAAAATGGCGCTTTTAAATAAGCAATGGATGGAAGGCTATGTTTCTGCTCTTCCCGAAGAGAATTATTAATCAATTATTCAAAAACGCTGTAAAAGTCATATTTTTTCTATATCTAAAGGTACGATAAGTAATATTATTAGTGAGAAAGGAATAAACGCGTAAAAGTGGAAAAATACTTCCAAATACATATCCAAAAAAGAAAAGAATTTCTGAGAATATTTGTAAGGTAAGATCTATAATTTTAAAAGATAATCCTCCAAGTCAAAGGACTATTACAAAGTCATTAAAAGTTCAGTTTCAACTGTAAATAAAATAATTAACAGTGATTTGAATCTTAAAAAGGTAAAAAAATACAATGTTATCGTCTATCTCCACGACATATTGCAGAAAGCAGAACTCGCTGCAGAATTCTGTATGAGAAGCATTTAGCTGGAGAAAGATGGAAAAATGTTGTGACAATAGACGAGGCGTGGATGTATTTAAATGATTGCAATAAAAAAAAGAACAATTTATTATCATAAAAGAGGAGAAAAATCTTAAAACGTGGTTCAACTTGGTAAATTTAACGTGAGAACTTTCTCTAAGAGATTTATAATTGTTGCCGGTTTTTCATATAATGGAAAATTAAAAGTAAAAAGAGAGGAAAAATGTAAAAATCAACTCCCACATATTATCAAGACCATATTTTATCCCCAATATTCAAAAAAGAAATACCATATCTTTACCCACAGTGCCAACAATCAGTTGAACTGCAAGTAGCCACACATCTAAATCCTCTATTAAATTCTAGGAAAAAATGGAACAAGAAACTGGTATCAAGTCTGGTATCAAGTACCCTTTACTGATATTCCTGCTAAATCTCCAGATGTCTCACCCATGGACTTTTGGACTTTTAAAAAGACATTATCGAAACGTCGACCGAAAACCATTCAAGGATTTTGGAAAACTGTGGAACAAGAGTTTGGAATAACAGATTTTACTCAAGTTATTATTTTGAGTATTATACTTGGACATTTTACACAATCTCTTAATCTATTGATAAAATGTGCAAAAATTAATTTATACACAGAAAGCTTGAACTAAAACTTAACTTTACGGGCTTTTTCGGCTGTAAACATTTTTACAATGTCCTCAAAAGAGAGCTTTGAAGCTAACTTGTGCTCTATTGATATGATGCTCAGGTTGGTTAGTCGTTGTCCTGTTAAGTTTCTGAGGTAATTTTTTATGATCTTTAGTTTGCTAAAACTCCTTTCATTTGAGGCGACTGAGACTGGTATTGTGAGGAAAATTCTCAACGGACTGTCGCGCGTTATGTTGGTGGATGCGTCTTCAAGTCAGTTCTTCTATATTAACGTCAGAAGACCTGATGGTGTAGCCGTTTTCATATTAGGGCTTAAATCCAAGGCATGATACTTAAAACTCTCCACTTCTATCGCCAACTAGTCCCTGTCTAAATCTTCTTTATATGTGGTAGCTAACTCAAGTGCCTGGTTCTTCAATTCTTCTCTATCCATTGTTTCAAACCGAGCTCCATTGAGGAAACCAAATAAACTATTCATGTTTTGAATGATTTGAAACCTTTGCCTCAGTTCATTCAGAATCCGATCTATTATTTCTATAATCAATAATCTGAACTTTTTCTTCTGAGAATTCATAGCTTTCAACTTTGCCCTTCTCATCAAACATCCGTTTCTTTCTCCTCCCTACATCTTTAAAAAGAGGATCTAGGTTAAGCTTTCCTGCTATTTCTTCACACATTCTGCATTTAGTTCCTTTTATAGTTTTTGGTTTTTGTAGTCTACCAATAAGGTTTCGTCTTCATTTTTTATCATACGTAAATATCTATACTGAAAAAAATTACACGGCCAATTTAGCGCTCTCCCCTATCCGGCGCCCGGAGCACATGCCCCATCTGCCCACCCTAGTTACGTCCCTGGATGGGGAGGTTCGTGTGAATAAATTCTTTATAGTGTTCAAGAATGACCGCTCTGACGATTTTAACTTGATGTGGGAAGTAGGGAGATTGGTCTGTAACTAGTTGGGATTTGAGGTTTATTAGGTTTTGAAATAGGTTTAATGCTGTTTTCCAGGGGTAAAGAAGTGTTGGAATTTGAAAATTGTGTTAATAATCTGAGTAAAGATAAGAAAACTTTTGGGGGTAAATTTTGAACCATTTTGTTAGTGATACCTTCAATTCCAGGGGCTTTTTTGATTTTAAGTTTTTGAATATAGATAATGATTTCGGATGGAAGGATAGTAATAGTTTCATTAGGTTTTTTTATTTTAATGGAATTCCTTATTAGTTTCAAGAACTGTTTCCGTGGTTTTCGGATCATTAATATAATTTACTTTCAATTGTTCTTCAAGGCTATTGGCGATCAGGTTGGTTTTTATCAATATCTGATGTACCCAGATATACCCACTGAGCCACGACGGCCCGAAATTGTTTTTGAGTTTCATTGAGTAAGGATTTAAGAACGATGTCTAGTTTTAGCCAAGATTTTTTAATTCGATTTCTTTTTTATAAGTTTTTTCAGCTGGGAGTAGATTTAATTATTGGAGGCGGTGAATTTAGAAGAGGTACTATAAGCCAGAATTTGGTCGTTGTCTCATCAATTTCTCCTGGGTTAGAAATTTGGTGGTATGTAGTTCGAACTCGCAACCCTCTGGTTGTTCAGCCGCTCCTCTTCCAACCGGGCAACTGCGGCCCCGGTCTTTTAAAGTAAAGCGGGCCACGGTAGCCCGGTTGGAAGTAACGGACAATCAACCCGAGGGTTGCGAGTTCGAATCCAACCAAAGGCCGTCGTGTAGAAAGAGGGCTGGTGCACGTTAAATCTGCCGTGGCCTCAAATGTTCTCACGTTGGTGTGGTGTGGAAGTTTGGAGAGTGGGATTCCAGCTAAGGTGTGACCTCGTCATCTGACTGTGGTTCAAACTTACGTGTTTTCTTCGGATCTTTTCCTTCGGGTTTGATCCCGGACCGTCGCTAATAGCCCGTCATGTTTGTCCTGTGGGACGTTGATTAAATTACCTACCTACCTAAAGTAAAATCGTCATCTGACCGTGGTTCAAAATTACGTGGTGTTGTCCTCGGATCTTTCCCTTTGGGATTGATCCCGGACCGTCACCAATAGCCCATTGTGTTGCTCCAGTGTGACGTTAATTGAAATACCCAACCCCCCCCCTAAAGTAAAAAACATAAAAAACGTATATTGAACTGTAATAATTTTTACTATTGATTTAAAATTTTTACTATTGATTTAAAATTTTTATTATTGATTTAAAATTTTTTTACATTTTAAACGCTTGTCTGCAACAAATTTTAAAATAAAAATTAAATAATTATTACTTTCCGTTTAGTGATGGGTTTGCCAGAGGGTGCTGTTGTGTTTTTCTGTTTTAGACATTTCGCAAGGTGCTGTTGAAAACAGCGGTAACTGACTTGAGAGAGTTGTTGATCCCGAAAATTTTCACGGGCGTCATTAAAACAACCGTTGGAAAATACGAGTTGCTGTTACACATTTACCATTTTATTTCCTGACCAAGTTATTTGATTGCTATACAAAATGTCCGAAAACAAGGAGGAAAATAATTCTTCGGTTAGTAATATTCTTTCGCTATTTCAAATAATCGAGCTTTTAGTTGTATACTTTCAATATTGTTGATTATATAATTTCGTACTGTTGAGTTTTTTCGCAGTGTTCGGACTTATGCTTTACAGATCCTGTAACTTGACAGTTTACGAAGTTTTTTATGTATTTTTTAGTGATTTAGTTTAAATTGGAAGTGCGATTAGCCCTAACGGTATAGGTCTGCAGATTCCCGCCAAAATTCAACACCTGTGTTGTTCTCTAACAACAACGATCATTTGAAATGTTACCGATTTCTATTTCGTAAAGAAAGAAAAGAAAGATGTTTTATAGTAAACTGACGAAAGCTGCAGTAGATCTTAAAAATAGAATGATTTCCGGTGTCAACCGATACAAAGCTGGAAAACGTATTTTGAATCTCAAGAAATATGCAATGATCTTCAGCATTATCAGATAATATTGATCATTTGAATTCTGAATTAATATCCTTTTATATGCATTCTGACTTATCATCTACCTTTTTTAGTGTCCCTTGATCGTACCTTATAAAATTATTGGATTTTGAAAAAAAATATTGTTGAAAGTATGATTTCCGATAGTTATTAACCTGCAGATTTAAATTATGAAGGACAAGGATACCATTTAACGTTACCGACTAACAGTATGAAAATACTTCAATCTGATTCAATGATTATATATTTCATTTGCTTTTTAATTTAAGAATATTATGATAAGTGCATTAGTACAGGCATTGCTCACAATTGAATTGAAGGAAAAGTTTGGTCCTAATGTGATGTGTAGAGGACAGTTGATTTTTTATGGTGTAAGGGCCAAGCTGGCCCATGCAATATTTTTCCATCAAGTAAATGGACATACACATGAGAAGACACTCATAATACAGTACTTTGCATGCTCATTTTAAATTAATTGCATTTATTACTTCCTTCTAATATAAGCTGTTAAAGCAAATGAACTTATTTTCAGAGCATCTTCTGCAAAGCAGCTCACTTCCTCGTCAGAAAAAGAATAAAATTTAAATAAAGAAATTTACATAAGGGAGGGAGAAATTAAATTTTTTGATCTAGGGGCTTAAACAAAAATCAGCTGGTACAAAACTAAAAGCACTCATCAAATCGCGGCTTAGTCAAGTAGTGACCCTCCCAATTACTGACTGACCGTGAGTGCTTAGGTTTTGGTGATCAATTCTGTATTGGGATTTATTGCCTGTACTGCTGTATACTCTTGCAAGGAGAACATTAACATTAAATATAAATGAAATAGAATAAGTTAAATTCAAGAAAATTGTGTGATTGAAAACGGAAATTACTTCAAAAGTTGTGATATAATTAGAGATCCTATCGTATCATTGCTTTAGTTACTAGTGATCTGAATTGGAAAGAAGTAATTTAATGTGGGAATTATTTTAAGGAATTGAACTCATAAACTTCAGGGTCCAAATAAAACACCACCGATGTTTTGGTCGATGTGGGAAGATGTGAAACTTGATACAAAAGAGCATGTGGTCTCTTCTGTGAGCTTTTAATAGTAATGTC
Source organism: Meta bourneti (assembly GCA_933210815.1). NCBI lineage: Eukaryota > Metazoa > Arthropoda > Arachnida > Araneae > Tetragnathidae > Meta > Meta bourneti. The sequence goes on along the minus strand of OW119934.1, from coordinate 54,747,048 downwards.
ATATGGTGGAAATGGCTAGTGCTTGGTTTGGCACCTAGGATATTTTATGAAAGAATTTTTCCAATGTGTTGTAAGAATTCAGCTATGGGCTTAATTTTGAAATTTTAATGAATGTCTCCATTCCGAACAAATAAAAAGCATTCGCGATCGTACGATTTTGGAAGATTTTGCAATCTTTTGAGATTTAGTGCACAAGTGAATCCCCAAATTTGTTATCCATATGTGAGGGTTGATCTAATGATGACTTTATAGAGGAGTATTTATTTTCAAGAGATAGCCTACTCCTGGCCAGCAATGAGCTGACAAATTTGGCTTTTGTTTCTGATCCGCATAGCGTAACTAATGTGCTCAGTCCAAAGTAATATGAGATCAAGGACTAGTCCTAAATATTTATACCTGCGAACCCAATACATAGGTGTAGGTAGGTAATTCGGGTTTTATGGCGCAAGGTCCAAAAGCGGACAAGCTGCGCCAACCAGTACATAGGTGTGCCAAAGAGAGAAATGGGGATTTCCAAATATTCTGGGTTATTTAAATTCAATTTGAAACCTTATCGTGTGTGTATCGTTCATATCTCTTGGAGAAGAGCATGCAAACACTCTCAAGCATTAATTTTGATTCTCTAGTCAGAGACCCCTCCGTGGCACATCTCTAGGTCTGTACTGGCTTCATGAATCCGAGGTACCCTAGTGATCTATTCTTTTCCTAAGGGATTTACTACCTCTGGTAAACATAGGGCAACCCCAGGATGCCTAAGCGATCTTTCTCTACTTTCTTCTCTCCATCCTTTTCACAACCGCTTGACATTGTCTGTCTTGTGTTTGATGCAGCTTGGCCAAATATGGCCCTTGTGTCATAAAACCCCAAACCAACCCTAGTCAGAGCAAGAACTGCAGGTCCCTTATATAAGTTCGCATTCTCGACAAGATGTGATGTATGTTTGTTGGAAAATCGCAGTATCGTCGGTGTATATTGCCATTATCGTATGCAGATTTTTGGGATTATGATTCATGAATAGGTTGAAGAACTCGAGGTCCAGAAGGGATCTTAGGGTACTCCGGCAAAAATTGGCCATTTAGATGAAAAATAATTTGAATTGACTCTTACGTTAAATTAACGTGAAATACAAGCTAATAATATTAATAAAGTGGGTAAAAAAACCTAGTGGCATGAGCTTTTTTATAGTCTTGTGCCTAACGCTGTCAAATGCTTTTCCTGCATCTTAGGATAAAACGCCAGTCTTGTTTTTTGCAATAGCCTAGGAATTAATCCATTTTATCATGTTTATTTTTCATAATTAGCTGTACTATCAGCCATTTTTGACATGAGCTGTTGTATATCTTAGATATCTTTTAATAGGAAGACATAAAAATTTTGTGGGAAAATGCAGTAAAGGAATTTAATTCAGTATGTTACATTAAAAATCAAGTGCACATGTATCATGTAAATGTATTATTGGGTAGTTTAGGTAATGTGCTTTGAAGTCCCAGTTTATATTATAAACCCATTTTTGTTTAAGGTAGTGGCATAATTCATAAATTAGTGATGGTTTTTTTAACCAAGTGAGAGAACCTAGTTTCTCATTTGCACTTGCTGTAGTATAAAACTCTATATCTTAGGCTGCTGATGTAAAGGAGGAAGAAAAATCTCTAAAGACTGAAGAAAATAAAACAATAGACGATTCATCCAAAGATAGTGACAAAGACAGTGCAAAGGAAGACAGTGTTAAGGAAGAAAGCGAAAAGGGAAGTGAAAAAGATGAAAGTGAAGATGACGAGGATGATGAAGAGGAAAGTATGTTACCTTTTACATATTTTTGCTAATCAGGATGACATGTCTTATAAAAAGTATGTCATGTTTTATATAAAGTATAAATTTAAAGTAAAGATTGTTGCATCCTTTTCTATACTTTTGTGAATTATTATGGAAATCTGGTTGTGTGTTGCTAGAAATTTGATACATATGAAATATAGTTGGGCTCCCTGAAGAAGGCATTCAAGTTGCATGATTTTGGACTAGTCTATTTTTAAAAATAAGGTGATAGGTTGAAACGTAAACAAATTGCTTTCATGACTGGCGGCTTTAGCATGGACTCTGATTCTAAGTTTATTCTGTGCTGTAAGCGAAGCACAAATAATGAGTTGGCAGGGGGACCACCCATGGCGATCGCCTTTCATCCTTTTGCATATGGCAGCCCTCCTCTTAATGACCTTTCACGCCATTTAAATAATCTAGTGCCTTCCCCAGAGCCACACTATCTTGATGCATGATTTGATTTAGTGTTTGTTTCTACTTACGAAATCTAAGCATGTTTTCTACCTAGAATGTGGACAATAGATTATTAAATCACTTAAACTGCTCCTGAGGAAAATTTTAAAAATCCATTTTTTGTGTCAGATTATATAGTATCTTCATCAGTTACTGCAACATTGATTATAATGGACAAATAATGTGCATTCCATTGCCATCTTATGCTTTATTTCAGTTTAAAACCGGGACATTTCTGAGGAGTTGTTTTTATTCATTATTTCTAAGAAAATGAAGAAATTCTAATCAGTTTGATTTTGTGGAAAAGTATTAATGTTAAATAAAACTATTTATTTAGTGACCTTATAGTGCGATGCCGAAATCCTGTTTTTCTTCACAAAACAAATGACAAATATTTAAACACAATTCATTGTTATTAATTCTCTAATCTGTTCTGGTTAGAAGTTCAAGGTCACAAATTGAGTTCAAGATTACATAGCATTCTATGTGATACACAGCTGTTAGAAAATAGACTCAGGATTGTGAGTAAACTGATTCCTTAAATATTGCAATTTTTTTAGATCAGGAATTTGACACTCAATTTTGTTAGGACTTGTTAAAAATTGTTGCAATGAATTTTTTTAAATTGAGGTTCCACATTTTGGAATGTGAGTCTTGACCAGTGTTCATTAGATGTCTTAACATTTAAGAACCATTTTCCGTATCTCATTCAATTGTCTTGATTTTTCTTTTCCTTGATTGTTAAATTGCACAAATTTCTTAGTTTTGTGTTCTTGTATTCTACCATACTGGGCACTTACTTAACATAATTTGTTTTCAATATAGGGCTTTATGTTTTCTGTTAATTTTTTAAATGTTTGTGAGTCAGAAATATATCTCTTGTGCTTAGGTTCTTTGCATTTTATTTTACCCAAACAGGTATACCATTTTAAACCAATCAACTGTCTGCATAGAATGTAATATGTAAATTATGATTTAAGTTAGTGTGTAAATTCTGGAATTGGGTAAGAACCAAAATTCGTGACAAATGTTTCGTATATTTCATCATAATTTACTTTGAAAGTTTAGTGTGTCTATTATTTTTGGTATGTATTCATATCTTGTATTTTTAGTGGGATTACTTGACAGGCCAGTTGAAGTTTCTGGATGTCGTGCAAGAAAACAAGTCGAGCGTCTTGAACTGAGTTTTACTACTCCAAAAGAGAAGCAACATGATATACCTGCTGGTAAAGGAGACAAGCTTGGGGATTGCCCTAGAAGTAAGGCTTATTAACTTACGAATTGAACACAATTTAGCCATAACGACTATTCTGTTTAACCTTCCTATTTTCTCTTAATGTTTTACTAAACATTGTGTCTATTTTTTATATACCATTAAATCTCAAAAATACGCTCCCACGTTCTAGACATTTTCCTGTTGTGAAAATATCCTATTTATGCCCTGTCTGTTTCACATTTCATTTTTTATATATCTGTAGTAGACAAATAAAAAAAATCTGCATGGTGAAACCCATTTTACTTCTCAAATACTCCCCAAAATCTGTTTGAAGTGGGAATGTATTGGACTTCGGCTGAGTGAGATAGATGGCGCTCTTGCGCATGCCCAGAAGAACTTTGAAAAAGGAGGGAGAAAAAAATGGGTGTGGCGGGAGACTGGTTGGTTTGTTTTTAGAGAGTGATCGAGACTGAAATGTTTCGATTTTGATATATACTACCCTTTTATTTTTGTGTTGTGTCGTGCTTGTACTGTGTGTGTGTTTTCATTAAAATGGTTTAAACCAAAAAGGGAGTATTCCTTGTGATGGTAATTAAAATTTTGGCAAGTCAGTACAGTATGTTTGGAAAATTCACAAAAATTAATATGCAAAATTAAGTAAAAACTTTGTGTTATGTTTGCTGCTATTTTACCATAAAGTGTTGCCAAATCAGAAACACCAACTATGCTCTTCAGCCAAGCAAAGGAATTGAGATCAGAGTTACTTTTTCAATCCTCTTTTGCATGAATATTGCTCGTTTAGTGAATAGGTCTTGAAATACACAAGCTCCTTAAAGTATCAGGTCAAAGTGAGCTTTCAGAAATAAGTCGGAAACCTATTGAGAGAATGAAAAACACATGAATTCTATTCCTTCTAATTTCCTTAAGTGCTAAATAGGATCTTGAATTTTCAAAAAGGAACCTCAAGGAGTGTCTTGATTTATCTGGACATTTATTTTATGTGAAATCTGACATGTAGTGTAGACTAAGGCATTACATACAATACATTATATGTCATTGGATTATTTCAAATTTAAATATATCCCTTTCTTTTTTAGTTGAACATCAGATTCAAAAGACTTCAATAAATGAACTGAAACCACTTCACAGGATCCTTTTCAGTAGAGTTGGATCAGTAAGTTTATTTCTACCCATTAAGCTATTTACAAAATTGTACCTGAAGTTCTATCAGTTACCCCTGGGTCATGCTTGAGTACAAAGAACTGCTGAATATCAAGGGTCAAGGAAAACTTATCAAAATAAAAGACATTAAATTAACTATGTTTTATTTTTAATAATTACAACTACGCGTTAAACTTGAAATCAGAGGTTAAAATTTGGTAGAATGTTCTTTAAAAAATAAATGTTTTCATTGACATTTAGGGGGTATTTCAATTAATGTCACACTGGAGCAACACAGTGGGCTAGTGGTGATGGTCCGGGATCCACCCCGAAGGGAAAGATCCGACATCGACATTTAGGAGGCACCTCAATCTTTTTTCAATTCATTTGAGCCTTTTCATGGGGCTAGGATACACATCTCGTTACACGTTCTCACCAGGTACTCGGAATATTTTTGTCTGTATGAGGAGCTGGTTCTGTACATATGAGGAACTGATTTCCTATTTAGTCAATTGTTCATCCAAGTCTCTTAATCCTCAGACTTTAACTTGCCTTTACTTAATCGTGCAATTTACACAAGCAGGAACACTGGATTGTTTTATAAAGTTGAACTACACAGCTTGACATACTAAGGAAGAGACATTTTTCTGCATGTTTGCCATGCTTGCCATTAAACTGTCAATGAGAGTTGTGGGGATATTATTCCATTCTTCTGTTAAGGCAGTTTTCAGGTTCTGTAGTTTGGGGAGGGGGTTTTGCTGCACCTGCTGAGAGCATCCCAGGCATGCTCTATAGGATTCAGGTCTGGAGAGTAAGCAGGCCGTGCCATGCACTCAATATCTTCACTTTCCAGTATCTCAGACATCCCAGCACCCCTGCGTGGACTAGCATCATCCATGAGCAAAAAGTCCGGACCCATTGCTCCATGGAAAAAATGAACATGGCTCAGGAGAATTTCAGTACAATAGTGTACTGTTGTAATGAAACCTGTGGCCTTGATGTGAAAAGGTGTTCTACCCACCCATACCCCTCGGCCAAAACAATCAATTTCATGTGCGTTCTGCCGATTGTAACTGGTACCCGTTCTCGCCATACTAGCTGAGCTCTTGATGGTGAATCGAGATTCATCGGAAAACATCACTTCCTCTTTGAATGTAATAACAGCTTGTAAGGCACTACCTTTTATACAGATAAGACTTGCCTAACAGTGCTCTTCAGTTATTTTTCTGTTACTGTGCCCCTTAACGGCCCTGCATGGCAAAAACCAGTTGTTTCTTAGCTATTGACAAGCAATGTATAAGGGGCAATGGTCGAAAAAGGTATATTAATTTCAGTTAACATCTGAGGATCATTTAAACTCTGCTGCTGACTGCACATGCTCTTTTCAATAGGTGTAACCTTCATTTATACTGTTTGCATTTTTCTTGACAATAGCACATTTTTGTTCCCAAGCAGTTGGGATGATCTTAAGAGCAACTTTGAATAAAAGTAATTTGCGATTTTCAAAATTCCTTTCAGAGTTTGATAATGAACTTCAACTCCCTAACCTTGTGATGTTTGTGGGTACCCTTGAAGGATTTCACATAGTGTGCAGAGCTGTGTGATCAGTTAATATAACTGCTTGATGCAAGTGACTCATTTAAAAGAGACTAAGATAGAGAGATAACTTTAACTTGTGTATAAAATATCAGTAAAGACTGAAATGTACGCAAGAAGTAAGAAATGCTTCCCATAGATTTATAGGGTGTGTTTTAACCAAAAAGGAGTTTCTATGAAAATAGTTTATAAACTGAACTTTCAATCCATAATGAACCGAGGGATCTGTCTTAATAAACTTCATATATACTTTATATTATACCCTACTAAATAAGATATAAACCTAAAAATTCAGCTTTATGTGGAAACTAAACTAATTAGTACAAATAAGGCTTTGAACTATCATTGATCTGGTAATTTTAGAAATTTTTAAATGATCACTAGTTTTTAGGCAATTTTATCAATATGAGTGAAATACAGCATGTTTTATTATTTAATTTATATCATTGATATTAAGTTTGTAATTTATGTACTTGCAGGGACCTGAAATAAAGAAAAACATTAGAAAGTTTTCAGGATTTACTTTTTCAAAAAATTCTCAAGAATATGATCGAAAGAAGGCACAGATTGAGAAGTATGTTTGATTTTAACTTATATTTTGTGTAGCATAGTACATTTCCGATTTTCCCATTTCTCTTGGCCTCGTTAGTTATAATTTCTGACTGTTTTGTCAAGATTTTTCGAACAATATTTTTCCAAAATTGATTTGACATGTACATATGAGGTGTAAGAATAATTCTCAGTGATTTGGCTGCTATCACATGAGTAATCATATTAGTACAATGTGTATGTTTCAACTAATGCATGAACCTTAAGCTGATAGAGTCATTGTAACTGTTGTAAGAGCTAAATCTGCTTAAAAAATTTGTCATAAAAATGAGTAATCAAAATTTAGAGCAGCATAGAAGAGTTAACATCAAATTTTGTGTGAAAATGGTCAAAACTGCCAGTGAAGCTGTTTAAAGGGATACATGCTATAGATTCTTTAAGTCGAGTGTCTGAGTTTTTCTATCGAATGTAAGGACTAAAACCGAAAGCATTTGAAACTTAACAGTGCTTTTTCTCAGTTTTCTATTTTTCATGACTGTAGTGTACTTAAATGCTAAGGTTTCTTTGTAAATGATGTAGATTTGAAACTTTTTTGGTTGTTTATAATGATATATTTGATAACTTTGTGCATATGAATTTTGAATGTAAAAATAAAATTGAGACCAAATTTGTTTTTACTACTTTTACTAAGGTGGACAAAATTTAATACACCTTGATGTTGCAAAAATTTTAAATGAAAAGGTAGCATTTTATTACTAGTGTTTATTTGGCATTGAATGAATCTGCATTTTGATTGCTGTATTGCATTAACTAAGTCTCAAAGTTTATCTTTTATCCCATTTACAACGTGATATTTGCATAAAATTATTGCAAACATGTGTAAGTTAAGAAATTCTTCACTTTTTTCTTTGTAAGATTACAAATGAAGTAGTTTCTGGGGCAAAAATTTGTTCTTTATTGGGAATAATTTTATAGAGCCATTGTGTTGCTATTTGAAATGTAGTAAATGCTTGTGTGTTAGATAATTTTTATTTGAGTTTCACCACCTAATCATTATCTATGAATACTTCATCAAATACTTGTGAGAATTAAATCCTCTTTGTCAAGTCAATTCAAAGTAAAATCCTTTGGAATCCTGAGGTTCTACCTTCAGAAGCAATAAGTATATAAAGGATTAAAATTAATAGATGCTATAATTAATTTTATACTATACGTAGGTTTACCAACACTGTTTTAAAACGAATCTGTGAAGTTCTTGACATTGAAAGAGGTGGAACTAAAGAGGATATTGTTAATCGATTATTGGACTTTTTACTTGAGCCAAAGGATTCTGGAAAAAAGATACCTAAAAAGAGTAAGTTCCATTTTTGATTCTGCATTACTTTTTTTAAACAATCTTAATTTTTGCATTCAGCTATGATTTAGAAAATTTTAGATTTTTACATGGTTATCAAGTCATGAAAGTACCAATTTCTAGTCAACTGAGGTTCATTGTAAAATTGAATTAAATTGTTTTGTAAACAGCAACTAAGTAATAATTTGCATTTCCATACTTAATATGTTAGAGCTTTTTCAATTATCTTTTTGAATTATAATTGAATTTTTGGTAGGGGAGACCATTTTCCCAACATATTTAAAAAAATCTATCTTAAACAAAAGTTTTACTGAATATATAAGAACTAGTCATTTGAAATAAAATCAACCTGTAGCTGTAAAAATTTGTTTTTATCATTTTAGATATCTAATGGAAGCAGAAAGTATTTTTCATGCATGAATAGAACATTTGGGCCCCAAAAATTTTTTAAAATTTTGTTTAGAATGTAAACACAAAATGCAAAATAAGGACGCAAAGCTCCATAAATATCAAAATGCAGATGTCATCTAAGTCAGGGTCCCAACTATCACCAATCATCTATGTTCACGCCCATTTAAAGCAGGATGTGGCAAAATGTAATGTTTTCATCGGAAAAATCCATCCAAATTGTACGTTACAAATATTTATTACTCAAACTCAACAGCACAAAGAAATACACCGCTGGTTGCCGGATCAATGGTAAGGCACATTTTACTCTCCGATATCCGTTCTTAATGTAATCTCTCCCTCGGGGAGGGAAAAATCCTTTCACCTTTTTCCCCTTGGTGGGTCGCAGTGGCCCGGTTGGAAGAGTAACTGATTAGCAACCGGAGGGTTGCAAGTTCGAATCCAGCCAAACACAGTCATGTACAAAGGGGGCTGGTGCACGTTAAATCTGCAGTGGCCTCAAATGTTCTCATGTTGGCATGGTGTGGAAGTTTGGAGAGTGGGGTGCCACTCAGGTGTTGCCTCGTCATTTGACCGTGGTTATAAATTATGTGGTGTTCTCGGATCTTTTCCTTTGGGATTGATCCTGGACTGTCATCAATAGCCCGTTGTGTTGTTCCAGTGTGTCGTTGATTGAGATAGCCTACCTACCCTCTTTGGGATTTTCATCCCAAGTTGGAACATTTCTCCCTGATGAAGAATTTCATCATTTAACAAAATTATAAAACATTTTAACATTTAACACAACTTAACATTGAAAATATAACAAATTGTACTAAAATAATTTTATCATCGGACCGTGGTTCAAAATTACATGGTGGTGTTCTTGATCTTTCCCTTTGGGATTGATCCTGGACCATCACCAATAACCCGTTGTGTTGCTCCAATGTGACGTTAATTAAAATACCTACCTACCTAAAATAATTTTACTTTGTCAAAGAAGTGTAACACAAAAATACTATAAGGTAAAACGTAACCATGATATGTGCTTTCAAAATACACCTTCTCGGCTTACGACCTATGACTTACGACTACAAAAAAAAATAGTAAATATAGAATGATAACTACAGTGGTAGGTCAAAAAGATACAAGAGTACATATTATATATTTTTCACATTATGTACAATAATTATACGTACCTAGATTGAATTTTTGTGTTTTATGTACAATTTTTATAACCCGTTTGAATGAAAATAGTGTTGAAAAATATAAATCTGACTTCCGACCAGTTCGACTTATGACCTGTCAGTCGGAACGGAACTCGGTCGTAAGTCGAGGAGGCCCTGTATACAAATACAGAAAGTATAATCAATTAAATGTAAATAGGTAAGCACTGATAAACTATAAACAGATGAATATTGCTAGTATAGAAAATACTGCAAAACTATATGAATAAAAATGCAATATCAGACATGAATATGAAATTAGGACATAAATACAAAATGCTACCTTATATTCTGAATTCAAACTTAATCCATCTTTGGAAGTTCCAGATGGTATAACAGTTGTATCGATCATTTAAATATTCCTGAAGATGTTTCAAAGTAACACTCCTTACTTATATATATATAGTCATCACGACCTTTGAATTTCCATCACTAGCTAGTTCCAAATTGTAATTTCTCATCACCTATCAAAACTATCATTTATATTAAATTCACAAGTTACATAAATTGGTTTGACACAATTTACACCTTTTAGTTGGAGAAGATACTCCCCTTTCCATCTTTTCCAAACGTTATTTAATAGTTTTTAACTATACATATACCTTTTAATTGAAATTCTTTTGTTACTTGGTGTAACTCCCTTATCGTGACCAGCCCGGTGGGTTAAGGACGTACGCCTTTTTCCAGTCAAAAAATAAGCTGGGGTGAGAGGGAGTGTTTGATGGTTCATTATAAATATAAGTAAGAGGTCTAGAATTTAAAATCGATTCTATTTCTGCAAGAACTGTTTGTAGTTCAAAAGAAACCAAAGCTCTTCCTAGCACTTTTCTCAAAATAATTTTTGTCATTTTTATTCTCCCAGTATCCACCCCACCAAGCTGCTCTTTCAACAATAAATCGCCATGTTATTCCATTTTTACCAAAATAATTTTGTACATATGTATCAGTAATATTAGCATACAATCTTTTCAGTTCATAGTCTGCTGCTTTGAAAGTTTTGGCATGTCCGAGTTAACAATTCGGCAGACTCCTTCTTGAAGCAAATTGTCGGAAGGCCAATAGGAAATGTTTCGCACTCAGACTTGAAACCACTTCAAGATGTATTGAGTGACTGCACAAGTGAATAGGGGGCAATATAAACTTTGTCACTGTCCTTTGTATACAAAGGTCCAGCAAAATCAATCTGATACTGTATCATCACATGACATCTCGTGTTTTAAAAGTCAGTGAGGACTGGTCCACCAGATTTCGTTATCGATGAGAGAACATGCACTTACTCCTGAGTTGCAAGTAGGAAGACAACCTCACGGATTGCAAGGCACCTAACAGTTCTAAATGTGGTTGGGTCATTCTCTTAATTGGAGCTAAACGAGACTTAGAAATTATAAAACTGGTTGCACACTTATTTTGATATTGAAGTACGCAACAGAACCGTAAGCCTTCAGACTTGCATCTAAAAATATGTACTTCCAATTGCTTCACTTGTATTTCGTCAAAATAGGGTCGGGGTATGACGAGTCTCTTGAATTCATTGAGCCACTATAAACAATACTCTAGTTCCACAGGTAGAGACTCATCCCATTGGATGCCTCTCTTCCAAAGAGTTTCCATCGTTAACTTTATTCTTACAGTGAAAGGCGTTATCAATCCTATAAGGTCATAAAGCATTCCGCATGCACTCAGCACAACACGTTTAGTTGGAGTCACACCTTTCATTTTTGAGAATTGATTGAGCTCAATCCTCAGTGTCCCTTTCATTGTCCCATATTAAACCCAGGACCTTAAGTGCTAAGTTTAACTCATGCGAAGACTGTCGATACTCCATTTGATTGTCTTCCCATATTTGGTTTAAGGTTGGAGAGTTCGAAGTTCATCACAAATTCATACTTTCTTCGTTTAATATATAACTGGCCTCCTTTGATATCAATGTGGCTTCTTCAACAGTAGCTGCAACAGTAATCAAATTGTCGACACAGGTCTTTAAGAAGTATAGTTCTCATATTTTGTAAGGTGCAGTCTTATAGTAGCCGTCAGGATAAAAGGACTACATTTCACTCCGAAAAGAACCCGTTTAAATCGCAAACTGATATCACTACTACCGAAATGGAGATCAGTTCCCCTCTGTTCCCATAAAAACTGCTAATACTTTCGGTCTTGTTCAACTATGCCAACCTCTAAAAAGGCTCTTTGGATATCTGCACAAAATGCTATTGGGTAATATCGAAATTTCAAAATAATTTTCAGTAAATCTGGATTGAGACTAGGCCCACTCTAAACAATCGTTGAGAGATTGTTCCCCTTTAGTTTTTGAGGACGCTTCATTGACAATCTTGATCTTAGTACACTCTTAATTCTTTTACCACTGCATGATGGGGCATAAAATATCATATATTTTTATAATCATTGGAAACAATTGTGACTTGTTCTATTATACCGTCTTTTAATTGTTCGTCAATATTTTCATTACATTGGAAATACAACTCTGAATTGTGCCGCCTCATAATTAGAATTTAATCCCTTATAATTATCTTAGTTTGATATCTCTTGTCCTTAAAAGTTGTTTTGTTCAAACATGTTCATCCGTATCTGATCGAGAAATTTCTTTATCCTGATTTATTCCAATTGCTTCTAATTCCTATAAAGTTTTAACCCTTTCATTATCTGATTCTTCTCTGAATACCATTGCATAATTTACACAAACTTTCTCACTGTCATATTCCATTTCCCTGCCTTGAATTACATACCCAAACATACTATCAGTCACTACTAAATGTTTGCCTATCCTTATATTTCTTTCATGTAAAATCTCCCATATATAATCCGATCGGATCAGAATATGTATCTCATTTATGGTTCCAGTATCGGCTAAATCGATTCCTTTCTCGAAAGTAATGTTTCTAACCCATTGAAAAGGAATTTTAATATGGCCATGTGTAATGGACTCAATGACCACTTCTAATTTGATATTTTGATCAGGTTTATTTCTATTCTTAAAATCGAACTCAACTATATCATAAATCTGTTTGGTCTCAGCTCGAATCCCACCGAACACATGTGTTATAAAACACTTCTTGTCTAATGACCTTCAACTCTAAGGAGTCAGCTGTTCCCTTTTCACGAATATTCTATTGCTGCCGCTGTCGAGCAGCACACAAACCATTTCAATTTTCTGATCTGTTTTAAGCATTGCAGTGAATGTTTGTAATAAAACTGACGCTGATTTATCCCTTTCCTGTTTATTTTCTAAGCAATGTAGCGAAGGTATGAAGGTCTCAACTTGTTCTGGTTCATTGTGAATAGATTCGCTTAGATTTAGCGCGCAGTATGCCTTTTCACATATCAAATAATTATGCTGCTTGCAATTTTGACACATGAAACATTGACCATGAGTTTTAAGGGAATTTTTTCTTTCAATTACTGTCAATGGACATTTTTGACTTGCATGCGATCTATCGGAACAAAAAATACAAATTTCATTCACAACAGTTAAAGTTGCTGCAGTTGGGATGTTTGCTACTGGTGTGTTCCGTTTTAGGCTTACATGATGCCTATTTTGATTTATTGTTCTGTTACGAAAGGACCATTCATTTCCACTTTTAGGATTAGCCAATAAAAAGGACGTCTCTGCACTCTACTTCCCGTCTTAAAAATTCAATTAAATGTTTGATATCAAATAATTCACTCATTTTTCGTTGTCTATAATTTAAATTTAACTCTTCCGGGATTTTCTGTAATATCACAGGGCAAAGGAGATTACTATATGTGCCAGTTGCAACTTCAAGAAAGTAGCGATCGCATCTGGACCTCAATCTCGTCATACATTTTCCTCAATGCTGACACATTGGAACAGGTTCTATCGTTAGAAGTTTGTTCATATGTGAATTGATTATTAAATCTATTTTCCCAAACCTCTCCTTTAACAATTGTATTGAAGAATCGTAATTGTTAGTTAAAGAGAGACCTGAAACGGCTGTTTAAGCTATCCCACTTAAATAAGTTTTTAAATAAGCAAATTTCTCTATTTTGCTTAAATAATCATTCTTATGAATAGTGACTTCATGAGTTCCAGAAGTCCAGCCAATAGCTACAGTCTCCATAAAATTTCGCAATGTTTAGTTTGGGGGTTTTAACATTTTCATTTCTGTATCTTTGCTCTATTTGGCTCAATACCTTCATTTAAATCATTTTGCAGTGCAGCTTCGGATAATTTTTCTATTTGTCTACTTAATCTTGTTTGCCATTGAATTCCGCGTTCCTAATGCTCCTCACTCAGTAATTTCAATTTCACCAATTGCAATAGCAGCTTCTATTTTACTATATAATTTTTTAAGGGTTTCAATTTTTTCTATTAATTGATGTTTTTGATCATGAAGATCATCAAACTTTTCGCCCTTAGTGTATCTTTCACTTAATTGCTCATTATAGTACTTATTATTTTTGTGATAAGTTTGGTAAAAAGTTGTTTAACACTAGTTTGTTTTCACTTTGATGCATCAGGATTCATGTTTGGATCAATTATTCAATTTCATTTAATTTAGATTAAAAGGGACCTACCTCAAATTCCACGTGGCTATGAATCAGCACAATTCTTCATAACACAAGGTCTGTCAATCCAAAATTAATCGCATCCGCAGTCACCAAATTATGTGGCAAATGTGTGTTTTCATCAGGGAAAAATCCATCCAAATTGTACTTAAAAAACATTTGTTACAAACACAACACAAAGAAATGCATGGCTGGTTGCCTGATCAATGGTAAGGCACATCCTTTTTCTCCAATATCCGTTCTTAATCTAATCTCCCTCGGGGAGGGGAAAATCCTTTCACCTTTTTCTCACTTGGGATTTTCATCCGAAGTTGGAACACAGGATGTGAGGAAAAAATATTTTTTTTTATACTTAAATTAGATACTTATAACTAATTTGTTGTCCTATATGTTTAAACCTGTTTGTCATGAGACATGCACATTACATTGTAGCTTCTAGATCGTATTGATTTATGTTTAACAGAATATTTATGAGGGTTTAGGTAATATAGCAGGACAAATGTTTAAAAAATGAATTATTCTGTGCCAAAAATGAATTCTTGTTTCTGCTTTTATTCTTTCATTTGAATTTTATATCGTGATATAAATCAATAACACTTAAAAAAATTTAATATTGGAAGATAAATTTTAATTTTTATAAATCAATTATATATATCAAATTTATTTTAATTTTCCGACTTTTCCATTGCCCGACTTGTTTTTTCAAGTATAAAAACTGTAAGTTACGTTAAAACTGTCAAATTGAAAATATTCTTTCTATAAATACAGAAGTAGCTATGACTGCATGGCTTTCTGGTTTCTACAACAAACATTAAAATCTAAATACATTTCCCTCATTCCGAAGTAGGTATTTCCAATATAATATAATTGCAAAGAGGAAATGAAAACCTTTTCCTGTATTTTCATAATTACAAGCATGACTCTAGGTGGATATATTGCTTTTGTGGATTTAAAAGGTTCTATCTATTTAAGATCAGTTGATTTTCTTCTGGAGGGTTCATTAAATAATCTAGGAAGTGTGGGGCACCCGGTACTCATTTATAACACTGAAAACAAATGTCAAACTGCTGATTCCTTTATCAGAAATGGCAAGTTCCTTCTTGAAAGGGCATCTCATATTAATCGAACCTTCCCATGGGGAAGAGCATATCAAAATTAATCGAAAACACTTCATGCAATGTGAAAGGCCCCCACATTGCATGAAGTGTTATCAGCAAACTCAGTTTGCTGATAAACAGATTTGTGGGTAACACTTGTTTTCAGTGAGCCTAAAGATAAATGTTTGTTGTCAGTTGTCATTGCCATCCCAAAACGAGTGCCTAGGGGCTGAACCCATTGTCTCTTCTCAGATATGAGAAGCAAATATTTCCAATAAGGAACCAAATAACTTGTTTATAAAACACTTAACCAAGCATGCACTATCAGCAAGACCCCCTTGGAACAGTTTAAAATGTTTATGATAGGGCCCAGGACCCCAAATAAAGGATAAATATTACAAATAATATGAGTAACCAAATTTACAGCAATTTGATTTTTTGCGAAGTTCTAGGAACCTGAACTCCCCTTAGTCCTAATATTTTTTTTTTTATGTTTGGGGCCTTGTCCACCTCCAGGGATAAATATAGTATTGCAAAAATATAATGATAATGAAAATAATTTATATAAACTAAATTGAGAATTCTGAACCACTTATATATGAAGCAAGTGGTGCTTTACTTTGGCCTCCAAGGTAATTTCTCCAAGTTGATGCCACCACATCATGATCAATACTATTATCTCTAGAGTGTCCTCAAACTAGGGAAGCTGGTTATTTTCAATTTAAAAAAGGGTTACTTTGGGGGTGTTACTGAGAAGCAATTTTCCAAACTTATTTGTATAAAATAAAATGCACCCTGTCTTGGATTATTTCATTTTCAATATCAATATTAAATTGTAATTAAGAAAGAAAAGAAAAATTATTCTGATTTAAAGTGCTCAAATAAGGAACCTTATAAGTTCAATTTTTAAATTCTTTTTCAGAATTGTGCTGTCCTACCAAACCAAACATTTTTAAAATACACTATCCATGCCAAAACTCCAATAGCATTTTTACCTTTATGGAAAATTTGAAGCATCTCAATGTTTGTATATGCCTTCCAAAATCAACTTTTGCACTGAAAGCTCTGAAATAGAGCCAGAATAACCTGCTTTTAGAAAGTTGTTCATATATTTATTCACCATGCACACAATCATTCCAACTGTTCCAAATTTTCCTTTTTATTATGCCATTACAGCAAATAGTGAAGTGGAAATTTTCGCTTGATAGTTTTGCATTCTTCTTGCAAATAGAATATTTTTCCAGTTACTGTGTATACAATTTAGGAATCCCAATGTATCAATTAACAAGTTTTGAGATTTTTTTATTACTTTTAAATTACAAAATTGAATTTTAATAGCTTTTGGATAACTTTCATTTTTGTAGTAGAAACACTAGGCAATTTCTCACTGTTTCTGTGAAGTTAATGGGTATCTATTTAAATACAAACGATATAAATGTTTCTGTGCAGAAAACTACTTATCATGGAAACTACCCGCTTTAAAAAAATGCTTACGGATAAATTTGTCAAAGCTTTATTTGTGGAGCAAAATGCCTACAATCATCAAACTAAAAGTAAACATCGAGAGGAAAACTTTAGTTTAAATATATGTTGTCTTAAAATAGTATTGCCATCACCTACTTTTTTAATTAAACCCTACCAGGGAATCACAATTTCAGCGAAATCAAAACCAAATTAAACAGTAATAAACACTGTTATACATTGTATATAAACACTGCCTGAAATAAAAATGAGATTAAAATTGCAGAAATTATACAAATTCAAAATTAAGTTACGAAATAACCACTACTGAAATAAAAATGTGATTCAACCTTTAAATATAACGCTATACTTTTAAAAAGTCTTGTTATGTCACCCCTATAACACTAAACCAAAATAATGTAGTTATTTGCCTGAAATAAAAATGAGATTAAACAGTAATGAACACCCTTACTTCATTTCATGTAATTTATTAACTGAGTTGCAGAAAATTTCTTGATGGTAGGAACTTGGCATTTGGAGTCAAACATGTAGGGGTGGAGCTTCAGTGGTTTGCTTTTCATTGGTGGTGTGAAAGAGGACAAAACAGTAACAATACAGAGAAACCAGTTTCAGAATTGAAAAAGCTGCATCAATCATTAACATAAATCAATTAACAGTTTTAAAAATAATTGTGTTGAAATGAAAAATTAAAAGGATAAAGTAAAAGTAAGTAGAAAAAATTGGAAGGATTAGAGTATGTTTACCATTTAAAAAATATAGAGACGAAAAATAAAAATTATCTGTCGGCCAGGTTCAAACTCAGGTCTCCCTCCAAAGTACTAACCGCGACTTCAGTACGTCGCTTTACCCACTACACCATCATTTCAATGTGAGGAGTTATGTTTTTAGTGAAGAGATAGCATGCGCAATAAGTATCTCAGATCGGTCTGTGCAGATACGTCATAGTGGAGGACGGGCTACATGCGCAGCACAAAATATTAATTAAATTTTCTAGATTAAATTTGGACTTCAAGGGACATTCAGTCACCTTTAGGACTACCTGTGTGCCAAATTACATGGCTGTAAGTGCTATAGATTCGTCTGGACACCACACACGCACAAACACTTCCTTTTATAGTAGTATTTATAATAGAGATGCATCCTTTATTTTGATTAAAACGTCATATTAATTATGACTAGAGTAAAAGCATTTTGTAATACATTTCTCCCCATACCTGAAACATCCAATCGGTATATCTGAGGTAAAGAGTGAAACCTTATGTTATTCCAACTCAACAACACATACTTATACAAATAAAATGCTCACTCTAATTTCAGAATGCTGAAAGGCTTATTGAATTTGCTTTTAAAACCTCAACGAAAGGGAAAGACAAAAGCCTGTGTATTCTGACTGATTTCTGGCCTTATCCGCCATTTAAAATTGGCTTTTGGTGATGATGGGAATTAATGTTTTTGTCTAAAGTAATTTAAATACTAATTTTTAACATTGTGATTTCATTGTTTAAGCATCCAAAACTATCGTTATCGATTCACTGATAAATAATCTTTTCTTATAATACTAATTTTCTTTTTGCTGTACCCCTATCACCTTTTACTTAGACTGTATGAAAGGAAAATATATAATATTTGCAAAATGCAATATACAAACATGTGTTATAGTTTGCAAAACAATATTTTAATATTTTGCTGTTTAATTTTGTATATTAATTATTAAAATATTAATTAAATTTTCTAGATTAAATTTGGACTTCAAGGGACATTCAGTCACCTTTAGGACTACTTATTTTTATTATACTTATTTTAGTATACTTATTTTTCAGTTCCATTTTTTCACATGCTGTCATGGTTTAAATACTTGTTTACTTTAGCCTCAAAATCACCTGAAATGTCTGTGAAGTGTTCACAATGATTAGAGTGATTAATACTAAGGATGTGATTTTCAATGAAATGAATATAATTTGTTAAATTAACGTCTGAAAATTTTAAATTGTGAAATTTTTAGTTTAGAATTTTTTTATACAACAAACTATTTGAGATATCCAAAATCTCATTTGTAAAAGTTATAGGAATGATTTTATGGGTATCATTAAAAAATATTACTTGAGTAGCATTTTAAAATTTGGTAAAACATTCATTTTTTTCAAGTTTAGTATAATTTAAAAATTATTTTCTTTAGAAAAAACAGTAATTAAGATAAATTACAACATGAAACCATCAGTTAACTTATAATATTTGAGACATTAGCTCTTTGGGTGCTAATTCCCCTTTAATCCTTAAGTCTATATTTTGGTCTTATATTGCAGCTCGACTTCAGATGAACATTATAATAAAAATATCTGTTTTATATTAAGTAGAAGATAGTATTTTTATAAAACTTCTATTTTTAGAACAATCTGCAAAAGAAAAGAAAAAGACTACTGAAAAGAAGACAAACAATAAAAAAGCAAAAGCAAAAAAAGAAGTTTCCTCTGATGAAGAACCTGACAGTGCAAATGAAAGTGCTAGTGAAGAATCTAGTGATGAAGATGATAGTGACAATGATGTAAGCACTAGTTGTGTTAATTTCATTAATACATTGTAATTTGTATGTTTAATAATTTTTATTTGTTAACAATCATGTATCATGTCTTCAAACAGATTTCTTTGTAGAATGGAGTCAGTCTTCACTAAATTTAAATGTTTCTCATATTCTTAAAAAGTAATGGAATAGTTAACAAGACTGAAATAAAGTTAACAGCACTGGGGAAAATGCAAACAAAACTTGCAAATTAGTTTTTTAAAAGTTAGATTTTAATTGTTACAAGGTATCTCAAATTATCAGTAAAAAAACAGAAAAGAAAACCTAAATTGGAACTAGATATAACATGTAAGTATAGACACTCTTTGTAGCACTAGTACTAATTTGTACTATAAAGAAATTAATTATTTAAGTACATATCATACAAATACGTTTACCATTCAATTACATGAATGTAAACGTTCCCGATGTACTAGAAAGCCACACTGAATATTTCTTAAATTCCCTGAGTATTCCTGTTAGGTAACACTTAAAAGATGAGAAAACAACTATGCCTCTTCAGATATTTGGCATTTGAGAAGAAAAGGGACAAGTATTTGTATAATTTCAAAACCTCACAGCAGTTGGAATTAATAATTTCTGTTTAAAATTACTTTGAAGTTGTAATTGGTGATAATGTGTATTGCTATTAAATTTCTTTGATTTTTCTCCCTTTCAAAATAGCCCTGTTGGTTATTCGCAAAGCGTAGAGGTAGTGCTGTGATATTCCACCTTATTACGTTCACGGACCCCCAACAGGTAGGGAAAAGTTTCCGAACTGGGGTGGCAAAAACAAAACCTGAGGCTATTTTTGAGCATTTATTTAAATTCTGTTACTATTTGTGATGATTAATGAGTATAATCACAGGGCCTGCGTTAAGCCTTCGCCAGCTTGTTAAATGTGATTTGAAAATGAGCTCATGGCCAACAGTTGCTTTTGTCCTAATATAATTTTTTAAAGATGATGAAAATCTTTGAATCTCACATTGTGTGCATGGACATAACCAGACCTTTTACTAAATGCTATCATCACAGCTAAAGTATATTCTGGTGATAATTTTAGTACTACAGGGTTCCCGCTAGAAAAAAGTTGAGGGAGAATGCTAATTTTAGTCAGTAATTTGTTGAAGCAAGACAAATTATTTTTTGAATATTGTACATACTTCATTTTGTTCAAATAAATAATTTTTATAAAGAGAAAGGCCTCCCTTTTATATGTGTGATCAATACATTCCTAAACCTTACATGAAACTGCTCAAAGTAGTGAAACCTACTAAAACATGGCATTTCCTATGAAGTTTTTATTATTTAGACCCAGAGATTAGCAAAAAATATAAAATGTTTAAAATTGTAACAATACTACACAACACATGTAACACATTCTTTCTCTGTACGTTATTGTACTTAATATTTTTTGGCATCTTGACATATAGTTATGATATTCTGAGATGAAACTAGGTAACGAATGTGCTGTATATAGGTATTGTGATGATGGTTCAAAAAGTTGGTACTTGAGGTGGCAGATTTCTTTGCTTTTCCTCTTGAAAAACATCATGAAAAGTTGATTCTCTTAAGTCATGATAGATTAAGATGCTGAAGTTCTTTCCTTACTATGTTGATCAGTTTAATGCAGTGTTCCATCCAAGAATTGTAGTAAACTTGTTTTTTATTCCACAATTAATTGTTCAAGCTCTTCTGTTTATTTCTGTAATATATTTTAAGTACTGCTTTAGTTTCTTCTACCTTTGTGAATGAATTGGCTAGATTTTGCTACTCCAATTGCCCTGGTCTTCTAAATGCCTTTTCAGTTTTCAACAGCATATCGAAACCACCTCTATATTGGTGCAACAAAAATTTCTGTAACCTCTCCACTGATGCCAGGAATCAGATTAATTAATGAACATTCTTTTTATATCAGCTGAGTTTTTATTAAATCTAAAATTTTCTCCATTATACCTAGAATTACCTTATTCTTATCAAAGCTTCCAGAATCTGCTCTTGTGTTTAGGCTCATTGAGTAGCACATTGGAAATAGCCCTTTGCAAACCTCCTTTCCTTAGCATAAAGCATGGTGAAACTAATGCCCATACCTAACAGTACTTAAATGGTATGCAATTTAAAAAAATTTCATATTTTCTGTTTTGGTCACCCATTGTGTATAATTGAAATCACACGGTTAATTCGTATAAAAAGACAACTAATTAACTGACCATGCATGAGTGATTGACTCTGCATTCTAACTGGCCAATTAAATTTCCACATTTTTCTGTCATTAAGGATCACTTGAAATTTTTGAATTGTGTTTGCTTATTCTCAATAAATATGACTATCTAGGCAGATGATTCAAATTCGCTAACTATCAACACATTTGTTTGAAAGCTGCAAGACTACTACTTTAATTGTAACCAATCAAAATTTGCCATGTGTAAACTTCATATGTATTTCTGACAGCATCATACTTTTCCAATTGCTGTAGAATTTAATGATCTACAGTTTCTGATAACTGAGTTGAATTACAGAAATCCTTGTCAAATCTAGATATTGAGAGTTTGTTTTGGTATTACAAATAAGTGCTATATGAGCAATACCCAGATTTCATTAAAACCTTTTATGCTAATTAATTGTTACTAAATTTTATTAGCTCTATTTCGACATATAGGTATTTTGAAATTATGATAAGTTAGAATATATACCTTAGGCTATCAAGTTTCGATTATCATGAGATTTGGAATTTTTTTACATGAAAAATGAAAATCTTGTGAGCTAGCTGTTTTTTCTAAAAAACATATGTAAGTGATATTTTCTGTAACTTACGTAAATTCATGACTCTTGATGTTATAGGGAGGGCTATGATATAGATGAATTAGGGTAAATATTGGCAGATATATTCTAAAATGAAATTATGTGCAAAAATAATTTTTAATAAATGTGACCTGGGTTATTATTTATCAGTATCGTATCATTTTAAATTGATCCATTTTCAAATAGACTAATTGGGAAATTGACTAAAACATCAAGTTATTGAAATTGTTTAGTATACAGAGCAAGACTACTTAAATTCGATCATTCAGCCTTTAAGAATCTAGCATATGCACGGCATTTCTAATTTTGTTTATCTCAAGTAAATAAAAAATGTTAATTTTGATTGGAGTAGAATTTTATATTACAATTGATGTTTATACATAGTCAATACATATCTGTTTTCACTCATGAAGTTAGGTATTAATATTCTGTTTTTGATTCTATAGAAGTTAGAGTGCTGATGACAGAAACACTCATTAAAGATATCAGAACTCTTATAAGTAATTTTTTTATATAAATTGAAAAGTTTTGACACCTGTATTCACAACTTTGTTGTAAGCAGGATCTATTATATTGGGATATTTCATTTTTTGTTTGTGTTCTTGAGTCAAAAGTTCTTTTTGCTTACCATGAGCAGAAGCAGTCTGCTAAAAAAGTTGTCCTTTTAACCTCCTTTTTGTTTTCTTCTAGAAGCGTTAAATTCCATCTGCAACATTTAGAGAAGAGCATTCAAAAATTATTCAACATAGGTAACTTAAGACGACATTAGAAATTCTTGTGCTCTGATTTTCTTAGTGTGAAATTTAATTACAAAATTCTCGCACTCTAGCGGGAACACTGAGTACTGGGCCAAAGTTTCTGAATAATTGTTTTAAAACCACTTCTTATTTTGGAATATTGATGGTTAATTTAATTTGGCTAAAGTACTGGCGAACACTAGAAATTTCTTAGCGCTAGCCCTGAAAAATATATAATATTCCATGTCCTCTTTTTACATAGGTTGATAGAAGTCTGCTGCAGCCTCCATGATAATCTATTCAAGTCGTGGATGCAACGGCGTTTCTGCAAGGCAGCATCTACCTTCGTTTAGCTTCTGTTCTTTGTTTCGATTGCCCTAAAGGCTAAAATTAGCGTGCACAATGTTGTCGAAATTGTGTCTTATGATTTTAGAGCATGATTCAGAGATTTGGGGGTTGACTAATTTTTCATTTGGGTAATTTAATTTAGTTGCTAAAAAGTGACATTAGAGGACATTTAATCCTACACACGTGAACTCTCCTTTGAATGAGAGTTTTCATTGTATACTTAAGCATTGATTATTCTAGCAAGAAATTCCTGGTTGCAAACTTAAATGTTGATGATTTTTAATGTAGGACACTGCAGTTGCATTGAAATGCCTGAGCTATGCTCAGTATGCATGTTGGACTATTGATGTATACTCATGTTCTAATTTAAGTCATCTGACTCAAGTTATTCATTCAAAACTAAATGCTTGGAAGTGGCAGTCATGCTAGTTGAAACAGCACCTCTAATCTGATTGTCTTGGTTTTATTCATTCACTAAGCTCATCTACTCAATTATATCTGTTGTGTCAATTCTAATAATTTTGATGAATAGTATAATGGCTCTCCGAAAATTCAAACTACTAGCCTTAATTAAACTGCCATTAGTGAAAAACTTAATTTTGACTGTTAGAAAATCAAATCACATGAATTAACAAGCACTTTGTTGAATAATTTCATATAAAATTTATCATTAATGTTTAGTTTTAGTTTAAAAAAGTTTCTCCCAATCTGAAAACTTAATCCTTCAAATATTCCAATGAAGTCTTAGCCAAATATGTTTAATAATTGCAGTGTACCCATACATCCCTTTAAATGTTAAAATTTATACCATTATCAGCAGAAAAATTAAAACAAATACTGAAGTATTGATATATATTCAAATTATTAATCTTTTACTTTGTGATAAGGCACTAAAGTAATTTAAGAATCAAGTTATTTTAAATTTTTGTGTATTCTGTTGTTGTTTTTTAAATATTTTTTAGGGTTTAGATTATGTGCTGCATTGAATATATATTTTCTGTTGATTTTTATTTTAGAAATTTTTTCATTTAGCTAGATTTGCAATTTGTTGATTTTTAACCCTGGAATTTCAAACAAAATTCATTCGAGCTTTACGAACAGTTGACAAACATTAAACAGAACAGGAATTTTGCAATGCATTTTTTGTTGCAGTCTGTTGGTATGTGGTATACAATGTGATTATATTACTTCTCAACTCACAACTTTCTTGTACTCTGATTTTTTAAATTCTGGTTTCCTATTTGAACTTTGAAAATATTTTAAGCTGCATAGGCTTTGGAACAGTAGAAAAGTTGAAGCTTCAAACATTCTAAGAGACAAAGTTAGTTTTCTATATATGGAAATTTTTACTCCATAAATATTTTATAAAATCAACTATTTTCTTGTCTTGTCTCGCAATTTTTATTATTTCATTTATAACTTCCGTCTTCTGTATTTCCTCAATCATAAAGGTAAGTTTTAAAAATTAATATTGAATTTTTATAAATAATTTTTACACTAACAGTAAGGTGTAAATTGACCTTTTTCTACTTTCGAAGAATAATTCTCCATTTGTCTTGTGAAGGGAATTGATTATGTACTGTGAGCATATGTATACTTGTTTGATAAACATGTGTACTACCATTTAGATTCTGATAGAAAAATAAATTTACTGCATGGAAAAGGAAATTTCATTTCTATCATCAGTTCAGAAGAAATTTACTAGTGTATTAAATGTGTAAAGTGCTAATTTCTAGGAAATGTACATATAGAGGAAAAAAATTAAATGGTTAATATTCAACCTGGAATTCTGAATGTTGCTAAGATGATTTATGTGATGATTCATTATATCTTGTGATTCTTTGCTCCCTATTTGAAAGTGAACAGATAGTTCTAAAACTGTTTGGATTCTAAATTCTGTATTTAAAAAAGAGATACCTTCTAGAGAATTGGTAAAACTAAAGTGCAATTGAATTCCAAGTCTCACTTGTATTTTTGGATTTATTTACACTTAAGCAAATTAAGTGCACCTGTTGTGAATAAAAACTAAGCTCCTATGTAAAGCAGGTAGAAATATGTACATTATTCACTTAAAGCAGGGTTTATTATAAAGCAACTTTTATGTAAGCATTGATGTTCATTTCTTGATTTTATATAATCTACTTTTCAATGTTATGTGACATGAATAATCTTGCTGTCAACATGATGCTCTAAAGTGACTTACTTATGAAGCTGATTGTTCGAATGATGCATTTATTACCTGCTACTTTACCTGTTTATTATTTGTTACAGGCTATTTCTCCCTTTTAAATTTGTTCTTCCTTAGTTTATGCTACTATTTAAGCATTCCTTACCTTACATTTCACATTCCACTTTGAAAAGTTTGGGTAGACTTAGAAACTGTTGTGAATCTCATTAAATAGGTTTTATAAAGTTTGTAAATTCTCATAAATTATGGAATTCTTAGTTAGAACTTTTTATCCTTACAGTCCCAAAAGAAATCAAAAAATGCCTCCAAAGCAAAAAAGACGCCCTCTAAAACAGTTGCAAAGAAACCCGAGAAAAAAGAAAAGGCTAAAAAAGAAGAAAAGAAGGCTGCAAAGGGAGCAAAGAGGAAACGAGGTAAAATATTTTCTTTTATTCTTTTTTTTTATTCAAATTTTTCTTTCCTGATCTAATTTTTTTAAATTTTATTTTAGATGTTGATTCTGATAGTTCAGAGGAAGAACCAAGTGCAAAGAAAACCAAAATGCCAACCGTGAGTATATTTTTAAGATGGTGTACCGGATGAGATGGAGTAATGAAAGTTACAAATGGTAGCGTAAAATAACTAGAAACTTATATTCACCACTACAACATTTATTTGTACATCCTACAGCTGTTATATACAAATTTACAGATATTTTGTGACAAGGTTTCGGCTGAGGTTAGGAACGAGCGTCCACTCGCTTCTCGGTCTGGATCGCAACTCCCAGAGTTTCTTCGGCAACATCTAAGGAAAAATCCACTTGAAGTGGAATTTTGAGTGTAGCCAAGAGGCTTGATATTTATGAAATCATGAATGTCGGTATAACGTCAGATGAAGATGTTTTATGTGAGTGCTTGGAACTTTATAACCGATGTAATGTCAGTTGAAGTGCTGTAAGCGTATTTCCCGGGTAAGTTATGGACAGATGGTTACTTGCGAAGAATTTTATGATCTCCAATTTAGACGATTACAGAACATGACGTTTTGATAAGAAAAGCTGCCTTATTAGAGAGGGTTAAATGGGAAGTGTTACAATGGTTAGAAACTAGTAGATTTTTTAATATCTTCTATTTTTTGAGAAAGCTTCCAATATAAACTAGTAACATTGCACTGCTAAATGCATCAAGAGATTATTTTAAAATGATGTCTTTGTCTGCTGTTTTTAGTTTTATAAAAGCAATGAAATCTTGTCCAGCTTTATTTAAAAGACTTTACGCAAATAACTAGGAGATATGAGATTTGTTAGCTAAAGTTTTTAATTTCCAATACTATTAATTCTTAGAAGTGATCATTCTTTGTATTTATGCAGGTTTTAAAATTTGGAAATTCAATGAAAGTACTTATAACTATTGGATTTTTGTTATGTGACTAAATGCCTTTCCTGAGAAGATCCCTTGAAGCATAATGTAGATTAAGATTTTTTGCTATTGTTTCTAAACAATGGTGGTGAAATGTTGATGTCTGAAAATTTTTTCACTTGAAAAATCAAAAAAATATTTTTCTATAAATTAATGGTGTTAAATTTTAAGAGGTAATCAGTTTGTGTGTATATTAAATTTTGTTTTGAAAACATGAAAATGCAGTAAGTATGGAAAACTCCAAAATCAAATGCATGATTCACATTGGACACAGAATGCTTGTTTGGATGCATAATTTCTTTTATAAAATGTGACATAAGTTTTAGCCACATTGTGTTATTGGAATGTACATTACTTCCATTCTTTTTGTTGCAGCACTGCCAAATTTTCTTTTGAAGTATCCAATAGGTGTATCCTTTTAAAAATTATCTTTGTACAAAATAAAAACTGAAGACATATTTTAACCCTCTCAGTGTTATACATAAATGTATCCAATCTGGAACCTGCATGACTTAACAGTTTTGGTCTTCTCGACGGATACAATGTTTCTTAAGAAACTTTAAACCAATAGATGTGGTTATTGAGTCATTAAATGAGTTGTAGGATGAAAGCAATAGTACACTTCTCAGAAACAGTCATGCTCAGAATGTTTAATCTTGGTTTTGTAAACCTCTGCATAATTCTAAATAAATGAAAAATTCAAAATCAGACATTTATTTTGAATTGTTTTTTATCTTGGAAATTTGTCAAAATGCCTCTGAAAA
The DNA here is from genome assembly GCA_933210815.1 of Meta bourneti. NCBI lineage: Eukaryota > Metazoa > Arthropoda > Arachnida > Araneae > Tetragnathidae > Meta > Meta bourneti. Next base: position 54,719,374 of record OW119934.1, on the reverse strand, counting down.
GCCTAGGAAATTTCATTTTGCGTTTTGAGTGAATATTTATTCAATTTTAAGATTAATCGCTGATAAAATTTATTTTTAGGATGATGATATTAAAAAACTTGTAAAAAGAATTCTTGATTCTGCTGACTTACAAGAAATAACCATGAAAAAAGTAATCAAACAGGTAATTGATTCCCCCAAAAAAACTGTTTTTGGACACATTGTTAATTTTTCAATTTTATTAATATAATTTTTTTGTTTTTAGGTGTCTGATGCTTATCCTGATTCTGACTTGAGTCATAAGAAAGCATTCATCAAATCAACAATTAAATCTGTAAGATCTTCATGTTCTTATATTTTGGGGTCAAAAATTTGAATAGAAAGCTATAACAATTACATTGCTCAAAAATAGTTGTTACCAATGTTATTTAAATGAATTTAGGGTGCTTTGGAATTACTGAATTCGAAAATGGAAGTAGCTTTTGTGAAGTGGCTCAGTTATTTCAATAAAAAATTATTCAATGTATGAATTTGGGGAAAAAAACTATTATAATGTTTGTTACACTAAAATTTTGCATAATAGATTTTATAAATTATAAAGTCAACTCTAAATACTAATTGGTATTTGGAGTTATGTTGAAACAGTACACTAAGTTAAAAATGTTTTTATATAATTTTGGAGTTTCTAAAAGTAGTAAAGTTGTGAACATTGTTCTCAAATTCAAAAGTAATTTGATGAATTAAATGTAACAAGTGGTCTTTATTTAAATAAATATTTGGATACTTATTTGTTTATGCTGGTTTAGAAAAAACAAAATTGAAGGTTGGTTTCAGTATATTTGAAGAATGTGACCAATGTTGTATTAAAAAATTAGTCCCTGATCAATCTTAACACAGCTTATTCTTAATCTTGGGTGATTGAGCTTGTGCAAAATATTCGAGCAAAAAACTGATAAATGTTTTTGTATAATTTTCTTTCATTACCTCAGCATGTTGTGGCACAATCACCTTTGGGGTTAACTTTCTTAAAAGAGCAAAATATAGCAAATTTCTTTATGTGAAAACATTTAAATTATGCTTCAAAATTACTCGTAGATAAAAAAAAATAACCAAAACTTGATAGCTCTGCAAACCCAGTTTTTTAAAAACTACTAAATTTTTTTAGATATTTGGCTATGAACTACTATTATAAGTATTTATAGTTTTATGTGCAGCTTATATGGCAAAGAACATTACAGAACTGAATTGTGATTGATTTTCTTACCTTAAATAGTACACACTAAAAACAAGATGTAATTGCTATGAGCTTAGAACTAATTATTTATAATATGGTCAAGGAGAACTCCTTAAAAAAGCAAGGGAGTTATTTTGTGTTAATTTTTCAAGGAGGTTGGAATATTTTGTTACTAGAATCTAGCATAAATTCAGTTAAATTTCGGCATATATCATTTGGTAGTTTTTGTCAGTGTAATGCCAATATTATTTGGATGACTTTTAACTTGTTTATTGGAGTTTATGCAGTTTTTCTTATCAAAAGTAGGTTAAGATGAGTTTGGAAGACAAATTTAAAACCTGAAAAAAATAATATCCTTTTTTAAAAGGGGACGGGAAGAGCTGAATTCGCATCTCCGTTTGTTGGCAAACTCAGCCACTTACTGTGACATCACAGAAAGAACCAGGCCTTGTCTAGATGACCTTGATTTGCACACTGCTTTTAGCTAAGGGACAAGAGTGTTATTGTTTAACTCCATTCACCCTATTACAGCCTGACAATCATGTAATTCTTTTAAGATAGCAATACTAGAGAAAAGCAAACGAGTACTTTTTGCCTAGATTTTAAGAAAGCTGTACATAGGGGTAGAGAAACTTGTAATTTGTGATAATTTTACTATTATATAGGTTATCTCTATTATTCAAGTTACAAAAGCATGTATTTATTTTTCAAATGCTTCATTTTCTATTTTAAACTAGTTTTTTTAATGTCTTTTTAGTGTGTTCCTGTTTTGTATCTAATAAAGAAATTTTTTTCAGGTTATTTCATGATTTTTTGGAACACTGGTGTCTCATGTGAGCTATGTAATCAATGTTTCTAAAATGTCTCTCTGAACATTCGCCATTATTTTATTCTGAAAACTTGTACATCCCATTTGTTTCCAGAATTTAGGCTAATTTGAAAATTTAGTCTTCTTTCATCATGTTTAATTAGGCAATTATGCTCATAAAATTTAATTGCTAACTTTGTTCTTTAAATTTTAGGCAATAAATATAATTTGATTTCTGAAATTCTGTTACGTTGGAAAGTTTTAAACCTTTTTCTTTTAAAAAAAATTCCATGTGTAGTGAAAGAAAGTTTAAAATTTCAAATTAGCCTGTTTTAAACTATCATTTATGTAAGTCTTAGATCATCATTAAACATTGATTTTACGTCCATAGCCATGGCTAGTTACTTAGTTCTCATTTTTAAGTTGAATAATTTTGATTATTTTTAAATAAAGACCTATTTTTCTGCCTGTATGTGGCATGCAATTGCTTTGGTATGTATTTTATTATTCAATTATGATATAGAAAGTCAAAAATTTTATCAGTGTTTGTAACATTATATCAGTGTATAAATAAATTTTATAAGTGCTAATTATTTAGTCACCTTTAGTAAATTGTAATGTGGTTTGTATCCATAAAGAAGGGAGATACAATAATTAGAAAAGAAAATCAAAACTAAGATTTTAAAATAAGTAATATGTATAATGCTGTACAAAGTATTTTCTATAATCTTCAATTATTAAGTTATGAAATCTTAACTTGAAAACTTAATTCTAATGTGTACAAAAGTTGTCACTTATATATTCTTAAAGCAGATGAGATGAGTTACCTTGTTGCCTATCACAATAGTGGATCAGAGATCATTAAATCATAATTCTTGTGTCATGTCACCTTTGGACTCGGCATTATATTAATTGGTTATATTAACTTATTTCATGTGCATTTGATGTTAAGCTGCTTATGAGCCCTGTATGATTGTATGTTTCTTCTGTTTACGTGGTGTAAGAATTAGTTTTTTGGTTGCAATGGTGAAACTCCCAATTTGAACATCACTATTTTACTCAATATTTTGACCTGAAAATTAAGGTTTTGATGAGTTACTGTATATACAAGTGAAGTTGATCAAAAACTTCCAAAAAATTATCGAATTTCTATTGATGCTCCAAATCTTTGACCTGGTAGAAGATTAGACTTGATTATCTTATTTTGTGTATTCTTTTGAAGAAATTCTCCAAAGGGATACTGTCATTGTTTAAAGATACCATGTTTTCAAATTGCCTCAGACAATACATTTTGGAAGTTTTCTTGAACAAATTCAGCACTGAGACAAAAATTCTCGAAAGATCTTAGACTCCTCATGATCTAAGGTTTTAAGCGATTTGATGATTATTTGGAAATCATGAGAATTGTGATATCTGAACAGAACTGAAATAGCTAGCTGTTGTGCTAAATTACTCTGGTTTTTGCCATAGATTATTCATGATTAAAGTATAGGATAAATAGCAATAAAATCTAACATGAGCTTTCTAATACTAAAATCTTCTGAACAATATTACTGTTATCTACTATTGTAGATGCACATCAAAGGTATCAAAACACTCTTTCTATTCTAATATACCCTTTGCCCTTAATGTTTTGGCTAGTTTTAATGAAGTAAAAGGACTACAAAAAACCAGAAGTGGAATTTTTGCTATTAGCAAGTCTGTTTTCACAAACACTGCCTCTACTTCTGAAACTACAAATTTTTCAACAGTTCTTGTTTTTCCCATGTGTAGAATGCAAGATTTATCATGTTTAATTACGTTGAGAAGTATGTAATCATCAGGTGATCCTTTTGTCTTGTATGCTAAACATATTACAAGATTAGTTTCCTTTAGTGCAAAATGTTTGATTAAAGGTTTTTGTTTAAATTATCCTTTGGACGCTGATTCTCAAATATGCAGAAATTATGTGAGGATTAAAAATTCAAAAGGAGCTTATGGTGTGAAATACCCGAGCAGATACTGTTGAACAGTGAGATTTTATAAATCTATATTTTTACTTCTATTTGTACTTTAAATTAATTTCATTACTTATTAAGTCTGTTACTTGTGTTTTAAGTAATTACGCTAATGTCTTTAACTGCTAACAATATTTCGTTTGGTACTTTGGTTGAACCCAGCTTATCTGCAGCTATTTGATTGATTTTCCACAGGAATACTCACCTGTACACACAATTTGTGAAGTAGCACTGAATGCAACATTTAGTTCAGGATTCATAGGCTTAGGATGAACCTTCAACATTTTCTGAACAGTTGACTATGCAAGTATATATGATAATTTGAATTGCCCTAGTATTGCCTAACGTATGGGGTATGAGAAAATTGTACGTTTACTTTAGAGATAAATTGTAAGGGTGTTTTGAATTAAATAAACTGCAATGGATAATGAAATTGTGATTAAAAAAACTTGCTAAGTTAAGGAATGGTTGTTAATTTGATCCATAAAATAATTTTACTAGTAAAAATTGCAGGAATGGTAAGAGCTTGGTTGGAAATGTATTTCACTACAAGCACAAACAATTAAATATCAAATACTTATAACAGTGAAATTTAAAAAGATAAGCCCAAGTGCATGCATGGTTTGAAATAACTAAATCGAGTAATTTCCAGATCTTTGTTAAACCACATTGAAATTTATTTTTGTCCAGTAATTTTAGATATTAGATTTAAGATATTAATTTTCAACACAAATATGGATGCAGGACCATGTTTATTAAAAATTATTTTTAAATGTACAATATTTGGTGTAATTGAGAGTTGACTGTTCAAATTTAGTTACTCAGTTTCTATCATAATTAAGAAAAGGAAACAAGTGTGGTTCTGAAAAGGCCTGGGGTCAGTCGATATTTGAAAAGGTGTGAAAGCAAGTTAGAAGACTGCCATACCCAAAAGCATGAATTACGATCACTGCAGATGTTTTTCCTCTACCTACTCATTACCACTGCAATCACTTAGGGCACCAAACGATAAACTTAAACCAGAATCCCTGCTAAAGATTCTAATTGTAGAACTTTGTGTTGCCATCTATCCCCTAATTTAACTAATAGACTTGTTCATAACTACATGATTTGAATGCCTTCTTGTCAAAGCTACACTATATCACTGGTTACCCTGTACATCCTTTAAATAAAACACTTAATGGTTCTTTACATACAAGTTAATGATATACTTACAAATTTATTTTGTTATGCATTTGACAAAAATTGGTTTATATTTTTGAAGATATATCTGCTTTATTAAAGTATGATACAACAGCTTTGTTCCAATTCTGGTACTGGTGGCAGCATTTCTGGTGGTGGTTCTTGGTAATATCCATTGATATACAGTCTAATAACAAAAATCCAATATTCATTTCGTTCAGCTCGATTGTATGTGAAACTTGCTTCAGTCCCATGTCTTGCTTCCCCTCCGGTCATCATTCGTAAAGCTGCAGTCTCAGCACTTAGTACTTGAACTCCTGTAAAACAGTATTTCTTTGTCACCAAACATAAATTTAGAAATTTGCAAAATGCACTAATTGTAACTAAGTTGAAAAGAAAGCACCCAGGAAGGTAATCAGAATTTCATATCTTAAGAAGAATTTGCCAATGAAATTTTTGAGATTCCTATGCATATTGAGATATTTTTCCGAAGATAATTGTACATAATTTTATACTCAAATTTTAACATTCATAGTTTTAATTTCATACATAAAAGTTAGAAAGGAAAGACACTTGTATAGGAGAATTTCATCATTTATGTGAGTTTTAGGTTTAAAAATGCACCCCATTTTTATTACTATTTTAAAGAAAATTTACCAACAGTTAAGAGTTTTAAATATTGTTTTTCCTATGTATTTATGAATTTAAACCAATGCACAATGTATGTTGAATGTAATTCCAGTGTATAAATAATATAAACCACTTCGTTTCAAATGCTTTGTGTTATCATTGATAATTATTAATCTAAATACTAATTACACATCCTGTTAAACACATAATGGCTGCTTTTTGCATGTTTATAAACTAGATTCATACATACCTGTAGCTCTTATCCATTCTGATACTCTGTGTTTAGTCTCCATTAGAGATTCAAATTTTGGAACAAACAGACTTGATGTTAATTGGACAGGAACAAATGTCTTACAAGTGAGTTCTCTTAAAGTAAATGACACTGTTGAGGGATATGGAATCGTTGTGAAGGCTACTCGAAGTATTCGGATATAGAGTGTCAATACTCCACCGTGCTCAGTGTAACTCATTCTTTGTGTATCAACATTTTTACCTATTTTAAAAATAATGCATGAACAGTTTGCATACCAAATTAGAATTGTTACGTGATATGAATTCTTTCCACCAGATACATAAATGACATGATTTACTATACTATGAAAAATTTAAGTAATTTCATTCTCACAAACTTTTGGGTTTCTTAGTACTCTGCCTTATCAAGAATAGTGAATAGCATTTCATATTGGTTAAAATATTTGAAATTGTCTCCTGATGAGATGGTGCAGCTTGTCGGTTTTTGGACCTTATGTGATTTAACCCAGACATCCAATCCTAATGAGGAAGCTTGAATTGCAACATGCATTATGGGCCAGCAGCTCTTGATAATTTGAATTCAACCTTCCTATTTCATTTACAAATTAGTTATAAAGATAAGAAAGCATCTTGAGCTCAGATACTCGACAATTAACCCTCCAGGTGGTTGTCTCGACGAGGTATCTCGTCAATAGCAACTGATCTTAGCAACAATGTTAGTGAATAGCAACTTGATGGATGAAATGCTTGGTCATTAGAAAAACTGACCAGATTTAAGAAAGATCTAATCACATAAGAAAATCGGCAATATTTTGACAAAGTATTTCGTCAAAACCACTTGGAGGGTTAAATAAAATGCATATTAAAATATACACAACTAATATTATTAGTCAATTTTCGCATGGTAATTTCAGATACCCTTTTTTTGACCCAGAGCATTTCTTGGTGGGTGGGTGGGTGACACATAAGGCGACTTGAGCAATGCACTTTTTGTTCTTGAAAGAAAACGAGTGAACCGCTTGAAACGCCCGACTTTACAAATGGCTGCTCCATGAATTCGTGCTAATTATTTCACACAAATAATTTAGTATCAAAGGAAATTAACGCCAAATATTCTCAAAACGGTGAAATCGAATTAGTTCTTGAATGTAAGTATTTTTCTTTTGACCATTTTGATAGATACAGGATAATCTTAAGTTCCCATTCTTTCGCACAGCGATCGCTTGTATGATGTGCATCATGTCCAGGGGCGGATATTAATATGAAAGTCGTGATTGTGTGAGTGGAACATTCGAACGGATTTTGTGACAGCTATGAAGTCTGTCCGAAGCAGACTAACGTTATTGTAGTAACGTAAAGATGTAGTCTAGCCTGCCATCTATATCCTATGTGACCGACTCAAGCTTCTGGGAATGTCCTATCTGCTACAGTATGGCAAGGTGTGCTGTGAATGAATCTCTGAATTGTTATTCTTACTCTAGTTGCAGATAGCTTATGGAATCATTTGTTTTCAACTGACTACAAAAGTTTCATAAGAGAACGCATCTGATATCGGTTATGACTCGTAGGAAAACCTACCCCTTCAATGTCAATACTGGAGTAGATTTTTTGAGAATCACTCACTAGGTAGTTATTTTATTGGCATTTAAAAATCACTAATTACTCATCTTTGTTTTGAGGCATCACACGTAAGTAATGCGTTTTTTTTCAATGTGCCAAAATGAATGATGGATATTCACTTATTACGTAATTGCACAATGTATGTTCTATTAGAATTCGCAAAGTTGTAAGTGTACATGGATTTAATTTTTCACACGTGAATATAAAAGTGAAGAAATGAACGTTATGGTTATGTTATTTAGCTTCCTGAAAATCAAATCATTAAAGAGCTGTATTGCAAACATACTGCTAAGGAAGCTATTTATGAAAAAATACCTGTTTTTGCTAACAGCGTGACTTCACACAGCATATGAAACGGTACTAAAATTAAGAAAATTTAAATTTTCAAAAATAAATTGGAAATTTTTTAAATTCAGAATACGTCCGATTCATTTGGATTATTTTATCAACTCGATTCATTATTTGTATCAAAGCACAAGTGATAACCAGGGTATTGAAAGTTAAGATGGGAGCAGGTTGTAAAAATCATTGACATAGCTAAAGAGTGCAGCTTTTTTTCTTTCTCAGAAAAATGTTTTGTCTTCTATTCTGATTTCAGAGCAGTTTTATTAGTGTTATTTATTTAGGAATCATTACGCCGTTTTCATTATAGCTGTACGTTTATGTATACGATAAACTTACATAATGGATCCAAAGAGGATCAAATTTAATTAGATGCGAGTCGAGAAGGAAAATTATTAGGAAATGTCCACAAGGACAATCCCCTCCATTATATTTCGTTTATCTTAACTTTTCAGGGCCGAGTAGGGATTGGAACGGACGTGCTGTACAGGAAGATCTGAGATAGGAGGTATGGTCATTTTGTTAATTATCCAAGATTTCTACTATTAACGGCCGCAGTAATTTAAACCCACTGGTGCAAAGATGGTACTTAGTAAAAAATACATGATAATGGAGAATTCGATCTAAACGGTAATGATTACTGATTTGAAAACTAAATCTAAACCATTGTATGATTCAAGGTAGAAATTGATCAACCAATTGTTCTTTATTAGCACAGAAAAACACATTAGGAACTTAAAAGGATTTTTCACACAAAAGGGGATTATCTTGTAAATTATACAAACTCTCCCATTAGTACATCAGGAGTCATCTAATCGTGTTCAGCTTCCAGTGACAGTTTTCCTCAGCTGAATGCTTATTTTTAAGAGTACAACGTTTTTCTTACTCGATTGTTTCTCGCGGCAAAAAGGTAAACTTTACTTCTGTAATAATTTTTATTTTCCATTACTTTTGGGATGACCCAATTAATGGAAAGAGGTAAAAGTAAATAATGTGCTGTTTTTACTTACTACTAAAAGAATCTAAAGTAAATATTTTATGCATTCTAGTTTTATTGTAAACATCGGCAATTTGTTTATCTCGCTGTTCCCATAGAAACGCTGCTAATTCACGTTGTAGAATTATTAGTTTTATCTTGTATTGGAAAAAAGGCGGTAATAAACAAATATTGGCGTTCTCCAACAAATTGCCGAGTAGAAAAGTAAATGCAATATTTGATTTGTTAAATAAGCGTTGCTGTTTTCACAGGGCTGCCACAGACGGCTTTTGCTACTAATTTTCAATTTCGGCGACTAGGGGTATCTAAGCAAAATCGTCTCAAAACCTAATTTACAAATTTGGGGGACTTTGAAAATTCACCCAAGGTCAACGAAAATTAAGTGTCCCTCCCGCTTTTTTTAATAGCCATGAATCCTTGTCAAACTTCCGATTTTTTGAAGAACCTGAGCCAATAATGTAGCGGCATTTTGCTTCCTTTTTTGCAAGACAACTTCCGAAGAGAGTTTGTAATATCAAAGTACAGCTTTAGACTAAATGGGATCAAATTACCAACTATCATTGGATAATTAATACATCGGTAAGCGCGCGATTATTTTGAGAATTTCCTGTTTTGAAAATTCAAAACAAATACATATTCTTGGGTACTAAAATGTTTTTTGTTCCATGTATCAATGCTTAAATTTTAAATTATTGGAGACTCAGATTTCTATCGATAACAATTTTCTTTCTAAAATATGAAAAACAATAAAAAAAGTTATCTCCACCAGTTAACATTCCTTTATTACTGAAAACTCCGAAAAATTCCTTCCAGGATATAGCATAAATCAATGCCAAGCATGAGAAAAGGTAATTAGTGATAATTTACGAACATTTTGTAATTTAAATGTTGCCAAATTGTTACCGTCAACTGGATACTGTAGCTGATAAAAACGAGAAAGGTTATTTGAATAGACTTATTTGACGCAATTACCGCTAATTTGGATATTTTTATCGTTAAGTTTACTGTACCCAATTTTCTTTTGAATTCTCAAAAAGCCTGCCTCTGTTTGAGAAGTAACACTAAGCATTTTGATAGAATTGGAATGAAGTCTTCACAATAAATTAACCATTTACGGGATGCGAACCATTACGCATTGTCCGGATTTCACCTTTAACAACGGAAAATAGTGAAATTGCGAAAACTGGCATCGTGAAACAAACGGCGCTTTTTCTCCAATTCGAAATTTCCAATCAATATTTTATCCCTCTTACAATATGGTTTGCTTTTCGGAAGTGGCTTGGCGACAAAATAGACTTATTTAATCGATTGATAAAAATTGACGTATTTACTGAATCTCTTGTAACGTAAGTATATATAACATACGATGTCCGTAAAGTGCAATTAACTAATAATTATATTCAAATGTTAGTTTTAAAATATATTAAAGAAATTCTACGTAATTATAACTGAAATTCTGTGTATCATTAACTGGAAATCAATCATCTTATTACTTATATAAATGTTGGCATCTATTTCAGTGTTTTATTTTTTTATATACATTTTTTACAACTCTTTTTACAAATTTTGTTTCAAGGTCTGAAGATTCCTTTAATTTTACAAATATTCTAAAAGGGAAATTGTCTGTAAGGCATTCAGTAGCTCAGAAATAGTGAGGGCTTAATAAAGCACTAACATTTTTGTTTGTAGTGTTTCATATTTCCTTAAGTTATAAAATGTTCTCGTATAAGATAGACTTAGACCATATAATGGTACAAGAGAATTATAATATATAAATTACTTTCAACTCTACTTTTTTAATTAGATTTTTAACAAACTATGACTTTCTAGATTTCTGGAATCTAAGAAATTGTCTAGTATCAAGTAGTTATTGAGTTATTATTTAAATATGGGAGTGGGTATGTGATTTCAGTGATGAGTTTATGATTAAATATATATTTAATGTGCAAAATATTTAATTATTTAAGACTCATTGCATCTATTATCAAAAGTTTAATTCAAATTTGCTCCCAAATGCGTCAAAATTTATCAAATATACTATCAAAAACTCATTAAACTTATTCCAAATTTTCTGTATTCTTACTCCGTAACACATCAGGTTACTCCATATTCTCAAAATAACTGCTTTGTGAACCGTGCTCTAAAGAATACACTAACTGTTAACATCCCCCTGAATATGTACTAAATAATAAACAAAAATGTACCTTAATATTTTATAGAAATAAAAACTATAATTAACATTTTATAAAGATAGAATAAATTCAGTGAAATAGTTTATTTTGGCTTTCTTGTGTATTTTAAAAAAGTGAATCTTTTAATATGAATACTACTGTTTGTAAACAATGGTAAATTAAATTGCTAGAAATGCTTCTGGCTGTTTGGAATTCAAATTTCCATACTTCGAAAATAGTTTTTAATATTAAATTTCCATACTTCGAAAATATAATTTTTAATATTAAATTTTAATTTCTTGGTGAGTTCTTCAACCAAGTTGTTCATACTTAATGAGCACATATTGTTTTAGTCTATTCATTTTGTATTAGAGCAACTAAAATAAGGTTTAAAAGGAGACTTTCTGCTACTATTTCATACGAGGTCAAGTGGCTCTTCCATATGCTTTATGTCGCTTTAAGCACACTTAGCTTATTAAAAGGTGTTTACATTCATAATCAAGTGTATTTTGGGAGATTTCGGTGATTAAAAAAAAATTAGTTAAGGAAGAACGCAAGTTTAAAACTCGTAACCAAATTTATGCTCACTCTAGGTTGGTTTGGAGTTTTATGGCGCAAGGGCCATATTTGGCCATGCTGCGCCAGACACAATATCAAGAAATAGACATACACACACAATGAAAGTTTTACTGATACAGAGAGAAATACACCCAGGGAGGAATGCACCTGACAGCTCACTCTAGGAGACGAACACGATTAGTAACGTTTACAAAAATGTGTTTGTAATCATTGTATTCCTCTGAAATTTATATGGCAGTTATCAAGTAGTGTTAAATATATTCATATAACGTAGACTTACCCTTACGAAAATTTTCTATAGAATTATGGCCCGTTTTTCTATAAGCTCTATAAAGTAACCTCTATAGAAGCTCCTTTCTTTTATTTCACTTTATTTTTCTAAAATTCTATAGAGAAGTTCTAAAAATAATTAGATAATTTAATAGAGAAGTTCTAAATACATTTCTATAGAATCAGCTCGTTTCCTCTACGGAAATCTCTCGAATTCTATTGAATTTTTATCTATGAAATTTCGTTTCTTAATAGAAATCTCTAGGGGTTCTATGGAACTCGAAACTTTTTTCGTAAGGGAAGACATGATCAATTTATTGAAGAATTTAATTCTGCTGTAGTGGATCGAATATTAGAATGGGTTCCATTCTCGTTACAATAAGCAGTTGTGATCACGACCAAAAATTTTCAACTCGAGTTACGGAGCTGAGTGAGTTATCGGAGAGACTGGGAAAGTATTTGGTATGGATTTGATATCGCGCGCGTTCGGGCTTTATTTGGCAATAGCGAAACAATAATTATCGCTGAGATAGCAATATTTAAATGAGAAGCTACAAACGGGTGTGACGGGAAATGAAAGGCAAAAATAATGCAATATTAAATTGCTACTGAGGTTGTAATTGAGAGAGCTGGGAAAGTATTAGGCTATTTGCACACACATCGATTTCGATCGTTCGAGAAAATATCGTGTTATCAAATTCTTTTAGTGGAACGAAGAGCGTGGGAGCTTGCACAAGGTTCGATCTACACGCGGCACGACCGTCGTGTTGCTATCGTCCACCGCCACTAAAACAGACGATCGCCGTGCTTTTTATTCCCCTAATCCAAGTTTCTATCTTTTGAATGGTTAAAGATAGTCAAAATTTCAAATCTGCGTAAATTTTTACGTCAATTCGATACCAAAAACAGGATTTTCTTTAAAAAAATTATTTGTTGTTAATAGTCGCAGCTAATCTTTTTGCATATTCCTTTTATACTATGCGTAAACGGAAGTATTGCCTTGTTTTTAAAGGGAATGGGATATTTTGTCTCCCCTAATCAACTGTTTTAATTTTACAGCAATTAAAAATAGGATGAAAATCTCTTCCAACAGGGAAACCTAAAATTGTTTTTCTCTGTTCAGTTCGAATTTTGTTAATTTAGAAAATATAAAAATTTTACTAAAAATTTTCGTATTTTCTATGTTATGCCGAAACACAGCTGTTCATCCTATAGTTAATAATTGTGAAATTTTATAATTCTTAGGCAATGACATGGTGATGAATTTATAGTTTTAAACAAATTAAATTTATTTTTACATATTACTGATCAAGATTTTGTCTAACTTTCTCTGGTGGTGTCGCCTCAAGTCGTTCTTAGGATTTGCAATGCTTTTAAAACCGAAGTTTACAAAGAAATGGAAAGCAAAATTTCAAATGTGTGGATATATTTCACTGTGAGATGGGAATTTCGAATCGGGTGTCATGCTCTCTGCATAAGTTGAAAAGGGATCTCATTTAAGTCAGCTATTACGATTTTAAAGACATTTCGGAAACAAGCATACCACCATAAAACTAATGCGTTGAAAAGCGAAAGTTATTTTTGACTTGGACTTTTTGTTTCAAACGAGTTTAGATAAATTACATAATAATTAACCTGTTTATTTTGACAAACTACTTTTTACTTTCCAAGTGGTTATCCGGTATGCGTTTTTTAAGTGTTTATAATATTTTAAAGTTAAATTTTTAAAATTATAATAATTAAAAATTATTTTATATAATTTTAAAATTATAATAATTAAAGTTAATATTTAACTCAGTGTTTCATAACGTGATTCAAAATTACGTGGTGTCTTCGGATCTTTTCCTTCGGGATGGATCACGGACCGTCGCCAATGGCCCGTTGTGTTGCTCCAATCCGACGTGTTAATTACCTACCTACCGTATTGCATAAAACTATACTTAGAAGTCTTCCAAGTGATTATCGGCTCCTGGATTTTGTTGATCTAAAAATGACATTAAAATCTAAATAATTAATACTTTCGTTTGCGAATTTATTTTGTCCTAGGCACCTCATATCTGTTTGGAAAACCGTACTTGAGATGGTTCAGATTCGGGACCCAGAGAATTTAAACGTTTCGATTTACAAGAACTTTTTCAAATTTACGGATATATTCTAATTTTCTTTACTTAATTACTGATAGTTTGGACAGACTTGCCCCTTGCGCCATAAAAAAATCAATCAATCAACAATTTGAAGACTCCAAATTATTTTATCTTTCGTTTTCTTGTCAAAAAGCCCGAGACGACGGTACACCAACTACATAGCAACAACACGTTTAGGATTCATTTTCCAAACTTGAGATAAGTAGTCACAAGCTTTAACAAACGACTGCATTTACTACAAAGAAACACCGTAGTGTATGCAACACGTAATAAAATAAACACGATAAAAAAAATATCGTTCGATATTTTTCGAAGGATCGAAAATCGATGTGTGTGCAACTAGCCTTAGTTATGGATTTGATATCGTGATAAGGCCTGATTTTGCAATGTAGATGTGATAATTATCGCTGAGATAGTATTCAAATGGATGATTCAACGGGGTGAGAGGAAATGAAAGGCACAAATGATATAATACTAAATGATTTAAGCTGAATAAAAAGGAAAAGGTTTTTAGGCATGACTTTTATGTGAATCTAATTCTACAAAACTAATTCTAAGTACCTGATTTATATTTCATTTCAAATGATTGCACGTTGCACACTCGTATTCCATGTTGATGAGCACACCAATGCGATGCTTTACTCACAGTATTTCTAAACGGTTCAAATTGGGGATGGGAGAATAATCCCCCACTTGCTATTTTATCTGGCACAAAATCCATTAAACCTGAAATGCAGAAAAGAAAAATTTCGCTGCTTTAACTTAACAAAATACTTAATTTGATACATTGATAACTTTCGAAAAACTGAAACAAAAATGGTTTTGAATCCTTTTTACAAGTTGTGTTAGAGAAATAAAAAATGTACGATGGCGGATAACGACAGGGCTTCTCGCCACAAATCTAGAGAATGAGAATTTCTTTTTGAGAATTCATTAATTCAAATTACAAACTTTTCAAACAATACGTAACGGAGGGCGCTAATGTTTTGATAACCTCTGGCAACTTGGCATGTTGCTCGAATACAATTTCAGCAAGTCGCTTACATTAAAATTAACGCTTAACACCGCCAAAATGGCAATTACTCAAATTAGTTCTTAACCGAATGTTTTTTTCTTCCACAGGAGTTTGGTTGTTCACTCTGAAAATCCTTCATTCAACATTTCTTTTCAATGGTTCAATTAGATGACTAATACAAATACAAGTAGGTGTAACAATTTCATAGGCAGATAGTTCGATTTACTTAGCACTGGAGCAACAAAACGGGTTATTGGCGTTGATCCGGGATCGATCCCAAAGGGAAAGATCCGAGAACACGTAATTTTGAACCACGGTCAGAAGACGAGGTCACAACACCTCAGCTAGCACTCCTCTCCAAACTTCCACACTACGCCAAGTAACAATTTCGTAAAGACGCTCAATTCGTAATAGATGCTTTTATGAGAGGCATTTTCTTTCAAGCTAAATGCAAATGGCGGTAGGTAGTCAATTAACGTCGCACTGCAGCAACTGAACGGGCTCCTCGGCGGTAGGTAGTCAATTAACGTCGCACTGCAGCAACTCAACGGACTCTGCGGCGGTAGGTAGTCAATTAACGTCGCACTGCAGCAACTCAACGGGCTCTGCGGCGGTAGGTAGTCAATTAACGTCGCACTGCACCAACTCAACGGGCTCTGCGGCGGAACGTGTTTCCTGTACGTATTCCGAACGTGACGTCACTGGTTTTTTCATTACGATTTCAATCCCCGAAAGGAAGAAAAATCGTAAACGAGCTGCTCTCTTCAAACATAATTTTACATTATTGTAGTTTTAGATACTCCTTAATGGGCCACGGTAGCCCAGTTGGAAGAGTAACGACTAGTAATAGGAGGGTTGCGAGTTCGAATCCAGCCAAAGACCGCGGTGTACAAAGGGGGCTGGTGCACGTTAAATCTGTCGTGGCCTCAAATGTCCTCACGTTGGCGTGGTGTGGAAGTTTGGAGTGGGGTGCCAGCTCAGGTGTGACCTCGTCATCTGACCCCGTTGTGTTGCTCCAGTGCGACGTTAATTAAAATACCTACCTACATACTCCTTAATAAAAAACGCGTGATATAATACATAATTTTGCACTTTTCCTTTAATAAGTCGGCCCAGTTGGTAGAGTCCCGGATTAGCAACCGGAGGGTTGAGTTCGAAACTAGATCCAATCAAAGACCGTCGTGTACGTAGGGGCTGGTGCACATTAAATCCGTCGTAGCCTCAAATGTTCTCACGTTGGCGTGGATGAATGGTTGGTTTATTTTGGGTTTTATGGTGCAAGGGCCACATTTGGCCAAACAAGACAGACGATGTCAAGTAATTATGGAGAAGAAAGATCTCTTGGGCATCCTGGGGTCTCGATCCCCATGTTTACCAGAGGCAGAAAACACCATGGGGAAAGAGTAGATCAATAGGATACCTCGGGTTCGTGAAGGCCGTGCACACACACCTAAACAAGATGTGCCCCGGGACAGTTTTTCTCGGCCTTTGCTATATCGCTTCCCTTGGTATATCGCGTTTTCTTGACCCCGAGAAATACGATGCATCGAAGGGTTACTATTTCTAAAAACTGGGGATTATAAAATTGAGGAAAATGTCAGACACCGCACTTTGGCTCAAAATCAGGTCGCCTGTCACCTTATGAAAGTGATCACATAGAAAATGTAAATAAAAAATATAATTTTTTAAAAATCAGATCTTATAAAACTCAAGAACCTAAAACCTTTTATGAAGAGATTTTAAACTAACCTGTTGGACAGAAGTCATGATTCTGAATTTTTAATGCAAGAATTATAAAATAAAAATTTGTATCAAAATGTTTATCAAAGTATCACTCGTTTTCGAAATAACCGATTTATATAGTATTACAAATTCTAATAAGCAGTAGAAATGATTGCCTTAAAAGTTACCGAATTGTTCCGATATTCCATCTGATATTTCGTAGAATACTCTAATGACGACAACAAAATGCTTCTGCATGTCTCCCCGTTCTCTCCAACTACACTTATCTGGATCTAGATTCGACCAGTTCGATAGTTTCATCTCTTGAGTTTCTGCTGTGATTATTCTTCCTGAAACAAAGCCCCACGGTGAGTGTTACATTTTGGTAGAGGAGCAAAATATCAAGATTCGATGAGTTACATATCACTACCAAGCAGGGACGTTTTCAGAAAGGGGTTCTAATGCCCCAAAATGTTCCTGATCTGACAAAAAAATAAATGCCAAAGTTAGCTTAAATCAGGTAAATTGAACTTTTAAGAAAAGTCATGGACAAGTCTGAAAATAGTTCAATATATTTACAAACAGAAATGCTTGTTTAGCATTAAGTTTAATACTAAAGACTTTTGATAAGAAAAGTCGTGGACAAGTCTGAAAATAGTAAAAGTGTATTTACAAACAGAAATGCTTTAATATTAAGTTGAGTACTAAAGAAGTGAAAAGAATCCATCTATGAGCTAGGTCAGCGATTTTCAACTAGTGTGCAACAAGAGTGGCACTGGTGCGCCTTATGGATGGTGAAATGGTCAAATTGTGTAAGATTTATTTAATTTCAAAGGTTTAATTTTGAACTTGACAAGTATGTTCACAAATGATTTCAAGTTATATCCGTAGTTTCAATGCCCGTACATATAATTCTAAATATTATTTTTTTATTACAAAGCATCATAAATAAATTGTTTCAAAAAGATTTTTAGGAAGTCACTTTGGAGCACAAAAAGAGTAGATAATTATGCTTTGTAAGTTAATCAAACTTATACCTTTTTTCGTCAGATCCCCAAAAATATCTTTTGGTGGGCCGCAGAATTTAAGTAATTAGTTTTGTGACATGAAATGAAAAAGGCTGAAAATCGCTGTGCTAGGTGACTTACTGAATGTCCCATTGGACAAGGCGAGAAAAATCTCTTGTCTATTCGTCTAGACATGATTGACCAAGCACGTATTCCAGGGGAAGGGTCCACGTCGAGTCCTACGCGAGATCTTTAAAACGTTAATACACAATCAAAAATACATTGAAGTTAATTTAAATCAGTGTAAATCGAAGTTTAGTTTATCACAGGTAAAATGCCATGTGAGTATGTCTGAAAACAATCAAAAATAATTAAAAGTAATGTTTATCTAGTATTATGGCTTTTGATTGGAATAGAAGATTGGCCCTCCTCAGAAATTATTTTCTGAATATGTGCCTGTTTTCAAGCTCCTTCAAATAGACAGGGCCTCCTTAAAGTTTTTAATAGAGGCCATTTTCAAAGAAATTTTTAATTCAATCCAATCTTAATTCATTACATTTTTAATGAGACTAGCCACAGATAACTGATCAATGAAGCAGCTTTTTAACAGTGGAGAAAGCGTTGTTTCCATTATCATGAAGTGATATCAAAGTAGAAAACGTGAAAAAAATTATCAGTTTTATGTTCAAAGCTACCACTCGGCTATAAATATAAAAACTTATAGCCAGAGAAGCATAGTTCATGGTTACTTTACCATAAGTTGAGAATGTTGTTTCTCTCAAACGATGTTTGATGTTTCAATTCCTCAAATGATAATTCTATGAATACAAAAAGTAATTAGTTGTGCTTACATATATTTTTACAGTCATGTCGGTAATCATGTTAATACTGTAAGAAAAATTATTTAATTACCTGGAATAGGGTGTGTCAGAATCATGGTGTTGAATCTTAAGACTACATCATTTAACTTTTCAAATGATGGGAAAGAAAACATTCCACCTTCTTTTTGGACTTCAGGTATGATGTTGATGTATCCGATTTGCTGATAGTTTTCATCTCCTGACCTTCGTTTTTCAATCCAAAGCCTGTACACGTATAGTTAAGAATACTTTCTCAAGAAATATAAAATAGCTGCGTAAGCACACAAAAATTTAGATTTCTGATTTCATGAATCGAGTGAAAAAATTAAGCTATCAACCAAGAAAATTATATCAGTCCATGAATATTTTTATAAGTCTGTGGCAGCCCAATAGTCTTGAAACAATTAAAGTATGGAACTCTATCAGCAGTATTATTCACTGCGACGTCAGTTAAGTAACATTAGGTTGGTTTAGTTTTATGACGCAATGGCCACATTTGGCCAAACACAAGACAATGTCAAGTAATTATGAAAAGAAAGGATGGAGAGGAGAAAGGGTCTATGGTCGCGATCCCCATGTTTACCAGAGGCAGTAAACCCCATGGAAAAACAATAGATCACTAAGGTACCTCGGATTCGTGAAGCCCGAACACACCTAAAAAAGATGTGCCCTCGAGGGGTAGTAACATCGCGGCAACTATTGATTGATCCCGGACCGTCGCCAAGCCCGTCATGTTCCTCCAGTGTGATGTAAATCCAATACCTATCTTTCATGACTCCAAGGCCACGCAGAGGGCAAGTTGGAGAGTCTGACAAGCCCATTCCTATGGAGATGATTTTGCAGGTAGTCGTGTCCAGAGTACGAAAACAAGCGACTTCTTAGCTATTGAGATATCATCTTTTGTTATATCTTTGTAAATATCAAGTCGGGGATGTTTGATTTTTGTACTTGTGAAATAGTAGCATAAGTTTTAAAAAATTGTAGCAAAAAAGTCTCCTTTTAAACCCTATTTTAGTTGCTCAATAGAAAATGAATCGGCTAAAGCACAAAATGTACTAATTAAGTATGAAATAGTGTTGTAGATCTCGCCAAGTTTAAAATTTAAAAACTTTAAATTTTCTTTATTAGGTTTTCATGTCCATCTAGCAACTAGATTACGATGTTTTCTTTCATGGTTGCCACGCTTGGCGCCAAAACTTAGAAATGGGCATTCTTTCGAAAAATTTCTCCCTTAAGGTAATTGGTAATTAATTAACGTCGCACTAGAACAGCACAACGGGCTATTGACGACGGTCAGGGATCAATCCCAAAGGGAGACATCCGACAACATCACATAATTTTGAACCATGGTCAGATGACGAGGTAATAACTGAGCTGGCACCCCACTCTCCAAACTTCCACACAACGCCAACGTGAGGACATTTGAGGTCGTGTACCAGCCCCCGTGTACACGACGGTCTTTGGCTGGACCTAGCATTGAACTCGCAACCCTTCGGTTGTTAATCCATTGGGCTACCGCAGCCCGCCTGTGTCTAAAAGGACAGTATTTAAGAATATTTATTAAAAACTTTTTTTTTCATGAACAAATATTTTTTTAATGTTATACATTTTCGAATAACTTTGTCCTTGTCATAACTATTTTCCAGTGCTATGCATGTGAAGAATTATATATATATACATATATATGAGGCAAGAGAAGCGAAAGCCTTTCCCCATTCTTATTGGAACACTCAATCGTATTCGTATTCCGAGAGCGATCTTCTAATTGGTTGGAGTTCCATGTGTTCTTGTCACTATGTTCTGATTGGTTGGAATTCCGTGCGTTCTGGTCACGATGAAACGCTCAAAGCAGAGCGGGAAAATAACTGATTCTAACTGGGAGAACATCGGAATTTTCGCATGTAGTAGGCAGACCATGTTGGTTATCAATTTTGTACATATATTCCATCTGTAATACATTTAATCTCATCATCGTTAATAAACAGTTTTTTGAAATGCGAATACTTGACTTTTTAACTGAAAATTATACGACTGCATTGGTCCCAAGTTGAGGCCGTTTCAGGCTTAACATATATATAAATAGCAGTATTATTTTCACGTATATCCCCCTGCAATCGTATTGCTGTTCAGAAAAGGGAAGAGACAAAGTATTAACATTATCTTCTCACAAACGTCTGAAGAGCACAAAATAAGACGGGCGCCTTTTCTTACGTCCTCCTGAAGACCCATTAACAAAACTAGGTCTTTTGCTAGTTTCATGTAGTCAATCATTAATTGAAATAAAAATAGTATTGGGAACATTAATATAAACTAACAAATTAATCTGGGGATACGAATTAGTAAATTGGGTCCTAATCATCTTCATTTCAAATACATAGATTCTGGTTTGGGGAGGGTGGTATTAGCTCCATTTGCCAGTTCCCAAAAAGTCTAGCTTCACCTCTGCAATTGTCACTTTAACCCTCCAAGTATTCTGACGAGATGTCTCGTCTAAGGTCTGGTCAATTTTGCTAATGACCAGATACCTCGTCGAGACAAAACTGCCCTATTGCTCCAAGAGGAATGAAGATCCAAGTAGGAAAACAAAACAAATTGTCCCTTGCCAAGAACTGGTGACAGTTTGGAACAGATTTTTGCACCAGAGGCTGGACACTACAGGGCAGTTTTCGACGCGAAGATAAACCACTAGGAGGGTTAAACTCCGTTTATCGAAGAAACCGAAATAAAGTCGCAAAGAAATTGACGAAACAAATCACGTGACAATGTAAATAAAAAAGTGCCACGAGCACCAAGCAGTAGTTATTTTGCTTTTCTCTCAAATTATCATGAACACTAAGCCCCTCAACAATTATGACGAATTCAGGACTGCCACAGCCAAAGTAAGTGTGAAATAGTTGCATTAGTAGCATAAATTTTTAGAAATAGTAACAAAACTCTCATCTTAAACCCTATTTTAGTAGCAATTTCAGTTGCTCAGATCCCAAATGAATCGGCTGAAACACAAAATGTGCTGATCAAGTATGAAACACACGTTGAAGATTCGCCAGGAAATTTAAATGAAAAAATATTTTAATAAGATTTTCCCGACCATCTAGTAACGAGATTCCGATGTTTTTCTTTCATGATTTCCACGGTTTGACGCCAAAACTTCGAAAATGGTGTCGCGTTTTTTGGAAAATTTACTTCCAGAAATGCGGAAAAATATTTTTTTCCTCTATTATAAGTTTAAAAAAGGGACTATTTAAATTTTCATTAACTGGCAAATTTTAAAAAAGTCGCCAAAATTTTTAAAATAGGAGCTATTGAGACGATGCTGCTTAAAAAGATACCCCTAGTCGCCAAAGTTGAAAAATAGTACAAAAAAAGTCGCCTGTAGCAGCCTTGCGAATTAAATAAATACCCTCAAACTTTATTAAACATAATTTCCAGTAATATTTGAAAACGCATTACTCAAAATGAAACGAAACAATTAAAATCGCCAATTATAAAAATTCATCCGCAAAAGTAGAAAGACTTGGTGATATTACAGTATCCCGTTTGTTATGTGTGACAGGTAGCTTTCTCTGTCAATGAACAGACTACTGATAATTTATTTCTTGGAGGATTTTAAGCTGTTAACTCCAAGTGTTATTTCAGTTTATCTCACCTCGGGAGAGATAAACTCGTTTTAAAGATTTCATTGCAAGTAACGTCATTTGCTAATAATCGTATTGCGTCATGCATTTGCAAATAACGTCACTCCCATATTTAAAGAATCACATTTGAAAATATGTTTTCTTTGGTTTAATTCATTTATTTTACGCCACATTACACTATAGTGGAGAAATAGGCGATCGAATGCGTCTTTTCAGAAATCCAATATCAAAACTAGGATTTTGATGATTTTGCATCTTTTTTGACACGATGAAAACTTTAGTCGAGTAAATAGAAATGTGTTTCATCAAAAACTAAGTTGATTTTAGAGAATTTTTATGGCATTTTTCAGGCTTTTTAGTCATTTTAAAGCATTTTTTGCTGTTTTTTGAGTCATTTTGCATATTTTGGTGTTTTCCAGACAAAGGTCAATTTTGGATGATTTTTACTAAAATTCAATTTTTACCTTAATCAGGGGGGAAAAATTTTCCCTTGATGAAATTTCAGGAGACAAAGTGACGTTTATTTAAAGTGTGCTCCCGTGGTTTCAGATGTGAAAAGGAACTTTTTCAAGTTTAAAACTTAGCAGATAATAGAAAATCACTTTAAAAAACTCTTTTCTTTTGTATCTCTTTTTATGAAAACTTTTGCAAATAAAAGTACAAGGTTTATGTCATTTTTTTGTTGTTTTTATGATATTGTTTAGTTTTTTTGGAATAAATGCATTTTTATTGGGCATTTGCCAGCAATTTTTTTATCTTAAAAATCCTATCCCTACTAATATACGAGGTGTGGCTATTAAATAACCGGATTAGTACTATAAAATCTTTTATTGGGTTTCTTTCACAATTTTAACATTATCCCCTCAATATACTCCCCTCCACGATCCCTACACCGCTCCATGCGAATTTCCCATTGGTCAAAGCAGTGCTGTAAATCATATTCTGAAAGCATGTTCATGGTCTCCGTCGCTTTTCCTTTCACAGCTTCTACTGTCTCAAATCTGGTTCCTTTCAGTGCTGATTTGACCTTGGGAAATAGAAAAAAGTCACACGGGGCGAGATACGGTGAATAGGGTGGATGTTCTAACACAGGGATCCCATGCTTGGCCAAAAACCTCTTGACAGACAGACAGTGCAGTGTGGACCTGAGCGTTGTCCTGATGAAGAAACCCTGACTTGTTTTTCCACAATTCAGGTCATCGTGTAAAATCTGCCAAACACTTTCTTTGTCGATACCTATGAATTCAGAAACAGCGCAAATACTTAACCGACGGTTTTTTCGGATCAACTCACCGACTTTTTTAATATTTGCGTTCGTTTTTGACGAGCAAGGTCGTCCTGGGCATGGGTCGTCTGCGATCTCTTCTCGTCCCTCTTTGAACCGTTTGAACCAATCAAAAACCTGAGTGCCTGATAAACACTCATACTTTATTGAAAGGAGTATACGGAGATAAGTTTCTGTGGCGGATTTTCCGAGTTTCACAAGAAATTTCACATTGACGCGTTGCTCTACTTGAGCACATTTTCCCGACGGAGCACAGATGCAAGGTCCACGTCGAACGAAGGCCACGGCCCAACCGAGCGGAGCTCAACCTTGACGATGACAGCAATAGGGAGGGGGATATCATGTGACACGCTCGTGTGCTGTCGAGATCTGACCAATTTTGCTAATGACGAGATCTCGTAAATCAAGATATTGCCAATTTTTTTATGAAGACAAGATCAAGATCTGGTCAGTTTGCAAATGATCCTGTGTTTTCTTTTAATGACGAGCTATCTCGACCAACAAAATCTGGTCAGTTTTGCTAATGACGAGATACCTCGTCGAGACAACTACCAGGAGGGTTATTAAAATTGAGGGGTGATGTCAGTCGCCTACTCATGGTGCTCCCTGTAATTTGTCCCACATTAGAATTCATGCTTTTCTCCACAACCACGCGACAAATCTTCAAACCGAGCGAAGTGGAAGAAATAGCATGGAGCATCTACGACTTCATGTTACTTCTGCCGATCGCTCCGTTTGAAGATCTGTCACTCGTGGTTGTGGGAAAAAGCGATTGGTTAAAGTGATTATCCAGCTTGATTAAAACTACTAGTCTGTGCTTCAATAGCCAATCGGTCTAAGTCGATTCGTAAGCCCACGTGATTCACCCTTCTGAGATCTTACAATAGCAACTCCGTCTACATATTGTCTATTTCAATAGACGGTCGATGTATTAGTGCTTCTGACGTCACGATTCCAAAACTTCAATATGCACCATCTTTGTACTGAATACCCTCCGTTATGCAGGGCTGCGGAAGCCCGGTTGGAAGAGTAACGGATTAGAAACCGAAGGGTTGAGAGTTAAAAATCCAACCAAAGACCGTCGTGTACAAAGGGGACTGGTGCACGTTAAATCTGCCGTGGTCTCAAATGTCCTCACGTTGGCGTGGTGTGGGATTTTGGAGAGTGGGGTGCCAGCTCAGTGTTGCCTCGTCATCTGACCGAGGTTCAAAATTACGTGGTGTTGTCCTCGGATCTTTCCCTTGTGGATTGATCCCGGACCGTCGCCAATAGCCTGTTGTGTTGCTTCAAGTGCGATGTTAAATATTTACTTACCTAACTACCTCAGTTATGCAAATCGCAATAGGCAGTTTTGTTAATTTGTGAGGTAACCTTTAAAAGAATGGTGTTCCTTAAGGTTGACGCCGGTGTGATACCAGAAACACACAAAACTACATAATAAAAATGTACAGTAGAATCTATATTACAAGAAAATGTATGTGTTATTGTGAAATTCACAGAAAAATTACTGGGCAGTCTTTAAATCTTCTATAGTTGGATTGTGTGTGTAGCACAAGGGCCATATTTGGCCATGCGAAATAATAACCATCAGAAGGATATGGGCGCAAACACAAAAATTGCGCAGGAAATGAAACAAAATCTTTATTTACATAATTTTTTACAATTACTTATTTACAATGATTTTTTACAATAACTAAAAGATGCTACCACCAACATAAATGCAAGATTGGCAGCGTCGATGCATGGATTGGCGAACTTCTTAGCCACTAGAGTGCACTGTTTGGTTTGGCGCGCTTGAATATCGTTCCTTACTGGAATCCAGCAGTTGAAAGGCGGGTTTTGCAAGTTTCCCACGTTGCCAAACTTGCATTAATGTCGGTTGCACCTTTGAGCACCTTTAATTAATGCACCTTTGAGCAGTTATTGAAAGTAATCATTATAAATAAGTAAATGTAATGACGTAAATAAACATTTTGTTTCATTTTCTGCGCATTTTTGTGTTTGCGCCTGAACGCGTCACTTGCGCCCATACTATACAAAAAATGTACTATACAAAACTGTATATACAACTGTGTATATACAACAATGTATATACACTATACAAAAAATGAATCTTTTAGTGTTCTCAAACACCCCTTGAAGTTTGTCCGATGAGTTCCGAATCACTAAATGGTCAAATTCCAAAACACTTTTCCGTAGCACACTTAATTTATGTTCACAATTCGATTATCGATCCTGTTCCCAGACAAACTCATTAATTCAATTACATTAGTCTCTCAGAAAGCGAGGAAATAAACCACGAATTTGATGCTTCAGCACCTTTCACTCGCTGTACTTATTTTTTTCCACGCTTTTTCCCTCGTAACCTAGCTTCAGCGTAGATCAGTGGTATCAATACTGGATCCACTGTTCGCTGTTTGTAATTCCAAGTTCTGAATGTTAAATTACGTCTGTATTAACCAACTTTTGACGTATATGTCCACGTTTTCGTTGCAGTACTGCGTCCGTAGGTAAAATTCCGTATCCAAAATTGTCCAGACTTCCTTCAATAATTTGGATACTAAAAGTTCGTAAAAATAATTGAATTCAAGAAAGGAAGAAATAGCGTTCAAGGTCAGATGACCCGTAGTAAGCGGCGCGCGCGTTCTCAATTTTGTATTGAAATTGGCCATCGGGTCGTGCGGTAAAATTGGTATAACTCCGAACCGCGATGTGATAGCACGTACCACGATGTAGGTAGGTATTTTAATTAACGTCACACTGGAGCAACACAACGGGCTTTCTGGTGACGATCCGGGATCAATCCCAAAGGGAAAGATCGAGGACAACACCACGTAATTTTGAACCACGGTCAGATGACGAGGCAACACCTGAGCTGGCACCCCACTCTCCAAATTTCCACACCACGCCAACGTGAGGACATTTGAGGCCACGACAGATTTAACATGCCCGCTTTGTACACGACGGTGTTTGGCTGGATTCGAACTCGCAACCCTCCGGTTGCTGATCCGTTGCTCTTTCAACCGGGCCACCGCGGCCCCGTACCGCGATGTGCCATTCGTTTCATCTACGCGAGATCTATTAATATCTAATATTTGCGAGAAAATTTTTGCTAGGTGTCTGAAATAATTGAGAACTTCCGAAATGTCTCAATATCTTAGTTTTAAAGAAGGTTCAAGACTACCGTAAATAAGAATGAGTCAAAAGGAGTCGAACAAGCCCAAAATGGCCGGGTAGGTAGTTAATTAACGCCGCACTGGAGCAACACAACGGGCTATTGGCGACTGTTCGGGATCAATCCCGATGGGAAAGATCAAGGACAACGCCTCGTAATTTTGAACCTCGGTGAGATGACGAGAACATCCCACTCTCCAAACTTCCATACCACGCCAACGTGAGGACATTTGAGGCCACGACAGATTTGAGGCACCAGCCCCCGTGTACACGACGGTCTTTGGCTGGACCGAGTTTCGAACTCGCGACCCTCAGGTTGCTAATCCGTTACTCTTCCAACTGGGCTACCGTGACCCCCAAAATGTCCAAGGCGGAACGTAAGATAGCCAGAATATGTCAGACATGCTCTCAAAACACATTAGTCTCTGCACAAGATTTCTGAAACACTAAAAAATTGAGTATCTCTAAACCTAAACTCTGCACTCATTTCTAATACCCACCCACCCAACAGCCACGCGACGCATTCTACTCCCAAAAGACCTGCGGATGTGGCTCCGACAGTCATTTTATATTTCAATTTTTAGTCGAACGTTGTGATCAGTGTGAACGCAGAGGGGTCAAAAAATTAATACTTGCCTCAGTCCTCTAATGAAATTGGTCGACATTTCTGCATATTCCAAATAAGTCATTTTCTCACTGTCTATTCGATCTCTTCCGGATCTCTTAAACTCGACACTCTCGCATGTCTTAACCTTCCAGCTCGGGTTAGAGCGTAGCCAGTCATTGCTCCGGTCCACCAACGTCCTACCAAAAAGAATGATGCATTTGAATTGGGTGCAATGAAAAGTTGAAGAATTTTAAATATGTGAATTATTTGTAAAAATCAACGTATTTAAAATACTACTCTTTAATTTAGTACTCTCTCAAGCTCTTTTATTCAGTTCAACCCTCCGAGGTTTGGTTGGTTGTTTTGGGTTTTATGGCGCAAAGGCCGTATTTGGCCAAGTTGAGTCAAACACAAGAGACAACCTTAAGTAAAAAATGTCAAGAAAGGGAGAAAAGAGAGATCGGGAATAGAATAATAGGATGAAAGCAGAAAAAGATCGCTTGGGTGTTCCCGGGAAAGCGACCCCAGTGTTTACTAAAGACAGTATAAACCCCATGGTAAAAGAAAAGATCACTAGGGAACCTCGGGTCTGTGAAGCCAGTACATACCTAAAGGAGATGTGACCCTGAGGGCTTAACCCTCCGAGGGTCACACGTATATATCCGTTCTGCAAGCTGTAGTCTTCCCTGCATGACTTCTAGCGAGTTTTGACTTTGAGCAATAGAAACTTTTGGCGCAGCTTGTCCGTTTTTGGACATTACGCCATAAAACCCCAACATCCAATCCAATAGAAACTTTCCTGGAATTCTTCCAACCAGTAGATGTGGTTATTTAATCGTTGTGTTGTGGGGAAAAAGCAAACCACACTACTCGGAAATCTCGTAACGGTCAGAGGGTTTAAATACTTAAAAATACACACATGCACTTTTAGAAAGAAAAGCATTAAATATAAATTATAAACGTGCAAATACAATGCGGTGATCTTTTCGAAACTACAAAAACCCTGATACTTTAAATGCAATTTTTTTGGAAATCTGAGCTTTATGTCCCCACCAGAGATTGTTAACACAATACATCTGAGAAAAAGTTTAGTAGGAAATATGGGAAGACAATTTTTAGGAATCTTTCAAGTGTAATTTCGACTCTTTGAACGAGATGCGAATTTTAAACCCGCAGCAATGATCTAGAGAGGTGGGCTACTCTCTTATTAATTTTTTTCTATTTCTTATTTTCTAAAACAATTGCTGTGGGACTAGGATTTTACATTTTTTTGGCAAGACAAACGATATTCGAGTGAAAAGAAGTATTTCACAAAAAATTAAGTTGATTTAATTGCCTAAATGAGGACATTTTCGAACATTATTCGTGATTTTGACGCAAAATGGCAATTTTTTTTTCAAGTTTTTCGGTCACTAGGTATTTTTTCAGTTCTGTAGGTCATTTTAAGTCATTATTTTGCATATAATGGTGTTTCCAGGAAAAGGAGTATCTTTCAAGGAAATAGAATTCCTCTGAAACCCCATATCTAACCCGTGTCGGGGGTCTAATTAGCTTTTGTGTAGCAAAATATGACGGTAGAGCGACCAACCAAACGAAACCTCATTCTTGTTAGGGTAAAACTTTTCCCTTGGTAAAATTTTAGAAGACTGAACGAGGTGAACAACTTTATTTAACCCTTCTGGTGGTATCTTGACGAGGTATCTCGTCATTAGCTAAACGATTAGCAGATCTCGTCATTAGAAGAAAACTGATCACATCTTGATCTCGTCATCATAAAAAAATCGGCAATATCTTGATAACGATATATCTCGACATTTAGTCAGTTTTGCTAATGATGAGATACCTCATCGAGACAACCACCAGGAGGGTTAATCTCGAATTCTGCCACTGTATATCGTCCATTATCGGAAAATAGTAAAAACAAATCAGTTAGTTCTTAAATCTCAATTTAAAAAAAACATTGATAAGACTAAACCTTTCATTTTGATCAAAATTGCAATTTACAATATACACACGCGGTTTGATAACAGCAGATAACGTAGTTTCAGAGCAACCCAGCGAACAAACTGCCGCTGCCATTGTTTTAAGGTTAAACCTTTTATTTTAATCAGAATTGAAGGTTTAACCTTATGAATGGGTTTTTTAAATTGAGATTTAACTTTACTAAATCCTCTTAATCAATTACTTAATTTCTATCAAATTTTTTCATTTGACATAACCACTTTTAAGTAACAATGCATTTTAACTACAATTTCAAAACAATCACATTTTGTCAACTAGACACGATCAAGAAAATACATCTTGCACTAGATATTGGTGCTGACTTTCCTGTCACTAACTTATCCTATTACTAACTTATCGATTTTTCGAATAATGGAGACAGACATTCGGCGGCCGGAGCTCTGGGATTCAGACAAGACGGCGTGAGATGACTCAACCGTTTCCTCATTCCTTTCGATGCAGCAAAAAGTATTGTTAACGTCGTGAAATGAGTTTTACCCTCCTGGTGGTTGTCTCGACGAAGTATCTCATCAATAGCAAAACTGACCAGATCTTGCTGGGCGAAATCTCTCGTCAATAGAAGAAAACTAATCAGATCTTGATCTTATCATCCAAAAATCGGCAATATCCTGACGAGTTATCTCGTTATTAAAAAAATGGTTCAGATCTTGATGAACCGAGATACCTCGTCAAAACCACTTGGAAGGTTAAGTTGTGGCGAGTGGATTTAGGCATGGAAACAGCTTTGAAACCAACACATTTAATACAATTAAATTTACATAGGTCTCAATAAACAACTCAAGGCATAATTTGAGGCTAACTGAAATTAGAGTTAAAATTGTTTGAGCTTCGCGGTTCCATCGATAGATAGGTAGTTAATTAAAGTCGCACTGGAGCAACAACAGGCTATTGGCGACGGTCCGGGACCAATCCCGAAAGAGAAAAATTCAAGCGGTTCTATCGGAGCAGACAAGTTCCGAGTCCGTTCACTTTCAAAACTTCAAAGGATCTCTGTCGAGGGATCAGGGAAGAAGGTCATCGCTCAGAAGAGGGACGGTTACCAAAAAAGGGGCTGCTGGATACTCCTTAACCCTCCAAGCGATTACGACGAGATATCTCGTCCATCGAGATACGACCAATTCTACTAATGACGAGATATCTCGTCATCAAGATATTGCCGATTTTTTGGTGATGACGAGACCAAGATCTGGTCAGTTTTTCTAATAACGAGTTTGACTATTCCTAATAAGCAAGTTTTTCTCCGAGCAAGTATATATATATATATATTTCAAACAAGTCTTTCTTTTCAAGTGACTAATTCACGCGAGTTGTGAGTTTGAAACTATTATTTCTAAATACGTTTTTCTCGAGCACGTATTTCTAAGCAAGTCATCCTTTTTAAGTGAATCATTCATGCGAGTCGTGAGTTTGAGACTTATTTCAAAAAGCAAGTTTTCCTCGTGCATGTATTTCTAGGTACGTAGGTAATTAACGTTGCACTGGAGCAACACAACTGGCCATTGGTCCAAAGGTAAAAATTCGAGGACAACACCACGTAATTTTGAACCACGGTCAGATGACGAGCAAGTATTTCTAATAATCAAGTCATTCTTTTCAAGTGACTCGTATGTGTGAGACTATTATGTCTAACAAACTAGTTTTTATCGTGCAAGTATTTCTAATAACGAAATCTTTCTTTTCAAGTGACTCATTCACGCGAGTCTTGAATTTGAGACTATTTCTAATAAGCAAGTTCTTCTTGAGCATGTATTTCTAACCCTCCAAGTGATTTCGACGAGATATCTCATCCATCACGATCCGACCAATTTTGCTAATGACGATATCTCGTCATTAAGATATTGCCAATTTTTTGATGGTGACGAGTTCAAGATCTGGTCACTTTTCTTCTAATGATGATGTCTCGTCTGTCAAGATCTGGTCAGGTTTGCTAACGACGAGATACCTCGTCGAGATAACCAACCATCAGGAGAGATAATAAGCAAGTCTTTCTTTTCAAGTGACTCATTCAAGCGACTTTGTCAGCGCATGCAACGACCCAAGAATTATTATATTTATTATGCAAGTTGTAAACGATCCGCGAATTATTATATTTATTATAGGAGCTCAAACGATAATATTGTGAATTGTAACCATGATTAAAATGTGATAAAAGAAGGATTTTGGAATTGAGAACAATTCGAAACGGAGAAAGTGTGGATTGATGTTCTGTATAATTTTGTATTGTCTTTAGAGTTCTTAATAAATGTTAATTTTTTAAATTAGCGTTCGTCTTCATGTATGCAACCAAAAAGTCTACCTACAATTATTTAATGCAATCGAACTGATATTCCGATCACCCAAAAAGTGAATAGAGTGAGTCATTCAATTGATCATCGATTAGTAGAATTCATTTAATGACACATAATTGGTAAAAGGCAATGTATTTTAGATTACATAAATGAAATTTCCAACCATTTTTCAAAAATTTAAACATTCTTCAGGTTTGTCAGACATTTTTTAAACTTTTGGTTGCTCCCTAAAATCGCCAAAATGAGGAAAATTTAAAGTAACGCAAAAACTAACAATTGGAATAACATGAAATTTTGCATGGTCATATTAGAAGTAATTCTGAATCTATTCCTATCAAAATATAGTAAGGTTTCAAGTCTTAATTTTTTCAAACATTAATTCAATTATTATTGCATACTAAAAACTATTTTTAAAATAAAATATTAGGTGGATTTTGTTTGGGTTGCTTAACAGTAACATGGTACAAAATATCAGTTATAGAAATATTATTTAGGAAGATATCCATAAAAGTGAGAAACTGATTTAACATTAGGAGCTCCAATCTTTCTGGACTCGTAACTTCGAAACGGTAAGACCTAATGACATGGAATTTGGTATCTGAAGTTAAATTGTGATATAGATTTGAAATTGTATGTCAAAATAGGGGGTTTCCATTGGAAATTATGAAGTTGGTGATCAATTTAATATGAAGACGGCCCCTTATGCAAATTTTAGGCATCTGAACTTACAGAAGACGTTAGTTGCTGTCGAACGCCATTTTTGAATTTTCTCTACAATTAAAATTGCTCGAATGAAGAGGGGTGGTTCTTTTGTTGTCTTACAACAAGCGCGATGTATCAGAGTTACTGTATCCAAAAAAAGGAGATTTACTTTTATTTTGTAGTCATTCAAGCGTGAGTTTGAGACAACTGATCTAGTCCTAATTCTAAGGCTATAATTAAACTAATCGTCTGAATCTGATGATGGTGGTCACTTTGCTTCATCGAAATAGTCATAGGTGATTTTTTCATAGGTTTCTGATCTTCATAAGCCAATTTTTGAAGTTTTACATTTTTTACTAATCTAGCTGCTCTCATGAAAAGGAGCTTCACAAAAAGCGTTTGATTGCTTATCGAATTTACATTGAAAAGTTTTTGGATAAGGGTCGCTTGCGTACAACTTTGCTTAACCCTCTGAAGGGATCACACGCATGTATCCGATTTGAAACCTGTTTCTTCCCTGCATTACTTTTAAACCAGTTTTGGCTTTCTTGTCTAATAGAATCTTTTCTGGGATTCTTTCAACCAATAGATGTGGTTATTTAGTCATGCGAGTTGTGGGGTACAACAACCATACACTTCTCGCAAATCTCATGACACTCAGATGGTTAAAAAGAAATTGTTAAAAAATACCTACTTAAAACTTTCGAACTTCGGAGAGGAAAAAATTCCTCCAGTATCTTGACATTCGGGTAAGAAATCTATAAAAGTGAATTGACCATCCGTGTGCATAGGATTAGCACCTGGATTCCAATGCATTGCAGATCCGGAACTCCAAGTCGTAGCCATGCCTGCACCGGCCCGTTTTGAAGTTGCTCAACGGAGAAACTGTGGAAAGTAAGGAATGTAATTGTTACGTAAATTGAGCGTCAATGTGAAAAAGCACTACACAGAAAGCATATTGATTCATTTCACGTCACTGAAGGGCGGGGATTGATTGATCAAACATGTTGCATGTTGGGTACTGCAACACGCAAAGGACGCAAATATTTAGTGTGAAGGGCACAACAGAATTTTGATAAAAAGTTAAGCTATAAATACATGGTTTTAAGATTTCGTTTCTATGGAGTCGAGTCGAAAACGTGGTGATTACTTATCAGCTACCATTTGACTCACCCTACAAAATTTTATCAGTACTTTACCTGTGAAGAGTAAGGGTTGCTATTTCACATTTCTCTTCATTAAAAAAATGAATTCAAGTATCTTCTGCAGACATGTGTAGTACATGTATGTGTCCTGAGTCTTTCAAACTTTAAGGGAAGAGAGGGAACACAAAATTAAACCGTATTCACATGGGATGTGTTTCCGCAAGCGCCCAACGGATGTTAGAGGACACACTAAGTATATTCTGCAAACAAGTATCTTCAATATACTGACATTTTTTTTCTGCAGACGTGTAGAACATGTATGCGTACTGAGTCTTTCAAACTTTAAGGGAAGAATAGGATGGAAGGGGTAGATGACGGTGGACTTCTTGCTCCATCAAAATGGCCATTGAAGAACTTTACATTGACCAAGCACTTTTTTTGCATTAACGAAGTAATTTTTTGAATTGACGCGAAACGCTTTTTTTTTGCATTGACGAAGTTTTTAAATCATGATTAGTCATTGTTTTGTGGAAGTTTTCCAACGATCACTATGAATTTTAATGAAGGTTGCATCTGTTTGTCTAAGTTTCGAAACATCCTGTAGAATTGAGTTTCCGACACCATGAGATGACGGACTGGTTTGGATGATTGGCCCTCGAAATGTAACCAATCTAACCAGCCTCAGGGGAGATTTTGAAATATTAAAAGTAAAATATATAATTTTGAACAATTTGACACCTTATAAAAGAGGCAATGATTTTAGCAACATTAATTCAAGCAACTTTCGGGTTGGCATCTTGTGAAAAAGGGTTTTATTTCAGTCAAAACTTGATTCAATATTTGCAAAAGACACTGCAAAATGAACCCATGTTAGAATTTAAGACGGTAGAATTATGAAAGAATTCTAAGAACCTATCATCGTCTATACCTAATTTATAATCTTTTGAATTTCTGATTTCTTGGTCTGATTGATTTGTCTGATTTCGTTTCCACGGTAATCAGACATAGATTGATTAGGTTTGTCGTTCTAAGGTTGTTGGAGCTTCTGGTCGCCATTGCGAGCGATAACGCACCAATCTTGGAACAGTGTGGGAGTTATAAGATTTTTTGTATTTTCTACTACTTTTAGAATAGATTCTATTTTTCGAGGATGAAGGTGATATGGTCCATCTCTTGTAATCAGAGCAATGGTGCTCACAATTGTCATTCAAGTTGCACATAATGCATATTAATTAATCCAAATAAAGCAAGTCCATTTTGATCGATCTGTTCAATATCTTTGAATCGCAGACAACGGTATTTTTTGCTACACACTAATTTGAAAGGGTCATCAGACCACAGAAGGGGTGGTATATGTATAGTCGCGGAGAAAAAAACGAAACACCCCTCTTCATTCAAACAATTTTAACAGTAAAGCAAATTCAAAGATGGCATTCGACAGGGAATAACGTCTTCTATAAATTCATATCCATAAAATTTGCATAAGGGGCCGTCTTCATATTAAATTGAGTACCAACTTCATAATTTCCAATAGCAACCCCTATTTTGAGACAATATTTCGAAACAATAGCATAATTTAACTTCAGATACCAAGTTTCATGTCATTCATAAATACTCTCAAGTTTGGAGCTCCTAATGTTAATCAGTTTCTAAGACTTAAGGATATCTTTCTAAATAATATTACTATAGTGTTGATACTTTGTAGCATGTTGCTGTTAAGGTACCCAAAATATACAATGTTTTAGTTTCCAAATAATTTTTAGATATTAATTATTGAATTAATATTCGAAAAAATTATGAATAGGAACCTTGATATATTTTGATAGAAATCGATACCCAGAAAGACTTAATATTGCTATAAAAAATTTCAGCTTTCCTCTGGATAGTTTTTGCGATACTTACATTTTCGTCACTAAGTGATTTTAGGGGCATCCAAACGGTGAAAAAAAATTACGAGAAACCTGAGGAATGTGTAAATTTTTGTAAAACGTTTGGAAACATTTATGAAATCTAAACGGGGCAAAATTATGTTTTTACGATAAGTCTTAACGGCTATTGCTAATTTGTGATAAAAGCTATTAACTGTTATGAAAAGCTTATTTAATAGTTACTGAATAAGTTTAAAAGTTATCATTAACTGTTAAGAATTGAAGTTAACGGTGAAATTAAACAGAAAATATTGATTATCATTCTTTCCAAATTTATCGTCCATCAAGATCTGGTCAATTTTGCTAATGACGAGATACCTTGTCGAGACAACCACCAGAAGGGTTAAGGTTCATTGTAATCTTTTAGTCAAGTAATAAATGAACAGTTCCTGATTAATTACAAATAATCTCGATCTACGTATAGCCACTTTCAATGTGATGATCCCTGAAGTGGACAACTGCTTTAACATTGAATATCTCCGGATATAACGATAGTAAATTCATGAAATTTCATATTTAGACTAATTCACGATGTTGAATCTGATTAAGGAATCAAAACATGGTGTTGCCATTGGAAATTTTGTTATTGCAAAATTAGATATGAAGACGACCCCTAATTCAATGTTTTTGCATTTGAATATGTAGAGTACGTTATTCCCTATTGAATATCTTTGAATTTGCTGTACTATGAATAGTGCTCGAAATAAAGGGGACGATTCGGTTTTTTTCCACCCTTGAGATAAAGGGACGTGGAAGCCCGTTTGAAGAGTAACGGATTACGAACTGCAGGGTTGTGAGTTCGAATCCAACGAAAGACCATCGTGTATATTAAGGCTGGTATACGTTGGCGTGGTGGAAGTTTGGAGAGTGAGGTGCCAGCTCAGGTGTCATCTGACCGTGAATCAAAATAACGTGGTATTGTCCTCAGTTCTTTCCCTTCGGTTTAGATCCCGGACCGTCGCCCATAGCGTTGCTCCAGTGTGACGTTAATTGAAATACCCCCTTATTTTTTCTGGGGCCAGCGATAGCCCAGTTGGAAGAATATCGGATTAGCAACAGGAGGGTTGCGAGTTCGAAGTTCGGTCCAACAAAAGACCGTCGTGTACACGGGGGCTGGTGCATGTTAAATCTGTCGTGGCCTCACGTTGGGGTAGGATGGAAGTATGGAGAGTGGGGTGCCAGGTCAGATGTTCTCATCACCTGACCGTAATTCAAAATTACGTGGCGTTGTCCTCTTTCCCTTACGGATTGATCCCGGACCGTCACCAATAGCCCGTTGTGTTGCTCCAGTGTGACGTAATTAAAATACCTACCTACCAACCTCGGATCAATCCCGAAGTGATTTACGAAGAAAAATAATGTAGCTCCTCTTTGCTCTCATGGCACAAATTACTAAAATTCTGCAGCACATCATTGAAACAATTCATTCACTCAATCTCGCATAATTTGAAGCATTTCACCATCCGTAAAGCATACAAGTGATATATACTTACGACACACCGGTTGAAAATCGCTGCCGTTGAGTGGTAGGTAATTGAATTAACGTCGCACTGAAGCAACACACGGGCTATTGGTGAGGGACCGTGATCAATCCCGAAGGGATACCTCGTAATTCTGACCCACGGTCAGATGACGAGGTCACACTTTCGCTGGCACCCCTCTCCAAACTTTCACACCTCGCCAACTGCCGGCAAATCAAATAAACCCGGTTCACACGAAACTTCAGAAGGCAGATTGAACAAGGGAGAGGTTAAATTTACTCAAAGATTGTAAAGGAGCAAAAAACAAAAACCCGGAAGTAAATGACAAACCGGAAAAAGGAAAAGGCGAGTCTGTAAAGGCACATAGGTGATGGTTGCAATACAATTGCATCACTTTTAACGCGAAAGTTAGTTGATTTTTGTGCGTTGAGCATGCAACATCCGAATTTCACTATCTTGCGGTTTCTTTTCATTTTTAGACCAGCATTGACCTCGGGCACATCTCCTTTAGGTCACGAGCTTCACGGACCTGAGGTACTCTAGTGATCTTTTCTTTTCTCATGGGGTTTACTGTCTAGTAAACACGGGGGTTGCTCACTACTGTGCTCCCCAATCCATCTTTTGTTTTTCCTTTCACAGCAGGTCCGCGGTAGCCCAGTTGGAAGAGTAACGGATTAGCAACCGAAGGGTTGCGAGTTCGAATCCAGCCTAAGACCGCAGTGTACAAAGGGGGCTGGTGCACGTTAAATCTGTCGTGGCCTCAAATGTCCTCACGTTGGCGTGGTGTCGAAATTTGGAGTGTTGCCTCGTCATTTGACAGTGATTCAAAATTACGTGGCGTTGTCCTTTCCCTTTGGGATTGATCGCGGACCGTCGCCAATAGCCCGTTGTGTTGCTCCAGAGTGACATCAACTAAAATAGTTACCTTTCACAGCATTTTTCACTTGATTGATTTTCACCTTCCCTTCGGGTTTGATCCCGGACCGTTCCCAATAGTACGTTGTATTGCTCCAGCGCGACGTTGATTCAACTACGTACCTACTAAAATTCTGCGGAACACCAAAAAAATTTTTTTTTCCCGATTTGAAAAAATTTTTTTTGATTTGTTTGCAAAAAAGTAACCACTACCCCTTTTCTCCAGTGATTTAAAAAAAATCTTTCTGAACAATTTATTTGATACTTCGTAATAAAATATACAGAAAATATATATTAAAAATACGAGTATAACTTGCGAACACACTTGTCAAAAGTTCAAACTAAAATCTTGTAGTGTCCTAAAAGTTCTCGTACTGATGATTCGTGAATTTATTATACAAAAACAACAAACTTTAAAACAATTATTTTTATGCTAATGGTGAAAAGCACTTTTAACATAACGTAGTAAAAAATGTGAACTCACATTTATAATAAATGTTCAAAATGTCCGCCCCTTTCTTGGAGGCAAAGCTGAAGTCGTTTGCGCATATTTTTAGAAACGCTTTTCAAGATGCTGGGAGTGACTTCTTGTATCCTTTGAGTAATGGTAACTTTCAGATCATCTATTGTTTGGGGATTATCTTGATAAACTGTTTAAATATCCCCACAGAAAAAAGTCAGGGATGCTCAGATCAGGGGAACGAGGTGGCCAAAGATATCTTGAGATGAGTCGATCGACAAAAAATCTTGAAGCATGCCCATGGTTTCATAACTTGTATGGCACGTTGCACCGTCTTGTTGGAACCAAGAATCTCGTTCATTCACTTCTAATGCAACGAATTGTTGGATAAGTTCTCTGTATACAGTACCATCAACAGTTGACTCGAAAAACAGAGGTCCAACAATCCTTTTGCGTGATACGGCACACCAAACGTCAATTTTTTGAGAATGTAAAGGTTTTTGCATTAATGAATGGGATTTGTCGTCGCCCAAATGCGGGAGTTTTGCGCGTTCACATAACCGCTTAAATGAAATCATGCCTCATCGGAGAAAAATGTTTTGTCCAAAATGTTGGTGTTGCGAATAAATCTCCGGAACCATAGGCAATAAAAAGCTGCTTCTCATTGTCCGGTGGCTCCTGTACATTTTTACACGATAAGCACGAAAATGCAAAGCTCTTAAAGCCTTATGTGTCGATCCGTGATGTGCCCATTTGTTACGACAAACGCCTCACGGATTGATGAGGAGATTGCAATATCCTTCGTTGAGTTTCTTGCACAAAGTCTGGTGTAACGACTTTCGGTCTTCCACTCCTGTGTTTGTCTTCCACCGAACCTGTCTCACGAAATCGCCAAACGAGTTGATACAGCGTATCTTTACTCGATATTGCATCATCTGGATATTTATGTCGTCGAAATTATTTACATCTTTCATGATTTACATTCAAAATAAGCCTCAAGCAGCGCAATTCTCTGAACGCGTGATAAACTCATTTTGCAATGAACAAAATGACATGGAACTTTATTATCGCACAACTAGAGCGAGAAGAAAACCAAACGATAAATATTAAAGAATCCATAAAGTTATAAGCAGGCGATAAAATTCAATTAAAAAAAACACGGGCAAATCATTTTTTAAAGTTGGAGTACGGGAACTTGTAGGACACTACAATTTAAGCCGTTTCACCATACTTTTATTTCATTAATGGGACGCGAGGCCTAGTTGGTAGAGTAGCGGATTAGCAACTGAAGGATTGCGAGATCATCATGTATATTGGGGCTGGTGCACATTAAATTAGTCGTAGCCTCAGATTTCCTCATGTTGGCGTGGAAGTTTGGAGAGTGGGGCGCCAGCTCAGGTATTGACCTCGTCGTCTGACCATGGTTCAAAATAAAGAGGTGTTGTTCTCGGATATCTACTTTCGGGATTTATCCGGAACATCTTTCCGTCGCCAACATTCGCCAGTACCAATTAAAGTTATTACACCAACCAGTCACCCCGACTCAGAATGAAGGAGCCATATTCCTACAGCGACCGCCACCATCACTTTGTAGGGGGAGCAGTTCTAGTGGTAGATACTTTTAGTTTGTCATGTAAATTTTGCAAACCATTCCTGTCGCCAAGATCACGTTTTCAGAGGTAGATATTTTAATTAACGTCGCACTGGAGCAATACAACGGGCTACTGACGACGGTCCAGGATCAAACCCGAAGGGAAAGACACGAGGGCAACACCACGTCATTTTGAACCACGGTCAGATGACCAAGTTTTCAGAGGACTCGGTTTTACTTAGAAAGTACTTTTTTTTGCTTTTATACTTAACGAAAACATCGGGTAGGCTGTGTCGGTTGGTTGATTGTCTTGGGGTTTTATTGTGCAAAGGCCATATTTGGCAGAGCTGCGCTAAACACAAAACAATGTCACGTAAAAATGACGTGAAAGGAAAGAGGGATTGGGGAATAGAATAGTGGGAAGTAAGTGTTTTAATTAACGTCACATTGGAGCAACACAACAGGCTATTGGTGACGGTCCGGGATCAACCTCCGAAGGAAAGACAACACCACGTAATTTTGAACAACGGTCAGATGACGAGGTCACACCTGAGCTGGCACCCCACTCTCCAAACTTCCACGCCACGCAAGAGTAGTGGGATGAAAGAAGAAAAATCGCTTGGATGTAACTCGGGAACGCTATCCCTATGTTTACTAAAGACAGTAAGTCCCATGAGAAAAGAAACGATTACTCGGGCACTTAAGGATCGTGAAGGAGGTGGACACACCTAAGGAGGTGTGCTCCTGAGGGCGTAGGCTGTATCGGAGCACGTGAATACATTTAGTTACATACTTTTTCGTGAATACATTTACTTAGAGCATGCTATCTATTTAGTTGTAGTAAATGAAAGACAAATTCAGTAGTAAATTCAGAGTTTGTCGAAAGCTGATGAGTTGCTCTTCCGCGTAGACGATGTATTTCTGCTGGGCATTTCAACGAGTTCGTGACATTTAATAAATTTTGTAACTGCGATCCAAAGTTTCACAACCACCACTGTATTTAATTTTAATGTCTCAAATCGAGATCTGGACGTTAGCTTTTGTTTGAAACCCATTTCGACGTCGTAGCGCTTCGCAGTCCCGAGTTTTTCGGATTTGAAGTTTTCGCCAGGCAGCGCAAAGACCCCCAAACGCTCCCCCCCCCGTTTATCGCGGCGCACGAACTCAAGGTCACTGACAAGTTTTTGTTCTCTCAACAATAGAATGACAGCAGTTGGCGCTAATATGTGGATTATGTTTTAAAGATCAGCATTCCATTTGCCCCTCCCTGTGTAATAAAGGAAATGAAGAAACGCCGCCAAGCCTAGACAGACTGATTAGGACGATTTTCCCAGATTCCAGAGACAGTTGCAGAACGATGACGCGAGAAGAGGATGGCGTACGGCCATGCCTAACGAATACCCGCTGAAGTGAAATGGTTAACTATTTTTAATCTGTAAATAGTCCCCCCTTTATTTGTAAATAAACGTCTTTAATTGTTAATTATATCGCTTTTATCCCTTTTGCTAAAGTAGTTCTACAAATTCTGTGTACAAACTCATCCTAAAGTGTTCTAAGTATCCTACATGAGGGTCGGTCCGTGCTTTTCCAAGCAGAACCCCTCCCTAGACAAACCCGCCGCAGAGAATAACAGAAGTGAAAGAAAACAGAAGTGTCCACGACGTTAATTAAGCACACTTCGAGTGAATTATCTTACAGAACTGATGTGTGTTTGAAACCGAAAGCAACCTGATTGGATTACATCATTGTGAACACTGACAAACCTGATTGGATTACCTAGCTGCGAGACCGTCTAAACCAGTGGTTCCTACGGACCCCCAGGGGTTCTTAGAACCGCTGAAGGGGTCCGTGCCGTGGCAAATTAAAATTAATTTAGGGGTGCGTGGACAACGTCAGGGGGTCCGCGAAAGGGGTTTAATATAATTTATTTGATAATTTAATTATTTACTTTTCTTGAAAAATAATTTCAAGCGACCAAAAGGAAAAATTACATTCTGTTCTATGTAGTAACACATTTTAATTATTTGTCTCGTAAATAAATGGCCAGTCATAAATACATAGTAAAAAATGCGTACCTATACAATAAGTGACACTTATAATATTACCCTTATATCTTAAATTTGTACTCTTTTTTTTTCCAGTATGAGTGAGCCGAAGAAAAAATACAGACAATAGTGTTGAATATTTAAAATAGGGCTTTATTCCGTTACCAGGAAATAGCACTCTACCTATGTGCCTTCTATGCAATACAATTTTGTCAAACGAATCAATGAAACCTAAGCTTAAGGAACATTTGACAAGTCCATAGAGGCAAAAAAGATAAAGATTTAACTTTTTAAAACAGTCAAAGAAAAATACTTGCAAACACCGTCATTGCAACAACTCTTCGCGACAACATTTAAGCGAGACGACGATGGACTGCGTGCTTCTTATATTTCTTTACTGATTGCAAAGTCCGGACAGCCGCACACCATTGGTGAAGAACTTATTCTACCAGCTGTAAGTGAGGTAATACGCACCGTGCTGCCATAAACCAGCTTCCGATATTATAAGAATTTCACTGAGTAATAATACAGTACAAAGGATTGACGAAATGGCTCAGGACGTAGAAAATTCTTTATGTGCGTACTTAAACATCTGAATTCTCTATACAGCTTGACG
The DNA here is from genome assembly GCA_933210815.1 of Meta bourneti. Classification (NCBI taxonomy): domain Eukaryota; kingdom Metazoa; phylum Arthropoda; class Arachnida; order Araneae; family Tetragnathidae; genus Meta; species Meta bourneti. The sequence goes on along the minus strand of OW119934.1, from coordinate 54,676,671 downwards.
AGTCAACTTTGCCAGGAAACGAAGCTTTACCTTTAGCTTATGAGATTTGTAAAAGAAAAAATTTCCCAAGAATTGTTATTTGCCAAATGTTTGGAAACTGATATGAAAGGTGAAACAATATTTAATGAACTAAAAAAAATTTTCGATGCAAAAGTTATACCCTTGAGTAATATCCTCTCCCTTGCTACTGGCGGTACTCCGACAATGATAGGACGACACCGAGGCTTTCTGGCATACTTAAAACAAGCTATACCGAATGTATTATCTGTACATTGTGTCATTCATCGACAACATTTAGTCGCCAAAAATCTTAGTGAACGCTTGCATGGCTCACTAGATTATGTCATTAGAGCAGTTAATAAAATCAAAAGGAATACCTTAAATGAGAGATTATTTGCTCAACTTTGTTTGGAAAATGAAGTTTATAATCGTTTACTACTTAACACGGAAGTTCATTGGTTATCTAAAGGTGCATGTTTGGGTCGATTTTATGCACTCTTTGATTCAGTGTTGGAATTCCTGGAAAGCAAAGACAATGATTTGCGGCTCAATTTAATTAATTCAAAAAATGACAGCTTATATGACTGACTTATTTGCCAAATTTAACGAAACCAATTTGAAATTACAAGGTGATCAATGCAACTTAATCAAAACTAAAAGTATAATATCTGCGTTTGTTGCAAAACCTTTTCTGTACAAACAAAACTTGGGGAGAGAAGAATGCTCTCAATTTCCAAATCTTTCAAAATCGAGATGAAGAATTATTTGCTTATTGTCAACACTTAATGTCTCTTCATTCTGACCTCAAAGATCTGAAGACATTCTTCACTTGGGCATCCCCGATTGGGTGTTGGACCCTTTTGCAAGTAGACCCACAAACTCAGATGAATCCATACTAATACAGGAGCAACTTATTGAATTATCCACAAATGAGGAGCTGAAACCAATGTTTGAACAAGGGTACCACAAATTCTAGTTACAAAAACAGATGCCAATTTTATATCCTGCATTATGGTCCACTGTACAGAAGCTGTTGATTGCTTTCCTGTCTCAGTAGAACGTGGATTCAGTACAGTTACGAGCCTCATCACGAAAAAAAGAAACCGACTGCTAGTTAATGCTCGTGGAGACTTACGAATGTTACTCACAAACATCGAGCCAAACATAAATAATCTCATCAGGTTCACCAATCTCATTGAAAAATAATGTTTTTGTATTTTAAAACAAGTTACAATTTTAATAAATACTACTTTAAATATCAAAATGTTTTATTTATATTTTATTTTTACGTCGCCATTCACAATTCAAGACATGAAAGTTAAATTTGTAATTTTGCTATTATGCACAGTTGTGTAAGTTATTTCACTGGGGGTTCATGATCAGGTTTTTGCTATGAGAAGGAGTCCGTGGGCATAAGTTTGGGAACCACTGGTCTAAAGTGTGAGTACGAAATTTCTTTTTTGAGAAAATTGTTTTATCCTTGATCATGGCAAAAACTCTTGGTGATATCCCCAGGATGCGCGAAAGCATAAAATCAGCATCTACCAAATATATCAAACTTTTTCATTCTTTGATATTTGAAACAGACAATGGAAGACTTAACTGATCAGATTTGAGAAAATTTTCTGGCCTTCCATCCCCCGATTGTGATCTAAAGTTGAAAAAAGAAACAGTTCTTGAAAAATTCTCTTTGCCCGATCTTATTTCAATTTCCAACATTCTACGCCTTGAAGTAATAGCTGATATTGACGAATTAACTGATCGAATCTTGCTTGGATTATCTAATTTAGACTTAGATCAAAGTGCGCAATCCAATTCTGACGCTGACGAAAGTGAAGACGAAACAAATTCTGGTCCCAACACAACGGTTGAAATAGTTTCCCATGATGATTCATTCAAAAACAGAACTATTATGTATGAACCCGTTAATCAAAACATAAGTAGTTCTGGCTTACCCCATCCCATGCTTAATCGAAAAACAGTCCTTTTCTTCAAACGAACCTATGATTCACGCTCCGCGAAACAGTACTGTTCCGTTTTGATTTCCGGAATCAGAAGTTTTCAGATTATAGTTGGTGTAGTCAATTGTTTCATAAAAACACCTTATAACACCATTACACAAACAGTTTATTTCCGCCATAAATGCTTCTGAGTGTTATTTTGTGATTTAAAGCAGAGTGTACGTATTACAACTGTAAATAAACTGTTTGTGTAATGGTGTTATAAGGTGTTTTTATGGAACAATTGACTACACCAACTATAATCTGAATACTTCTGATTCCGAAATTCAAAACGGAACAAGTACTATTCCATTCGCTGTTGCTACAAATTCTTTTCAAAAGTGTTTCCTATGCCTACTTAAGGTGGAGTGTTTTTTTCATTGAAAGATATTATTTAAACTGTTCGCGTATTTAATTGATTTATTTTTGGATGAGAAGAAATGTTTACTTTTATAATATCACCTCTGATCAAATAAAAATTTTGTTCACTAAGCATTAGCTGATCCTGCCAAACTGTATGTATCAACTTTGAAACAAATTTTTACTTTTGATAAATTGAAAGAACAATTACTTTTGGAATTTAGTTCTCAGGTATCATCGATTGACATTCAAAAAATTTTAAGTTCCCGTAAACTTAAAATTACTGAGTCGCTTTCTGAATATTTAATTGCAATGAGACAAATTGCTAGTCGTTCAAATATTGATGAAGCCTCCCTCATCGAATATGTATAATTGCCGGTATTCCTGAAATTAATAACAAATTGCTTTTATATGGTGCCAAAAATCTTTTGGAATTTAAAGAAAAATTAAAGATATATGAGAAAATTTCTGTTCATGGAAAACGACCAAACGACCTTTCAAAACATTCAACCACGATATTTCGATACTCCGAAGCCTCATTTTAACGGACCAAAAAATAATTCATGGAAAATAGAACACTCGCACAAGAATGCACGTCTACGACCTAAGACAAATGAAAATAGATGTTACAATTGTGGGAAAACGGAACAAATCTTTTGATTGTCCCGATAAGTTAAAAGGCAAGAAATGTTTTAAATGTAATTCTTTTAATGGATATATTGCAAGAAACTGTCCCAAAACAAGTGAAGTAAAGACTATTGTAGTTGCGGATTCCCGAAAACTTGAAAAGAATGTTCTCCTCAACGATTCAGAACACATTGCCTTAATTGACACAGGTAGCGAGGTGACAATGATCAACAAAGAATTATACGACACGCTCGAAAACACTAAATCGATTACAGACAATATATCATTAATGGGTATAAGTGGTGTGTGATAAAATTACTCCTATTGGATATTTCAATGCCCAAATTTTAAGGTTATGCCACGAAGAAGTCGCCGCCCATTTAGGCTCGACAAAAACCAAAGATAAGCTATTAAGATACTATTTTTGGCCAAACTGCATTAAGGATGCAAAAGAATACGTAAAAACGTGTGACACGTGTCAGAGTGGGGAAAACAAGGGAGAAAAAGAAAGCCCCATTAAAATTAGTGCCTGTGATTAAAGAGATCTCGGAAATTAATGTAGATACCGTAGGACCCCTTCCTTATTCAAGTAAGGATAATAGGTATTTAGTGACTGCTATCTGCATGGCCTCGAAATATCCCGAAGCGATACTCGTTTGCGACATCAGTTCCGAATCGATAGTGGAGTCCCTCATGATTATATTTAGTAGATTAATAGTGTGACTTAGGCACTTGTTTTACAAGTAATTTGACCAACACATTTTTTGACAAATTTGGCATTAAGGTTACGCAGTTCCGTTAGACATCCACAAAGTAACCCAGTATAGAGGTGGCATAGATCAGTGAAAAGGTTATTGAAGGTTTTGTTTGGAATCGGGATTAGATTGGGAGAAAAATCTACCCAAAGCTCCTTTAGCATTAAGAACGGTGACTCATGAGTCCACAAATTTTAGCCCGGCTATACTCGTACACAGAAATAATCTTCGAACTCCCAAAACCTTACTTTTCGAACATTGGATAGAACCGGAGGAAGAAAATGTCGTGACCGAGTGCGTGTTGGAATTAAAGTTTGAAGCGTTGTCCGGAATTAGCCTATGAACGAGTTTCAGACATACAAAACGAAAGGAAAACCTGGTACGATAAAGATGACGTACGCAGAACGTTTGGAAAGGAAGTGATAGAGCTGATACCAGAGTATAAGCACGAATTCCAAACGCTAAAAGTAGAACTCATCGAAAAACCCGTACTTTATCCCCCAGACAATAGTAGGGAATTGATCTTGCAAACCGATGCATCAGATAAAAGGATCGGATTATGGCTCAACGAGGACTACCCAATAATGAACATCCAATCTTGTTCTTGAGTCTGAAATTTAACTATACAATAGTCCACAGAGCAGGGAAAGACAATAAGTCGCGTGGAATAAATAACATTTGACACTTCCAATGAAAATTGTCTGTAAATATATAATGGTGTATAAGTTGTAATCAGTGTAAAATGTAAATATGCTTGTGTTTGTTAATTATGTATATGAATAAGATTGTAAAAATCTAGAAGGTTAAAACCATTAGTTATAGCTGCCTCTGAAGTATTGTCAAGATTTCCTGTATGTCTAACCCCTTCCTTTCAGATTTTGCTCCCTAACTGTTGTATAATGTAATCGCCCATAGAAGTCTTTGTATCTTTCTTTGTGCTGCTAGAGCTGAGTCACTCTTTACAGGCAGCATGTGTGAATGTTCTACAGCTTTCTTGGACGTCCGTCCATTTTAATGAATCTCTTATTGGTTGCGCTGCAATCCTATCCTATCTGTATATATATGTGTTGTGTTTTCAATAAACTAGCTCTTTTTCCCTTTTGCGATCCATATGGCCTGTGTCATTCCTTTCCTCTGAAGGAATCGTATTTAACACTAACACATCACAAAATCTCTCTTTGGGGGAGGAATTCTGTAACGGCGGCTAAGGAAACTGACAATCTTACCGGCGGATCTAACGCCGAAAAAGGAACGACCACCGCAAACAACCCATTAAAGACAGATGGGAAAGTTGATAATCTTGCCGGCGATCAAGCGCCGAAAGGAAAAGACCACCGAAGCAGCTTTTTAACGTCAGATAGGAATATGTACCTTTTCCAGAGGCGAAACTCTTTGCGGCTTCGAAACAAAAGGCAGGCGCATTTCTGTCGCTCTCTGACATTTCGAGACAAAAGTGCACGGAGACGAGTTACGATGACCATTGCCGACAAGGGTTAATGGTCCCCTTTCAAGTCCGCCGAATTCTGACGTAAGAGCCAACGTGCGAGGGCCATTCGGGAAGGTCCGAAGATGAGGTAATCAACAGCCAACCAGCACCGACTAAGAGGCCGACCCGAAACAAAAAGGAGGAGTCGAGAAGCACCCGATATAGTTTTTCAGATCTTTAGAAGAGAGGGAGACAGTTTTTGGAGAGACGCGAGAGTCGAACGAGAAGTGAACACCCGTTCACTGTCGGCGAAAGATTGCCATTTTTCGGGAGAAAACTATTCACCCCAGTAGTGGAGATTTCAGCTCATCCGAGCTGGAAAAGGCCGATTTATCCCGCCCTGGGACTCTATACTCGCCTGAGTATTTTATTGAGAAAGGCTCGCCCGTATCCGTGAAGGAGACTCCTCCGAGAAAACTTGTGCAACTACTCGCCCGAGTAGTGGAGATTTCAGCTCATCCGAGCTGGAAAAGGCCGATTTATCCCGCCCTGGGACTCTATACTCGCCTGAATATTTTATTGAGAAAGGCTCGCCCGTAGCCGTGAATTAGACTCCTCCGAGTAATTTGTGAGGCACGCCAGCAGCCATAAGAAGCGTCTCGATAAAACTTTGGACTTTCCAACGAACTCTTCATTCATTTTACCGACCAATTGTAAAAAGTGTAAATAAAATACATTAGTCTAGAAACGGATACTTTTGAATGGTAACTAGTCTAAGCTACTCGTGAACCAAGAGGTACAGCATGTACCAAAGTGAATCTCGACTCATCACTCCAGGCAACGTTTTTCCACATCTCGACGGTCCATTGGCGATGTTCCCGTGCCCATGCTGATCGTTGCGCAGTCAACAGGGGAACTCTCGTGGGACGACGGCTTTTGTACCCCAGAGAGATGGTTTTGGATGGTGTGGCAGCTTACACGTTGTTGTGCACCAGCGTTAAATCGACGGGTGATCTGTTGCACTGTGGCCCGTCTATCCGCTGCTACAATGAGGGCTAGCCTACGACGACCTCGCTCATCCACACGCTGTTGTCCGCGGCAGTGGACCCTGGCAGGGATGGTTTTACCGCAAGCGACGTACTCGCGGTACAACCTTGACAGTGGTGCGTGAAAATCCGAGTGTCTGCACTACTTCCGAGATGGAGTGACCCATTCGTCGGGCTCCGACTATGTGCCCACGATCAAATGCGCTTAGATCCGCACTGCTTTTGACTATTACTAATACTAATACCGTGAGCAGCACTCCTTATCTTGCCAAACAGCTGCTCACGTCATTTGCAAGTCGCTTCCAGGCTTGCGCACAGCTCCAAATTTGCATGATGCCAGCTATCCCTAATTCAATTGCTCTTCAGTGTACATCAACAAGAATTAAAAAGGAATAGGAACAACGAATCGTATAATTCAGTCCAGTCAAAATTTCCAAAAAATTATATCTTGAAATTCACATAATTATCTCAACAATTTTCTCGTTTGTGTTTCAGTAAATTAACTATATTCAAAATTAATTAATATTATTATAACTATAAATTTGAAATATAAATAAGCGCAATTTTCATTTAAATTACTTTTAGGAACTGGTGTGTTCTTTTGTTGTTTATTTTGATTGGATATATCTAATGGGAATGAGTTTGGATAATGTTTTGTTGAATGGAAAAAAATTAATTTTACATTTTTGACAATTCATGTACGCCGGCCGAATCAGACCTCAAAAATACTGAACTATGTGATTATTCACATACAATTACTGGGTAAATTCACACCTCTGAATGAATACCTATTTGTAGAACATACTTAAAAATATATTATGTCCAATGATATGAAGCTCCTATGTTGAGTCCATTTTTTCTCTAGTGATATCTTCTACTTGAAAAGTACACAATTTTCTATTTTACTCATAAGAGCATTGATGAATCTGACATTATTTAAAAGGCTAATGCTAAGGAAAAAACACAATATAGCCTGTTTTACTTTCCTATGTTGAAGAGCGTACTCAGTTTCAGATGTGGTGAGTGCGTTGTTACCTAGTAACATGCCATAAGTAGTCGAATCTGTAGGGATCAGGGCACGCTCGCAAGAATACAATGAACGAGAACAGTTTACTACATTACATATAACGAGTAGAAAGGGAAAAATGATTGCTTCAAGATAATATACAGCTGTTATCAGCTTCCTTTTGCAATCCCCTTTGTTTCTCCAAAAAATGACAACTGGTCACAGCTGCGAGTATTACTATCCCTATTACAATTCACTAGTAGCTTCAAATAGTGTAATGTTGATAGGTCTATTTATATGTGCAACTAAATATAAGTGTGAAACCAGATAATTTAGATTACCTTGAATTCCACTTCTCAAAATTTAGTACTTCCGAAGTTTTTTAAAGTTAATTAAATTCAATTAAGTTTTTTAGATTGTTCTTTTAAACTCATTTAAGTGTTTTGTTACTAAGACTAAACTTCTGTGCACTATAATTGTTTTGTTTCAGTACAACTTTGGTGTTAAAAGATAGTTATACAATTTCTTGTACATTTTAATAAATATTGTATTTCTGTTAGAATATTTTTCAATTATACTGAGTTAAATTATGTACTTTGTCATCAAAAAACAATAGTTTTCAGTTAATTTTGGAGAGCAATTTTTAAAAACCATTGTAAAATGTTAATAAAACACTTATACACACTTCCTAAAAACTAAATTATGGAATTTAAAGTTTTATTCCATGATTTAGATTAACTAAATGAACTTGTATATGGCATGTCTGAGATAAGAAATTTTTTAATTTCTCTTACTTTTGCATGTGCTTCAATGAATTTGTACTAGTTAGCAAAGTGTATCTGACTATTTTGTAAAAGTTCTACAGTAACTTATTAGTATTGCAGAAGGGAGGAAATGGATCCCATTGACTGTTTTATGGCAGAAATTCTAAGACAGACTGCTGCCAATGTATACTTTGCTTGAAAACTTGATTTGCTGTAAAATTTTAATGAAATTCAAAACAAAATAAATCTTTGTCATTTTTTTTATTTTTTAGAACTAATTAATTTCAATTAGCTTGAATCTTAAAATAAAAACATGTGTTTGTAGTGTAAATCCCTACAAGTATCTTTAAAGTAAATATAAAACAAATATGAAATCTTTTAAATGTATCTTGTAATTATTTCATTATAATTCTAATCATTAACTGGATAAATTAAAATTCAATTTCTAAGTATTCTCACTTTAAAAGAAAAAAGGATGACAAATAAACTTGTGTTACTTAAACTTTATAGCCAAATAAAATTTTGATTATGTACTCATATTTTAAAATTTACTGAATACTTACAAAAGAAAAATTCAGGAGTTATTTTTGAAAAAAAAAATGCATAATATAGTTATGAAAATTCTTACAAATTTGGGAAATTAAATATTTTTGACTTATATTTTGAGAAGTTACCTTTTTAGTTTAGCACAATGACATGTAAAAACAATACCCATCATTTTTAAAGCCAAATCCCAATAACCAATTGTATATACAAATGTTTTTTCAACTAATAACCTGTTATCGCAATTTGAATTCTAAGAAAATCAGGACTCCTAAGTTAAATGTTATCCTCATTTCCAATACATGAAATAAATAAAAAACATGTACTAGGATCTTGAAAGTTACTATTTTCAATATACAATTGATTTATGTATTCAGCTTTAATGTGGTTTTATCCCAACATTAGGCACATTTACTGAAACCTACTTAAATAAAATTAGTACTTCAAAAATTCAGCTTAGAGCCACATGGTTTACAGATCCAAAGAAATTGTATCCTTATATTCCCATTAATAAAACATTTTTCAAAAGGCAACTAATAGAAATAAAAGGTTTAAGACCTACCATTATATCAAAATAAGGACAAAAATGTGAAGGTATAATTTTTGGGCTCAGATTGAAATCCTAAAATCTTCAGTATTATGAATTACTTAAATTTTAATAAACTGTGGTAATAGGTGGTAAGAAGTATCTGGAAAAGAAAGCTGGAACACAATCAAGACCAGGGTTTCATAATTTTGAAATTTACTATCTATTAAATTTGATATTTAGCTATTTTATAAACCATGATCACAATTGTTTACTAAATTCTTTGCTATTGTGTCCACAAATTCCATGGAATTACGAATTTCACTTAAACCACTTAAAAAAGACCCTTCAGGAAATTGAACTCCGTCATCTATCAATCGAAGTTTGACTTGCAAACAAAAATCGCGAGTGGGAGGTGTAAATAATAAAAAAGGTGCTTGTTACAGTTCAATTTTTTGTGTTGATGGTGTTTTTAAGATAAACTATTCTCGACGCGCGCTTTTCATTTTGCAAAACAAAAAAGCTGCACTTACACACAAATAAAGTGAGTAAAACTGGGTAGAAAAAGAAACGAGCAGCGAGTTCAGCAAAAACACTAAACAGCGCGAGCCCCACTAGTGACCAGAAAAGAAACCCGAGGCGGTTTAGGATTACCTGCGTTTCTAGTCTGAAGCCAGACGGGAGAAAAAATATCTTGCGCTTTTGATCTTCGTTGAACTACTGGTACCAATCACGTGTCTGAAAGCTTTTCAAGTTCTCTATGTTAAAAAATACACACGAAAGGCAGACAGATTCGCCAATGAACACGAGCTTTGTAAACCTCGTTGTAATTGGCCAATAATCTTCTCTCTGGATCATGTGATATTGTTAACATTTTTATAACCCGCGAATCTTTAACTTGTTCCCTACTCGCACAAGATTAGATTTTATTCCAAATTAGGATTTTTTGAGACTTTTGACAAGTGATATGAATGGAATCGAAAAATGGGAAATAAATGTTTGTAAATACAGCGGGCGAGTAGCGTATAATTTTACTACGGTACCGAGAAATTACATAATTTCAAGTCGGGTTAGAAATAGAACGTAGTGCTGTTTCGGTATATATTATGCTAGGCTAGATTTCTTTTAAATAGTTGGTTGGTATTGGGGTTTTATAGTGCTAGGGCCACATTTGGCCATGCTGCGCCAAACACAAGACATACAATATCAATAGACACACAATGAAAGTTTTACTGACACAGAAGAGAGAAATACACTGAGGGAGGAATGCACCTGACAGGAATCGAACCTGCGCTGCCTACATTTTTTTAAATAGAAATTTAAGGAAAAAGCTTAGGAAGAGAGAAAGAATTATATCAATACCTCAAGACAACTGTTTTGTGACTAATTTGCTGTTTTTCAGATGATTTAGTTGAGTGTCGATTTTTAAAACATGTTTTTATTATCTTATTTGAAATACAAAATCTTGAAAAAAGGCAAATGAAATTCCACACACAAACAGCATTATAATAATAGTTTTCACTTAATTAAAATTTAATAAAATTTTCTCCCTAAATTTAAATTTTAAAATTAAGAGTGTAGAACAAATCAGGATAAAATCACTCCTACCCTTTGAAGGGAAATGCAAAAAAAGTTGTTTTATAAAATGCTTACTGAGTTGAGACCTACCTTTATGAATGTATTTTATACAACAAAAAGTTGGTTACTTTAGTTTTAGTGAGACCTTATGTGTCACCACTCAGTTAGCACTCATTGACATCAGAATATCAAATGTGTGTGAAGAGAAACATTTATATTACATGTTTTAGCAGCCTTAAATACCTAGAATAATTACATACCATACTTGAACCATTTTAACCTTCCAAGTGTTTTGGCGAGATATCTTGTCAATTTTGCTAAGGATGAGATATTTGGTTCATCTAGATCTGGTCAGTTTTGCTAATGACAAGATACCTCCGAGATAAAATGCTCAATGTTGACATATACTGTTTTATAATGACAAGATACCTATGAGATAAGGTAGGTAGGTATTTTAAGTAAGGTCACACTGGAGCAACACAACAGGTTATTGTCGACGGTCTGGGATCAAACCTGAAGGGAGAGAATCTCCAAGATAAAACTGCTCCAAGTAGGAAAAATAAATTGTCCCTTGTTCAGAATTGATGAGTCTGCGCCTGAGACTGGCCATTGCAGGGCAGTTTTCGACGCAAAGATAAACCACCAGGAGGGTTAAGGTGAGACACCAGATGTACCCCTGCCTCCCAAAAGATTTAAATTATAATTATGTAGTTGTTTTGTTAAAGTGTAAGTTTAGATTATATATAATATTGCATGTGCTTTTAAAGGGAGCACACTTCCAGGTTTTTATATTTAGCCTTAATGCAATCAATACGAAAACAAAGCTACCTTACATTTTCTCTCAACTACATCTCCCTCTATTTATGTAGAAGCAAATGGTTGGTTTGGGTTTTATGATATAAGCAAATGGAATTATGTGGTTAGTTGCTGTATTTCAGCGACTTATTTTAATCTAAATTTGAAAGTTCTGCACTCAATATTCTCATGTATGCACACAAGAACTAACAATGTTAATGATATATCTAGGATTGCCCACTTCAATATATCCCAGATAGTTTTATAAATAGTTTCCAGTTCTACGTAGCTTATCAGCAACATTAAGTAAATGTATTTATAAGACAATAAATCGAATATATTTTTTGGTTACTTTTGTAATCAACACCTTATTTCATTTGAAAACCAAAGTTCCTTGAATTCCCCTTTTCTTTCAAGACCCCATGTGACTATAGTTTCATCATATGCACAGTGGTGCATATAGTCCCCAAATCAATAGAAAATTTAGTTTTATGGGGATTCAAAGACATCAATTGGTGTTAAATGGATTTGCTGAAAATTTATTGAAAAATTCGACACCAATCCCTAATATAGGTTAGGATTCATTGGATAAAGTTAACTTTAGATACACTACACCAGTTTCAGTTAAAAAAATTGGTGATTAAATTTTATTATTCTTTTAATTGTTTGATATAATTTAAGTATAAATTTCACATACAAAGTAAAAAATCTTTTAATTTTCATAACATCTTTTCTGTAGTTCTAAATTTTAGAAGGAATATTGAACTAGGGTATTGAAGTGTTCCTCGAATCTTTCCCTTCGGGATTAAGTCCCGTTGCCAATAGCCTATTGTGTTGCTCCAGTGGAACGTAAATTCAACGAACTACCCAATGAATTCTGGGAGCACAAATGTGAGCATAACGTATACAGCATATGAATGAAACATTTTTAATAGCAAAATAGATCAGTAGAAAAATCAAGTAAAATGTCTTCAAATACAATACAGCTGGTTAATTGTACAAAAAATCATTCATTTTCATGGGTTTGCACGTAAATATTATCAATTTTCTTTCATACATAAAAAATCAACTGTCGAATGGTTAGTTGTAGCGTTGCATTTAATTTTGAAGTTAGTATTACTCCAAATGCTAGACAACTTAGTTAAAACATTGATTATAGTCAATAAAATATGCAGTTAATGTCATCGATAAAACAAGCTGAAAGCAGAAATAAATAATATAAAATACCGTACTTTTATTTTTAATAATGTGTCAATTCCGCGTCGATCTTGCACTAAAGTCCCAACGTATGAGTTGCAATTCACTCTTCAATGAGCGATTTCGAAGCCAACAGCAGAAAAAGTTTCGTCGAAAAACTGAATTTTCTCACTTCGGTTACTCACTTCTTTTGAATTACTTCACTTGAATTTTCTCACTTCTTTTATTAACAGGTCTTTAAGACTCCTGTTAAAAATACACTTTGGTTTGCACGCACTATGAGAAGAAAGAAGAAACCCAGTTTGTTTACATTTAACTGCAACATGCTTCGGTTTAGGCGGTTCAAGGTAAGAAACATTGCGCATGCGCAACACTTGACATTTCTTCGAAATAGGAGGAGCAACAATTGGCGCTGGGCAAACTAGATAATCTCCGGTGATTTGGGTATAAGCGGTAAGAAAGCGGAATTGTGTGGCGATTCCCGACTCAATTCTCCAAGTTCTACAATTCTTAGATGGGTTTCCTGTGTTGCCGTTTCTTATTTTGAGCTTTAACTTCCAAGAAAGATCCCCATCTTATTTTCCTGTTAACATAAATCTGTAGAAAACGCACTTTTAAGTAAAGCAAAACAGACTGGTCCAAAATGCATTTTTCAAAACAGCGCTCATTCGCAATGAGTGTTTTTAATTTTTGGGGTCATTCCATGCCAAATCGATACAGAAAAGGGGCCTTTTCGAAACGACCCCTCACAAATTTTTCAATAATTTTAAATTTGAAAAATCGGTCTATTTTTCATGATTCGTGACTTCACAAAAAAGCCTCTCTTGGTGTTCCCTTTATTATGCGGGGATTTTTAGATTACGAGGAAAGCTTGAGATTGTTATTGCCTGACTGGATGAAGTCAAGACCTATACCTATTCATAACATTATGCTGCATTTTTCGTCGATTTTCAGGCAGTAATAATATTGTTGCTCTTACCACTCCTAGTCAAAATGAATGATATTCTGAATTAATTTTAAATTTGGAAAGCGGGCAATTTTTTGATTCTAGACTCGCTAAAACACTTGCATCTTTTGACCAAATTGTCCATCTGAGCCCAAATAGAGCTTATATATATTTTGAAGATAGATGTATAACCTTTCGTAAGACAATTACATAACCCTCTGAGTGAACTTTTTAATATCAAGATCATTCAAATTCAACTTGAATCTCGTATCTGTATTTAATTTTTTCTAAAGATTGAAAAAGTTAAAAACAAAATGAAAGCTTTAGAAAAAATAAAATAATCATTTCCCGAAATTCAAAGACAAATTGAATGACTAAAATTAGAAAAGGACATTCACAGGATAATATAATATATCATACGAAAGGTTGTGCATTTATCTTCAAAATAAGCCCTATCTGAGCCCAATTGGAGAATTAAGTCAAAAGATGTGTTTTAGCAAGTCTAGAATCATGAAAAATTGTCTGCTTTTCAAATTTAAAATTAATATAAATAAAAAACTATAGCAAGTAGGAGGCTCTAAAAATTTCCAGATTTTCCTACATGATTGGAAAACAAAATAGCTAAGTTTAAAGAAATTGAGAAGCGGTCGAGTTGTATCAATTTGATATGGAACGATCCTATTTTAGGTTTAATGGTATAAAAACTTTTGCATGACACTGCTCATTCTATGTATTTTTTACAATTTCTAGCTTAACTATTGTAGTTCTTTTACTTTAAACAGAATATGCCAATCTACAATACACTAGTAAATTTTAAGGTTTTAGTTTTGTACAGTAGTCGATATATTTTATTGAAATGGCTAATTTTAAAATTACAACTCAGATTTATTCCCGAGTTGGAGCATAGACATTTTTACTGACTATTGACTAGTGTTTGCACTTATTCCTTTAAAAATTGTACCTTGAGATTTAGCATATAGCTTCATATTAGATATTTTTTAATATATTTAAGCTAGTTCGTCATTTTCTCAATGTTAAACATTGAAATGTTTTAAATTTATCCATTTCATGTAGATACAAATATTAAGTTATAATGGAGAGTTAATGTCCAATTGTTCTTACATTAATGTAAAAATATACTTAATTTCAAATATACTTAGCTTACAAATGATTTCTTAGTATGTAATAGCAATTTTGTTTTTAGAGAATGTTAAGAGTAGAATTTCAAAATTCTCATGGTTTGTAACCTTGTCCAGTCAAATGAACGGATTTCTCAAAAGTAACTCCATTAATCAATTCTAATTAAACTTTTGATTATATCAGTTACAGATTAGGATACCTAACTGGTTCATAAAATATGATACTTTTGAATTTTATTTAGATGATTCATTCTGAACTTATAACAAAGCATTGAGAAATGCAGAATAAACATCAAAATTTCAATAGTAAAAAGAACATACAAATTTATTTTTAATTTGAGTTATGTAAAACAAATGTTATTGCAGCAAATAAAATTACACAATTTAAAGTTTGCAAATCATGTTTTGTTTCTAACCCGATATTCGATTTGTTGCTCTAGTCTAACCACAAATCTGATCTAAAATTTCTTAGTCATAAATATCAAGACTACATTAATTTTAAAATTCCTTTTATAAAGTTTTATGCTAAATTAAATTTTCAGGAATATTTTACGCCTTTCCCTATTTATTTGTTATGTATGAAAGAACAGTACACCCTGGAGTGTTTCACATCTCCTGAGATTTGTACCATAAGACTTGGAATGACCTTGACTGTAGAAAAAGTCCTAAGGAGTCACTTTACTTTATACCAGTGATTCAATTTTACAATTTCAGGAAACTTATATTGGGATGTCCAGGGCTTTGTTGAATCAACATCGCACTGGCACATCTGGTCAACATCCCCATGTTTACCAGAGATAGTAAGCCCCATGTGAAAAGATCACTTGAGTACTTCGGGTCATGCACACCTAAAGATGTACCCCCGAGGGCTACAAGCTTTTAGATACTATTAAAATGGACTTATGGCTATTCTTTTTAGGTAATTTGTGTGCCTAGTGCTGCATGTATGGGTTTAAATCAAAAACTTCCAAGCCTTTCATTCCTTTGTAAAGTAATGGATGATTCAGAAAAGGATGTGAAAATTCTGTCCTGAATAGAATATTTATACTTGTCATTCAAAATGTGGACGTGGTTTATCTTGCTTTTAGTTAACAAGGCTTGTTTTAAGAGTAGGCAATTGGGTCCTATCATTTTTAGTGTAGGTGATACTAATACACAAAAATGGTGACAAAATAATCAATTCAATTATAGACAATAATTTATTTAAATATATCTTAAGATACATTACAAAACATAGAGTAAATGAGGATAAACAAGTTATTTCCTTCATTATTAGATTTTATATATAAGAAAGCTATCCAGCTCAAAAATTCAATTTTATTCCCCTACTGTCAGTAATATTCTTTTTTCTTGTCTTGATAGCATCTGGGTTTAGTGTAAGAGAAACTGCAACAGTTTGCAGGTTTTCAATGTTCTTCGTGTCACCTCAACATTTGCTTGCTCCTACAAAAACGTTGGTCTCTAAAAAGAAGAGGAAACATTAAAAAAATCTTAAAGCTAATAAAAAATTTGGTGACTAACAGAATTTTTATCTACAAATTATTCTGTGGAGAATTTGAGTAAAATTTCTTCATTCATAGATAGGAAAAATACATTTATTTCAAATGACAAACTACAACTATTAAACAATTTTAATAGCTTACAATTATGTTATGTTGTACAAAATCAGGATTTGCCGATTTTAATAGTGATTTTTATTAAAAAAAAATCCTGATTAAAATTTTTTTTTCTTAGTTAAAGTTTGATATTGAAAAGAAAGTAACCAGAACAGAATGCATGATGCAAATAGACTTAAAATTTTGCTCCTACTTAGTAACATCCCAAGAATGACTCTTTTCTATCTGAAAATTACTGGCTTCCCTTCTAAGGCGTAAAGATAATATTGATTGGGATCCAGCGACATCAACTTGGAGAAACCATTGGGGAGCTGAACTAATACCACTTCCTTCATGTTTTGTTTATATAAATCATTACTTATATTTTCTCCATATTTGTAATATTTATCCCTTATGTTGGAGTGGCCAGGCCTCAACCATAAACATATTACAAGATAATCTGGTAACTAGAACCTTACACGCCTTCTGAAAAAATGTCCTAATAAGGAGATAAAATCCCCTTGCTGAGTATGAAAAAAATCATGATTAAAAAATAATAAAAAAATTGCATTTCAATTAATTTGTTGCTATGTTTAAACTTGTTCGATATGATACATGCAAATCAGTTTAGTTTCCAAACAGAATTGTTTTTGTTAAATATTTATATATAAGAGATATTATATATAGGATATATAGCTGGACAAATGTTTGAAAGATTAAAAAATTAAAACTATTCTCGGGTCTTGATGTTGCTTTTCTTTCATTTGAATTCTATTTCATGTTACAAAGCCATAATACTTAAAATTCTAAATTAAAAATAAGCATTTTAATAAGGGGAGATAATTTTAATTTTCTGGCATTTCATTAAACTTGTTTCAAGTGTAAAAGCTGTGAGACAAGTTAAATTGTAGTTGAAAATATTTGTTCAACAAATATAGAAGTAGCAGTGGTGATAAGATGACTTTATGAATGGTTTGTCTTCTACACAAACACTGAAATCTCAATGAGTTTACCCATTTCTGAGATAACATGTTTGTATCTGAAATACGTTTTCACAAAAAGGAAATAAACACTTATCTGCTTTCACTAGAATTTTTATAATTGCAGACATGATACTAGATGAATATTTTGCTTTTGCAAGTATTAAGAGGTTCTTTCTATTTAAGCTCAGTTGATTTCCTTCAGGAGGGTTTATTAAATAAGCTAGGAAGTGAGGGGCACACTGGTACTCATTTGTAACATACTGAAAACAAATGTTATACAATGCTGACTCCTTTATCAGAAATAGTAAATTCCTCTTGTGAAAAGGCATCAGTTCAAGTATATCCAATCTTTCTATGGGGAAGGGTATGTCAAAATTAACCAAAAACACTGCAATGTATTTGCTGGCCCCATATGCATAAAATCCAGCCTCTGCTTATCAAGATTTGTGAGTGTGACACTTGTTTCAATGAGCAAACATAGAAATATTTGTTTGTCAGTAGTCATTCCAACATGGGTGCCAACTCCTAGGGGTCAGAACCCCTTGCGTCCCCCAAAACAGAAGAGATAAGCACTTTTAATGAGAAACCAAACAAGTTTAAGACAAACACAAAGCATGCCCTATGAACCTGACCCCCCCTTAGAACCATTTAAAAATTGTATGCTAGGTTCTGGGATGCCCAAATATTGGGGTTAAA
The DNA here is from genome assembly GCA_933210815.1 of Meta bourneti. Classification (NCBI taxonomy): domain Eukaryota; kingdom Metazoa; phylum Arthropoda; class Arachnida; order Araneae; family Tetragnathidae; genus Meta; species Meta bourneti. Next base: position 54,658,689 of record OW119934.1, on the reverse strand, counting down.
TAACACAGATATGAGCAAGCAAATAAGCAGTGATTCTATCTGTTATTAAGTCAATTTATCATAAGGGGTGCAGAGTTTTAGGAACCAACTTTTTAGGTCCTTATATTTTTACTGTTGAGATTTGCCCCATATGCAACAAATATACCGATAATATCAATGATGATTTATATAAGCAAATAAGAGTCCCAAAACACTTATATGAAGCAAATATTGTTTTACTTAGTCTTCCACTTTATTTCTCACAGTTCGAACAACTGCCATCAACACTTCTCTTTAGTGTCCTCAAAGTTGGGAAGTCAGCTATTTTCAGTTTTAAAAAGGGTCTTCAGACACTGTGTCAAAGAAATTGTTTTAACTTATTTGTATAAAAATGCATACATTCTGTCCCAGGTTATTTCCATCTTCAATATAATTATTAAACTCTAAGAAAAAGAAAATTTGATTTAAATCCGCATACACTGCCTTGCATATTTGGTTACTTGTATTTGTAATATTTATCCCTATGTTTCAGGGTCCTGAACCCTACCATAAAAATTTTAAATGGTCAAAAGCAATTGGGCTCCTTGGTGCAGGTGTTTTTTTAAACATTTTTTTCACTTAAGAACTATTGCCTCTGCTGTTTGGGGTTCACAAGAGGTTTGGGCCCTAAAATGTGGCACGCATGTTGGGATAACGACAACTGCCCAACAAATAGAGGTACCTTGAGATACGAGTTTAATTCATTCCATGACCGAGCTTGTAAGTCAAAATACTCATATCTCAAATCAATTTTTACCATTGAAATTAATTGAAATGAGATTAATTCGTACCAGCCCCCAAAAAATCACTCCAATTTTTTAATAATGTATTTATAATGAACAAATATTGTAGCTGGAGTTATAGCCTTTATCAAGTCCTGCTTCAGAATAGTACATATCGTAGAAGTAGTGCGATCATACTGCGTTGCCAAGTCTATTACTCTTACGCCTTGCTCATGTTTGTCTATTATCTCACTCTTTAATTCCATGGATATTACCTTATTCCTTTTCTGATCACTGTTATTTACACTCACCTTCTTTGGACTCATGGTAATACGAAAAAAATTGGCTAAATAACTGTACATACACCCCATTTTTAGAATTGATCTGGTCGGAGAAAAGAAAAATGGAAAAAAAGAAAAGGGACTCTGACATTTATTGTCAACTGCCACCAGGAGGCAGTTGACAATGTCATCAGGTGAGGTAAACATGTGAACTGAACGATGCGCAAGACTTGAGAATCCGAGTGCAGCTGTGGTTGTGACGTCACCGAAGCAGGCTCATATCTCAAGGCAAAAAATCGACCTAGTGATGGCTCATATATAAAAAAAACTCGTATGTTGGGCACTCATATCTCAAGGTACCACTGTATTCTCTTTTTGCTCATTGAAAACAAGAGTCACTCATGAATCCTTTTATTGTCAGAGGCTGCATTATATACACATGGGGCCAGTCCATGCACTGCTCAAAGTGTTTTCAGCTAATTGTGACATACTCTTTCCCATGGAAAGGTTGGAGACTTCAAACGATGTCCTTTCAAGAGGGAATTCACTATTCCTGATAAGGAATTATCACTGTTCATAATTTGTTTTCAGTATGTTACAAAAGAAAACTGGGTACACCTCAACTCTGGAAGAAAATCAATTGAGCTTAAATAGACAGAACCTCTAAATATTTGCAGAACATTCACCTAGTGTCATGCCTATAATTATGAAAATTCAAGAGAAGCAGATATAAATTTTTTGATTGCCTCTTTGAAAAAATATTGAACCCAGATGTCTTTCAGAATGGGGATCTTATTTAGATTTTAATATTTGAGTAGAAGACAAGAAAGTCATCTTACCACCAGCTACTTCAGTATTTTTAGAAAGAATATTTTCAACTTAACATACAGTTTTTACACTTAAAACATATAACGTAAGAAAAAGTTGAACAATTACAATTTATTGTATTGTTTTTTTAATTTATAGTTTTTAAGTTTTATGGATTTGTATATGTATCATGAAAGAAAAGAAACAAGGCCCAAGAATAATTTGAAGTTTTTAATCTTCAAAATTTGTCCTACTGTATTTCCTTAAATCCCCATATACATTAAAGTTTAATATAAAACAATACTGAATAGCATGTGTCATATCTGACAATTTTAAAGAGGCAGCAAATTAAAAAATAATAAAAATTTGATTCAAATCAAATAAATCCATTTTTGTTTCTTAAAAAAATCATGATTTTTTCACACCTTGTACAAAACTATAGAATTCTTTTGATATTAGAGAAGCAAACTTGACATGCATATTAAATTTTGTATACTATTTTACTTAAAGATGAAATTGTTGCCTTAGAAACATCTAATTTAAATCGTGATGAACAACTGAAATGGAAAAACCAATTATTTATAGTTAGTTAAAATTATGTTGTTACAAGAATACAATGGCATACAAACATTATATAGTTAGTATTTTTATTTAAAGTTAATTTTAATACCAAGCATTACATTTTTTTGTTCATGTACCTTGGTTGTCTCTAAACATATGTAGGAATCACGATCAATTTCATTGACAATTTTGCTGCAGATAGTATTATCATTTGATAACTTTCTTTAATGCTCACCCTACAGCAACTTTTTAAAGTAATAATTTCATGCTTTTGACTTATGAATATATGCTACTTTAATTATGCATTATTATTAATTAATCTGTTAAGCCTTACATATGCAATGAAAAATGCCCCTCTAAGTATATGCAAGTTGTAGTCCTGAATGCTTATCAAGCACAATTTTAATTTTTCTTTGTGTACCTTTCGACCAGTTCAAATCTTTCTTGGAAAAATTTAGTCTCCTAGGATTCTTTTAACCAACAGGAGTAATTGTTTAAGGAAAAACATATCATAGGGTTTCAGTGTAAAGTAACATCCATAGCAATAGCTTGGGCTTAGGAGTCAATATTGGTATGTCTTCTAATGACCACCAGTTGTAAATCTGATACACAATGTATCCCTGGACAAATTTTTGCCCATTCAAATGGTTTTAGGGGGTGCTTATTGGCATCCTTTAATTAACCATTGCTAAGAGTCAGCAGAAGGAATGAGGAGAGAAGTCTGAGCTCTTGAACAGAGCAGAGGTTCTTGACATGCTTTTGTCGTTCATTTGAATGGTATAATGAGCTTTAACATGTGCAATCCCTTTTTACAGCCCCCACTGCTGAAGGACTCAAGTTCTTATATTCCATAGGTCATCATTTTAAGTTCCATTACTTTAAAAATTCCAAATGTAAATAGTGTAAAATTCTTTGTATAAGAAATTATTCCCTTGATTCTCTACCTGCTTTTTTAAAGGACTGGACTTCTTAAAAACCATCAAACATCTATTTTTTGTCCTTTGAAAATATGACATTTTGCTGATTGATTGCAAATGTGTATGTCATTTGTATTTTTACAATTTCTTAGATCAGTTATTAAAAAACAAAAATTAACAAATGGCCATGCCTCTATTTAACAGCTTCAATTTTAGGTAGGCAGGTATTTTAATTAACGTCACACTGGAGCAACACAACGGGCTATTGCTTCAATTTTAGGTTATGATACCGATTACCAGTTTCAGTCATATGCAGCAGATATTTATATATTTCTTTAGTGACAAATATTTACCATAACCTAAATGGGTAAAAGTAATTTTAAGTAACGGTATACCAAGTTTATAAGTGAAAGATCTTTTGCTGATCATTATTGTACATTGATTTTTGCAATATACCTTTGGATTCAAAAACTGCAATTTTGGAAATTAGAATGCTAAAGAAAACCATCAAACACAACGCTCAACAGTTAGAAATAAAAGTGAAGTGAATGATGTAGGAAGTTTCAATTTGTAGTTTTCAAACAGCAATTTTTATTTCAGTTTCTTCAAAAAGTATTCTCTTTGTAAATTTTTTTATAATTTGTACATTAATGAAATGGGGTATGTGTTATGCTGCATTTCAATTTCAAATTATAAACATCAAGTGAATAAACAGTATGAGACTGCTTACATCCTAAGACAACCTGAGAAGTATAAAAGGCTGAGATTTGAAATTACAACAATAAATAGTAAAGAGAAACACAGATACACCAATAGTTGTAAAGAGGAACAAATTACACCAATAGTTGTACAGAGGAACATGGATATTTTCCAACACTTCCTTCCTTAATATAAAACTTTCTCCATGTGTCTAAAAACTTTTCAATTTCTACAACAGTTGTATCGAGAATAAGTAAATAATTTAATTTGCGTATTCTGATTATGCACCACTGTTTGGGTTCCTTTGGTGTGTCGAGTCAAGTAAAGCACAGTATGAGCATAGAATGGAACTTGCTAATATTAATTTAAAACCTTTGATCTATGCAATCGCTGAAAGCAATTGAATTATGATAGCATTGATATTTGCATATGGAATACACATATTTCTGTATGTGAAAAGTAAATTTCAAGAAAATAGAATGCTCTCATATTGAATTCACCAATCAGTTAACAAACTAATGCGTTTTATATTTAAATAATTTAAAATAAAGCTTGGTGTAGAATTTATAGACCTTTAGAAAATTTAGTCAACTTCAACAACTTCTTTCTTAACCCTCCTGGCAGTTGTCTCGATGAAGTATCTCATCATTAACAAAAGTGAACAGATCTTGATTGACGAGATATCTTGTCATAGGAAGAAAACCGACCAGACTTTGATCTCGTCATCTAAAAAAGTTGACAACAGAAATCTTGATGACAAGATATCTTGTCATTAGCAAAATTGGTCAGATCTTGATGGACAAGCTATCTAATCGAAACAACTTGGAGGGTTAACACTAGAACAACCTGCACTCCTATTACTCTAAAATGTCTGCTGGTCTTGTTTCGACACCAGTAAATAAACTGTGCAAAATAGTTATATCTGAATGTCTCATCACTGCTATCTTTAATTTTAGTTAACTTTAAGCATATTTTACAATATTTTCATACGGTTATGATTGTTTATGCAATAAAAAGGTACAGTAAATCGATTGTCAAATTCATAAAATTAAAATAAAGCAATAAGATTTAGGAAATAAAAGAAAATGTGTTATTTTTAACAACACAATATTTAAACAGATTTTAACATTAATTTACCAAATTTATATGTATTATATATTTGAAACCATACTAAAATTAACCCCATAAAATATAATTTTCACCACAGATAAGTCCCTCAATGTACAACTCCGTTTTTATCTACTAGTCTTTGTCTCACTGCTATAGCCTTACGTCACCAGTAAATCCTGTCCCCACTTTCACCTTTTAAACTTTTGCACCTAGCTAATCATGGCTTCAGACTAACTCAAGTTGTTTCATCCTTTCTAATCGTTGATGTATTTCAATTCAGCACTTAAGATACAGGTGCGACTTTACAAGAAACACTGCCTTTTCTGCCAATAAACTTTCTTAATAAGGCCCTAATCCAATAAGTTTTGAATAAATCCCTTAACCCCTAGTGGACTAATTTTTAACTGTTCATTCTTTCATGAGCCCCTTAGACAAAGGAGCTCAGGTGTTTCAAACACCCTACACACAACCTCTCCATGTACTCTGGTGTATCACATTATGCTCACCCTTGGATTTAATAGGCTATTTCTTTAGGAATTTCTGCCCCTCCGCTTGTGAATATTTAATACTATACACCAATGGAACCTTGGGACAGACTGCCAACACCACTCATGCCATGACAGTGATTTCGATTTTTAGTAGTTTCCGAGTAGGTTCTTAATCTGCAAAAAGTTTTTAAACAGAAAACAAAGAGCCAAAAACTTCAATCTGTCAAGATTTAATCTTTTGCCCATCATCTTGTTTCCTTATAAGAAAAGTATACTGTCTTTTTAAAGAAAGCACTTCTATTCAATTAAAATATAACTAGACTAGCAAAATTGTTAATGTAGTCAGCTTCTTTCTATTCAAGGAAAAATGAGATTCAATGTTTTCTGAGAACAAAATAGATTTCAAAATTATTAAAAAGAATACCTTTCTAGAGACAGCCGATACGTTTCTATACTCAATGCACCCCCAATTCCTAATTTTTTTATTCTTCCAAAAATATTCTTCTATATTCCCTAGCCACCTAAAAGATAACCAAACACTGAGCATAAAATACATAAGATATTGTATAATATATAAAGCAACCAAAAGTTCAGATTTTCTGGAGATTTATACAAAATACTAAAAAATATAAGCCTAAAATAGATGGCATTTTGTTTTGAAAATTTGTCTAGCTTTGTAGCTGCAAGTATATAAAACTATAGATTACATTTATCTAAGTTGGGTTATTAATAGTATGAAATGCTTTCAATTTAAAATTGCTATCAGTATCCTTTTATTACTAACCATAAACTTTAAAAGAACATCAAAGAAAATTTACCAGCATTTTGTATTTACATTAACTACTGCTTGGTTACAAATAAGACCCACATGTTAATGTGACCTTAAAATAATTTTTCATTCAACTCATTAATTTATACTCATTTCATATGCTACACCCCTTGCCTTTTCCAAAACTTAACCAAATTTAAAATATGGACAACTTATTTACTCAATAAATAGGAAAAAAATGTGGTGTCAAAAAATCGTTAGTGATGCACATTATCTTTCTTTCATGTCATTTCAGAAGCAAACCACTTAAAGTTTTGAAACAGAAAACATTTATTATCATTAAATATGGCTTTGTATTCAGAGAAACAGTTCTCAACATTGTAACTTTTAGGTAACTATATATATATCTTCCACTCATTTTGATCCATTTCATTCTTGTCTTCCCTGATCCACTTGCAACAATTTTAATGTTCACAAAAAGATTAATCTTGACAGTAAGACCGAAAATGAAAGGGATGTTTTCGTATAAAGGAAATTATTCTACTCGTAACTTTGCAAATTTTTTAGGAAATAATTATATAATTCTGAAAGATTATATTTATTAATAGAATGGCAGAAATGATTTGTCAAAAAATGATTAACGAAAAACAGACAAAATATACAATAGATAGCAACTTAGAAGCATAATTTTAATTAGAATATTCCAACCAACATTTCTTTTAAGCTTAAAAATGAAATAAAGGGTGAAATATGACATAGTACAGTTGGTTGGGTTTTATGGTGGTTTTTGGTCAAGCTGCGCCAATGTCACGTAAAGACACATACAAGGAAGGTTTTATTGACACAGAAGAGAGAAATACATGCAGGGAGGAATCGAACCTGATGGGTATTAAACTTGTGCCACCTACAACTTGCAGGTCGCTAGTGTATGACATGATACCAACATCACGGCAAACATAAAAAATCCAATTACAAGAGATTAAAATGAGCTAAATGTCAATTTAATTATTTTCATAGGCCTTTTACTCACTACTTATCGACATAAAATAATCAAGGAAAAGTTGCATATATAGCCAAGACTGTCGATTTAGATAACATGCTGATCTTGATCATGTCCATCTCTGGTGGAAAATCGTCTTTTGTTAAATTAGACAGAATCTTGCTTTTAATATTTAATTACTTTCAAAAAGCTTTTATGCATCAATTATGATCATGGAACAGAAATATTTGTTCCATGACATAGATGCTGTGTCATGGAACAGATATTTGTGTTGCTGGGCTAGATTGATTTTTTGCATCTTTGTCTGAAACAATTTTTGCATATTTAGCCTAAACTGCAAAGTTTTACTTACAATTACTGATAAAGAACACACTCAGTTGGTCGGTACTGCAGATTTTTTTGCTGACTGTGCTGACATTGATCATGTTCATTGCACACACCTTAGTGTCAAACATTAATATCTTCAGTGTCATAAAAAAACCTGTTTTGCTGGAGCAAAACATCCATCAGGAGAAAAGTATAAACAAGGGTAAAACTCGAGTTTAAATTTTATTATCGAATAGTGTTGCATATTTAGCCAAGACTGTTGATGCATATTACTTTGTGGAAACTTCTTTTTAGTTAAATTAGATAATACCTGCCACATAAATTAATGCTAAATTCTTGTCATAAACCTTTTACTCAATTATAGACAAGAACATCAGTTGGCTGGTATCTGATTAATTTAATTGCATCCAGTACTATAATCCAAGTCTCAAATTCAACAATTTCCCTGATAAATATCACAAAAAGTTGAATATTTAGCCGTGACTGCCGATCCAGACAGCATGCTGACATCGATCATGTTCATCGAGTGGAAAATCATTTTCAGTTAAAATTAGGAGGAATCCTGCAGTTTTCCTTTGTCCACCTAAGAAATGAAATTATTTCAGTTACTTTTACATCAGAATGCATTGATTAGTCAGGTTAAATCAAAGGCATAACATTTTCAATTTAAAACATACATTTAGCATACTTTTAATATTACCAATAAATTTCTACCGAGTGCTTTTCAGCTATGCTGAAAATGACTGATTTTTATGGCTTTTCACTACGCCACACAGAGTAATTATTACAGAAAATATCACTAGACAGATTTGCAATTTGTTTAGAAATGAGCATTATCCCATCTTATTTTATTTTGCTTTTTATTGAAAAACTGATTTTTTTAATTTCTGACTTTTCTATCCCTTTAGATAACTTTCATTTTTGAAATCAGAAAGAGTCAAAACAAAACACTGTCATTACAGATATTTTGTATACAATGCTTAACCCTCTGACATCCGTACGCATCTAAACATCATGTCCTCAGAAACCCAAAACGCCCGAGTAGCATTAGTTCAATCACCAATATTTCTTCCCCCTTGTTTGCAACTTATTTTACACCTAATCGGGGGACTCTACACTGGGACCGAAAACCGCGCTGGTTTTAATGGGGGGTTGTATGGAAAGTGCTCTTTTCAACTTATAAGTCGATCTTAGAATTATACATATATAGACATGTTGTGTATGCTGATGTTCAGCGTCCATTACATAGCATTTTTAAACTCTCAAAAAGAAATCACGGATAGAAAATTGTCAAATTGTTAGAAAGAACAATTTTCTTTTAATGAAATATAGCACAAAAGTAAAGCAATTGCAATTACTTATAAAACAAGGAAAATATTTTTTAATTTTAGAACAAACACATTAGGTTACGTTTAATTTTAAGTACATATTTTTCATTAAATGTTTTAAAAAGGCAATTTAATTTCTTTATTTCCCTCTGATCTCTTTTACTTCAAATCTCTTGCAACAGGAATATACAAGGTATACTTTTTCTGTTGTTATTGGCAATTAATTTGTAATTTCTTATCTTATTTTTAAAACAATGTATCAAAAATTCATGATAATTTTCAAATTAATAATATATCTTTTGCTTTGAAATTGATGTTTAAAAAGGTTTTTGGAAATATAATACAGTGATAAAAGTGGTTATTTTTCAATAATTCTTCCTTATAAATATGATCTTAAAAGCAGCGTGATATTTTTTATAATGGTTTCTTTTAAAATTGTAGACCAAAAGCATCTTGCAATAAAATATGCAAGAATTACGTCACAGTTATGTCCCTGAAATGGACGTTTTATTCGCTTGCGGGACTTAAAAATATGCGCTTTTTCCTAAAAACAGAGATAGGCAAACATTTAAGTGTGATAACCTTTATTTATTAGAAATAAAATTCACACTTTACTACTATTACCCAACCCTCACTAATAAATCGCAAAATTAGCATTTATAGCTCGTAATTCAATTTAAAAGTCATTCTCTACACAATTTTTTTTTCAGTTCTTATTGTATATATGCGTAGGTACAAAACATGTGTTGGAATTAAATTTTACATAACAATACAAGTGAACATGTACTTGAGTCAAATTCCGCGTTGAAAGCGACGGTCAAGTGAGCGTCACTCAAAATGAGAAGTGCATTATAGTTTCTTCTATTGTTATAAATTTGTGATAACTTCCATTCTAAAAAACCAAGGGGCTAAAATGGTCAGATGAGAGAAAACATAAAACTCAGCTACTAATAAAGTCATCTCATTCTTAAAGTATGCATTCTTAGAATTTTGTTCATTTGATTATTGGGTTACGACATACCCTCAACGACCACTTCGGGACTAATGTTTAAAACATTTCTCGGATTATTTCATGTTACCGGTCGATACAAGTGGTTTTGTATACAAGAGAAACTGGCTTATCGACGAGAAGTCAATTGTTCACTCAAGAATCTCCCTCTGTCCCTCAGGCTTCGATTTCCTGTAACCTGTATACAAACAGCAACACTGGTTCTTTTATATGAAGCATAGTATTGAAAGGGACAATGGACAAAAAAGATCACTTGAATCCTTCGGTCCCAACTCCGCTCTATTCTCTTCAACGCGAAAAACACCCTCAGCTACAGTCGTTTACGTTTCTCATTGCAGCAAAAACTCGTGTTCATCCTCAAGCAGTGAGAGCTAAACCTAAGAGCCGCCTTGAATAGAGAGAGGCCATTTACTATTTTTCTACCTTTCTTTAGAGGACCAGTTAACACTTGGGTGGTAAATACCCACATGAAATTTAACATTGTGGGGATCCCATGGGTAAGGTGAAAGAAATTGTTGGAAGCTTTGAGCCCTCAGTTCTAAAGAAACAGACATATTTTCTCTACTGCCTCCAAACCAAACATTAATCCAAGTGAAAGTAACAATGTGTGATAGATCGAGGTGCTACCGAAGAATTATCTAACTGTATTCTAAAGCACAGCTACCGAACAACGGTAACTGTATTCTAAATTATAGCAAGAATTATAGAATTCTCCATTAAATTTGACCAGTGCTTCGTCAACTGATAAGTGAGCGTACGGCTTAAAATGTTCGGAAAATTCTTTTCGCAAGCATGTTTCTAGTGGCTCTACTTTTTGGTGAAAATAAAATTTTCACTGTCCTTCTTAAGTTCGTATTCCCTGTCGGATATATAGAAATAGCGTTTAATGCGTAAAAATCTATTTTTGCTCATCATCATTTTCACTCTTGAATTACCAAGTGTCTCATTTTTGGACCAGTAATCAGTGATTCTAGGCATGCGTACAATACTCATTACAAGCAGAACTGTAAAAAAATTCCAGTTCTTTGATGCTCGCAATAGGTTCCCATCTCTCGTCTGTAAATCCTCGCATTTTGGCACAAAATTCAGCATACTTATTTGTATTAACCCTGATGAGTTCGCATCTCTTCACTCATTAATAATTTTAGATAGTCCAACGCTGAAGAGCCAGGTGGTAACATATGAAGGGGACCAGAAAAATTAGTGAATTGGGGGACGTTTATGCGTTCGTTCTCAACCACTTCTGAATCCCATTCAACGGTACCGTCATTTTTTTCAGTATGAAGAATATCTATATTTTCTTCATCTTCGGATTCACTATTGACACTGATCGAATTGTTTCCCAATTCCTTAGTTGGCATTTCCAATTCGTCATCTTCACTCCTATCCAAATCTGATTCATCTGTATCATTAAAGAGTATTGTTTCGATCTCTTCTCGAGTCAAAATTCTTCTGTACCGAGGCATTTTAAAGCCAAAAAAATCTCACAGGTGGTTATCCGATCCGCAGACAGACTGAAGAACGTAGTTAGAAATCGACCCCCTAACACCTGATGATCATTTAGCACACCTTCAGGTGACAAGGAGATGTTCGAAAATCCTTTGTAGAGTGGGGATGACCGATTACCCTCCTCACTGGTAGAGGGGCAGAAACGCTGATTACTTTAAGAGCCGGACGGGCGGCTAGCGAATGTCTGAATGAGAAGCCGTCTCGGGCGGGTCGGCATCCAGAGGGTTAAAGATGCAGTTATTGAGGACTAAAATGATATTATGTGTAACATTTTCTATCTGAACGTAAATAATACGTATGTTACTACTCAGAAAATCCAAATAAGTTGCTTTTTATTGTGCAAGCGGTTAGATCTGGCAAACAAATGTTTTCCCCATCAAGTAAATGGACATACAAAGGGAATCCTTTACTGATACAGAAGAGGTAATTACAGGAATCGAACTAGCACAGCAGTAGCAAAACCACTGAAGTTGGTTGATTGAATTTTAATGGCATAAGGGCAAGATATTGGTCAAGTAGCACCAAAAGAGACAGAAACCAAGGTAAATTTGAAAATTACAAGGAGAAAAGCAAAAGGTACGGCAGCTAAGATAAAACTGAAATGAGATCACTTGGGCTTGTGATGCGAGTGTTTATTTCAAGAAAAGAAAATCCCTTAACCCTCTGAATGTCAACCCGCCCGAAATGCCTTTTCATTCAGACAACCGCTCGCCGCCCGTCCGGCTCTTAATGTAATCGGCGTTTCTGCCCCTCTACCAGTGAGGAGGGTAATCGGTCATCCCCACTCTACAAAGGATTTTCGAACATCTCCTTGTCACCTGAAGGTGTGCTAAATGATCATCAGGTGTTAGGGGGTCGATTTCTAACTACGTTCTTCAGTCTGTCTGCGGATCGGATAACCACCTGTTAGATTTTTTGCCTTTAAAATGCCTCGGTACAGAAGAATTTTGACTCGAGAAGAGATCGAAACAATACTTTTTAATGATACAGATGAATCAGATTTGGATAGGAGTGAAGATGACGAATTATAATTGCCAACTAAGGAATTGGGAAACAATTCGATCAGTGTCGATAGTGAATCCGAAGATGAAGAAAATATAGATATTCTTCATACTGAAAAAAATGACGGTACCGTTGTATGGGATTCAGAAGTGGTTGAGAACGAACGCATAAACGTCCCCCAATTCATTAATTTTTCTGGTCCCCTTCATATGTTACCACCTGGCTCTTCAGCGTTGGACTATCTAAAATTATTAATGAGTGAAGAGATATGCGAACTCATCAGGGTTAATACAAATAAGTATGATGAATTTTGTGCCAAAATGCGAGGATTTGCAGACGAGATGGGAACCTATTGCGAGCATCAAAGAACTGTGGAATTTTTTTACAGTTGTGCTTGTAATGAGTATTGTACGCAAGCCTAGAATCACTGATTTACTGGTCCAAAAATGAGACACTTGGAAATTCAAGAGTGAAAATGATGATGAGTAAAAATAGATTTTTACGCATTAAACACTATTTCCATATATCCGACAGGGAATACGAACTTAAGGACAGTGAAAATTTTATTTTCACCAAAAAGTAGAGCCACTAGAAACATACTTGCGAAAAGAATTTTCCGAACATTTTAAGCCGTACGCTCACTTATCAGTTGACGAAGCACTGGTCAAATTTAATGGAGAATTCTATAATTCTTGCTATAATTTAGAATACAGTTACCGTTGTTCGGTAGCTGTGCTTTAGAATACAGTTAGATAGTTCTTCGGTAGCACCTCGACACATTGTTACTTTCACTTGGATTAAAGTTTGGTTTGGAGGCAGTTGAGAAATTATGTCTGTTTCTTTAGAACTGAGGGCTCAAAGCTTCCAACAATTTCTTTCACCTTACCCATGGGATCCCCACAATGTTAAATTTCTCGTGGGTATTTACCACCCAAGTGTTAACTGGACCTCTAAAGAAAGGTAGAAAAATAGTAAATGACCTCTCTCTATTCAAGGCGGCTCTTAGGTTTAGCTCTCACTGCTTGAGGATGAACACGTGTTTTTGCTGCAATGAGAAACGTAAAGGA